>JAVLUX010000021.1:21028273-22362440 GCA_032164185.1 Moxostoma hubbsi | reverse complement strand
CTCTTTGACTCGATTAGAAACTCATTTCATAAGAAAAAGCATAAAATGTGCAATCTCTTGCTGTAGAGATTTGGCAATGTAGTATTGCATACAGAAATGTCATTTCACTCTTTCAAATATACTTGAGCATACTTTGTAAGAAAACGCACAGACATAAAAGTTAAATCTAGTAGTGAACTTTTAATACCAGTTGCTGGAAAATATTTTCCACTTCTTTTATTTTTTTGGGTCTTTCCAAGGCGGAAAAAAGAAGAAGAGATAAAGCAAAAGTTCAGAAATGCCATCACAAAGGAAAAAGCACGCTTAGTCGCAGGAAAGTGGAAGGAAGAAGCTGAGGACAGGAAGGCAGCAAAACAGGAAGAGGAACACCTACGGGAGAAACTGAAGGTGACTGATCAACAAAAGATGACAAGAATTGTTGCCAGTGTTTCACACCAATCCAAACCATCTGCTAGAGTGTAAGGGGGACCCAACCTAGCAGTGGGAGCCACAAAACAATACAAGTGATCAATTACTTTAGAGAGACTTGCATTGAGTCCACCTTAAGGGTCCAACATCCATTTGCTGGATGTTGTTTTACCACCAACCTTAATTATTTAGGTTAGTGTGTGGAATGTCTGCTGTATGTGAAGTCCCTCTGTACCTCTGTTGCTCTTTTTAAGAGACAGAGAACAATGAGGAAAGCAACCAGGTGATCAATACTCAATCTAAAACGAACAGGAGGGAAACCTACTGCCACAATGGCAAAGTCTGGGACTAGATCTCTAACAGTGTATTTGTGCTCCAATGTTTGTCATGATCATCATATGTGTTTTCCCGGTTTGAGGCCAAGCAAATTTGGAAGGGTAATTACAGACAACTGGTGCCTTTTTTTGGCCTCAAATTAAGTGAAAATTAGATATCATATTGTGGTGTGAATCATGGTGTAAAATGTAGATTCATGGTAATTCAACAGTGCAAAATCATGGGAATTTGTTTAGCTGATAAAGCAAAAGGGGAAACGTTAATTAATCTTGAAGAGGGGTTTAGATATTAATGGTACCTCCAATGCTGCACAATAATTTGTTCAGAAGGTTTGCTGATGGTATTATCCTTTAAAAGAGAGAAAATGAAAAACAGAAGAACGTGGGAGGAGCTGGAGAGCACAAGGGTGGTAGCGGGACCATTTTTCAATATTCACACGGCAGATTCCCAAAGAGGCCTTGATGGTCAGAGATGATTTGTGGTCTGGTAATGAGACCTTCTAAAGAAACTTGTCAAATATTAAAGAGCTCATTTATCACAGCCCCCAGATCATCCTTGTTACTGGAAAGTGCTGAGTCATTAAACTTTAAAGTGTTTCCTCTCGCAGTACTCCAAAGGAAATGTTTGAAAAAACTGCAGAGGCCCTGGGTATGGTGAACAGTGAAAAGAAGCTAGATTCTCTCATAAGTGAACAAACATGATTTAGCCTTTGTCATTAGCTAGGTGTGTGCTGCAGTTAGGCTATATGATGAACACTTGATTTTCTTCCAGAATCGCCTCAGTCACCATTCACTGTCGTTGAATGGAGGAAAAAATTGCAATGAAAGTAAAAGAGGACTAAGATTAAAAACTGCCTTTCATCCCCTTTTTGGGTTCCATGAAAGAAAGATATATGGGATTAAAACAACATAAATGATGACAGAACTTTCCTCTTTGGGTGAACTATCCCTTTAACTGTCATGACCGCAACTGCAGAATCTAGCAGTCTAGTTTTTAGGTAACACCTTATTGGTAATTACCTATGGCAATAATTACACAGCTTAAGAATTTCAAACAACCATGCTGCCACATGTTTGTGTCCTCAAGGATTAATTACTCAGCCAAATGATTTCCATTTCAACACAGCTAATGAGCCACTAGTGCTAATTCATTAGTGCTGCAAGAGTTAGAACAACATATTGAGGTTAAGTAAGGACTGAGGCAATTGTGATGGTTTATCAGCTCGCTCTCTCTCTGTTACTCTCGCTCAGAAACAAGAGGAAGAGGAGAGGCAGAGGGAAGAAGAGGAGATACGCCGTGCAGAGGAACAAAGAGCCAAGGAGCTGTATATGTCCCTTGAGCAGGAACAGAAAAAAAGCGAACAATGTGACAAAGAGTGGGAGGAACAATGTTAGTGCCTTTCTAGAGTGAAAACGTTTCATATAAATGTTCTTTTTTCAAATCCCTTCTTCCATTCATTCCTTATCTCTCTTCTTAGCTTTTGCAAAAATTTAAATCTCTTCATCTCTCTGTCACCAGCCCATGACGTATGCCAATTTTTTTTCCATGTTTTTAAACAATACAAATACATTTTGTCCCCTGGAGCCAGGGGCACCAGCTGTGCCTAAGTTACAACTAAAGCCCGATCAGCAACGCGGACAACCAAAGTATACTCAGGCCTTTAGCCTTGTGTACTTAAATATACAACTTAAATACTACTAAATATTTGTGTTGCACCATTAAACTTATTTGAACTAAATAATTACGGAAGCCTCTGACAGACTCACTGAGTTACATACGTTAGCCCATATTTTGTGTGTCCAACTTCAATCCTGTAAACATATATGATTATGCTTGACATTATCTGAATAACTGACTCTTAGCTGCTCTTCAGCACGAAACCACTTTGTGAATGGTGAACATCCAAACAGCCTTGTGCGTGTCACCCAGTGTCATTACATACCAGGTTGACACAACAAATGTATTCTGAAATATAATGTTATTGATATTGCATTTATTAATTGCCCCTGATTAATTTTAGAGAGAGTTTATTGTAGTTTACATTTGCTTCATGCAAAAGTAGTATAATAAATGATCATTTGTTTATCTTTTAAAAAAGATAAAACTTAAATACACAGCTTTTGAACACAGTTTACAAATTTGAAGGCTGCTTATTGGATCAAAAAAGGTAAGCGTCAAGTGATTACACATTACACATACACATTACTTAACATAGAGCTTATGACCTACCAAATAAGTTTTGCTTTAAGAACAAATGGTGCAACCAAATTAAATACAAAAGTTAGTTACAAACTAACTAGTAGTTACTAAGTCCCTAGTGTGAGCTTTACATCCCAATTTAAGTAAAACTGTAAGAATGCTGTTGCAATCCTACCTACAGCAGTCAGTCACAATTCAGTCTTTTTTCATCAACCTATTCCTCGCTTTATTCCTCTTTAGTGCACCGCTCCAAAGCAGCTGATGAGGAGATGACTAGGAAGGCTCGTTGGGCCAGAGATGAGTATAAGCGTCAGTCATTACGAGCCATCGAGAAAGGTCATGTGGCTGGAATGAGCGGGCACTTCCAGAAACAGACCCACATGAATAAAGTCAACCCCCACCGGAGACAAAGCACTTTCATTGAACCATCTGCAAGTCCAGTTTGCAGCAATGAAGACCGACCAAGGCCCAGCCTTCAGCGTGCAGAACCACCTCTGTATCGGCGCAGACAAAGCCGCAGACATAGTACAACATCAACACAACCACTAATGGATAGGTAACATTTCTGTAGAGAATGAAAATTATACTACTTGTCAGTACACTGTTTTAAAAATGAAATTGCCTAATCACCAACATATGTGGTCTTTTGGGACACTAGCCCCCAGCATGGGGTGCCTATGTACTGTACCTCTACAAGGCTTCTTAACTAGTTTACCCAGCAAGCTTTATAACTTGGATAACCATCTTCAAGGAATAGTTCAACCATAAATAAAAACCCTATAATAATTTGCTCTCTCTTATGTTGTTTCAAACTTTCTTATGTGGAACACAAAAGGAGGTGTTTTTTTTAACATCACAGCCTGGTACTGCCTCAAGTTAAAATTAAAAAGAACCCAAAAGTATAATGAAGGTAGTCAATGTGGCTCAGACGTCATATTCCAAGTATTCCGAAGACATATGATAGGTTTTGGTGAGAAACAATAAAAAAATGTAAATTATTTTTCAGCAATAATCTTGACATCCATTGTGAGTTCTAACCGAAACACTCTACGCAAGTATGTGAACGCATTTGCAAGTGCTTGGCCAACTCATTGTCAATGCGATGTCCAGTTTAACATGCTTAACGTGTGTTCTTGCGTTAGTATTAAGGTAACAAACCGCAGTACTCTAGGGGGTGCTAACTTCAAATGTCTGAGCCTTTATACTGGATGTGTTATTATTCAGGTAAGTTGAAATAAAAAGAATGACTTTAACTTACTTGCTTAGCAATATACTTTTCAACCTGTTGTTCTGACATGACAGCAATTGAGTTGAAAGAGAAAACTCACCGTATAAGGAGTCAGTTCACACTAATCTTACTATAGCGCCCCTTGTGGCAAAGTTGAGAATGCAACGCACTGTTACGCTGTTATTAATTGAGGTCTGACACATTTCAGAACTCAATGACACATGAAATCGAGCTTGCATTGCTAGATGTGTCTGCATTCAAGCACTTGTGTGGAGTATGTTTCGGCCCTTAATGAGCGATATGAGAGAAGCTAGTTCAGTGGCTCGCATGTAAACAGGTTTCTTCCTACCAAAACAAATTATATGCCTTTAAAAGACGAATTAACTTATACATTTTGGGACCTTTTTTAAGCTTTAAAGTAAAGCACTGAATATGTCTGTGATATTCATGTAAACATCTTCTTTTGTGTAAAGCATTAGAAAGAATGTCAGAAAGCTTCTCTAGCTAGATCAGCACCAAACCAGCATAAACCAGCTTGGACCAGAATGGAAATTTAGCAGGATACCTACTTGTCTTGATGAGCATAATTAATCAAATGTAATATACATAATTTAGTAATTAGTCAACTAATACATATGCAACACTTATGCACCGTATCAAGGTTTATGCAGTTCTACAAATTAGTGCTCTTATTTCCCATTAGCCCTTCATGGGTGCGAGCCCCACGACCCTGTTCAAGGGAGTCAGTTATACTCTGGTTCACTGAGGAGCAGAAGCCAAAAAATGCTGGATACGAAAGGAACAGCAATGTTATCGCCCGATGGTTTCACGGTAAGGTTTCTAAATGACCTCTCTGGTGTCTCCTGTTATCCGATATGATACATTAAATCTATTACCACCTATTACATGTGCGCAAAGGCAACATGAATAGCTTGCCAAATGTCAACATTAATTGCAGAATGTGGTTGACTAGCGTTCCATAATAATAACCTGGAAAATAAGCAATTTTAGCATGTGCACATTCGCTCGCACCCTCAAGCAGATAAGCTGCCTTTTTACCCTCTTGAACACACAGTCACCCAGATCCAAAAGGAGAAGAAATGGAGTGTGGAATATGTGTCCCTTTTTTCAAAACTAGAAATTGGCCAACCAACAGATGGAGAGCAGTATGTGTATCTGAGTCTGCTTGTGCACAGGGACAGACAAGAGGAGTCCTCAATAATTCAAAGGCTTTGCTAGGCTAATTACTGGCGTGAGTTCTGCAGCTTTGTCATGTTAGAATGGGTTACAGTGTGTGACTTCTGGTTAAATGAGAAGAGGGCAGATTAATAGGCTCCTGAGTGTCTGAAATTCCAATGGAACATGACCAACATACTGTAGGCCTTTCTGATTCTGAATAGAGGTATCTCGATAAGGGGACCAACAGACACTCATTCAGACCCTTACTCATACACATGCGCGTGCACAAGCCAAGGTGTAGATTTACACCAACACTACTGGTACAGATACATGGGGGGAAAAAAACATGCTATACCACTTTCTTCCAGGCACCTTATATCACTTTATATAGATAATATGATTACAATGGAAACTGCAGCAATACCAAAACAACTATTTTTTATAAAGTGATAGTTCACCCAAAATCTAATTCTGTTATTATTTATTCACCCTCATGCTGTTCCAAACCTATATGACTTTATTCTGTATAACACAAAAGAACATGTTACACAGAATGACAGCCTCAATTA
Source organism: Moxostoma hubbsi (assembly GCA_032164185.1). Classification (NCBI taxonomy): domain Eukaryota; kingdom Metazoa; phylum Chordata; class Actinopteri; order Cypriniformes; family Catostomidae; genus Moxostoma; species Moxostoma hubbsi. The sequence goes on along the minus strand of JAVLUX010000021.1, from coordinate 22,356,521 downwards.
CCATTCATTTTAATTGTATGGGGGGGAAATGCTATGAATGTATTAATGTGCCATGGGGAAAAAAATTGTATGGGTTTGGAACAACATTAAAGTGAATGAATGATTTTGTAAGTTTGAATTTGTGTAGACTTAAAACAAAAAAGCATTATAAATGGAAGCTTTTTCAAGTGTAGTTCTCCACTGACCATGTCTATCCATGATTTTAACCTAAAGGGATCATCTCTCGAGAGGACTCAGAGAGACTACTTATGAATGTTACCGAGGGCTCTTTCTTGGTGCGGGTCAGCGAGAGGATATGGGGCTACACACTGTCCTATCGCACAGCCAGTGGTTTCAAGCATTTCCTTATCGATGCCTCTGAGGATTATTACAGTTTTTTGGGTGTGGACCAAAACCGTCATGCCACCCTTGCTGACCTTATTGCCTTCCACAAGGTAAAAGAGTGGAATAACAACTTGAGAAAGCTAGTGTGTGACTAGGCCTGTCACAATAATTACATTATCGACTTATCGTATGATCTATGGGCATGACCTCGATATTGCCAATTGCGTTTACATGTGTTTGTTTACATAAGAATATATGTCACCAACATTTTAACCAGTCACACTGCTTCTGTCCTCTCGTCTGCTCTCTGTGTCAGATGCGGGGCTCAGGCAGCTCCTCCACACACACACAAAGCGGACAGCGACAGGTGAAGATTAGGTGTTACTTGAGACTAATAGGTGTTTAAATTGGTGTTTTCCTGACAACTGCATAATCCCAGCCAGAAGGTTTGGGAGAATAAAACCAAATGGACTTGGTTTCAAAGCCAAATTCCACAGCTCCAGTGTGGGAACATTTTGGCTTTAAGCCAAATGAGAGAGGAGAGCTCATTAACATGAACAAGCTGGTAATGCGACTTCGTTTAAAAACAGTGGCAACAAATAGTGGCAATACAACTAACCTAAACGCTCATCTTAAACATAACCATCCCATCCAGTTTCCTGAGCAGGGAGCAAATACCACATTTGGAGATGCAGGGGGGCCTTCCCGACTTAAATTTTTTTTGACAATCCAATACCAATGTCTGAATATACATAAGAATATATAAATAATTCATCTTTGAAAGGGTGTACTTGCATTATTATGCTATTATATTATCATTATATCATTGGCATAACACAATAATATCGTTTTTCGCAATTATTTCTGGGACAATATGTAGTCCAACAAAAGTAGTTATCGTGACAGGCCTATATGTGACTCCTGCTTAAATGGAAGTTTTTGCCTCAAAAAAAGCAAAAGAATTGTATTTGAATGTCTCAACACTAACCAAAAGTAGCAGCATTTCAAATATTGGTTAAAAGTATTACTAGCAAAAATGTACAATAAAAACCTATAAATTCATTATCAATTAGGAATTGATTACTTTGTGTAGTTTTTCTTATGCGTGTAGAATTAGGGTTAGTGTCTCTTCATACCGAGCACATCCTTGCTAGATGTCAACCGATAGTGGTTTTTGCCAATATCAATATTATAACTAAGGTGGTGGAAAAGGCAGATAACCAATTTACTGTAAGTTTTTTAAATAGATTCACTGAATGTTACAAATGTTTTAGTCTTTCCTTACATTGATGGGCCCAAAAAACACTGGGGACTCTTATTTTGAAATGTATGTTCTTCCAGCTCACAAAAACACTGCAATGAGAGAAAGGTGCCATATGTTGTTCCTGACAGGCTACTCGTCTTTACAGGCTTCATAGTTAGGATTAAGAATGGGGTGGGGTTAGGGCATCTTCTGCTAACAGCTAGATGCAGCACCACAAATAAAGTAGAACGCAGATGTTGAGATGTGTTATTAATATTTGAAGCTTTTTTAACTTGACACAGCATTTAAAAACGTGGAGGTTTTGCCTGAACAGTGTGAACGATCCCTGAAAAGGCATTTTCACAATTCTCTAGAATGTTAGCATTGAAAAGAGGCCCAAATGCCCAATTACATGCCAGAATGTGCAGGATTAAAGTTTGGTCAGTCTTAAAGTCTCTCAAAGCTCTTAATGTGGTTTAACATCAAAATATTTGAGAAATGGATTAGGAGTCAAACTGATTCCTTTATCAAAACATGTAATATAATCTGCACTAAGGACTTTCAATAAATGTGTGCTTTCTTTGCCATCTTTATAAGCCACACATCTTTGCAGCATACCCTGTGTAACCATGGATACACATTTCAGTGCTGGAAAGCTGTCAAAGATGGAGTCACAAACTGTGAAATCTCTGACATTAGTTAAATGCAAATGCAGGCGACGTTGTACAACTGTCAACAAGCTTTCCCGCTTCACGCCTCTGCAATATGGTAAAAATATAAATAAATAACGCTGTAGAGAACCTGTCTACATATATGAAATTAAACAGCTTTAGCTCAGATAGAAAAAAACATGCAGAAAGAATACAATAACAATCTCTGAAGAAATTTCAGATTACAGATTTATCTTCAGACACAGTAGTGCTCCTACCAAGACTGGTCTAACAATTCCAAGCCAGATTTGACACATGTTTGAATATGCAAATTACATTTGACACATAGAGGGCTAATTTTAGAACCGTCTCTTTTAACACGATGATGATTCACAGGCTTTTTCAACATTCCTGAAATCTCGCACTGTTGTTTTAAGAATGCAGGAGTGATTGCACAATGCATAATGCTAACAACTGTCAATTCTTAGGAGGAAGTCATCACAACTACAGGGAAAGAACTGCTGCTGGAGGCCTGCACACGGACTGGTCCCTCTGTAGACTTTGGAGGAATTTTCCCATAAATTCTCACATGCTACTAAAGACTTCAAAGGCTAGCCACTAAAGGGCAGCTAATGTAGCAGGGTGTTGGTAACTGTGGGTCACTACATTTCAAATAAAATAGTAAAAAATACTAAGACTTCTGGTTTTAATGTCCTGCCTCTGATTTACCAGCAAAGTCTCATGACAAACTCCTAATAATCTTAATTAAACTCCTAATAATCTTAGTTAAACTCAATCTTAGTAGTTCCTCCCCAAAACTTCTTATGAAAGCAAACATCTTAAAAAAATAAGTTAATGAGACTGTCGAGCCCAAAAAAAATAAAAAGTACAAAAGTATGAACGTTACTATAACTACATTTGTGCTATCTGATTTTTACGTGCCACGTTCTGCAGCAGATTTCTGGTGAAAATTAACACTAGGTGCAAAAACAACTGTTTTATTCACTTTCATACAAATCACAAGTACAACGGCTGATTATGACTTTAAAAACAACTCGTTTTGCCACCATTACTCACATACTGCCCAGGGGTGGAGCCAGGAGTTTTTCAAAGGGGTGGCCAGGCAGGGGCAAGCAATCAGTCTGTGGTGGCACAGAAACGTTCGGGCAGCATTTTTATATCGCCGGACTGTGTGGACTGAGTGGATACAATGACACCCGGGATGGAGAGGTGCGGCGATCTTGGTGTGCACACGTGTTAAGTTAGTACATTTGTATAGAGATGATTTAAACTCTAAAGAACTAAATAGAGCCAAAAAATTTACAAAAATATGAATAAAACAGCAATTGCGAGCGGGGTGGCCAATGGGGTCCATGGTGGACACTGATACTGCCACGTTACAATTTCTATAAATTTTACTATGGCGCATTTCATTTGGAAAACTACACATTTTAAAGCATGTATTACAGACCCACCTACAATTACACACTTGTCTCAAGCTGACACGTGAGACAAAAGTGTCACAGAAGTGACAAAATGATGTGGTTGCTTCAGAAAATGTGCTTTTAATGTCGCATTTGCTTTTAAGACACTGTTAGTTAGGTTTAGGTGTTGGTTAGGGGAAAAGGGGTCCATTTATTCACCTAATTTGCTTTTGTTTAGGTTTAGTTTGAAGTTTTAGGTTAGGGAGATAAGGATGCATCAAGTGGAGTTCTAGCCACTACTGTGGAATCTGATAGTATTCTAATTTACTTCTTTTGATGCATGAAAGTCAAAATACACTGATGTAATGCAAGCAAAAACACACCTGAAACCAAATGTTTATGTGTTCCTGAGAAAAGAATGTGCAAAATAAAAAAAATAGTGATTCATGTGACCACTGGAACAATGTATTCAAAGCACCTTACTGTGACTAGGGAAGCTCTGATTAAACAGAAACAGGAAAACATTGCTTCCTCAGTCTTTCCTTTGCACATTGGGGCTTTTTCCATGATGGAGATAGCATTTGTGTTCCTTCCACTGAATAAGATCTTCTGCCCCAACAAAATACCTGCACATCACCCTACAGAGGGGCAATGCTCATTTTTTTTATTGTCCCATACTATGTCAAAAAACTTTGTCAAAGGGGTTCAAATCTAATGTAGAAATGACAGTGAAATCCTGCTTAATCACCATTAAGAAAGAGACCTGACATCTCCAGGATAATTTTGTTCTAGTAAATCTTGTACTGTAAGTCATTTAAAATGGAAAATTGTAATTACTATAAAATAATAGAGACGCTTAGTTGTGTTGGCTGAAATAGTAAAACACAGTGAATAACAGTGAAGAGTGGTCAACACACAGTGAAGAGTGGTCAACTGCACCACAATGCCAGAATTATATGCAAGAATATAACAGCCTTTAAAAAGTGTCCTTTTCTGCAAGTGTTGAGCTCAGAAGTCATAACACACAGCTATGTTTGAATTTTAAAAGCCTATTTTTTTTTTTTTTTTGTTCAAGTTGTTTTTTTTTCTTACTCTCCTGTCTAACTGGGATTAACACAACAGGGAGATTTCTAATAGAGCTCTTGGGAGACATTGTTCCTAACTTCCTACCAAGCTATTTAGACTTTTTATTGCTCGTCAATTCTACCATACTTCAACTACACCCCAAAAACTGATACTATTTCAATGTATTGTTGAGTATTTTATGAACATGTTGATAATATAATAAAACAATTTTATTTTCCTCGAAGACATTCGGTTAATTTATGGTCTATTTTTATAGCAAAAACAAACAAACAAAACACCCAATGCTCTGTATAATGAGCTGTGCAAAATTAGGTCTCCACACTAAGCAACATAAAACAAAATGGACAGTCTAACCTCTGCTAAAAAAAACATTTTTATATCCCTTATACAAACTCTGAAGCAAAATAACATTATTTGCATGCCATGCGTTATTTATGGAAAAATGTTTGGAAACCAGTTTTGCATAATTAAACATTTATAAACATAACATATTTAAACATTAATATGTTTTATATCTTGATCTGACAAACAATGTCTGACTACAAATATTTGCAGCATAATAATACATCCAAACAAAGCTGGTATGGGCATCACAAACCAGATTATTTCCTTTAAAAGACATCAATGACGGTGATAATCAAGATCACATTTTTTATTGCATATAAAAATTTAAAGGATTATGAAAATATTTACAAACATATCACATATTCAACAAAAACGTCCCTTCATGAAAAAAGGAGACTCTTGCAGCAAGATCAAGGGAAACTTCACTGCATTTTAGTGAACACTCTGTCAAGTCATAAAGGGACAGCTCACCCACAAATAAAATTTTCACAATTTTCCAAACCCATATGACCTTCTTTCTTCCATGGAACATGAAGATGTTAAGTCCACCCCAGTCACTTTTCACTTTCATTTTATGGTTAATGGTGACAACGACTAAACATTTTTCCAAACTTCTCGTTTTGTGTTCAACAGAAGAAACAGTCATATGGGTTTGGAACATGCTTTGGGTGAATTATACCTTTAACACTACACAGTGGTATATACACACACACACACTCTGGAGAAAAAAGAAAGAAAGAAAAAAGGACAAAATAGTGCACTTTGCATTTAGAAGATTAAATTTTTTTCCACAATTTTCTTGTAGAGGTCATTTTACACAAGTATACTACAATAGAATTGTGAAAAGAAAAGCCAGAAGTGATCACAGTAGGAGTCTTTGGTCTATAGAGTGGTAAAGACAGGCATGTGTTCACATTTATATCAGAATACATATTGTTGCTGATGTAATTTTTATGTAAAAAAAAAAAAAAAAAAGTATTTCCTAGCTTGATATGCCATGTCAATTATAAAGAAGTCATTTGTAGGAAGATTTCTCATACAAGTTTAAGACTATGGCTCTGTGCCAATATTAAATCATTTCTCTGTTTGAGAGGCTTGTTCAGCTAAACAAAGTCCAGCTAAACAAAGCTATATTTTTGTACAACCAATGAACAGACAAGGGGAGCTTTTTGGAATCTCTGAATTAAAATCTATTTGGCAACATGAGTGACACAGGAATAACACATTTCAGCATTAATGTTGTGTTGCAAGTAGGAATTTTTCTTATGGCAGTTAGGTTTCCAAATTAATGCAGAAGGTATTACCTGATATGTAATGACTGATACATTGCCTAATATCAATTTCATAATAAAAAAGAGCCAAGGTTCTAATAGAACAATAACCTAATAGTTACAATAGTGATTTCCCTCGATCTAGGTAACACAAGAAACAATGTACATTTCTAAAATTGATGAAAAGGCACAACGTTCTTTGTGCATTAAGTCACCTGTCAAAATTAGAAACAATGAGGTAAGAGTTGGCATCTCAGGGCAATGGCATGTGTATTTCAGAAAATAACATATGGCGTCTACCATAAAACTTAAGTGATTTGTAAGGGTCTCATCGCTCTTATAAGAAATGAATGAGTTCAAATTCATCACAGACAAAGCAACATGTTCAAACAGTTCCACAGTTAAAATGATCTCACATCATTCAAAGGCTTCACTTGAAAACAACAGTTTAAATTAGTTGCTCATGATCAAATACAGAATCACAAACAGAAAATCAACTGATACATTAGATAGACTCCCTACTCTTCTAAACTAGTTAACATCTGATACCTACCCAACTGGATTCTCACAGACATTTTCTTTTTGCCTGTGACTTCTGGTCACAGTTATTGACATATTTATTCTTTCTGCATTTTTTGCAGTTTACACAAAGCAGAACTTTTGACTGTATACAAATGAAATATGTCTGACCACCTGAATTATGATATTAAGAAAAAAGTGATTTACTGCAGTTTTTTTTTTTAATAATTCAACCCCTTCATTAAACTTTTTACAATTGGAGGCCAGTTAATCAGCACTATCTTTTGCGAAAAAATATTGCTGTTTTTTGTCAGAGAAAAAATTTAGATATAAATTTACATTTAAGCATGCTTCTTATAGTGCTTTTGTACTAATTCTCAATTCTGTTGGCAATAGAAAAGTCATGACACAATGTTTAGCAGTGTGTGCAAGAGGACCATACTGATATGTTTCAGTAATTAAAGCTTGGTTGGCCAACTTACTTTTGTTCCTGATTATAATTACATCTCAGGTTAGATTACAGGTTCCGGTCTGTTGATATAAGATCCCATTATGTCCATAATGCTTGGTTATTAGTGGTTTTAAAAGATACAAATGTTTGCTTAATAGTGGGTCAATAATAAAACATTTAAAGAATGGAGCTAAATTATCCAAGAAACACTTGTAGAAGAGCAAAGGCAGACCTGTGACGGTATCCAAATTAGCTAGACAGCTTTGTATTCAATAAATGGTCTTAAGAAATGATAAAGAGGTGGTCCAGTGAATGGAGTCCCTTTCTCCACACATGTGCTTGGCCACCACAAAGTAAATGCAGAAGAAAAAGAGGCAGAGTCCTAAAACAGGGTACGCATCTTTTTCCATATAGTGCTCTCCAGTTGCTTCCACAGTCATAAGAGCTCAGTAATTATTAAATTTGACCTTTGCAATGTCTCCAATCAATGTCCTTGCCAAGAAGATTCCCACCATCTAATAGCAGAGTGACAAGACACAACTTTAGCTTCAGATTTACTTTAAAACCAAACTCCAGGCATGCATTAGAGTACTGTCTTCGGAACGTTTGCTGATGTAATATGTTTACAACTTTCTATTAATTATTATATCAGAATTAGTACAGAATTTTCAATAGTTCTATTTCCACAGTAATGTTACATTTTTGTGGCTTTTGGTTGTTGTGTGGAAATAAGAGTGTTCAGGGTAAGGGTAGCTGTAAAATACATTTTACATGCAGTATATATTTTACTCCGACAGTTAAAGCACTTCCAATACCTGTAACAGTGATATGACTATGAAGACTCCAGCCACAATGTAGAGATTCCGTGGAAGCCAGTCCTCTAAAGCTGCAATGCATCCTTTGACATAAATGGTGCTGCTCCACTGGGACTGTATATACAAAATAAAAACAGTGTGTGTTTATTCATGTACTAAGTAAGCACTTAATGACAGTAAAATACTTATACAATTAACACAGCCATATATTGAAGTGAACTACACAGCAGTAAGTCTGCAGTGAAAACCACATCATAAACAAGTTATTTCAGTCTGTGTATATATTGGCAGTAGGGAAATTACAATTGGGAGAACGGAGTGCAAAAAGAGAATGATTACAATTGGAGGGCAGAAGAAAAGAATAACTATACACATACTCTATTTGTGAAAATGGGCTTTTCAAAATTACAGATTGGAGCTGCCATCAGAACAACAAAGATTATTAATGTCTCTTTTGCCACTTTCTCTTCTGCTGAAAGACTAGCAAAAATGACACTAATAAACTTGAAAACTTGGCTTTAATTTCAGCAACTATTTCCCCACATTTTTCGATAATACACGGAAACTGACAAATCTTTTAATTTATCCCACTTTCTGTAGAAGGAACTCAGTCCACATCTTTCATATTTCATCTAAATATGTACAAAAGCAGAACCTTTGTCAATACTGGCAAAGAACATTGTCTGTCTGCAGAAGTTGAATGTGCACTCACCAATGTGCCAGATGATCTAACATCATATCCACACTGCGTGTTCACCACTGTATCCTGAGACGAAAGACCATAGGTCCATGAAAAATAAATCACAGGAAATATTTCACACTATTTGAATCTTAATAAATATGAAAATGTATGTTGTATAACAGTAAAAGCATTCTGTGGAGAGGAGAGAAACCTACAGCAGGGTCATTGAGGCAGCATGAAAAAGGCACTCCGCATTTCTCTCTGCTGGTTTTACTCATTGAGCAGTTAAAATACACATTCAGATCCCAATCGTTGGGGTCTTTAGCTCCACAGCAATGATTCTGTGAATAAAACAACATTTATGTTTAGGACAAATTTAGCCTTTGTTAAAGAAGCTCTAGGTCTTAATGTCTGAGGAACAAATAACTAAAAATACAAAGTCAATAATGTTGGTAAACAAAAGAATATTGTAGCAGACGTGGAGTAGCACAATGAGTCAAAATTGTGCATATGTATTTGGTGGTTGGCATGTGGCGTAGGGTTACGTGGTTTACCGTTACTAACGAAGTATCGCAATACCAAAAAAATTTAAATGGTACGATATCATCTTGTTGCTCATTTCGGCACCATATTGCAATATGCTGTCATTAGCAAAATTATATGAGATGTGACAAATTTGAGATGAAATCAATGACAATTTGAAAATAAAAAACCTCTGGATATGGCCAGGTGTGATCATTTAACAGCAGAAGGATGTAATAAAATTAAATATTATACAGTCACATATGCTGCACGCTACAGAATGAACAAGAGGTGCCACTCTGCTCTGTCATCTTCAAACGCATGCTAACACACTCACACAAACGCAACACACACTACTTGTGCTTAATTTTCATGCAGTGTGTTTAGAGTATAAACGGCTGTTAACACAGACTCGTTTCAGCTCACGAGTCGCGATGGGATTATCCAAGCACAAATGGGAAGCTTCATATAACTAACCCATGAAGAACTAAGGAGCCTGGGTAGCTCAGCGAGTAAAGACGCTGCCTACTAGGGATGCACTGATCCGATACCTGGATCCGTATCGGCTCCGATACTGAAGCTTTTAGACAGATCGGGTATCGGTCCAAAGAGCCCGATCCAAATCCAGAACTGTGTGTCAGTCCTGTTTGTTACTGTCAAGCTCAAAAAATGACAAAAGAACCATTAAAACAATGAATTGAGAATGGCACTTTTTTTTTTTTTACCAGAATTTGAATAAGAAGCTAATTAAACTACTGTGAACTTGGCTACAACAGACACACTTGCAGGACTTCCTAGAGATTTCTTACAACTAAATTGAACAAAAAACAGATCTGAATCCTTTAATGTCCAGATGCAAGTTGAAACAATTTTGCTATAATAAAAAAACAACAACATTATGCTACATTATCCAGTATACTAGTTAAAAAGTAGTGTTTCTTAATAATCTATACATTTATATTGAAATGTGTAGTTAGAGGTTTGTGTTTCTTAACATATTAAAGAGCACACCCAATTAGTTCCACACAATAATGTAAAGATATTCTAAACTGATTAAGCAAAAAAACAACAATGGTATCAGATTGGGATCGGTATCGGCCAATACGGAGATTTCCAATATCAGAATAGGAAGAGAAAAAGTGGTATCGGTATCCTAAGCAACCAAATTGGCCCGGTTGCAAGGGAGGGTAGAGTCACATGGGGTAACCTCCTCATGGTCGCTATAATGTGGTTCTCGCTCTTGGTGGGGCACGTGGTGAGTTATGCATGGATGCCGCGGAGAACAGAGTGAAGCCTCCACACACGCCATGTCTCCACTGTAACGCACACAAGTCACATGATAAGATGTGCAGAGAGATGGTCTCAGACGCAGAGGCAATTGAGATTTGTCCTCCACCTCACTAGTCACTACGTCACCACGAGGACTTTGAGAATTGGGCATTCCAAATTGGGGAGGAAATGGGAGAAACTAAAAAACAAAACAGGAAGAACTCAAAAGTCTGTCAAAATGAAAGTTTAAAAATATGACTACTGTATAAACAAAAATTATATTCAAAAAGTACCAATAATACCCATAATAACAATTCTATAATATTAAATGGTTGCATTATTATTATTATTATTATTATTATTATTAATTATTATCTGTATGCAATTTCACAAATGCAAGCAGCCTTGTGCCATAGGTAATCAGATTTTTTTCCTTAATACTTTGAAGCTCTGTTGTGCAGCATTTTATTTCAACAAAAATTTAAATAATTATTATATTTGTATTTGATTAAAACTGTTTGTATCAATTTGATTAAACACCATTTAACAATTAATCCAGAAAATTTTAACACATAATTTGTATCAGACTTTGTGCAGTTCTTTTAATCGTCATTTTCAGTGTCACTTCATCAAAAATATGATGCTTTTTATTTGTTGATTATAGTATCAATACCAGGGTACCAGGGCTGGTATCGTACCAAAGCCAGCATTTTGGTATCGGAGCAGCCCTAATGCAGAGTGATTATTTACAATAACACATTTTAGTGGTTGAGGGAGGGTTAGAATCCAGCAAGGGTATTCAATTAATGTTCCAAGAGGTCCAGTCTCTAAATTTCCTTCAAAGCAACGGTCCGGACAATAACCTACATGGTGTTGAGTAGTCAGTATAGCTATGAAATGACTTAAGGAATGCTAATTTTTTTTAAATAGTAGGCCTTTTTGTAAATTTCCAAGTTGGCAGTAATAGTACTTTGTAAATGATAGGGCTGCCCCCTGATAGTCGACCAAAGGTTAGTCGATGAGAAGAGTCTTGGTCGACCAAGTTTTGATTGGTTTTTTTTTTTGTGACAACCAGCCATTCTAAGAATGTTAAAAGTAACATTCAGTTCACTTTATGTGGAAATAAAGTGAACTGAATGTTACTTTTAACATTCTTTATCCAATATCATAAACGTGCGACTAGTCAACTAATGCCTACTAGTCGACTAGAAAAATCTTTGGTCAGGGGCAGCCCTAGTAAAAGATGAAAAAAAACAAAAAAAACATCAAAGTCAAAACAGTCACTTTAAAACTGGGCAAGGATTAACACATCAGGGATCCAGAGACAAAGTATCAGGGTTTGGAGGTTCAGGGGTATCCCCTGAGAATTTTGTTTTTAAATGTTATATATTTTCCTTTAAATGAAAATCTACCAACACAAACAATGTACAGCACAATAGTGAAGCTTAAAAATAGTTAGCTAAAGTTAAGCAGGAATATAAATGGTCAGACTATCAAATAATGAAAATGCTCTCATGAAAACTCCACTATGCTACTAGTAAAATCACATTTTGGTTGGTATGCAAGCGATGATCTTTAATTTTCACAAAAATAATCTGTTTGTGAAAGGCTCGATTCATGCTGATAATTTTAGATGGAATAAAAACGCTACAGTTTAAAGGTACGAAAAGGTATACATGAAGCATGTTCTGTAAAAAATAGAAGTATTTGAGTTTACAGAGCTGAAAGATCTGTGCTATCTGCGACAGAGCGCTTGCGTTTCACACAGCTCCGGTGTACTGTGGTGCTGATCACTTGAAGTATAGAAACAGTGAGATGGTGCAGCAAATGTCTCGCGGATCGGATGGAACCAAGCCGAGGTCTGGATGTGGATCGCAGTCTGCTATTTGGTGACCGCTGGTATACAGTATGCTTAAAAACTCTAACTTACTAGTTTCTGAATGGAGTCAATCAGGTTCTGTAGATCAATGTCTTCCCTGTAAGCCTTCACATTGGCTAAGAAGAAATCATTTATCCATCCCCTAACTTGCCCCTGGAACACAAATGCCAGCACTGCAGCAGTCAGCTCCAGGAAGAAGATTAAACCAATGACTCCAGAGAACTGCAAGACAAACAAGGAGATAGATAAAATAACTGCATTTGACATTGTTAACATAAATTGTTAATTTTGTAAGTAGATCTGGGGACTAATTTCACAATCACTTTTTCATTGTGGAGAAGGCAGGGACAGATAAAGCTTGTCCCAAATTAGAGTCTGTTTAAGTGACATTATTGTAATTCAAAATCTGCTACAAATGTTTGAAAACACTGTCCACCATTTAGCGATGTGACAATTTCTTGGCGAGTTAGTCATGTGTTGTTCAGATTATGCCATATCCACCTGGTGTGTATTCAGTGCTGAAGTTGTTCTCATTCCAAAAGCTCATGGCACTCTTGCCGATTTTTCCAGTGATTTAAGGTGTGAGCTACATTAACATAATTGCCGGCCAGGTGTAGGGAGATGAAGCGTGCATTAGCATCTGTCAGAGGGAGGTCATTAATGCCTTGAACGCCAGGACTAGCTGATGACTAAATGGCTTCAAAAACTGAAAAACACCCATCCGGTTTGCTTGAAAAGATCATTCAATTGCCAAGGCAGAGTCTTCTCTTCAAGTAACCAATGGGCATCTTTTACTGAAGAACTGACAAAAAAATAAAAAAATTTACTTCTGCACAACAGACCTTCAAAGTATTAATGAAAAAAAAAATGGCTATGGCACAAGGCTGCCATGGGTGAATCACAACATGCTGATAAAACACTTGCATTTGTGATATTGCTTACAGATAATAAAAATAAAATTAAAACAACCATTTAATATTATATCATTGTTATGAGTATTATTACTACTTTTTGAATATTACATTTTTATACAGTAGTTATATTTTTCTGTCTTCAATTTCAAGCATCCAGTTGAATAGAGCTTTCATGTTAGTGGGACTTTTATTTTGACAGACCTTTGTGTTCTTCCTGTTTTTGACAGGCAAGTTATATCAAGCTTCCCATTAATGCTGGGATAATCCTGTCATGACTCTCCAGCTGAAATCTCCCTGCTGCACCGTAGGAGTTCATTTAAGTGTTAACAGCCATTTATACTCCAAACACACGTATTTGTGCGAGCATGAGTGTCGATGACAGAGATGACAGAGCAGAGTGGCATCTCTTGTACATTCTGTAGTGTGCCGCGTATGTGACAGTATAATATTTAATTAAATGACATCCTTCTGCTGTTAAAAACACACCAGGTTTTTTTATTTTGTTTCCAAATTGTCATTGATTTCATCTCAAAACTGTCATATCTCATTATTTTGCTAAAGACAGCGTACTGTAAGACGGTACTGAAATTAGCAACAAGATGATAACGTACCGTTTAAATTGTTTGGTATCGTGATACTTCGTTAAACCACGGAACCCTAGTGTGTGCAAGTGTGCTTGTGCAAGTATGCTGGTGAGAGAGCTCCGTGACCATGACAAGTTACTTTTCAATGCAGAAATAATGCGAAAGCAACTAATGACAGATAAAAATAACCACAATGGAAATGTAACAGTTTTGGTTCATTTTAAAATATAACCTTGTGAAAGCCAACCAAACCATGAAGAAAATGCAACGTTGTAACTATTTTATCTCCAGTTTCAGAAACTTGGACAAAAAGCATGTCATCAAAGCACAGCGACCTTAATCTGAATAAACTTCCACATACTGTTGCAATGAGGAATACTGGTGTTTTGTATAACTTAGTATAAAAGAAAATAATATGATGGCCTCTCAGTATCACTGAGGAAGGATGGGTACTTACAAACTTCAGGAGGCAGATGTTTTCCCTGAGTGCTCCAACACATCCTGCAAAGCCTAAAATAAATGTGACAGTGCCCACCACAAGCACTCCCCAAACAGGGTCAAAACCATGTAGACGTGTTACTTGTGTCAGATCCGATAGTACACCCTGTGGAAAAATCAAAGCACCCATTAGCACTAGTTGTTATTCTCAAAGCACCTCAAACACCTTTGCACTCACCAAGACAAACTCACAAAGGTTTTTAGAAAGCGTGCTTGGTATGTGGATAGTGCCTACTAAAAATAACTAGTTAGAAAATGTGTATATCAGAGATGATTATAGGAACATTTGCAAGGTAAAAAATACAAATAATTTCTACTAATACAGGTCTAGTCTGCTCTCTCTTTCCCATGTGTTTTAGTAAATACCTTTACACAGATTTCTACTTACCTTTTCACTCCAGGCCCAGAAGCCAATTGCGATGAATGCTGTTCCAGCCAGCTGAGGTGCACAAAAGGTTATTGAGACATATTACTGAAGGTAATGTTGCATCATATTATTCAAGTTTATAAACAAAACTTCAACTATTGAGTGGGCTGTTATAACAGAGCATTATATATGACTACATAAGACTAAGATGTGACTAAATCTGACACAAAACTGTGTTTCTTATTTCAAACATGTTCAAAAAAAATATATATTGACAGAGCTTTTCTAATTGGCTAAAAAAAGTGTAGGACCCTGACTCTTTTTGCCATATATAGCGCCTAGTAGTGCTGTCAGAGAGACAGGTATGATTTGTCAGGACACCCATTTCAGCAGTAGGATTTTATGTATGGCATTACAACCTCATAAAAAAAAAATGGAACAGCTCCCCATTCAATTCATATCTAAACCATGACATTAAATATTAAGAACCACACACTCTATACAGTATTAGAAACATCCATTTCACAGAGCCCATGTTAAAATATTGAAAACAGGAAAACAGGGGTTAAGCGCAGTCATCTCAGAAACCTCAAACTCCTCCCATGCTTCCCCACTGAGGTCACGCTATGCAGACATATTCCTTACTACACAAATATTAGCAAATTTCCTGTTGACGTAAATCCGGACACCTGACATCACTAGTGGTCTGACTTTATCTTGATAAAGGTTAATCTGTGGGTGCTAACTCACTGTGCAACTATGTTTGTAACAGATAAACATGAAAGTAATCATGAAAGTGGGACAGGCCTGAAAATGATGTTATCGGAGCAGGAGTGACAGAAAAGTTGGCAATTAATGTTGTTATCAAACTACAAAACTAGAAGGGTGGTCATTTAATCATGATTGACATAAGACAAAAGAGGCCAGTTTGTGAGCACTTATGTGTACCAATGAGCAAAATATCAACTTACCCAGAAGATAATGTTGTAGCTGAACATGAGGTATTTGTAACAACAGCTGACCTCTGCATTTTCATATCTGTAATAGTGCATCTTCGCCTGTGACATTGGGGGGAGAAAATGCTTAGCTCATAACTAAAAAAAAAAAATGGAGATATCGGTTATATTATTTTTGTTTAAAAAAAATAATAATGCTGAAATCAACATAATTGCAACACAATCAAAAGAAATTACAATTACACAATTCATTGCACAACACTTAATGAAAGGGGATGTTTCAGTTCATATATGGACAACACATGTGGCTGCAACTTGGGAGTTTACAGTAAGAACACTGTGCATTCTATGTAACAGAGATTACATAGACAAGATGGCTCACGCTTTTTCACTACCACTTCTTACTTTTACGAGTTAGCCAAGTGGCTAGTGGTTAGCAAGTTGCCAGCTCACTTCTTAAAAGCAGTTGCTAATGCAACAATCAATCTATAGCCACGAATGTGAACATTAAAAGGTTAATGCAGGGAATCTCTGCGAAGTTTCCAGACAACTGAGGATAATATATGATCAAATATGTATATGAGGTAAACGCAACAGCAAAGCTAACAGCTAGATAACTCGGTATACCTTCCTAGCCAACTATTTATTTTTCGCTTCACGACTTGTTTAAACATATTCTCTATTTATACGACCTTCCAAAAATTATTTTTATTGCATTTTTCCACTCCGCAATGAACTAGTTGAAAATAAAACCGCTGTTTAATTTAGTTACGTGGTGAGAGGATAGTGCGCGAGCGTGCGGAATCTGTACGCGTTCGAAACGCGACGAAAACACTTACAAGTGCGTTCCATTGACGATTCTGTCAACCTTCGTTTTTGTCCGTGTTATGAAATGTGAATCGTTACGCAGTAATACACTATATAAACAATACAATACAATGCTCACCTCTTTGTTTATGTCACACAACTCCTGTTGGTTTTAGTTTGAGAAAACTCCACTCTACCGCCCAGCGCGCACACACACACATAACACACACGAATGAATGCAGGATATTGTGTGTGAGACTGAGTGTGGAAAAAGACACGCCCGCTACTCTCTGCATGCATCATATGCGAGAAATGAATACTCACTACACATGAACTCTGCTTTTGGAAAGTTCACTTTAAAGTAAACGGTTCTGATTTCAGATTAACTTATTAAACATTTAAAAATGTAATTTGGAACTAAAGCCAGGTAGAAATAGATAACGAAATAATTTAATATGTTAATTAGGCATTTTTCTCTGCAGGCTACCTCCACACCTCATTAGTGATGTGTCGTTGAATCTTTTATGTGCTAAAAACGAGTAGTCTCAGAGAGTGATTCGTTCATTTTGAGTTGGCCGCGCATGTACATTGCGCAACCTCAGTTCGTTTGTTACGTGAAAACTGCACAGCGCGTACAGGAAACAGAAATTATTAGTTCTCATTTTAACTATTTAGGTCCAAGTAGTTCGTTCATTTGTCACGTGACAGCTGTACGCTATGCATTGCTCACACAGGAAACATAAATTATTAGTTCACCTCTCGAGTCATCTGGAGCCGGTTGCACCAGCTATACGGAAGTTAAAACAGACTAGTTGTGGCGTAAATGTGCGCTAAGTCACAATTACACACTACTTAATATTTGAGAATTGCACCATAAATCTTTCGTCTAACGTAACCCTACGTATAAACTAAATATTTACGGAAGCCTCCGACCAGGCGTAACGGATGGGATAAAAAAAAGCAGATTTATGTTTTATGACATCAATGAGCTCATGTTTTGCGTAACAGGCATCAATCATTTCAACATATATTATGATGTTGACATTTGCGTATGATTTGACATTACCGTCTCTTCAGCATGAAACCGATCTTATGGTGCAGTTTTCACGATGCGTCGCCTGGTGTCAAGTGTCAACACATTAAAAATATATATAGCCGGTTCTATTTATTTATCACCCCTCATTTATTTTAAATACAGTTCCTATATATTGGTATTTACACAGGACAAATATACTATCAAATCTACTTTTGTTTCGTATCGTGCTTTAATGGTAATATAATTTATTACAGCTGACAGTTACGTGAACAAACAAGGTTTGAACATCAACTGTTACAAGATCAAATTGAAGTTCACAGCTTTTTAACAATTCTGTTTATAAATATGAAGGCTAGCTTATTGGATAAACGGGTAAACGTAATATTATGCCATTAATTAAGACACCTTTTTTTAGATTGGGGTGGGGTGGAATAACAGGTTTCAAAACAGTGTTACTATGAATGCAAACTCTATTAGCATAACATAAGTGTATTTAAATACATACAAATTTCCAACACTCTTTTGAATGTCCATGTACTAAAATAAAATATTGGATGCTATGAGTGTACCTTCATTTACTATTACTATTATTTTGAATGGCCATGGAAAATGAAGCAATAACAATTTTACATGGTTGCAAAAAGTAGACAGTTAATTTACCTGATGAACTTTCACCTTTTGCTGACCATTTATGCTTTGCAGAGCTAATGTGTGCTTTACATAATTTGCACCTTTATCAGCAACTGACACAAGTGCCAGCTTTTCATCTCATACATTCTGCTTCCCACGTATTTCAACCTGAACGAAAGCATGGGAATTTTTTGTGCAAATCTTCTGTAAATTTGGTTTGTGCATTGTTTCCACTCAGCTGTCATTTGCTGCTACTGTCAATCAACTGTTTGATGTCGAACACAACAGCACTTCGCGCGTTCGTGGAGAGATTGGCAGGCAGGAATAATGATGCACATCATAAAGCAACTAAAGCCGAAACATGGACATTTTCGCAAATTTATAAATCCCCTAATTTGTAAGGTCCAAAAAAGAGGTCATGTCCGGGAAAAAGAGGACTTATGGTCACCCTACACAGAGAGCTTACGACCTACTAGCTAAGTCTTTCTTGCCTTAAGAACAGGTGGTGCAACCAAATTAAGCACTGACTTAGTTACAAACCAACTAGTAGTTACGAAACCCTTAGTGTGAACTTTATATCCTAACTTATGTGAGAACATAAGCACAGCTGGTGCAACCCTACCCTAGGCATACCCGACATATGGCATATACGGCTGTATAATCTTTCGGTTTCTCATAATTTGTCCTTGGCTGCATTATAATTTTTTCCCTATTGGGGAATAGCAAGGAATTTGAAAAAGAATATCTCAAAAATGGTTATACACGTGAGTCGAATTTCAAGTGAGTTTCAAACCTCCACCTACTGAACTAAAAATGCCATTAAACCAAGAATCACATGTGTCTGAGTAACCTCTTGGTGGACCACTTTACCAAATCCTCTTCTATGCTTGCATCTGGAATGAACATGCAACATTCTGACCCTATCAGCTCACACACACCTCCCTGAGGTTAACTTTCTATGGGGTGGCCAGAGGGGGCTGTGGCAACCATGGACCAAAGCCTGGCCACCCCATTGGCCAGCCCACTCGCAATTGCCATTTTGGTATTTTTTTTGTCTTAGCCGCACCTCTTTGTCTCGGGTGTTGCTGTATCCACGTGCCTCTGCTTTCCACGCACTTTTCCACTGCTGTTATGTTTCAAGAAGAAACTGAGCAAACTGAGAGTATTTTAAATTCTCTCCACACTGATTCTTTACAATTACTTTTTATATCCCACAAATATCAGTTGTTCTCTTTTTTTCTCAGGATCTCACACTAACTTTAAGTTATTATTCGACGAAAGAATAGTGATAAATAGTGATATATATTTCTAAACTGCTTTTCTCACAAAGCATCACAGAGCGCTTCCTTCAAAAGTATCACATCTTTAAGATAACCACTTCCACTCCTACCATCCCCTTCTTGCATTGATTGTTCACAGACAACAAAACACAAACTTTGCTCCCATTTAAGCAGAGCTTTAAATCTCATAGCCCCTACAGCTTTGGGTCAGCAAAGTGAACTCTCTGTTAAATCTCCTGATAACACAGTTTTCTGGGGATTTAGCACATTTCAAATCTATATATTACATTTCCATGCCACAGTTGTCCAATTTGCTTTACAGGTAAATGCTACATTTATCACATTGTGAATCAGTATAAAAAATTATGGGATTCTGCTTCAGATCTCACTTGCAGGATGTCACATACTGTAATGATCACACCCTATAAAAAATGTATAGTCTTTCTCACTCTGCTTCCTTGCATACTGCTGTTAACTTCTGGACGATCTTGTGATTCTTGTTCAGTGTTACCCCCTCCTTTAATATCCTCACAGATAGCACACAGTTTCCCTCATCACAGTCTCCTTGCTAACACACATTTGTCATCTTCTCATACTGTGTTCTTGTATTTTCTTTCCTGATCTTCCCTTTCTTGTACATGTAATTTCATTGCATAACATTCAAACATCAACATTATTTCAATCACATATATAACAGAGATCACACAAATACATATGACTGGAACCTTGAAAACTTTCCTTCTCCACAGTCTTTCCAGGGTCCAGATATTCCCAGCCATTGGTGATCATTCCCATATGTTGATTTCCATTGCCCTTTATTTCTTCACTGGTTGGTCTATTTACGAGCGATTGCAACAACAACGCAGGTAAACCAGGAAGCGTTAAACGTCACTGAAGTTAACACTTCACCTGGAACACTCAGTCATGTAAGTTATTCCTTGTCACCTTTTTGCAATGTGACTTTGTATCCAAGTTTCTCTCTCTGCCACTTGCACAGCAGTTGAATTAGTAACACTTGCCACAGTCCCATCCAACGTGGTTAGTGCCAAGCATTTCTCCTCAGGTCCTTGACAAGGATCCAGTTGCCTGTGTTCAGCGCGTGGATCATTCCCTTTCCTGGTTCCAGGAGGGCAGCTTTCACCTGTGAATGCAGATTTCTCAAAAGATTTTTCACCATTTTGTCAACCATCACTTCATCCAGGGCTCCACATTCAGACAGCAATTGTCTCTTCCCTGTACCTGCAAAGATATTTATTGGTATTCTTGACTGAGACTTGACAGTCTGTTCACCTTATGTACATCAATACCAGAGGTAAAGCTTGCACCCATGCAAGTTCTAATTCACTTTCATAAATTTTGTTTAATTGTCTGATTAGCTCTCTCCACTGCACCACCACTGTGTGGATGACAAGCACAGTGGGGTTTTTTTTTTTTACAAAAATGTTGTCCAATTGTCACTTGAAAACCCATTTAGTATATGAAATGAAATTTACCATTAGATGATTCAATTGGCTGGGTTTGAGCTGACATTTAGGTGTTTTCTAAAGTGTGTGTTTGGTAGATTTTGTTTCGGGACTTCTCCACTCAAGCCTCTTGCACTTGTGTATGAGAACTTTACCAGGTACCCAAAAAAAAACTTTTTTCTCTTGGGAAAAGATACAAAGACTTCTCTTGAGTCTTTCTTTATTGGATAATTTCCTCGACAGATGCCAGCATTTTACACATTTTGTGAACAACCAGAGATCTATATGGAGAGAGACATGTTGTTGGCAGACAGGCATACTAGTAAATGTAAAAAGTCTGTGGAGATATATTTCACTTACCATAAGGGAACCATTAAAGCATATCAAAAAAGTAGTTGTGTAACCAAGACCAGTATGTACCTTATTATCTTACAATACATTTATTGGGTCCCTGTGGCTGTCGTTGTTTATAACTAAAGAGTTTGTATATTAATATATTAAAATAAATGTGTTTTAATCTTGAAAACCTTTTTACCACATGGCCAAAGCCGATTAGTGATGGTTTCATCCTCTTTAAATCAAATAGCTTCTGTTGGTTGATCAAAGAGCTGCAAGCACTAAAAAGACAAAGACCTTCTGTGGTTTTATGCAAATCACTTACTGTATACATCAAACTTTCTAGAAGTAAACAAAAGACATTTAAAAAGAAGTTTATCCTCTGAAAACAAAAAGTAAACAGTTCACAATGCAAAAGCAGCTGGTGCAGGTAGATTACACCAAAACTCTGTTCTGAAAAGAGCTGAATATTTAGGCCTACAGTTGTTTATTATGTACAACTTTTCGATTTTTTTGATACTTTGCATTTTTCATGCAGTATATGTAAAATAGTAACTTTTAGCTGTTCTAAGGCTTAGACTAGACTAGACTAGAGCCTTTCTGTGTGGAGTTTGCATGTTCTCCCCATGTTTGCGTGGGTTTCCCCCACAAGAGGAGACATTTTTAGAAAAAGGGAGATTTTTTTTAGAAAATCTGCTTTTTCTTTTAAAGCCACTACACAGTGGAATGCAATAACAGATGACATAAAGAGCTGCAGTTCCATTAAGAGTTTTAAATCACAACTGAAATCTTTTCTGAAGACCACTCAAATCTGTACCCATTGACACTGATGTTGTGCTGACAAAATGTGTTTTGTGTATGTGTGTGTATGGGATGGGGGGGGTGGGGGTGTTATTTGTTTGTTAGTACCCTACCTGGGGACTGCAGATGTAAATTAGCCTGTGGCTAACTCTGGTACAATGCATCAAATTGTAGTCTTTATGTTTGAAATTGTGCATGGTCCCTAACTAATTAAATTGCCCGTGTGAGTGAGAACCACTGGTGGTTGCGTCAGGAAGGGCATCTGGCATAAAACTTGCGCCAAATAAAATTTTTTATATATATATATATATATATATATATGCAGACTATCACAAAGTGGACACTGCATGTATACGTTCAAGAACAAACTCTCTTTTTAGGCATATAAATGATTAATTAAACAATGAAAAAATTAAACAATACAGTATTTTACATTTTTAAGCATAGTAATAGTGTTGTTTAATTTTTTTTGTTGTTGTTGTTGTTAACTGCTTTCTCTAAAAGCCAGTCAGAGTGACTATTTCTGTTTTGTTTTATTTACTTTAGTTTGTTTTGCTTTTGGACAGTTATGTAACAAATCTTTACATAACTAAAACCAATTCATCATAACATCAGAGAGAAACTTTTTTGTATTGTTTTTTTGGCAGCCCCAGTATACTTTCTGATTCAGGACAGAAAAGTTAATGTTTCACAAATTTCATGGATGACAGTCCTATCACACCACCCATTAATCACACACACACACTTGATAACGCCAGTCATTCTGTTGTTGTTTAAATCCCATCAAGTTTTTGTCAATTTTTTATCAAAGTGCTTTTCATTAATTTGCTTTGTTTTGTATACAATTACATGGCAACAGCACTTTGTGTTTGCAACTGAATCCTTTATATCCAACTTTCCGCCAAGAATTCCCTTAAGTATAATTTTCTCCAGCATATCCTCCTTCTGGATGGTACATTTACATATTCATGATTATTTTTCTCTGCTCAGATGTAGAGCCTGCAGTCAAACTGTTCTATAATTGGTTAAGTGTAGTTTTTTCTGTGATATAACAAGCTCCATGTACAATCATACAAATAAAAATTCTTAAATCATCCACTAAGGGTAGCTGTTGTACTAACTTTATTTTTAGCAGTAAGGTATATTTTTGACCAAGAGTGTAAATTTCAGGATAAATCAGCACAGAAACATGAATGGCTGTTATTCTAATTGTGACTAGAGATCAGATCACCTGTGTGCATACACACACAAAAAAAAAAAAAAAAAATATATATATATATATATATATATATATATATATATATATATATATATATATATATATATATATATATATTAAATATACGTACTAATTCACATAAAAATGTGATAGAATTCGCCACAAATAAATATTTCACCGCACGAATGACAGGAATTGTGCAATTACCCAAAAAGCTTTTTCATGATTATCAAGGTTTTGTGGCTTTGAGGTTAAACATTAAAGTAAAAAATAGAATAAAAGCAGAAAAATCGTATAGATCCTGCATTTGAGAGAAAATGAGAAAAAGCATCTTTATTACAATGCAAGTGCAGTAATTCAATAAAGTCAATAAAGATATTTGTAAATAATCTACACAAAGCCGAGTGATTACATTTTACACACCATTGAATAAATATCAAAAATGAAAATAAATATGATTCTTTGGCTTACCAACTGAACTACTTGAAGCCCATTTGATCAGTCAAAACATTTGAAATCTCATTTTTTGATAAGCCAATGAATATATTATATTGGCAATTCCTCTGTAAATAAACACATTGAATAAATAGTTTTAAATACATTATATGGTACGTGGCAGAATTTAGCTCAGCAATAGACATGGGGATCCTCAGATGAGTGGCTGTCGTCCTTCTCCTTGCCACCAGTCTCCTTGCAATTCTCCCAGGATCTCCTGCAGGGACAAGGCCGGCAGCTCAGGCAAAGGGCCATGGTGAATGCCCCTTTCCTTTTGACCCTCTATCCCATGCATTTCTGGGTTCTCCAAACAAGAGGAGCTGGAGGCTAGGGGATTGCCCTCCAAACCACCCTCCCAGCAGCCTGAGTCTGGGGTGACAGGGTTCAGTGGCTGGAGGCTGTTGGACATGTGATGTTTCTCAGATGGAGTGTAGTAAAAGCCCTGACTGGAGCTCTTATTGCAGCCATAAGCATCTAAATGAAAGGAGGACATCATGGAGCTCCTGTCATACTTTGCAGCCCAGATAGGGGGTCTCTGATGCTCTGGGCTTAGAAAAGAAGGACTGCCAGTATTCATAGGTCTGCCCTTATGATGTCCATATGATGGGGTGCAATAACCTGAATCGTTGCCAACAGACATGGAGGACGGAATGTCACATCCATAAGGTCCATTCCTCTCTATCTCCTGTTTAATATGATTGGGGTATGCTGGTGGTGGAGTGCATGAGGGCACAGTGACCATACCAGACTCACTGCCCTCCCCACCAGTACAGCGTAGCTGTATCGGTGAATTCTGCATGGCACTGTAGGCTGGCAAAGGGGCATCGGATTGCCAGTCTGGTTTCTTGCCATCCTTGCATTTCAATGTGCGAGCCCTCCTATTCTGGAACCATACCTATTGTGAGCAGAGACATCAAGATAAAGTGGAGTCAGCTTCATAAGAATACAGTTGAGAGATTAGAGCCAACCATCCAGCGCGCACAGATAAGAGGTTCCCTGTGAAAAGATTCAGGTTAATCATTGTTAAATGACATCCGCCATGGTGGAATATAGTCAGAATGGTTATCTATGCTTGGTATGTCCTTTGTTTACAGGCTGTACAGTCTCTTAAACTAAATGGCAGATAAACACAGAGAGACGCTTACGTCATCTCAGTTTTGAAGTGGATAACAATGTTGATACTGGTATCAACAACAGCAAACATTAGATTTTCACATAAGGCCTTATTAACATAACACCTGACCAGCTTTTTTGTGTGTGTGATTTTGTACATGTTTAATAAAGACAAAGCAAGAGATAATTTCCCAGCTGAAAAGACCAGCTTAGACCAGTATGAATTTCCATTGTGGTCCTGGTTGTTGTGGTCCTTTTCTAGTTAGTGCTGGTTTGGTTATCTTTTAGCTGGTGGACTAGCTGTTATGCTGGTGAGGCTAGTTCTGGATCCAAGGAAGTCTTGCTGGTGAATCTGTTTAAAAAGTATACAGCACTCCAAGCCTCCCACACTAAGGACCAGCATCCAAAACATTTGCTGGTCTTTTCAGCATGTATAGTGAATGCAGTGTGTGAGTGAACATATTCAATAATATGTCATAAAGGGCCATCGTGACCCACCTGTATGCGAGACTCTGGCAGTCCTGTAGTTTGGGAGAGACTCTCTCTGAGGCTGATTCCTGGGTAAGGGTCTGTCTCAAATGTGGCACGCAGGAGCTCTACGTGTTCCTTTGAGAAACTTGTCCTTTTCCTGCGACTGGCACCCCTTGAAACAGCGCCACTTCCAGATGTCTTTGCAGATACATCTAAAGAATAAAATCTAAATCAGTGTCATGCCAAACATGGTGTTATCAATTGTCAAGACTGTCATTTTTCTTTTAGTTCCAACTAAACTGCAGACATATATATATATATATATATATAAAATGTCAATGCACCATGGAATACTTGTACAAAAGTGTAATGAACAGATACTTCTCTACAATAATGTATGCAACATACAATCAATATAGAAGCTAGTGAAAATGTTAACAGGATGTGAAGAGCTTAAATGTGAAAATCCCATTTGATGTTATGCTTACCAGTAATGTTGTCTTTCCACATGTTCTGTCTTCACTGGTTGAATTCCAGTGAGATTACAGGATTCTCAAGGCTGAGAGTGAAGGTCTGTCTTGCCTGATGCTCCTTGGGTATTTGATTTCTGACCCCTACAGTAGTTTTTTTTATACCGGTGTCCTCCTGTACCTATCCCATGACCCCTCTTTCACCCTCCTCCCACATTAGAAGAGCTTATTATGTATAAAATAGTAAAGAAATGGGAGACACTCTTTGAAGGTGAGGGTGAGAGAATAATTCTTCTCTTTACAGAGTTCATTAACAGTTTTTCTATTTAGATGGATATGTTACTCAATATGAATATTATCTCTTTAAAGAGGACTATATAGCATTAAAAGCTGTATTTTACAATTATTTTCAAAACCTGCAAAAATAAAGTTAAGTGAAGTCAAGACATTAGTAGCTTTTCTAAGATTTTAAGGTTTTATACGTTAGTCAGGACTTGTTTGGTTTTTCTGCATGTAGTTTACAGTATTTTGTGTAATCAATGATTCATTTCCAATCTGATGTTTACTGAGTAATGGAAGAATTGTTCATTGTTTCATCAGCAGGAAAAACCGGTATGGAGGTTAGCAGATTTGCAGTAATAATACTCTCATACTAACAATTAAAAAAACTCTCTTATGAACTTGTTCACCTAAAACAGTTCATATACTTAATCACAGATGATTGGTTTTTTACAGAATATCAAATGATACAAATGACAATAAAATGCAAAGTAATCAAAATACTTTTTGAATGTAACTATTCTAATTACCAATTATAAATTGTAACTGTAGTGGAATACAGTTACTTATATTTTGTATTACATACATAACACATACAGTGGTGTAAATTAGTAAAAATACTTATGTATTATACTTAAGTTTTATTTTTTTGTGTTAAGTACTTTAGTGCAATTTAATTTACTTTAAAAAATAGTAGTTTTTACTTCATTTTATTTAAACTTGAAAGTACTCATTACATTTTTGCAATCATTTTCTGGACTGAAGCCACCTTTTCACTGCATCTAACAAATGACAGAAGACAGACCAGAGGTTAGTCATTTCAAATGGAGTGTCGTGCGGCTGCTGTGTGGAGTTCTGACCATCTGCAGAGGTGGAATTTAGATTTTTGATCTCATTTGAACTTCGGATACGTTGAAATATTTGTACCAGAGATGGGTACTCAAGTCACATTTTTATGGATTTCAGACTCGACTTGGACTCGACCTCAAAAGAATTCAGACACGACTCGAAGAAAATGACTCGTAAACATGACTATAATCATATACAGACAATATTCAGATCATAAAAGAAGAAAAGGTTTTAACTTGAAACACAACGATTAAAACGGTTGATGCTTTAATTCAATCAGATGATTGATGACGATTTTGTTCTGTTCGCAGAGCTGATCATACTGTAAATGAATGAGGCCATGCATCTCTCTCTCGCTCTCTCTCTCTCACACACACACACACACACACACCCCATCGGAGTGAAAGACCCCCTTTAAAGATTATATATTTTTAAATCAAACCGAGACACAACGGTTGACAAAAGAGATGTGCATTCTTGGGGGCCTGGGTGGCTCAGCGAGTACTGACACTGGCTACCACCCCTGGAGTCCTGAGTTCGAATGCTGAGTGACTGCGGCCAGGTCTCCTAAGCAACCAAATTGGCCCGGTTGCTAGGAGGGTAGAGTCACACGGGGTATTCTCCTCGTGGTTGCGATTAATTGTTCTCCCTCTCAGTGGGGTGCGTGGTAAGTTGTGAACATCTCTGAATTGTGCAACTAGACCGGATGTGACCACTCGAATGAATGTGATGTATTCATTCAAAACTATGAGCCCAAAATTGGACAGTTATGAAGTCAAACATAATCATTCACGTTGCAAATATATATACACACACACACACATATATATATATATATATATATATATATATATATATATAAACAAAAGGCTTTTGTAAATAAATTTGAAAATATTATTTAATTCTACACTTGCCTTAATATTTAAACCATATCTATGAATTTCTACTCCCTATTTGCTGAATTATTATTGCTGTTGTTTGGCAAGTATTAATGATAATAATAATAACTATAAAACCAGCAATGATAATGATGATATTAATGATAATAAAAATAATGGAATCTGATTAAATATTAATTATACATTTTATTTAATTCATCAATCTGCTCAACAGCAAGGTTTGGTAGCACATTTAATAAAACAATTCACAAAACCAACAACATTACTAACTTTATTCAAGGCTTATTTTTTATCTTTCTCAATGTCTCAAGGGGCTGAGTGTTCTGACGTTGCAATTCGTGAGTGCCTTCTCCCATGCAACGAACATTGTGTGACTGTGACAACATTTTTGCTAAATAAAATGATATGGTTCATTACACGTCTCTGGGCAGTTCCAAGGTGAAATTTACACTGTGTGGCTCTAAAAGAGAGTGAAATGTTCTCCCGAAGAGATGAGGTATTTAAAGTAAATTGTTTTTAGATTTAAATCAACAAAACCACCGTCCCTACCCTAAACCGATAGTGTCATAAAAAGCAAATGTGAGATGAAAAACACAACTGCATCATTTTGTGGTGCTTCTATGGCACTTTGGGCTTACGTATCGACATAAATGTGTTATGTGGTACAGTAAAAGTTTTTATATGTCATAAGAGGAAGAGTTAAGTGTTTATGCAGAAGACTTTAGGCACATTAATCAAACAGATTGCATAGAATTACACTTACTGGCAAAGTATGTTAATGGTGTTTTCCTCTAATTACTCTCCTTTCATGCCTTGTAATCAATACAACAATGGACTCAAGAAAATATTAACTAAAAATGACATCAGCAACATGCTTAACATGGGCTTAAGCAAAGGGCCTCTGTGTCCTCTGATCTCTTTTCAAATGGAACATAAAAGAAACATGTTGGAAGCAAAGTATAAACAAGGAGAGCAAATTGTGGAATGATTAATTGTAACATTTACATGTGTGATTATTGACACTCCCTCACTCTACTGCAGAGGATCCAGAAAGGAATAGCACAGTCATTACATAGTCATGGTGTCTGTCGAGCTTGTCAATGCAGATGAGCAGTTGAGTTAACCCAGACTAAAGCAAACTGAACCCAAAAAACACAGAGACCTTTCAAACCAATAAGACAAAGGGTGGATGACCAGTTCATATTGATTGTAATCCTCAAGGTAACCCTGAATGAATTGATATATGATGTCCATATCTATCAATATAAACATCCATTTCAATAAGATAAAATAATTTAAGTTATTTTATGGTTAGCTCAGCAATTAATAATTTTTAAGTCAATGTTCTTCAGATATTTTGATAAAGGTGATATCAAGTTATATTCCAATGAAACTTCTGTGCAGGGCCAGTCATGTGTTTTTGTATTTGTTTGCTAAGTTTGCATTTAATTTCTAAGGTTGTTTTCATCCTTTATCAGAAAATCTCAAAAGTAAAGCGTTCCCCCCAAAAAAATTCATCAAGCACACCACTCTTGGTGTTCAGCTGTGGTTTAAATCCCATCAATGTCTTTTAAGATAAATGAGCAAATCCATTTTGTAAATATTTGTTTTGTGCAAGTACCTGGCAACAGCACTTTTGAGTAAATATATCCCATTCAGAGTAAGTTTCTTGAAGGCATATCCTATTTCTGGACTGCATTATGTCCATATATAAGGAATGGACTGGAAAGCAGTCTACAGGTAGCAGTTGCGTTATTGTTTATGGTCAGTAATGATTGTGTTGCCTTTTTAAATGATGAAAATATTAGGCTCAACTCACCTATGTTTAGTGTTACACCATTTTATTAAGTTTCTTTGGGAACCAGTGAACAAGCTTTTCCAGAGAATATTGACAGAGTATATCCCATTACAGGTATCAAATATCTAAACTTCTGAGACTAAAGGATGTGAAAAACAAATTCCTCTGAATCCTTCCAAAGCCATATCCAACAACAGCAGGTCTGGCCCAGAATGAGAACAGCAAAAATCCCTTTGGAAAACAGAGATGAGCCAAGATCTGGTTCCAGTTTAATACCAATACACTACATACTTACAAAACTCAGGAGCACTTGCTCATATTTTCTCTCTTTACCATGCCCAATTTTAATACATCAAACAGCCCAGAGTACTGTAAATGACACCAACCAGGATCTACACCTGTCAGAGCTGGAAAATATATTAATGTCCTGTTTTTCACAAACTAAGCTTGTGTAAATGTATAAAATATGTCAGCTCAGTTGGGAGCCTCTTAGCTGACACTATTCGTCAAATGGAAAGTTCAAACGCTTGTATAAACAGAAAAACTTTATTTTTTTACAACAATAAAAACACTAAAATAATGATTAATCATGGGGACAAACTTCACAGCCCTTTATATTGGCAAAAACTTGTAAACATCATCAACTAGAAAAAAAATAAATAAATAATTAACCCATGCATTAGCCTCCTAATTTTTAAAAAAAAAAGATAGAACGGAGCTGTAAAGTTTTTGGTGGGGACTAGTGCTACTCATCTTCATAAATGCTCACATGCAGTTACACCAACATACATTCAATTTAGCGGTTTCAAACACAAAGTGAACAAATCATTCTATGGGTGCCAAAACATCTATTCACATATTGATAAGTCAAAAAAAAAAAAAAAAAAAAAAAAAAAAAGTGTAATAAAACATCTTTAAAATGGTCAAAATGTCTGTTTCAAACTCAGACTTGAAAAATGATGATTTTAAGAAACAGACAGGGAAAACAAGAATAAAAACACAATTTTTGTTCAAATCTTGAGGGGGGTAGCAGCAACATTTCAAATGATACCGGGTAAGGTTGATCAGGCATTAGAGTCTAGTACAGAATGATTTTAATATATATCTCTCATTTAAGGGTGAACTGTAATAAAATTTGCGACACCTCCTTAACCATTTAGGTGATGAAGAAACAAATCTTTCAACTAATATCTACTTCCCAAATGTGATCAGTTAAATAGACAGATACAACTGTACAGTTTACTAATGCAAGAAACAACATCATACATATGGCTAAAGTATAACTGTCCCATCAAGCACATACAGTCACAGCAGTAGTCACAAAACCTCAACCTCAGAACTAAAGGAACATTTCATACAGACCAAGCGAGCGCCAATTAGCTGTTATTCCTCAAACAGGAATTACAGTAACTTTGAGCTGCAGTGACCTCAGGACAGAAGCATGCACAGAATGAGGGGGAAATGGGTGTTGACGTTCTGGAGTATCTAGAGATTCCATCTTCAACACCGTCCACCAACTTAAATTTATGGGAACCTGTCCAACCAGTCAGCACAGATACTTCAAGTTTCTAAAACATCATAAGGTTGAAGCGCAAATTATATGCGAGCACTAATCCTACACGCCCCACAGGGACAGAAGAAAATCTACTGAATGGATACCATTATTTTTTTTTTTCATTGTGTGGCCCAATGAAAGGTACTCAAGTACACAGATACAAACAAACATTAGAGATCTTGGCACATAATCCAAAAAAACACCACATGAGTCAGATGAGCTCAGGCCCAGGGCATGACGCAAGTCTGCTACAAGAGTAAACAAACATGGAGTTTTGAAGATTAGGCATCTTGGCCTGTAAGGGCAGTCAGAGGATTAAAAATAATTTGCCGTTCAGAACCACAAAATTAATAGTTACACTTGATGTTAATTTGTCAACCAATACAAAAATAAAAAAAGTCCCTGAAACAGCTTAATATAACCAGACTCTAATAGCATACATGTTAAACAAACAATTAATACAACATTTAAATCATCCAGTCAATATCTCAGTCAGTTTTGATGCCCGTGAGCTTTGAACCCTTCACGTAAGACTGATAAAAGAAAGACGAAAAGAGGAGCAGATAGCTGAGATACATAAGTGAAGCCCACATGATGTTATCTAGATAAGAAGGGCAATCCCCATCCTGCATCCACCGGTAAACCAGTGCACTTACTGCCAGCCCCATGGCCATCTGGGCTATTTGAGAGGAAGTGATGATGATGGCGCAGGGTTTCGGCACATGGAGTCGTGCAGCTCGAGCAGCGTAGTAGCTGTACATGAGTGCATGCACCATGTAGTTCATGGTCATGAACCAGCCGCCACCAGCAACCTGGTCTTTGTAGGAATACCAGGAATAGACCAGCACAGTGATGTGATGATACCAGTGCAAGAAGAGGAGTCGCTGTTTGCGCAGGATGATGAATATGGTGTCCCCTGATGAGTATGAGTAAAAATACTGTTAGAAATCAAAGAATGGCATTGAAGTATGATATTTTCTAGATTATATTATTTTAAAAAGCATCAAATTTGGCAAAGTACATGCACTTAAATCATTTTGGTGTCTTAAACTTGCAAGACTTCTGGAGATATTTTAAAAGACTAATCACAACCTTTTTTTTTGTTTAATACAAAGGCAGTGGACTCACGAGCAGATGTCAAGATTGTCGCTGAAAAAAAATGTCTTGTTCCATTTATCACCAAAATCAAATCATATGCCTTTTGAAACACTGCCCCCAATGGCCAAAGCAATAAGTGTTGTTGGGAATATGGGCACATGTGAGCTCCATTTCCCACGTATACTGAGGGGCGCCTAAAGGGAGTAGTAAAGCTAGATTTCAGCTTTACAGGTTGTAATACAGTGTAGTAGAGGAATGCATCATTTATAAACTGTACCCCCAATCATATCAGTGGAATAAAAACGTAAATGTTAGAGTGAAAAATGCAACCTCCCGAATCACGATAACTTCCTGGTTTCAAGGCAGTATCCGAACCTGGGTCTCCCACGCTGCTGATGCAATGCACCCCAGGGGGAGGTAAATGTAATGGAGCCATTGCAAAAACATCTGATAGGAGATGGTGCTTGTCAGAGAGTCTGCATAATGTGGCTGATCCTAGGGTACTGGAACTCTCGTGCAATCATTTTTAAGCTGCATGGACTATACTTTTGATACTTCTGGGTCCATTGTTAAGCTTTAAAATGATACACTATCTGCTGTATTTCACCTTTCGTATTGAAAAGACCAGCTGTAATATTCATCAAAACATCTCCTTTTGAGTAGAGATGCACTGATCGACCAGCCAGGGACCGGAATCAGCCGATTTTCTGCATGCTCGGCCCAGACCAGTGACCGGCAGGTCAGCCTCACTACTTTCCAATTCCGAGCCGGTCCGTTTTGTTGACAGCGGCGCAGGCAATAACGTGGAAGTTCTTCACTGTGAGTGAAGAATAAAGTTCGCAATAAGTAACAAATCTAAGGCTAAAGTAAACTGTGGGGGAACCACCACAATAAATGTACGGATCAACAAACCTAATTAGACACTTAAAACACCATCACCCAGCTGAAAATGCCCATTTTAAAAAAGATAAAAAAGGGAAAGCGGCAAAAGTAGCCAGAGCTCATAGACAGCCACAAGCATCATCTCCTTTCTTTCCTTGGTATGATCAGCGAAAAGACCAAAGCAATTACGAAGAAAGATATGGAATTCATGGTCCTGGATGACCAGCCGTTCTCCATAGTTGAGGACAGAGGGATCAGAAATCTGATAAATTTCCTCGATACAGAGCAGGTGGTACTTTTCCCACGTCACCCGAAGAACACGCAGCATGTTACATCGAGGTGGTGGTGGCGTAGTGGCTAGAGCACAGGGCTGCTAATCAGAAGGTCGCTGGTTCGAACCCCATGGCCACCACCATTGTGTCCTTGAGCAAGGCACTTAACTCCAGGTTGCTCCGGGGGGATTGTCCCTGTAATAAGTGCACTGTAAGTCGCTTTGGATAAAAGCGTCTGCCAAATGCATAAATGTTACAAGCATACCGGTCAACATTTTGGTACACAAATCCAGGAAGGGAAGTGGTGTGCTGGATGGCAGGGACAGGCTAAATACATACAAATTGTGCCATTGTGATTTAATGTGCTGAGTAACAATTTCTCCCACCGTGTCCGATATTAAAATCAGTGCGACACACATTGGAAAAGGCGTGGGCTTCGGGATATTAAATAAAATTCTTCCGTCCAGCTGTTGTTACATTTACATGCATGTATGTATGTATATATTTTTTTTATTTCTGTTTTGTTGTATAAAGCATTTGCAGTTAATTGTTATTTCTACCTCTTTCCAGTCACAGCACTTTATTTTGAGAGTTGTTTAAGTGAGAGAAGATCCTGTAACTTAATGCAGTTTGGGGGAAATTGTAATGTTTAATAATTTCTTTTATTATGAAAATACGTTTTTGCATTGAAGAAAGGTAGATTTTTGTTTGTATATGCGGTCAATAATAGTTCTTTGAAAGAAAATCGGAAAAACAAATTCGGTATTGGCAGGCCACACTTTTTTTTTTTTGCATCTCTACTTTTGAGTTCTGCAGAAGTGATTAGGGTGAGAAAATGACAAATGATAATTTTTGGGTGAACCATTACTTGAAGTATTAGTAAAACAAGACAAATCGTTCTGCTTCAGGGCTCACCTAGCTCTGGGGCCTTGCTCATCACAAAGGCACAAGCCCAGAACTTGCTAACTGGTCCACTATAGAAGCTCTGATCACAAACAGACTGTTTAAAACCACTGGTGCTGAGAATGTATAACATGTAGCACCCAGTCCTCACAGCTCCAATGATACTGAAATAGAACAAAGAAAAGAATAAACATGCATATTAGCAACCCTCTCCTGTCACAAATATATTATCATGGTAACTCTTCCACCAGGGGGGGGGTCAGCTTGTTCTGTTTTGGGTATGTCAAACAGAAACATTGAGATGGTAGCCAAATACTAAAAGTCCTTTAGTGGTGAAAGTGTATGTGACCATAGCCCTCCATTAAACAATATTTCTTTGTTCCTTTCATAAGCATTCAGACAGCAACCATGCCCATTGGTGGACAATTACTGACAGTTACTTTGTATTGCCCATCAACCAGTAATTTCTTTCCACTTTTCAGATGGGAGTAAAACACCACCAAGGGAAACAAAACCCAACCTAAAATAGCAGCTGATTTAAAACACACACACTTTAATTAGATTTAAAGAAATTACATGTTAACAATAAATAGTGTTCTAGTAAAACTGGTTGACATGGAATGCAATAAAAACCTACAGTCTCTGTCCATGGCACAATGTAAGATGCACACATATACATATATATATATATATATATATATAATAAAAAAGTGACCCAAGAATCAGCCATCTGTTTGTTCAAATTACAATTACATGGATGGCCATTATTTAAAATAAAGAGTTTGAACAAAATTACTAGCTCATGAACTTCCAACACTTTTTGCCTAATGACTCTCCATGAATTTTTCATGTCATATGTGACTACTAGATAAGGTTTTTAAAGTGATTCTGATTCAGACAAATTTAAATTACTACACGTGCAATCTCTTGCAGATGAGATGTTTTAGGGTAGAGCATAACTGGAAAAACATTCAGTCACTACATAACCATTACTTAAGGTACAATGCATTGTCTATTAAGACAGTGTGTTATATTTGTATAATATCTTCATTGAGTATTTCAAATGTATGGGGGGAAAAAAACAAACATCTTATTCGCTAATAAAGAAGCTAGAGTTTTGTGCTCTGCCAGTATGATGCTATACATAAATGGAACACTAGCTTTTACTCACCTAAAGACGGCCAAACTGAGAGACCACAGCAGCAATAGTTTCCGCAGATCAAGTCTTTGTCTTTCCCTCATAAAGTGCTGCCCACCAAACACAAGCACAACATACACACCACCAAACAAAAATGACTTTTTCCTAAAACACACACACACACACACACACACACACACACAAATTTAAGTCACTTCCACAATACCAAACTATTTTGCCCCAAACCAAGTTGACAAATGGTGTCAGTGAAGATCATGAAGATGAAATAAGACAAGAGATGTTTGAAGAAATCAAAGTCAATGTAAATTCCACTTGAGTGATTTCATTGTGCATCATTTCCAATCAAGTTGTAATTTCACCATTTTGTCCAAAAGAATGAACATATTTAATTGCGATTATAATACATGAAATATTGAATTTCACCTTAGCAACAAATGGGTTGGCCATTTTATGTCAAAAACATAAAAAAATCAATAAATTGAATTTCCATCACCATCATTTCCATCACTCAATTCTATTAAAACCAATACAGAATTTGAGATGGTGGAAATTACATTTCAGTGGAAATATTCATGACTATCAAAAAAAAAAAAAATGACATTAATCTTCTGTGATGTGTGAACATAAACTGTTGGGCATTGTTAGTAAACCAATTAAATAAAGAAGTGAGAGTTAAAACTTTCTAAAAGTATTTAAAAAGTGCCCAAAGTTTTACAAAAAACACCCAATTACACGTCGAAATGAAACAGCAAACAAAATTTGTTCTTACCAGTTGTCTTGCATCCATTCAATGGCAACCCTCTCATCAAAGTGTCGCTCGAAATCATACTCGGTCAGAGGTAGCTGAAATTCAGTTACATTCATTTTGAGTGATGTGAACAAAGTGCACCAATTATTTTCGGTTCACCTGTGAAAAGCCTGGAATTAAAGCGTAAAAACTATTCGGTAAGTGAGTTCTATCGATTCTGGTTAGGCTATTGTCCTCACAGCAGGACGGCCGTAAATTAACTACACAGCCTCAAACGCGCACCTGTGTACACACCTGCCACATTTAAATACAAGGTGGAGTTCAAATGGAGGCGGGATGACTCTTGGCTCTTTGCCAAAGGCTGTAATCAGAGTTGCATGTCCTTAAATGAAATACCAGTACATGCAATGCAGCAACAGAAGGGTTAAAAATAAAGATTAAAATTGGTTAAATAATAATCTGATAGCACAAATACAAGAGGGAGGGAGATATTTGTGTGCAAATATACTAACATACAATAGTTGGGTAAAATTGTCAGAGCAGAAGGAAGCAAGTTTTCTTCCAGGATAGTTTCCTGGAAGCAAGTTTCAGCCTTGCCGAAGCACCCTCGGATTATTTTTTTTCAGAGCTGTATACTAAACATGCCGTCCTGTAATTCTTCTTTCAATCCAGGCGGTGGCGGTGTTTGCTTTTCCATCTATACAGTAACATCACAGAAGAAGTATGAAGAAGAAGTTTTTTTTTTTTTTTTTTTTTTTTTTTTATTAATGCCATGAACCAGAACAATACAATGAGAGGGATACATAATCATTCAAAGTAAAACAAATACAAAGTAAATAAAGTAAAATAAAAAAGAACAGTGCCAGAGGACAAGAAAAAAGTATTACAAACAACAGAAAAGGGGTGCTACTTTATACATCATACCTGCTTACAATGTTATAAGCTCTAATTGCCTTTTTACTTGTGCAATTACACAAAAGAGAACAATAAAGCTTAAAATAATTTTTAAAGCAAGAAAAGTTAGGTTTGGAGTCAGACCATTTCATTTTATTAATGTGAAACTTCCCCATTAATATTAACAATTGTATAAAGTATGCCTTATCTTTCTCAATCCCATGATCATTGAAGTGTATCATGATCCACTCAGCTGTAAGTCAATGGTCAATTTTTCGTTAATTAAACGCTCCACATCAATCCAAAATATTTTTGTATGTATGCAATGGAAAAATAAATGAAAAATTGTTTCCTTTTCACCTTTACAGAAATTAAAAGAGTAATCAATATCTAATTTAAAACGTTCTAGTTCTAAAACATGTGGTTTTACTGGATATATTCTATGCATTATTTTAAAAGAGACTTCTTTTACTTTGTTATTAATGAAGAATTTATCTACTGTTTGCCAAGCATTACGCCAGTTTACATCTCCAAACACAGATGACCAGAAAAAGCGAGCTGGAGGGTAAACAATATTATTAAATATATGCCTCTATAGTAGAAGTGTGAGGTGTTCTCAAGTGTCAACACTTTTTCAAATCCGGAAGGAGTCTTCATATGTAAGGTCTTGTTGGCAAGCAGCAGTCTTGACCTTACAAATAGAGTCTTTAGCCAAAACAGGCCGAGCGGCTACAAAGAGCATTTATCATTCTTTACTCAGTGCTTCCAAGTTTATGACAGTGTTTGACTGGTGAGCTAGAGGTTTTGCATTGGTTCCCTGGACATATGGCTAACAGTGCGTATCACATGATACAATTATTAAATAAAGAGCGCTTTACAGTAGAAGGTGCAGTTTTGTACTTTATCTGAGGCAGGGGCCAAGAAAAATAACTTTTATATATGTCAAGGAATGTCAAGATGCAGAAATAATGTTATAATATTTAGTTACATTTTTAGTCAATCACATGTACTGTAAATGTCGTAATAGTTTCTAGCTAATATGTCATGTTGTTTCATCTTGTCATGCATAGAAATACTCACCTGTATGCCTTTCTCTTGATAGGACTCAAGCAGATGAGAGCAAGTATATGGAAGATTGACTGCATCATAGATATCCATGAGAGATTGAATGTTTGAACCCCACTTTTTTACTCTTAAAGCTTCTTTGACGGGCTAACATACCATTGTCTGGAAGAAATCCATTATTTCAAGAGAGCCTAGATGGCCGGCCACATTTACTTGTTTTGAATAAGATGGATCTGGTAGACGCATCAAAAAAGCAGGTCTCATGATCTCTTCCATTTTGTTACTGCTTTGAATTTAAATTAAAGCAAGATGATTTTAAAGTACTTTAGTTGTAAGCAGAAAAAACGGAATATAACCGGCTGTTTTTATGACACCACAGTATTCTAAAACAACTTGAGAGGGAAGGTTTGAGGAATGTTTTGTGTACAGACTGTTTAAGACAAAGAGATGAGAATGCAAAAAAAGGTGAGAGACTTTACTTCAGAAGTAGACAGACTGGAAAGATTTGGTAGGTGCAGTGATACTTCTATATATATAAAAAAAAAAATTATAATCAGTAAACAATTATTTCTTGTGTTATTTATAGAGCTGCAAGTAATCACTAATGCTTGTGACAATTGCATCTGTAGTTATGTTGAGAAGTATGATAATAAAGAGCCTTGTGATGGAATTCAGCATGTGCTAATGTATATAGCTGTGAAGCTGGGCAAGACAAAGTATATGAAAGTCATCACTGGGGTTGGTGAGTTCATTTAGTCAAGCCACTCAAGTTTTAATTATAGTAAATTATTTACTATAATTACACTATAAGTAACAATTATTTAATCAACCTCAAAGGTTTCCACTGAACAGTTCACTTTTAGAACTGAAATCGTGTTTGATGCCAGAGTATGATGTGTTTTATCATTTTGTAACTCCCTTAATTTAAAGAATACTGTCATGTTCTCTGTTGTCTTTTGTTTTTGTGCTTATGTTGAAGTTTCCTATTTAGTTCCTGTTTCCTGTTTGGTTTTGGTAGTCCTTTGTAGTTGTCATGTTCTCTGTTGTCTTTTGTTTTGTGCTTTTTATGTTGAAGTTTCCTATTTAGTTCCTGTTTCCTGTTTGGTTTTGGTAGTCCTTTTGTAGTTGTCATGTTCTCTGTTGTCTTTTGTTTTGTGCTTTTATGTTGAAGTTTCCTGTTTAGTTCCTGTTTCCAGTTTGGTTTTTGTAGTCCTTTGTAGTTCTGTTTTTTGATTGGTTTTCCCCTCATTGGTTCCATTTCCCTGATTGTTTTCCCAGGTGTTCCTTGTTTCACCTTGTGTATTTAAGCCCTTGTTTCCCTCCTGTCCATTTGTCAGTTATTTCATGTTTTTGTTTTGCCTTACATTCTTTGTGGATTTTGTTATTCCTGGTGTTCTTGGCTACAATAAAAGCTGCACATAGATCCTCTCCCGTTTCAGTGCGTTACAGAATAACTGACCGCACCAAACATGGATCTAGCGGCTGTTTTTCTTCAGCTGAGTCGAGCAAACCTCCCGCTGACAGAACTCACGTCTGTTTTGCACCGTTGCCCGATGCACTAGTTTTACTGATGGGCACCTCAAGTCCATTTTTCAGCTCGGCCTCCTGGCCCAAGGATGGATTGAGTTGCCTGAGACTGGTGATTATACGTGGGTGAGGTATGTCAACCTGGTTTTGGAGACGTTTGCCCCTGTCGGTACCGCCAACGAGCCCACGCCTGCCACGGCCAACGAGCCCACGCCTGCCACGGCCAACGAGCCCACGCCTGCCACGGCCAACGAGCCCACGCCTGCCACGGCCAACGCGTTGCCAGCCTCGTCCGTCCCAGTGCCAGCATTGCCAGCCTCGTCTGCCAAGAGGAGGAGAAGAGGAAGGGCTTCCACTCACCAGTCTCCGCCCTCCACGGCCCCGTCCTCAGTGCCAGAGCCAGCGCCTGTAGCCTCGACCGTCCAAGAGCCAGAGCCAGCGCCTGTAGCCTCGACCGTCCAAGAGCCAGAGCCAGCGCCTGTAGCCTCGACCGTCCAAGAGCCAGAGCCAGCGCCTGTAGCCTCGACCGTCCAAGAGCCAGAGCCAGCGCCTGTAGCCTCGACCGTCCAAGAGCCAGAGCCAGCGCCTGTAGCCTCGACCGTCCAAGAGCCAGAGCCAGCGCCTGTAGCCTCGACCGTCCAAGAGCCAGCGCCTGTAGCCTCGACCGTCCAAGAGCCAGCGCCTGTAGCCTCGACCGTCCAAGAGCCAGAGCCAGCGCCTGTAGCCTCGACCGTCCAAGAGCCAGAGCCAGCGCCTGTAGCCTCGACCGTCCAAGAGCCAGCGCCTGTAGCCTCGACCGTCCAAGAGCCAGCGCCTGTAGCCTCGACCGTCCAAGAGCCAGCGCCTGTAGCCTCGACCGTCCAAGAGCCAGCGCCAGCGCCTGTAGCCTCGACCGTCCAAGAGCCAGAGCCAGCGCCTGTAGCCTCGACCGTCCAAGAGCCAGCGCCTGTAGCCTCGACCGTCCAAGAGCCAGCGCCTGTAGCCTCGACCGTCCCTGAGCCTCCCAGAGCTCCGCTTCCCAGAGCTCCGCCTCCCGAGCTTCCCAGAGCTCCACCTCCCAAGCCTTCCTCTACCCCGGAGCCTTTCTTGCCTCCAGTGCCCTCTGCGGCTCCGCCTCCTGAACCTTCTATGGCTCCGCCTACCCTGGCACTGCCCCTGGAGTCCTCCTCGCCTCCTCCCTGGCCCTCTGACCCTGTCCCGTGGCCTCCTCCCTGGCCCTCTGACCCTGTCTTGCGGCCTCCTCCCTGGCCCTCTGACCCTGTCTTGCGGCCTCCTCCCTGGCCCTCTGACCCTGTCTTGCGGCCCCCTCCCTGGCCTTCAGACCCTGTCTTGTGGCCCTCTCCTTGGCCTCCTGACCCTGTCCCAGTCCCGTGGCCCTCTCCTTGGCCTCCTGACCCTGCCCTAGCCCAGTGGCCATCCCCTAGACCTCCTGACCTAGCCCTGTGGCCATCCCATAGACCTCCTGACCCTGTCCCAGTCCTGTGGCCCTCTCTTTGGCCTCCTGTCCCAATCCCGAGGCCATCACCTAAGCCTCCTGACCCTGCCCTAGCCCTGTGGCCATCCCCTAGACCTCCTGACCCTATCCTAGCCCTGTGGCCATTCCCCAGACCCGTTGACCCTGTCCTAACCTTGTGGCCATCCCCTAGACCTCCTGACCTGGCCCTGTGGCCATCCCCTAGACCCCCTGACCCGGTCCCTGCCCTATGGCCGCCACCTGACCCACGGCCATCTCCCTGGCCTCCTGTCCCTGCCCTATCTGTCTCCTGGCCACCCCCCTGTTCTGTCATAGTCTTGCCCCTCGTGTCCCCTTGAATTGCCTATTTGCCCCTGGTGCCCCCCTGGACTATCTGTTTACCTTGTGCTCTATGGACAATGTGTTTTTTTTTTGTTTTTTTTTGGAGCGTCTGGAATCCGCTCCTTAAAGGGGGGACTCTGTCATGTTCTCTGTCTTTTGTTTTGTGCTTTTATGTTGAAGTTTCCTGTTTAGTTCCTGTTTCCAGTTTGGTTTTTGTAGTTCTGTTTTTTGATTTGGTTTTCCCCTCATTGGTTCCATTTCCCTGATTGTTTTCCCAGGTGTTCCTTGTTTCCCCTTGTGTATTTAAGCCCTTGTTTCCCTACTGTCCATTTGTCAGTTATTTCATGTTTTTGTTTTGCCTTACATTCCTCGTGGATTTTGTTATTCCTGGTGTTCTTGGCTACACTAAAAGCTGCACATACTGTAGATCCTCTCCCATTTCAGTGCGTTACAAATAAACTTATTTTTGAACCATACTGTGTGATGTATTTAATAATCTCATCAA
Organism: Moxostoma hubbsi; assembly: GCA_032164185.1. Lineage (NCBI taxonomy): Eukaryota > Metazoa > Chordata > Actinopteri > Cypriniformes > Catostomidae > Moxostoma > Moxostoma hubbsi. The sequence continues at coordinate 22,314,373 of JAVLUX010000021.1, read as the reverse complement.
ATCTTTAGGTAATATTACAGTCCAAGTGTCATACTATACTGCAGCAGCATATGATTATATCAGAGCATTCCGGAAAGGAAATCTTGGAAAAGATACAAATAAAACACATGGATGTTTTTTTTTTTGTCATTGCTGTTGGGTGGACTATTGCAATGGCATCTTAACCTGACTGTGTGTGTTCAAGGCTGGACATTGAGCACATAAGATATACACACTTATTACTTTTAATGTTTTAATTGAAAGAGGGTGCACAAGGGATTTTTGGACACATGTTTGTTTTTATTGTGTACAGTTATCAGAAAAGGAGAATTTTGAGTGTCTTTTTTTCCTGACTGGATTTGAAGCCGCAATATATTATTTGGTTTCATATACCAAGCATTGTTGTCTTGCATGTATAAGTTTATATAAAAAGCATGGATAACAATGAAACAGTCAGATAGAAACACAAAATGACTTATAACGATTTGATTTAAAGTTCTACATCTGCTGATAATATACTTTTGCAGCTTAGTGCATCTGTTTAATGAAATATTTGGCACACAATTGCTTTAATTTCTAAAATTATTTTATTTGATATCTAATGTTTGGCAAATAGAACTTATGTAGTGACTTTATAAAAACACTTTAATTTCTTCACTTGCACCTCTAATAGAGACTGCATTCACATTGCGTTGTGGATTATCAAAATGCTTCAAAAAGATCAATATTTCTTAGCATGACAAAAACATGGATGTTTTACACCAACAGAAGTACAGTTACAGATAAGAGTTTTAAAATTGTAAATGTGTTTCAGCGTCCTTAAAACTACACACAATTATTACAGTTAAATGTGAACATAGACATTGGTAAACAGGCAAAAAGTTCATACAAAAGGTTTACAAATATGTAAATCTCCGATGCACAAGGACAGTGGTGCTTCTCCATAGCAGTACAACATGAACACAGTATTTGTGCCATCCGGTGCATGTTTTAAGTAATAACCAGCATAATTTAAGTAGTCTATAATTGTATAGTTACTAATGCTTCAATTGAAGCAATCTATGCACTCCAACCTTTCAGATCCTATTACTAAAATGCTTAGTTGCTAACTAAATATACAGTGGTTTTGAAATTATTATTTATCTGCTTATTGTTGTGCAACAAAATACACATTATTAAACATTGGTGTAATAAACTTGTCGCACAGTAACATACAGCATATAGCCTAGCTTATTAAGCTGTGTCAAATCTGTCTTAAACTGCCTCAAGGTGCGTAGTACATCACAAAGTTTATTGGCAGGAGCAGAGCGTAAAGTCTAGTGGTAATGGAGTCATGCACTGTTGCACTTGATGTCATGGCTAGGTATAGCTCCCAGTCTGTTCTGTTCCTATAGTAATCATCTCCATGCTCTGAGCTGGAGTCCGGTCGACGCTGGGCTGATGCATACCATCCTCCAGCTCCCAGTGCCACTGCAGCACCAGCCGCTGCTGCCGCTGCCACCCGTACAGCAGGGGAGCCTCGAGAGCGGGATGAACGGCCTCCTCGGGCGCTGCCTCGTGCTGATCCCCTAGCACCTCCTCTGCCACCTTTGGACATCACCTGGTCGCACATGTATGCTGAAAGCAGGAGAAATATCCAGCAGGTGGCTACAGTCCTGTTCATTCTGGAAGACCCTAGGAATGAATGAAAAGCATGGTGTTTTAATAAACATATGTCACTAATAAATCTTATTAACCTAATAAATGATTTTCTTCATCATAGCCCTCACCAGAAAAGTGTCCATTAATAGCATGAGATTGTACTGTTTATAAGCTTTGAAAAACTAAAAGACTGGAAGAACACTGATGTGGTCTATGACTCGAGTTTAGAATGCATCTGCAAATGGTACATAGGACAGGGAGAGGGAAGGATGGATGTATTATTTCATTTCTATACAAGTTTATTATCACAGGATATACATTTCTTTGTTCATTACAAGACAAATGAGAAATATTTCACGTTGATTTTCTGTGTGACAATGGTGAATAATCTATATTACATATTCGTGTATACGTACATATTAAACAAGCTGTTTCTTACTCAAGCTGGTGCTGATGTTTCTGTAATTTACTTGATTTACATTTGACATTGCTATTTTACGGAGAAGCAATGTGGAAGTAAACTATAAGTGTAACACATGAACAGTATGATTTGGCTTTCGTCATCTGTGTGTACTACTGAAGTTATGTAAGTTGTGTGTCTATTTAGTCTCAAAACGTGCCAGAGAATATACATCTGTGTAGCTTATGTCTAGCTTATATGTTATATGTAGCACAATTTTGTAGATCCATTTGTAATAGATTTACAGTACATGACGGTTCGCTAAAGACCCGATGTATATATTAATGTTTGACGAAACACCAATATTGAATTGGAAACCAAAAAAGATGTACAGTGCATATAAAAAGTCTACACACCCCTGTTAAAATGCCAGATTTTTGTGATGTAAAAGAATGAGAAAAAAGATAAATCATGTCAGAACTTTTTCCACTTTAATGTGACCCATAATGCGAACAATTCAATAGAAAAACAAACTGAAATCTTCGTGGGGGAAAAATTAAAATTAAAAACCTTACAATAACATGGTTGCATATGTGTGCACACCCTCTTATAACTGGGGATGTGGCTGTGTTCAGAATTAACCAATCACATTCAAACTCATGATAAATACAATTAATTACACACCTGCCATCATTTAAAGTGACTCTGATTAATTACAAATAAAGATCAGCTGTTCTAGTAGGGTTTTCCTGACATTTTCTTAGTTGCATCACAGAGCAAAAGCCATGGTCCGCAGAGAGCTTCCAAAGCATCAGGGGGATCTCATTGTTGAAAGATATCAGTCAGGAGAAGGGTTCAAAATAATTTCCAAAGCATTAGACATACCATGGAACACAGTGAAGACAGTCATCATAAAGTGGAGAAAATATGGCATAACAGAAACATTACCAAGAACTGGACGTCCCTCCAAGATTGATGGAAAGACGAGAAGAAAACTGGTCAGGGAAGCTTCCAAGAGGCCTACAGCAACATTAAAGGAACTGCAGGAATTTATGGCAAGTACTGGCTGTGTGTTACATGTGACAGCAATCTCCCGTATACTTCTTACGAATGGGGTAGGGTGGAAGACAGAAGCCTTTTCTTACAAAGAAAAACATCCAAGCCTGTCTGAAGTTTGCAAAAACAAACATCAAGTCTCCCAAAAGCATGTGGGAAAATGTATTATGTCTGATGAAACCAAAGTTGATCTTTTTGGCCATAATTCCAAAAGGTATGTTTGGCACAAACAACACTGCACATCACCCAATTGGTTGTGGCAGCATCATGCTTTGGGGCTGTTTTTCTTCAGCTGGAACCTGGGCCTTAGTCAGGGTTGAGGGGAATTATGAACAGTTCCAAATACCAGGCCATTTTGGCACAAAACTTTCAGGCACCCGTTGAAGATGAAGAGGAAGTTCACCTTTCAGCATGACAACGACCCAAAGCACACATCCAAATCCACCAAAGCATGGCTTCACCAGAAGAAGATAAATGTTTTGGAATGGCCCGGCCAGAGCCCAGACCTGAATCCAGTTGAACATCTGTGGGGTGACCTGAAGAGGGCTGTGCACAGGAGACGTCCTCGCAATCTGACAGATTTGGAGCGCTTTTGCAATGAATAGTGGGCAAATATTGCCATGTCAAGATGTGCCATGCTAATAGACTCTTACCCAAAAAGACTGAGTGCTGTAATAAAATCAAAAGGTGCTTCGACAAAGTATTAGTTTAAGGTGTGTGTGTGTGTGTGTGTGTGTGTGTGTGTGTGTGTGTGTGTGTGTGTGTGTGTGTGTGTGTGTGTGTGTGTGTGTGTGTGTGTGTGTGTGTGTGTGTGTGTGTGTGTGTGTGTGTGTGTGTGTGTGTGTGTGTTTTCCCCCCTCAAAGATTTCAGTTTGTTTTTTAATTGAATTGTTCACGTTATAGGTCACATTAAAGGTAGGATAAGTTCTGACATGATTTATCTTTGACTCATTCTTTTACATCTCAAGAACCTGGTATTTTAACAGGGGTGTGTAGACTTTTTATATCCACTGTTTATAAAATTAAAAAAAAAAATAATAAAATTAGGCTACTTTATGGTTTGGAACAGTATTATGGTAGGTTTCGTTTTTGGATGAGCTATCTCTTTAAAAGTCCAAATGCTTTAGGGGGACTTCATAAAGCAATTTACAATTGGCAATGTTTTTTTTTTGTTTTGTTTTTTGCCTGTTTAGGTTCACTTAGTCTGACTGGTGTTTGTCTTATGTATCGCAAAATCCTTTTGATATGATTTCAACAGTTAATATATCATTCCTTCATGAATAGCCCATTACAACTGTCCGTATTAATACTCACCATATAATCTCGATACTTACTGTCTTATGTTTTAAGAAGCGTTTCAATATCACATCTAAACGTTTTTTGTATAGCCCATTTTTATGGAACATTAAATAATGAATTGAAATCCTACTGGCTTTGCTCAACTAGGTCAGCAGACATGTTCACAATATCTGCTTGTGAGGTCAGACAATACATTTTTCTAACCTTTTGTAATCTATTGCTATGTAGAAGACGCTTAAAGCAATTTACGATTACAAAATGCGATTTGTACACTTAATTTGCATGGTCACAAATTCAAATTGGTAATCAATAATTTATATTGTTTTTTTAAAAACACGATTCTATTATATGTACCGCATTAGCATTTGCCATCCGTATCTGACAGACACCGTTATGTGTAATAAATAATTATATATGTTTCGGTAGACTGATGCCTTGTTTTAAAGGCAAGGCGTTTCAGCGCAATGTCGCGACGATGTTCTAGTTGTATTGTACGATGTGGCTCAAATTCTACACCTCTGCAGCAACCCGTCATGCATGTCAATTAAATCCTTTTTATCTTTAGCCTTAATGGGGTACTTACCTCCGGTTATGCCCGTATCCACAGAATATCTCACGATATCTCACTATCATGAGTGAGATCAAATGAAACGCGTCTGTTATGTAAGGCTTGCTGGAGATGAATTAGCTATTATTAAAACCATACTAAGTGTACTCGTGATGAGGTCGGTACTCATGTCGTAAAGGAAGGCTGTGTGCAATGATAGAGGGGCTCCAATTGTGTGCATTTTGAAGTGTATATATATATATATATATATATATGCACAATTATATGATTTGATTGATGCGTACGTGTATAGAGTCTTAAAATTGACGGCACGTTTTTAAAACACACTGCTAAAAGAAGCACAAGATTTTGGACATTTAGAAATTACGTATTATGAATATTTTTATGTTATTAATTGATATTATCAACATTATGAAATGTGACAATAATTTGAAATGTTTACATTTATAGTTATGCCAATATGCCCAGTGTTTGTTTATTTATTGGAGTTTTACCTGGTAGGTATAGCCTAATGATTTGTAATTGGAGTATGACTATTTTGTATACAAATCCATCTTCCCCAGAAATCTCTGATATGATACTCTGGGTGTGACCCCATTAGTCTAATCATATGGCCTAATGCATCCCAAAATAAAATACAAACATATAGCCTAAACAACGTGATGAGATGATGAGAGCGCTACCATAGTGAAATAAGGGATAAATTATACAGATATTCTTGTTTCATAAATGTTTCAAAATTCTACTCAAACACTCTAATCTTCCAGTAGTGGTAGACAGTACTCAAAGCTACAAGCTAAGTCATGTTAGTTAATATAAAGCAATATACAGCAAGTTTGCAAGCATAGTGGTTACTTGGTATAATGTAGTCACAAAAACATTTAATATGTTGAGGATTACATAGAGACTATTGAGTGTTTGTATCACATATGATATGGAGTATTGCTTTTATTGTTATAGAATACATGGACCAAAAAAAAGGGCTGCTGGTGGCACATTTGATTTGCTTTGACAAATAATGTGTACATTGTTCTATTACACAATTCTACTTCCAAGTGTTAAAGCTTGTTATTTAGAATACTGTAAATCCTCTCTGTTAATTTCCAGAAGCCCAAGGGTTTTCACAATGCATGACAAACAATTGATCACATTGAAAATGACATACTAACATCCTTTTAATGCTATATTGTAGTTAAAGGGATTGTTCACCCAAAAATGAAAATGTCCTCATCATGTACTCACCCTCTTGTCATTCCATGTGTGTATGACTTTCTTTCTTCAGCAGAACCCATTTGAAGAAAAATAGAAAAACATCTCTCAGCAGGTCCTTAAAATGTAAGTAAATGGAGTTTTCTCTTTTGAAGCTCCAAAAATCACAGACATCAACATAAACTTCATTCATACATCTCCAGCAATTAAAATAATGTTTTACAAAGTGGCACGATCGCTTTTGGTGTGAAAAAGATCAATATTTAAGTACTTTTAACTCTAAAGCATCACTTCCGGTCAGCAGCAGTATGCACATGTTCTTGCAAGATCTGACACACATACGAAACACCCAGAAGAGCAGGGCTGTAGACAATTGAGTAGAAAGAATGCTGTACAGAAGCTTTGTTGGTTTTGGTTCAGATCTGTATTTGGATATGTTTGTTTACTCCCAATTAGATTTTTCACCCGGCCCGTAAAATACGGGATCGTCCCGTTTTTAAAGATGAAAAGTCATGTCCTGTATCGAATCAATACCAGACACAATTTGTCCCATATTTTAAGCTGGTCAGATGGCGTTGCAGCAAAATCGTTCGAAATCATGAGCTGAGATATTTTTCTATTTTTCTTCAAATGTGTTTTGCTGAAGAAAGAAAGACATACACTTCTGGGATGAGATAAGGGTGAGTGAATGAGAGAATTTTCATTTTAGGGTAAACTATCCATTTAATCAAATGCTTATTATTCATTAAAAGTGAAATAATTTAGTTTTTATATGTTATTATTATACTGGCGACCTGTCCAGGGAGTACCCTGCCTTTCGCCCAATGTTAGCTGGGATAGGCTCCAGCCCCCCGCGACCCTGTACAGGATAAGCGGTTGACGATGGATGGATGGATGTTATTATTATTCATATTACATTTTAGATCACATTTTGTGCTCACAAGCTTAAGTCTTTTTAATAATTAACTCTTCTACTGCCTCTAATATTGTAATATTTAATTGTAAATTGGAGTAGGCAATTTTAAAACATTGTCACTCACATACACAAATTATGATTTCATTAACTTCAGTGTTATTGTAATGATTTGACCAGCAGGTGGAGCCACCGTTCATGTATTTTCAAACCTCTATCACGTGGCTTTCAGAAAATTATGTAAAAAACATTTTGGTTTAATGGACACAAACCCACATAGACTGATGAAAGACAGAAACTTCAGAATCATATTTGTTGGATGATGGAAAACACATACCAAAGATAGCAGATCTCTATTATAAAATAACCCACAATTTCTCTAAATTATTCAACATTAGCATTAGCAAAAACTACTTCTACTATTAAGTGAGGATTTAGAAATCAAAGGAAGACATAGGCACATGATTTTTCCAAATACTTATTACACAGTTCTGTTATTCAAGGACAAATACTGAGTACTGTTGCTACAAATTATCTATTTTTGTTCCTTTTTACTTGCCTGACTAAACCCAGACAGTTTTGTTTTATTGTAATTTGACCAAGTTCTGTTCTTCACTTGGCTTTCAAAGCTCTATCCAAGAACATTATAAATGTCTGCTTGAGGTCTCAGTCAAGTATGGCAGGCCCTTTAGTCCACGGCACCGGTGGTGCGAGAACAACAGCCAGGACGGCGAATCAATTCCAATAACCCCTTTTTTCTCCTATGCTTTGATCCTGAGCTGTGCTGAGATGTTGTTGTGTTCTGACGCGAAAGCTTTGCCGCTATTCCCATAGTCTCTTTAATCTGCAGCTCCAGATGTCGCTGAATTGCATGTCCTAGTTCTTCAGGGTCAACCGAGGCCCCATACACCTCCCAAGTCATGCCCTCTGCATCCCATTTCACCTCCCTTACTGGGGACTTGTGACTCTTTGACACCATTTTACCACTCAAATTCGTCTTCCCCTCAACCAGGCACACCTCTGGGAACATGTGCTGGGGAGGTTCCTCAAAGTCCTGACCCACTTGCACCCCTATATCCCTCAGTTCTCTTTGTGAAGTCATGGTCGCCACTTCCCTTCTGGTCTTTCCATCCATATGAGTCCCACTTGGACATAATGGACCTGGCCAAGAACAATCCAGATTGCAACAGTGGAGCAGCCGCTTTCCATCCAATCCTGTCTCGCTGACAGAGGAGATGAGCCGAGGGAGAGTTAGCAAGCTGCCTGCAGCTACCTTTCCCCTGTGGGTCTCCTCGTTTCCAACTAAGTGTGGCAGCAGCTGAGCCGGGGCTGGAATGGGCTGGGGGTGACAGTATGCAGCAAATGTGTCCTCTACGGCTCCATGGTGGAAGTGTGAGTTGCAGCAAACAGCCTCTTCACATTTGGGACAGGTGGACTCTAGAATGATCTCATTAGGCACTTGTATTTGGCCAGATGGGCAGATCTGAATGTAGCCTTGTTTCACTGGCTGAGTCGGGCTGCCTGATCCACTATTTCTTGCTCTGGTGGACGTGGTAACCGTATTGCATTGCTGAAGAGGCATGGCCTGTTTACACACTAAAGAAGGGAAAGACTGTGCACAAGCGTCCTGGTTTTTTCCTTGGCAAAACAATGTACCAGTTTCACAGCAGTTTGGAGAAGGAGCACTTTCTTTGAAAATCTGCAAACTGTCAGAGTGGCTTCTCTGTATTGATAACAGGCTGTTTTCTTTCAGGTCCTTGTGAGGAAATAAGACATGTTCTCTGTGCACTGTCAGTGATGCTCTACATGCCTGTTTATTCTGATAGCTCGTTACATCTCTTGGCTGTGAACCCACTCCATCAGACATGTGGGTCTCAGGAATACAGTGGCGACTTGAATCATGTTGGCCAGTCATACAGTCAGAGATGGTATTGCAAGCTTGTGCAGCATTCTGGCTACTATCTTTTAGGTCTTTTGATGAGCATGATTCTTCAGTTGAGCTCTTTAGTAGTTCTTCAGGTTGTAGGAAGACCTTGACATCTGTTGAAGTCTTCGAGAGAGAGAGAATGCACTCAGCTGTGACAACAGGTTCTGGCGGGATTGTGCCCCAAGATTGGAACTGTTCTGAAACAGGGCGCCCAGTCTCCGCCATTGGATATCTGGTGAAGGGGAAAGAAGAGTGTTTTTAATGTGAAGGGCCTTGAAAGTTTTCAATGAATAAAACATGGGTTGAATTGATTGTGTTACTTTACTCAGCCTGCTGGTCTGTTGCTTTATATGGCCAAAAGTATGAACACCCACTTCTAAATAACGAGTTTGTTTACTCTGTTAATTCCAGTGAAGACAAATAGTTTTTTGCTAACAATCATTTTGCTACTCTGTACAATGGATTCTAGGGCATTGTGTGCTTCCAGCTTTGTGGCTAGTTTGGGGAGCGCCCTTTTCTATACCAGAATGGCAATCCCCCTGTGGACAAAGCGAGGTCCATAAAGAAATGTTTTACTCTGTCTGGTTTGGAAGAACTTGACTGGCCTGCAAAAATCCCAGACCTGAACCTCACTGAACACCTTTGGGGTAAATTGGAGCACCAACTGTGAGCCACATTGCCCAATATCACTGCCTGTCCTTAATGATGCTCCTGTGTCTGAATGGTAGCAAATCCTCGCAGCCATGTTACTACATACAGTATGGTGGAAAGCCTTTCTAGAAGAACAGAAGCTGTTACAGCAGCAAAGGGGGAATCGATGCCTATGGTTTTAATAGCACATATTGTGTCCACAAACATTTGGCTATATAGTGTATGTTGACAAAATAGTATTTTATTTGTAGCTTTGAAATTATTATTTAAATGTTTTGCATTTGGAAAACCTTGGTAAACTGGTTCATTTTATCTTATTGGTTGTAGAAAAAGAGTATAGGTAACACTTTACTTTAGTGTTCGTGTTACACATATTACATGTTACTATTATTGAACCCTATATTAATACAAATAATAATATTTAGTGCAAGCAGCTGCACAAAATCTTTAAACACTAATTGCATGTAGTTCATTAATATTACTCATAGGAACATGAACACGGTAAAATAAAGTGTGATTAAGGTCTATTATAGGTATTCAGAACTAAGATTGAGTCACCATAGGTATAGAATTGACAACAGGATTTAATGCTGAATTTGGATTTTGTGAAGAGTTTAATTTTTCCATTTTAAATGCTGTGTTGCTCTTTGTAAGTCATCTTACAGATAGCTTGCTGAAGTCTCTGCATATCAAAACATTATTTACTTGAGTGGTCTGATATGTCAACCTCTTAACCAATGGTGTGAGGGGTGGTACTACCTGTTTGTCCTAACAATTGAAGGTGAGGGCCAGGGCAGGAAGGACAAATATGATTTGGAAACAATCACTATTTTTACAATTCTGTTTGGCCCTGTCCATGGCAATGAATTCACATACTTCACTTTTAAGGAAACAAACTATACTAAGTACAAAGATTGGTAAATCAAGGATACCTTTTTATGCTGTACAGATAATTGAGAATTTATACAGTATAATGTCAAGTAAGAGCATTTTTGTGTGTGTATTAGCCTGGGATTTATGGGAAATATTTTTGTTCATTAGAGTAGAATATTCAACACCTTTCACCTACAAGGTTCTGAATTCCTCTGGGATTGCTCTCTCACACTACAGAGTCTTGAATACATTATAATTTGTATGGTGTTGTTGTTCAGAGAGATAAAAATCTAGATATTTATATTATAGGGCCAACAACCAAATCAACACTTTTTGGTACTCTAGGTGACTACAGGGGAGGAAGTGAATTATAATCTGTTTTATTCACTGTGCCAGACTTTCAGCGATATTTTACATATGTAACCAACAGATGGGAAAATTACATTTAGTATATCAAAGATGATGTCCAATATCCTGTATTAGGCATAAGACACAGTATAACATGCTCATTGTCTCTTTATATTCATAGAGGCATTAAGAAAAAGCTATAATATAACCCTTTTTAGATAGAAAATGTAATTTGTCAGTGTACACTTTAAGTCACTTCAAATATATATGTTTAATGTATGATCGTTAATGTACTCTTTTATAAAATTGTATTAAAGTTCTATGTCATCCATGAAAAGAATGTACTACTTTAAGAAATAGACAAGGCACTACCTTTTATTGCATTATTCATTCATTCATTCAAGGCCTGCACACATGTTTTGTTTAGTTTTTTCATTAATAAAATCTAAAAATACTTGGAAAGATGAAATCTCCACCCTGTGCATCTGCACACACAACCAGGACAAATGGTGCCACGCAGTGTTGCCAAAAGCAGAAGAAATGCGTACCTTGTGTCCCAGTCACAGATGCAACTGGAAATCCCTTTTGATCTTTGTCCTCTCTGTCTCCTCTGCTTCGTCTCTACCTGCCCGCTCTCTCTATAATGGTCTGTGTGGTCATCTCAGACTCCCAAGAGTGTGGCGTCAGTTCAGGTTCTTATAAAGGGAGAATCAGTCTGCAGTCTCTTATTTTTCACAATCTCTCCATCACACGTCACTCATCCTAGCCCTTGTCCTCTCCTTCAACATCCCCACTCCAGCAGTGAGCAAAAGATGGCTTCTGGATTATACTCGTCTTTCATCTGGTTACAAACCAGCCTCAGTCACTTCTTCATATCCCCAGGCTGGAGGGTGTGTATGTGTGTAAGAGAGAGAGAAATGAAGAAGGAATGTGTTTGTGGGTGTGGGTGGATGTTGTGGGGAAAGACTGTATGTGTGATGTGGTGGAGGGCTGGAGAGAAGGGCTGAAGGGATTGGACATTGAAGGGAGGAGGAGAATATGGTGAAGAGGAGGTGCAGTGATGGTTAAGCTACAAGCATTTTTGCCTCTTCATCCATCTGAACAAAAATAGAAGGGAAGCACATGAATGAATGTAAAGTAAATCAATGGTTGTACAGTTGAATAGTTAAATCATCTCTCTGTTTCTCCATCTATTCTTCAAATGCTTTTGACTTTCTCTTATGTATACACATAAACACACAGTGGGAAGTTTATTTCTCTCTTTCACCCCTCTCTTTACAAAGAATTGCTGCTCCCTCCGCTGGTCTCTCCGCCTAACCATCATTCTCCCATTGTTGCTATGGAAACAAGATTTCTCAATGGGGCTGAGATTAATCTTTTTTCTTTTTTTTTGTATCTGTTATAATACGTATCTCTATGAATGTACACACTGAAATGGGATCATCAAAGTAAAGCCTGAATAATGAACACTGGAAAACCTGAGACACAATTGTGGACTAAAACAAACATGTTATTTCTGAATCAGTCAACCATTCAGTCAATAACTATTTGATTTCTGGGTGTTCCAGTTAACAGGAAAAATATAATCTAGAAACCCCTTTGAAGTATTTAGAGCTTTATATGCCGTAGTTTTTATAGGGCAAGCGTACTCTTTAGGGGTTGTTCTAGTTTTATACAAAATCCCTTAAGAAAATAGTATAACCCTTTGAAAATGTATTCCCTAAATGGCACAGTGTAAGGGGAAAGTGCATAGTGTGTCATTTGGGACACATCTAATGATTTCCTTCATTTTTCTCTTTATTTGTATACTTTTTCTTTTCTTTTTTCTTTACTTATTTTGTATGGCTTTATTATATTTATAGGGTAATTAATAAACATTTATAAACTTTTACTAGCTCGATTACTAAAAAATGTATCACTTCAATGAGAAACTACAGACATAATGCAGCCAGCACCAATTACCAGTCTTTTATGAGAATTAAAGCTATCTTTTGTTAATGTGTTTACTGTCAAATGTATGTGGCCTCTATTGATGCCCATTTTTCACACTAATAAGGGGATTTTACATGTGCTGCAGGCACAATTAGAAAGGTTTACTCAAAATCCACATTAAAGAATATAATCACAATACTATATGTTTCTGTAAGATTGTACAAATGTAGTGGTCTAACATTGTTTACAGTTATTTTAATTTCTGCTCAGTAAGCCACTACAAGCTTAGAGACTGCTTTCTCAGCTGCACTGTTGATAAGAAAACACTGTTTGCCTGACAATAAAGGGCAGCAGATATAAACAATGTTAAGCAATATGTCTAATAAACAAACAGCTAACACCCATTCAGCTTGACAAATATGAAATTCAGAGAGGAATAGAAAGAGAGAATTAGAGAGAGTCTCAAATTCATAGAAGCTCTAATTTATCATAGAGATACATTAAGCTGAGTTACATGTACACCTCCTATCAGCTGTATTTTTAAGCAAGTACATGTATTGTATTTTACAGGTTGATTGTGTGGTAACAAAAATCTAGCAGGACCACAAGTTTTGTTGAAAACGAATGGGGAATGAGGTACCACTAAAACACTTGGCACAATATCACTATAAAATTACCTTACCCATCATATTTAAAGGTGAACATTGTTTTAAAGTGTAGCCTATCTTTTTACCCCACATCAGTTATGTTTAATTTAGCAACAAACAAAAGAGAAAATGTTGGTAACTTTACAGTAAGGTTTTATTCAATGTCATTAGTTAATGCAATAGTTAAAATTAACTAAAAATGAACAATACTTTTATGGCATTTATTAATCTTTGTTAATGTTAGTTTCTACATATAGGACTTCATTTTACATTAAGTTATATACTGTATGTTATCAGTAGCTAATGTATTATGAACATGAACAAACTATATTCAACAGTGGGTAAATGAACATTAACAAAGTCTGATAAATAGGCTACTGTAAAATCATTGTTAATTGTTAGTTCATGTCACCTAATGCATAAACTAATGTTAACAAATAAAGCCTTTTTGTAAAGTGTTACATGAACCTTATTGTAAAGTACTGTACATGATCTTCACATCAGACCGAAAGTATCAACACAAGCAGAAAAACTTAAACACTAATTCACATTTAGATTTAAACTACTACATTTAGACTGCACTGTTCAAGACTTTTTATTTACAAAAGCAGGCCCAGTGGCAAAGCATAGTTACACATTATACAGATTGTCAGTTAAGTTTTTCTTTTGTGAATTATCATTTAATCTCAATGTAATCATTTTCTATTTACCTTGCATGGTGAATTCAGTGCGTTGGTGGTCTTATGCGAGTCTTTTGTGTCTATCACAGGTGTCCTTTAAAGTGACTTTGAACTTTCTCTTATTAAAGATAGTCCTTCAAGCTTGATTCATGACTGTTCCAAAGGGCACTATTGTTTCTCCACACTCTCTTCCCTTGGCGCAGAGGATTGTTCCTGTTCAACGTTCACACGCCTATCTGAACTCCAGCCACACCCACACTGCCCTGTTAACATTCTCAATAAAACATTAACTACTTTTGCATTTTTACTGAAGAAAGACATTTTTGTGTAAACTGTTTCCTTAAAAGAAGTATGCTTCTAAATTGTGTTACATGTAACTAGCTAATTTGAGTTAATTTTCAACTGTGAAGAGATCCTCATTTCACCCACCATTTTATATGACATGATGTTTTCCCTAACTGCAGGGTGTGTTCAATCAGCTTCTCATTAATAGCAGAAGTGAATTACAGTAGTTGTAATGCAGCGCATTTAGAAGACAGATAAATCACTGCCACTATGCTGGGGATTATGGGAGTCCAAATTTGTAATTCTATGTAAACCTGTGGGGATTAGATGTCTAGATCCAGTGTATATGTAAAAAAATGTATTTCCTTTCTTTCCTTTTCATCACTTTTGGTTGACTTCCTTGTGAAAGTTGATAACTCAAAGAATCAACGGTTTAAACTTTTTAACATTTTGACACTCCACAAACATTGATTAAATTGAAGATGAAAGAGATAGGATGACTCATGCTGAAAGACAAAGACATTAAAAATCTTTGTTCTTGCTGCATGTTTTGATAATCTTTGAATCTGCTGTTTTAAACTCCTTGAAAATAGCAATGCTGTTTTCTTTTAAACCTGTTTGGTCTGATTTTGGGTGTTTCTGCTTAAAGGCATGGCCATGCTAGATTATAACTGTGACATAAGTGTCACAGCTGCAAATTATTAAATTAATTGTGACACAAGTTGAAGAGGAAAACCAGCCCGGCTGCTTTTGCTTGATTAATTTGAATCAGTAGAGAATGTTCTGATTCTCATCTCAGGGTGGTTGAAACCTTATAATTGTATTGAGACACCAACTGGTGGCCCCAAAAAATATTTTGGACACTTAAGCCACAGTTGAAAGTGTGGGAATGTCATTGCATTAGATAACAAAGTATCTAATCAAGTTGCATTTATTTCACATAGAGCACAAGCAGACCTTTTAAAGCTAAACATTTCACAAAAAAAGGTTTAATTATAATATATATGATGAATATATATATATATATACTGTATATACACTCACCGGACACTTTATTAGGTAAACCTGTACATCTACTTATTCATGCGATTATCTAATCAGCCAATCGTGTGGCAGCAGATTAATATGTAAAATCATGCAGATACGGGTCAGGAGTTTCAGTTAATGTTCACAACAACAAACAGATTGGGGAAAATGTGATCTCAGTGATTTAGACCGTGGCACAATTGTTGGTGCCAGACGGGCAGGTTTGAATATTTCTGTAACTGCTCAAAATGAAGAAGATATTTGGACAATATCTGGTTGTCTGACATTAGCTGAACATGTCCATATTTATTGAGATGATCTACGCTTGTGGTTAGAGTGTTAGGACACCTGTATGAATTTGAGGTGAACATACTTCATATAGCCACTAAAAATCACTTTGCCGCCATTCGGTTATAAGTAAAAGAAAAAAAGGTTTTAAAAAGTAAAGTTAGTTCTCAGAAAAGGTTGAGCATCATTTATTTACAGATGCCAAATTTCAAAATAGGATTTTAAATGTTCGCTTAAATAGTAAATACACCTGTGAGATTATTTGGTGATCTGTGAAGTTTATGGTACTGATGGACTTCTGAGAAACAATAGAGAGGGGAAGGTACTGTAGTATGTTGGAGGAACACACTGATGAAATGGAGAGATAAGAATGGATGAACTCTGGGCATGTGGCCTGCTGTACCAATCTCCTGTGGAGACTGCCCATATGTTTCACCCGCCACAGTTTCTGTTAAACATGTCCACCTCTTGTTTAATGTAAATATGTACACAAAACCTCAGAGACAGGGGTTCCTGTAGCTGAAACTTTGTCATTTGTCACATGAATAAACACACTGAGCTGACCGGTAACTAAAAGGCTAAATTTTTGTTTACACTGTCTTTGTATAAGACAAATATCATCTAACAGGCAAACATATATTTGGTGTTACACGGACCCTGATTATAGTATAGCCTGTATTTTTGTCACCCTCATGGGGCTGCCATTTAAGAATCACATGACCATCTGAATAATACTCGCTTAATCTCAGTAACCATCTTGTTATTGGACACTTTCATGATTGGGTTAAATTAATCAAGGCTGATTGTGAATAGGGAATTTCTACAATGGCACCTGTAATTGAAAACTATTGATTATGAAGTTAAAGAAGACACACACAAAAAATGACAGAATGCACCTTTAAGACTTGATTACACAAGTTAATTAAACTAATGTGTTACCATGAATGAGAAGTAATCAAATTCTATAAATAAATTGACATCAAATTAGATTTCCATACATTTTAAATACATTAAGTTAATTACAATAATTACACTGATTTTTCTTTATTAAGACAATCAATATTTTGCTCCCTAAGTCTATTGAAAGAGCTGTTTTTGCAAACAAGCATTATTATAATTAATATATAACTAATTCACTCTCTCTGCCGTGCAGCTTGCCTTTTGAAACAAGATAGGGTCATAGGAGCCTCTTTTTTGGTCAAAGTATTGTTTCCATCTAGTGGTGACAAAGGAGAATGAGATTTGAATACTTTTTGTAGCTTTGTGTTTTGATCACATTTCATCTAATAATTATATCATATTAATAAATTGCATCAGTGGTTAACAAGAATGTGCCAAGAAGTACTAAAGTACTACCATGATTTTTGCATGTATGATAGTAGTAGCATGGTGTACTTTGAAGTACCTTGGAATAACCAGCCGCTAAAAAAATAAATAAATAAATAAATTCTAAATGTATTAACAATTCTTGTTGCACTTAAATTGTGATGATACTGAAACTTTGTAGTATGGCACTTTTCGTACCACTGTCTCCGTAAGATGATTCGCTTATGTTCTTTCTCTTTTGTAAGTCGCTTTGGATAAAAGCGTCTGCCAAATGAATAAATGTAAATGTAAATGTAAGTGAAATTACCTTGATATATGAATATGGTAATCATTCAATGCCATGGTACACTGGGTATTACCATCCATCTTATACCATTACAGGCAATAAAAAAAGCAGTAACCAGCACACAAAGGCATTCTCGGTTATAGTTCCACTTTATTGCCAGAATCCAGCGGTTCTGGTAAATCATCCAATTTTGGTCTATATTTATTTAAAAATGTAATCAACACCCAATAGCTTAGCAACTATAAAGTAATAATGGGGATTGTGCCATTGATTCAGCTGTCAAAAGCCTTTCTAAATCATTGTGTTGAACTGCGGAGCTACATGAAGCCTTTTATTTGGCCCAGGCCAAGCTCTGTCAGAGTGGGAGCACACATTCAGCTTGTTAAAAGGTAAAAGTCGATCCTTGGTCTTGGGCTATTTCTCTCTGGGAAATATAGAGGCCACATACTCTGACATGGTTGAAGCAAAGCATTACTTCCCCCCTACACAATAGCCATTAAATTGAATGGTTTTGTCCATTGTGTGAGATATGGACTTGACAGAAACTGAACAAACATGTGAAGGTTAAGAAAAACTGTACAAGATGCAAACACAACAACAGCATTTACACAACACTTGCTAGAGGTATTAATGACAATTGTTTTTTAAAATGCATGCTTGGGAAGATCAAGAACTGTTCTTGATACGTTTCTTGCTATTGCTTTCACAATATGGAGATTGAGAAGTGTTTAGTGCTCATGGCTAGCTAGAAAATAATGATCAACATGATCAAAGAATCTGCATCAAAAAGCCCTACACTAGAAAACTAAAGTAGTAAGGCCAGCTATATGATATGAAAATAGACATCACAACCCGAGACATGTTTTTTCTTTTCTAACCATTATTTTTTACATTCAACAACACATAACTGAAATATTAAATATTGGTTCAGCAGTGTTAATCTGATAAAAGAAACCACAAGACATATACAACAACACAAAAGTTGAAAGTGATAGTTCACCCAAAAATAGAAAATTCTGTCATCACCCTCATGTTTTTCCAAACCTGTGCAACTTTCTTCCATGGAACACGAGAAGAAATTCTGAAGAATGTTCACGCTACTCCTTTTTCCTATACAACATATATGTGAACAGGGACTGAGGCTGTCCGTTGCCAAGTAAAGTAACTGATGACTAATTGAAAATTTTGGGGTGAACGATCCATTTAACACTGCTTGACTAGTGTGGTACATTGTTATAAAAACAAAAGACTACACGTTTGTTGAATTCATTTCCAGGGTTAGACATTAAACTCACAGATACAGATATAGCAGCTTTGCTAGATCTAGTATTCTTACCCTGGAAGTCAGTGGACAATGAATTAGCATTATAACTTGCATGTTTGTATGCAGATGTTTACTTCACTATTTAAAGTTATTTGCAAATGGACATAGCAGAACAGATAAAGAACCCATTAAATTTACAGAGCTGATTCTTTTTCAGAGAATGTTTTAGAGGGAAGCAGGTTCATTACTGCTCTTTGATGGATGACAATAGCAGACTGCAATGTTCTTCCAAGTGTTCCTGTTCCTGGGTCAGCTGACAACATATGGCATATTCTACCATGTGCATACTGATTTTTTCCTTATTTAAGATGATGAAATAATATCACCTTCCTTCAAAGCAGACATGATAAATTTATATTGCTTTGGTCTGATTTATGCCTAGCTGGATGGAGTAGCTGTGTGTGTGTGTGTGTGTGTGTGTGTGTGTGTGTGTGTGTGTGTGTGTGTCCTCCCCATTTGTCATGGCGCTTTGTAGCCACCACAGCGGCCAAATGGGGGATCTGGACAGATGCGAGGGGCTGGTAACCCCTCCACCCTCAATTGATTACCACTAAATCACAAATTGAAACTTTAATTAAGCTAGTGCCGGAGGCCCTGGGGGGACAGGAGTCTATGATGTCTCCTGGCCAAACTCCATCTGGCAGAGCCAGGAGACTGAATCCTTACCCTCGGGGCTCCTCCAGAAACAACAAAAAAAACGCTACAGATGGCCATGTGGAATGTTCGTATGATCACAGTGGATGAGAGGCTGCCACTCCTCTGTCCGGAGCTGGACCGGTACCGCCTGGATCTCTGTGGTGTTCAGGAGGTCCTGTGGACCAGCTCTGGCTCCTGCCACAATGAGGGATGGACGGTCATCTACTCGGGGCAGGAGACTGCCAAACAACAGGGAGTGGCTCTTCTTCTGAACAAAAGAATGAAGGGAGCGTGGCGGTGAGGTGTGGGAAGCTGTAACCAGGTTACTTTGGGCTCGCCTTCCCAGCAACCAGAGGCGAGGAGTGGTGGTGGTAGCTACTTATGCCGCTACCGAAGACGAACATCCGTGGAGGGATGTGGGAAAGGCCAATGAGTCAGATGCCTTCTATGACCTCCAGTCACAGGTGCTGGCTAAAGTGGCCCCTCGGGATAGAATCATCATGCTGGGTGAGTTCAATGCCTGAGTTGGTCAATATGCTAGTACCTGGTCAGGAGTAATTGGAAGACATGGGCCAGATCAGCTCAATAACAACGGTAGGAGGCTGCTAGATTTTTGTGCAGCCCATGGGCTTGTAATTACAAACACACTGTTCTGGCATCGGCGCATCCACAAAACATCATGGACGAGTTTGCCTCAATGGCCCGCGATCACAAATCGCTCTTTAATTCTATCAAAAAAGTTACTTGCAGCGCCACACCTATTATCATCATTAGGAGAAAAAACAGTGATCCAACCTCCAACCCCCAGGAACAGGTTTGAAGTTTTTCTGAGCATTTCTGTGAGTTCCTGGGGGAGGGGAAGTCCCTCAGCCTGGAAAACATTGTGGGACAAAGTGGGGATGACCCTACTCGGGCAGCGGTGCCTCACATATTGGAGGAAGAAGTCACTCCCTCTGGGTGGCTGGCTGAGGTGCCATCTTTGGAGGAAGTACTGAAGGTGATCCAGAGCCTGAGACCAGGAAAGGCACCGGGCAGAGATGATCTCCCAAATGCTAAGGGAGGGTGGCGTTTGTGCACTGACTGCCCTACATGACATCATAACAACAGTCTGGACCACTGGGTGGGTTCTGCAGGATTGGAAGGATGCCTTTGTGGTCCCTCTCTTTAAAAAAGGGGACTGCACGGATTGTAACAACTATAGGGGCATCTAGCTCCTCACTGTGCTGGGAAAGGTCCTAGCAAGGATTATTCAACATCGCCTTGCCAGGCACACAGAGGAGAGGCTTGCGGAGCCCCAGTGTGGTATCAGGAAAGGGCAGTCTTGCACAGATGCCATATTTTCTCTCTGTCTGCTACAGCAGAGGTGTAGAGAATTCCAACAAGACCTACAGTACATCTCTGATTTATTGACCTGGTCAAGGCCTATGATACCATCAGTAGGCCTGGGCTCTGGGTTATTCTTCATACTTTGAGTCCCAGACCTGCTGCTCACGATCATTAAGGACCTTCATGATGGCGAGCGGGCCTGGGTAAAACTACGTGTCCAGGAGTCGGAGCCATTCCCTGTTCACCTTGGAGTGTGTTCACCTGCCTGGGTATTATGTACCATTGGACACTCCACCCCCACATCTCCAATTGGTGATGGGGCAGTTGTGGAGAGAGTGAAGTGTTTCCCATACCTGGGCAGTGTGCTTATGACCGGCTCCGGTTTGACAGCAGAGGTCTCACTCAGAATCAGTTGATCAGCATTAACTTTTCATTGGTTGCATAACTTTGTGGAAGCTACCTGGTTTTTCACTCCACACGAAGCTTCAGATATTCTCGGCCATGATCATTCCCTCCCTTCTCTACGCTTGCGAAACGTGGACCCCCCCCCTAATGGAACATCTTCGACGGTTAGAAACGTGTAGGCTGGCCTGCCTAAGATCCATCCTGGGTTTAACTAGGCTGGATTGTGTGAAGAGCTCACAAATCTTTGAAAAAAGTCCCATCAGTTGAGCTCCTCCAGCAGGCAAGGTTGCGTTGGCTGGGTCATGTAGCCCGCATACCCAGCCACCACATGCCTAAACAGCTTTTGTTCGGCCGGATAGAGGGGGCTAAGCGGGCATGGCACGGGCTGGAGAAGAGATGGAGTGATGTGGTACAGGGGGATGTGGAGCTGAGTGGACTTGCCGATGACTGTACCAGCTGTGTCAAGATCGGCCTCTTTGGAGGAGGCACATGAAGGACACTACTGGAGGCAGTCGCCCTCCAACAACAACGGAGGGCAGAGGAGCGACGCTCACAACAACGAGCAGAGCGCCGGGTGGCTAAAGCACAGCAAGTTGGCACAATACCACCCACAAGTTGGGCACAGGTGGTGCATCAGCCAGTAATCTCAGTCAGTCGACCCTGTTGGATCTGTCCCGTGACCAGTGGGCGTTCGACACTTCACGTGGCCTTAAAGTGCACATAGCCTGGCACAAGCGTCATGGTGACGTCACCGACACTTAGTGGCGAATGCCAGTTGTTATTGTGTGTGTTGGGTGGGGTGGTTTTTGTGGACATATTTTAGGTTACAAACAAGGGTATTATGCTATCAATATTGGTTTGAGGAAATTTCTAGTGACCCCAAATTCAAATTGCTTAAAAATCTACTAAAAGATGTTTTTTTTTATTTAAAAAATGCAGAAAGTTTTTTTTGTGAGGGTTAGGTTTAGGGGTAGGGTTGGGGGAGAGAATCTATGTGTGGCATAAGGTTAGCCGCACCAGCCGCGCATGTGTGTGAGTGAGTATCACTTTGCATGTAGGGATGAAATGTCAGAAATTAACCCAGAAATTAACGTATGCATGTGTGTCAGAAGGATGGCTGTGCCAGAAGTCTGTTGTGGTAGTGCTATTGTTATGATTAATAATAATTTGTAACATCTAGTGAAGTCTAGCTAGTTTCAGAAAGAACAGCCATCACAGTGTCCGCCTGCTTAGCCAGCTTTGTGCTGGTGTGCGTGGACAGTTTGGACAGGGTGTCCTTTAGGTTTAGAGATGTTATCTGTTCCCTTAACATGCCTGTGGGGAGAAAGAGATGGGGGAAGGAGAGAAGGGCAAAGAGGACAGAGAGGGATAGAGGATATAGTTTAGTTTAGAAAATAGGGGTTTCTGTTCACAGTAATTGCATTCTTCACAAAGTATTTGATTACTGGACTAAAAACTCTTAATAAGCTATAATACAGGGTGAAATTGACTTCTAACTTTGCCCCTTCCACAGTGTCTAGGTACTAACTGGAGTTGGCAAGGCTGCAGATGAGGGCTAAAGCGCTGAATTTGACCTCCACAGCCACAGCTGAGTCATCTAGCATTTTCTGCAAGGTGGAAAGGAGATCTGCATCTCGAAATGTCTCCTGGATTGCCTCTACAGGGGAGAGAACATAATATGAAGTATGGGTAGTGTTAGAGATAGAAAAGAAGGTTTGGAGAGCATATAATACAAGCTCATTGACTAACCTACATGCAAACGATTTCTAATAAAGCACTCAAACAGTCTTGTATTTGTGAGGAAAAGCCGCTTTCAAACATATACTCTTTGATAGAGCCACAGTGTACAAAAGAGCAAGTGCTACTTCTTTTATTGTACATAAATAAGGGCTGTCAATCGATTAAAATATTTAACAGGATAAATCTCACAATTTTTTCATAATTAATACATGAACAGGAAAACAAAATAATTGGCTTAAGTGTAATGATTCGGTTAATTAATTGTTAAGTTAATATTCATAGTGAATGTTAATGCAGCAGTGCTCTTGATTCATCACTGTGGCACGGTGGAGGGCGGGACCGGGGCGTGATTACGCACGCCCGGTCCCGTATTAGGCTAATTAAGCAGTCAAGAGGGATAAAGGCCACTCGCGGATGGCGATGGGAGAGAGAGAGATCGTTCACGGACATGTCCGTCGTCTTATGTGTTTGTCTTTTGAGTTTTCAATTAAACCTTTAAGTTATATGTCAAGCCAGTTTCTCGCCTCTTCCTTGCCCGTGAGCCTGAACTGTTTTACAATCACACTCGTACATCAAGACAACAGATGCTATATTTCTTAAACTCCATCAAAACCGCATAGGAAATGCAATCATAATCCCAAAGAAAATGTTCAATAATTAAATAAAACTACTTTTTCCACACTCAATCTTGTTTGTTTAAAGCCGTGTTTTCCACTAGCTTGCAGTCCTTTGCTGGTGTTCATGTTAACATTTCATGTTAAAACATTTCACAATTGTTAATATACTCTTACCAATGTCTATTGCAGAGGCAATGGCCAAAGCAACTAAAGCCTCATTCTGCATGATGACGTGCTCAGTGGTTGCCATTGAGATGAGATGTTGAACTCCATCTGCTTTAATGACAGTGTGAATGACTTCCTGTAAAGACAAGAGAGGGGAACATTTGAGAGAAACTAGGGCAATGACTACCATTATACTGTATGTGTGTATATGTCTAAAACTCACAGGGTTTCGGCTGTGTCTTATGAGAGCTGCTAAAAGGCGGTTGGCCTCGCCCCGCACACCAGCATGATCTTTAGCCTCACACCATTCCATGACCCGAGCTAAAAGAATCTCATCCTTACCTAGTACTGAAGCCGCTTCCTCTAAGAGACAGACAAGAACCAAAATGAAACATATCATAAAAATGGGAAAAAGTAACTGTTACTACAATACAACATAGTGTGGCAGTGCTTTAGCGCTTATTTAGCTCCTGTGATTAGTTACTCGAATCACCTTCGTCAAGAGAAATTCTCATTTGAGTGTAGCTAGCAATTTACTGTGACAAAGCTGGCAAGGCCTTTTGTCTGTGCACTGAGGTGTCTAAGGGCTCTCGCTGAAATAACACACTTCGTTGAAGGGCTGGAAATAATAGCCTCTACATACACAACATTTCAACAACAGCGCAAAGTTCTAGAGGATGAATGTTAATTTATCTTGGTTAGTAGGCATGTAATTATATATCTTATAGTTTTTGTGTAAAATTATAGCATAGCTGTTTCTAAGACTAGTTGCACACTGCTCAAAACCTTGTGAACATGATTTCAGACAGAATTTGATTCCCTAAAAAGTTTAATCGTTCACATATCCATCCATGTTATAACCACAACCATTGTTGAATAAGCTTCAAACTAGTCTCATCAATCTGTGGCCCAACAGTACACACAAATTCAGTTTTTCTGTCTAATCACCTTGTCCATCCACCATCATACGCAAAGTGCCCAGCAGTTTGAACTGGACAGGGGGCATATCAGAGCGCAGAAGCGTCCTGATCCTCTCAGTGACCCCATCTTCCAACATTCGCACCTTATTGGAAGCTAAAATCAGGAAAACAGAGAGAGGGACAAATCTAAGCACAAACTAAGGCCATAATATGTACAGTATTCCTCACATCATCATTTAACAATGTATGCAGCGCTTAAGAGCATCAACCTTATTCACAGCAGTGCCATTTGATTTTTGGATGGTAAGAAAACTGAGAATAAGGGATACATTTACAGTCTAGGCATGCACTTGTGGCAGGGTAGGTTAAACCCTCCCTGGATTAGTGGCTCGTTGACATTGTCATGGCAACGACTAGTCACAGCCTTTCAGCAGTCACTGCCTGCCTATTTAAGGGTTGCTACATCCCACCTGGTTATGCATCACTGTTACTACCAGCTCTTTTTGGCATCACTTGGCTTTGCCTAAGGTATGTTTTGGTAGCTTTTTGTCTAACTTGCTGCTAGTTTATATTAATTGGCTAATATTAGTTTACCTATTAGTCTGCCATTCTGTTTCTCCGCTGTCTGCTGGCAGCCAATTTGTCCTCCAGGTATGAGGATACTCTTTCTTTGAGAGGCTGTGCTCTGCAACTCATGCTTCCGTTTACATTCCAGCTTAGTACATACAATGCATGTATGCTACAGGCTGCTGTAATTAAGACCTGAGAAACTTCATATACTGTATTATGGTTTTCAGTGACCACTCTTTGGTTTTTATGTTTAGAATGTTTATTCTCACTGAGTGCTGGGTTCATTTTAGTTTTAATAATTTGCCATTTTGTTTCTAGTAGGCTGATTTGCATGCTTGAGGGTGTTTCTCTCCCTCTCTGTCAGAGTTGCTGGGTTGGGTGAATATAGCCTATAGTCAGATGACACTACAGATGTGACGGCACTGCTGTTTTGCTATTGCTTCATCATGTTTGCTTCCTTTTCTGTGTGTTTTTTATATATGCATGTATATGTTTGTGTATACATGCATATAATTTTATACCCAACGTCAGTGTTGGAAACAGCAGTGTTGCTTCACATGCTCTTTTTAGAGCATGTTAGTTTACATTCATGATGTTTTGTTGTGGTTTTTAATCTACTGGTTTCCTTTTGTTCCTTGGGCATTTTGCCCAGGGCTTTCTTTTTTTTCCTGTTATCATGCATTTTGTTTTTAAGTAAATTAGTTGGTTATTAATTTTCCATTGCTTTGTGGATTGATTTTGGTTATTCTAGCATAAGCTCAGTTTTTTTTTTTTGATGGATAGATAGACAGATAGATGTATGTGTGTATATATATATATATATATATATATATATATATATATATATATATATATATATATATATATATATATATATATATATATATACACACACACACACACACACACACACACACACACACACACACCTAAAGGATTATTAGGAACACCTGTTCAATTTCTCATTAATGCAATTATCTAATCAACATGGCAGTTGCTTCAATGCATTTAGGGGTGTGGTCCTGGTCAAGACAATCTCCTGAACTCCAAACTGAATGTCAGAATGGGAAAGAAAGGTGATTTAAGCAATTTTGAGCGTGGCATGGTTGTTGGTGCCAGACGGGCCGGTCTGAGTATTTCACAATCTGCTCAGTTACTGGGATTTTCACGCACAACCATTTCTAGGGTTTACAAAGAATGGTGTGAAAAGGGAAAAACATCCAGTATGCGGCAGTCCTGTGGGCGAAAATGCCTTGTTGATGCTAGAGGTCAGAGGAGAATGGGCCGACTGATTCAAGCTGATAGAAGAGCAACTTTGACTGAAATAACCACTCGTTACAACCGAGGTATGCAGCAAAGCATTTGTGAAGCCGCAACACGCACAACCTTGAGGCGGATGGGCTACAACAGCAGAAGACCCCACCGGGTACCACTCATCTCCACTACAAATAGGAAAAAGAGGCTACAATTTGCAAGAGCTCACCAAAATTGGACAGTTGAAGACTGGAAAAATGTTGCCTGGTCTGATGAGTCTCGATTTCTGTTGAGACATTCAGATGGTAGAGTCAGAATTTGGCGTAAACAGAATGAGAACATGGATCCATCATGCCTTGTTACCACTGTGCAGGCTGGTGGTGGTGGTGTAATTGTGTGGGGGATGTTTTCTTGGCACACTTTAGGCCCCTTTTAGGTGCCAATTGGGCATCGTTTAAATGCCACAGCCTACCTGAGCATTGTTTCTGACCATGTCCATCCCTTTATGGCCACCATGTACCCATCCTCTGATGGCTACTTCCAGCAGAATAATGCACCATGTCACAAAGCTCGAATCATTTCAAATTGGTTTCTTGAACATGACAATGAGTTCACTGTACTAAAATGGCCCCCACAGTCACCAGATCTCAACCCAATAGAGCATCTTTGGGATGTGGTGGAACGGGAGCTTCGTGCTGGATGTGCATCCCACAAATCTCCATCAACTGCAAGATGCTATCCTATCAATATGGGCCAACATTTCTAAAGAATGCTTTCAGCACCTTGTTGAATCAATGCCACGTAGAATTAAAGCAGTTCTGAAGGTGAAAGGGGGTCAAACACAGTATTAGTATGGTGTTCCTAATAATCCTTTAGGTGAGTGTATACATGTATGTGTGTGTGTGTGTGTGTATATATATATATATATATATATATATATATATATATATATATATATACACACACACACACACACACACATATATCTATCTATCTATACACACACACACACACACGTTTGTTTGTGTGTGTTTAAAGCCAATGTAGTGATGTGCTCCACTCTGTATTAGCCCTAATAACATTCTAAAACTCTGTTCTGACTAAAATGAGTGTAGAATATTGATTGATATACATTGGTTAATGTTATTTTCCTTTCAGGAGCTGGAGGCCCCTGGAGTAGGGAGGCTAGCGGTCTCCATTTCTGTAGTAGTGGTATTTCCATCACTGAGTGCTGTGTTTTGCTGTGTGCATCTTGCATCTCTCACTTGAGTGTGTATGGGTGTGAGTGACGTGATTCTATGGGACTAACAAAGCTCTCAGCTTGCCTACCCCACTGCCGGTAAGCCTCAGCCCTGCTAAATGGTTGCTAAAGGTGGATTACAGGCATCTCTTGTGCATCCGAGCATAATATTTGTTCAATCTAGCTGACAAATGTTTTACCTATTTATTATTTCTTGTGTAAATTGAAATAAAGACATCTATTTTTGTTATTGTACCCTCGTCTCTTGCCTTCTTTCTTGTAACAAACCAGTGTGCCCTTTTTGGGTTATTTCCCTAGGTAATTCCAAGGGTGACGTAGTTGGTTGAATTTGGAGTGCAAGTCAGTCAGTTTGGTTTACATTTCTGTCGCCCTACTCTCCGCTACACACTGTATAAAGCTCATAGATCATATCTAATTTTCCACTTGTATTTTCTGGATTTGTTTTTTTTACTTACTGATCGAATGATCAAAAAAACTTTAAGCAACAGTACTACAACCCTTTGAAGAGACACTAAGTCTATCCCACACAGACTGCTGTGAATTTTCATAATATGCCATTTTCAGTGAGACAACACCATTTCAGTGTAGATGTATAAGCGTAGACAAATCATTTTCATCTGAAAATCTATTAGTGTGGACGTGGCCAACGAATTAGTGTAATGGGAAAGATATACCTACTGAAAAGTCGGTAAAATCGGTTTCCATTCTGGTCTAGACTAGTTTATGCTTGTTAATGTTGGTCTAGATTGTGGACCAGCAATGCAATGCTGCTCACCAGCAAAACTAACTTGGTGAAACCTTTTAACCAGCATGGTCTTACTGCTAAAGCTGGTTGGCCAAGCAAGTCTTGCTGGTTAAGCTTGCTAAGAAGCCTTGGGGGAACACTTGCATCTTAATGATGTACCGACGTTCAAAACCCAACACATGTTGTTGAACACCCTTGCTTGTCTTTTCAGAGAACCTGGACAATGTTTCTCAAATAATGTATGTATTTACAGAAGGCAGCTTTATCATATTTAATTACATTGAAAAGAACTGAAAAGAACCTGGAATGGCGAGATTTCTAAGTGCACTGAGGCCAGCGTGCTGTACAGATACATCTCCCTCTGTTACATGCTTTTCCAACAGGTCCAGAATATGAGGGACGACCCCCAATTCTAACATCTTCACACAGTTTCTGTCTAAGAGCAAAAAAGAGAACTGTTTTGAGCAGTTTTCATCATACACATGAGCAAAAACTGAAAGTCAGACTAAACCTCCACACTCCACAAAAACTCAATCTCATCACCATTTCTGGCAAAGTTAGCAATGGCCAGAGCTCCTGACAACTGCAGCTCGGTGTTTGATGACTGCAGCCAAGACAGAACATCCTGATACACTGTCCCTGTACCTTCCCCAAAACACTTCTGCATTGATTCGTCTGTTAAAAAAAAAAAAAAGCAGATGATGGCAGAAATGATTCTGAGTTTTATCAATAATTCATCCACTTTTTAATATTTGCTTAAAATATAAATTATCAATATTTTACAATCTTAGAGGTGACATTTGGTCAGCCTATAACACACACAAGTGGTTATAGGATGTACTACTATGTGACTTTAGTAATATAAAAAATACCCATGGCGAGTTATAGTGCTGAAGTAATAGAGAGATGTACCTCCCAGTAAGAGGGACACTATAAGGTTTGAAGCCACTTTGATGCTGCAGAGGTCATGTGTGTCAGAGCCACCCTGAAGAGTTCGAATCATTTCAGAGAGAGCCTCAGGCACGCCCATCTCCACAAACTGCAGTTTTAGACCATCTAAGAGACATTTGCAAGGACACACACAAGGACCTTTTTAGACTTTTTAGTCACACAATGGTGACTGAGTCCCAAGATAGACCCAAAGCGTGCTTTAAGAATGATTGTTAGGTTAAATTCAGTTGAAGATATGGCCCTGTTTTGGACATTCTGCTCACCACTCTCTCCGAGTGACCCAAGAACCTCCAGAATGAGGTGTCGACGTTCTGCATCTGGTGCCCGTTTTAACTGATAGGTCAAAACCTCCGCCACACCTACTTCAGCCAGGGCCTCTCGTGCAGCATCTGAGCATACATGACAAGATATTATATTTGACATACATCAAAATCACTCACGATTTTAGGACAAACATTCTGATCCCTCTTGCCAAATTAAAGTTTTGTAAAACTGAATTATGACCCTGTTGTAACAGACAGGTTTGGCTCAACTATGCTCAAATTTAGAGAAAACGGAGCATGAAAATTGCAATTACTACAAAATCAACACTAAAACCCAAAAATGTTTAAACCCTTTTTGATATTTCTAACTGAGATATAATGCGAACAATATCTAAACTTTTCTGTAAATAAGATAATCAGGCTAATAGGAATGAAGTGCAGTGCCATGGCTATAAAAATGCAATTGCTTCAGTGTGATGATATCCAGACAGCTAGTGATTTTAGAGCTCCCACGCTCACTTTATATTTGTCTTACCCACATCAGCGAGGTTGCAGAGTGCTAGCAGGCAGACGTTTACCAGCGGGTCATTCTCAGGATACTGCTGCATTATTGTCACCAGCCTAGGGATGACTCCATTCTCCACCAGCTGTGTCTGCTGAACAGCTGAGAGAGAGAGAGAGATATGGGAAAGGTGGGTGAGTGGACACACAGGGACAGACCAGCAAGAGAGGGACAGGAGTCAAGGGAGATTATGTAAATATATAAATGGGAAAAAGAGCAGTTGTTTTGCTGTTAATTTGGGCTCAGTAAATGTATGATACTTTGGATTTTTGCTCGCTGTGATGTTGGCTTGGTGCTGTGAAGACATTCCTATCATTTAACATTGTTCTCTTCCTGTGGGTCTTCTACTGGTCTTTACTCTACCCCTCCAGGTTAGAGCATGCAATGTGACTGCTTATTAGTTTGTTAGAGCTTATTACAGATTTTGAGAGGAAACTAGCTTGTAATTCCAGGGTGAGGGAAGTCGAGGTAGAATAGTGAGTTGTTGTGGAGGCATTTAGGGTTAGATGTTTGAGATGATTCAGTCATCTCAAACATCAGTCATCTGATTTTTGCAACAAAAAGTAGGCTACAACAATTAAGGCTTTGCTGAGCTGGTTCCCTTACAAAGACTGACTGTAAATGTATCCCATTATCCTGCACTGTAGAATGCAAGAGGTCTTTTCAGGCACCTAAAGCCAAGCTGATTAGTGCACCCAATCTGATGTTACCTGATCCTAGAGAGATGTTTAATGAACTGCTGCAAGTAATAGAGATATTGGAGCTTTCCCAAAAGATTCAGTAAAATCACCAGGTTATTACTAGCTAAGTCTTGACAAAACAGGTCTAAAATTATGCAACCACACAAAAAAAGAATGTCTGTTTGTAGTGTATTTTACTTTAAATTGTATTTGTTTACTTCACCCTAGGAAAATGAGCAGTACTGACAGTTGCCATCCAGGCCCAGAGCATCTCAGCAGCACTAGTATTCCTGGCTGATGCCATCCTGGTTGAACTTATCTGAATAGGCCTTGATGCTGCCATTCAGCTCCAACATACCCAAGCAGTCTTGGTCACCGCTATCCAGGTCCACTACACTCAAGCAGCCCCAATCTCTGCCACCGAGGTCCAATGCACCCAAATAGACCTGGATGCAGCTATCAGATCCAACACACTTAAGCAGCCCCAGCCTCTGCAACAGATGTCTAATGCACCAGAACAGCCCCAGCCACAGCTATCAGGTCCAATGCACCTTAGCAGACCCAAATTCTGCCACTGAGGTCTAATGCACCCAAACATCCCCAGCCGCAGCCATCCATGTCCAACGCACTTAAGCAGCGGCCACCTCTGCCACCAAGGTTTAAATGTACACGAAAAGCCCTGGCTGCAGCTATCAGGTCCAACGCACCTTAGCAGCCCCAACCTTTGCGATCAAGGCCTAATGCACCAGAACAGCCCCTGCCACAGCTATCCAGGTCCAACACACCTACACAGCCCCAACCTCTCCCACTGAGGTCTAATACACTCAAACAGCTATCATGTCCAATGCACCCAAGCAGCCCCAATCTCTGCCACCAAGGCCTAATGCACCCAAACAGCCATGGACACAGCTATTAGTTCAATGCACATCAGCAGCCCCAAACACTGTCAACGAGGTCTAATGCACCCGAACAACCATGGCCGCAGCTATCCAGGTCCAACGCACCTAAGCAGCCCCCAACCTCTGCCACTAAGGTCTAATGCACACGAACAGCCCTGGCCACAGATACCCAGGTCCACTGCATTCAAGCGGTCTTGGTCCCCGCCATTTAGGTCCAGTGCACTTGAGCAATGATAGCCATTGCAGTCCAAGTCTAATCCCATACATTTGATTTATCCTGGTGTGCTGCATGCTAATTCAGCGATGGACATTGACAGTGTCACTCACCATTTTCAAAGCAGATACGCCCAATAGCTCGGCCGGTGTGCAGCAACTGGTCCTGGTTACAGCTCTTCAGTAAAGGCACTAACGCGGTTACCAGACCTGCTTCAATGCACCGGTCCCTCACAGCAGCTAACACACATGAACACACAAATTTGCCATCTTTTCAGTTGTTCTTTAATTAAGCTACATATAATTAGTAACAGATTAGTTATACAATTACACATATTATTCCTACTTATAGACTCCTTTTGGCATTATAACGTGAAATAAGACATTAAACTTATTATATTATTCTGTAGTATTATAGTCCCATTTACTGAAATTGTACAGTCATATTGGAACATTTAGTCCCTCAGACCACATAAATACACATATCTATCAAATGGTGTGTAAAACATTTTAAAGATGTATCTCTTCACCTTCCCTGGACACCTCTGCCACCAACAGGGTAACCTGAGAAGTGAGGGGACTCTTCTTCCTCAAGACTTGAGCCAGTATGGGTAGAACACCACTGGAAGCTATTTTCAATGCAGTTCCTCTCTCTGGGAACAAATAGAGCTTTTGCTTATTTTGGATTTATGTATGTAATGTGCATCTAAAGTGGAATGTGCATATACAGTAAAAAGATTACAAATTATATCATTAGCATAACATTTTGTGAAACGTTTAACTGAAAAATGTACATTTCTTAATATATGGAAGGTCCTTTTGCATTCGTTTTAATGACTGCATGCATTTATGGTGGATTCATGTTTCTGTAAAATCTATTTATCCATGTTATACACTATTGAATAAAACCTGCTGAATAAGTCTTCATAGCTTAGCATGAATTACATTTATTTCACCTATATCAAATCACTTTTTCTTGTTGCTATAGTTTTTCTTTTATTTCCTCGCTCATGTATTGTACATGTATAAGAGTAATCCACTCTATCTGCTCTGGAGACAGCAACAGAGATCCTACACAGACGCTAGCAGGAGGAAATGTGTCATTAAAGCATGTTCTGCTCAAGAAAGGCATCCACAAAGGCCAGGATAGCAGGTCAAGCTGTCAGAGGAAGCCTATTTACCATGGACTTTGTTTTCTTTTGTGGGGGCTGTTCTTCCATTTTTAGATGCATCTGCAATCTGAAAGCACAAGAAATCTGCCAAGAAGGAACAGCTGGTGCAAACTAATTTCTGGTAGAAACCAGAATGAGCAAAAGATTGGGAACGAAATGAAGAATGGGAGAGAAAGATTAATGAGATTACCCCCTTCCCCTTCCCCTTCCCCTTCTCCTCTCTCTCTCTCTCTCTCTCTCTCTCTCTCTCTCTCTCTCTCTCGCTCTCTCTCAAATGTAAATGCAGATTACTGGTCTTCTTGTGCCTCAATAAACAGGAAGATAAACTGACTCCCTGCTGCCCCCTACATTTGATTGTTTTTGTACACACTAACAAACAAGGAGTCAGAAGCAAATAGCAGTTCACACCATGAGCACAGTGCTAAATGATGCACCCACTCAACAGAGCTTCTGACAAACAACAAACTCTCATATTGATCATGTCACCAGGACTGGATGCTGCAATGGAGATTAAAATTGAATGGATGGAGGTGGAGATATAAAAAAAATCTAGGGGCAGTTTATGGGTATAGGTGTAGATACTCACTTTTCTCCAATAGGAGGTTCAGCAGAACATCCAGATGAGGCTTCAACTCCTCCTCCACGAGCTCTGTGCTGACACTGATGGCCTTCAGGGCCTCGTTGAGAGATTCTGAAACAAAAACAAAACAAAATCACAGCATCATCACCACATCACAAACAATATTCAAAAGCAACAAGCAAATATAATTTTGTCTTCAAGTTATTTGTCATGCAGATTTAAAATGTTATATTATGGTCACATGCATTCAGTGAATTCTGCATTATCATACATTAATATTATGAAATGGACCCTTTTCACAGAATTTAATGACACATTTTCTCCTAATATAGTATCACAAATCAAGGGTTTATAATTTGTTTATTTAATGTAAATTTATATAATTTTTCTTTTTGTTATATTACCCTGGCATTAATTTAGACAAAACTAGTCAACACAGCTGTGACAGGGTTTCAATTACAGCCACTGAAGCAGTGAATGTAAATTTGGCATTTTGTTTTTCTCTTCTGACCTGCTATACCCCATTCTTCCTGCTTCCAAAAGATTTAAAAAATAAGTGGAGTAAGATGAGCCTGTGGGTACGTTGACCCACCCCCTGTATCTAGGCAACATTTTTTGTCATGTAACCTATTAAGCAGGCCATAATTTGCAGGAAGTACTTATCTGGCTGTGAAGAGAAGCAGCACATGGGAAAAGATGTACTGTAAAAGTATGTTTTTATGCCAAAAATATGTTTTTGCTGACCAAAGTACTTCTTTATTTCATTTGAGTTTACCTGACAGTTGTGCCAAAGCAAATTTATTTTGGTACAAAATTACATATCACGCATATTGGTGTATATCCAGACTTACTGTCACAGCCTCAGTTGTATGTGCGACAAGGCAGGCGAAGAATGAGGATCTAAATGCAGCTTAGCTAGCTAGCTAGCTAGCTAACTAACTAACTAACCAACTAACTAACTTAATAATATATGCTAATACATGCAAAGAGCATAATAATATACAATACATGCAAAGACTGACAAACTAACCAAAGGAAACAAGTGCTAAATAAACAAAGGAAAACAAGGAACACCTGGAGAAACAATCAGGGAGAATCAATCATGAAATAAATCTACAAAAGGACTACAAATCTAACACAGGAAACAGGAACAGAGAAATAAACAAGAATTTCAACATAAAAGTCTAAACAAAGACAGGGAATATATGACAGTATGATATTGAGTGATTGCAGACAACTTGAAATAAAGGCAGCTCATTTCATTTTCATTTAAAATTTTTCCTTTTATAGGGACAACATATGTAAAAAACAGGCTCAACTTTTCCCACTTTCCCCTAATAGCATATTTTTTTCTTGGAGCAAATGGGAACGGAAACAAATACAATTTTCCTGTGGTCTCCCATTTACTGCTATAGTTTACTTCCGCACGCCAACCCTGAAAATGTGAAAAGAGTCCATAATGTGAATATATGTGCTGGAGAATGAGGCATGTAAAAATATCTGGATTCAACAATTCTTGCAATGCATAACATGCAGATCACAAAATGAATAACATTAACGCTAAAATTGTTCCATGCTTTTGTTCCGTGTTTTCTGTGAGTAATTTAGCTTGTGGACAAACATGTCAAAGTGATTTTTTTTTGCAATCTACTGTGATATTCATCACCGAAACCATCATAGATTCCACTTTCATCCATGGTATATACAACACACAACATTAAAGGTCATGCCTACAGTCTTCCTCTGTGCACATTATGAAGGAGAGAGTGAGAGATTCTGTGGCTCTTCTGTAAGTAATCACCCTGATAATCCCTAGTAAGCAGAGAGAAAATAGACTAAAATAGAGGGTTTCTATCAGATACAACCATGTATCTTTATTCCCCACACTGTGTGATCCATTCACAGGCACAATGGACATCTCTTCTCTTGCGATATTATTCCTTCCTATTAATGGAGTAAAGGGTAAGGTAAAAAGCAGCAGTGCGTATGAGAGCTGGGCGGGGTTGAGGATACCCAGAGGCTCTCATTAACTCTGAGTGTCTGACTCCCAGCATGTCCTTATATAAACACCTACACACTGAGGATACACCTCTCAAAGAATGGGGCTTTAACTCACCTAGAGGGCTAATCACAATTCCACAGCTCTTAACCAATGACCTTTAGAGAAAAGCAGTAGGAAAAGATCTCTTAGAGCATCTCTTCGAAGTTATACCTTGTGATTTTCTCCTCCTTAGGATTTAAAACTCGCAGCAGTATCCTGGAAGGACACATGCTGCTTGTAATTGTATGGCTGACTTGTTTGGCTCAACGCAAAAGCACAGAGAGGATTTACAGAGAAAAGATTTTAATCACTCACCTACATCTGCCATGACCACAGAGTCTCCCTCAGAGCCTCTCGGTATCCGTCTGTATCTCTGCAGCTGCGTTTGGTTACTCTCTTTATATGTGTGTGTGTGTATGTGTGTGGTCACAGAGCCAGACCTGAGATTGCCTGAAGTCAGTGTAGACCCCGTATCTTTCCTCTGCTCCTTTCCCGTTTGCTGTGATCACACATGCGTATTCTTTCAGACCCTCGCTATCATTCACTCTCTCACTTTCACTCTGTGCCTCTCAGTGACGCTGCATCCACTTTGGCTTATTCACATGCCCTATTATTTCTGTCTCTCTCTCTCTCTCGCAGATGCAATCCTCACCCCAGTCATCAGCTCTCTGGCAGTATTGTTACTGCCTCTCTCTCCTTTCCTGCCTCCTCATAATACACTCTAAATCCTAAAGCTGCTCAAAGCTCATCAGTTGACAATTAGCCAGAGGGAGACGCTGAGGCTGACACACAACCCTCAGATTCTCAGCCATGCTTTATATTCCTGTTCTATACCCTCCATCCTTGGTATGACAACAGGCACACATAAAATATGAACACTGAGTCTGTGACACAGGGGGTCTGGCAGCTATCAAGACATTACCAGGGCTGTCTCAGTGAAGATTTATTTAAATATCTGGACATGACATACTGGAATGAAAAAAAAACTATTGCAATAGGAATATTAGACGCAATGCAGCAAATTATAATAATGACATTTGGTCAAATGATGCAAAGATCATTGCTACAAAGAAATGATTTACATTTAATTAGGAAACTTTATTTGAACAGGATGAAAATAGCCATATGTTCTAAATTATCCAAGCTGGTGGGACACTAATAAGTGTAACGTTGTTATCTAGGAGTAGAAGAGAGGAGACACAGGAGTGGAATCTTTAAATCCTTTAATTACAAATGCTAGAGATAACTTTACAAAATAACAAAACAAGGAAACACTTTAACATTAAAGCAAAATACTTCATAAACTCAAAGCAACAATTCAAGGACTGACAAAAGACTGAATATGAACCAGTGGATATTTATACACAGAAAACAAATGAGGGAATGGATGGCAGGTGAGGATGATGATGAACAGATGGAAGTGATTAGGGCAGTGAATTCTGGGAAACGTAGTGCAGGGGAAAACTTCAAAATAAGAGTCCTTGATGAAAATGAGGGAGACAGACTGACAATAAGACTGAAAAGTTGTCTCAATTTATAACTATTAATTGCTCATTTTTAAAGGCATAGTTCACCCAAAAATGAAAATCCTCTCATCATAATTTATTCACGCTCATGCCATTCCAGTTGTGTATGACTTTCTTTCTTCAGCAGAACACAAACAAATATTTTTAGAAATATATCTCAGCTCTGTAGTTCCATACAATCCAAGTGAATGGTGATCAGACCTTTGTAGCTCCAAAAATCACATAAAGGAAACATAAAAGGTGTTAAATCTATATCTTCAGAAGCAATATGATATGTGTGGGTGAGACACAGAACAATATTTAAGAACTTTTTACACTTAATCTCTACTAAGTTTTTGTAGTTTTCACAGCATTATTACTGTATAATGAAAAAATACATATTGTAGAACCTGTATACAGCATGTTGCTGTAGTTCTGCAAAGCATCATGGTCAAATTTATTTGCTGGGTGAATTCTACAGTAAATATATTTTTCCTGTGAATCGCAATACAGTAATTCTGAGCTGGGTTTTTCTCTTTTTTTCAGCAGTAGAAAAAATTATCTGTTTTTGCTGATGGTACACTTTGCATTATTTCCAACACAGGCATTTTCTAGTTTTTGTTATCACGCAGACAGAGGACCCGACATGTTTATATCCTCCATAATGTTAACAGTTACAGAAATTATGGGAGTATAACAATATGCTGATGGCCACATGTTTTCACCATACTATTTTGTTGCAAGTGCTTACTGACAAGATTGCACACTTTCTTCAGCCTTTGACTTCAGCAAGGTAACTTTGCTCTAAATGGTTAGGATTATAGATGATAATAATGAATTCTTAAATTCTGAAGAAACATAAGAGAACTATAATTAACAGTACAGGCACACCATGACACAGGATCAACTCAGTGGTCTTGATAAAAAAAGTAGCAACCATGAGATTGCTGGGCAGATTTGACATTGATGATTTTGCATCAATGAAAACTAAGAGGGGAGAGTTCACTTTTAAATCAGGAATTATGTGTAATAGCACAAGCAGCAATCTGTAAGTATTCTGCCATTTTCTTTATTTATTGACTATAATTTAATTGTGCAATTTAAGTTCTGTATATATAATGTACATCTTAATAAAATTTGCCAAATGTGTGTGTGTTTGTATGTGTGTGTGTGTGTGTGTGTGTCCTCCCCATTTGTCATGGCGCTTTGTAGCCACCACATAACTGATGACAGACCGTTAAAATGTTTGAAAATGATGCACACATGCAGATTTACACCTAAAGTGTACATTATTTGTAAAAAATGTTACGGGCTAGAGTCCATTATTCCGCTTACATCAAGGTTACCACACCTTAAGACATCTGTTCAGGGTTTTATGTCAAGTCATTTTCTGGTTTTCATCCCTAAAACATTCTTATGAAAGGAACTACTTTCATCCACCACATATTCAGCATCTTACTTAAAATCAGTCAGAGCCTTTGTTGCTAATTCGAATACGTGACGTTAAAACTAGCAACAGAGGATGCGTGCATGTGTGTGTGCCCCTTCGCTCAGAGGTTCGGAGTGCCGTGAGGTGCTGCAAGTGTAGTGAGACAGACTAATTACTTGTAAAAGTTCCCACCCCCCCAATGTTGTTATTTGGGTGTAACCGTGGTTTTCTTTCCCGGTTATGCATAATATGAACTTCTAATGGAATTTGTATTATGCGGTGCGCATAAGAACAGCGCATCTGTTGGTTTTAATTTATTCCACCCCTTAGTAATTGGTGGTTTGATTCACAGCCTATTAGCGCGCATTTGTGGGGTATATTAGGGCGGCTACGTGTCGCCTAGATGCGCGTCATGGTCCAATGAACCCCCCCCTCCTCTCTTTTTGCCGGTATTGGGCTCCTCCGCTTCAAAGGTATGTGTTGTTATGGTCCGTTTTATGTTTACGTCAGGCTCACTGCCTGACTCTGGCGTCTTGTGTTAATGTTAGTTTCGTTGTATGTGATTTAGCGTTTGCTGGGGCGAGGCTTGTATTAAGCTCCGTTGGCCAACTGCTGCCTTCCTTCAGTCAGCTGTTTCATACAGCCGTGTGTGTGCGGCCGTAATTATGGCTGCAGTCTCAACACCTTTGGTATGTGATTGCCTTAAATACGATGGTGATTAAAACTTAGGTGGCTTTAATGTTTAGTTGTGTATAATCGTTTGTTCTTTTATAGATCAACTAATTTGCTCACTAGAGATGTCAGTCTGGATGGAAGCTGCAGAGTGAACTGCGCTGCTGTTTTGTTTTGCTTTGTTTTGTTTTGCTTTTGTTTTTTGAGTTGTTATACATTGTGTTTGTATGTTTACATTATAAACTCTGTTTCTGGCTCCAGCAGTGATGTTTCCTCCCACCGAGAGAAGCGGGAGCCGTTCGCTTTATATGTGTATATCTTGAGCCACAGAGATCATCATTGGAGTTGGAAATGGGGTTATTTTGTATTAACTTAACACATTTTAGTGTGAAGTTTGTGTGAAGTTGGTCCTGGTAGGGTGATTTTGTTACTAGCTTGCCCCTATACCCTTCACACCACCATAGTATGTGTTGTATGTTAAAAATCAGTTTGCTTGTTTTGTTTTTAGTTTTATGAGTATTGTTAATTCTCTTCTCTGTTCTCAGGAGCTGAAGGCTTAGTGCAGGGGGCTAGCTGTTCCCCGTTAGAGGGTGATAGTGCCCCTTTCACCTGTGGAGTGCTGTGGGTTTACAACTGACTCACCTTGTGTGTGTGTGTGTGTGTGTGTGTGTGTGTGTGTGTGTGTGTGTGTGTGTGTGTGTGTGTGTGTGTGTGTGTGTGTGTGTGTGTTCGCGTGAGTGTACACTTGTGGGTGACATGTGTCTTTCCTCGGGGAATTGCTGCCCCCGGTTAGCCTTCCTGCTCCTGGTAAGTCTCAGTCCTTACTGATAGTGGATGCGTTTCATGGGTGTGTGAAGCCTATTATGAATTTGGCCGCTAATTGTGGTGCTCATAATTTTAATACATTGTTGAAAGATGAAATGAGCATGCAGTGTCCCTTATGATTCATCTGTTAAAAATAAATTATTTTTGTACGCTGGTATTCACGTCTCTTGTCCTCTTGAATGGAAACAACGAACCTGTGTGCCCTTTTATTGGGAGTATTTCCCTGGCTCTCCCCCAGGGTGGCGTAGTTGGATTTAAATTACCTTGATCGTGCGGGTAACCGCACGGTTGGGAAGGCCGCGCCCGCACTGCCACACAAGGATGGTTGGTGGTCACGGGTTTCTGAGGAGATGGAGTCTGCCTCAATGGCCAGCGATCACAAATCGCTCTTTAATTCTATCAAAAAAGTTACTTGCAGCGCCACACCTATTACCAGGGGAAAGAACGGTGATCCAATCTCCAACCCCCAGGAACAGGTTTGCAGATTTTCTGAGCATTTCTGTGAGGTCCTGGGGGAGGGGAAGTCCCTCAGCCTGGAAAACATTGTGGGACAAAGTGGGGATGACCCTGCTGGGGCTGCGGTGCCTCAAATATTGGAGGAAGAAGTCACTCCCTCTGGGTGGCTGGCTGAGATGCCATTGTGGCACGGTGGAGGGCGGGACCGGCGCGTGATTACGCACGCCCGGTCCCGTATTAGGCTAATTAAGCCGTCAAGAGGGATAAAGGCCACTCGCAGACGGCGATCGAGAGAGAGAGCTCAATTACGGACGTCCGTTATCTTATGTGTTTGTCTTTTGAGTTTTCCATTAAACCTTTAGTTTATATGTCAAGCCGGTTTCTCGCCTCTTCCTTCCCGGGCTTTCGGCACCAATGTAACACAGATCATTTTCGAGGGCAAGGAAGAGGAAACCGGCTTGACATATAAACTAAAGGTTTAATGGAAAACTCAAAAGACAAACACATAAGATAACGGACGTCCGTAATTGAGCTCTCTCTCTCGATCGCCGTCTGCGAGTGGCCTTTATCCCTCTTGACGGCTTAATTAGCCTAATACGGGACCGGGCGTGCATAATCACGCGCCGGTCCCGCCCTCCACCGTGCCACAGCCATCTTTGGAGGAAGTACTAAAGGCAATCCGGAGTCTGAGACCAGGAGATGATCTCCCAAGCGAAATGCTGAAGGATGGTGGCGTTTATGCACTGACTGCCCTACATGACATCATAACAACAGTTTGGACCACTGGGTGGGTTCCGCAGGATTGGAAGGATGCCCTGGTGGTCACTCTCTTTAAAAAGGGGGAGCGCACAGATTGTAACAACTATAGGGTCATCTAACTCCTCAGTGTGCTGGGAAAGGTCCTGGCAAGGATTATTCAACATCGCCTTGCCAGGCATGCTGAGGAGAGGCTTGCGGAGCCCCAGTGTGGTTTCAGGAAAGGGCGGTCTTGCACAGATGCCATATTCTCTGTCCATCTGCTACAGCAGAGGTGTAAGGAATTCCAGCAAGACCTACATCTCTGCTTTAATGACCTGGTCAAGGCCTATGGTACCATTAAGAGCCTGGGCTCTGGGTTGTTCTTTGTGCTTTCGGAGTCCCAGACCCGCTGCTCATGATCATTAAGGACCTTCATGATGGCGAGCGGGCCCAGGTAAATCTATGTGGTCGGGAGTCGGAGCCATTCCCTGTTCACCTTGGAGTGCAACAGGGATGTCCTCTGGCTCCCACATTATTTAATATCTATTTAGACCACATGAACTTCACGTTTGTGAAGCCTTCAATGGCTGTACCGGAGGAATTTCCATCTGGTACAGATATAATGGGAGGTTGATCGATGCCCAGGTGCGGTCAAGGGAAAAAATAAGCACCGGCTTGGGTATTATGTACCATCGAACACTCCACCCCCACAGCTCTCAATTGGTTATGGGGCAGTTGTGGAGAGCAGTTCTGGAGAGAGTGAAGTGTTTTCCATACCTGGGCAGTGTGCTTATGACCAGCTTCGGTTTGACAGCAGATGTCTCACTCCGAATTAGTCGAGCGGCATTATCTTTTCATCGGTTGCGTAACGCTGTGTGGAAGCTACACGGTTTGTCGCTCTGTATGAAGCTTCAGGTATTCTCGACCACAGTCATTCCCTCCCTTCTCTGTGCTTGTGAAATGTGGACCCCCCTAATGGAACATCTTTGACCAGTTAGAAACATTTAGGCTGGCCTGCCTAAGATCCCTCCTGGGTTTAACCAGGCTGGATTGTGTGAGGAGCTCTCAAATCTTTGAAAGATGTGGACAAAGTCCCATCGTTGAGTCCCTCCTGCAGGCAAGGTTGCATTGGCTGGGTCACGTAGCCCACATACCCTGCCACCACTCGCCTAAACAGCTTTTGTTCGGCCGGATAGAGGGGGCTAAGCGGGCATGGCACGGGCTGGAGAAGAGATGGAGTGATGTGGTACAGGAGGATGTGGAGCTGAGTGGACTTGCCAATGACTGATACAAGCGGTGTTAAGATCGGCCTCTTTGGTGGAGGCTTGTGAAGGACGCTACTGGCCAGTTGGCAGTCGCCCTCCAACAACAACGGAGGGCAGAGGAGCGACGCTCACAACAATGAGCAGAGTGCCGGGTGGCTAAAGCACAGCAAGTTGGCACAGAAGGGGCCACAGGTGGTGCATCAGCCAGTTATTTCAGTCAGTTAACCCGTGTCACCTGTTGGACCAGTCCCATGACCTCCTGCCAGCGAGCGTTCAACACTTCACGTGGCCTTAACATCCACATAGCCTGGCACAAGCGTCGTGGTGACGTCACCGCCACTTAGTGGCGAATGGTGGTTGTTGTTGTTGTTGGGGTGTGTGTGTGTGTGTGTGTGTGTGTGTGTGTGTGTGTGTGTGTGTGTGTGTGTGTGTGTGTGTGTGTGTCCGAAATTGAAAGAAATGTTGGATATTTTATTGTTTGGTTATTTGGTTGTGGTAGCCTGCAGAGCTCTTGGAAATAACTGAAATAATTTGGTGACGTGATATGGAACCATTATGCGCTCAAGACCTGGAACTACTTTATACCCGTGCATTCCCTTGAAAAATAATTGCACACCATAGAATGTCCGTGAACCAATCAGAATCAAGCATTCAACAGACCCGTGGGGGGGGGGGGTGTGTGTGTGTGTGTGTGTGTGTGTGTGTGTGTGTGTGTGTATATATATATATATATATATATATATATATATATATTAGTTACTTTTATTTCTGTATTCATTGTTCACCCAAACATGCAAATGTTTCAGCTCTGTAGGTCCATACAATGCAAGGGAATGTTGGCAAGAAACTTGAAGCTCCAAAAAGCACATAAAGGCAGCATAAAAGTAATCCATAAAACTCCAGTGGTTAAATCTATGTCTTTAGAAGTGATATGATAGGTGTGGGTGAAAAATAGATCGATAATCACTTTTAGTGATTTGTACACTTAAACACTTGTAGTGTTGTCAGTAGTAGAAACATATTGTGGTATTTCTAATGGGAAGTAATGAGTCAACAAATATTGTCAGAGTCACTGAGCTTTGCCTATAAATTTCCACATTAGTAACTAATTCCTTCCACTGCAGTGAAGAAGACTCCAGCCCAGGAAAAAGTATCTAGTTCAAGAAAAAGAATACAGTTCAGGAACAATAAAGTCAGTATTAGACATTTTATTGTAAAAAAAATCTACAGTTTTAATTCATATTTAATTGGTGTTTTTATACATTTCTACTTTTAAATGAACAGTTTATTTGCTTTTGCAAACAGTTTTGCAAACAGTTTTGTTTGTAAAAAATAACTTCAAAATATATTGCGTGACATGTTTTTGTGTGTTTTTTCACATTGAATCAATGTTACTAGGATATACGTGACTGTCAGCGACTCTCAGAAAGCAAATCTAAAACAATAGAGGACTTGCACACATTTTTATGATTAACAACTCCTTCCCTTTTTTCTTTCTTTTATATTTGTCTCAAGAAGTACAGTCAACTAAAACTCCTCAAACAATAAATCAATAATTTTAAAACTCTCTAAATATGCATGAAAGATTAACAAAAGAATTTCAGGCCAAGCTGTTTACATTGTCAGGGTAACTTGAACAAAGATGAAGGATTTGTACGTTCAGGAAAGTAGTTATTAGAAGTATTTTTACGAAATAAAAAAAAATTTCAAAATGAAAAATGCTTACAAATGAAAAATACAAAATAAAATCTATTTAGTGCCTACGTATTTTCAAATGTAAAAGTTATACAATAAATATAATTTTTGTGACAAAAACAGTGTCTTCATTTTACAGTAAGTAATTAGCTTACAGTTATTAATTTACAGAATTCAAATTAATGCAGTATTGCCTATTACAGTAGTATAATATTTGCTATCATAAAAATAGCATCCTATTACTCTTGAAAATGACAGTACTGTGATTATTACTGTACTAACAATTAAA
Source organism: Moxostoma hubbsi (assembly GCA_032164185.1). Classification (NCBI taxonomy): domain Eukaryota; kingdom Metazoa; phylum Chordata; class Actinopteri; order Cypriniformes; family Catostomidae; genus Moxostoma; species Moxostoma hubbsi. Next base: position 22,269,841 of record JAVLUX010000021.1, on the reverse strand, counting down.
GTATTTTATAGGTACGGTGATTAAATTTACAGTAATCATATGTACATGTGTAATGTACTACAGCAACTTACTAGCTAATTGCTGCCAGCTAGTTACTGTACATTTCACAGTGTTCTTTTTAAAGTGTGTTTCTCACACACCTATTATTTCGCTTCTGAAGACTTGGACATAAACATGTTCATGAGTCATATGGATTACTCTTATGTTTCCTTTATGTGATTTTTGGAGCTACAAATGTCTAATCATGCATTGTATGGAACAACAGAGCTGATTTCTTTTTCTTTCTTTTTTTCTTATCTTTGTTTGTGTTCTGCTAAAGAAAGAAATTCATACACAGCTGGAATGGCTTAAGGGTGAATAAATGATGAGAGGATTTTCATTTTGGGGTGAACTATCCCTTTAATGTGGGCTCTCCCTGCATTAAAATGAACTGATTGAAATGTAGCATACCATCAGCAGAGGGAAGCAACAGCATAGAATTAACAGCAATTCATATGCAATCATTTAGAAGAATCAAATCAGCCAGTGAGTCCCAAAATAACTCCAGCATGTTGCTGATGTATATTAAACAGTGTTTCACTAAAATTGTAGTTTGCATAACCGTTTTTACACGTGTGATGTACATAGTTGGATGGCCAAAACAAATTTTGGTACACTGGCTCATATAGGCCTGCATCATGCTAATAGCAGATGCAAATATGTCAATGATCACAATTGGTTAGTGGGATAACACATAGACTCATTATGAATATATAACAGATCGATTAAAATTATGAAGATTTCAAAGTATTGCTACATTTAACGTAACAAAGTAATAGTAAATATAATTTTATAATAAATAGATTATTAATGTTATTCAAAGGGAGACAACAATACAAATAGTGTTCCTGAACAAAATGATACTGCAGTACTAGAGTCATAAAGCAGAACTGCCATATAAATGCAATACACTAACTATTAAGATGTTCCATGTTTTTAGCATGGATTTTGTAGTTACTGCCATATTCACACTGTTTTCTCTTAATCTGAGCATAGTTGAGCTAAACCCACCACAGGATGTGTCATAGTCTGATTTTAACTCAATTTTGATGAAACTGACTGTGACTTGACTTTGCATGGCAGAGAAGTGCAAGTGCAGAACAGCAGATAAAGGACTTTTAAATACAACTCATTCATTTATAATGTTATGAGTTAGTTAATGCACTGTTTATATAGTTTAGATGTAATATTAACACTTTACAATAACGTTCCATTTGTTAACATTAGTTAACAACATTATTTAACATGAACTAACAATGTAAACAATCAAGTTGTATTTGTTAACATTAGTTAATGCACTATAACTGTGTGCATCTTTCCACATTTTCTCCTCTGTGTTACAGATTATTGCATCAATCTCAACGCACCTCTTATCAAGAATAACCATAGTAACAAACAATTGCATTTGAAGGGATTCACAATTGAAGGGATTCATACTGATCTCAAACCCTCACCATACTAGAACAATCATAATAACAACACCAACAAACAGTGGTGGTAAGTCGTGGCATCCGCTCATGTTATTACTTCCTGCATTGCATGCCACATGTTCACTATAGCTTCTTCCATCATCAGTGAGGGATGTCCAGCTTCGCCAGTCAGAGATCATTAGAGATAATGTTAAAGAGGTGTGTGAACTTGCAAAAATGATGTCAGACACTGTAATATGCTTTGGCCTCCTCCCTGCTTGTCATAGTGACTAGGTTTATAGCAGATTAGTGTCACTGAAAGGCTGAAGTGTTGTCCGGAGAACAGCATAGGATTTATAGAGAATTTGAAGAGTTTTTGGTGTAGACCAGACCTGCTAAAGAGAGACAGACTCCATCCCTCCAGGGAAGGTGCTGCTCTCCTCTCTAGTAATTTGGCTCCTAGTCTTAATAGTGATAGTATATGACTAACTGGGGCTAGGTCAGGAAGCAGACAAACTGGCTAATCCGAACATCTGCTAGCCGCCTTGAGATGTCACACAGGTCACATAAAAAGTAGCAAAATAAATTAATATTTATATCATCATATAAATGTAGGGCTACTAAACAATAGATCATTTGCAACCAAAGCACTGATTGTAAATGAAATTATTGCATATCATAGTTTGGATACACACTGTTTGACTGAAACCTGGCTTAACCTGGATGAATATATTAGTTTAAATTAATTTAATCCCCCAGGTTATTGTTATAAACATGAGCCTCATCTGAAGGGTCAAGGAGGAGGTGTTGTTGCAATTTGCAGTGAAGATTTTGATGTTACTCAGAGGACAGGATATATGTTTTTTGAACTAGTAATGCTTAATGTGACAAGTCAGATACAAATAAAAACCTCTGTCGTCTTTTGCCCTTGCTACAGTATATAGATCACCTGGGCCATATTTTGATTTCCTTGGAGAATTTGCAAATTGTCTGAAATTTGATTTCCCTGTCTGTAGTCCCCACATGCTTCAAAACATCAACCATTGTGCCTGTACCGAAGCAAGCCAAAATCACCTGCTTAAATGACTGGCGTCCTGTTGCCCTCACCCCCATCATCAGCAAATGCTTTGAGAGGTTGATCAGAGATCACATCTGCTCTGTTCTGCCCACCTCTTTGGACCCATTGCAGTTTGCCTACCGCAACAACCGCTCCACTGATGATGCCATTGCATCTACAATACACACTGCTCTTTCCCACCTGGAAAAAAGGAACACATATGTGAGAATGCTGTTTGTAGACTACAGCTCAGCATTTAACACCATAGTGCCCTCCAAGCTTGATGAGAAACTCCGGGCTCTGGGCTTAAACAGCTCGCTGTGCAGCTGGATCCTGGATTTCATGTCAGGCAGACGTCAGGTGGTTAGAATGGGCAGCAACATCTCCTCATCACTGACCCTCAACACTGGAGCCCCGCAGGGCTGTGTTCTCAGCCCACTCCTGTATTCCCTTTACACACATGACTGTGTGGCGTCACATAGCTCCAATGCCATCATTAAGTTTGCTGACGATACGACGGTTGTAGGTCTGATCACTGACAATGATGAAACAGCCTACAGAGAGGAGGTGCACACTCTGACGCGCTGGTGTCAGGAGCACAACCTCTCCCTCAACGTCAGTAAAACCAAGGAGCTTGTGGTGGACTTCAGGAAGAAAGACAGAGAACACAGCCCCATCACCATTAATGGAGCACCGGTGGAGAGAGTCAGCAGCTTCAAGTTCCTCTGTGTCCACATTACTGAGGAACTCACATGGTCCGTCCACACTGAGGCCGTTGTGAAGAAGGCTCACCAGCGCCTCTTCTTCCTGAGACGGCTGAGGAAGTTTGGAATGAACCACCACATCCTCACACGGTTCTACACCAGCACCGTAGAGAGCATCCTGACTGGCTGCATCACCGCCTGGTACGGCAATAGCACCGCCCACAACCGCAAAGACCTGCAAAGGGTGGTGCGAACGGCCAGAAATATCATCGGAGGTGAGCTTCCCTCCCTCCAGGATATATATAACAGACGGTGTGTGAAGAAAGCTCGGAGGATTATCAAAGACTCCAGCCACCCGAGTCATGGGCTGCTCTCACTGCTTCCATCAGGCAGGCGGTATCGCAGCATCAGGACCCGCACCACCCGACTACATGACAGCTTCTTCCCACAAGCAATAAGACTTTTGAACACATGATCCCTCATGATCAACAATCAGCACTGCACTTTATTAATCCTCATTCTGTCAATATATTCTCCCATTCAATTAGTGTTTATATATATTTATACCTGTATCTAGTGTATGTGTATTCTACATTGTGTGTATTGTGTACATTTGTTATGTAAATTGTTGTGTAGGTATGTGTACATTTGTTATGTAAATTGTTTTGTGTAAATATGTTGTTATTGTCACTGTCATTACTGCATTGTTGCACGGAACTGCACACAAGAATTTCACCTGCTGTTGCACTCGTGTACACAGTAGTGTGACAATAAAGTGATTTGATTTGATTTGATTCTGAAAAAAAAAGTAGTTACTGTGAATAGAGCTTTAATTGTTGGTGACTTCGTCATTCACATAGATAATGAAAATTACACATTGGGGTTAGCATTTAGCAAATGCTGACCTGTTAATAGTTCCTAGAATATCAAAATCAAACAAAAGGGAGGGCCTCGGTAGCTCAGCTATTAAAGACGCTGATTAGCACCCCTGGAGTCATGAGTTTGAATCCAGGGCATGCTGATTCACTCCAGCCAGGTCTCCTAAGCAAACGCCAAGGAGGGTAGAGTCAAATGGGGTAACCTCCTCGTGGTCACTATAATGTGTGGTTCTCGCTCTCTTTTTGGCAAGTGGTGAGTTGTAGGTGGATGCCGCAGAGAATAGCGTGAAACCTCCACAAGCACTATGTCTCCGCAGTAACGCGCTCAACAAGCCACGTGATAAGATGCGCAGATTGATGGTCTCAGACGAGGAGGCAACTGAGAACAGTAAAAACAAAATATTGTTAATTGTTTGTTCATGTCACCTAATGCATTAACTAATGTTAATGAATGGAACCTTATTTTAAAGTCTTATCGAGATAATTTATGGGACAATCTGTCATTCAATATCATATTCTACCTTGTAAACATACATGGACAAAAAGAGACTCCAGGGCCTTATGACAATAGTATTCAAGGCACAGGAATACCAGTAGCATCAAACATCTCTATAGGCTGCGTGTTTATGTCTACTGAGTGATTTGAACTGACAATAATCTGAAACACCAACAGACAAAACATGACAGGAAAAAACAAACAGAGGGTTTACATCTGCTTAAATAACTTTACTGAATCTCTTAATGAGGACTATACTGCCTATAAGGGTTATAATAAATAATTCCCTGAAACAATAAGAGTTAGGGCAAAAAGTCAAATGACACTATTTACATCCATTCTGACCTAAAAGGTGCATTCAGTTTGTGTTTTGTTTCAACTGTATTGGCCAACTTAAGAACACATCTACTTGGGACAATATTATCATTTTAATACAAAGAAAATGTATCTAGACAGTTATAGGCTGCATACACATTAACAAAAAGAAGTACAATCCCTAAAATCAGAAGAAACAGACAAAGAATGCTTATGACAAACCCTTATGACAACACTCAAGTTAACCATTAGGCTGTCATAATTGGTAACATAATTAAAAAGATCATATCACGTGAGGAGAAGCAGTGAAGCAATAATGGAAGTACTGAAAAATTAAGCTGCATGTCCATTTCTATAGATGATTGTTATTTCTTTTCATATGGAATTTAACGGGAATAATAGTCTCATTAACTGTATGGACAGGGTGGCAGGACTGGCTTTTCAATCTGGAATAGTAGAGTAGCTGTCTCTTCTAACAGACAGATATGAAAGCAAAATGTAAATTCATTAATGTCTTACAGATTAGGCCAGCCTTAAAAGTCATAGGTGCTCCTGATACAGTTCTACTCAGAAGTCACCAAGTCTGTCCTCAGCACTTATGTAACGGCCTGTTTTGGTGCAGCTATGAAATCAGACATCATAAGAATACAAAGGACAGTTCGGACTGCTGAGAGGATTATTGGTTGCCACCTGCCCTCCCTTCAAGAACTATATACTTCCAGGGTGAGGAAAAGGAATGGAAAAATCACTCTGGACCCCATTCACCCTGCCCACTACCTTTTTGAACTGTTGCCTTCTGGCCGGCTCTACAGAGCACCAGAACCATCAGGCACAGGAACAGTTTTTTCCCTGAAGCTATCCATTTTATGAACAATTAAAACTGCCACACTGAGCAATAATTATGTGCAATACACAGCTAACTCTATTTATATTTATCCAACATACGAAGAGGCTCTTCTGCCTGTCTTATTGTGTATTTCTATATATACTTTACTTTCTATCCACTTTTTATTTTTATTCTATTTATTATTTAATACTATATTATTATTATTATTATTATCTATGTCTTGTTGCTGTATTGTTTGTCCACAGGAACCTTCTGTCACCAAGACAAATTCCTTGTATATATAAGTATACTTGGCAATAAAGATCATTCTGATTCTGATTCTAAAGAACAATGACCACAATAATGTGCATAGCTATAATGAAATTATACATTAAAACAAATATATAATACCAATCAATGATGCAATAGCCCAGCAATTCTGCAGAGGAACAAAGTCAAAAGATATGAGACAGAGGTGAAGTAATTGCTCTACAGAATGCACTGTTTACCAGACAGACGTCATTAGCTAATGGAGCTGCATTGCATTAATCAATTCACAATTCCAGACAAGCCACCCAGAGACCAGACTGTCCCACTCTTCTCCTTTCTTTTTCTGTGTTGTTCTCATTCTCTCTTTTCTCTCTCACTCTCTCTCTCTCTCTCACACACACACACACAATTTTGTAATTTCCCCATATTCCCTATGGACAAACATTCAATTTCTTCTCATACCGAACCCTGGTATTATCTGATGATGTCGGTCTATACCGGTGTGATATTAAGGGGATAGTTTGCCCCAAAAGTGACAATTCTGTCATCATTTACTCATCCTTATATCATTCCAATAATTCCAAACTTTGTTTCGTTCTCTCAGTGAAACACAAAATACTGTCAGTCAAAATTCCCTTTTATTGAAGTGAAAAAGGAGCAGCATCAGTATTATTCAGAACTTCTGAAGTGTTCTATGGGTGAAAAAACCTTAATATAATTAATTACATTTAATTAATTGAATAATATTTTTGATAAATGTATTAGTAAATAATACAAGTGTGAAGACTTAATTTAGTACTCTAAATTAAGTGTATTTAAATCTGATTTCCCGTATACAACACTCACTTTAGACTATTCAAAATTGTATTCCAATGAGCATATGTATCCAGTATGTGTGTGCAGTTAATGTCTCTGAGCCTTTGAACTGTCTCCCTAAGGGTTTTCTATGTGCGGCATATGAGGTGTCATGGCTATGTTCTACAGGGGGCTGTGTCTGTCCGCGCTATATCGTGTGCCATTTGAAAAAAGTGCCCCAACCATGACAGCTCATCAAAAATTCATCATGCTTATATTCTCAGGGGGCTCCTACTCTCCCCAGGGACTCCTTTAAAACACTCCCATTATCATAACAGAGTCAACACTGCATATAAAATATAATACGCTGCATAATGAGAAGACCACATTTATGAGATCAATTTGACTAAAATGGAGGTGAGAAATTTCAATAAAATCAGATGATATACTGTAAAGGAAAGAATCAATGTCAAACTGGTGAAGTCTGGCACATTAAATAATATACATTAAAATTGTTAAATGTAAGGAGTTCAACAAAAATGAAATGAATTCACAAATAAAAACAATGAGATTTACAAATATATGTTAGATGTTAATAAAATGAGAAATTTTAACTCAAAAACACAACTCTGTCCAACATTCATTTGTGAATCTCGTGCATGTATTTGTCGATTTTAAAACAAATATAGCATCAAGATGTGCACACAAATCAACAAATAGGTGGACTCCAACCAGCGTCTACTCAAGCCAATCAGATAAGGGCCACATTACATTCATGAACATGGAATCAATTACATACAGATAAGCTCCAAGGACGCAAACATCATCAGAGGAATACTGTGATTTAAGGTTCGAATCATTTTCTCTCAGTTATAAACGTCTAGTTTCTTGTTAAATGTCGACAGCTGAAAATTGCCCATTTGTAGAGTGTCCTGATCATTAGCTTTTAGCTAACCTGGCTGACTGTATGAGTCTGCTATTTTAAACTGTTTCTTGACTGAAATGTGTCATCAAAACATTTACTCTTTATGTTACATGGCAGATCAAAACAGACACACTACTTGACATTACAAATAGCAGTAGGACAGATAGTGCCTTTATAAAACATGAACATATTTGTAGTGTCTAGTAGTGTGTCTGTTTTGATCTGCCATGTAACTTTAAGAGTAAAGGTTTTGACAACACATTTCAGTCAAGAATCTTGGTTACAATTAAAATAGCAGACTCATACTGTCAGCTAGGTTAGCTAAAAGCTAATGATCAGGACACTCTACAAATGGGCAATTTTCAGCTGTCAACATATAACAAGACACTAAACATGTTTATAACCGAGAGAAAATGATACAAACCTTAAATCACCTTAAAGTATTCCTCTGATAACGTCCATTTCCTTAAAAGTTTGCGGCCTTTGAGCTTATCCGTATGTGCTTGTTTTCATGCTCATGAGAGCTGTGACTCTGGTCCTGCCCTTATAGTAAAACTAAGTGTAATTGATTAAAGATAGAACATGCTACGATTGGTCTAAGTAATGTGGCTGTAATCTGACTAGCTTGAGTAGACGATGGGTGGAGACCATCTATTTGTAGATTTGTGTGCACATCATTCTCGCATGAACATGCCAATGTGATTACGTCACACACGCATACTGCTGCTGACCGGAAGCTATGATTTATAACTAGAAAGTACTTAAATATTGATCTTTTTCACACCAAAAGCTTTAGAAGGCAATAATTGAACTACTGAAGTCATTACAGAGTTTAATTATATTATATAAAGCCTTCCATTCTTTCTCTGCATCATGCCTTTCAATGTATTACACAATGACGATTCTCAGTGACAGCAAAGCCTTCTCTGCTAGTGTAACATACTGTGGCAGCGGGGGCGTGGTCAAATGTCTGTCCGGAGAGAGGGAGAGCGGTATGGGTGCTTGCACCTGAGCTAAATTATGCCTAACACCTGTTTCTGATTACAGTGAACACGGGAGAGCGACATAAGAGCCACATAGCCAGCATACCGACAAAGAGAGCTACCAGGAACACTCTGAGACTGTGGTGTTCATAAAGTTTGAGCTGTAAAGCGAGTGTTTTGTTTTCTGTAACTAAACGCACACACTTAAGTTGAAGGACCCTGTTGACTGGTGTTGTCCTTGGGAACCTTCACACATACCTAATAAATACATAATTTTTTCATCCTTTCAATCTCATTGACCTTTTTGCATATGTATTTTCAATCGCTTTCCAATCCTAATTAATCTACAAATGAATTGCAAAAAAAACAAAGAAAATATCAATCAGAATTTATTCCTCGATGCTTACAAGCAAAGTGAGTCTGAGACTCCACCCCGTCAGGCCTTCAGAATTTCAACAGAATCCCCTAATAGTGCAAGAGAATAGGCAAAGTCAGATTGTCAGATTCATCAGCCAATCAGATTGATTTATTGTTCTTGTTGGTGTGATTTTAAGGATATGTCCCTGTTATGAATGAGGAGACGAGGATCCAGACGCAGCCTTTATTGAAGGTAAATCAAAGGGGAAAAAACTGGAACAAAGAAATATCCACGGTGGGAAAACTGAGGAAAACACTACAAAATAACCACGAGGGGTAGAAGCAGGAACACGGTGACAGGCAGTGACGACATTCATAAAACATTGACCAAACAACAACCAACAAAGGACAAGGTGAACAAGAGGGCTTAAATACAAAACCAAAGGGGAAACAAAAGCCAATGGGAAAACAGAAATCAAAACAAGATAATAAGGCAATTAACTAAAACCAATGACAAAACTAGAATAATAAAGTAATGATAATAAAGTAATCAAAAAATGAACCAATGAAAACCAGACACATAGACATGGAGGGAAAACAGGACATGACAAGACTGGGAAACAGGAACATGAGTGATTTCAAAATAAGAGTGCAGAAAGCAAAAGACAATATGGAAGGTAAAAGGTGCCAAAAACTTAAAAATGAAAGGTACACAAACAAAAGACAGTGTGGATCGTTACAGTCCCAGTCCAGGACTTCTAGCTGACCTTGAGTGACACAATCACGCTTTAAGTGATGTACGTACGTAATATGAAAGCTAAGAGCGTGAGATCTTGCTGACGAGGTGTCTGTCATCACTGCTGTTATTGCCATTGAGAAAGAGATCCTTATATATTTAAAAACCTTTAAATATTTTTTGGAGATTTTCTGCATGATCATGCGATTGATTAATTAAACAGGAAAGGAGGACTGATTTTCCCTTCAAGCAAATTAGTAAGTGCTTTTTGCATTGTTATAGCAACATCAGGAGTTTTTAAGTGTAAAATTAGGCTGATTGGGCATTCAATGTTGGATCAAGTTTTGAAAAGTAACCGTGTACCCTGACCAAATAAAAAATTTAAATCACAATATATTATTAGATAGCTTTTTCTTGGTATTAGACCTCCTTGTTTCTGTCTTTCGTGCGTGGGCGTGTTTTCAAAATGTAAATTGGTATTATTAGTTGACTGCCACGTAATGTATGATGGGCATTCGGTGTCTTAATCATTGTGAAACTGTTTTCTTAATGGCATGAATCGCACAGAAGGCCTAGACTTAAAATGCACAGGCAGCGGCTAGTATTACACAACCACTGACAAAAATTAAACGCATTACAAAATTAGAATGGGGAACTATTATTGGATAAAACCAAAAAAACTTCTATAGCTTGATGGCAACAGTAACCTCAGATTTTATTTTTCATATAATCTCTGAATATACAGTCTGAGAACTGATCTATTTGGCATCTTCAGCTTCCTTCAATGTGCTCCATGTATATTTTGTTAATGTTTATGTACAATCAACACAACTCATAGACTCAAAGGCTTAAATTAACCAATTACCACCAATGTCATTCATTCACATATGCTACATTTTGTAGTGATTATATGAGGAAAGGGGTCTCAAAGTTGATATAGCTGCATTCTTTTAGGGTCACCTTCTAGAGCAGGAAGGTAGAGTCACAACCACTCTGTAACCCAGTGAAATAATGAGGGAGGGAAATGTCATGACCTCTAGTAGGTCTGGTATGTTTGTGCAGTGTATGCAATCCATTGGGTAAGCACAGCTGAGCGTGCCACTGAGACTTAAGCTAAATTATTTTCCACCTCTTTTAGAAAGAAAATTGAGAGGGAAACAGGGAAACATTGTTAGAGCTGTGTGAGGGGGGAGATAAACATGGTTACATTTTGGCAAAAAGCAGAGATACTTCAGAACTTTTTGGTTTGTAATATTTATGAAGCGATTGTTAAATTATTAATAATAGTGGTAACAGCCCAAATCGGCTGTAGCAAATCAGATAAGCGGGATTCAAGTAAAATGTTATTTATTCATGTGGTCAAATTTTCATCTTAGTTTTTTATGGGTCACCATTGTACATTGAGGTTTTCAGAACAGTTAAGACGTCTCAAAATGTATTTCTTGATTTCTTGGCACAAAAATATATCTTTCACAAAGCATTTAGAGAACAACTTGCCAGGTTCCTCTGAAAGCAAATAAATGGGAGGAGAGATTTTCCTAAAATCCCCATTGAGAGAGAGCAAATGACAATGAAGTCCAGATACAAACCAATGTGCATCAGTGTCCATAGTCCAATAGCCCAGGCCTAGTTCTAAGAGAAAAGCAGCTTTGTAAGGCATGTTGAATGAAGCTTGAAAGGAATTGTTTCAGGAAATGATTTATTATTGCGAGTTTCAGTGAAGACAGTTGCTCACCAAAAAGACAAAAATTCTTGAAAAATGTTCTGATACAGGGCATTGAGTTTAGTTCAGTCAAGCAAACAAGAGCAGGGAAGGTCAAGGTTCAAGTAGGGGCACTCTTTGTCTCTTTTTTAAGGTATTGTCCATGTCAACAGAATCTGCTAGCACATCAAAAACCCATACAGAGAAAAACAAATTCTCACTCACAGTTCAGAGCAAAACTTGTGTGCCCTGTGCAGCAATTTGATTTACGTTATACACAATTTTATATTGTCTAATTTCCATGTTTCTTAATTATAAATATGTTTTCTAGTGTAACTAAACACTGTGTCTTTAGTGTGCACCCATGATTTTTTTACCTACCTTGGAAAAATTGCGCAATAGTATACAGTATTTACTTGCATCACAAATGATCCTTAATATTCAAGAAACACTTCCCAATCTAAGCATGCACAAAAATGGTAACAGCCAGCTTATGATTCAGATAGTTGTTCCAGCTGGCTGAAAACTAAGCTTTTACACAAGGTTACAGACAGGCAAAGACACGGTCAGAATACCAGAGCAGATCTGAGTACAAGCTGCAAACCTCTTGGGGTCCATCAGCTTCAGTACCCTGAAGCAAACATGTGGTGGGAAGGAAAGGTGAAAATTTGTCAAAATAAAAGATTTCATGAAGAAATCTGACTTGCCTTGCACTCCTAAAAGTCATACCATGTTGCTTTACTCACTACGAAAGATTTACAGCCTGACACACCTTTTTCATATCAACTGGGTGTTTCTAAATGTCGAAGTTTAAGTTGAAGCAAAGTTGAAGCCATTTTTTTAATGATTAACATTTACACATAAACCTCACTATGCACCAATGCTGAGCACAAATCCTTTTATATCTACTATGGCATGACTCATCCAAGCTCTCGTTCTCAATTTATCAAAATCTATCACTCTTTAAAGGAGACCTATTATGCCCCTTTTTACAAGTCTCAGGTGTCCCTAGAATGTGTCCGAAGTTTCAGCTCAAAATACCCCACAGATCATTTATTATACCATGTTATAAATGCCTCTTTTTGGGTGGAATCAAAAACATCCTGACTTCGTGTGTGTCTCTTTAAATGCAAATGAGCTGCTGCTCCCCTTTCCAGAAGAGGGCTGTGCCTTTACAGCTCATGCTTGGGTTGCTACAGCAACAATAAATCATAACCAATATGACTGACAGCGTAAATACCGGAGTTCAGCCAAATATGTATGAATAGTAAGCGTTTTCGGGTTAAAAATAACGACATAGCTCTGGTCTCCGTGAATACAAACGGAGACAATGGTAACTTTAGCTGCATTAGCCGTGGAATCAGCTAACAAGCACATTTGGAAAGGAGATTTGCAAACATTCACAAAATATAAAGTTAGATTCTCTTACATCTTCACAAAACTTGCGTCTTCAGTGGCTCTGATGCCGGGAGTACATGAAGACTCTTATGTTCAAATTTACAGCCAACAACAATGCTTATGACACTTATGAGGCTGAGACATTCTTCTTCTCACTGTATCTGCTCCAGCGTGGAAAAAATGGCGGACTGTGTGTAGATCACTCAGGGGAGGATCTATGATAATAGGGTGGAGTCCGTCAGCTGTCATGGAAGAGGCCTGCTCTAACGTGACTTCACTTTAGAGCAGAAACGAAAACCGTTCATTTTGACACACTGTTTTTGATTAATAGAAATATAAGAAAGAGGAGTGGGTGGACTTTTAACATTGTAGGGTGGTTGTGTACACACACTGCCGACTCACATTTATGAACAAACACCATGTAAAAGTGAATTTTGCATAATAGGTACCCTTTAAAATAAACTGTAAAGGGATTAAAGGAAAAGGAGGAGGCGAGGACCAGGTTTGAAAATATAAATTATATTTAATTAAGATCCTAAATCCAAAAGACACAAACACACACATATGATGGACAGCTGCCCGAAAACGCTCTCTCTCTCTGTCGCACCACCATCCGCAGTCGGCCTTTATCCCTCTCAGAAGCTTGATTAGCCTGATAAAGGGTCTGCTGTGTAGAATCACGACTGGCCACGCCCTCCACCCTATCACATTCCTCCCTCATTCTCTCAGTCCAGGGAGCCTCTGAGATGACGTACACCCCCCAATTCTCATGACCCATCATATTTCATTATATTTTATAGGAATAGTTATGTTTCTTCTTATTTTCAGGGATCTGTTATGTACATTGGGAATTCTGAATTATATTTGTTTAATTGTTTTAGTTTGATGGTGTTTAGTGTTTGTGTGAGTGATACTGAGCACTGTCTCTACATGTTCATTGGTCATTGCTCCTGAAAGAGCCACTATTGGTGAACTTCATGCCATCATATGCTCTTCTATAATTTTTAAGGTAATTAATGATACTGTAAAACAGTTCACGTTACGGGCAAGGAAGAGGCGAGAAACCGGCTTGTCAACATAAATAATAATTTAATAAAGAACTTAAAACAAACTTATAGGACAGCAGACATGTCTGCTGATTAAGCTCTCTCTCTCGATCACCGTCTGCGAGTGGCCTTTATCCCTCTTGACGGCTCAATTTAGCCTGATACGGGACCGGGCGTGCGCAATCACGCGCCGGTCCCGCCCTCCACCGTGCCACATTCCTCCCCCGTTCTCTCAGGCTGGGGACCCCCGGCCTGACGTACATCCCCTGGGGGGGGGGGGGGGGCGCCTCCCGCGCGGTCTGCCGGCGGGTCATCCCCATCAGCCTGGACGAGGGAGGGGGCAAGGGGAGGGAAACAACAATTAAAAATAGGGGGGGGAGGGTTCCTGCACTGGGCAGTACCTCCCCTCCCACAAACACCATAATTTAAAAAAAGAGGGAAAAGGCCAACGCAGAGCGGTATCGAGAGAGAGAGAGGAGAGAGAGATTTTAAAGGAAAGAAAGAAAAAAAAAAACGTACTCGCCGGTTCTCTGATACGCCGCAGCTCGTTCCTCAGCCACTTCTCCACCCTCTACAGGACAACAGCCGCGCCTCTCCGGGCAGATCGGAGGCAGTCCTCAGCCCCTGGCGGACGGAACGCCCCGCCGCGTTCCCGGGGTGTCGAAGGGGCGTCCCCCCGCCCCTGGCAGCGGTTCTCCCGCTCCAGGCGGTCGGCCAGGAGCCCCTCCTCCCCTCGCGGTCGGCGGCCGTTCCTCCGCGTCCAGGTGGCTGGGCTCCTCCGTCCCCCGGCAGATGGCCGCGGCTGCTCAATTGAGAAGTGGCGAGAACTCCGCTACGGCGGATCCCTCTTCCTTCCCGGGCTTTCGGCACCAATGTAAAACAGATCATTTTCATGGGCAAGGAAGAGGCGAGAAACCGGCTTGTCAACATAAATAATAATTTAATGAAGAACTTAAAACAAACATTTAGGACAGCAGACATGTCTGCTGATTAAGCTCTCTCTCCCGATCTCCGTCCGCGAGTGGCCTTTATCCCTCTTGACGGCTCAATTTAGCCTGATATGGGACCGGGCGTGCGCAATCACGCGCCGGTCCCGCCCTCCAACGTGCCACAGATACCTTATGAAGTATAGTTGTGTATAGTTTTACTTTATTTTTTACATAATTATTCTGGAAAGACAGCTGCTGCCTGAAAATCAAGTTTGTTCTGGCTTGTATTGCACACTATTACAGAATCCTGCTGCGTCTGTAACAATATCCTGAGTAAAATTTTATTGGAAAACCTGCATCACCTTAAGGCATCCTTTCCTGATGTTTACAATTAAGAGCATGTCCAGTTTTTGTTACAGAGGAACCAGCCCTTTAGTTTACACTAGGTTTTATGTACAGATTCAGACTATGAAGCTTTTCAAATGATGCTAAATCCAATATCATACAAAAGCTAAATAAATTGTCTCTGAACAAATGCAATATGTCAGCTAATGTAATTTGAAAATGTCTCTTATATTAGGAGTCCAGCAGATTCATAAGTAGTTTTATACATACCTTATTATAAATTTCTTAATGTTTGTCATGCAAAGGCATTGTATAACGCTGATGTTTGTGAAAAAAACTATTCTAGGAGCACTACAAGTGTCGTAATGACACTTTTGCGACAGTAACAGCAGCGGTAACCATGACAACAGGACGTAAATGCCGACAAAACATGGTGACTTCCATGAGAGGATGTGGAACAAGTAGTGGAAGACGATGACACTAACTGCCATTCGTTACTGAATGCTATATTGTTATAGCATATATTTTCACTTTTACCTTGGATTTAGTGTTTGTAACGTCTCAGGGGTTGACATTAAAGAATGGCAATGCAAAGTGGATCTGTGATTCAAGAGAAGGTTGCCAAACTGTTGAATAGGCAGCATGGCAGACCCGTGCTGAGACCCATCAAACCTCTGGCGCTGAAGAATGAGGTCGCGAACCGCAGGCTGTGAAAAGGAGGTGAGGTGCTTCATTGAAGTAAACGTGATTTCTAATGTGTCGTTTGACGAGGAAATTGTCGTTTTAAATAAATGGTAAGGGGTTTCTCATACTATGTTATTATAAATAGCTTTCACAAAGATTACGTAAATGATAGGTAAATATTGAATTCTAAAAACTTTTAGAGAGATTCCTAGAGTGTTCAGTTTTTATATGTTGGAAAGGTTGTCAGGTTTCAAAAGGACTGGGTTGTTTCCAATTTTTGAAATTTTTTTGTATTATTGTTGAATTTATTTTTATTAGGATTTAATTTATTTTAAAATTCATAATATTTTATCTGATTTCAGTGACGGTACACACACACACACACAAAATATCTCCATTTAAATACACATTTATTTACACTGTACTACCTGGACAGATAATAATTTATCAGATCTAAATTTAAAAAAAAAAAAAAAATTAATTTAATGTAACTCAGTTTTAAAATTCTTAAATGGAAGAAGTTTGGAACAACCAGGACTCTTCCTAGAGCTGGCCGCCCAGCCAAACTGAGCAATCTGGGGGAACAGGCCTTGGTTACAGAGGTGACCAAGAACCCGATGGTCACTCTGGATGAGCTCCAGAGGTCATGTGTGGAGATGGGAGAAACTTGCAGAAGGACAACCATCACTGCAACACTCCACCAATCTGGGCTTTATTGCAGAGTTGCCTCTCATCAGTCCAAGTACGCTTGGAATTTGCAAAAAAGCACCTAAAGGATTCTCAGACTGTGAGAGACAAGATTCTCTGGTCTGATGAATTGAAGATTGAACTGTTTGGCTTCAATTCCAAGCATCATGTCTGGAGGAAACCGGGTACTTCTCATTACCTGTGCATGGTGGTGGTAGCATCATGCTGTGGGGGTCTTTTTCAGCGGCAGGGAGTGGTCAGGTTTGAAGGAAAGCTGAACGCAGCAAAATACAGAGATATCCCCAACTGACTTAGGGACAACTCTGTGAATGTCCTTGAGTGGCCCAGACTTGAACTCAATCAAACATCTCTGGAGAGACCAAAAAATTTGTGTCTACCGACAGTCCACAATCAACCTTACGGAGCTTGAGAATATCTGCAGAGAAGAATGGCAGAAAATCCCCAAATCCAAGTGTGCAAAGCTTGTCGCATCATACCCAGAAAGACTTGAGGCTATAATCGCTGCCAAATGTGCTAAGTTAAGGGTCTGAATACTTTTTTTTTTATAAATTATCCTTTTAATTAGGGCTGTCGATTTAAGACGTTAATTCAGTGCGATTAATTTGACAAAAAAAAAACACGTTAAAAAAATTAACGCAATTAATCGCACTTCCCCCAGACCATAATAAGGAAGAGTCCTGAGAAATGCAAGCTTGTAGTACCACCTGTTTACTCCAGAGGGCAGTAAGTGAAATTTCAGCTTTATGAGCAATGCGCAGTTTATACAGTGAAGAAAAACACTTCATTAGGCAGAACAATGCAAACATGCGTTATGTTCTTGCGTTCAAAACACTCGAAGGAGCGCAAATGCGATCTAAGGGATCTCAAGATATGTTTAAAGATTGAGTATTAAACTATATTTAACTTGACACAGTGA
The DNA here is from genome assembly GCA_032164185.1 of Moxostoma hubbsi. Taxonomy (NCBI): domain Eukaryota; kingdom Metazoa; phylum Chordata; class Actinopteri; order Cypriniformes; family Catostomidae; genus Moxostoma; species Moxostoma hubbsi. The sequence goes on along the minus strand of JAVLUX010000021.1, from coordinate 22,252,323 downwards.
CCTAAACATTTTATGTTGCAACGCACCCAAGATGCTACACAAGCATGTCTTATTCGTGTTTTTTTTTTTAGCTTTGACATGTCTCTTCATAAGGAATATTATTTGATTAATGTTCTGCTTTTGTTGGCAAAGTTTAGTATTCATAAATGTAAGTATGGTGGTTATAAACCATTAGTTTTAATGTAGAGGTTCAGCAATACCTAAGAACAATTTCCAATTTGAGTAACAAGAAAGCTGTAACATGTATTGAAATATGTAAACAATTTTACATATTTTTATTAAACCGTTTATTTTCCTTTTTGTTGTTGTTTGTTTTAATGGCTCTCTTGGCTCTAGATGTAAAAGTTTTGTAAGCATTAATAAAAAAAATGTCTGACATAGGTGTACATTGGTGGGTCCTTAAACAAGCCTTCATAATAAATCTCCAACTGATTGACAAATTCACTTGTGAAATGGATTGCTGTGAACTGTGTGCCAATGATTGACTTATGATCAATAGTAAACAATACATTGTATTCTAAAGCCGCTTTTTTTGTGTTGTCTTATCAATGATTAACTCTTCTGCCACAAGAATATAATGCATTAATTATCCGAATATTATTATATATATATATATATATATATATATATATATATATATATATATATATATATTTAAAGATAACCGTATAATTATATATTAATATAAATATGTATAATCATTATATATTGAATTATTGTTATGTGTCACGATTCACTGTTGGTGAGGAACAATAAGAGAGCTGGCAGTGATGAGAGCAGGGATGATGGGGAGAGTAGTCCATGGGGAACAGATGACAGAGGTAAAACACATGGCAGACAACAGTGAATCGTGACAATATGAGGGGCTTTCTCAGCAAATATTTGTATACGTGATTAATCGTGATGAATTAATCGGGTCACCATGTTAAAGATTTTAATCGATTGACATCCCTGCTTTTAATACATTTTTATTAAAAATCTGCTTTTTTCTTTGTCATTATGGGGTAATGGAGTGTAGATTTATGTGAATTAGTTTTTTTAAGCTTAAGGCTGCAACGTGAAAAAATGAAGGGGTCTCAATACTTTCTGAATGCACTGTATATTTTATTAGAAAAAATTAAGATTCTCAGATTTTGTGAGATATCAGATGAATGTGCCTTTGCAGATGATCGCTGACTTATTTGTAGATTGGGATGAAACAAGGAGATCAACAGTGCTTGTTGTTATGTTGTACTTTATAGTCACACTGAAGTGCCTTGATGAGCCTAGACATGGTGGCTTTATAGACAGCCTTACTGCATGATTACTGAATGCATTTGTCCTGAAATTAAATAATCGATTGATAAGCTTAATCGATCAAATTAGTAATGACAATTAATAGATTTTTGATTAATACTTAACTTCCCTATTTTGAACAAACTGTCAGGTAATCTTGTCCATGATGAGAGACACGCAGATGCAGCGATGGAATCAGCACTCCTAACAACCAGTGCTCGTAAACTATATGTTTAGAGCACAAGTAGCGGAACTGTAGCCAAGAAACGCTCACAATGGTTCGGTTATGCGCTGTGAGTGATTTCAATCTTAACACGTTGTTTAATAGAAAATCTCATGTCTGTTCTGCGAGTGCTGTTGAAGTCTTGCGCCTGCCCGGGACAGATGTTGCATCCAAAAGTTTCAATTCTCTTTTGTAATGTGAGGTTATGCATGAGGCAGTGCTGTGACTGAATGAAAGCATTCCTTCTCCTGAATATTGTGGAGAAACCCTCAGAATCTATTGACTTTCATGTGTACTGTTCTACCAATCATAACTCAGAGTTTATGCAGAAACCTCATTTTTGTGGCATTGTTTCAACTTTAGTTTTTAAACCAGTAGAACGAAATGGCTTGGAACAAAAAAAAAAAACACTTTATCCTGAACAATAAACACATTGAGTGCTATCAATGTTTTCAATTATGTGCAGCCTGTACATACTGTATCTGTTAACATCTCAAAAAAGTATGTTTTGCGGTTTCATGGCCCTTGAATTCAAGACATGGTATCAAGGCTTTTTAGGAAACATCAAAGAGCTGCAGCTGGTTGCAAGAAATCCCTTATGTTAAGAAATCCCTTTGTGACAAAATAATTGCAAATATAATTGAGTTTTCTTAACTTATGTGGTTTCTTACAACTGAGCCCCATTCTAATGCCTTGTTTTACCAAGCCTTATATTATGATACACACTCTTTTACAGAGGCCATCTGTGTCACTGAGATGTCATTACTGATGGCTTGCTGAAAACAGAACGACTTTAACAACGCAGTCTGCTCTAAAGAAGTCTCAGCTTTCTACACATGCGTAGAAAAGACCCAGGTACTGCTGGCATGCAACTCATGGTCCTCAGGAAATCCTCCTTAGTAACCCACTCTGTTGATTTGCAGTTAAACTGGGGCAGTGATTTAATGGTCTTAAATACACATGCTTTTAATGATTACATGGAAACGGGTAATTAGGACGTATGACCAGCTAAATTTGTGTCTGCTGTTTCCTGGTTATGGCAAAGTCTTAACAAACACATTTCCCTCTTGACAGTGCTGTTTCCTGTTAGACCTTTTAGTATTTTTTTTTTTATTATTTGTTTATATTTTTTACCTCTTTTTCTGTTCCTTTGTTAACAGTATCCTCACACATATAGCGACATTGATATTGATCAGCTGATTGGAATGGCTTGTGTAAAACTACTGCCCTTGATTTAGATCCAGTGTAATAATAATATTTAATAAATAATAATATTTATTCAAATTATTTGTATACATTACACCTTAAGAGTTACAGAAAAAAAATATATCTTGAGTCTAAATGTAAAAATACATGCCATGGCATTGTTCTTTAACACAACTAACACAGCTTCCTTATGTCACTTCTTACAGGCGCAGAACCAGTCCAAAGGAAAGCAGGGAGGTCAGAGTGGACTTTTGCCAAAGGATGCCACAAACTTATTGAAGCGATATCCTAACCTAAGTAGTGAAATCTAGGACCACAATTATAGCTTGGTCAAAGAATGGAAGATGTAATATGGGGTCTTTAGTCTGAGTATATGACTAGGATTGACTGGACTTGCAAACTGATGAGGACAGTGTGTGGAAAGGATATCCAAAAAGCAGTAATGGAAATGAGCAGGCAAAAAACTTTATCACTAAGACTCAGACTCTGCTGAAAGCAGCTTGTCACAACCACATCAGCAGATGCTCGCAAAGCAAATGAGCTGCATCCACAAGGCTGTGCTTTTGTTGATTACTAGATTTTACTAACTGCACTACAATAGGTCATCCCATTAAAACAACGGAAAGGAAGGATTTACTCGTCAACCTCAGATCCAAGAATTTAGCATTCTTCATCCTTTTTCAGAGCATGTAATTTTGTGGCAGTTTTTGTAAATAATATGATTAATAATATCATCTGTCTGAACCACCATTATTTCCTTTGTTAATCTGAATGTTTGTAATTTCATTGTCTTGGTCTTCATTTACTATATCTCCCCTGCATAATTGAGCTGTCCAACCTGTTCAACCAGGCAGTCTGTTTATTGTATAAATTATCTTCTTGTTTCATTCTCTGTCCAGCAATATAATTTATCCCAGCCAGAGTGGAGATCAGGGGAGAACTACTCAGTGCTGGGTCACATTACATGCCAGGACAAAGTGTAACAGTTTTTACCATGAGAACTCTACAATAATGACTGGAATAAATACAAATAAAAAAACTTCTGATTAAATGTATTAATTTTAAATAACGATTTGTTCAGATCTCTAGTTCAGTGAGTTAAATTTTTTTTATTTTCTGTTTGTTTTGGTGTCTGAAACCTTGTTTAACCTAACAATGCAATTTAACCATGGCCATTTCATCCTGTGATAACGCTACCCACCATTTCCTTGCTGTTTATCTACACTTGTCTGCAAAGTAATGTGTCTAGACCCCAAAGGAAATGCCTTCAGTTGTGAGTCAAAACTCAAGGCATTGTAAATTTGCAGCAGTTGAACAGGACAAAGGGGACAAATTTCAAAAATGAATCAAGCAACACTGAACTGCCGAAAATACTTTATCTGGATTAACTAAAATAGCTACAGTTACGCAGAATGTTATTACTGTGCCATGTGTTTGACTCAGATTTTGTGAGAAATACTTGACTGCAGTGATGATTAATCCTAATGCTGTTATAAACCTGTTATATTCAGTAGGCTTTTAATTTGACATCCTGGACTCAATTTAAAAAATACTTCTAAACCAAATTAACACCCCCAGAGGAGAATAAATGCCAAGCAATGCCGCCACACCTGTAGAGATCAGATAAGAGAAACCTAAGCTGTTATCATTTGTTGTTTTTTTTAGTGCCTTGATGCTTGCTGAAATGATCTTTGAGTTAAAAGAATGATAAGCTAAGAAAACACACAGCTGATTTAATAAAATGTGTTCAAGCTTTTAAGTTTAGACTATGTTATGTAGCAAATCCCCATTTAGCAAGATCCTATCAAAATAAGTGTTATTCCTCTTTAAATATGAAATCCAAATAAACACTGGGCAAAAGTAAACCGATCCTGAAGATGAAAATGGATTCAAGTACATGTTAATTATGTGTATAGCATGTTTAATTGTGGTGGGGTTAAAAGGATCCTTTGATTTTTTTTTTGTTATCACATTATGAGTAAGTGATGATGTGTATTCAGTCATTGGTATACTTTAGTGGAGCTGTATGAACGGTGAACAATGTGAAATGAGATTTACACAAGAGCCTGTGTACACAGGTGAATAATGCGAGACAAGGTGAGCTCAACCAGCTGTGTAAGGATGCTGTTTACTTAACAAAATATTTATAAGACATACCAATACAATGCTTTTATCTTCATTAAACAAGTAAAAAGTTTGCTTAGTCTGATGGCTAATACTATCCACCTTATCAACATGCCCTTTGATCCATGTTGGGGATTTTTCAAGAGTTAGGAAAAGGATTGTCTATTTCACATTTGCCATGTGAATGCTAAGGTGTTTTATGGGGCGCTGAATATGAAATAAAGCTTGCTACAAAAGCAGTTTTAAAAAGATAAATCAGACAGGAGATTTTGTGGCATAATGTTGAATACCACAATAATTTTTTCGACTTATCCCTTTTTTACTTTAAAAAAATAAAAAGAAGCAGCAAACACTGTTACAGTGAAGCTCTTACAATGGAAATGAATGGGACCAGTCCATTAGCGTTAAAATACACAGTCTTTCAAAAGTTGAGCCACAGGACGTCAAATGTATACACCTATCATCCACAACATTAAAACCACCTGCCTAATATTGTGTAGGTCCTCCTCGTGCTGCCAAAACAGTGCCAACCCGTTTCCATCCACAGAACTGCCACATTCTAAGTAAATCCCAGAAGATCAGCAGTTACAGAAATACTCAAACCAGCACATCTGGCACCAACAATCATGCCACGGTCCAAATAACTGAGATCAAAAAAAAAATCCCCATTCTGATGGTTAATGTGAACATTAACTGATGCTCCTGACCTGTATCTGCATGATTTTTTGCACTGCACTGCTGCCACACGATTGGCTGATTAGATAATTGCATGGATGATTGTTGGTGCCAGACTGGCTGGTTTGAGTATTTCTGTAACTGCTGATCTTCTGGGATTTTCACACATAAAAGTCTCTAGAATTTACTCAGAATGGTGACAAAAACAAAAAACACTCAGTGAGCGGCAGTTATGTGGATGGAAATGTCTTGTTGATGAGAGAGGTCAACAGAGAATGGCCAGACTGGTTCCAACTGACAAGTCTATGGTAACTCAGATAACCACTCTGTACAATTGTGGTGAGAAGAGTATCATCTTAGATTTTAATTTATATTTGTATGCATTTAGGAGTAAATATTTAATATAACAATTTACTTTGACTCCTAAATAGGCCTGTAGCATATATCAAAACGTAAATATGAATACATATAAATGTAGTTTAGGTTCATTTTCGCACTGGGTGATCCCCTCGCCGTGCATGCATAGTGCTCCATAAATGTTTATCGTCCGTATAGTGTCTGGTCTGTGGGCTGCTGGAGCGGCGGTGTCTTTTCTCAGGATCACCTCCTTTCCTCAGTCAGACCCCAGCATGAGAGGGGTGTCAGTCGTTTCGTCTGAGTTTTAGAAGTTTACGTTATATTATGTCTCATCATCTCATATGTTCTTTCTTTTTGTAACACCAATTTGTAAAACACGCCGATGTGAGAAGTCATCACACATTCATTGTATTAAGGTGAATTTGGGACCGTGGACAGCGATAATGATGGGACATTTGTGCGGGATGTATTGCCAATGACAACATGGATATCAGTGGGATTCTCTCTATCGCTACTGTCTTTCATTTATCTATCTGTGTCTATGGCGAGGTATGTAAAAAGCAGTTTACTCTGTTGACAGAAGTGTGTATATGTTTTTTTTTCTCGGCTCACAAACAGTCAAACTGGTTGTGATTTAATTGGATGAGTTTATGCTTTGCAGTCGGCATACGCTTCCTGACAAATGTGATATATACATGACTGTACATTTCTTTTTACATTCTCTTCCTGTGAAATAATAGTGCGAGTAAAAGCTGACTCGCGAAATGTCCCATCATGTCGCTTACTCATTCTGCATGTGTATTCAGTTTTAAAGATGACAATGCTTTTAGCTTCAGTAGACACGTCGTGTGTGAAGTAAAAGTGTTTTAGTATTTTTTATTACAGTAGGCATTAGTTCATTTTCTGTGGTGTACAGAGAAGTGGACTTTGCCCCGATATATTTTTATATTTCTGCTCATAAAGAGCCATGCAGATGCATTTCATTCACTTCCATACAGTTGAATGTTGCATTGATTGATATTATATAGGCTAGCCTATAGATTAGTATTCTTGATTATTCCCTTGGTATTTTGTATTTATATATAATATTTATAAAAATGAATCTATTCATGAAAAATACTATCTTATACCCTGCAAGACTTCGACGTATGCTAAATGTTTACATTCTGTGCAGTCTTTTTCAAAACTGGTAAAGTGTGGCATGCAAACTTGAAGCCTGAAAGTAATAGTTCACACAAATTAAAATCCTCTCGTCATCATTTACTCACTTTCATGCCGTCCCAGATGTGCATGATTGTTCCTTCTGTTGAACACAATCGAAGATTTTTAGGTAAATATCTTAGCTCTGTTGGTCCATTCAAGTGAATGGTGACTAGAACTTTCAAACTCCAAAAAGCACATTCATGCAGCATAAAAGTAATCTATACGACTCCAGTGGTTAATCCCGTGTCTTCAGAAGTGATATGATACTGTAGGTGTTGGTAAAAAAATAAATAAAAAAAAAACAGCTCAATATTTAAGTCCTTTTTTACTATAAATGTCACTGCCACCACCAGCCTTCTAAGAGCTCACGCCTCTCGAGCTATTCTTCTTTAGTTTTTGGTGATTTGCATTCTTTGTGCATATCACCACCTAGTGGGCAGGGAGGAGAATTTATAGTAATAAAGGGCTAAAATATTGAGCTGTTTCTCACCCACACCTATCATATCACTTCTAAAGATATGGATTAAACCACTGGAGTCTGAGTTTTATGCTGAATTTATGTGCTTTTTGGAGCTTCAATGTTGTTGCCACCACATGCATTGAATAGACCAACAGAGCTGAGATATTCTATACATCTTTGTGTGTGTGTGTGTGTGTGTGTGTTCAGCAGAAAAAAAGTCACACATCTGGGAATGGCATGAGGGCGAGTAAATGATGAGAGAATTTTCATTTTTGGGGGAACTATTCCTTTAAGGTTTGAGGAACGTCTCATTTATTACACGACGTACCAAAAGTAGAATGCTCGCATTTTAAGCAATGACGCTGCATACTGAAGCTACAGGACTGTAGTCAGGGTGTGAGATCAGGGCAATTCTCATTCCCTTCATCACACCCAGCTCACAGTGGCAGTAATGTCTTGATGGTCATGAAAACATGCTTTGATCTCAGTTGAAGTACCACTGTAGCAAAGCTGCACTTTATTAACTTGTGTCTTTAACATTTCCCCTGTCGTAAAGCAACGGATACCTTTGATAGCCGTCCACTGAGGAGAAAGCCCTCCAGGCTGGCAGCTGTAAATTGTAAAACGTACACAAACAAAATTGAAAAAAGATGATGATGATGCTATCATGGTACATGTCCAAAAAACAAATAAACATGGTATTGGCATACTAGAGGTAGTACTATAGTCGATACTCTTTTGAAAAGAAGTGAGCTGATTTTTGTTTTCTTGTCTTCAAAGGCAGGACCAAACATAGTCGTCCTGAATACACTGCAGAGCTCAGGTAGGTACTCAGAGATTGGTAATGTACCAGCATCTCTTTTGTATGATAATTTGCTTGGGACATTAAAGTATGCCACTTAATTCAGGCACACACTCAATATTGGTTGCGGCTGAAATGTCACAGTATTTTGTTCTGATGAAAAGCATCTCTGTCGATGCCAAAGACCACATCCCTGTTTGGCACTATATCTATCCAGCATTTACTGATGCAAAGCCACTCTGCTGTCAAAAGAAGTTGATGGTTCCCTGCGGCAGAGTTAAAGAAATACTCAACCGCAACAATCGCTCAAACAAGATTGCTGCAGGGAGAAACGCAATATTCAATTTGCTTGTAATATGACCTAAGCACAAACACTCACTGATGATAGTGAATGGATGTGAAGCAACTATGGTATTGATGGGTTCTGAAGAGTAGCTAATTTGATATTGAAAACATCAATATTTGTAAAGATTTCACGTGTCATACTCATATTCCACGAACTTTATTGCTTTCCATGCCTTCCAAGCCTGGACAGGTTTGTGAGCTTACATCCTTAGGGCAGGACGCTGAGACACACTCAGCCTTTCCATAGAACCCTCAACCTCCTCCCAGTGCATGCTGGGGCAGTGTGAGATTCTTCTAGGATTGCCTCATCAGTAGATTAATTTTACATTGGCCAGTTGTGATATTCACCAGCCGTTTGCTGGTAAATCTCTCAAAAATTGTGCCCCTTGTGATATTGTTATATCAGGGGTCTTGTTGGTTGTCTATAACTGTAACACCATGGGAAATATGAGTGGAACTCTACCCTGATACAATTTCAACAAACTGCTTTATGCACACACCAATGTACAGCAAATAACCTGAGCTGTCATGCATTTGTGTATGTGCAAGACAATATTTGACTGTGCTGAACTATTAACCTGTGATTGTACAAGAATGGAAAGTATTTGTAATGCCTAAACAAGTTTTTGAAGCTGTTAGAGGCGTGCTGGGCTTATTTACAGTCGTAATGGTGTACAGAAGGCCAGCCAGTCATTAAAGTAATTAAAAGAAACACAAATGATTCAGTCTTTTCTTCATGGCACTTGTTTTCTGCTCATAGACTTCTGCTGTAGTTTCATTTAGTTTATGTTTTATTTTCACTTCAATTTGCCATAGAATGGAAATTTTCATTTGACACTGGCCTAAATAAATATCCAACATTTATACATTACAAATGATTAAACAGACGGTTTAAAACTACAAAAAGACTGACATGTATGATAGGCAAACAGGAAGACATTAAAATGACAAAATAATACCAAACCATAATGGACCCCCATTTGAAATTATTATATACTGTAGCTCATATCTTAAACAATGATATAATGAAAAAAAAAAATTGAAAAAAAAATCATAAAAGTCAAATACCCAAGGCATCCTCTTCTGCGCACTTTTCTTGATTTAAATAAAGACAGTCATAATGGATGGAGATTTAAAAACAGCTCACAATGGAGAGAAATCCAGTTCTCTTCTCTGATGATAAACACGCAGTGTTTATAATAAGACGGGAAATTATACTGCATCAGGTTTCTTTCAGTGTTTGTTTACAAGTACAGTATATTTGGAATAATATAAACAGAAGAGGATGCCTTAACAGAGTTTTTCCTTGGCTAGAATTTTGCTTCTGCTGTAATATTCTTAGCCATTCAGGATGGCTTTCTCTTTATCACTCTAGTCCCAGCTGACTAAGTCTATCTTAAAACAGAGACAGGGTTGGCCTAAGTGTCTGGCATTCCCTCTGCATGCATTTTGGCTTATAAAGCTTTGGATATGTAATGAGAGGCATGTACAGGGGGCTTTATGAAGGTGGGAGACATTCTCAACTCTCTCTCTTCTCTCTCTCTCTCTCTCTCTCTCTCTCTCTCTCTCTCTCTCTCTCTCTCTAAGGGTTTAACACCTGGCCTTGCTTCCTGGCTTCTGTTTGATCCTGCAAAATACAACCTGATATCATGCCCATAAAATCTTAGAAGCTCTTATTTCTCAAAAACATCAGACGAACATACATGACATTCATTTGTTTACATTTATTTGTTGTTGAGTACTTTTGTGTAATTAACATTTTGGTTCCTTGCCTGTCAATTTAATAAAAAATGATATGCTTTATTCTTTATTATATTTTCTTTATTAAATTATATTATTTTAGCAAACCTATAATTCCCTTAAAAGAATATTCTGGGGTCAATATAATTTAAGCTCAACCATCAGCATTTGTGACATAATGTTGATTACCAAAACAAACAAAAAAACACAACAAAAAAAAGAAAGAAAGGAAAAAAATAGAAAAAAAAATAGTTAAAGTGAGACACTTGAAATGGGCATGAATGGAGCCAATCCATAAACATTAAAATACTCACTGTTTCAAAGGTATAGCCACAAGACCTAAACAATGTGGATGTTAACATGGCTTTAGTGTGATAAACCGCTAGCTAAACTTTTCTCTGTTAAGAAAACCCTTTAATCCTGCAAAAACTGCTATTTAAACAACTTTACATCTCAAATAATACACAAGTTTTAACAGAATAATTAATGTATGTGCTTTGTAGGATTATAAGTGTCACAATTCTACCCTCCAGCAACTGGCCCCATTCACTTCTATTGTAAGAGTTTCAATGTAACTTTTTTTTTTTTTTTTTTTTTTTAATAAAAATGATGGATACTGCTAAATAATTTTTTTGTGGTACTCAACATTATGCAAAAAATATTGTCAATTGAATTTAAACTTTATTGAACCCAGAATATTCCTTTAAAGAACACCAGCTATGCATACTCTTTAAAACCTTATATCATTCCCCTTTTAAAATGCTACTACAACACAAAAAAGGGACTTCTTGTATTTTAGCATCCTACTGTTGTCTGGGTGGATGGATTTAACATCCGTCTCTTGTCTGAAAATACATACATTTTCAATAGACCTTGAACTCTTGTTAAGATTGCTTTATGACAGGGCACAAAGCCCAGAACTTCCTCCTCTCCATTCACATTTTTAGACATGCAAAATCAAAAACTGGCAGTATATGAGGAGCAGCGTTAAACTTAATTTACTATGTTGTGAATGCTGAACGAATTGTTGTCTGCCCACAGTAAAGCATGAAATTGGGTTGTCATCATAACTGTGTTGTTGGCTGTCTGCTAAACATCAGCTTTATCAGAGAATGTTCTCTCACAGCAGATTTGATTAGAGCACATAATATGATCACCGTTTCTGTTTAGTTTAATGATTTCAAGGTTTTGATAAGAATAATTTGCAAGAACGATCCTTCCTCTTGTTTATTTGACTTACTGATGCATGCAAGTAAAAGGACATTAGCAAATCAGAATCATTTCATTGTGCTGATATTTTTTGTGTCCTTGTTCGTAAACCATACACACACACACACAGAGGTCTTGCAATCTCCAGCAGTGCTGCACCCTGTTGGGGGTTTGAGTAAAAGAATGAAAGTTAGAATAGATGAGAGCTAATAAAACAACCTTAGCGTTGGAACACCTGCAGCTTTGACATGACGCTTACCCCTGTCGTCTTAGTCCATGCTTTTAAATGTATTCATGCCAAAGTTATTTTTCATTTGTGGCAATATAAATTGTCTTTGTTATGCCCTTTCTGTTTAACTGATGAACTGTGTATGTGTGTTTGTCATAGGCCCTCTGTCCTGCTCTGAGGGTTTCACTGAGCTGGGTTATTACAATGGATCTGTGTCTCAGACGGACTCTGGCTCTTCCTGTCTTAAATGGACTGATTTTCCAGACTACATGCTACAATACCCCAAACGTGGTCTGGGTGACCACAACTACTGTAGAAACCCTGACCGTGAGTCCAACCCCTGGTGTTTCTTCAGACAGATGTCAGGAGCCATCGGGTGGGCCTACTGCGACTGCAACCAGGGTGAGTCCTCCTTTTGTGGCTTTCCACATTTTAGATATTTTACAAAAGACTTACTTTCAATTTAAAGCTGAAGTGCATAATTTCTGAGCCGTCAGCATAAGCCCCCCTGTTTACCATTGGTCAGAGATGAATGAAAGCCATTGACAAGCCAACCAATAGCTTAAAAATGTGTTCTTGTAGTTATAATTATGTGTGGTTCTAGTCTAGACTCATTTGACCTATGCAAATTGTTATTGGATTGGCCATGGTGTTAGTGTTTATTTGTTTAAAGGGTCATGACATGCCTTTTTTATTATTTTAATACTTGAGGTTCACTTATAAAAGTAAAGGTTTTTTTAAAAAGTAGAGCTTCTCCTTGTAAACATACACTATTATGATTGGCTCTGCTCTTGACTGACCTACTATTTCCTCGCCCTCTCACTGCTCACCACTACTGGGTGGGCTACACAAGTGAAAGGCAAAGTTGTCGTTGATGTGTTGTTGTGGAGGCGGCCAAATGCCAATGTTTATCACAGTGTGACATCACAATGTGGAGAAAGAAGAGAACGAGTCGTTTTGGCAGCTTGATTTCAACATATGCTCTTTTTGCAGTGAGGAGAATGTTTTTAGTTCTGAAACTTACAGTATGTTTTTCTAGTACAAAGAAATCTTACATGTGAAAAGATCAAGGAAAATGTAATTCCGATGTTCATGTGTCTATTGGTATAACACATGTCATAGATTATTGTCGGTGTTGTTGTACAGGAAACTAGGTTATATTAATGTGCCCTTCAAGTGGAGTCGGAGATATCGTAATTACAAGTTTCGAACAAATTAATAATCAAGTGAAGTTGTATTAAAAAGTGGGAAACTCAGAACTCTAGATGAAACCTGCAAGCTGGGTCATCAGATAGGGTGTGTCAACATGAAAGATGATAGAAAGCAATGATTTTGCTGATATTTCAACTTCTGTGCTTTATTTCAACAATATTAATGTATTATTCAGTATATGACAGTCAACTAATGTTGTGTATAAATGATGTAGGTTTATTCACTCATGGTAACACCAAAAAAATTGCTTTTGCCATCAATAATTGTGTATTTGTTTATGTTTGGCTTCTTCCTTATTTTGTTTCCCACTTGAATGCGTGACAAGTAGCTGTAACAAATACCCAACTTGGAGGTACGAGCTTCCCACATCCACTTGAATGAAGCATACTTACCGCCAGGGGCGGTATTTCTATTTCTTTTGAGGGGCACCATGGTCCGTGTTTAGTGTACAGTAAGTGATAGCCAAGAAAAGAAAAACACCTGAGAAAATGTAATAAATAAAATGGTTTGCATTTCTCCAAGAGTGACTTCTTTCTCCATAAGATTAGAACTCTGTCAAAATGTGAAATTGCTCACTTGTTCACTATTATCTATTGTGATCGTCACACAATGCACTATATAGGTAATAGGGAGCTATTTCTGAAATACTATAGATCAGTGGGGGTGATCAGTTAGATCAGACCATGCTTAACACCGGGTTCACACATTCTACGTGAACGTGGTGGTCACGTTGGACGTTCACATTGGCCGTGTCTCTTCCATGAGAAACAGCAGCGCCTCTGTGCAGAAAGTAAAGATATCTATGAGGCCAAATGTTTTCTTTAATAAGGTCATAATAAGATGAGGTTATTGCTGCTTCAAAGACAACAGTGGGCAGTCACTTGCACTTCATCTTTATCAGCATACTTGGTTTTGATTAGTTACTGTTGTGTCTAAACTGAACACCTGTACACACAAAATGGCAAAAGGTCCGGCAGATTATTAAGTCTTTCTTTATTAAGTTATTTCATTGAGTTTACTTGCATATAGACATATAAATTAGTAGTGTACTATAGGTTTGGTTTCAATAAGTTTGATTTGCTTATGTGTCTTTTCTATAATCTCCTGATTATTTTAGTGTTGTATTGCACCCAGAGCCGCTGAGCTCAGTGTGAGCCACGCTGCAAAATTAGGCTCAATATCGAAACTATCCGTTCACTGCTGCGTCTGGGACGCGTCACTTCGCAACTCACGCTTGCAGTCTAAACGGTGTCATCTAATATTATGAGTGCCGAAACGAAAATGAGCCGCTCACGGAGAATGAGTGAACCTGGCGTAAGGGAAGTGAATATATAAAAGTTAAATGCCAGACAGCTGAATAAAGATATCTCCGTGAGATGGTTAATGACATGCAGCAGCCACAAAAATAGAAATATTTTTATCTTGCACTGTGTGTGCTGTAAGCAGTGATAAAGTCTCGTGAACATAAGCACTGCTGCTTCAATTTGTTCAGCCGCCTGATGCTTTTCTCCCATGGAAAATACGGGCATGACGCCACAACTTATTGCAGTCACAGCTCACACCCACAGTTTGTCTTTCAATGAGCTAGCAGCAGTCAAGGATTCTGTCTGTTCTCTCTTTTTATTGTCCTCTATTTATCTTGTCTATGCTTTTATTAATCATCATTCAGATTCATGTCACATACACTAGTGTGCGTGCATTTGCGCTGTTTATCTGGCCTCCATTTGGAAAGTGTCTGTTTTCTGTATCTCTTTGTCCTGTTCTGTCATCGCCTTTCTGTGTCTGCAGTTGTATACCAAGCTGGTGCTGACATCTGTTTGCCTTATCTGTGTAAGCTATCTTTGCCTGCCTCACTCCTCATACTGTTCCCTTTTCGTGTAATACAGACTTAAATTATTAGTGTGTGTGTATGCTGTCTTTAAATTCATGTTTTTTAGCATTACATGTGGCAGCAACATATTAAAGGTGCTAGAAGCGATTTTAACCATTCTGGATCTTCCACCAGACTAACTGTTGAATTAGCCACTCCCACTCTTTCCAAAGCCACACACTCCAAAGACATCTGCACACACACACAAAAACTAGATATCATTGCGTTGAAGCAAATTGAGGGTGATGGGTCCTCCTGAGCATTTTGCTGTCCGACACTGAGTGTTTTAAAGGAGCAGAACACTGTACCAACACTTATATGGGCATATATGGGCTGCCTCAAGAACGTGCACGATGGTTGTGTAAAGGTAAAAGGGAAAGGAGGAGGCGAGAACTGGCTTGACAATATAAATGATAATTTAATAAAGAACTTAACCAAAAAGACAAACACACACACACAGGTGTCAGACAGCTGCCTGTCACCCTCTCTCTCTCTGTCGCACTGCCGTATCCGGTCAGCCTTTATCCCTCTCGGAGGCTTGATTAGCCTGATTAGGTGACGGGTGTGTGGAATCATGACCTGGCCATGCCCTCTGCCCTGCCACATATTGATAGGCATGAAATCTTCTGATCGGCTAAACAAACAATCTGGCCTCTGCCCGAATACATCTTTTCTTCCATTGTTTGCCAAGACTAGGGCTGTTACAGAGGCTGATGTGATATTTCATGGCACCTATTTCAGTGATATCTGATAGGTATAAGTAATAGGGAGGTTTTCTACCTAACATAAAACATTTTTTTTTTTACTTACAGCACCTTTAATTTGCTAAGTTTTAACTATAGTGCAAGACACAAGTCTTTTGAATTCATTCAGCAAATTGATTCTTTCAGATTCGTTTACACATTAAAATTTTGATTTCAGTCAGTCTAGGCTATTTTAATAATTTGTCCTTTTTTGTCCGACTGAAATCATACCAGTCTGATTTTTGCTAAATCGGACTAACAGACCTAGATAATGCTCGGCTTCATCCTGCATGTATACACGTTAATCATAAAAGTAAATTGAACCACAATCAGCTGCATTGTGCGCATGCTCCGAAAGACAGAGCTGATGTGCAATTTTATTAATTACACGGACAGATGTAAACAAGTAATATAACTGTGTTATATGAAACGTTCATTAGATTTCTTCTTTACACCAGTAGGTTGCGACAAATGTGTGTAATGTAATTTGTAATGAGTCATTAAATCATTGATTCAACTGATGCGTCAATGTCATTTACGAGTGAAACATTGAAAGAGAGCAAGCACGATTGGTTTACTTCAAAGAGTTGTACAAAAACATAGAATTTATCTTGTGGTAGGATATTTAGATAGTTTTACTGGAAAACAAGACCAAGATAGTTTTTAGGAATATGATTTTTTGCAGTGTTGCCATTTTTGAAGATTTAAATGACTACATTTAATTTTGCACCTATTACACACTCGCCTTTCCAGGTGCAGCACGGTTGGTGGGGGGTTCGTCCAATAAGAGTGGTCGTCTCGAGGTGTACCTGAATGGCCAATGGGGAGCAGTGTGTGACACCCACCTGAGTGACCGAGATGCCAGTGTAATCTGTCGACAACTGAGGCTCGGGTATTAACACTATTCATTATCAGCTAGAGGCTTTTACCTGATTAACACACAGTTGATGGTATCTTTTACCTGCTAATATCGTACAGTGAAATCGGAACTGCACTTCGGCACTCTTACTTTGGACCTGGTTCTGGCCTCTTCCACTTTGAACGTCTTGGCTGCCATGGCAATGAAAATTCTCTGATGGAGTGCCGGAGCCGGAAATATATCTCTGCCGACTGTAACCATGGCAGTGAGGCTGGAGTGGTGTGTGCAGTACCTAAGGGTATGTTTGTTTTATTTATGTCATGACTATTATTTGTGTGTCTTTATTTACCCACTCTGCCATGAATATATTATTTATAGTAATGCATTTCTTTCTTATGGTTTATGCTTATTTAAAGTAGCCCCCCCGGCACACACACACACACACACACACACACACACACTCAAAATAAAATACATTTGTACACTTAAAATGTATATCAAACAAAGTGGAATCTGCAAACATACAGTACTAGACCATTCCTCAGAACTAATGTTAAAATTTTGGAGCCATTTTTGCAATTATTCTTTGCCAGCAAGTGGATGTATGAAGTCTGTTCCCCTCAAATTCATACAGTTGTCCAAGCAGAGTAACCACATTTGTAGTTCATCACATTAACTTTGGACATGTTGTACTAAATTAAGTGTCCAGGTTTTTGGGCCCACTGTATATTGTGTTTGTCAGAGGAGACATACACTGACATGTTTACAGTATATTGAAAAATGCATATTTATGTTGGGAGAATTAAGCAGACTGAAGAAATTCTCTCAAGTCAGGAAAAGTTATCTTTGTCACATGTTCTCATTTTCACTGCTCAGAGTTACACCTTATAACAACAGCTGAGCTTCTAGTATTTGGTCAGACTTCTATGTCTATCATTGCAACAGAGTGGACAGGTCTTTTGCTGGAGCTAAATGAAGACAGAATATATCAACAGTACTCGTGTGTGTGTGTGTGTAGCTGGAGCTCCTGGAAGAGGGTCAGGTATTTTTAGAGAGAGCTGTGAATTATTTACACAGAAACATTAGGAAGGAGAAAGCAATATGAGAGCCCTGAGGGTTTGCCAAGCACATACATGCATACATCTGCCTTACCTTTCAAATCTTTCTACCATACATGCAAGACTTAAAAGGGATTCCGCTCTGATGTGTATAGCTTCTGCTGTGATTATAGTGTGACATCTCCTGGATTGTGTGAAATGGTGTTAAATGTTAGACTTATACTTTGTTTATCATTTAATAATTCATCAATCTCCTCTTCAGCGTTTATTAAGTGATTTTCAGTTGATTAAAGTGTTTTGTTTAGGCAATGGTGCCCCCCTAAGGCTTGTGGGAGGACTTGAGGATTTTGAGGGGCGCGTGGAGGTGTATCATAACGGGAGGTGGGGAACCATCTGTGATGACGAATGGGATGACATTGATGCTGAAGTGGTCTGTAGACAGTTGAGATGGGGGTAAGCAATATGAACATGTCTTCATATGTATGTTTTATACCATTAAAGGTTCACCCAAATATTTTAATTCATTTACTATTTACTAATTGCGTAATATTGATTACATTTACTTTGATTTTATGGTGGTTGTATTTTGTATTTATTTATGATTTATTTAAAAAACTAAATGTGTCTTTTCCAAGCTTGACAGACCGGGGTCACTATTCACTTTCATTATTACGTATACACTCTGTGAATGCTTCTAAAAATTATTATTGTGAGTGTAGTGAGAAACAGATCGATATTTAAGTAAATTTTTACTATAAATTCTCCTCCTTGCTCAGTCAATCTCCACTTTCACTTTCTTCTTGTGTTTTTGGTGATTTACATTTGTCATGGATATCACCACCTACTGGGCAGGGAGAAGAATCTCTAGGAAAAAAAAATGACTTAAATATTGACATTGTTTAAATGTTTCTCACCCACACACTTCTGAAGATGTGGATTAAAACACTGGAGTGATATGGATTACTTTCATGATGCTTTTATGTGCTTTGTGGAGGATAACAATTTTGGCACCCATTCATTTGCATTGTATGGACCTACAGAGCTGATATGCTCTTCTAAAAATCATAATTTGTTTTCTGCAGAAGAAAGAAAGTCATACACATCTGGGATGGTATGAGGGTGTGTAAATGATGAGGGAATGTTTATTTTTGAGTGAACTATCCCTTTGAAGGTTTTACCAGATCTGAGAGTTACTGTGGATGTAATGCACAAATCAGTTGGCTAAAACGGCAGTCCTATTGTACACACTCACACACACATGCACACGCACACACACTGTGAGTGAACTTTATTAATATAGATGAATGGAAGAAGTGTATGAATAATTAATTGGGTGCCAGGATTCACTCTGAGACACTGATTTGACCCTCCACCGTCCTTTTAATACACTCCCTTCAGTTCTGTTTTCTCTGGGGATTAAAGCAGCCCTAAACCATCATACACATACACAAATAACTCTAAATAAATGGCTGTGTTCACTTTCTACATTACATACACTGTTTTAGTGTGGCAGTTCTATCCTGTTTTCATTCTGTCTATTTCCCTAATCTATATTCATAACAAATTAATCTACATTGTGGTTTTGATATTGGAATGAATCACAGGCAGGGTTTTTTTTTTCAGTGGCGTGCCAAAGGCATGGACATGGGCACACTTTGGGCAGGGCACTGGGCCTATATTCCTGGATGGGGTGCACTGCACAGGAAATGAGCTCTCTCTTGAGGAATGTCCTCATGCGCCTTGGGGCCGGCACAACTGTGACCACATGGAAGATGCCGGAGTGTCCTGCAACCCATATACAGGTGAAGATTAGAACTATGTGGGTAAAATCAACACCCTTATGATAACACATTAAAAATACTGTAGGGAGCAAAAGTCCTGCACTATTATCAGTGTTTTTTTGTGTTGATAAGTACATTGCTTAACAGTGCTAATGCTGCTGTAGATGGAGTGTTACGTCTAGTGGGAGCTGATAGCCCGTGGGAAGGTCGCCTTGAAGTGTATCATGCTGGACAATGGGGCACAGTGTGTGATGACAACTGGACTGGACGCCATGCCCAGGTGGTGTGTCGACAGCTGGGTTACCGGTAGGTTGTTTATTTTGCTTGGTTAATTGCATTTTTTTACACACTACAAGCGAAAATTAGGACACACCTACAATTTTTTTTAGATAAGAATTTTCCTGATTTTAGCTTAATCATAAAAACATCAGAATTATTAAAAAGCAAAAATTGAAGCATAGAAATTAATATGCTAACATGCTAGCTTCTTTAAAGTACCCTGCTTTGACTATCCATACATATATTTAAAAAAAAATAAAAAATTTCCACTGCATAAGCTGACACAACATGACTTCACAGTTCAGGCTCTGTGATTTTTTTTTCTGCAATACTATTATTTGTCCAACAGAGGGCGTGCTGAGCTGGTTCTAGATGGGATGTATGGTGAAGGCACAGGGCTGATCCTGCTGGATGAGGTGAAATGTGAAGGGGGTGAAAGCTCTTTGATGGACTGTGCTCGTGGTGAGTGGGGGCAGCATGACTGCTCCCACAGTGAGGATGTGGGCATACGTTGTGAGAGAGAAGGAGAGTTCCTGGAAATTCCTGAAGTGCCTCCTGTCACAGGTGCATAAACCCTATGCAAACACTTTTATCCATTTTATTGACATAAAGAGTAACACTTTGTCCTAACCAGACATGACGCAATAAAGCAGCAAGCAATAAACAGCCAGTCTCGACAAGTGACGAGCAATTGGATGAATTACACAGAAACTTTTAAGACATTTCTGCTTTGTATTTCACCCTAAGATTAAAATAAAGTATATCTATCTATCTATCTATCTATCTATCTATCTATCTATCTATCTATCTATCTATCTGTCTGTCTGTCTGTCTGTCTGTCTGTCTGTCGATCGATCTGTCTGTCTGTCTACAGTAGCTATCTGATCTATCTGTCTGTCTGAATTTTATTTATTTAAAAAATATATAATTATATACAGACAGAATAATTTGTATTACTAATTGTTATTATAGATTCTCATTACTGAGAATTTGGGAGGAAAATATGCTTAATTGGGTTCTTTCTTTCTTTGGGTGAAATTTGACCTGGGCATTTCTTCAAAGGATTCACCTTTTGAGACTTTTGTATTGTCACGCTGAGAAAATCCGGCCATATTGAAATTGCATTTGTCCAAAATCCAGCTCCACATAGCTGTATATCAAATATCAGATATCAGCTTATATTTTGTCACCTTGCACAGCATTTTTTTGCTCTCAGTGTGAAAACTTAAAAAATTGTTGCATCGCACCTTGTTAGGACACATGTAAAAGTTAGTGGAATCCACCTTTAAGTAATTTATTTACATAAAGATAATAACTTTTCAAGTACTTACTCTGATAAAAAAGTGATTAGATGCGAAATGGCAGTAAATCTTAATGACATGTTTATTTCTTATTTTCTCTATTCTAAATCAGTTTAGCCAATTAAATGTTCACCACTTGTCCAAATCTTTATTGTACAGTTTCTAGCTATACTGTGTTTCCAGGTCCGCTGGTAAGACTGGTGGATGGCGAGAGCCGTAAGGAGGGTCGTGTGGAGGTGTTTATTAACGGCGAGTGGGGCAGTGTGTGTGACGATGGTTGGGATGACTTCAATGCAGGCATAGTCTGCAAACAACTAGGATTCATGTAAGCATGTTTCATGTGATCATAAAAGAGGAAGAAGACACTTATGAAACCTACAGACACAACTCAATTGTTCCTCTCACCCATACTTTTCAATATCAGTGGTGCTTCCAAGGCCCGTTCCATGGCTTATTTCGGTGAGGGCCAGGGACCAATCCATCTGGATAATGTGAAGTGTGTTGGGACAGAGGCTTCTCTGGGTGAGTGTTCAGCTCTAGGCTCAGATGCCCATGATTGCAGACACAGTGAAGATGCAGGCGTCATCTGTGACTACATTACTGAGCCCATGAAAAAACAGCAAGAATGTGGTCTGAGACCCAACACACAAAGACGGCGAAGAAGGATCATTGGAGGAGACAAGTCTCTACGGTAATGACATTTAAATATACTGCAAACAATGATTTTCTTAATCTGTATTTTTGTCTTGTCATGCTGTCATTAAAATCCTTAAAATAAGAGAAATTTGGGTAGGCTGGGTATCTCAGCGAGTTTTGACACTGACTACCACCCCTGGAGTCGCGAATACGAATCCAGGGTGTGCTGAGAGACTCCAGCCAGGTCTCCTAAGCAACCAGGGAGGGTAGAGTCACATGGGGTAACCTCCTTGTGGTCGCGATTAGGGGTTCTCACTCTCAGTGGGGTGTGTGGTAAGTTGTACGTGGATTGCGGAGAGTAGCATGACCCTCCCGTGCTGTGAGTCTCTGTGGTGTCATGCACAATGAGCCACGTGATAAGATGCACGGATTGACAGTCTCAGAAGGACCAACCTCTAAAAATGTTAGTGAGTTAGTTTTATGCTTAAAGGGATATATCACCCAAAAATGATTTCAAGCTTGATTATATTTCCTAGTGCTTGACACAATTGCAGACCGCTAGATAGTGCTAGGAAGTGTAGTGGAGCTTCAAATAATAATCTTCAAGGAGACCGCTGATGTCAAGATTGACTATTTGCACTGTGTAAATAGCACCTGCCACACAGCGCCTCTATTTGCACTCAAATTATCTTGTTGAAATACAGAGAAATGAAGACAAATTCAGTGCCACTGCAGTGGTGTGATATGTTGTGTAAGGTCAGATTGGATGTGTTTTTTGGTCCGGATGACCCGGGTACAATTCCACCTTTTGTCCCACTTTTCCCCATCCTGTTTCCTGTCTCCACCCTTACTATTTCCTCTAATATTATTAAAATGAATAAAGGTTGATTCTCCTGAATGTTGGGGAGTTGAGAGAAAGGTTTCATCTAGGTAAAATTAACCATGTTTTATTGGCAGAAGCCATAGTTTTAATGCAATTAACCATGGTGTTACTACAGTGATATGGTGTTAATATAGTAACCATGCTTAATTGTGTGGTTACAGTTACTATGAGTCTACTACAAAAGACCACTGTGAGACTATTGTTACTGTAGTAAAATCATAGTTTTGTAAGTGAAAAATTAGGGTTAGGTTTAGGGGCAGGGGATGGTGTAAGGTGTCTTGATAAACACAACAAAAATGCTGTAGGAATGCCCCTAAACGGTATGTTAGAATTTAATGCATTTGCGCTTAATGCAAAGAAGATGCTATTGGTTGCTATTATTAAATAGCATCTGTTGTTATATGCTCTTAGTGCAAATAGCCTCTTCCTTAAGATTTATTGTGAAAGGGAGTCATATTTTAGTCTGTTCTCACCCAAAACCGATTATATGGCTTCAGAAGACATTGATTAAACTTATGGATTACCTTTATGCTGCCTTTATATTTTCATTTTTGGGTGAACATTCCTTTAAAAAAAAGGAAAAAAAAAAAAGACTTGCTGTTATGGGGAAAAAATGAACTAAATTCAAGACGTAGTTTCTTAAAACAGGTCTTATGCTATTTTTCTTTCTCAAGTAGAAAGATAAGCCTAAATATATCTTGTTTCATGTTGTTTCAATTATTTGCTGGAAAACAAGACTAATTGAGAAAACACAATTTGATTTAATTTAAGAATCAGTGTTTACTTTTTAACATTGTTTTTTTTTTACTCAGCAATGTATTCAGTACTCTCCGTATTTAGTGCTTATTACTTTCTGTGATATCTAGGGCCAGCTGCCATTGTTATTATATTATATTGCACTATAGTCCCAGGGGAACTCTACAATATATATTGTACTTACTTTTACTGTTGCAATAGAAAGAATGACAATAATGTTCATTTCATGTATTGCTGCATTAAATGTTTTATTCTTCACTGCAAAAACTGTTTTCTCTTTTACAAGCCAGTGTGTTGATAGTGCAAACAGCAAATTAGGTTTGAGTTAAGAGCACATAGTGGCAATAATTTTTTTTACATATGCATAATCTGAACAGTCCTAAAAGCATCTGTATTGGTCATGTAGGGGGGACTGGCCATGGCAAGTATCTCTGTGGCTGAGGTCTCAATCAAAAGGCACCCATCCACTTTGTGGGGCAACTCTCATCAATTCTTGTTGGGTTATTACTGCTGCTCATTGCTTCAAGAGGTGAGAGAGAGACTTTACTGCAATCTAGTGGCTATATAGAGAATAACTTTACACTGTTGCAATGTACAGTATTTCATTCATATCAGATTTTTAGTGAACATGCTGTAGTTTACATTAAGTGCTCTTAATATTTTTTTTATTTTTATTTTTTATAAATTTAGACATCTCTGTTTTCTTGTTCCCTGTTTATTTTCTTTCCCCTTTTCTTTCTTTCAGGTTTGGCACAGATCCCTCCCGTTATGTGTTACGGCTTGGTGACTACCACACAGAGGAGAGAGATGACTTTGAGCGCACTCTTTCTCCCGAGCGCATTATCATCCACAGGAAGTACCACAGCCAGGGCTGGGAGTATGATATTGCCTTGCTGAAGTTGAAGGGCACAGATGGGAACTGTGTGGCCTTTAACCCGCACACTAATGCAGTTTGCCTTCCAGCTCAGAGCAACAAAAAGGGGAAGAGGCCCATCGCTTGTGTTATTACTGGCTGGGGAATTACAGGTACTTCATATATCTTAGGATATCGTGGACTTTCAAGAGAGAGGGTAAAAAGAAACGAAAATATTCAAATGTAATTAATACCCATTCTCGTGTTGTGTCCATTAGGCTCTGAGTATTCCCGAATACTGCTGCAAGCCTGGGTTCCCATACTGCCCTCCTGGAAGTGTAAAAAACGCTATGGCAGTCGCTTCACCAGCCGCATGTTGTGTGCTGGCAGCATATCAAACCATCACCGGGTGGACAGTTGTCAGGGTGACAGTGGGGGGCCACTGGTGTGCCAGAGTGAAGGTGGGCACTGGATGCTCACAGGAATCATCTCTTGGGGTCACGGTTGTGGTGATCCCACCTATCCTGGTGTTTATACAAGGGTCAGCAGGTTCCTGAAGTGGATTGAGAAAGTCACCCAAAGCCCTGCCAAAGTGTGATGCTACAGTGTTGACATTTAAAGCCACTTAATGCATTATACTGGACAGAATATACATTATATAATGCCTCTGAGGGTTCGCCAGCCGGCCAATAGCAGTAAAGCTGGTTTGATCCCATTTTATGTGTTGCACATTTTACTACTTGCACCATGCCATTTTAATTCAATTTTTCTACACTTGAAGAAACATTCATGAAAGTGCACATGAATGTGAAGCCACAGATCTCAGAAGTGGGTGAGATGCTTTTGAGGGAGAGCTATATTAAAGGAATAGTTCACCCAAATTCATTCTCTCATCATATACTGAGCCTTATGCCATCCCAGATGTGTATGACTTTCTTTCTTCTGCTGAACACAAATTAAGATTTTTAAAAGAATATCTCAGCTCTGTTATGCAAATTGTGGCCAGAACTTGAAGCTCCATAAAGGTCAAAGGAAACAGTCCCTGCCCAGTAGGTGATGATATGCAGGAAGAATGTGAGTCATCAAAAGAAGACGAATGTGAAAGTGAAGATTTATAAGATAAAAGTACTTCAATATTCAATACAGCAATTCAGTACAGCAATTGCTTCTGAAGACATGGATATAAACACTGGGGTAGTATGGATTACTTTCATGCTGCCTGTATGTGCTTTTTGTACCTTCAAAATTCTGGCCACCATTCACTTACATTAAATGTATCAACAGAGCTGAGATATTCTTCTAAAAATCTCTGTTTGTGTTTTGTAGAATAAAGAAAGTCATGCACGTTTGGGATGGTATGAGGGTGAGTAAATAATGAGAACATTTTCATTTTTGGTTGAAAAATCCCTTTAAGTAAACAGAGTTCTCATTTATTGAAAGGTCTTGATGAATAAGCTTCTGTAAATAAGTCATTTTGCACTAATCTTCATGCCAAGTTCAGTAAGTGGAACATCTGTGGAAGTTCTGTGACTTGGCTGTTCTGGATTAGGTTCTTAAATGATTTCACATATTGCACGTGCACATTTTACTTACTGGACTTAAATATTTGCTAAAGTAAGGAACAGCATGCATATAAGATATAAGGATTAATGAACATTCCACTTGTGAATGAGTCATACTGTAAATGTATGTTTATTATTTGTACTCTTGTTGAGGGTATGTCATAGAGGGTACGACAACAACTTAGTGTGACACAAACCAAAATGTTCTGGATGTTTGTGTTGCCAAAGCGGGAGGACTCAAGAAACACTTGAGGTCAAGTCCACAATTTTAAGTTTATTAAGGCAAAAAACACAGCAGGTCAAAATCCAAACACAACTTGGAGGAATTTGGACAGGCTTGAGGTATTCCCAACTGGTTTGTCTTACTTAGCCCTCACTCAGTTGTTCGTGAGAGACCTATATGGGGGGGGGGGGGGGGGGGGGGGGGGTCAATACATGCTGCTTAAAGTAAGAGATGGTGACCTGTAATCTGTTAACATACTTCTTTCAGCTTTAAGTGGCTTGAATTGTTATATTACATTGCTATTTGCTTCCTGCAATGTTAAAGTTTTTCTGTATTCAGGCAATATGGTTGTTATTTATTTACATATCAAAAATATTTGTGCTTATAATGACAAAAGAAATGAGGTGCATCAGTTGTGCTGTTTAATCTACTGTTCCATTACGATCTAGAATCACTGAAATAAGAGAGAAAGACAAGACCACCTTAGTGATTAGTAATGTTAAATGACAAAATGTCACTTAAAAACATGATGACATACATGTTGGAACAGTTCCTTGCAATCCCTGCTGTAAAATGGCTGTTTAGCATTAAGCCAAATGGAGTCTTATCGCTCCAGTCAATAAATAAATAAAAACATTGTGGATAAAATTAGTTCATTTACTGTCATTCATTTTGTTTACTAAGTTTTAAAAAGTTGATTTACCTCATTACTTTTAGTATAATGTTTCCCATTTATTTTGAATTCATCATAGGTACATTATTTAAAGGTTACTCAATTCAGTTTGATGGAAATTTGTTATACGATTGCAATGCGTAAATGTTAAAATAAGGCTGATTTTATTTATTTATTTATTTTTAATTGTATAGTTAAACATGTTTTTCAAAACTTTGCATTCTCAGGAATGTTTAGACATCAAACTGGCCCCAGAATAACATGGAAACAGTGAGATAAACGGATTTGAATGTCTGTCCTTGTCCCTTATTTTCATCAACTGGGAATGATGATGAGAATGCAAAAATGAACAAGCAATTGCGTAATGTTAAAGCATTATTATATTAATCTCCAACACTGTGTTTGTATGTTCAAAATTCATGTTTGCATTGGCAAAATGAGCTACATTGGAACATAAATACAAATAAAAACATGAACACAAAAGATTCTTGTTAATGGTGAAATTAAGAAAAATGTCATACCAATACAACAAATATGATCACAGAAACTCTGGTTTGCATTGCTCAGAGAATTTATCCAGGCTACCCAAGGCAATCTGTTGCACAACAAATCATGCATTTATTTGTTGATATTTACTTACATTTGCAAAGTAAATAGGCACAAAACTAATTGCATTACAAATCATTTAAACAGAGAAACTAGTGTTTGACTGTCTGGATTTAATGTCGAGCGGAAGTGCGGATCAGCTGATGCTGGAGAACCCGTCTTCATCTTCATGAGCAGAGGAGAGGAGGGAGACAGGACGGAGAGAACGGAGAGAACGGAGGGATCTCGATTCCAAATTGTAGGCTTAAGAAAGACATTTTGGGTCCAGAGAGCGGTGGCTGCCGGGAGTTCGTCGTGGGGATAGAGAGAGGAACTTATAAACGGAGGACTAGACAAGAACCGGCCGGTGGCACATCAAGACGGGCGGTGAACAAGCTTTTACATACAAAAGATAAGAAATATATACAAGAGGCAGCTAGATTTGTCATAAAGAATATTAAATATGTTTGCTGTTGATGGACGCCTGGCCTGGTCGAGCGGTCAGATGTGCATTTTGCTCGTCTGACTTTTCTATGACAGGCATCGAGACAATGCTGAGATAAAAGCACTGTCACTTGCTTGTTTGTTTTGGATAACCAGTGGCTCGAAAAGACTCGGTGTAGGGACCAAGACGCTCGTGACAAAACATTGAAACCGTGTTATTCCATCAGGTTGTATGTTAGGGCACAGTACAGCTCGTGTCTGTGGGTGATGCCAGTTTATTTTGTCATGTTTTTGAACGCAGTAGTCTGAAGTGTTTGGCAGTTCGGGCTAGCCGGAAAGCTAGCACGCTAACCGACTAGCCTCTCGTAGTTAGCAGAGCTACCTCGTTCAGTGTGGGGGGCCGAAATAAAATTACAGCAACTGAGTTGTTTTGGGTTCAAATGGGTTTACTACTGTGACCTGTTCTAATTTAAAAGAAATAAACTCATTGAGTGTCACATGTTTATTTAGGGACCGTTTTCCTTCTCTTGTTTTGCTAGCCGTGGAGCTGCTGCGGGACTCGAAGCTCAGCTGACTTGTCAAACAGAGATGAGGGGTTAAATTAAAATCAGAGTAAAAATGCATACCTTCTGCCTCACAAAACCCCCAAAACATAACTAATGTATGTTTACATGCAAGTGAGTAACTACAGCTCGTGCTGTCAGATAATTTTATTTGCTGTGTAGTTTGCAAACTTAAAAACAATAGGGGGACAGGCTTGAGACCTCTGGAGAGTTGGTTTGTTTTGAGGGGACTTATTTTATCATTTTTATCGCCGACTAGTGCGATAGATTTATACATCATCAAAGGTCCAAACAATACATCGCTGCGGCGTGTTTGTCCCTTGAGTCTACGTTGTGAATGAACTCTTACTCACACGTAGTACACCTGAATACACCTGTTATTTGACAACACTGTTTGAGTTGATTGAATATTTAGATATGAGTTGTCACTTGACCATCTCCAACAATTGAAGCACATTCTCAAAAGATGGATTACCAACACATAACTGCACGTCTGAAGCTTTAATATGACAGTAGTGATGTGCAAGTGCTCCATTTTGACATATCTTTGAAAGAGGGAATCAAAAAACACAGTGGTTTTCTCGAAAGACTTCGCAGGGACTTCTTTGGTTGAGCTTGAGTTTCCCCTCCCCCTGCTGTAACTCGCCCAAGTGCGAGTGTCACTCTCTCAAAACAAAAGCAAAGAGGCACGTTTAGCTGAAGCCTTCAGGTCTCCGTGTGAGAACCGTACACAGCGAATGCAATGGAACTGATGTTCGCTGAGTGGGAAGACGGAGAGAGGTTCTCCTTTGAAGACTCGGACCGTTTTGAGGAGGATTCTCTTTGCTCATTCATTTCTGAGCCAGAAAGTCTCTGCCAGAACTGGAGAGGATGGAGGAAACAGTCTGCCGGTCCAAATTCACCCACTGTGAAGATTAAAGGTAAAACAAATATATTTTTTATGAGTAGTGAAGTGGTTTATGTGCTGTTATTGTAACGTGATCGCTACATACCATGACTTGACTGCCTTTTTGGCCTAAGAATGTATTCTTAACTTATAGACGACACTGTCACGTGACTTTTCCTGTTCTGGGGTTCCAAGTCAAAACATTCCCCTATAACCCTTTTGTGATGATCGGTTAAAACAGTCTAAAAACGTTTCCCAATTGAATGTCTTTGTAAACAAGAGACATTTTAAAATAAAGGTTACCATTCTAGTTTCACTCA
This sequence comes from Moxostoma hubbsi, assembly GCA_032164185.1. Classification (NCBI taxonomy): domain Eukaryota; kingdom Metazoa; phylum Chordata; class Actinopteri; order Cypriniformes; family Catostomidae; genus Moxostoma; species Moxostoma hubbsi. The sequence goes on along the minus strand of JAVLUX010000021.1, from coordinate 22,222,988 downwards.
CATTGATCTTGCTGTAACTTCTAGAATATTTGTAAACATTCTATTACAATAAAGGACAATTCTGGGTTCAGTACAAGTGAAGCATAGCTAGCAGAATATGTGGTATAATGTTGATTACCACAAAAATAAATTTGGTACTGTCCCTCATTCGATAGAGAAAAAAGCTAAAATCTGGGTTATAGTGAGGCACTTACAATGGAAGTGAATGGGGCCAATCCGTAAACATTAAAATACTCACTGTTTCAAAAGTTTAGCCACAATACATAAACAGTATGCATGCTAATATGATTTTAGTTTGATAAAATTGTTTCCTAACCTTTTTTGTGTAAAGTTATATCCAATTTGACAACTTTGTTGCCATGGTGAGTAATGCTGTAAACCCTGCATTCCTGCAAAAACTGTTTTAAGCAACTTTACAGCTCTAATACATTTACAGAAGTTTTTACAGAATTAATATTAGTGCTTTGCTAAAATTATAAGATTCACATGTCTGCATTTAAGCCCTTCAAAAATTAGCCATGTTCACTCTCATTGCAAGTACCTCTTTTTTTTCTAAGAAAATGTTGTGGTAATCATCATTATGCCACATACGGCCGATTGAGCTTAACTTGTATTGAACCTTGAATATTACATACATTATTCAACACTGATTTCTATCTAACTAGTACGGCTAAAGTTTGCTCATTGCAGCACAAATTTATGAGTTAAGGATTATATTTAGAGGGGTTTGGAAAAGGAGGCGTTGTGTTGGTAATGGAGTTTAGATTAAGAGAGAGCGAGTGTGATGGGGGTTGGGGTGGAGTATAGCAGAGGGCTGTAAGAAGAGCTTTGTCTTGTGCAGGTCACTGCCTCAGAGCAGAGGATTGTGTGTGGTTAAACAAAAAAACCCATTTGATCAATCTGCATAATGCTGTTGATCTTGCACAGTCCAGTTTGAGATGCCAAATCCCCCTGGTTTTTTATCTGGATCAGTTCTTAAAGTAAATCATAGGTATTTTACATGCCCAAAGCCTGTTTTCTTGGCACTGGAACTGACAGAACGCGATCATTCAGACGTGGCTGTTTATATAGCACTCTGTGAGCCAGGTGTCTTTGTTCTCGTTGTCGGGCAGTAGGGTTTGGAGCAGTGGGATGGCAGACCGTGCATGTGATGTTGTCTCACCTATTCACTGGCTAACAAAAGACAAAGCTGTCTAGCAGTCTATTTTAACTTGTCATCTATTGGTCACCATGGTGTATAGTCAACCAAAACTGGCTATGAGTGTGCCACCTGATTCATTGGGATCTCTCACACACTCACTAACACTTATTATTGCTGAGCAGCTGTATGTTGGCAATACCTTTAATGAGTCACCTGCTCCCAGTGCCGTTGTTGTCTGTGACTCCCACTGTCTGTGATACGTATTATTTTATCTTCTTGTGGTCTGTTTTATTCATCACCAAGGTAGTTTACCGTCTCCTCTTTTTGAAACCATTGTTTTCAAAGTGACTGTCGGTTATGTGGGTGCCTGATAATGGTGAAGTGTGGTTTGTACTATTTGAGCATATTAGAAACGTGTTGTATAAAACCTTGTTTATTCAAATGATCCAGTCTTATTATTGTGAGGATTTTTTAAGCTGCTTGTCAAGACGAGATGAAAGTGCCGATCCCCGGTGAAACGTTTTCATGAGCCCTTTCTTTTAATGTTTTTGACATGTCATCAAGAATAAACTCTGTTGTGTGTTAGTTTGTGAAGGAATTTAGGAATCGTAACTTCAGTTGGGGACGAATGGACATTTAGTTGAGACGCCTAGTCGTTAAATGTGCAGTATGTAAGATTCAGAAACCCTTGTTATTAATGACATGTGGCCATTAAGTGAACTGCAGGCAGCTACCTGTTGTTAGAGCTTGTGCACACACTCCATAGGGACGCAAGCGAGCAAGGACCAAAACAATAACATAACGTACAAAGAGACTGAACGTGATTTCACCAGTGTCATGCTGACAGATGAGGTAACATAATTAAAATTACACAGTTATGGTTGTTTTACTACAAACTTTGAGCCTATATATTATATGTGACTCTCCAGCACTGGAACATGGCTAAAAAAAGTGTGTATATAGGTCTGACTATGCAAGACTGTAGTTTGAAGTTATCACTTTTCTTTGCATGATACATTGACTGCATTTATACTATAGCTTATGTCGGCGTTAACTAGCTAGCCAGGTTTATCAATAGCTCTTTGCTAAATTTGGTGGATGATGACAGTATCTGTTTGTAAAATAGACTGTACATTTGTTGACACAATTCAGTATTGATGTGATTCCATCACAACTGCCATTTTGACATATCGATGCGCTATTGTTTTATAATAATGGATTGTATATATTTTCTGTATAAAGTTACGTTACAATAACAAATGGGTATTTTTGCATCATTTTGAACATTGTCTAGCATTCATTTCATGTGTTGTAGTTTAGCTAAAATTACACATCAATCCTTACGGCACTATATTTCACATGCTTTGCAGTTATGTTAGCTTACCTGTCCAATAAGAAGAATGCCAATTCAGGGTCGGTTTTGATCCCCTCCAGGAATCAAATGCCCTTCCGATGTTCACTCTAGTTTTCGCTCGACCACGATCACGTTCCCGCTTAGCCAGACTGGATTCAGTAGATCAATGTTTTTGTTTGTTTTTTTTGGCATAATCTGAGTTTGTGTAGGAGTCTGTGTTGTGCTGGGAGCCAGATGTTTACTGGATTCCATCTTTAAGATAACATTACCTAATGTTGCAGTTTATTGTCGCTGTTGAATAGCGGAAGAGAAGCACTGAGGCAAGGCTCTCGAGAGTGCGCATAAATGTCACATCCTTTGGATTTTCCCGGCAAAAGGGAACTTTATTAATTTGAGAAATGTATTTCAAGCTTTTGTTAGGTCTTTTATGTAAGTTGATATGTTTACGTCATTATATGGAAAAAGGATGCAGTGAAAGTGAATAGTGAGTAATAGAAACTAACAAAACACTGCCTAAAATCTACTTTGTGTTCCAAGGAAGAAAGTAAAAAATGTGCGGAACAGCATAGAGGGTGAACGTATGACAGAATTGTCATTTTTACATGAACTATCCCTTTTAAGTGGCATGTAGTTGGGTATCCGTGCACACTCTCTGTTAATGTAATGTGAGATCTAGCTCTAAGGTGATGGAGTGCAGTGGATTGTTGGTGTTCATTTCAGATGGAGCTTGGTAACATTTAATGACATGGGTATGTGTCAGTATTGCCCTGTGGCTCATTAGAGAAAATAACATTTGGTTATATATCTGATAATGAATTCTCTCTTTTTCATCCAAAAAAGAAAGGATTTGTAGTATTGAGAGCATTGTGCCCACATGACACAGTCAGCACATCCCTTGAGAGCAATCATCCATTAATGATTTATTTTCATCTCCTGACTTTCCCTTGTATGATTGAAAGCTGCCTCTGAAACCTGTGGCTGAATTCACTCTAGGATTTAGGCATGACTAGTTGGAAGTTGTTCCTTAAGGAGTATCTTTTAGTCTGTTTTTGATACTTGCTACTTGGCTCTTATCACTGTCTGGAGGAAATTGGTTTCTTGAATCTAGGACCCTGCAGGATATCGGACCCCCCCCCCCCACACACCTCAGTAGGCGGACAGTGTTTAGTCCCTGTTGGCAGTGGTCCTGTTTTCTCTCTATTTAGCCTTAAATGTAAATGAACAGTTTGGATTTGAACAAAATAGATTCCCGGAGGTCTTGAAACTCATTTCTCCTTTTCAGGCCATGTTGAATGAAGGATTGTAACACATAGAGTGTATGTTTTAGAATGTTTATGTTGTAGAATTGTATGTTACAGAATAGGAATTCTTTTGTCAGGTTGGTCCAAAAATCATTCAGTGTTTCCCCTAGGTTTACAGCTTTGGGGGGGGGGGTTTGTCTTGACCTGCAAATGCATTAACTGTTAAATGTGATAGCTTAACATATAGCTAAAAGCAGCAAATCCTATTGTGAAAAGTTTATTACCCTGTTCATGGTTGAGAAGTCCCTTTCACAGTTTACACTACTGACTGGGACCGTCAGAGCAATAGGGCCATCCTTAAAAATATTTTGGTTTGCAGTAACAGCTGCAAAAAAAAAAAAAGGGTCGGTAGGTAGGTCTATTTTTTTTTTTTTTCAAGTTTCAATGTAAAAAAAAAAGTAACATTTTGGTCATGGTGATTACGTAGGTATAAATTTAAACAATTTTGCATATTGTGACGTCACTGTCTGGGTCTTCAAACCGTGCCTTCGGGCGCACCATTGCAAACCTCATTCTGATGCAGGTCGTATAGAAAGTTAAAGCGGTGTCGAGATGTTTTAATGCATTTTTTAAATGTATTATGGTGCCCGAACCCGTATGACTTTGAACGGTGACCGCGAACATTTTATTTACTGCAGCCGCAGCCATCATTACCAAGCGCGAACAGTGAATGAAACGCGAACGTACAAGCCATAGTGTGACATGCGTAAACCAATAGCGTAAACATAATCATAGACGCCACAGGTTTTTAAAAAAAAGAACGTAGCCTACGTTTGTGTGTAGGCATAAGCAATTTATATTCACAATACTTACTAAAATACAATTAATATTATTTTATTGAATTTGTATAAGTTGTTTGAAGAGTAAAAAAAAAAATCGGTCGGTCTTAACGCAAGTTTACAACCGGCAAGTCGGTCGGACTAAAAGGAAAAAAATAAATAAATAATTGGGTCGGTCCTAAATTGACAGGGTCGGTCGGGTTACGGCAAACAAGAATATTTTTAAGGATGGCCTAGAAGCCAGCAGGCTTTTAGTCTGAGCACACAGTCAGAACAAATATGTGTGTGATTGAGCATTAAGGCCTATATTATTTAATTTTTTCGTTCTTTGAATTAGTTAATTATATTAATTTAAATCTTTTGATTGTTCATATCTTAATTTTTGAAAATATTTTTATTAATAGATCCGGCTCTTCTGATATGCGAGCCGGCTCCCAACGTTCACCTACAAGAGTCGGCTCTTAGAGCGACTCGTTCACGAACGACCCATCACTAGTGACTGGACTTTTGCTGCTTGTCAGGGAAAGGGCGTGCAGCACTTCGGCTCTTTTCTGTACTTGGACTCGGAGCAGTAGCGCTACTCCGGGTGCTACTTACAGGAGAGCGAGTGTTGCCATCTTCACCACCCTGGGAGCGTTTAAAAAACACAGATATTTTTGTCTTCTTTTCAGGTGATTGACGCAACATATTTCCGACGCACGCTTTCTGTCCGCTGGTGGGAGTGTGTGATGGGGAGTCGACTCCAATAGCCCCAGACTCGGGGTCGACTCCATCACAGGAATCGACTTTTGGTGTCGACTCTGTTACTGTGTCCGAAATCACTCACTTGTGAGTGTCTAATCCCAATAAAAATGATATTTTTGCAGTAAAGTCGAGTAGATTGTAGATTTTTTACATTTTGAGTGTATTACTATTAGGGGTGTCCATGGTTAACCGATTAACCGATTAACCGTTAAAAATTGCGTAACCGAGTGAAACATTTTGCTCGGTTAAGTGGCGTCAATGGCGTGCATTGAATTTAGTTGTAATACATTTTTGCACCACCAGAGACTGCCAGAGCGCTCCCAGACATTTGTAATGTCCACAAGAAGTGGTCTTGACCAGTTTTCTAATATGAAGCGGGCAAAGAAAAGCACAGCGTGGGAGCACTTTAAAATCGAGAATGACGGGGCAAAATGCAAGTATTGCAATGCAGCATTAAATTCTAGGGCATTGTTCACAGGCCACGAACGCAAAAGTCAGTGACCTACTTTAACTGCTCTGTCCTTACCACTGCGTTTTATTTCTATAAATTAATTTCGTTTCAAATGTGGTCCAACCAGTTATTAAAGGTGTTAAAAATGAACTACCCCTTTCTCGTGTGTCTGTATCTCGGGGTTGCGGCGCGCACACCAGGGATGGAAATTAGCACCCGCCACCAGCCAAATGCGGGTGATTTTGTGTTGTGGCAGGTAAACTCGCTTCACCTACCGGCCACCGTGGCGGGTAAATAAAAATAGCATCATGCGACGTTCGTCTGTTAAAGGACAAATTAGTTTGAATAAACGAGGAGACACTGATTAGCAAGACAACTCAGTGAATGTGCTTTCCATTAAATGAATCACACACACAGTAAACAAATCCTTAACAAAAAAACAGGGCTATTCTGGTGGGTGCGGTGACGCGCTCATGTAAGGGTGGCGGCGTGGCGCTGCCAATAAAGCTCCTAAAATCTGTCACAAAGAACCGGCAAAAGTAATGATTATGAATATGTAAAATATAGCAAGGAGATATTTTAATTATTTATTAATAAACAAGTCTTTTCTTTGTCCGTGTCATTTGCAAAGATGAAGTTGACGATGCTGACTCGCGGTCTTCGCAGTAACGCACCAGAGAGAAATGCACATTTCTTACGGATTACATAAGCAGAGAGCAGTCTGTGTCTGTTTTCTTTAGTTTTGAATTATTTGTGAGGCAAGGCTACCTTATACACTGAGTTTCGTTTCATTTATGAGACAAGCTCCAGTTCACGCGCCGGCGCCTCGCTTTGTGATTATATCGTCTGCTATATTTAATTCTTATTTATTAAATCCAGGCAATTGGTTGATGAAACATTGATTAAAATTAAGACACAATTAATACAAAACGAAATTCACTTTAAAGAAAGGTTTTGTGCTTTCTGTTTGATGTCTCTGTGGAAGTTTTAAAGCATCTTTCAGTGCCGCTTTCAGAGCGCTCACGTCCGTAACATTGTGTTTTCCTCGTATGCGAACTGAAATGAATATCAGTTCATGGATTGTGTGTGTAGGCTATAAGAGAGAAAGAGAAAATGCCAGTATTTCATTGAGACTTGAGATTAAATAAACAGCTTAAGTATTGTAGATCTTGTAGTATTAATTTTCACATGCAGTTACACATTGTCGGTTAAAAACAAGAAAGTGGCTGGTAAAAACATTGAGTGGCTGGTAGATTTTGAAATCCACAGTGGCCGGTGGACAAAAAAGTTAATTTCCATCCCTGGCGCACACTATGGTTAACCGAGTATTAACCGTTAAGGGCCTCGGTTAACGGTTAATGAAAAACTTGAAAACGTGCAGCCCTAATTACTATTTGTTATATGTTGAATTAATGTGACGTCATATCACGACCGTAGTCTCAAAGTCTAGTGTGTCCGTGGCATTACACCATGCCAGAGAGCTGTCGTAGAAACTTTTGTATTTATCCTACACGTAGCTTGTAGCTTATCTCTTTAGAAATAGATAACAGTCATAGTGACACTAGTTTGTAATTATGCATACCTCTGTACCAGAAACCCCTGTGCTCACCTGTGTGTGCGCGAACGTGTTTGTGTGTGTGTGCAGGCGTGTGTGTGTGTGTGTGTGTGTGTGTGTGTGTGTGTGTGTGTGTGTGTGTGTGTGTGTGTGTGTGTGTGTGTGTGTGTGTGTGTGTGTGTGCGCATAGGGGCGGAACTCCGCCGTTCGCGATACAGAGAGCTGAGGAGAATGGTAGCCTAAACGTGCGACCATGTAGAGACAGAAATGACATGCCGTCGTGTAAATGAGATAAATAACTTAAGGGCTATTTAGTTTGTTTCATAAAAGAACAAGTTATAGACCTGTTCTATTGGAAAGGAACCTTAAATTACTTCTGTTGTGATCTGGGGCTATATAGAAAATATAATTAACTTTACCTTCAAGGGGGGGCGGAGGGTGCCGTTGGGGGGCCCCCCTAATATAATGGCTGGGGAAACACTGTCATTGTATTTAATCTTTATTTTATACCTACAAATCTGACTGCCTTTAGCCCAAAGTATACTTTGATTTTGTCGTGAACATTCAGTGTCTACGTGCAGTCAAACACGAGCTTGTCAAAGTATACTCCATTTACACAGGCAGTCGGCGCATAAGCACTATGAATGCTATTGAACACCTGACCTTTTTTCAACAGGAGTTAAGACCCATAAAGATGTCTTTATAGTCCTTCAGAATCAAGTTATACAAATGCAGGTATCTCCTGTCCTCCTCACACACACAAACTCCTGACATGCACATCCACTGTTGATGTTTCCACCTTCGTTTCCACTTCTTCGTGTCAGCAACGGCTCAACTGTGAGTGTTGCCTCCTTGTGGACACTAATTTGTGCAAATAATTAGAAACGCATGCACATTCTGAGCACTCAAAGACACGCAGTTTGTGTGTACAGTGCTCGCATACTCTGCTGATGACGAAATTAGTATCACACTTCCTGTATGCAGACGTTCAAGCATTCGTGTCTGACCGAAGTATACTTTGGGCTTTTGAGTGATATTGCCGCTAGCCTAAATATGATTTCAGTTTAAAATTGTATTTGTGGCTTTTGAATATGGCTGGGTATTAATATAGATTTCAATTAAATTCGATTCCAGTTCACAAGCTTTTGATTCCGTTTTGATTCAATATCGATTCATATTGGTTTATTTCAGTTGATGGCTGCTTCGATGTGGAGCTCTCTAGTGTTTTTGTTTAGTTTGTTTGTTTGTCATGTTTTTTTGTCACACTATCCTGATCAGTTTCACCAGGGATGAACTGCTGAATATTCTGCAGAGCATACTTGATAATATTTTGCCAGTGTTTGATTATTCAGATGTTTTATTAGACATCATAGTTGGAGGTGCAGTGGTGCTCTACAAGCAATCAAAAAGATGCTTGCGAGGGAAGTGAACCGGGGCACTTGTGAAGCTTCGTCAATACAGCTTTAGGACACCACTGCTAAGTATTAATATGGCAAATGTTCACTCCCTTGCCAACAAAATAGACAAACTGCTTCTGCTCACTCAAACAAATAAGAACTTTTCTATCTCCGCTGCTCTGTTTCATGGAAACCTGGCTGAGTGAAGCCATCCCGGACAGCGTGTTATATCTGCCGGGCTTTCAGCTGTTCAGAGTGAATTGCATCGCGCTGTTTTAGGGGAAAACAAGAGGCGGTGGAACATGCTTTTACTTCAACGAAAGTTGATGTACACATGTCACAGAGTTAAAGATGTTGTCCTAATTTAGAGGCACTCTTCATCAAATGTAAGCCTTCCTACTCTCCACGAGAGTTTTCCTTGTTTATGGTGTGTGTCGCCACAAGCATGCATGAACACAGCATTGCAACAGCTGGCTGATTGCGTCACACACATGGAGCAACAACACCCGCAGTCTCTTATTATTCTGGGAGATTTTAATAAAGCTAACTTCACCCGTGAACTGCCAAATCACAAACGACACATCACACGTCCCACCAGAGAAAGAAATATACTGGACCACTGCTACACCACTGTAAAGGATTCATATCGCTATGTCCCACGTGTAGCTTTAGGACTATCTAATCACTGTCTGGTTCATCTTCTCCTGACCTACAAGCAGAAACTAAAATCAGTTAAGCCTGTAGTAAAGACTGTAAAGAAATGGACCAATGAAGCAGAGCTGGAACTACAAGCCTGCTTTTACTGCACTGATTGGAGTGTTTTGGAGCCACAGATGTGGATGAGCTCACAGATACTGTTACATGATATTTCAGTTTCTGTGAGGATATGTGCATCCCTACTAAGACATTTTTGTCATTCAATAATGATATAACCATGGTTTACAGGAAAACTCAGACAGCTTTGTCATGCCAAAGGATGCTTACAGAAGTGGGAATAAAATATTATACAACCAGACCAGGAACACACTTACTTAGGAAATTAGAGTGGCTAAAAGAAGCTACTCTGAATAGTGGAAAAAAAGTGCTGGATCGGTGTGGAATGTCCTAAAAAGCATCAAGTACAAGACACCTCCAACTCACTCTGTAGAGAGTCAACTAGACTAAGTAAGCTTCAGGCCCAGACGTTGTTTCATCTGCCTGTCTGAAAGTCTGTGCTGACCAAGTGCCCCCATCTTCACACAGATCTTCAATTGATCACTGGAGCAGTGTGTCGTGCCCTGCTGCTTCAAATGCTCCACCATCATTCCAGTCCCTAAAGAACCCAAAATCACAGGACTTAATGACTACAGACCTGTCGCTCTCATGTCTGTGGTCATGAAGTCGTTTGAGAGACTGGTTTTGGCCTACCTGAAGGACATCACTGGATTCCTGCTTGCCCCCTTTCAGTTTGCTTACTGAGCAAAAACAACCCTCTACAATCACGTTGGAGAGAATTGTCATTGGCTAGTACATTTTTGTTTTTACTCGCCAGACTTTTGATGACATGTAAGAAAAAATATATTAAGCAAACAGAGAGATGGGCCTCTTCATAAATATTCATGTAATATAGTATATTGTAATTTATTTTTACATTTTGCGTTATGATTTTAATCACATTTTAGCTTTTTAAAAATTAAAAAAATTCACATTCTATCAATTTATATGATGTCACGAAATCGCATTTTTAATAATGATACAACCTTTTGTTACTATTTGAAATTGAGCACATTTTTAACAAAAAAATTCACAAGGTAATTAGAGGTCAGGATTGTGATATTTTGCTGACAATTAATTGCCTGTTTTAGAACTATGATGATTAATTACCATACAAACTCACTATGTGTGCTTCATGCTCACAACAAAGTAATTTATACAAATTTAGCTTGGGTTATATAATAAAATAAGTGTATATGATTTGCTTTTCAGGCTTCAAAAACATATGAATGACAATCAAATATAAAAGTATACAATTTAAAATAATTAAACTATTATGTTAATGATCAAAATTTGTCTAAATAATAGAGCTGTTGATTTAACATGTTAATTCAGTGCGATTCATTTTATTACAAATAATGCGTTAAAATTAACGCAATTAATCGCAATGCCCCCAGATTGTAATAAGGAAGTTTCCTGAGAAATGCAAGCTTGTAGTACCACCTGTTTACTCCAGAGGGCAGTAAGTGAAACTTCAGCTGTGTGGCAACGCGCAGTTTATACAGTGAAGAAAACAACCAGGCAGCACAAAACAGACATTCATTACGTTCTTGCGTTCAAAACATTTTATGGAGCTCAAATTCAAACTAAGAGATCTCAATATGTGTTCTAAGTATGAAACTATATTTATCTTGACACAGTGACCTAAAAATTTCATGTTTATGACACAACACACCCGAGACGCTACACAAGCATGTCTGATGCAGGTGTACATTGACAGGTCCTTAAACAAGCCCTTAGAATAAATCTCCAACAAATCTCATTGACAAATTCACTTGTGAAATGGATTGCTGTGAACTGTATGCCAATGATTGACTTATGATCAATAATATGGTAGTAAACAATACATTGTATTCTAAAGCCATTTTTGTATTGTCTTATCAATGATTAACTCATCTGCCACAAGAATATAATGCATTTTAGTTATCTGAATATTTTTTACATATTTAATATATAATTTTCAAATATTTAAAGATAGGCCTAACTATTATTTCATCATTATATATTGAACTATTGTTATATGAGGGGCTTTCTCAGCAAATATTTGTATATGAGATTAAATGCGATTAATCGGGACATCGTGTAATTAATTTGAATACAAATTTTAATCGATTGACAGCCCTACTAAATAACTAGAATATATCTCATTTGTCCGATTTACTTTTGATCCATTGGACTTTTTCAATTGTTTTGTTTTCTTTTGCTTCTTGTGTAACCCAGCCAACCTGTATAGCTATTCTGTTCTATTATGCAATAGTGAAATATTTCTGCCTTAAATGTTTTACTTTCACACATACATTTATGGCTCTCTGATTAACTCACAAGCCCTTATTTCTCATGAAAGAAGACATTGAGATTCTGTTTCTTGCATTTTATCATCTCCACAGAAATAGAGCAGGGCATCTCCTCTGTCTCACTGCGTGTTATTAACACTGTGTGAATAAACCCACAATGACCATGGACATTTGCAATTACATGGCCGTTAAGTGAAACTGGAGCACTTTGCTTTCACAAAATTAAAAAGTTTATACCTTGTTTATATTTTCATGGGAGTTTGGCGCAAGCCTCTGTAGACGGCGTGCACATCAGAGCGCTTGAGAAGCGGTTCATCTTCACCCGCTCTTAAGAGAGCTGCTCTTGTGACGTCCGCAGTGTGGTTCCCTGAGATGCTTGGAGTTCAGATGAATGAGACACAAGTGCATTTTCCTGCATGCTCATGAGACAGCAAGCAGGGAAAGACACGGCTGAATCCAGCCTCTTAACTGCTTTTTATTCAGTAAAAGGGCCTTGGTGCTTCGACACTACACAACTCAATCACTGGCAAGTTAAATGTTAATATTTACTTGCCATTGACTAATAACAGAAGTTTTTTGGTCAAATAGTGTGAAATTTACTTGCATATGCGAGTGATTTACTCACAATGTAGAGGGCTGAAACAAGTCTGTGGATGATGCTGTCAATATGTCCTATATTTGTATGTCTATTTATACTCGTACCTTGTTTTATATTTTGTGTCTCACTTTAATGTTTTGTGTGCACTTGTTTCTCCCATCAGCAAATAAAATTCCTTGTGTATGTGAGAACACTTGGCAATAAAGGTCATTCTGATTCGGTTATAATGTCCCTTTTGGTTACATATAAAATACATTTTCTCCCAGCTTATGCTGTTAATTATACAGAGGACTGTTTAACTAGGTACATTAGGAAAATATAAATTTTACAAACAGAATTTTATTTTTTCATCATTTGTCATGTTTTGGCTTTTTAAAAATTAACAAATATAAAGGTATTTAATCAATAAATAAGATTATATTTCATATATAATTTTTGTTACATATTTATTATTAAATTGCATAATTTGTACTATTTACAAGTATTTACATTGAATTATTGAACATTGAATTATTGAAATTGTCTCTAACAAAAAAACTGCATTTCTGTCATGGGCATCTATAGAGGAGCGCATGTTAACTACAGATTCCGTATTCAATGACAAACAGGTTGCGTGATTCTCGTCTTGGACACACATTTCACGGAACAACTTTTACTCTCAACACATTGTGAAAGGATCTAGCTGCGGAACACTTCACGACTAAACATCACAATTACTGTTGAGTGAAATGTAAACATTTACCAGCCAGTTTCCAAATATATTCACTTTAGTTGCATAGTGCAATATTTGGCTGCAGATGCTAGTGATTTCCTCTCACTGTAGTAGATGGTTGTGCATTGAGTGAAAGATCGATCTTAGGATTTAAGAATTGATATCGAGATCATTCAAATGGAGATCGCAATTAACTGGGAAAAACTATATTTTTATCTACCTCTACTTTTGAAATTGTTTTACTTTTCACTGTTGTTTTTTTAGTGTAGTTCACCTGCAGCTGCAAGAGCATCAAGCACAAACAAATACTCAGATTGTACCTTTTCATAGATGGACAAGTCATCCCCCTGGTGGAGCTGTCAGCCAAGCAGGTGGCGTTCCATATTCCATTTGAGGTGGTGGAAAAGGTCTATCCTCCTGTCCCTGAGCAGCTACAATTACGGATTGCCTACTGGAGCTTCCCAGAAAATGAGGAGGACATCAGGTGAAACCCTTCAAACCTTATAACAGCTTTGTGTGCATGAAATTAATTCATAGAATTTCTTATATTCTTTTTTTTTTTTAATATATTGTAGATTTTCATAGTGAGTGGAAGTGGACAACTAGGGGTGTATTACAGAAGTCTCCTAACTCTAGAATCCTATTTAATTTGTTACCAGTGACCATAGCAATTTCAGTTAGGATCAAGTTCTATTTCATTTGTTCAAACTTTGTCTTATTGATTAACTTATAAGCTTCATTTTGAAAGCACAGCATTACCAGAGTAAATTTTAAGAATTATAGCATGACAAGATGACCTGTTGAATGCTTAAATGTCTGATGTGTTTAATCTCTTTATCCTCCCTCTATTTTCAGATTATATTCATGTTTGGCTAATGGTAGTCCTGATGAGTTTCAGCGTGGTGAGCAGCTCTATAGGGTGAGAGCTGTGAAAGACCCTCTGCAGATAGGTAAGAAACCAAATACATCCCACACATATCCACCAAAAGCATTAGTCATTACTAAACACACACATCATTCAGTTATAAGTGCTGCGTTTGACCAATCAGTCCTAAAAATTGCTTGAGGTAATTTGCTCAACTGCACTGAGCCTTAATTTGTTTGCACCCACATGTTTTTGTGCAGAGACTAAATAGTTTACCTACAAAACTTAGCACTGTTAAATCATGTTTATGTTTAGACTCATCTGACCCCTAAAGTGCTGGTGTTTAACTCTGATTTACTCGATACTTGTTCAATGCCAAGTCTTCATATAGCTTGAGAAGGAATCCGAGGCATTGCACATAAGGCTAAGTGTGTAAGAGTGTTTTCGGCTCAGGCTATGTAAATGAATGCTATTGTTGGAGGCGGTGGGCCGTACAGCAGAGGCACATCATGATGTAGCTGGCCCAAGCCTGACCCAGCCCGCACACATGCACACCACCCCCAGGAGTCGTCCTATATTCCCATTCACAGAGTGTTTGTAATGCCTTTAGTCCAGCCAACTCTTTAAAAGGCTAAAAAATCATTTGGAGCTGTGTCATGATTATTGATAGACTGATATGTCTGTCTTCGATTGGCCAAGTTAAGATTTGGCACATAGATTTCCTCGTATCAATTTGAAATTCTACTGTAACTTTAGTCATCACCAATATGGTGAAGTGCATAATGTTACATTAAGGGTGCTTTCACACTTGGTTCAATTGCTTGGACTGAACCAGAGTTTGTTTCCTTCCCCTCCCGCTTCCTGCGCTGGCTCTGTTCACATAATTTTATTTTAGTTTGAACCGTGGTCCGATTGCATTATCAACACGAGTACAAGCGGCAGCTGTTTCCGCTGTAACTAGGTAACAACTCGAGAAAACGTCACTGTGTTAAGTGAAGTATTAAGGTTTGTCTCTTTGGATTTACCACAAAACCTTACCATGCACAGAACAACACTTGTGTTTGTCTCCCACGGATGCATTGAATATGCAGTGATGTGATGAATATTAGCATTTCTTGCAAGAGATGTGAAGAATGTGAGCTGCTCTCTGAAGGTGGTGTATTTAGACACAAGCAGGTATGAGAAATGCATTATACCATAATAATTGTGATTGTGAGCCTGCAAAGATGCAAATTATACATCATCACAAGCAGTTCACTTCTGTGATTTGGTATGATAGCATTCATATCAGCAGTGAACCGTACTGGAGTTCACATGAATGTATGCTAGACCACCTTTTCAAGCGGACTCTGGTGTGGTTCCCGATTTCGCACCCGAATTCGGAAAACAGCGTTCACATTATCCAAACAAACCAAACTTGGATGACATTCGGCCCTGGGTGCGCACCAAAAGTGCTAGTGTGAAAGCACCCTAATCAGGCTGTTCAAACAGATCTACCTTTCAGTAAGGTTCAAATCCAAATACTTTGTTTCTCAGAAGCAAACTTCCACGTTTTTTGGTTTCATTTTGACAACACTAGGACTTCGTTTCTCTGGTTTATGTGAGATTTTACTCCCTGCTTGTTGTTTATAGTTGCGGTAGCACACCTTTTAGAGGGGATTGTGGTCATGTTTATAATACTAAGAACTTATAAGAGTTCTAACTGGCCTGGCCAATCATTGGCCACCCACTAAAATTATCTCCTTTTAGCCAAATCAAGCATTCTCCACCACTCAACCAGAGCTGAGACAGAACGCTCTTTACACAGAACAGCTGCACATAAAAAGGAAGTGCTTCCAAAACTGTTGCCTTTGGACTTTGTTTACCCTCATAATGAGTATGTAATGCTAAGCTCTAAGGATCAGCCTGTACCTGACATGCCCAAAACTCGCTGGTTGTTGTTGCAGACTTATTAATCTATTAAACAAACTTTGCTGAATTTCCCGCAGGGATAAGAGTCAAGTAAACTCATTCAATAACTTAATTGTTCATTGTACATGTGAGCTAAATTCTAACTATACCACTCAGGAACATCAGGTTTAACATCGTTAAAGGGTTAGTTCACTCAGAAAAAATGTACAATTCTACCTTCACTCACCCTCATTTTGTTGCTGTATGTGTGGAACACAAAAGATGCGAAGCTGAATGTTAGCCTCAGTCACCGTTCACTTTCATTGTATTGAAAATTGTAGATTCAATGAAAGTAAATGGTGACTGAGGCTACCATTCTGGAAGAAGGACTGTCGTATGTATTCATAAAGACATGAGGTGAGTAAATAAAGAATTTTTAATTTTTGGATTTTCCTTTAACAATAATTTATGTCATTACATATAACTGATTACAAACCAGTTACATTTGTGTTCATGATGTGCTTGTTGGCCCAGCCAGCTGTTCATTCAAGAAAGACACTGTTTTAGTACAAAGGTTTTTATTAACAATTTATTATGAAATTTGTTGGACCTTTTGTTTTAGTGGGGATGGCTGACTGGCGAATGTAGGTCAGGAATAAAAGAGTAGAGGGGTGCCTTTGGCACAGACAGGTAGTCTGAAAGAAAAAGGGGCAGTGTAGTAAAGTTGGCCCGTTGAATTTGGAGCAGCGGCTATAAGCTGAAACCACCCACTGCCCCCACCTCTGCTCGTATTAGCCAGAGGAGTGCTGGCCGCTGTCCAGTGGGTAAAAGCACTTGGCCAACCCTCACACTCGACTTTCCACACACACTCACTCACTCACTCACTCACTCTCTCTCTCTCTCTCTCTCTCTCTCTCTCTCTCTCTCTCTCTCTCTCTGTGTCTCGTGGTGCATGTTGGGAGGTTGTGGGTGAGAGTGGTGCTGAGCGAGTGAAGCTGTGAAAGTTTCCTTTTTCCCCCCTTTTTTTTTCTTTTTTTTTTCTCTACTTTTGCATGGTTCGGTATTAGTTAGTTTATTTTGTGGGAAAATTGGGAGTCGGTTAGGAGGAGGATGGCGTTCCACGTGGAGATGCCATCCGTTTCTCTGCGCAATGGTTTCAGGTGTATGCCGGAGGACGGTGTGACGGTGGAGGATGTTCTAGTTGCGGTAGGAGAGAAGGTAGGCCATGAGAATATTTCCTCTGCTTCCAGAATGAATAGAGCGGTAGTCGTTTTTTTGAAACAACAACAACTTGTAAATCAAGTGATCGAAAGCGGGCTTGTCATTAAAGATGAGTTGGTGCAAGTTACACCGCTGCATAATGCATCTAGTAGAATAGTGATTTCGAATGTACCGCCGTTCATCTCTGATGATGTATTAGAGCGTGAATTAGTGCGGTTTGGTAAGATTGTGAGTCCGTTCAGAACGATCTCTCTGGGGTGTAAAAACCCGGCTTTGAAGCATGTCATGTCTTTTAGGAGACAGGTTTACATGTTTTTAGAATCACCAGATCGTACACTTAACGTTTCTTTTCGTATAAAACATGAAGAGGGAGCATATATGATTTATGCAACTACTGGAAGTTTACGTTGTTTTGAATGTGGTGATGTCGGCCATAAACGGCAGATGTGTCCGCATAAAGAGCGTGGACAGGAAAAGATTAGCCCAGTGACAGAGGCTGAGTTTCAGGCCACTCCAATACAGACGGGTCAGGAGGAGTTTTCAGGCCTCATGGAGGTAAGACACTCAGAGGTTAACATGGCTTTAAATGTAGCGGCGAATACCTCAGAGATACCAGTGGTAGTGGCAACCAGTTCAAATACTGATGATGATGATGCGGTTAAGAGTAAAGGACTCTTGGTTGTTGAACAGGACAGTGAATGTGATGAGAATGTGTATCGAAGTACTAGTGCTGATCAGTGTGTGTGTGATGCGGAGGAGAGTCGAACAGTAGAGGAGGATCTGTCAGATGAGACTGCTTCTGTGCAGGACGTGGACTCCTGTTCACAGAATGGGTTTGAGGAGAACTCTCAAGATCCCCATAAGGATCTCTCTTTATATACCTTAGAGGAAATTGATCAGTTTCTAGATAATACTTTTGGAAAGCAGGTTGATGTTAAAGAATTCTTTCCTGATGTAGAGAAGTTTGTTAAGTCAGTTACTTTTCTTCAGAAGACTGTGGGGGTTGATCTCCTTAGTGAAAAGAAGCGGTTCCGTCTAAAGAAGCACCTGACTACAGTTAGAAAGTATAGAAAAATAGAGAAAAAGAGAACGTCAAAAGTAATGTTGTAATTTTTTTTTTTTTTTTTCATGCATCACATGGTGTCTTTCTTTCTTTTTTTTTTGCTTGTCTGCTCTTTTCTTCCAGTATTTTCTATGGAGGTATTGAGGGTTGGCTTAACATTAATGGTGGAAGGGATGAACGCAAGCGTGCTCTGGTTTCTGAAACAATAGAGCAAAAAAAATTAAGAAGAAACGCATAGCAATATTGCTAATGAAGTTGAGTGGGGTTTATGGTGGAAAGGGCAATACGTACTTAGCCATAAAACAAATGTGAGTGCTGGGGTGGCAATCTTATTCTCTCCAGCTTTAAGAGTTAATGTTTTAAAAACAGAGGAACCTGTAAATGGAAGACTAGTAGTAGTAAAGGCAGATGTTGATGGAGTTATTTTTTATTTTGTAAATGCATATGCACCTAATCTGGGACATGAACGAGTAATTTTTTTCAGTCTGTTAAGAAATGCTTTAATGTTGTGTGCTGATGGTAATATAATCATGGGAGGTGATTGGAATTGCACTGAGAATTTTACTATTGATCGTACAAATGAAGAACCTCATCTTCAGTCTTCATCTCAATTATCAAAAATAGTTAGAGAAATAGATCTTTTAGATATGTGGCGGATTAAACACCCTCAAGTGAGACAATATACTTGGATTAAAATGACAGATAACCGAGTCAGTGCTGCTCGATTGGATAGGATCTATATGTCTAATCACCTTAGTAGTCGGAGTATTGATTGTTTTATCATTCCAGTAGGGTTCACAGATCATCATTTAGTTTCTCTTACTATAAGTATGGCAAAGTGTATAAAAAAGTCTTCTTATTGGCATTTTAATATTAAATTGCTTCAAGATCTTAATTTTTGTAAACATTTTGAGACTTTTTGGCAACAGTGGAAATTGTGTAAAGGCACTTTTGAAAATTTAAAACAGTGGTGGGAAATAGGGAAAACAAACATTAAAATGTTTTGTTTGCAACATACTGCTAATTCCACTATTAAATTAAGAGAAATTATTCAGTCAATTGAAAAGGACATATCAAAGATGGAGGTGGATTTAATTAATAGATATGATCCTAATCTGTTTAACAACCTGCAAGAGAAAAAAAGGGAACTGGGGTTGTATATGAATGAGAGGGTGAAGGGTGCTCTTGTAAGGTCTCGGTTTGTCTCTGTTAATGACATGGATGCGCCTAGTGCTTATTTTTTTAATTTGGAGCACAAAGTGGCACTACAGAAACAGATGTCATGTCTTCGCCTTCCTGATGGGAGGGTGACCAGTAATATTACGGAGATGAGGAATCATGCAGTGACTTTTTATTCCAGTCTTTATACTACTGAACAATGTGATATTGATTGTGCCGAACAGCTGTTTCAAGACTTGCCTCAAATAGACACAGACTCTAAGACTGCCATGGACACTGAACTATCTCTTCAAGAACTCACTACTGCAGTTGGTCAGCTTGGTATTGGAAGATCTCCCGGTATTGATGGGCTGCCGTCTGAATTTTATAAGCGTTTTTGGAATTGTATTGGGAAAGATTTATATGAGGTTTTCTGTGAATGTAACAAAGATGGCTGTTTGCCTATATCTTGTCAACGTGCTGTGTTATCTTTATTACCAAAAAAGGGAGATTTATTGCTTTTAAAAAATTGGAGACCTGTTGCATTACTAGCCACGGATTATAAAATTTTGTCTAAGTGTCTTGCTAATAGACTTAAAAAATACATCACTTTAATTGTACAAAAAGATCAAACTTATTGTATCCCAGAGAGAACAATAATGGATAATTTGTTTTTAATTTGGGATATTTTAGATATTTGTAAAGGTTTTGAAATGAAAGTTGGTTTATTGTCTTTAGATCAAGAGAAAGCCTTTGATCGGGTTGACCATGGTTATCTTTTTAATGTTTTAAAAGCTTTTGGTATTGGTGAACATTTTTTGAATTTGGTAAAATTGCTGTATTCTGGTGCCGCTTGCATTGTTAAAGTGGGAGGTGGGCTAAGCCGGCCAATCCCAGTTTCAAGGGGTATCAGACAAGGTTGTCCTTTATCAGGGCAACTGTATAGCATTGCTATTGAGCCTCTTCTTTTTAATTTACGTAAAACTTTGTCTGTTTTTTTTGTTCCTGGTTTATCTCAGAGTTCAAGTATTACTGTAAGTGCTTATGCTGATGATGTGACAGTGTTTGTGAATCATGAAAAAGACATTAAGGCCCTGGTTTATGCACTTAATGTGTATGAAAAGGCTTCATCGGCGAAGGTGAACTGGGACAAAAGTGAGGCTTTTTGGGCAGGGCAGTTTTCTGTTGAAAATCTTCCACAGTTACCAGGAGGTCTTACGTGGAAAAGAGAGGGGTTAAAGATTTTAGGTATTTATTTTGGGAGAGATGAGTCTCAAAAGTTAAATTGGGAGGGTTTAGAGGAGAGAGTGTGTACCCGATTGTCTCGCTGGAAATGGTTGCTACCCCAGTTGTCCTATAGGGGAAGAGTTTTGGTCGTTAATAATTTAGTGGCTTCTACTCTTTGGCATAAACTGTGTGTACTGCAGCCGCCTATAGGATTAATTCAGAGTATTCAGAGGAGGTTGGTGACTTTTCTGGTCAGGACAACACTGGATCCGATCAGCTGTTTTGTATCTTCCAGTATCAGAAGGTGGACAGGGATTGGTGGATATAAAGTCCAGGATAATGACTTTTCGGCTACAAACAGCCCAAAGACTCTTGTACAATGAAAACTCTGCCTGGATGGACACTGCAACAGCTCTTTTGAGGAGGGCAGGAGGAATGAGCTTTGACAAACATTTGTTTTTAATGCAACTAAAAGAGAAAGAAATGGTGGATCTCCCCCCCTTTTATAGATCTGTGCTGGAGGCCTGGAAGGTCTTTATTGACTCTGAAAACACCAGCTCTGGACAGTTTTGATTCGGCTGGAAAGAAATCTCTGTATTTGATATGTATGAAAGTCTCTAACTTGCAATTTTTGAATGGAGTTGTTTCAACAAGATGGACACAGTTTTTTGGATCTGTTTTTTCTTCTAAAGGCAGCTGGCGTACCCTGTACAAATGTCCGATTGACAAGCGGACCGGTGACCTCCAGTGGAGGATTGTACATGGGGCAATAGCTACAAACAGACATGTGGTACACCTCAATCCTAGTGTTGGGGTGTTTTGTCCTTTTTGTTCCGAGACAGAGTCAATTTTTCATCTCTTTGTGCAGTGTTCACGATTGGGTAATCTTTTTGTTTTTTTAAGCAATTGTTTTTTGTCCCTGGGGGAAGTTTTTTCTTTTCAATTGTTCATTTTCGGGCCAAAGTATTCTGTTCAAAAAAAGAATGTGTCGGTTTTAATTTTTTATCTGGCACTGCAAAATTGGCTATTTGGAAGACAAGGAAAAACAGACTGTTGGGGCAAAGGTCAGTAAACGTTGTGCCTATGTTTTTAGGTTTGGTAGTTTCTCGATTGAGGGTGGAGTATGCATATTATAAGTCAGTGGAATCTCTACCAAAGTTTATAGAATTATGGGGAATAAATGAAGTATTATGTACATTGTATGACCATGAATTGGTTTTGAGGTTTTAAAAAAAAAAAAATCCTTTTTACAATTTTTTGTAATTGTTTTTTAATAGCAATTCGATTGTAATAAAGATGAACTAATCCTCTCTCTCTCTCTCTTCTGTCTCATATGTCTTTCATTTCCTGTATGGTCTGTACAGTGTTATACCTATTAAATCATTCAATCTTACAACAGTTTTTTTAAATGATAATGTTCCCCCAAAATTTTAAAGACCACCTTGTATCAGGGAAAGATGTATTTTTGTAGGCTCCCATTTCTTTTTTCTTTGATTAAACATGCAAACATAGATTTGTTTATTTTAAAGGGGCATGGCAGGAAAAATGGATGTGTTTGCAAAACAATATCCAAAAACGAAGCAAAAAGTTAGTTCTATTAAATGGTATTTTACCATCAATAACTCCTGAAACCCCTTGAACGTTTTTTTATTCAGAGTTTAAAGGAACTATGAACTAGTTTTGTGATTAAATGTGTTAACACCGACTGACAGGCTTCTTTGGTTCTCTTAAACAGGTTTCCACCTCAGCGCCACAGTAGTGTCACCTCAGGCTGGCCAATCAAAAGGAGCTTACAATGTGGCTGTAATGTTTGACCGCTGCCGCATCACTTCCTGCAGCTGCACGTGTGGAGCAGGAGCCAAATGGTGTGCCCACGTTGTGGCCCTCTGCCTCTTCAGAATTCACAATGTAAGGGATTTTAGATGAGAGAGATTCTGTTTTCCAGTTTTTATCTTTCTCCTTTTTTGTGGTTTTTCATATTTCCTTTGAAGTGCAGTCATTCAATAAATTGATTAAATTGTGTCAATTGTGGTCTGGTTAACACATGTACATACTGGACAGCTGAACTACAATCGCATATTCTAAGTCTGTTAGTCTGACTTTGCAAAAATCAGATTTGTGTGTATTTTTTTAAATGCTTGTAAACGTACTGAAGGAAATTGCAAAATTGAACTAAGAAGCTTGAAATTTAAAAAACATTGGGAGAATCTCATCAGAAGAAAATTAAACCATTTATTATTGTTATAATAAAGTTTTAATGTGTCTGTTGTTGAAACAACGCCGCAAACCCATTTGCACCACTGTTACAGATAACTTAAAAAAACTACTTCAGGCAATGATTCTCAGTATATTTTAAAACAATGTAAGCACCAGCATTTGAATATGCACAATGGCCTACTTCAGATGAACATATCTGTGGGGTAGATTTCACATACAGCACATGAATGATCCATCTCTAGGTTTTGTCTGTCTGTGCAGAGTGACCGTGGGCGTGAGAGCACTGAGAAGCTTTTGATTAGGTTTGAAGCTCCCTGTGGGTCAGGGGGGGTGGAGGGAAGGATCTGGACTATTGTGATATCCCCCCCTACAAGGAAGGCCTGCCACAGTTAGAAAGACCCAGTAGCCCAGGCCGTGGGTCTGCATTTGCATGTGGGCTTTGTCTTTTGTTTGCTGGCACTAGGGAAAATTGTAACAAACTTATTTTGCATAAACTTTTGTTTGGTCGTCTGCGCATGCACCTGCTATTGACTGTACTAAAAGAGTATCACAAAGCAGTGGAAGTGAACATGTGCCGTACACTTCCATATGAGCTTGTGGTCAAAAGAGTGTACTTTGAAATGGGGATGCACCGATCCGATACCTGGGTTGGGTCTCCAATACTGAAGCTTTTAGACGGATCGGGTAACAGTCCGACAAGCCCGATCCAAATCTGGTACTGTGTGTTAGGTGTTCGTTACTGTCAAGCTCAAAAAATGACATAAAAGAACCATAAAAACGCAATTAAAATAGTTCATATGTCTTGTGCATTTTATTCAAAGCCACTCGAAGACGTGCGATAGCTCTGTGAATCACAAAAGGCTTTGTTTAATAAGTAAATTTATTAAATGCACGTGCAGCTCCAGCGCTTTAGTGAATGGCGCTGTTCTGTTTACACACACTCGTGGATATTTTTAGCCTTCTCAGAGGTGTGCAGTATTTGAGCGCTACTCACAAACAACATCTCAAATGTAGATGCTCAATAGTCTGGTTCACTTATAATATGCATTTAGAATGGCACTGGTGGTGCTTTTTTTTACCAGAATTTGAATAAGAAGCGAATTAAACTACTGTGAACTTGCTAACAAACAGACTGTAAATGTATTAATGGAAAGGAGTCGTCGAGAACCGGCTTGACAATAAAAATGACATTTAATTAAATAAAAGACATGCACACAAACACACATGGGGCAGCTGCCCGTAAACGTTTTCTCTCTCTCTCTCTCTCTCTCTCACCGCCGCCCGCAGTCGGCCTTTATCCCTCTCGGAGGCTTAATGAGCCTGATAAAGGGGCCGGGTGTGTAGAATCATGACCCAGCTCCGCCCTGTCACACCTGGTGAGTTCAGAATGTCAAAATTAAAGCGTAAGGGTTTAAAAGTTAAAGGTGCACGATTGAGATATATTACTATTATAATGTTGTGGCACGGTGGAGGGCGGGACCGGCGCGTGATTACGCACGCCCGGTCCCGTATCAGGCTAATTGAGCCATCAAGAGGGATAAAGGCCACTTGCAGACGGCGATCGAGAGAGAGAGCTTAATCAGCAGACATGTCTGTTGTCCTATGTGTTTGTTTTAAGTTCTTCATTAAATTATTATTTATATTGACAAGCCGGTTTCTCGCCTCTTCCTTGCCCATTAATTTGATCTGTGTTACAAATGTATTATATGTTTACACATGGTAATATTAAGTTGAATGGTTTCCCAAAAAAATTACTGTGTGAATGAAAAGTGAGCTGATACATTATCTAAATTGAACAAAAAAGAGATCTGAATCATTTAATGTCCAGATACAAGTTGAACAAATGTAGTTTTTTTTTTTTTTTTTTTTTTTTGCTATCAACCATCATTCTACTGATGACTTACTGGAATTACTGTTAATTTTGCTGCTACATTATCCAGTATACTAGTTAATAATAAAGTGTTTCATAAAGGGCACCTATTATGCCCCTTTTCACAAGATTTAATTTAATTCTGGTGTTCCCAGAATGTGTCTGAAGTTTCAGCTCAAAAATACCTTACAGATCATTTATTAACCATGTTGAAAATGCCAATTTTTGGGTGGGAATAAAAATGAGCTGTAAAAGTGTGTGTCTTTAAAGGCAAATGAGCTGGTGCTCCCTGCCCCATATCCAGAATAGGGCGGAGTTTTGACAACCTTGCTTCGGATAACTAGACATAAGCAATATGACTGACAGCGAAAATAGTGGTGTTCTGCTCTATATGTTTGAACCGGAGTCAGACACTGATGAGGGAGACTCCGTCAGAAGTAACAACTTACAGAATGAACCAGGAAGTTTTCTAATGTTTTTTTTTGCACCTTTACCAGAATGATAAAGTGATTTCACCCGACTAGTACTCGTTCACACTTTCCAAGGTGCTGCTGATATGATTAGTGAAATGTTGTTGGCTGGCCATTTTGTGCCAGGACCAAAAAACAGTGAATTTGGGTTTTTCTGATAGTTAATTTTTTTGGCAAATGAAGCTTTTTGCAATTATTTAAAATGCATCTGATCACTCTGCACAATAATCTAGAAACAATGTGAATCAACATCACAACAACCGAATCAGAATTATTTGCAAAACACAATTTATGTCACTGCCAATACTTTTGGCCACGGCTGTAGGGAGCTGCGAGTCTGTCCTCACATCTCTGTTTGCACCAATGCATCCCAACAGCTTAATTGCACTGGTCAAAACTGCTTTGTGAACATGCATTAGAAGACATTTTACTGAACTGGGCTGGTCCTTCTCATAACCATAATTAAAATAATGTTCCCAAAACAACTTTGGAATAGTACCAATATAATTACAGGCTAACTTTTTACCAGATTGACATGTAGCATGTCTTAATGACATAATGCTTATAATTTTGGTAGATGCACATTTTCCATTTGCAGGAATTGACATGTATTGAAAGAACTCAAAGGAAAATGACTTGCAATTTCACAGTACCTAGATTTGGCTAGAAATGAAGAGTGATAATGGTCATTTAGAGTGGGTTTGCTGTGAAATGGCTGCAAATGGGTCATTTCTGATATTTACTATGGAAGTATGTTGAAGTGTTTCAGCCACATGGATAATCCAACACAGCTCAGTGTGTCTGTCTTGGTGTTGACCAGGAATCTTAAACATTTCCGTGCTCTTTATACTCCCCAGTGCAGAACTCCAGGTCCATTCTTCATCCAACCTCCTTTACACCCCATTCTCAGGCTATGTTTGAAATGTCATACTAACACACTTCTCTTGGTAATGCTGCAGTGTATATAGTATGCAGACATTCTACCTTCACCCAAAAATGAAAATTCTCTCATCATTTACTTACCCTCATGCAAACCCAGATGTGTATGACTGTCGTTCATCTGCTGAACAAAAGTGAAGAATTGTAGAAGAAATTCTCAGCTCTGTAGGTCCATACAATGCAAGTGAATGGGTGCCAAATATTTGAAGCTCCAAAATCTAACTGAGGGTAGCATAAAATTAATCCTGACAACTTTGTTGGCAAAATCCATATCTTCAGAATGATAGGTGTGGGTGAAAAACAGATCCATATTTATGGCCTTTATTACTATAAATTCTCCTCCCTGCTCAGTTAATCTCCACTTTCATGTTCTCCTCCTGTTTTCACACTTGTCATGAATTTCACCCTCTGCTGGGCAGGGAGGAGAATTTATGATAAAAAATTACTTAAATATTGATCTTTTTCTCACCCACACCTATCATATCACGTTCAGAAATTATTTGTATGGATCCAACTGGAGTCAAAATGTGAAAAAAATGGAGCATACACATTTTGGCACCCATTCACTTTCATTGTGAGGATCTATAGATTTGAGATATTCTTTTAAAAATCTTAATTTGTGTTCAGTTGAAGAAAGAAAATCATACACATCTGGGATGCCAGGAGAGTTAGTATATAATGAATTAAAATTTTTGGGTGAAATATCGCTTTAATCTTCCATTTCCACTTTGAGGTGAATTCCAATCAAAGTGATTATCCCTATGCCTTACTCACTTCGATACTTTTATTTTGATCGACCCTTCGAGTGGCGGCCCCTTCCCGCAGTGCCCTTCTAGGGTGCAGAAATGCAGTTTGGAATTCGCCTTTTATTATTTGATTCAGACTACTGAATATTTTTTTTACACACATTTAGATTAAAAATGCCAAATAACTGTTTGTTTTTCCAAGATGATAACTGGATGCCACTCACAGAATTAAACATGCAATGTGAATAGATCATATGACAACAATGTTGCTTACTACTGACTTACTACTTAAATATGTTTCATCAAATAATCCCTACTGTTTCACTTAAAAAAAAAATTATATAGTAAGCAATATGCTGTGTATACTGCATAGTATTTAGTAAGTAGTAAGCTAATGTTCTAGTCCAAACATAGCCTTGGTTTCTCAGACATGGCAGACACATTTCACTCCATTCGCTCATGACACAGGACCCCCATGGGACATTCTCTTTAATAACCTCACTATGAGCTAAAGAAAGAATTAGCTGTGATCTGTTCAAAACATGTCTGCCTGGAGCTCATATATTATGCGGGGGCCATTTGCAAATGAGGGGTTATCTGCCCATGGTGGAGGAGTCAGGACCTGGAGGAGAGGACCAGGTGATGGACACACTGAGACATCCACCTGAAGGCATCAATGCCTCCAGGCACATTAGAAATGCACAAAAAAGTGTTTGCATGTTTGTTAATGAGGAGTATGCTCCAGGTTTTCATGGCAGTAGTAAAGCACTGAACTTTGATTTTTCAATTATTTATTTTGGACATCGACTTCAATTATGAGTGACTCTTGGTTTATGTTGTGCTATAGGCATCTGCAGTGTGTCTTCGAGCACCTGTGTCAGAGTCCCTGTCCAGATTACAGCGAGATCAACTCCAGAAGTTTGCACAATACCTCATCAGTGAACTCCCACAGCAGGTGAGGCATGCATTATTTATTTGCTGTTATAATTGTAGAGATGGTCCCATTTTTCATGGCTGCTTTGAGCATTAAAGTGTCTTGCAAGGCTCTAAATGATGGTGATAAATTGCACACAGTGGCCTCATTTTCCTTATAGGTGCAAAGCAGTTATTTGTTGCTAGATATGCGTAATGTTACCAGGGTTTCAAATGCACTCTACATTTAATGGACATTTAAACCTTGGGGAGAGGGAGATTTAGAATTAATTTCATAACCTTCTTACCCATAGGCACTGCAAAACACTTCAAATTGAAGGTGGACAAATCTCATCTCCTTTTCTTCAATACCTTTGTTGAGCTCAAAACAAAGATATTTCTTTTGTTAATTTGTCTCATTTGGTGTTGAAGTTCATTTTGGACTGTATTCTGATTCATTGTTTTGTATCGTCAGATTTTGCCGACTGCTCAGCGTCTCCTGGATGAGCTTCTTTCCTCTCAGTCTACTGCTATTAACACGGTGTGTGGAGCCCCAGGTATGCACTGACCTACAAATTGCAATTAATAGCCACACTATAATGTCTAAAACTATTTCTGTCTCATTTTCTGTGAGGATGTTAGGTTTGGAATGTTGTTACCTTGTCAAATCCTACTTTTCCTGGAT
This sequence comes from Moxostoma hubbsi, assembly GCA_032164185.1. Lineage (NCBI taxonomy): Eukaryota > Metazoa > Chordata > Actinopteri > Cypriniformes > Catostomidae > Moxostoma > Moxostoma hubbsi. The sequence goes on along the minus strand of JAVLUX010000021.1, from coordinate 22,194,646 downwards.
TCACAGATCCTACTGCTGGCCCTTCAGCGTCTGATCAGAGCACTTGGTATTTAGATGAGTCCACCCTCAGTGACAACATCAAGAAAACCCTGCACAAGTTCTGTGGCCCCTCACCTGTTGTGTTTAGGTAAAAGCAGTCAGACTGTTAATTTATCTGATACGGTTTTCATCCATATTCTAAAGCACTGTGATATTATTATTAACACTTTTTATTGATTTATAATAAACAGAATAAACAAAGTATGTATATACAGAATCAACGTTAACCCTCATTATTTTCCCCTTCCCCAACCCCACCTTGTCCCTCAACAATCATCCTTGTGGTCAAAGCCTAAATTACACAATGTAAACATATAAACAAACAAAAAAAATTTGAAAAAATAAAAAATATCAATATCAACAAACAAAGAGAAAAGAAGAATAGAAGAACAGAATCCACAATTACTACCAAAATTTTGTCTCTCTCCACATCATCCTCACTGAGTGCTTTCCAGAAAGGACAAATGTCCCATTTCTTACCAGATGCGTCCAATCTGCTAAATTGCTTATGTGACCTCTTTTCAAATGCCACCACCCTGCCTAATTCGTTGAACCATTTTTCTATGAGGGAGCGCCAATTGGCTGACATCCTTCAAGAATTATCTGTCTGCCAATCATTACACTAGTTTGGACCCAATTTTTTTTATTTTTGCCACCAACTTTAATAACCCAATATACATAGTCTGGGGCAGAATTCAATTTGAGAATCTAAAACCTCACATATAAAATTCTGAACTGTTGGCCAGTATTCATGAATCTTAGTGCAAAAACACAGAGCATGTCTCCATCCTCCAACTGACATCTCCAGGAGGTAGATGTGTCTTTTTAAACCAAGCCTAAACACTCTAGAGGGAGTCCAGTAGAAACTATGCAAAAAAACTAAATAAAGAGTACGTACCCTTGCATCCCTAGACATAGTTTAAAATTTTTTTTACAATTCTTTCCCACTCCCCATCCTCCAATACCAAGTTCAAATCTCTTTTTCATAACCTCTGAAGAGATGTTAAGGCCCCATCACAAAGACTCTGAATCAACAAGGAATAATATACTAATGCTTCTTGCCTCTTTTCAAAGTCTGTGAGCGCCATACAGAGTGTGTCTTCAGCTTTAGGGGGTTGTGTACTTACTCCAAAATGTTACAAAATAGATGGTGCAACTGTAAATACCTGAAAGATTGAGACCCAGATATCCAGAATTGCTGTAATTTCAAATGATCTCAAAGCTCCTTGTGGAGTGGAGTGGAGGGGGGCGGGGCCGGGCTGGAATGTTGCACGCCCGGTCCCCAATCGGCCTGATGGGGCGCACGAGGGATAAAGGCGGCCGGTGACGATGGTTCGAGAGAGAGAGAGCTCAATCCCGGACATGTCCGTTGTGTGTTTGTGCTTTTGTTTAAATTTTCATTAAAATATTATTTATATTGACAAGCCAGTTCTCGCCGCCTCCTTGCCCATCATAACCCCGTGTTACACTCCTTTTTCATAAAGGTCACCAAGTGTAGCAACACCCCTCTCCATCCATTCTTTCCAGCAAAAGGTGGACTTTGTTAATACATAATATGGGGTTCAGCTGTATACTTGAAGAAATATGTAGGTCTCAAAATTGAACATACGGAAATCCTTTGTCCATACTTAAAGGTTTAGTTCACCCAAAAATGAAAATTATCCCATAATTTACTCACCCTCAACCCATCCTAGGTGTATATGACTTTCTTCTTTTAGCCAAACGCAGTCAGTTATATTAAAAAATATCCTGGCTCTTCCAAGGTTTATAATGGGAGTGAATGGTACCTAAAACGTGCATCCATCCATCAAAAAAGTAATCCATATAGCTCCAGGGAGTAAATAAAGACCTTCTGAAGTAAAGTGATGCATTTTTGTTTAGAACTTTATAAACTATAATCACTGGCATCTGGTAATGGCCGTCCACGCATGCACGAGAGAGACGCATTCCGGCGTATGACGAACATGGAAGCGCAGAGGATAGATCAAAACAAAATGCCTGTTATGAATTAGAAGACAACAACAAGTATTTTTAAAGAAAAATGTCAGAGGATTTTGATATAAGAGAAGAGGAGATTGAGTTTTTTGCCCAGCCCTATTTGTTTGAACCGGAGTACACCAACCAGGATCTCCGGGAGATGGATGAGGCTGCAGCAAAACAAAAGATTCTGATAGACGGAGAGTACAGGAGACGTGGTGGTGCTCATGCAGGAAATGCAAGGTATTGTCAACAGAGGCTGAGAGTGTTTGCTGCCATGAATGGATGATTGGAATGACTGGATAAATGCACAAATGCACCATTTTAAGACTAATTCAAATCTATAGTATAGTATAGTAAATCTATAGTTTGCCGTTTTCCTTTGTAAACAACACGTGCTTCCACATTCGTCACTTCTCACCGGAGTGTACGTTACGTCATACGCCGGAACGTGCGGACGGCCATTACCAGAAGCCAGTGATTATAGTTTCTGAAGTTATAAATATGGATATTTTTCTTACATAAATGCATTGCTTTGCTTCAGAAGGCCCCCTCGAGCCGTATGGATGACTTTTTTTGATGGATGGATGCACGTTTTTGGGCTTCAAAATCTAAGGCACCATACAGTACCATTATAAATCTTGGAAGATCCAGGATATTTTTTTTATATAACTCAGATTGTGTTTGGCTGTAAGAAGAAAGTCATTTACACCTAGGATGGCTTGAGGCTGAGTAAATTATGGGATAATTGTGTGAATTTTTGGGTGAACTAACCCTTTAATGTAAGCATACAATAATGGAATGCGGTTTTCCTTTTTTTTTTTTTTTTTTTTTTTTTTTTAAATAATATTTTCCCCTTTTTCTTCCCAATTTGGAATGCCCCAATTTCTAATGTGCTATAGGTCCTCGTGGTGGCGTAGTGACTCCTCAATCCAAGTGGCGGAGGACAAATCTCAGTTGCCTCCGCATCTGAGACCGTCAATCCGTGCATCTTATCACGTGGCTTGTTGAGCACGTTACTGCTGAGACATTGCGCATGTGGAGGCTTCACGCTATTTTCAGAGGCATCCACACACAACTCACCACACGCCCCACCAGGAGTGAACCACATTATAGCAACCACGAGGAGGTTTACCCCATGTTACTCTACCCACCCTAACAACTTGGACAATTTGGTTGCTTAGGAGACCTGGCTGGAGTCACTCAGCACTCCCAGGATACGAACTCGTGACTCCAAGGGGTTGTAGTCAGCGTCTTTACTCACTGAGCTAACCAGGCCCCCATTGGGATGCGGTTTTACTCCTCTGGGCAGTTTGATAGAAAGACTTAGCAATAGTGAGACTCGGACAAGGGCACTCTATTGGAATAGACCAATGGGCCAGGTGCCTAAGATTTAAAGCATAGTAATAAAACAAAATATTTGGGAGGCCTAAATGTCTTTTAGTCAATTGGTCTATGCAGCTACTGAAATGAGGTTGTTTACCATTCCAAATAAAAGACTTGGTATTCTATCAGATTGTTTAAAATAAAAAGAGGAACTTCTCGAGGGAAAGACTAGTAGATTATTGAATTTGGGGATACAATACATTTTTTATAGCATTGACATTCTCTGCCATAGACAAATGTTGTAAAGCCCACCTATCCACATCATACGAGAACCTTTTCATTAATGGGTCAAAATTAACTAACTAAATCTCTCATTTACTGGAAATAAAATGCCTAAATATCTAATGCCTTGCTTGGGCCATTGAAAAGCACCAGTTCAGTAAGCCGTGTCAGGGCAGTATGCTGTCAGAGCAAGATCTTTCAATTTAGACCAATTCATCCTGTATCCTGAAAATTTGGAGAAAGAAATTATTGTTTTATGGAGGCTAGGCATATATCTACTAGGATCAGAGACAAATTATAATATATCATCTGCGTAAAGTACTGTACAAATTTATGAACCACACCTCCTGCTACAATGCAAGGAAAATTATCCTCTTTTCTTATTGCAGCGGCTAATGGTTCCAGGGCAATACATAACAATAAAGGGTAGAGAGGACAGTCTTGCCGCATTCCCCTACCAAGATATATATATTTTTTAATTCATCCATTAGTTTGCACTGCCACTAATGGTTGTTTATAAATTAACTTAATCCACACAATAAAAGCATTTTCAAAATCTTAAAATGATAGTCCCATTCAACCATATCAAACACCTTCTCAGCATCAAGTGAGATGGCAGCAGTCGGGTCTGATCATTCACTACTGACCACATAAAAAAATAAAAAATGTGTAATATATATATACCATTAAAACTATTTTTTTTTACCACTCCACAGATTTAATATTAGCAAACTATAGTTTTGGCTAGTCATTAATCTACTTTGTGCATGATATGAGTCATTTTTCCAACAATTGTTTACAGACAGATTGTTTCACTTTTAATTGACTTTATCACAATTCCAGTGGGTCAGAAGTTTACATACACCAAGTTAACTGTGCCTTTAAGCAGCTTGGAAAATTCCAGAAAATGGTGTCAAGCCTTTAGACAATTAGCCAATTAGATTCTGATAGGAGGTGTATCTGTGGATGTATTTTAAGACCTATCTTCAAACTCTGTGCCTTTTTGCTTGACATCATGGTTAAATCAAAAGAAATCAGCCAAGACCTATGCCTGATGGTACCACGTTCATCTGTACAAACAATAATACGCAAGTATAAACACCATGGGACCACACAGCCATCATACAGCTCAGGAAGGAGACTCATTCTGCCTCCTAGAGATCAACATAGTTTGGTGCAAAAAGTGCAAATCAATCCTGGAACAACAGCAAAGGATCTTGTGAAGATGCTGGAGCAAACAGGTAGACAAGTATTTATAACCACAGTAAAAATTAGTCCTATATCGATTTAACCTGAAAGGCTGCTCAGCAAGGAAGAAGCCACTGCTCCAAAACTAACATAAAAAGCCAGACTACAGTTTGCAAGTGCACATGGGGACAAAGAACTTACTTTTTGGAGAAATGTCCTATAGTCTGATGAAACAAAAATTGAACCATTTGGCCATAATAACCATCGTTATGTTTAGAGAAAAAAGGGTGAGGCTTGCAAGCCGAAGAACACCATCCCAACTGCGAAGCATGGGGGGACAGCAGCATGTTGTGGGGGTGCTTTGCTGTAGGAGGGACTGGTGCACTTCACAAAATAGAAGGCATCATGAAGAAGGAAAATGATGTGGATATATTAAAGCAACATCTAAAGACATCAGCTAGGAAGTTAAAGCTTGGTCGCAAATGGGTCTTCAAATGGACAACGACCCCAAGCATACCTCCCAAAGTTGTGGCAAAATGACAATAAGGACAACAAAGGTATTGGAGTGGACATCACAAAGCCCTGACCTCAAATCCAAATATTTGTGGGCAGAACTGAAAAAGCGTGTGCGAGTAAGGAGGCCTACAAACCTGACTCCGTTGCACCAGCTCTGTCTGGTGGAATGGGCCAAAATTCCAGCAACTTATTGTGGGAAGCTTGTAGAAGGCTACCCAAAATGTTTTTACCAAAGTACAAAATATTTTAAGTAAATTCTATCAAATACTAGCAAAGTGATTGTAAACTTCTGACCCACTGGGAATGTGATGAAAGAAATAGAAGCTGAAATCATTCTCTCTACTATTGTTCTGACATATATATATTTAAATTGTTTATTTTATCCCCTTTTCTTCAAATTTGGAATGCCCAATTCCCACTACTTAGTAGGTCCTCTTGGTGGCGCGGTTACTCACCTCAATTCGGGTGGTGGAGGACAAGTCTCAGTTGCCTCACTGCCTCAGTGACTCACTGTGCATGAGACCATGGTGACTCACAGCACGGGAGGCTCATGCTATGCAATGCTTCAGAATTCAACTGTGAATAATAATGTATAATAGATGTAATTACTCTGCTTAATCGATTAGCCAGAATTTTTGGCAATATTTTTTACATCTAACTGAATCAGAGAAATTAGATAAAAGCTTTTACGTTCATTTGAACCCTTAAATTTTCTTAAGAATGAGACTTATCAGGACTTGCGTCATGGTTGGCAGTAGTTCACCTTTCTTTAATGACTCCTCGAAAATATGTGGAGCTAGTTCTTTGACAAGTCTGAAAAATTCTACGGCAAAACCATCTGGCCCTGGTGCCTTACCTGTTGGGAAGGCTTTAATTACCTCAATAGACTACTCCAAAGTAAGATCGTAATAGTTGGGGCCTGGGTAACAGTGGGTATTGATGCCGACTACCAACCCTGGAGTCGTGAGTTCGAATCCAGGGTGTGCTGAGTGACTCCAGCCAGGTCTCCTAAGCAACCAAATTGGCCCGGTTGCTAGGAAGGGTAGAGTCACATGGGGTAACCACCTCCTGGCAATGAATAGTGGTTTTCGCTCTCAATGGTTCTCATGGTTTGTGGTTGGATCGCGGAAAGTAGCATGAGCCTCCACATGCTGGGATTCTCCACTGTGTCATGCACAATGATCCACATGATAAAATGTGCAGATTGACTGTCTCAGAAGCGGAAGCAACTGAGACTTGTCCTCCGCCATCCGGATTGAGGTGAGTAACCACGCCACCATGAGGACCTACTTAGTAGTGGGAATTGGGCATTCCAAATTTGCGAGAAAAAGGTATACAAAAAATTATTATATCTGAGTCAAGAATGTCTTTTTAATCACTCGTCAATTTGGCAAGTTTATAAAATTGACTTCTGTCTTTTATCATTTGATGTAATGCTGGGTTCAGTAGAAGGGATGTGTTAAAGCGCCATCTATATGATTTTCTTTTCTCTATATGCGGCAACATCTCTAAACACAACAAAGCATGATCTGAAACTAAAATATTCTCATTTGAGCAGTCAGTGGCAGATGGAATAAGTGATTTAGATATTTTCAAAAAAATCTATTCTAGTGTAAACCTTATGAACTGATGGGAAAAAAAGGTGTAGTCTCTCCCAGATGGATTCAAATGTCTCCAAATAGCTGTAAGGCCAAGATTTTTACATATCCTCTGTAGTGTCAGTGTTGCTCTAAAGGGACACCTTTGCATCACTATGCTCAAGGACCGGATCCATTAAAAGATTTAAGTCACCACCCAAAACCATATCATGAAGTATCCCAGCCTGCTTGTAACTTTACCTCAAGATCTGTAAAGTTCTGATCATCAGCGTTGGGTGCATGAATATTAGCAAAATAAGATATTGACACTGTATTTCAGCCAAAACAATGACTCCTCCTAAATAACCTTTGATCTGTTTGAGACATTTAAATTGTATATAATTACTTATCAATGTGATGACTCCCCTGCTCTTACTCGAGCCAGCACTACAAAACGCATGCCCACCCCATGCCCTGTCAAGTTTTTCAGCTTTCTGTGGAGAAAGCTGCGTTTCTTGAAGAACACTATATAAAATGTTTTACTCTTAAGAAAAGATATCACCTTTCTTCTATTTATTGGGTCCCCCAGTCCATTAGCATTCCACGTGGAGAGAAATATTTTATCAACAGTATATTAAAGTGTGCCATATTGACATTATTGTGTACTTAAGGTTAAATTATATAAACCACTTTCCAACATTGATATAACCAAAAAAACCTTAACCCACAGAACAGAAACAAGTGCTTCAACCTCATGCATAACAGTCGGACAATAGATTCTCTGCGACACTGTTGCTACCAAAGAGAAAAGTATTTTTCTCTCCCCTTAGCGTAAACCATGCCATTGAACTGTATATAAATGTATCCCCGGTAAACAATAGCATCGAACACACAAAGTGAATGAATGAGTTCAACAGCAAGTCAACAGTGGGAGAAAAAATAGAGAGTCAGTCAGGAGCCAGTGGGCAGACAAGAGAACAACAAACCCTCTCGGGCTACATCAGTAAAATGCACAATGTGTAGTCTGTATCATTGATCGAATGCAGGCAAAATGACCTATTCACACCATTGATTTAATGAAGGCCATAGCTTGGCGTGAGTATGTAAAAGTTTTGTGTCCATCCTTGCCGTCAGTTATCAGCTTAGCAGGATAAAGCAGTGCAACGCTTACTCTCTGTTGGTGCAGTAATTTTCTACACTCTTTAAATCCGTCCCGCTTCATTTGAGTAGTTCTAGCAAAGTCTGGAAAATCTATGATCTTGTGGTCCTCCAACCACAACTTGCTTTTATTCCTCACTGCACGTAGAAAAAAGTGTCTGTCAGCCGACTGCAGTAATCTTGCCAGGATAGATCAGGGTCTGTCACCTGCCTTTGGAAGCTGACCGAGAGCTTTGCACACGCTCTATCTTGAGCCAGTGGCCCGCAGTCTCGATCAAATTCGGAGTAAGCCCCTCCAAAAACTGCACCATATCTTGACCTTCCTTTTCCTCTGGAATTCCAATGAAATGAACATTAAAACATCTATTCTGATTTTCCATATCCTCTAGTTTTTCCCACACCCGTTCAACATCAGCCTTGGAAGCAGGCGGGTTAGCCTGTAGCTCTTTTTCGGATGCCTCCAGAAACCCAACACATTTTTCAATATCATCCCTTCTTGTGTTCAGGGTGGAAAGTTTCACCTCCATAGATTTCTGCGAGGCTCTCCATATCAGTTGAGATTTTCATCAGTGCTACATAAATGTTCGAGATATCCTGACCAACATCATGAAGCATGGGCAGTGGTGGCTCAGCGGTTAAGGCTCTGGATTACTGACCAGAAGGTTGTGGGTTCAACCTCTACCATCTTGTTCCTGCAAGGCGTCCAACGTGTGAGAACATAAGTGCTTTTTAATGTCCCCACAGGCCTTTTTTGACATCCTGCCTTCCCAGCAGTTTTTCAAACAAAACTTTTTACAGTTCACATCGGTTAATATTGCTTAAAAGGCTAATTGTAGCAAAGTTTAAGCTGAGCTCGCCTCTAAGTGATAAACCCTCGCATAGCGTCACGTGACTCCCTAAATCATTGTGATATTAATATAAAGTTATTTTTAGGTATCACAGAAAAGCACTTTCCTTATAGATTGTAGTGTGAAAGCGATGAATGATTTCCATTTAAGATTTGTTCACATTTTTATTCACTGATTTTATTTCAGCAGCAACCTTTTAACTACCCCATTAAATAGCTTAACATGCACAGTTTTCTGTCCTCTATTTGACGTATTTTAAACTTTATGAGCACACTTGCGTACAGATGGTTTCAAAGCTAAAAGATGGACTTAAAGCCTCAAAACAACTATTTTGATTTAATGGGGTCTTTAATATATCCCATCACTGATTCAACTTGACCAAATTAACTGTTCTCTCTGTTTGTCGCTTGTCATTCTTAGTGATGTGAACTCCATGTACCTGTCATCCACTGAGCCTCCAGCGGCTGCAGAATGGGCTTGTCTGCTGCGGCCTCTGCGAGGAAGAGAACCAGAGGGCATTTGGAACCTTCTGTCCATTGTCAGAGAGATGTTTAAGAGGAGAGACAGTAATGCTGCTCCCCTGTTAGAGATCCTCACCGAACAGTGTCTCACCTATGAACAGGTACACAATCTCACTTAGACACATGTTACACCCAGGGAGAGAGTTTCATGTGCATGAAGAAATTACATTATTCCTATGCGAACACCTGCGTGTCAACTGTCCACAGTTAAGCAATGGAAAATCCATGACATGCTGCATCTACAGCCAAATGTTTGCGAATATAATTTTTGACCATGCTAATATTGTATTGGGGTAGATTAATTAAAACATTTCCATGAACTTTTTTTTTTAATCAACATCGATATTTAAGCTTAACATTTATGTGAATGTTTAAGATAAAGTACATTCACTTAATTTAGGAGCAGTTTTTCACTTAATCGACTTTTTGCCTATAGTTGTTCATTTTAAATGGTCCTGCAGTGTGCTAAATGGGTTTTAAAAGTACAAATATTCCATGTAGTCTCTCAATTATACTGCATCTATATATTGTTATGAAAGAATTAGCAAAATGCTTTTTAATGTAGATGGTATCTTGCGTGTCACACTGCACAATATGCTAGCTTCCCAACATTATTTTATGTTGACCCATTGACTGTGTATTGAGAACAGGCTGTAACTTCCCTGTTATTCGCTTGGTATTAAGTCCCCTCATTTGTTTTTCTTTTTTTTTTACAACCAGAGATTCCCTGGAGGTTTGCCGTTTTTAATGATCCATGGTCAATTTTTCCTCATTTGTTGTGACAAACTTTCAGGTTCATGCTACTCCCACACACACACTACATTATCCAGAGCTTATTTTCTCTGTGTACGGATATGACGTCAACACACATGGGCGAATGGCGTATGTATGCAATTTCCCGCAAAATCCATCCCGACAGCTCTAAAATATAAATCATTATTATAGGTTTATCTAAGTGTATTTGGGTAAAGACAAGACAGTTTGAAAGATTGATTATTGTTGCTCTCTCATTTAATAATATTAAATTTTTTAACTAAGTTACATAGTGTAGCTTTAATTTAGGTTTAATTTAAATAATCTTGAACAGAACTGAACCGTGAGTTCAGTATCGTGAACCAAACCGAATCATGAGATGAGTGAATCATTATACCACTATAAATCATACATTTTTGGGCTGACTTAACACAGAAATTTGCAAAAGTAATTGCATAATTAATAATGGTGTATTTTTCATATTAGAATTCAAAATATTCTGTTTAATATTTATTTTCTAAATAAAAAAAAAAAAGTGTTCGCAAACTTCTGTCGATGACATATCTCCTATGCATTGGATTAGAGATGCGTTTTAAACTAAATATTCCAATGACTGTTGTACTGTAATATTTACAATTGAATGATCTCTTTATTCTTCTAAGATCATTGGCTGGTGGTATAGTGTGAGGACATCCCCCTCTCACAGCAGTGCGAGTGGGCACACAGGACGCAGTAATGGGCAGACAGAGGTTGCAGCACATGCCTGTGCCAGTATGTGTGATGAAATGGTGGTCTTATGGAGACTGGCAGTTCTAGACCCTACAATGAGCCCTCAGAGGTGAGGAACTCAGTAGATCCAGTGAAGCTCAAAAGAGCTGTTGATCCTTGTATGATCTGACTCTGATCTAGAAAATCTTTCAGCTGATGCACTCAAAGCCCTGAGGAAATGTGGCAATATTTGTCCATATTTAGGTATATTAATGTTTATTTGCTGGCTGGGTCTTTCTGATTCTTCAGGCGTTTGGAACTTGCTGCCCAGCTGAAGCAGTGGCACCTGAAGGTAATAGAGATAGTGAAACGGGGGCAGCACCGTAAATCCTTGGACAAACTCTTCCAGGGCTTCAAATCAGCTGTGGAATGCTGCTACTTCAACTGGGAGGTAGCCTACCCTTTGCCAGGCATCACCTATTGCAATGCAGATAAGAAAAATGCCTCATTTTGTTGGGCCAGGGCAGTGCAGCAGCAGAGAGGTGCTAAAGCTGGTACTAGCGGGGACCCTCAGGAGCCCGGAGGAGGAATGCGCAGTGGAACTGCTGAAGCTACCTCCTCTGAACACAAGTCACGGAGCAACTCCCATCCCCCCCAAAAGGAGGTGGCTGTCCGCCCCAAAGAGACAATCGTGAGCAAGAGGAAAGGAGTGTCGGGGGTGAACAGTGGTGGGGTGCTAGTTCGTCTGGGTGGTGGAGTCTCTCTTTCACTTGAGGAGGGAGGAAAAGGTATGTATAAAGCCAGTGGCTCTTCCCCATCAACTGGGAGTAAAGCTAAGCTAACGCAGAGCAACAAGGGCTCTGGTGGAAGTTCAAGCACTGTCGGCGGGAAGCATCCCAGTGCTAAGCGGCGAACCAGCAGTGAGGACAGTTCTCTAGAACCTGACATGGCAGAGCTCAGTCTGGATGATGGCTCTAGCCTTGCACTGGGGGCGGAGGCCAGTAACACCTTTGATTTCCTTCCTCCCCCTCCTGAGATGCTGCCTTCACCCAGCCCCCTGCTCCGAGAGCCACGCAAATACAGCAGCGCTAATGTTACTAAAGACCGCACATTTGAGACCAAGCATGTGGTACACCCTGCCATGCCCTCTGCTGCTAATGCCCATGCCTGCTTCGCTAAGGAGAGCTCCATGCCAACCACAGTAGTTGTAGCTATGGAGAAAGAGGTGGTGGTAGATGCAGACCTGGATGAGAATGGTGGAGATGAGGACCCGGTAGACGATGCTCGGCCCTCGACATCAGTCACCAGCAAGGCACAACGAGGCCGGAGAGAGTGCGAGGGAGGTGGGGCCTCAGGGGCATCTGGACCTCAGGCAGCTGAGTCAGCATCTGGAAGAGATGCTGTTGGTGAAGACGACTACCAGGCATATTACCTTGGCGCTGCATCAGAAGAGGGAGCAGATAGAGGGGTTGCAGATGGCAACCATGAGGAAGAGCCAGACATCTTTGCTGGTATTAAACCTCTGGAGCAGGAGGGCAGGATGGAGGTAAAACATTTTTTTTTATTTACTTAAAGTTTCTCTGATTCTGATTTGATGGTACAGAATTTCAAAGCATTGAAGCAATGGTATAATGGTGTTTCAGGTACTGTTTGCCTGTGCAGAGGCTCTCTACGCTCATGGCTACAGTAATGAAGCATGCCGATTGGCTGTTGAACTTGCTCGAGATCTGCTGGAAAACCCGCCCGACCTCAAGGTGGAGCAACCACAGACAAAGGTACAAAAAAACTGAAATTTCAGATGTTGCATTGGTACATGTCCGTGTTCGCCTCCTGAAATTCAATCTATCCCTGTCTTGCTTAGAGTAAAAAGATTAAGGTGTCGACTAGTAAACAGACCCAGGTGGCAACTAACACCCTGTCTAAAGTTGCCTTCCTGCTGACTGTGTTGAGTGAGAGACTGGAGCTCCATAACCTGGCTTTCAACACTGGCATGTTCTCCCTGGAGCTGCAGAGACCACCAGCTTCTACTAAAGCTCTTGAGGTAAAACGGGCTATTATGCTATTCTGATCCTTCTAATCATCTGCTAGTATGACAGCACAGTTTGTTGTTGGGATATGTCTGTTTAGACCTAAAAGTAGGAAGTACAGTACTGTGCAAAATCTTGGGTACATAAGATGTTTCACAAAAGCATTTGTCTTAAGATGGTTATTTATATCTTCAGCTTTAGTCTGTCAATAGGAAATAGAAATGATAGACTCCCAAAGATTACTGTTGAAAATAGAAAAGATTAGAATTGAAGAACAGGGAGCCCTGCAACAGATGTCATGGCCCTCCTCAAAGCCCCCCACTGAACATTGTGTTAGTCTGAGATTACATAATGAGACGAAGCAACTGAGACAGCCTAAATAAATAGAAGAACTGTGGCAAATTCTCCAAGAAGCTTGGAACATCCTATCTGTCATCAACCAAGAAAAGCTGTTTCCAGGTCTACCTAGCAGAATTGGTGCTGTTTTAAAGGCAAAGGTGGTCACACCGAATATTGATTTAGCTTTTTTTTGTTTACTGGACTTTGCATGACATTAAGTGATAAATTAAAAGTATTTATGTAATTTTTTTTAAAGACACCCTCACTATTCAACATTTTTCACAAGTGCCTAAAACTTTTGCACAGTACTGTATGTATTTTTCTACTGCATTGTAATGTTTTGATGTTTGATTTCACTTCCAACATATGCAATTCTTGATTGGAGCTTTAGTTTGGAAACAACAGACAAAACCAATTTCAGTTTATACCAACCTTCATATTTGATACTGAGTTTCTGTGCTCTTGTGTTAGGTGAAACTGGCATATCAGGAGTCAGAAGTAGTGGCTCTGCTGAAGAAGATTCCTCTTGGTCTTGTAGAGATGACTTATATAAGGGACAGAGCCGAGCTGCTCCGTGATGGAAACTTCTGTGATTACCGGCCTGTTCTTCCCCTCATGCTAGCTAGCTTCATATTTGATGTACTCTGCACCCCTGGTAAGGCACCCATATGCCCTTTTTTCACTTTATTAAAAATGCTCCTTAAGAGCCCCAAAATATCCCTGGTTCTCCCATGAACATTTATCATATTCTTTCCTTTAACACAGTGGTTTCCCCCACGGGCTCTCGACCTCCTAGCCGTAATCGTAACAATGAGATGCCAGGAGATGAGGAGCTGGGATTTGAGGCTGCTGTAGCAGCTCTTGGTAAGGACCATTGATGTGAAACACACAAAACTATAGAGTGCTACTCTGTGTTGCCCAAGACTTTCTCTCACTTTCTGTGTTTTAATAGTCTCTCCTTCTCTCTTTCTCTCTTTTTCTGCTCTGCTCTGTCTGTCTTTTTTTCAGGTATGAAGACAACCGTCAGTGAGGCAGAGCATCCTCTATTATGTGAAGGCACAAGGAGAGAGAAAGGAGATCTGGCTCTAGCACTGATGATCACCTATAAGGATGACCAAAGCAAGCTAAAAAAGGCACAAGCTTTGGAATTATGTATCTAATATATACATCTGCTCACTATGCAATGTGTTAAAGGAATTGTCCATAAAAAAAATTAAAATTTGGTCATAATTTTCTTACCGTCATATTGCTTGAAACATGAACGTTGTTTGGTGGGACATATTAAAGGGCTCATATCTTATTTTAGAAAGGCCAGTAAACTTTAGTCATATCAACTTGTATTTGGGGGTGGAACATTCTCATTCTAGAGAGCATTTCATTTTCAACTATGTATTGAAAGATGTCATCAGTATTTTTGGTCCATTTCCAGAAGAGAAAAAGTGTAAATGTTTTTCTGCTAAAAGTACATTTTGTCAGCTTTAGGTGTGCACTCAGTATTTTTTTCCTCATCAAAAGAGATTTACTCAAAGAAATTAAAAGTAATTTTGAAACATATATATAAAATTATGGCCACCCATGTGAGATGAGGACTCCAGTCACATCAGTAATCTTATAAAAGCTGTTTTATTCAACATGGAGTGGGTCCCCTCATGGGGGCTGCCATGATAGAATCACATGACCAGCCAAATACTACTTGCTTAATCTCAGTAATTGCCCTGTTATTGGACACTTTCAATCATGGATTAAATTATGCATTTTTGACAGTGTATAGTAAATTCCTTCAATATATCAGTTACTGAAAACAATTACTTTTGAATGATGCTGCATCCACACCACTAGGTGTCAGTGTTAACACAACCCTAACCTGACCCTAAGTTCAAGATGACATAAACCAAAATTACCTTTTAAGGAATTAAACAATCATGTAGAGGTTTTCTAAACTAATAGTCATTTTGTGAAATGTTTGTCTGATTTCATCCCTGTGTAGATTCTGGATAAGCTCCTTGATCGTGAGAGCCAGACCCATAAGCCTCAGACTCTGAGCTCTTTTTACTCGAGCAAACCAGCCACCAGCAGCCAGAAGAGCCCTTCCAAACATGCCGCCCATGGTGCCAGCGGTACCACGGGAGGAGTATCAAAGCACACCTCTTCAGCAACATCAGCTTCTGCGCAGGGCATGACTAGTGGGGGAGTGGCAGGGCAGCAGGGAGGTTTAACGGGTGCTGGAGTTCAGAGCACAGCAACGGGAGAGGGCATCAGTGATGATAGAGATCAAGGTGAACCACCTGCACCATCTGTAAACAAGATCATTGTCATGTAGTCCAATAGATGACGATTGATTTAGGATTCCAACAGTAAACCTGGAAATATCAGAGAATGTTGAAAAGCCTGGAGAAGTTATTATAATAAAAAACTGGCAAAAGTCATGGATATTTCTGTAGTGAATATAAATGTTTTTGTTATACTCACCACAAAAATATTTCATTTGGCTAAAAATTGCTCGTTGTTAGTGCCATCTCTAAGATTATTTAAAACAATGTTTTGTAACTTCAAACAACTGAAAAAGTTAAATTATTCAGTCAAAAGAATGACCTATCCTCACGGCAATTTACAAATGCTGTCTTGCTTAAATATTGTACAACTTGGATTAGTTTGAGGAATGTATTTTCTTCTACTGGTTGTATTTACAGAACTGTGTTGTTGTTTTACCTTGTGGTGTTTGTTGTGACCCATTTTAATATTAATATTGCTCATATTTTTGTATTGGCAGAAGGTGCACAGTCAACCCCCTGCGAGCAGCAGCGTGAAGCTGCACCCTTCAAGCCTGAGGGCACTGTGCCCAGTCGTCTGGCACTGGGGGGCCGCGGGGCATATGGCACACGCTGCTGGGGATCACCTGTACGGCAGAAGAAGAAACATACAGGTAAGAGAGAGTGTTTATTTGGCACAGCACCTGTGCTCTTTATTTTTATGTCATAAGAGGCCATCGACCATCTGAAAGATTTATACATAATCAATTCAGACATTTATCTTGCAATATTTTCTCTTTTTACTGTTTATTGTATGCAAAAATAAATTTGAGAGTAAGGTTTTAAAGGGATAGTTCACCCAAAAATTATCTCATCATTTACTACTCATGCCATCCATTCTTTCTGCTGCTGAACACAAATTATGATTTTTGAAGAATATCTGAGTTCTGTAAGTTCATACAATGCAAGTGAATGGGTTACCAAAATGTTTACGCTCCAAAAAGCACAAAGGCATTAAAAGTAATTAATATACTCCAGTATTTTAATCCCTGTCTTGAGAAGTGATATGATAGGTGTGGGTGAGAAACCGATAAATATATAAGGCCTTTTTTGCTAGAAATCCATCTCCCTGCACAGTAGGGGCGATATGCCTAAGAATGTGAATCAACAAAAACACAAAAAGAAGAATGTGAAAGTGATCTGTTTCTCACCCACACCTATCATATTGCTTCTGAAGACATTGATTTAACCACTGGAGTCACCATTTACTTGCATTGTGCTGACCAAAAGAAATTCTTCTAAAAATCTTAATTTGAGGTCAGCAGATGAAAGAATGTCATACACATCTGAGATTGCATGAGTGTGAGCAATTTGATGAGACAATTACATTTTTTTGGGTGAACTATTCCTTTAATAATTTGTTGAGGTCATGTTTCATTTGACCTGTGTTTTGTCAGGCATGGCAAGCATTGACAGCAGTGCTCCAGAGACCACCTCAGACAGCTCCCCAACTCTCAGTCGACGCCCACTTCGAGGGGGTTGGGCAGCAGCTTCCTGGGGGAGAGGCCAGGACAGTGACAGCATCAGCAGCTCTTCTTCTGATTCTTTGGGCTCATCGTCATCCAGTGGCTCACGCAGAGCTGGAGGAGGAGCCAGAGCAAAGAGTACTGATACCAGCAGGTGAGATGAGCGTTTTTGCCCTTTAATGTCCAATTTGAGGGTTTGGTCTTGTTTTTGACTGCAAAGGTGAAGAATAAAATTAATTGTGCAACATCGTGAAGATCTGAATGCTCCTGGCGCTTTTAAAAAAATATGTAAAACATAAATGTTTTAGTATAAATATGTGCTGGAAAATATTATTGCTGATTTTACTCTGCACTGTTATATTAGTTCAGGTAAATTAAAATAATTAAATACTGTTTCTATCTTCCTTTAGTCAAAATAGATTTTTTACTGTTTTATTTCTTGCATTAAACAAAACTAATTACTACAATGACTGTTTGGCTGAAATGATGGTTCATTTGAACCAATATCAGAGTAAAAAAAAAATTAGATTAAGCTGTATATCAAATATCATGAAATGGCTAAAAAAAGCAATTTTATGCTATTTTGACCTGTATGTATCTATATATATTTGCAGTTAATAACACACATCGTCTCTCTCTCTCTTAGGTATAAAGGCCGTCGGCCGGAATGCCACGCTCCACATGTGCCCAACCAGCCATCTGAGGCAGCTGCCCATTTTTACTTTGAGCTTGCCAAGACTGTGCTGATTAAAGCTGGAGGAAACAGCTCCACATCCATCTTCACCCAACCCTCTGCCAGTGGAGGCCACCAGGGGCCCCACCGCAACCTGCATCTGTGTGCCTTTGAGATTGGCCTGTATGCCCTCGGCCTGCATAATTTTGTGTCTCCCAACTGGCTGTCAAGGACTTATTCCTCACATGTATCCTGGATTACAGGTGAGAGGACTTTTATGGATCTGATGAGAGGGAGCGATACTAAAATTGTTAAGCCTTGATATCCAAATACATTTAATTAAAATACAAATGGTTTGAGTTAGTGCATCATTTCAGAATTATGCTGAAAGTACTAAACTGTAGACCTCAAAGATGGATACATACTGTTTTACATTCCATCTTGTTACACAGGCCAGGCCATGGAGATCGGGAGTGCTGCCCTCAACATCCTGGTGGAATGCTGGGATGGGCACCTCACACCTCCAGAGGTGGCATCACTCGCAGACCGTGCATCACGAGCGCGGGATCCCAATATGGTGCGTGCTGCAGCAGAGCTGGCCTTAAGCTGCCTGCCTCATGCTCATGCCCTCAACCCCAACGAGATACAGAGAGCTCTGGTGCAGTGCAAAGAGCAGGTACTGTCCAGCACTGCCCACATTCCCAGCACATAACTAATCTAATAATATGTCAGCAAGTTATGGCAAAATACCATCTTGATTGAAAAAGTATTTTTAAATAAAGTAATGTGCTTTTGTATGGTGCTGTTTAATTGCCAGAGTGTAATATTACTTAAGAGAGAAACACACCATGAAATCAAAGAACAGCAGGAAAAATAGCAAAAAGTTTGTGACGTAAGAAGAGTTGTCTATAATAATTTCAGATTTCCATTGATGTGCTCGCGTTCATGTTTTGATGCAGTTTGAGAAATATAGAAATTGTGTTTTCTGCATGAGTGACATGAGAAGAGGACTAGCGCATATTTTAGTATATGTAGTCCAAATTAATCACTGAATCCAACTCTCGATCCTTTCATTTTCTTTCTTTAAAAAAGAAACAAATGCATTAACTAGAAAAGATATGACTTGCAATTAAACGTTTTAAAGCATAAGATACCTATATATGCCAGAATTCAAGAGCACAAATTATGAATGTTGAGTTAGATTGATGTAAAAATCACATTAAAACTGACCTGGCTGTTCACACTAAAGACACTTTGGGGGAAAAAAATAAGATACATACCTGATTTATTTCCACATGAAAGTGGCCCAGATCAGATTTGAACATGTCAGATTCAAAGTGCTTTTGGCTGTTCACATGACCATCCAGTTAACAGATTTGTGTCACGTGTGAAAAAAAGCAAATTTCAGCTGTGGTGTGAATGTAGCCATACAGGCTAAAATTGTCCAAAATTAATAAAATCCCAGATGCTGTTTACTGTTCATCAAAATCCCAGTAATAACCAGAAAACAAATTGAAAAGACGATGCATTACACCAGACTTTTAATTGTAAACAAGTCCAAAATACACCAGGGAATTTATTTTTAATAATGGAGACATTGCTATACAGCCTATATGCTTTTTACAGCCTGTGTTTTACAAATTAAATAATATATGCATACATATATTTCACCAGATGTGGTTTAATGAGGAATAAGGCTTATTATTATTATTATTATTCACAAGATATGAAGTTGGAGATGTGTGTGCTGATAAGATACATTTCTGTATAGTCAAATTTTAATTTTTGTGCTTAAGCTTCAGTGTTGAACACTTGACTATCTAATTAAAAAATAACAAAATGTGTTGAAGTGAGAATGAACACAGATGAATATTGTCAATGATGAAATATTTAGGTACAGCAAATTCATAGAAGGTATACGTGTTTTTATTTAACTTCTAGAGGCCGCTGTTACACTGTTGAACCAAGCCATTCTAATGGTAGAATCCTCCAGCGCTGGACACAGAGAAATAATAAAATGAAGAACAGTAATGAAGATCAGTATACAGTAGATTTTTGCTGAAACCCAATAGTTCCAAAAAGCAAAGATCGGCACTGAACCAATATATCGGTCTACCTCTCCTTTTGATAATTTTGTGGCTCTTAAAGCTGCAATCAGTAATTTATTTGGAGTATGTTGAAGTGACTTACAATGCCTACCATTGACACCAAGTGGCCTGGATGCAGCATCATTCAAACACAGTAGTTTTCAGTTACCAGTGACATTGTAGAACTTCATTATGCACAGTAAGCCAGGATTAATTTAATCCATGAATTAAAGTGTCCAATAACAGGGCAGTTACTGAGATGAAGCGAGTAGAACTAACATGGCTGCCCCACCCCATATAGAATAAAAGAGTTTTTATAAGGTTTCTGATATGACTGAACTCTTCATCTCACATGAGTGGTCATGATTTCATACATACTGCATCTTTCAATATTACTATACATTTCTTTAAAATTGAAACTTTTTAAATGAGGAAAAAAATTACTGAGTGCACATTTAAAGGTCATGCAAACAGTCTATCCTGAATTCCTGCTAGATATCACTGATATAAGTGCCTTGAAATATCACACCTGTCTCTGTTACAGTCCTAGACTCAGTAAAAACGTAATAAAAAAAAAAAAAAAAAAAGATTGACGTGGGCTGCTTCCAGAATCTTTTTATTTAATATTTAGTTTTTCTCCACTTTTCGCTCCAATTTGGAATGCCCAATTCCCAATGCGCTCCTAAGTCCTCATGGTAACTTGCCTCAATCCAGGTGGCATCTTATCACGTGGATTGTTGATTTTGTTACCGCGGAGTCATAGCACATGTGGAGGCTTCACGCTATTCTCAGCGGCATCCACGCACAACTCACCGTGTACCCAACTGAGAGCGAGGACCACATTATAGCAACCACAAGGAGGCTTACCCCATGTGACTCTACCCTCCCTAGCAACCTGGCCAATTTGGTTGGTTAGGAGATCTGGCTGGATTCACTCAGCACGCCCTGGATTCAAACTTGTGACTCTAGAGGTGGTAGTCGGCGTCTTTACTCGCTGAGCTACCCAGGCCCCCCCAGATTCTTTTTTTTAGGTAATCATTACACCTTTAGGGGCTTTCTGCCTGTCAATCGTGAAGCAGCAAGAAGCTTAGAGTGTCAGTTTAATAGTTGTCAGTTTGCCGTTTGAGAACACTATTTTTCTACTGCTGCTTTTGACAGCTAACATTATAGTACCATATACAATGCCAGAGTTTGGGTTTGCTGACATCAGATTGCATCTCCGTGTGTGTGTGCATGACTCTGGAGAAAGGGGCTTAGGAAAGAGAGCAGATCTAATTCAGTGGCAAGTGTTGGAAGTTCTGGAATGCTAACATAATTTACAGAACCTTTAAAGAACAATTTTGGACCATTCAGATATGAAGTATGCTTTGTACTTGTGAAAAAGAAACCATCCTTATACTTGGCACATATCTTTTCTTTTGCACGTCATTACCATGTAATAATTTCCTATTGACATTTCTTTGCGTTGTTCTCGCCACAGGATAACATGATGTTGGAGAAAGCCTGCATGGCGGTTGAGGAGGCAGCAAAGGGAGGAGGTGTATATCCCGAGGTTTTGTTTGAAGTGGCTCACCAGTGGTATTGGCTTTATGAGCAAACTGTGGGAGGCGGCTCAGGGGCCCAGAGAGAGGGTTCTGGACGCCTCAGGGCCAACGGTGGAGCTGGGAGAACGCCCCCAGAGGGAGGCTGTGGTATCCTGGAAAACACCGGAGCCTTGGATTCATCAGGTGTTGCAGCAGTAACTACAACAGTAACAGCGGCTGCTGTAGTACCTGTAATTTCCGTTGGCTCCACCATCTACCAATCACACGCACTGCCCGGTTCAGCCATGGCGCACGCTCAAGGCCTGCATCCTTACACCACCATTCAGACCCATCTGCCCACCGTCTGCACCCCACAATTTCTGGGCCACCCGCTTCAGCATGTCCCTCGTCCTGCTGTCTTCCCCGTGTCTGGAGCTGCTTTCCCACAAGTACGAGTGCCGTCTGTTTCTTTCCTTGTGACATGATTAATGGATCTCATACTGTTCATACTATATTTTTATTACAGTCTGTAATGTTGTTTGGTTTCTTCATGTTAACTGAAGGTGATAAATAGTACATTTAAACACTAATGCGGAAGCTTGCCAGTCAGTGATTCTTAGCTCTGTATCTCAAGATATCCCGGAAGAATATAAATGAATAAGAACAAGAGATTCATACCAGTTTGATTTTATGATTATAATAATAAAACTTTACAGCTATTCCTAAATGTATTCTTTGACTTTTAAGTTTGAAATGCCATGGATGTTTAACTCTAGGGACTATGGAGGCATATCAACCTGGCTTAAAGTGCATCTGTTTGTCATTTCAGGGAATGCACCCTGCCTTTATCGGTGCTCAGTACCCATTTTCTGTGGCCACTGGCCCTCATTCTCCAATGGCAGCGACCGCTGTCACTTTCCCTGGAGTCCCTATGCCGTCCATGACTCAGATTGCAGTCCACCCATACCATACCGCAGAGGCAGCACTGCCCCTCAGCACTACTGTGGCAGGTAAGGAGGGAAAGAGGAAATGGAGTGCATAGGTGTCTAAAAAATTGTCACTCAATGAAATCTCACTCTCAAGGTTCACTGAAAGTTTGGGCATCCTATCCGTTGAGGTACACTATTAAGTTCCAATTTGGACCTGAAGTAAAAATTAGAGCTTTTAACAGATGTCTAAAATGATGAGAATTCAGTTATATCATTATTTTAGAAAAAGTAATTTTTCTACCATGACCACTGTCCTGTCACCAAATGAAACAATGCATTAAAATTACTTGGTGCACCTTTAATCCAGTGCAGAATTTACCTGTTCATTACAAGAGATTTCGTTTTTGGAATTGTAGTTTGCTAATTCAAAGGCAATCAGCACTCTTTTTATTCCAGAGACATTAGAAAGTTTAGGACTCAGGAGATGGACTACTAAAGTGTACATACAAATGAATAAGAAAAATCGCAACACTAAATATGGCAGCTGTTGTCCCTCCTTACAATTAAAGAGCCAGTCGCCTTTTTGATAGAGGCATTGCAATGCTCTGTACGGTGGCTGTAGGAATGCATGTCCTGCCTTACAAGTTTTACAGCTTATCGACTGTTTGTTTTCTCAAGATTGTGCAAGCACATAACCTAGACCAGTCTGAAAACATTTTGAGATTTCGGCCTTTCCCCATTAAAGTAGATTGTAGCTTTACTTGCTCAACTGGAAATGGTTGCCCAGAGGCCTTTTCAATATGACTGCAGTGTTATCTGATTAGCCTTCAAGGGATTTTGTTTGTTCTATTTTAGAGCAGGGACTACAAATGTAATGTTTTTCAATTTTTTCGTTCTGGTTCAGAAGTTCCGCAGCCTCCTTTCCAAATGGTAACCAGTTAACGTTCTTTTTAAAAGGCAGTACTCTGTGCTAAGGGGTGGGTGAAATACCAATTGTATTTTTGCCAGATCTCGCAAGCGAGTCAGGCAAACTGATATTGAAAACAAGCCCAAAATAAGCCACTTGCCTCACCAAAACAAGTGAAAATAAGCAATAATTTTTTTTTAGGATTTATCAGCATAGAAATCACAACAAGCATACTGTTAATTAACAGTTAGGTATCATTTTAATTATAGATGATGCTTAGTCTTGTACTAATGCTTCATATCTAACAATAATTCTGTGAAGAACTGGAAACATTTAAAAAAAAAAATTCTCTCCGGAACAATTGAAAATAACTTTTTTCCTGTTTTAGGTTGCGTTTTTCAAAAAAATTTAATTGGTTTCCGTTTCCATTTTCGTTCCTTGAACTGTTTTTAGTTCCTGTCTTAGAGCCACTTGAACATTCTCCTCTCTTTGTTTTACCCAGGAGTACATTCGGGCTCTACCATCCAGACTATTCAGGGGGCTTCTCTTCCAGGAATCTCATCCCAGCCCACCTCACTGGTCAGCGCGCCCTTCCCTATAGAAGACGAGCAGCATAATCAACCAATCAGCCAGCAAGGGCTTCATTATCTACACTCAGCCTACAGAGTCGGTAAGGAAGGCTGATTTCTGATTACCTAGATCCTTTAGGGCATGGCTTGCCTGTCCTTATGTTGCTTTTTTGCACTCATTAGGATCCATCTGGTCCTGAATTGTGGTGATTAATTATCAAGAGAGGTGAGGGAGTGGTCGGTTGAGTCCATGTTGCAGGACTGACAAAGAACTCTCACAGTGAGAAATATTAATTAAGGCATGACTTCCGTACTCACAAAGAAGATTAGGACGTTGGGTGCATGAGCCAATTCTATACTTGATCGGTTTAGTGGCTGAATGCTGACTGTGAAATGTTCCCACCCCTATTTAGGTATGCTGGCCTTGGAGATGTTGGGAAGGAGGGCTCACAACGATCATCCAAACAACTTCTCCCGTAGTCCGCCATACACAGAAGACGTCAAGTGGCTGTTAGGCCTGGCTGCACGTCTTGGTATGCACACATTAAATATGGCTTTAGGTTTTCTCAAATTGTTTTATTTCCTGTTATCTGCAAAAAATAGCTGAGATGGTGAAATCGTCTGTATATGAAGCGTTGCCATTTTACCTTGCCTTCAGCTGAGAAGAGGGAGAGGAGATGTAACAGCAGGTCTCTAACAGAGTTATTGACATTTCGATGTCATTCCTTTAACTTGGCAATAGATATAGACTGATACAGATAGATACACACAGATCACAGCATGTGGCTAAATTTTATGCTCCTAAATGTAGAATTAGAAAGGATTAAATATTTTGACATGTTGAGGTTAGAGCAACTGGTTTGTCTGTTTGCTTGCGTAATGGTCCCCATTTGTGGCATTGTTACATTTACTTTGTCATTTACATTTCATCTTGTCCATCAGTTTGTAAAATAAACAAACAAATACAGCAATGCACTTACAATGGAAGTCTAAGGGTAAATTGTACTGAATTTTTTATCTTTTTTTTATCTAAGCACTTACATTTTTAATTATTTATTATTTGATCAAATCATCTTTTTGAAGTTGGACTAGTTTGGGAATCAGAGGTTGGTTTCCAGCGAGTCAATCACACCAGTCTCATTTAGTGTTATAATTATCTCTCATCTCAGCATTATTTATTTTCTGTATATTATTTTTATTGAGATTTTCAAACATCAAAAACAACAGACAACAAGACCCTTCATAAAACAGGAATCTGTGCAATGTGTAAAATGAAACAAAAGTACTATAAAAATACTATAAAAAAGGAAGGCATACACAAAGCCAACCTCTGTTACAAAGTGTAATCACAATAATTACAGAAAGTGATTATTACAAATCAGGAAAACATAAATGAATAATTAGAACTTCAGATTCGACAAAAAAGTAAAAACTGGTTCCCACATCTTATCGAATTTTGCAGGGTTCCCGGATATGGAGTATCTAATTCTTTCAAGATGTAACGTAGAAGTGAGTCCAGTTAGCCAATCAGAAAAGAGGGGTCTAGTATTTTTTTTTCCACAAAAGCAAGATAACTTTCTTAGCAACAATTACACCATATTGAACTGGTAACCGTACCTTTGGCCTGAGAGCCTGCAATGAGTCTGACCAGCCAAGAATTGCTATGAGTGGGTCAGGAAGTAAAGTACAATTGTAGACTTTGGCAAAAAACTGAAAAATTTCTATCCAAATCTCTGAATTTGTGTACAGAACCAAAAAAGGTGTGCCAGGGTACCCTCAGCAGCTTTACACTTATCACATACAGGAGAGACAGAGGGATAGCATTATTTATTTTCAATCCAAATGCTTCTTGTTTCCTAAACCTTTCTCCTGCATGCATCTTTCTGCAGGTGTGAACCACGTGTACCAGTTTTGTGTTGGAGCAGCAAAAGGTGTTCTGAGTCCATTTGTCCTTCAGGAAATCATTATGGAGGCTCTGCAGAGGTTAAACCCTGCTCATATCCACGCACATCTCCGCACTCCTGCCTTCCAACAGCTTGTGCAACGCTGCCAGCAGGCCTACTTACAGGTACAGATTCACAAATCCCCAAGATTCACCATGGGGAACTAATCATGCCAACATAGTTACTAAAAACATTGCTAATGGGATAAAATACAGAAATTAATCTGGACCCTTAGAATGATCCAGGAACATTCTTCCACAGACAGAAGTAGTTGAATTTACATTTATACATTTGGCAGACGCTTTTATCCAAAGCGACTTAAACTTAGTACAGGGACAATTCCCCCAGAGCAACATGGAGTTAAGTGCCTTGCTCAAGGACACAATGGTGGTGGCTGTGGGGATCGAACCAGCAACCTTCTAATTAAAAGTTATGTGCTTTAGCCTTCTATGCCACCACCAAATTAAACTTATACATTTTGTACAGTAGTTCCTTTTTGAATAAGCTGTGACAGCTTTGTGTCGTTTTTGATCTTTTATTTAGGGTTTCTGCAATTCTCAGTTTTAATTTGTTCTTCTTTTTTTTTAATTAAGGCCTTAAAGTCTCACATTTATAATGTAATAGCTTGAAATGTTGCATGTGGGAATACAGCTATACATATTGATTTCTCGTTGCATTCAAGTAGCTTTTAACGTGAAGTTTGCAACATTGGTAGCAACAAACAGGATTGCAAAAATTCTGATTTTCAAGCAGGCTTCCTGAATGTTGTCTGCCACTGGTTAAACAGGTAGCCCCATCCCAAAATCATGCCAGAAGTTGATCAAAACCATATGATGACATGTTTCTGAGAATTTCTTACAGTTCAATTTAGGCCTAGGTTGTCTTAATGTCTTTTAAATGTCTTCGATTTAGCTTCAGCAACTGTCTCAATCAGTTTTCTTTTCAGTTAGACTTAACTCAAATTCTCTACTTGAAAATGTGAAGAATTTTGAGTTGAGGATTTTGAGGGGTGCCTAGGCTGGATTATGACGGCATTGTCACCCACACTGAATATAAATAGTGCGTGAACAATTCTGGAGTGTTAAAGCTCGAGAGAGAGTCTGAGTGTGTTCGGAGGATAGGGCATACTGATGACAGAGCATCAAACATACAGTGACAGCCCAAAACCAAGAGCTGCTTCCTAGAGGAGCAGCACACACATGCCATCTCCCCCTTACACACACTTTTACAGTACCTGCTAGCTGGCTCTGAGTCTGTTTTGCTCTTTCAGAGAGATTTCAAATTGTTGCAAAGGCAAACTACACATATGTCTACGCAAGTGGCCACCATACTGTTGTATTAGTCTTGCACTGAAAAATGCCCAGATTGAGAGAGATTACCATGCATCTGCCACTGTAAATCTTCAGGAATTAGTGTAAGGTATATGTGGAAGGGAGATCGTGCCAGTTTTAATCCACTATCTCCATTTGTACCTAATGAGATGAGGGACCCAGAGGCAGTATTTAAGTGTAAATCTACGCTAACTGTCACAGAGTCATTTTGTATGTCGCTGATGGGAAATGCACTCCATGTGCAGTACCCCTATAAACATCCAGGGACATGACACACTCTAACTTGTTTACATTTTATTAAGAGGCTCAGGGTAGAGCCATCCTTATCATGTCTCACACAAGTACTTTAAAAGGATTGAGACCCATCCATTGACAATTGACTGTTTGCTGTATTTAACCACAAAAAGGCATCACATTAATGCAGAGGCCTAGGATATGCAATTTGTAATTTTTTCACTGTTAAGTCTCATGTCAGTCAAGTGTTTTAGTCTTTCAAAGTATACTCCATTGAGCATAAGCCTACATAGATGCATTCAGTGCATATGCACTACGACTGTTCGTGATTCTCTTTAGTAGAGTCAATTCGAGGCACTTGCACAGTTTCATAAAGGGTCTCAATCAGTTTCCTATTCCAAAATTAGTTTTCTAGTGGTCACAATTGTGAGCATGATTTATATAAGCCAGAGCAATTTGAATAATAAATCCGTAATAGACTCTAAACAATATATGTACCAAACAGTGTAAGAAATTAGCTTTTTAGGGACAATATTTTTTAGGGGTATTTTTTTTATCTTTATTGTAAAATTTCAAAATTCAAATGAATTTCAGTCACAAATGTAACCGGTGGGATTCAATGGGTTGTGAATTTATGTACAATAATTTAGAACATCCAAAATGAGTTGCAACTGCAGTAGATTACCTTATAGGAAAGTCTCCAGCATCAAATGACTGTATTTGTGTCTTACCTTCTTAATTCAATATTTACTTGTGTGTTTTTTTCAGTATATCCACCATAGGTTAATCCATCTGACTCCAGCAGACTACGACGACTTTGTGAACATCATCCGAAGTGCCCGTGGGGCGTTTTGCCTGACACCAGTTGGCATGATGCAGTTCAACGATGTGCTGCAGAACCTGAAGAGGGGCAAACAGACTAAGGAGCTATGGCAAAGGATCTCTTTGGAGATGGCCACCTTCTCACCCTGAATGCTCTCTAGAGACCAGAAGGGATAGGAACACTCATTCACCTGCAGCTATCCCCCAGGCCACTTACACAATCCCACACGGGTCTCTCCATTCCCCTTTGTAGGAAGTGCAATCATGCCAACTTCCTGTACAAGCCCACACACATGACAGAACATAAAGTCATGAGAATGTGGTACAGAGCTACTGGGGCAAGTGAATTACTCCAGTCGATTGGTCCTCCCTTTGTAGAGTTGATAATTCAAGTGTTGTGTCTGATTTGTCTTTTTATCTTCTTTTCTTTATTTGTGTGTACTGTCAAACAACTAAATGGCTATCTATGTTTTATATGTGTCCTAACATCCTTCATTTGCTAATTTCTGTGCTTTGTGATCACCCTGAGTTCATTTAGATGGTTGATAAGGGGACAAAGGTTTTCACTTGCTATGTTGATGTTGAAAAAAACAAAACAAAAAAAAGAAACACTAAGTGTCAGACTCCTACTACAACATTCCTCTACCCTGGAGAACAGAGCCTCCATCAGTCATAAAGGATTTCAATGTTGGATATTGGATAGCAGTGTAAACATATGAAAAATCTAACTTTATTGAAAGAATTAAAGAGACATTTATTATGTAACATTAATCAAAGTACGGGTGAGGATTCTTCAATGTTTTATCATTTGTTTTTAATATTTTGTATAGTATGGTGTGTATGCAGAGAGCAGGATGAGGAATGGAAGTATGTTATTACTGACTGATTTGTGAGTTCCTTTTTCCAGTCAACTGTTGGTGGCTTGAGTGCTGGAACAGAGAAGTCTGGCTGGACCAGATTACACAGCTTTAACATTTTAATTACAAATCAGACTTTAGTCCAAAATAATTAGGGCTTCCTGTCATTTAAGTTGGTTTCATTTGTATGTGAAATCCAGCTATTTGAAATGTAATTTCCAATACAGATTCATATCTTTGCAATTTCATATTTCAAGAATTGGTCGAGCCTCACACATGAGCTTTTTTTGTTCTCATTGTAAAATATGTTAACTGCTTCCCTCTGACTATCGTAGTTGAGTGGTCAATAAATGTCACTGTCAGATTCCCATGTTCCCAGCATCAGCTCAGCCCCAACTTTGGAACTCTTTAGTGGAGAGTGACTGTGTAGAAAATGTACTGTGATATTTTTGTATTCTTCAAGTGTAGCTTGGTTAAAAAACAAAAAAATAAACAAACAACAACATAAAATACATACATACAAATATATAAACTGCTGATTGCAAAAAGCTGTAATCCAGAATAAATGGGGGAAAATTGAGAAACTAAATTGGAGCAAAGCAATATTAAAATTGTAGTATTTACTTAATAAAGATAAATCAAAACACTTAATAGGTTTTAATTGTATCTGTTCATGTTTGATCTGGGTCTCTCCCTGTAGCAATACAAATATTAATCACAGGTGCCTGTAACTAAAATAGGTTATTATCTACTAGCTTTTATAATGTTTAGTATGCGGTAGTAGTTGTTTATATCTATTATTTTTATATATATATATAACAGGGTATAGAAATGCTTTCTCGTTGAGAACATTGACATTTTAGCGTTCAACGTTTTACCAGGAGTCTTTTGGCCGCCTGGGAGCGCTATAAGGTTGAAAATGAAATTGTTTAACTTTTTTTTTTCTTTATTTCTTTGTGGTGGCCTATTGCGAATTCCAGTTCAACAGAGGGGAATGATTGGACACAATTTTATGTAAGACTTTTAGCATGAATTAAAAAAAAAAGAAAAAAAGAATGATATATGGCCTAGAAGCTTTGCATATTGAATACACGGTTAGTTTGGGTGGACAGTGCAACTTTTTCATAAATGTGTTTCTTAATAATAACTATTATTGATTAAACTTATTAGACAGTGATCGTTAAACACTGTTCAGGTAGGATGTGCATTTAAAACTCAAACGTATAATGAATATGCATGACAATCTCACACCGGTCCTCGTTTGGGCCCCTACCTAAAGCTGTTTAGAGGTGCGTTCTGAAGCAATTTTCCAATTTTACCAAGTCGCAGGGGTTAATGTGAACTGATTAATATCTTGACATCTTATATTCGGGATATGTATGCTCTAAGCATTCCACAACCTCACTTGGAAGATCTCAACTGATCCAGCTTGAACTTCATGTTTTAAAAATACTTTTAAATAATGTCACGTGAAGTTATGTGTCCGTGGTTCCCCCCCATTGGAAGGAGGGATTTGGTTCCTTCCAGAGTTTTCAGTAGGTAGAGCGTCTCTCGAGCCATCAGCATCATAGCCGAGTGAAGATGGCGACAGAGTAATGCTGTCAAGGAAATATTGAGTTCGCCTTTTTATTTGTAACTCACTAAAGCTTCAAGGCATGTCGGATAGCTGTATCTAAGAAAAGTGCATCGGTGAGTCGTGTTTTGTGGTTTCTTCCAAATAAGGGCGGTTGTTCCTCTTCAGAACTGAAAAAAATGCTACCACTAGTCGCGCTAACCGCGTTCTGAGGAAAATCTGAGGCGCGAGTTATCAACATGTTAGTTCAAACCTCTGAGTTAACGAACAGAAATGTGTTTTAAAAACATCGAAATTGCAGGTCTCAAAGCTCTGTTGCTTGTATAAAAACTGCCTTCAGCACAGAAGGAGTCTATATAAGCTGCGGTGCAGTTTGGTGTTTGGGTAGTTTTGCAGTTCTGGTGGAAGTTTCGTGTAGTCTGTGATTTTTATCTACACACCCAGCAAGTGTTTTATAGCATTACAATCTCTATACTTTGACAAACCAGAGGATTCCTGGTTTTTACGTTTCTCGTGTGGTTACAGGAGCAAATCATGCGTAAGTATGAGTGTCAAGACCAGCCGGGACAAAAAGCAAAGTGGGATACTTGATGTTTTTTAATGTATTTTTTAATGCATGTTTCTATGAAACTTTATAGACAGTTTCAGTTTGTATAGGAATGTAGAGAAATATCAGCAGCTCTGCCAGCTCGTGCCATAGAGACTTGATTTGAAATGGGCAGTAATGAATTTTGCATGGGCTTTAGTCAAGGCTCTGTCTCTGCTCTCTCTGCCTCTCTCTCTCTTTTGTCTGATGTGTCAGCCTGTTAGAATAATCATCCTCTGCCCTTGGACGTGTACTACTTTGAACTTTTTGAATGTAAATTGAATGGGTTATTTTAATCCTTTGTGGGCGTTTCTTATGTTTTGATATTGAGAAGAACATGCACATCTGTAATTGTTCGTTTGTGTAGCATCTTAACTTTTTATTATTTTATTGTACTGTCTGCTCTTTGAATATTAAATTGGGAGCGTTATTAAAAACCCTTCCCGCAAGTGTTCTTCAAATTCATAAAAATAAAAACAAATCATGTTTTCATATCCGGCATGTCATTGAAAAGTTTAATGCATGCACGGCGAAATGTTATTGTAATGTGATGTCAAATTAAAGTGAGCTCATTTTAGTCAAATCTGCAACTAATAAATCAATAATATTGTGTTTTTAGAGTTTTTTTCTAAAAAATGCTTGCTGTTCTCTTCTTCAAAAAGTCGTTTTGTTGCCTGCCAGGCATTTTTCTGAATCCTCATAAAAGGATTTTCCCCATCCTGGGGCATTTTTGTAAAATTGAAGACTCGGATGATTAAGTCGTTTTCTTAGCAGTATGTTAATTTTTGCTTATTGTTTTATGTCCCATCTTTTATCCTCTTCACCATGCACACAGTGTTGTACAACTTCAGAGTAAAAAAACAATACAGAAATATGATATTACATCACTATATAATACATAATGAAAATAATGAATTGGAGGTCGAGGATGACTTCTGTTCTGTCCTGAGAACATTGTGACTATCTGAGATAATTTTGTAAATGATTGTTGAGCCTGGGGGTGGCTCTCACATGGATACTTTTTTGAGTACAGGGGGAAACCCAATAAAAAACGTGGGTCTCTGAAAGTGGGACAAAGTTTGGATTATGTCAAGTGGTTTTTATTGTCGTTTAACCATATACAGTTAGTACAGTACACAGCGAAACGAGACAACGTTACTCCAGGACCATGGTGATACATAAAAACAACATAGGACAAACACAGAACCACATGAGTCTACACAGACTAAATAACATTTCTACATAAAGTGCACGTGCAAATATGTGCAAAAAAGGATGGGACAGTACAATAAATTACTAAAAGGAACAAGACAACAGGCACAGTGAGAGACAGTGCAGTGCCGACCTGTACACATTTTTAATCTGAGTAGTGCAAAAGATGACACTTTCTAAAAAATGGGGGGTGGGGGATGTGCTTTTCTCAGCCTTCGAATTAAGTAGAGATGCTGCTGGGCTTTCTTGGTTATAGAGCTGGTGTTGAGGGACCAGGTGAGGTTCTCCGCCAGGTTAACACCAAGGAATTTGGTGCTCTTGATGATCTCCACAGAGTAGACTGGCTCTACACCAGTCCATTAGCCGCTGCACCTCCTCTCTGTATGCTGACTCGTCGTTCTTGCTGATGAGACCCACCACGGTCGTGTCATCGACGAACTTGATGTGGTTTGAGCTGTGCATTGCTGCACAGTCGTGAGTCAGCAGAGTGACCAGCAGTGGACTGAGCACACAGCCCTGGGGGGCCCCAGTGCTCAGTGGGGTGGTGTTGGAGATGCTGTTCCCGATCCGGACTGACTCGGGTCTCCCAGTCAGGAAGTCCAGGATCCAGTTGTAGAGGGAGGTGTCCAGGCCCAGTAGGTTCAGCTTCCCAATCAGGTGCAGAAGAATGATTGTGTTGAATGCTGAGCTGAAGTCTATGAACAGCATTCGAACGTATGAGTCCTTTTTATCTAGGTGGGTGAGGGCCAGATGGAGAGTGGTGGCATTGGGACGATACGCAAACTGCAGTGGGTCTAGTGAGAGGGCAGCTGAGTCTTAATGTGCCTCATGACGAGCCTCTCGAAGCACTTCATGATGATGGGTGTGAATGCGAAGGTACGGTATTCGTTGAGGCAGGACACTGAAGACTTTTTTGGCATAGGGACAATGGTGGTAGCCTTGAAGCACATTGGAATGACGGCGCTGCTCAGAGAGATGTTGAAGATGTCGGTAAGAAGTCTGGTCCAGCAGCCTTCCGTGGGTTGACTCTACGTAAAGTTTTCCTCACATCAGCCGTGGTAAGACAGAGCACCTGGTCGTTGGGAGGAGTGGTGGTCTTCCCCGCTAATCCAAGTCTCCGTGAAAACAAAGACACCGCAGTCTCTAAACTCATGCTGCATAGTCAGCTGGAATCCAATGTAGTCCAGTGTATTATCCAGTGAGCAAACATTTGAGAGCAGGATAGACGGGAGAGCCGGCCGTCTAGGGTTTGTTTTTAGCCTATCATGGACCCCCGACCTCTTGCCACGCTTCCGCTTCCTCGCACACCGCTTACGGCGTCCTCTCCCCTGGCCACTGGCATCAGGTGATGCCGAGGACTGGAGGCCTGGTCTCCGCAGCAAGCCAAGGTCGCGTAGCTTCTCCTGCAGATCATCATGCAGCTTTGTTGTTGCATGAGTCTTATATTTGAGCAGTGTCTGGCGATGTTCATGTTTACCACTTTTATTTGCATTGATAATGTAAAATCTCTCTGTAACGTACGTAACCTTGGTTCCCTGAGATGAAGGGAACGAGACATTGCACGCATTGATTAACACATTTGGGGAGTGCCTTTTTACACAACCTAGTTGAAACCTCTACAATAGCGGCAATATTCTAATATTGGCTATGGTGTTTAAGCCCTGCCTGTTTTGGTGTGAAGCAGTCCGTTTTAAAAGCAGGTGCACAAACAACATTTCCTTAATTTCTGACTGAGAACAAGAATTGCATCGCTCGTACTGCAAGAAGTCTGAGTCTTGTAGTGTGGCTAGCATTTGTCTCAGGGAACCAAGGTTACGTACGTAACTGAGATGTTCCCTTACGACACCATACACTTGACATTGCATTGATTAACGCATATGGGGAACAGAATCCAATCACACCGCACTACACAACATAACCTCTCAGAAAGGAAACGTGATGCCGCAGTCTCGTGGTATGGCGACTGACATGAGTATTCCACAGTGATTGACCCTCGTGTTGGTCCAGGAGGGGAGCACTCAGAATGAACACATGAACTATAGTCATATAGTATGAAATAACTCCTTCCCGAACCCAGTCGGGAAGGGAGTTTATAATTTAAGTGCTCGTGACTTATGGTAAATTAAAACTGCCTGAACGCAGATGGTTGTGTAAAGAGATGGAGGAGCATATATATATATATATATTTGGTCAATGGATAGCAAACGCTCTAAACTGAGAGGACTTGTCAAGAGATAGACGTTTACGTCTAGGTTGTAAAACCTTGCATATGTGTTTTGAGAAGACCAACCTGCTGCAAAATATATGTCTTGTAAGGACGCACTATTTGTCTATGCCCATGAGGAGGCCATGCCTCTAGTTGAGTGTGCTTTAACACCAATTGGGCAAGTCTTACCCTGCGACTCATAAGCCAGGGCAACTGCATAGAAAATCTAGTGAGAAAGCCTTTGCATGGAGACAGACATTCCTTTCATGCATCCTCCATAGCATGCTGAGCTGATCAGACAGTCTGAACTCAGGGTGTCCATTAAAATAAGGCCTTAAAAAGTCTTAAATATCTGAATTACAAGAAGTCATAAAATGTGTTAAATTTTAATTTCTTAATTTTCTTAAATTTGGGCTGTGAATAGAGAAGACGCTTAAAACAGCAGAATCTGCGAGAGTCAAAATCATCTCTCTCTCTCTCTCGTGCATCCGTTAGCAGCAGACGCTTGACTTTAGTGTAAGCGCGTGCAGGAAAGTGCGTTTTTACTGAACTTACGATGTTACACATGTATAAACCTTCATAAACCCTATCATATAACATTATCACTCCTGCTTATAATCGACAAACTGTCAAAGTTACAATTTGCAAGCGCACAAAGATTGGAGCTGTCATTTGATGCCTTTCAAATCGTTGCGCTTCCCTATTTTACACTACCTTTGACAATAATTGTAAAGCTAACAGAACTTCTAAACTGCAGAGTTACACTTGTTGTATCCCCTCTCATCTCAATTTCTCTAGATCTAGGGCTGCTAACGCAATTCATACATTGTTCTCGCGCTCTCATGCCACATGTCCTTTTTCTCACGCAGTAAAAATGTTGCAGAGCAAAGAGGACACTAACAGCGCACGGACAGACAAGACAGAGCTGCCTACATTATACTGCAAGTTATTCAGACCAATCGGGGAAAGCAGCAGCACAGCGTCTCTCCTCCTCTTTCATTATTGAAACAGGTTACTGAACAATCTTTTATTAACAAAGTTAAGAAAACATTAGCAGCAGAACTAAGAACAAAAATATACCATTAAGCAACACTTCAATTAAATATATAATTTTTGAATTATAACATAACTGTACAATGTATGCTTAGAAGTATTTTTGAACACTTATATAAGATTTGCTTCAACTTTTTCAACTTTTACTTTAAGTTTTTACCAAGTACTAAAAAATACTAAATTAAAAAGCATACAATAGAATGAATAAAAAACAATTTCCAAACTAATGTGCAAAGTTCTCTCAAAATAATAAAGCTGCATATTGCCAATTTTCTTCACGATAAGAAATGTACAGTGACATATATGATGATTAAATAAGTCACGAGCAATCGCGTTCTAATCTAGCTGCATTAAGCGTCCGCACTCGAGGGGTGAGTGTGACCGAGGCAGAGTCTCTCTCTCAGCCGGGTGCAGTTTCAATCTCTCCCCCTTAGATCGGGACATTTGTGCAACTCATAGAAGAGGCACCGATCACACAGAGAAATGCCAGTTTCTGAGTTTATAGTTATTAACATGATCTGCTTCTGTATTAATTGAACTTTAATAAAGCTATAGGCCTAACGCATTTAATATAACTGCAATTTAGATGTAATGCATGTTTCATTTAAAGAGATCCACTTATTCCACGAGAGTGCTTCTGAATTTATTTATTTTATTTTTTTTATAATTCCCTAAAGACTTTGGGATCTACATAAGATGAAACTGTGAAAGTTTAGAGTGCATCTGGACTGATCTGTGTAATTCTTCCTCTCCTCTGTCAGGCGTGAACTGCAGTGTTGCTCTCGTGCTTCATCATCACAGTTTAATGTGATTTCATGTTACGTTAAATGAGATCAAAAGACATATAATGTCGATTTATCATTCCAGCCCTAATGCAAATGACAATATGCTTTTAAACTCACCTTTTTTAGTTGCTTGAATAAATCCGTGTTTCTGTCTTTCAGGTGCTTTATTAAGTTTGATGTGTTTCCTCCTTTCGTCAGAAAATTGTGAAAGCAGCGTTTACAAATAGGTTTTTGCTGATCTATGATGTTTCCCTTTTCATCAGCCTCAAATCCAAAGAATTTCCAAACCTGGCTTTTTCCACTTTTCTTTTTCGACAAGATTCAGTTGAGACTGCAGCAGCAGCTACTTTGCTTGTCGTCATCTTTTGCTTGTTGTGAGCATTCGAAAGTTCCCGACTCGATTGGGAACCGGGTAGACCCAGTACTCAGTACCAATCTCCAGACATGAATTGTCGATTGACAGTGCATGCAGGCCACCGACCCATTTACAGAGGCCAGAGCCAGCAGTAGTGCAGACTTAACGGAGAGCATGCACAAATCAACAGAATCAAAAAGCTCGAAGGGGGGCTCTGTGAGATATTTTAGGACTAAAGTTAAGTCCCAAGTTGGGATTTTAGCCGGCCGAGTTGGGTTTAATCGTCTTGCTCCTTAAGGAACTTTGATTAAATCATGCTTGCCTATAGTGGCGCCCGCTTCATGTGTGTGATGCACAGATATAATTGCTACATACACTTCAAGCGTTGATGGAGTGAGTCCTTCATCTAATCGCTCTTGAAAGAATATGAGAGTTTCATGAATGGACCAGCTTATTTTTAGCGCATGGAGGCATTCAGTGGACGATGCTCTGGCCTTTAAAATGGTGTTCATGTCTGAATACGTCAGTTCTGGCACATTTAGCGTGCTCCATTTAGGGGCCACACATGACGGTTCCACAGCTTGGACTGGGGATGCCAGATTGTGCCTTGCGCCTGAGAGAGGAGATCCCTCCTCAGCGGTATTTCCCATGGCGAGCTGGATAACATCTCTACCATGAGATCATCGAATCATGGACAACATCATTGAAACCATGACTGATTGGGCCATTTCGGCAATTAGCAGAACTGTTTCCATGTCTACCCAGACTTTGCGGATGACAGAATGGAAGCTATTACTTGCATTTCGCTGGCTGTACGTGGGCCAGAGTGTCATGGCAATATATAAACGCCACTACTGTTGTGTTGTCTGAATGAATCGGAATGTGGTGATTCACAATATCGGAATGAAAAGCTCTCAAACCTAGAAAGACAGCCAGTAGCTATAGGCAGTTCAAATCAAATCACTTTATTGTCACACTACCATCAAATCAAATCAAATCACATCACTTTATTGTCACACTACTGTGTACACGAGTGCAACAGTAGGTGAAAGTTTTGTGTGCAGTTCCGAGCAACATTGCAGTAATGACAGTGACGAGACATAAACCACTTTACAATAAACAACATATTTACACAACACAATTACATAACAAATGTACACATACTTACACAACAATTTACATATCAAATGTACACAATACACACGATGTAGAATACACATACACTAGATAAGGGTATAAATATATATATATATATACACTAATTGAATTGGGGAGAATATATTTGACAGAATGAAGATTAATAAAGTGCAGTGCTGATTGTTGATCGTGAGAGATCGTGTGTTCAAAAGTCTTATTGCTTGTGGGAAGAAGGTGTCATGTAGTCGGGTGGTGCGGGTCCTGATGCTGCGATACCGCCTGCCTGATGGAAGCAGTGAGAGCAGCCCATGACTCGGGTGGCTGGAGACTCTGATAATCCTCCGAGCTTTATTCACACACCGTCTGTTATATATATCCTGGAGGGAGGGAAGCTCACCTCCGATGATGTTTCTGGCAGTTCGCACCACCCTTTGCAGGTCTTTGCGGTTGTAGGCGGTGCTATTGCCGTACCAGGCGGTGATGCAGCCAGTCAGGATGCTCTCTACAGTACTGGTGTAGAACCATGTGAGGATGTGGTGGTTCATTCCAAACTTCCTCAGCCGTCTCAGGAAGAAGAGGCGCTGGTGAGCCTTCTTCACAACGGCCTCAGTGTGGATGGACCATGTGAGTTCCTCAGTAATGTGGACACCGAGGAACTTGAAGCTGCTGACTCTCTCCACCGGTGCTCCATTAATGGTGATGGGGCTGTGTTCTCTGTCTTTCTTCCTGAAGTCCACCACAAGCTCCTTGGTTTTACTGACATTGAGGGAGAGGTTGTGCTCCTGACACCAGCGCGTCAGAGTGTGCACCTCCTCTCTGTAGGCTGTTTCATCATTGTCAGTGATCAGACCTACCACCGTCGTATCGTCAGCAAACTTAATGATGGCATTGGAGCTATGTGTGTAAAGGGAATACAAGAGTATTCCATCAAGCTTGGAGGGCACTATGGTGTTAAATGCTGAGCTGTAGTCTACAAACAGCATTCTCACATATGTGTTCCTTTTTTCCAGATGGGTGAGAGCAGTGTGTATTGTAGATGCAATGGCATCATCAGTGGAGCGGTTGTTGCGGTAGGCAAACTGCAATGGGTCCAAAGAGGTGGGCAGAACAGAGCAGATGTAATCTCTGATCAACCTCTCGAAGCATTTGCTGATGATGGGGGTGAGGGCAACAGGACGCCAGTCATTTAAGCAAGTGATTTTTGATTGCTTCGGTACAGGCACAATGGTTGATGTTTTGAAGCATGTGGGGACTACAGACAGGGAGAGGGACAGGTTGAAAATGTCCGTAAAAACACCAGCCAGTTGGTTCGCACATACTCTGATGACGCGGCCCGGAATGCTGTCTGGACCCGCGGCTTTGCGAATGTTCACCCGTCGAAAGGATCGGGTTACATCCGCAACAGAGACGGAGAGTGAACCAACCTCTGTAGTATCGGCCGCGAGTGCTCTCTCCGTGAGGGCGGTGTTGTTGTTTTCCTCGAAACGAGCATAAAAAGTATTAAGCTCGTCTGGGAGAGAGGCAACGGTGTTCATGGCGGAGTTTTTATTCCATTTATAGTCCGTGATGGTGTTAATTCCCTGCCACATACTTCTGGAGTCAGTGGTGTTGAACTGTCCTTCAATTTTGTGCCTGTACTGGCGTTTGGCTGCACTGATGGAGTTACGGAGGGCATAACTGGCTTGTTTACGCTCCTCCGCGTTCCCGGAATTAAAAGCGGTGGTCCACGCAGTAAGTGCCGCGCGAACATCGCCGTTAACCCAGGGTTTCTGGTTGGGGTAGATCCGTATAGTTTTCGTCGGAACAACGTCCTCTACGCACTTCCTGATGAAACACGTTACGCTATCAGCGTAAACCTCGATGTCGTCATCAGAGGCGGACTGGAACATCTCCCAGTCCGCGTGATCAAAACAGTCCTGTAGCATAGAGTCTGATTGGTCCGACCAGCACTGGATCGTTCTGAGGTTGGGTGCTTCTTGTTTCAGTTTCTGCCTGTAGCCGTGCAGAAGCAGAACGGAAGAGTGGTCGGATTTGCCAAATGGTGGGCGGGGGAGGGATTTGTAGCCATCCCGGAAAGGAGAATAGCAATGATCCAAAACCCGGTCCCCTTGTGTGTTGAAGCTCATATGTTGGTGGTATTTTGGTGCTATTGTTTTAAAGTTGGCTTTGTTGAAGTCCCCGGCAACAATGAACGCGGCCTCAGGGTGCGCGGTTTCCTGCTGAC
Organism: Moxostoma hubbsi; assembly: GCA_032164185.1. Taxonomy (NCBI): domain Eukaryota; kingdom Metazoa; phylum Chordata; class Actinopteri; order Cypriniformes; family Catostomidae; genus Moxostoma; species Moxostoma hubbsi. Next base: position 22,154,606 of record JAVLUX010000021.1, on the reverse strand, counting down.
CTATACTCCCATACAGTTCCCTGAGTGCCCGGTCTGTGTCGGCTTGTGGGGGGATGTACACAGCTGTGATAATGACCGCTGTGAATTCCCTCGGTAGCCAGAATGGTCGACACAGAAGCCTGAGAAATTCCAGATCAGGAGAGCAGAAAGACCTGATAAAATGTACATTCCTCTGATCACACCATGATTTGTTGATCATAAAACATACACCTCCACCTCTGCTTTTACCTGAGAGGTCTTTCGCTCTGTCCGCTCGGTGCACGGAGAAACCCGTGGGTTCGATGGCCGAGTCTGGAATCTCCGCGGACATCCAGGTTTTCGTAAAACAGATAACGCAGCTTTCTCTCGTCTCTCGTTGGAAAGAGATCCGCGCTCTCAGCTCGCAGAGCTTGTTGTCCAGAGACTGAACATTTGCCAGTAGTATACTGGGTAGCGGGGGGCGATTTGCGCGACGTCTTACTCTGATGAGAACGCCGGCTCTTTTTCCTCTTTTCCTTCTGCATTTCCGCGGCCTGGCAGTCCAGACAAAGGGCTCCGCTGGCGTGTTTGTAAACCGCGGGTCGGCATTGAGGAATGTGAAGTCCGGTTTTCGGTGTGTGATTGCCGAACCAATGTCCAAAAGCGTTTGTCTGTCGTACACAATAAGGCAGACAACATCCAAGACAAAAAAACACAAAACTGTAAACAAAACAAACAATAAACTGCAGTATTTTGACGGAGCCCGTGACGCAGCAGCCATACTCGGCGCCATCTTGAGCATGTACACAAGTTCAACAGTAGGTGAAAGTCTTGTGTGCAGTTCCAAGCAACATAGCAGTCGTGACAGTGACGAGACATATACCAATTACAATAAACAACATATTTACACAACACAATTACATATCAAATGTACATATACTTACACAACACAGTACTAAATACAATGTACAGTAAACAATACACACAAGAATACACATACAATACAAATAAAAATAAGAGTATATAAAAATATACATATGCAGTTGTTATATTGTGGAGAATACAATTATGACAGTCCAGTGTGAGATAATAGATTAATAAAGTGCAGTGCTGATTGTTGGTCGTGGAGATAAAGTGTTCAGAAGTCTTATTGCTTGGGGGAAGGAGCTGTCATGTAGTTGGCTGGTGCGGGTCCTGATGCTGCGATACCATCTGCCTGATGGAAGCAGTGAGAGCAGACCATGACTCGGGTGGCTGGAGTCTCTGATGATCCTCTGAGCTTTTTTCACACACTGCCTGTTATATATGTCCTGGAGGGAGGGAAGCTCACCTCCGATGATGTTTCTGGCAGTTCACACCACCCTTTGCAGGTCTTTGTGGTTGTGGGGGGTGCTATTGGCATACCAGGCGGTGATGCAGCCAGTCAGGATGCTCTCTACAGTACTGGTGTAGAACCGTGTGAGGATGTGGTGGTTCATTCCAAAGGAAGAAGAGGCGCTGGTGAGCGCGAGTGAGTGTGGACGGACCATGTGAGTTCCTCAGTAATGTGGACACAGAGGAACTTGAAACTGCTGACTCTCTCCACCGGTGCTCTATTAATGGTGATGGGGCTGTGTTCTCTGTCTTTCTTCCTGAAGTCCACTACAAGCTACTTGGTTTTACTGATGTTGAGGGAGAGGTTGTGCTCCTGACACCAGCGTGTCAGATTGTGCACCTCCTCTCTGTAGGCCGTTTCATCATTGTCAGTGATCAGACCTACCACCGTCGTATCGTCAGCAAACTTAATGATGGCATTGGAGCTATGTGTTGCCAGACAGTCATGTGTGTAAAGGGAATACAGGAGTGGGCTGAGAACACAGCCCTGCAGGGCTCCAATGTTGAGGGTCAGTGATGGAGATCTTGCTGCCCATTCTAACCACCTGTCGTCTACCTGACAGGAAATCCAGGATCCATCTGCACAGCGAGCTGTTTAAGCCCAGAGCCCGGAGTTTCTCATCAAGTTTGGAGGGCACTATAGTGTTGAATGCTGAGTTGTAGTCTACAAACAGCATTCTCATATATGTGTTCCCTTTTTCCAGGTGGGAGAGAGCAGTGTGTGTTGTAGATGCAATGGCATCATCAGTGGAGCGGTTGTTGTGGTAGGCAAACTGCAGTGGGTCCAAAGAGGTGGGCAGCACAGAGCAGATGTGATCTCTGATTAACCCCTCAAAGCATTTGCTAATGATGGGGGTCAGAGCAACAGGACGCCAGTAATTTAGGCAAGTGATTTTGGCTTGCTTCGGTACAGGCACAATGGTTGACATTTTGAAGCATGTGGGGACTACAGACAGGGAGAGGGACAGGTTGAAAATGTCTGTAAAAACACCAGCCAGTTGGTTCACGCACGCTCTGATGACGTTGCCCGGAATGCCGTCTGGGCTGCGGCTTTATGAATGTTCACCCGTCGGAAGGATCGGTTTACATCCGCAACAGAGACGGAGAGTGAACCAACCTCTGTAGCTACAGCCGCGAGTGCTCTCTCCGTGAGGGCGGCGTTATTGTCCTCGAAAAGAGCAATCTCATCCGGGAGAGAGGCAGCAGTGTTCACGGCGGAGTCTTTATTCCCTTTGTAATCCGTGATGATGTTAATTTCCCTGCCACATACTTCTAGAGTCAGTGGTGTTGAACTGTCCTTCAATTTTGTGCCTGTTCTGGGGTTTGGTTGCACTGATAGAGTTACGGAGGGCATAACTGGCTTGTTTACTCTCCTTCGCGTTCCCGGAATTAAAGCGGAGGTCCACGCAGTAAGTGCCGCCCGCGCGAACGTTGCCGCTAACCCATGGTTTCTGGTTGGGGTAGATCCGCATTGTTTTGGTTGGCACAACGTCCTCTACGCACTTCCTGATGAAACGCGTTACGCTATAAGCGTAAACCTTGATGTCGGCATCAGAGGCGGACCGGAACATCTCCCAGTCCACGTGATAGCATAGAGTCTAATTGGTCCGACCAGCACTGGATCGTTCTGAGGGTGGGTGCTTCCCGTTTTAGTTTCTGCCTGTAAGCAGGCAGAAGCAGAACGGAAGAGTGGTCTGATTTGCCAAATGGTGGGCAGGGAAGGGATTTGTAGCAATCTCTTGTCTCTCGTTGGAATGAGATTTGCGCTCTCAGCTCGCAGAGCTTGTTGTCCAGAGACTGAACATTTACCAGTAGTATACTTGGTAGCGGGGGTCGATTTGCATGACGTCTTACTCTGATGAGGACACCGTCTCTTTTTCCCCTTTTCCTTCTGCGTTTTCGCGGCCGGGCAGCCCAGACAAAGGGCTCTGTTGGCGTGTTTGTAAACAGCATTGAGTAATTTGAAGTCCGGTTTTTGGTGTGTAATTGCCAAACCAATGTCCAAAAGCGTTTGTCTGCAGACAACATCCAAGCCAAAAAAACTGTAAACAAAACAAACAATAAACTGCAGTGTTGTATCGGAGCTCTCAACGGAGCAGCCATACTCTGCACCATCTTGAGTCCAATCTGTCCACTGTTCAACATGACAGTTGACTTGCCATGTCTGTTTTCCACCTGTTCCCAGGTGTTGAAAGTCAGGCATCCATTACACACTGCGCCCCAACTTGTGTTGGCTGCATTTGCGGTCAGCACTTTCTTTCTGAAAACTTGACCTAGCATAACACCTTGTTGGTAAAGGGCAAAAATCCACACCGATAGTTTTTCCCCATTGCGTCCAGTGCTTGGAAGGGTCCGCTGTCCACAGTATGAGAGCTATCTTATGAAATGGCTATTGACGTAATGTCTATAAACTATCACTTCGCTGATGCCTAGTGAAGTTTGTTGTGATGCATGAGACTACACTCTGCATGGAGTGGAACACTTCAGATGTGGATTTAAAACATCAACATGAAAAGGTATACTGTACACTACAGTATACGTTGTCATCATTATAAAGTAATTAATTTGTTGACTAGATACTGCATTAGTAGAGAACGGCAGTGTTTGAAAAATTGAAAAATTTCAATATTAGTTTCTATATATAAATATTTATATATTTATTTCATTTAAAAAAGTACAATACATTTACATGGTTCAGTCAGTACTGTTTATTTTTGTAATAAAGTTTAGCACTATTTTACTTTTGAGTGTTATTTTTTTTTATTCAGTATCAATTCTAAATCTATCAGTTGATTAATCTGATATCGGCAGGTACTGCCCAACTTGGTTATCAGTAAAATCCGTCCGGCCACCGAAGCGAATTTTATGACCTAGTGCCGAAAGCAAGATGAATAAGTGGTAAATATGTTTCTCATGTGGTATGTGGATGTGCGTGATGTGATTTGAAGACTGGTATCACTTGTGATCCACTGAGAATCTCTCGCGCAAATGATGCAATCTTACTACTGTACACTGGTGTTCTGGCATAAACCAGGCTTCCATCGATATGCGAGCTCCAGTAACAGGATAGTGCAGAGTGGATAACATGCACAATTGAACTGGGCTTCCTTCAATATCATGACAACCTCATGCGACCCATTTGAATTCTACATGAGAATTTTCTATTTTAAAGCGCTATGGAGAAATTCAACCATTTGAAATGGCTACATCACTGACATTCTGATGAAGGAAAGAGAAAACACCTGCACCAGCATCAATTACAAGACTTTTCACATCTTACACATCAACACATCCTTACTAACATTTATCACCGTTTGATGATTATGTTTGATGATTATGATGATGTATCAGTGAATGAACGGCCATCTTCACATGTTCATTTTGCTGCATGCATAACATGAAGACTGCATATTTATTTTGTTTAATTATTATACTTGGGCATGTCACAATTTTACTTTGTGAATTCATACATTCATTTTATCTCAAATATGTCAAATTCTGTGCCATTCCGTCAGGGAAATTATTGGGCCGTAGTAATCTTTCTCATTTAGGGAAATTACCAGAGCTACCAACATTTTCCAACATGTCGTGTTCACACATGGCCGATAAATGGAAAATTGCTGTTAATTTTCGGAAAAAGGCTGTATGTTTGAAAACAATTAGTGTTTGGTGCAGCACAATTCAGAGGGATTGCTGCCCATTCTACTGAATACAGCACAAAATACACCCAATACTGATTCCCAAATGAACAACTCTTATGAGTCAATTGTTAAGAAGAATTGGATTTGTAACCGAAATTGTTAAATTCCTTATGATTCCCTTCCCACTGAAACACTCAGTTTTCTCAATGTACTAGCCCAATTCCTACTAAGCAGTTTATTTTCAGTCTCCAGTTGTAAGTTTGGTACATTTGAAGGACTTTAGTTGTAGCTTTGATCCAGGTCAGGAGATTGAAGCCTTGATACCAAGCCCAAAGCAGCTTACTGAAATAGACAGCTTCATGTACCCATGCAGATCAGAGGGGCCTCTTTTAGCCCTCACTTCAGTGAGTCAAGAGGCAGAGGTGAATGGACCGTCATAATGCTCATCATATCTTCCTCTGGTTTCTAACAGCAGATCAGTATGCAGGGCCTAATAGCTCTTGTTATTAATTAAAAAGGGATGCTGCAGGGATCACTGTGGCAGGGGTCAAGAGGTGGAAGTATTAATGGCACGCTAGCTTAATATCAGATCAGTTTTGAGCTTATTGCAACTGCAGAAGAGATGCGAGCGTCCTTCATCTGCAAGCCTATGGGGCTTCAATTAGCTTTGTGTTATCTTCACAGGTTACGTCATTGAAGAGAGCAATCTTTTTTTATCTAATGAATGATGAATTTTGAATGATTATGATTTAAGAGTGGGAGTTTGAGTCTCTCTTCTCCGGTGTAGACTAAGATAAACGTGATTATTCCAAAGCTGCTATTTCTTATTCTTTTTTTCACATTGCTTATCAGGTTTTAATTAAAGTGCTCTTTATATATAGACTGATTTCTAATAGTAAAATTAAGTGCATGGGTTTATTTACTTAGTGTTAATAAAGGCTGCATGTTTAGTGTGTTTTATGTGTCTTAACATCCATTTTCACTCCTCTCAAACTATTTTTCAATTGCATTATCATTATATTTTTAAATATTTGGTATTTCTGGTTATTTACCCATTGCCAGCTAATCTCACCTGGTTAGAACCCCATAAAATGAATTCTTTCCAAATGCCACAAAATAATACATCTCTTTCTAGCCATGGAGGGCAAGCACAACTTTCCTGTCTTGAATGTAAGCCTCATTCTCCTGGTTCTGATTCACATGTGAGGAAGATGCGTGGCATTTAATTTAAACTTGATAAACAGGAACGTCTCCTTGAAATAATGGTGCTGGCACATATTACCAAGCTGCTCTCCTTGAAAAGTGCTTCAGGAGAAACCATACAAATTTGAGTAGTCGTTTGTGACTAATTTAAATGTCTTTTAATGTGATGTGTGTTATTTTCTTATGGTAAAATACTGGCAAGGTATTGCCAACCACCTTGTTATATGATACTTATTGAGATACATGGCACGATTCGATATATCATGATTAGGGATGGGACGATTTGGTTATCTCACGATTCGGTTCGATATATGATAAGAGGGTTTACTATTCTATATAATTTTGAAATGAAAATACTTATATATTTTTTTTAATACTCAGTTTGGCCATGCAGCCAGCTCTAGGAAGAGTCCTGGTTGTTCCAAACTTCCATTTAAGAATTATGGAGGCCACTGTGCTCTTAGAAACCTTCAATGCAGCTGAAATGTTTTTGTAGTCTTCCCCAGATCTATGCCTTGGCAAAGTCCTGTCTCTGAGCTCTGCAGGCAGTTCCTTTGACCTCATAGCATGGTTTTTGCTCTGATATGCATTTTGAGCTGTGAGACCTTATATAGACAGGTGTGGGCCTTTCAAAATCATGTCCAATCAATTGAATTTGCCACAGGTGGACTCCAATCATAGTGTAGAAACATCTCAAAGATGATGAAGTGTCATTGCAAAGGGTCTGAATACTAATGTCAATGTGATATTTCAGTTTTTTTTCTTTTTAATTCATTTGCAAAGTTATCAAATTAGCACCAGCCAGCTGCCAAATGCTTTGTATATTGTGTGCAGTGGTGTGGTTGGTAATTTTGCTCATATACCCACCACTGTGGTGGACAACCTGTAAGACCTCTTAGAGTGATGCATGACAAGTAATGCTGCTAGACACACGCTTGAAGAAACACACTTGAAAATATTTTTTAAGAACAGTTGAAAGAAAAGTTCAGAATTTGTTCAGAGGCATGCTGCGCAGCCATGGCTCGTGTATGTAAAGAGTTCTCGCTCTTTCTGTTTCAGTTGTCTGAAAACAGTTTGCAAGAATAGTGTCATCTATGAGAATGCTGCAGATGACCTCAGACCATCTCGGGTGTTTCATTTGCTTTATGTCCACTGAAAAGTTTGAGCTTAACATGGGCTGTGAATGCAGCTCTGCAGGTTCACTATATGTAGAGCTTAGAGCCAGTTTTTCCCACAGGATTTTGTGAGATTGTGATGGGTGGACCCTTACCCTCTAGGGGTGTCTGAGGCATGCTCCCCAGTAAGACAGTGTTGTACATTTTAAAGTTAAATGCATCAATCTGGTGCTATTTGAGAGCAAAATTTAGAGGCTAGGTCTATGAAGAAATTTGTGCTCTAGTAGTAATTTTAATCATAAACACATTGGTTGTATAGATATGAGTGGTGATGACACCGCAAATTAGTCACACCCACAAAGCAAAATGAGTTTAATGGTGTTCAAAAACTGAACTGAAACTTCTCTGACCTACTGCCACTTTCCCTGCTGTCGCTCTCTCAGGGAAGGCTGTCACCCCAGCTACTCCTCTGGGAAGTATCTGCCCAGCTCCCCCTCTCTGAATCTCTGCCCCTCTATGAGAGTCAGCTAGTTTATTTCTTGACAAAGGCCCATGAATAAACTGTTTGGCTATTGACTTGCCATCTAACTATGCTATCCTAGCTAGCTACTTCTGTAGCTGTTTCTTCCTCATCTGGTGGTGGATTTCCCTCATTCTTTTTGAAATATTTAAAAATGTGCATGATCTGATAATCAAGCTTAATATTATTGTACAAACATTAAGCTTAAAACAGCAGCATTACTTCAACTTGATTAGTTAACATTACAGATAGCCTAACATCCTTCGGACAAGCAAATTGGTCATTTACTTGGTTTCTGTTGTATGCTTCCTAAAATTCTGACCGATGCCCAACCTAATTAGGGCCCTATAAAATCAGTTTTATTTTTTTCCCAAATTCCGTTTTTTTCCATTTTAATTTTTGCAAATTCAGTTTTTTCCGTTTTAATTTTTGCAAATTCCTTTTTTTTTTTTTTTTACCCTTTACTGTTATTTTAGTCGTAAAAAGAGTGTGCTTTTAATGTTAATGATTAAAATATACACAAATAAAATAGGAATGACCTTAAATTTATTGAGGTAACAAACATCACATTACTTTACTTATGAGGACAAATACTGCACGATGCAACATAATAGCCTACTGCACTCTAAGTAACAACAAAATATGAATGGTTATGAACCAATGGTTATAAATAAAAGTGCTCCATTTAGCTTTTTCTTTCAAGTAAAAAAAATTGGACCAAAATAAAAAACTCTCAATTTCAGAGTTGTACATAAAGTACTTATATGAATCATCTTTCCCATAAAGTACATTAAAGTGCATCAAAAACAAGGCAAAATACAGCAAGTACTCCTTGAGTTATAAAACTAAAGTTGACTTTGTCATGTAACAGACAAAAACACATCTGTAGGGACTTAGTGGCCTTGCTAGCATTATCATTGTACTTTTTCTTGTTCTTCACATGGCTTTTGGATAACAGGTGGTCAGTGCATGTATTTTTGCGCTTCCAGTCAACGGAATGTTGACAAAACTTGCAAAACAATAGTTCACCTGACACATAAAAGTCACTGGGGAACTGCTCGACTCGGTACCGAGGGCTTAGCTTCGAGTTTCTCAACTTTTTCGCCGTATCAGAGCTGTGGAGAGCCGCTTCGCCATTTCTTTTCATTGTTTTGATGGGGAGGGGAAGCTGAAATGACGGGAGGGGTTGTGTCGCCCAGATTTGCTTCCCCCGGTATGCATTTTCCCCAGACATACGTTCTTCTCCCACACAAAAACAGAATTTCATTCCAAATATGTAAAATTCTGCGTTAACACTAGATTCCGTGTTAATTTGCCAATTCCGCAATTCCGTCCGCGATTCCGTGATCGCGGAAATTATAGGGACCTACCTAATGGGGAACCTATGCAATCAAGGAAATGTAAACTGCTCTGTATAGGGGAAAAGGCTATTGTCATATGGTAATTATTTTGTCACCTACCTTTTGGACCTTTAAAGTTCTGGTCACCATTCAGTTGCATTGTGAGGATTTTTTTTTTTACTTTCATCTGCTGAAAACAAATATGTAGTCATACACATCTGGAAGTGCAGGAGGATGAGTAAATGATGAGAGAATTGTAATATTTGGTGAACTATTCCTTTAAACAGGAATATTACCCTACCCTAATAAAGGGGAATGGACTAACTGGTGTTCTACCAAGGGAAGACAAGAGTGTTTTGTAAACCTGTTTAAAAGCAGTAATTATTTTTGCCATTCTGTTTGCCATTTCTGTGATGCAGAAATTACATACTTGTAAATTTCAGTCTGTAAAAAATAGTGGACTACATAGAATAGTTAAATTAATGTGAATTGGTAAAAAACAGGAGTCTGTTTTAAGGTATAGTTCAGTCAAAAATGATAAATCTCTAGTTATTCACTCACTCACATGCCGTCTTAAAATTGCATGAATCTCTTTCTTCTGTGGAAACAAACAGTGATGTTTTTGAATGATGTTTGAGTTGTTTATGCCCATAACATCTTAAGTCAATGTGTTCCAAAGACAGCATAAGAGGTTTAAGCCATGTCTTTTGAAGTGATATGATAGCTTTGTGTGAGAAACATTTGTCAGATAATCAGAACTTTCCCCACATGTGTGCTGTGAATGTAAGCCGATTATAAGATTCATTTTATGTACCTGCTGTGGAACATATTCTGAATATCCAGACTAACACCATAACTAGGGCTGGGCGATATGGCAAAAAATATTATCACGATATTCTTTTTCATATCATTCAATATCGATATTTATCATAATATTCAATCATATTTGCACATTGCATATTTTTTTGAATTTCCAAAGAAAGAAGAGAAAAATAAATCCTAAACATTCTAAATAGTCTTTACAAAACTGCGTTGGGGCCCAGACACAGCCAATGCAGTGGTGTCTGAGGGATCTTCTATGAAAATATTACAATATTTTATAGAGTTTAGCAAATGAGTGCAGTTCGATATAAATGTTATAAGAGGATCTGTTCATTTTGAATCATAATGAAGAAATATATATAACATTAAAATTATTTTCATATTTCTTTACATACAGATATCAAAGTATGGGGGCATAGAAGCCCTTGTGACTGAGGACTGATACTGTATGGGGGTTCAGGGGTATCTCCAGTGAGAAACTTTTGAAAATGTAAAAGTCTGAATGGACAATTTTTCTATTTTCATTAAAGTGAGAAAGACTAGGCTACAAACCACTGTTGGTTTGTCGTGCTGCTCACTAGAGACGATGAGAGAGCGTAACCATTGTCATGATGTCTTGCAGTCAAGATAGAATCAATCTGGGGACCAGATCCAGAAAGCGGTGACCTGCGTAAATACAGTCTGAGGCTGCATTTCCACTGACACTCCCAACACTAGGGAACCACTTGCCCCGCGCTGCTGTCAATTTTACAGTCCACCTTGCGAGTTTGACGCTCGGCTTCCATAGGAAGAAATTGAAAGCGCTCGTTCATATTTGCTTACTACGCGCCAGTGGAAACAACATACGATAAGAAAGCCAAACTGCTAGCATTTTTAGCAACACTCATGTCTAGATGTAGAACACAGGCTAAATATCGAAAATTACTCAAAAGCTTATCGTCGATATCATGGAGATGAATATTGATATTGTTTTATCGCCCAGCCCTAACCATAACATATCAGCCGATACGTAAGTGCGTATCATGAAGAGTGTTCTATTGGTGCGTTCACGTGCTATGGTAATTATGGTAGGCCTAAATACCAAAAGCCGACGTGGAAAATGCACATGAACACCCCCTCGTGGTATTTTCCACTGGGCAACTCGTAGAATATTTTGATGCATGAGTTGCCGAGATGAGATAACCTTTGACCTTTTCAAAATGGCGGAGAGCAACGCGAGAGTGTTGAATGGTAAGCATTGTACAAAACCAAACCTTTTTTGCTACTGTTAGCTAGGGGTGGAACGGTACATTCGTATTGAATCGAACGGCGCGGTCCGGTACACGAATTTACACGGAGAATACACGTTATATAAATAAATAAAACTCTAAATAGCGATAAATTACGCTCTATTCGCGTTTGGTGTGAACGCAGCATAATGAACAGGCTGTAGCAGATGACTTAAGCAATCTAAAATAGTTTTAGCTAAATAACAGGTCTGTATCTCCATCTTTTTACCACATTACGACAACAAAAGCACTTGAACGCAACACACTGGTAAATACCAGTTCACAAGTGGAAAATATCATATTTACCATAGCACGTGAACGCACCATATGTCCCCAGTAAAGTCCCTTCTGAAATGCATGATAATGAAAGCCTGCCTCAGACCAGTAGGCCTATTATTCAGTCGGTGAGTGCACCTCTAGAATGCTTTTACCCTTTAGGTTAAAGAAATGTTCGATTGATTCAATTATCTGTAAATGAGAGATCAAAGAATTTTTTTGAAGTAGCAGCAGCAGATTAGTTGTTCTAATCTCTTCAGGGTTTTTCTGCCTTCCGTCAAAATCCCTTGTACTCAGGGGTTGTTACAAAAAAATCAGTGCTTCCTCTATTTCAAGATGAAACTTGCTTGACTTGGAAGAGGTAGCCTGTTTGTCAATCAATTTTTCTTTTTTAAGTCTTCCATAATGTGAAATGTTTTTCTTCATGTGACATCTGTTTTTTTTTTTTTTTTGTTCATGAAAGATTTTCCAAATGTTTTAAAAGGATATATATTTGTTTTTACTCTCCAGACTTTTGATGACATGTAAGCGTTATGCAACTGAAAAGTGAAAAGATATGAAGCAAACTGAGAATGAAGCAACCTTCAAGTTGGAACCTAATAATAAAATTACACGAATAACAATTATTTAATAATTATAACATAAAAATAATAATTTAACTTCTACTGTATATCAAAAACCTGCATAGATGTGGCACAAGCCTATTTGTTAAATTCTTTAATATTTATAGTGAAGTTCTGAAGTTAAAGTTAAAATATGATTGTGGCTTTAAATATTTATGTATTTACACATTTATTAAACTTACTACATTTCGTTACATGTTTGATTATATTCACTTGTGCGGTTTACATTGAGTTTTCAATATTACAAGCGCTAAAATGGTACTGTCTCTTTAAGAGAATGGCTACTCCGTGAGCAAATGTTTACAGTTGAATTTATGTATTTGTTATTTTCTCCCCAATTTACAAATCTCAGTTGCCTCTGCATCTGAGACAGTCAATCAACACATCTTAACAGGTGGCTTGTTGAGCGCATTACCGCGGAGACATGGCATGTGTGGAGTAGGGCTGCACGATATATCGTTTCAGCATCGACATCGCGATGTGCGCATCCGCAATAGTCACATCGCAGAACGTGCGATGTAGTAAGATAAACATATAGTCTACTAGTGTTGTCAAAAATACCAGTACTCTGGTACCAAGTACCGGGTCTACCCAGTTCCCATGCAGAGTCAGGAACTTTCGAACGCTCACAACAAGCAAAAGATGACAACAAGCAAAGTAGCTGCTGCTACGGAGTCTCAACTGAATCTTGTCGAAAAGAAAAGTGGAAAAAGCCAGGTTTGGAAATTCTTTGGATTTGAGGCTGGTGAAAAGGGAAACATCATAGATCAGCAAAAACCTATTTGTAAACGCTGCTTTCACAATTTTCTGACGAAAGGAGGAAACACATCAAACTTAATAAAGCACATGAAAGACAGACACCCGGATTTATTAAAGCAGGTGAGTTTAAAAGCATATTGTCATTTGCATTAGGGCTGGAACGATAAATCGACAGTATATGTCTTTTGATCTCATTTAACGTAACATGAAATCACATTAAACTGTGATGATGAAGCACGAGAGCAACACTGCAGTTCACGCCTGACGGAGGAGAGGAAGAATTACACAGATCAGTCCAGATGCACTCTAAACTTTCACAGTTTCATCTTATGTAGATCCCAAAGTATTAGGGAATTATAAAAAAATAAATAAATTCAGAAGCACTCTCGTGGACTAAGCGGATCTCTTTAAATGAAACATGCATTACATCTAAATTGCAGTTATATTAAATGTGTTATAGCTTTATTAAAGTTCAAATAATACAGAAGCAGATCATGTTAATAACTATAAACTCAGAAACTGGCATTTCTCTGTGTGATCGGTGCCTCTTCTATGAGTTGCACAAATGTCCTGATCTAAGGGGGAGAGATTGAAACTGGACCCGGCTGAGAGAGAGACTCTGCCTCGGTGACGCTCATCCCTCGAGTGCGGACGCTTAATGCAGCTAGATTAGAACGCGATTGCTCGTGACTTATTTAAACAGTACTCTATACCATTTTCGGTACCAAAGAAAAACACAAAAACAGGTTACTGAACAACATGCTCTCGTATTAATAAAGCTGCATATTGCCAATTTTTTTCACGATAAGAAATGCAGAAACTTTGTACGGTGTACAGAGTTTATTATATGTTCATTGCTGCACGTATGGCTAACCATAGTGAATTAAACAGTGTATAATAAAATAAACTACCCAAAATAAGTCAAAAAGTACATAAATTTTCTGTATCTTTTTGTAATAAAAATTTTCCATGAAGATGCAGTTCCCTACAAAATCACCCCAATCATTCTAGAATAATTAATTCTTCTCAAATAAAGCTATTCAAGTCATCTGGCGAAGTCATCCTGTATTTTTTCATATTGCAATATATATAGCAGAAAAACAAAATATCGCCATGTCAGTTTTTTCCAATATCGTGCAGCCCTAGTGTGGAGGCTTCTCTCAGTTCTCCGCAGCATCCACGCACAACTCACCACCCCCCACAGAGGTAGTGACCACGAGGAGGTTACCCCATGAGACTATCCTCCCTAGCAAATAGGCTAATTTGGTTGTGTAGGAGACCTGGCTGGAAATGTTCATGGTTCAATGAGCACAGGGCACATTAACAGAGATAGAAGGATTAACGACAGAGAAGCACAATGGTTTTTCTTCATCCGTGTAATGTATATTTAGATTTAATGTTTTTTGTTTTTACTTTTTGATTTCAAACTGACCGTAAATAACAAAGGAAATTAAAAGAGACATCCAATTAAAATGGAGTGCCTGGATCTCGTATTTGGACATACACTACACGTAACAAAGCAAAAGGAAACTTTTACTTGCATAATAAATATTGACTTAAATACAAATATTTACTGTTCAAATTCTCAAATTCAAATCTACAACCTCTCTAGTTTTACAACACTTCAAACTTCCAACAGTTGCATTACTGGTCTGTGAAAAAAATAAACTGTGGAAAAGTCAGATTTGACATCATTAAATGCAATGTTAATGACATTTCATGACTCAACTAAAGCGATGGAGACCACGTGATCACTCCGGACCCTCAAAATAAGGTACATTTCCTTCAGGGTGCGCACACATTAGTCAACAATCCATAAAAGACGAGGCTGAATCCAGATATTTTCCAGCTTCTTGTTCAGTAAAAGGATTGCTGTGCTAAAGTTCACCACTACACTGCTTTTTGTCATTGTAGGTATGTTTTAACTTGCATTCAAATGTTGAATTTCAGATTGTCCTGTTTGATTATGACCTATTTTGCAAGAAAGTGACTGACTAACAGTTGTTGCCTTCAGTACTGCTCAAAAGCCTAAAAGATATATAAGTGTTTTGACTGTTATGTTTGCCACTTTTTCCAAGTCTTCCCTGAATATCAGTATATAAGTTTCATAAAGAGAAGATATGATGGCTATTTTAAGAGGATAATCTATTCCCAAACTATTTTGTCAATTGAATCGTAATGGTCTAAATTATTTATTTACTTGAAATACCACCTAATATTTTTTAAGTTAAAGCTGAAGTGTGTAAATTCTGCACTATTAGTGCCACTGAATGAAATCACAAAAGTAAACCAAGTTTTAAAGCAAGCTTTGAGTACGCCCTCCGTATGTTGTTGATCAAACAAACAGATTATCCCCCTCCCAAATCTTAAATTAATG
Organism: Moxostoma hubbsi; assembly: GCA_032164185.1. Lineage (NCBI taxonomy): Eukaryota > Metazoa > Chordata > Actinopteri > Cypriniformes > Catostomidae > Moxostoma > Moxostoma hubbsi. The sequence goes on along the minus strand of JAVLUX010000021.1, from coordinate 22,139,330 downwards.
TTGAGTTAATGGTGTTGTGTCAGGCTGAATGGTCCGCTTTGGTTTTAAAGTACCACAGAGAAAAAGTGTTTAGTTTTCAAGAAAATTTACCTTAGAGGTCTCTGCGCATTAATCTGGGATAGGAGAAAGCATTTTAACTCCGAAAACGTTATACACTTCAGCTTTAACCATTTTAAATAATGTAATTTGCAAAATCTTTGCTTTTTAACTTCTGAAAATAGCTTATTACTTTTTAATGAATATCTTTTTCATTTGGAAAATTATAATAGATTTTTTATTATATTTGCAGGCAACAGTGCAAAAAACTTGAACTATGATACAAGATTTAAGAAGGTTATGGACTGAAAAAACAGTTAATGATTTGGGGCAGTGTTATTTGTCCCTTTCAAAGGGTAACAGTCACATGGCTTATTCCGTTGGAGTGTGTATGGCTGCTGATGGCTTCATTTGACACACTTGATTTCTGTAAGGGTTCATTTAATTTCAGAAAAAGTCTTAAATCAATTGCTCTGCATGTTTCCTGACTGCTGAGATATAGACAGTTGTTATTCAACATACTTGGCACACATTGAGCATTTTTGGGATGCTCTCCTCTATTGTCTCCTCAAAGGAAAGAAATCAATAAGCATTTTCAGAAAGGCATGAATCCTTCTGAGATACAGTACTGTGTTTGTGTTTGACAGTATATTTCCTAAGTAACCACAGATTAATAAAAGTACCACACAAAAGTTGGCAATGTTTGGTTGGCTGTGTCTTGGTTACTACTCTAGTTCTAGCTTTTTTTTCTGGTACAAGTTTATCCAGTCTTGTTACAGGGACCCCTGGGACCCTTTTGTCATTTTCCAGTGCAGGGCTGCACAACCTTGAGAATGTTCTATCCCAAATACCTAAAATACCTGGGGCACCATGCACAAAATGTGTCATATATTTTATCCTAAAAGTGTGCTTGCGCTCAAAAAACATGATTTTGCATATGCACATAATTTTTCCTATTTATAAAACCATATGTATGCCAGAACCTGTGCCAAGTTACCTTTTTTAAATACCAGTTAACAGAAGATTGTATGTACGTGCACATGATTTATTCCACAACCAGTCTCCTCCCAAAAATGACCATATATGGAGCGCACAAAGGCTGTTTTTTTTTCTATGTATAACCTAATCTGCATATAATTTGAGGGTCAGTCCACCTGGAGCAATCTTGGGTTAATTGCTTTTCTCGAAGGCATAATGGCAATAGAGAGAATTTGTAATCTCTATAACGACACCATTAAATGTTGCATTAGATCTGTGTCAGAAGATGGAATAGAACATTTCGCTCCATGACCTATCAGTAGTGACTCAGTTATCCAAAAAGACAAGTCAACAGACTCTGATGTCACATCTACTTGTTTGTTAGCTTTGAATGAGAAGAGCATTGTGTGAATTTAACAAAATAGTGTGGGCAAATTCTTTTAAAAATTCCATTTGCTTTGTTGGAAACTTACAAAGCAGTAGTGTAAAATGATTGATGATAATAATTTAGCTAGTTTGTTAATATATGTGTTTGACATGCACTTTTGGCATCATTGGAGCAGAAATACCAAGGGAAGCTATCTTGGTCTGTAGGACTGCTCTTCGTTGCAGGGACCTTCGGAAGAATAAAGGTTAAATTATCACAGCTTTAAGCTCCCACAGGCGGCAATCATTGCATGTGATGTTAGGAACCGTTGATGGAATCAGACATTTTGAAGAAACTGCATCATTCTCCCCACTGTAAACAAGATTGCCTGATTTAGTTTTGATTATGTGTGTAAGCTGTGGATACCAATACCAAACCTATTTATAAGGCTGTCATGATAACTAATTTGATTACTTGATTAAAAAAATTCCTCTATTACAAAGTAGCCGAATCGACAAATCGAAAATAAGGTGACGCAGGCCACGAAAAAGGGTGTGAATACTTGGTATGCACCGATCCGAGACCAGGATCGGTATTGGACCTGATACTGATGTTTTTAAATGGATCAGCTATCTGTCCAACAAGCCAGATCCAAATCCGATACTGTGTGTTAAGTCATGTTCGTTACTGTCAAGCTCCAAAAATGACATAAAAGAACTAGGGATGCACCGATACCACCTTTTTGTTTTAGGATTCCAATATCGGAAATCTTCGTATCAGCTGATCCCGATCCGATACCAGTGTTGTTGTTTTTTGCATAATCAGTTTAGAATATCTTTACATTATTGTGTGGGACTAATTGGTACTCTTTAATATGTAAAGAAACACAAACCTCTAACTATGCATTATTTCAATATAAATGTATAGCTTATAATAAACACTTTATTATTAACTAGTATACTGGATAATGTAGCAGCAAAATTAACAGTAACTCCAGTCTCAGGACCGGTATCGGTCATAAACAATGCATGACCTAAAAAATTAACAGTTGAATGTAAATGTGATCTTTCTACTCATGTAAATTAGATTTTGTGATGATAATGGGTCAAACATTTTTTTCATCACAATTCCCAACTTCCGTTAAATATTTGATAGTTTATGGCCATCATTACAGGTAAAACTCAATGTGGGAATCCATAGAACTTTATTTACTGAATAAAACCACAGGTCTGTATACTGTCAGTCAAAGGTAAACATGAGTCTGATAAAGCCACAGTTGCGTCCTGCGCACCACAGACGCAATATAATCTTTTTTTATGAGAAATGGCTAGTCTCCGCATGTGAAATTATTAACAGTGTTAACTCAAGGATCTGCATGTTCAGATGCTTAAAGGCATTTTACATGGTTCGTGGCAAGCAACAAGCTTTTGCAACCTGTAGTATGTTCTGTATTTTCCAGAAATAAAGTTGCACCTGACTATAAGTTGCATCGGGTCAAAACTGCGTTGTTGAGAGAAAAAACAAAACGCATATCTCTGTATAAGATGCACTGACAGAGGTTGCATGTGACAGGTGCTAGGACCCATGAGCAGCCATCAGACTTCCCTTCACCAGTTCAGATGTCAGACACACTCCATGAAGTTTACAGTACATCACAATTTACACATCGTATCACAGTTGTTTTGGGCTTGTTTTAAACAGGAGAATTTGCTTCAAGTAATCATGTGTAACAGTTTATCATTCTTTTAATGTAAGCCACATCTGTTTCTAACATCTGTAAATATGTGCTGTGCACAAATAAACAGCTTTTAGTCTGTGAGTAAAACAATATGCATGTGCTATTCTATTAATTCGTTAACGTTAGCGACGTGTGGATGTTTCTGCAACACACTTTGCAATGTATTAATTATCCTGTTCACAGACTGAATATTTTTACTACGAGTGTGATTAAATGTAATTTTATGGGCATGTGAGGAATTGTGTTTGTTAGAACCATAATGTTAAAATATTTAAGCTGGTTGCATAAAGTGCATTGTAAAGGCAAAATATTCTGAATAGGCACCTTTAAAATGCTTCTACCATCTCTATGACTGATGTTTTCATCTGTTTTGATCTGTTTTCTTTAATCAGTTACGTATAAATTATGTATATAAGTCGCAGGACCTTTCTGAAGATGAAAAAAAAACTTGACTTTTATTCTGGAAAACATGGTATGTAGCAAAAGTGCAACAATGCCCCGCAACTGCAACTCTTAAAAAAGGAGGGCACACCTGGAGATGTTTCTGAAAATATATAATATTTTATTTCCATGGCCTGTTTTCCAGTATTTAAGTTCTAAACTAAAATGGGTAGATCATGTTGAACTAGTCAAAGAAAAAATGTTCATCTTGCGTTTTTAAAAAAGGTGGACACACCTGGAGAAACTAATCTCTGTCAGTTTGAATTGTATAATTTTATATATATATATATATATATATATATATATATATATATATATATATATATATATATATATATATATATAATAGATCTGCTTTGGGTGTCTATCTGGCTTTCGATATCGTTTGCAAAGTTGTTTTGTTGTTATTCTAGCCCTCTACATTGTGAGTAAATAACTCGCATATGCAAGTAAATTTTGCAATATGCAACCAAAAAACATCTGTTATATTAACATTAACATTATAGTAAATATTAGTAAATATTAACATTTCACTCGCTAGTGAAAGTTGTGTTGTGTCAAAGCACTCAGGCCCTTTTACTGAGTAAAAAGCAGTTGATTAAGGAGCTGGATTCAGCCTCATCTTTCCCTGCTTGCTGTCTCATGAGTGTGCAGGATAAAGCACTTGTGCATCTCAGGGAACCACACTGCGGACGTCACAAGAGCAGCTCTCTTAAGAGCGTGTGAAGATGAACCGCTTCTCAAGTGCTCTGATGTGCACGCCGTCTACAGAGGCTTGCGCCAAACTCCCGTGAAAATATAAAAGGTATAAACTTTTTTTAATTTTGTGACCGCAAAGCGCTCCAGTTTCACTAAATGACCATGTAATTGCAAATGTCCATGGTCATTGTGGGTTTATTCACAATGTTAATAACACGCAGTGAGACAGAGGAGATGCCCTGCTCTATTTCGGTGGAGATGATAAAATGCAAGAAAGAGAATCTCAATGTCTTCCTTCACGTGAGATATTCAGAAAGCCTTAAAATAATGAATGAAAGTGATGAATTTAAGGCAGAAATATTTTACTATTGCATAATATAATATAGCTACACAGGTTGGCTGGGTTACACAAGAAGCAAAAGTAAATAACATTGAAAAAGTCCAATGGATCAAAAGTAAATCAGACAAATAAGAGAGATATATTTTAGTTATTTAGACATATTTTGATAATTAAAATATTATTTTAATTATTTAACATTTTATTCGGGACACGAGTCCACCACGTTTCAGGGGCAAGACCCCATTCCTGCAATGACACCCCCTCAGGCATCTGTCAGACCCTGCCTCAGCAGGGCGCCTCCCTCAACAGGAGGAAGTGGTCTCACCAAATGCCGTGGAAATGGGGGCAGGCACTGGTACTCATCCACTGATGAGTCAGATGGACACCAGCGGGATAAAGCCACAGGTCTGCGCATGCGCCAGCTTGACTCCTTTGCAAAGGACATGGAACACTTCGACCCAACCAGCCAAGATTCAAATGTCAATGATTACCTCAGGGAAACCGAACATTGTCTTGCCGACTTGCCTCATGCTCCGGCAAGACAACTTCCAGAAGCATCCACACTTTCATTGAGACTCAACCGCCGGGTATTCGGGACAGTTACCCAAGGCTTTGGGTACTCACTATGTGTGCTTTTTAAGACAAAGTAAATTATACAAATTTAGCTTGGGTAATATAATAAAATAAAGGGTATATGATTTCCTTTTCAGGCTTTAAAAACATATGAATGACAGTCCATCTATCCATCCATCATCAACCGCTTATCCTTTACAGGGTCACGGGGGGCTGGAGCCTATCCCGGCTAACATTGGGCGAAAGGCGGGGTACACCCTTGACAGGTCGCCAGTCCATCGCAGGGCCACAGTCAAATATAAAAGTATAAAAGTATAACAGGGATGCGCTCTAACTCCGGGAGTTGGGACAACGGTTTTGAAATACTACCTGAACCAGGGGTGGGTTATTTCGCGTAGTGCCGATCTCTGAGTCCTCTGCCCCACTCCTGTCAGAGGTGGGGTAGCGGAGCACTTATCGAGCCTTGGCCCGTGCGTCTCGGCTCTCCTGCTTGACTCGGTCGTTCGCGGCTTCTCGGCTATCTGTTTTTAAACCGCAGGCTTATGCAGCTGTTTTCCCAGGAGTCTCCCGTTTTGTTATTTCTCCAGGGAAACTCCCGTAATTTGTATGGCCCAAACCATGTTATATGAATAATCACATCAATATATTATTCCAAGGTTGGACAACTGGACAGTTGCCAGATCTTGTATGAAAGCATGCTACTCACATAATCAACACCATACAAATTTCAACCCATTTGTGACTTCAACCTGGCAACCAAAACCCAGTTGCGCTGTTGATATCTGCGCAGGTAGCAGACACAGGAAGTTGAATTGGAGGTGGGAGGAGAAGTCTCAGCTGGTGCTCTGGTGAAATAAATTTTATATATATATATATATATATATATACACACACACACACACACACACACACACACACACACACACACGTAAATTTAACAACAGCTGGACGGAAGAATTTAATTTCATATCCCAAAGCCATAGCAACAATACCCACGCCTTTTGCAATGTGTGTCGCACTGATTTTAATATCGGACACGGTGGGAGAAATTATGTTACTCGGCACATTAAATCACAACGGCACAATTTTTATTTAGCCTGCCTCTGCCATCCAGCACCCTACTTCCCTTCTCCAGGATTTGTATACCCAAATGTTGACAGGCTGCGTGTGTGACATGACACGAGATTAAACAACTCGGTCAACGCAACGTCGGAAAAGTACCACCTACTCTGTATCGAGGAAATTTATTCGATTTCTGATCCCTCTGTCCTCAACTATGGAGAACGGCTGGTCATCCAGGACCATGAATTCCATATTTTTCCTCGTAATTGCTTTGGTCTTTTCGCTGCTCATACCAAGGAAAGAAAGGAGAGGATGTTGACATGTGGCTGTCTATGAGCTCTGGCTAGCTTTAGCCGCTTTTTTTTTTTTTTTTTTTCCCTTTTTTGGCTGCTTTTTTAAAATGGGCATTTTCAGCTGGGTGATGGTGTTTTAAGTGTCTAATTAGGTTTGTTGTTCCGAACGTTATTGTGGTGGTTCCCCTGCGGTTTACTTTAGCCTTACAATTATTAGAAATTACGAACTTTATGTATTCTTCACTCACAGTGAAGAACTTCCACGCCAATGACATGTTTACATGCGGCTGTGAAGTTATTGTCTGCTGGCAACCGCTGGCAACAAAAACGGACCGGCTTGAAATCGGAAAGACGTGAGGCTGACCGGCCGGTCACCGAGCATGCGGAAAATCGGCCGATTCCGGTCCCTGGGCGGTCGATCGGTGCATCTCTATTTAATTTTATTGTTTACAGTCTTATTTTTGTGTGTACTGTATATTGTATATTATTAGGTATATATTATATATTATGTTTTGTAACAAGATGTGTAAACTATTGTGTAAATCAAATGTTTATTGTAATTGTCATACTGCTATGTTGCTTGGAACTGCACCAAAGACTTTCACCCACTGTTGCACTTGTGTATATGGTTGAGTGACAATAACAGGATTTGATTTGATTGCTGTTGCCCCCCTTCCATTTTTTAAAACATAGGGCCTTTTCTAAAACTACCCAATTTTCAGGTGGTTTGTAGGCTATTTTTATTTTTTTTTGTAAATCATACATGTGTATTCAAGTATAAAAAATAACCTGTTCACAATTTACAGAATTTAAGCAGTGTTTTCTCGATTGTTGTAGAACTAAATACAGTGTAATTCGAATATGTACTTTTTTTTTTTCATGATTTCAAAGGTCCTGTGACTTGTAGTCCGAAGTGACTTACATAACTTATACATAACCAATGATGGCCTGTTGTGTAATCAAACGGGCTGCAGACTAGGGCTGCACAATTAATCAAAATAAAATCGAAACCGCGATATGACCTTGTGCGATTATTAAACTGGAAGGGCTGCGATTTAAATAAATAAATATTGTGCTCTCTTCAAAGTTTATTTGCGCTGCAGTCTATGTTAAGTTAGAGCATTGTTGGTGTTTTCAGTGCAGTTCTGCACTCCACAACTCCCTTTAATGCTTGGAGTAACAGAAGTGCTCCGAGTTCCAGAAGTTCCGTTTGCTAACGTGCGCTAATGCTTTATTTACATTCAACTGGTGCATCCTGCGTCTCAGCATCTCTGTCTCCGCAAGGCACCGGTATCATAATAATAACACAGAATACAAGATGGGGAATAATTCAAACATCTTTATTAAATGCTTGCCAACATCAAACATCATTAACAGTAACACCTGCAGAGTCCAGAAACATCTCTTCTCCCAGTCTCCTTTCATTTGTTTACTTCATGAGAGAGCGTGTCACACTTATAACACTCCCCGCGGAAACAAGTGAAAGCGGAACTAATATTACCAACATCCAACAAAATGAAAAAAGGAATGTACATATAATAAATCTATATTAAATATTTAGATACTATACTATAATGAATTACTAAATTAAATATAATAAAATTATGAATACAAATTATTAAATGAAATGGTGACAAACTAACCAAAATTTTCAATTTAAAAGCAATTAATGGGTTATCAGTTCAACTTCAGTTTGACATTAAGCCTCATTCTTTAGGACTATCTTATATATATATATATATATATATATATATATATATATATATATATATATATATATATATATATATTAAAGAACATTTTGTATAAGCCAACTAGTTTTTAAGGCCTAGAATAAAGAGTAACATTTATATTTAAAAATTATGTTTTGTGTATACTGAATTATTGACTGACAGCAACAACTATGGTTTTACCAACTGGGAAATGTAGTTAACAGTGACATTGAGCAGAAAGCTTACATATAACCAGTGTTGACAGAGCTGCTGATAAAAAGTTAAATGATCAGCATCGAATAATGAGATGAAAAGAATATTGAAGATCGTATCGGATTTTAAAATCCTGATTGGAGCATCCCTAACTTGGTAGATGGTAACATTTGGATATGAAGAAGACTTTGTTTCACTGTTTATATATTTATTTGTTTGTGGTTGAACTGAAAAAAGGTCTCAGTTTGGTTCTTTTTAACAGGGCTCAAGTGTGAAAACCCCAGCAGCCTTTTTAAAGTAGAACATGTGGAAAACATTACCATTATAATCGCAGTTCAAATAACAATCGCAATATTTTTTTTTAATATTCGCAATGTGACTTTTTGTCCAAATCGTGCAGCCCTACTGCACATCAAAACATCAGTCATAGGGACAGTAGAAGCATTTTAAAATTCAGAGTAATTTGCCTTTACAAAGCACTTTATTCAACCAGTTTAAATATTCTTTCCCATCATAACATTATTGTTCTAACAAATTCTAGACAGCTGTCAAATGCAACTCCTCACATGCCCACAATAATGTTTCATCACACTTGTAGTAAAAACATGTAGTCACTGAACCAGATAATTGGAGCGTAGCAAAGAGGGTTGCAAATATAAGAAATATCCACAGATAGATAGTCAATAACATTTAATAAATCAATGGAATACAACAGGCACATTGTTTTACTAAGACTAAAAGCTGCTTATTTACAGTATATACAACATCATATGTTATAAACAGATGTGGTTTATTTGTCCCTATTGTTTTTATATAAAACATGAACAGATTATTGTTCATGTTTTAACTGTTACACACGATTAATTCAAGCAAGTTTTTTTCCTATTTTGCTAGACTTTGCTTCCTTCTGAGCCGTGCCTTCTACTCTTGGTACAGCTTATCTCTCTCCTCCCCCTTTCTCGTCCACTGTCCTTCTCGCTCTCTGTCCCTGTTTTGAAGTTTTTGTCCTAGTGGAGCCTCTCTGCTGATCTAGCTTTGTTTCAGTCAGAATGAGCGCAGTGTTGAGGCAGCCTGCCTTATAAACAACAGGATCTGCAACGAGCAGCTCCCACTTATGCTCTTTCTCTCTCTCTCGCTCTCTTTTTCACTCGCAGCACTCCACAGGAGGGAGAAAAGCATGATGAGCTTCTCTGTTTACTGGCCTCTTCCTCTCTGTTGAGCTGCATGCATGTTTTATTACACTGTCATCAGAGCCACAGAAACAAGTATTTGTGCACAAGAATTAGCCAATCCTCTAAGAAATCCTCCACACTTTCTCTCCGTCTGGTCTGTGCATAATTTAACCACTACAGTGTTTTTCTTTGTCCCTTTTCTTTTTTATTATTGTCTATCTTACCCTCTGTCCTAATATGTGTCCAATTGTCCTTTTCCTGCTACATTGTGGGCGAAGGAAATATGTCAAATGAGTAGGATGTCCGAAAACTCAGTATTAAAATACACTGCCTAGGCAAAAAATTTATTTGTTGTTCAGATATAAATAATAGTTATGATCTGAGGTTGCTTCAATTGGTCAGGTCTAGATTCAGCAACATTATGCAGCAATAAAATTAAGTCAGCTGATTACCCGAATGTACCGAGTCGAACCACTCCGTAAAGTCTTCTCTAGCATACCCCGAAGACTTTCAATGGGGTTAAGGTCAGGACCCTATGGTGGCCAATTCATGCGTGAAAATGATTCCTCATTCTCCCTGAACCCCTCTTTCACAATTTGAGCCTGATGAATCTTGGCATTGTCATCCTGGATTATGCCCGTGCCATCATGGAAGAAAAAATCCATGATGTGCGTTCAGTTACTGTCTGCACAGCAAACTCTGAAAAGTTTTTAATTGGTCTTAATAATTTTTTTATTTAAATAACTTTTTGTTTACAAATTCACCGCATTCAACAAATTTAATTTCAATCTCTCTCGGATTTACGGTCATGCACTTTTGAATGCAAAGCGAGGATTGCCCTGTGACTCCAAGCGCTCCGGTTACATTGAAGCATGTCATTTTGCACCCAGGATGCATTAGGCTAAATTTTATAAATATTTAGGCTATTTATTTTATATTTGTCAGATATCCTATTGTTGTTAGCATCCATACATCCCTAAGAATGCATCTCCCAACATGTTCAATTGTGAAAATATTCTAAGAATTAGTGATGTCAAAAGTGTCGATACTTTGGTACCAAGTCAATACTAAAGTAAATAAAGATGACAAGATACTACTGTTTGTACAGTACTGCTAATACCAAGCACCAACTCAATTCGGTCCCAGTGTCCTGTCTGACTGACCAACGAATGCTTTCAAATGCTCATTTGCTTATTTTAGTGTGAGCTCTATTACACCCTGTACACTGAAGTGGATATTTAATTACATTTAAAATCATAATATTCACTAGTTTGATTATTAAACCACAAAAGGCTGCAATCTTAGTCTGCATGGGATGCATGCTTTATATAAACATGTGAAGCCAACCGCTCATACAGTGGAAGCTCCACAGACATTGAGAATCATTCTTGTTGTATGAGATGACAGAGCAGAGCACTAACCCACATTGAAGTGTGCAGCACATGCAGACTATATATTTATAAGAATAAAATCACACAATTTGCTCTTTAACGATTACACTGGGCCATGTAGCAAACTGCTTAATAGGAGAAGAGAAGCATTAAAAAACGTATCAAAATAAAAGCTCACGTCAACTTAAAAGCACAATGAAAAAATACTTCTGAAATTGAAAGAAATTCAACAGAAATGTATTACAACTGTATAGTAAAATGTTATATTCACTGTAGTAGTAACAATAATAATAATAATAATAATAATAATAATACAACCCCAATTCTGAAAAAGTTAGAACAGTATGAAAAATACTAATAAAAGCTCAAATTTATGATTTGTAAATTATATTCACCCTTTGCTATATTGAAAGCACTACAACTACACCATATTGGCATATTTTTGCTGTGGTATCGAAATTGGGTTTTGAGAATCATGAAATCTCACAGCAGTACCTACTACTAAAATGTTGGTATTGTGACAACACTTATGACTTTTTATTCTAAATACAGTTGCACAGTAGGAAAATGTGCAGATAATTGTAAAACGAATTACCAACAATTCAAACTTAAAGTTGCATCCCTTGTCAAAGGACAATGTCAACGTGGCAGATGTAGAAAGCATGGAAATGCTTTCTACATCTCATCTGCATACCTAAGAAGAATGTACTTTTTTATCAAGTGTCGAGATCTAGACAAAGTTCGTCAAATTCAGTAGGCTACATTCTTTGAAAGTACAGTCATTCGGATACAGCCTTACTCTGTTATTTTAGCCAATATTGGCAGTCTGCTTGTAGTAAAAGGTCCACATGGATATTGTTTTGGAAAGATTGTCTGCCTCTTGGTCTGGCTCATTACCAAACGTGAGCAGAAATCCAGTTGGCAGACTCATAGACTGTGAGATTATTAGCCAATAATGAGATACTGTCTCAATGCCTCATGGCAGAAAACATTGCTCAATCTGTGTTGCATTGCAAAGCAGTGGTTCTGTCTTAGAGAAGCACATGTAACCAATGAGCATGTTGACTGTTTAAAGACCTTTATTGCTTAAGGATACAACCTTTGCTCTGTGCACTGTGAGTCTTGACATGATTCAAGTTCTTGTGCTATAAAACAGTTAACGAGGCATGTGTATAGTGCCCCTTTATGAAATGCCATTTGCAACTTGTGTAATGTGACACATTTCTGAGTGAAAACAGGATATTCAACGAGAAAAAAAATATATGCCGTCATTCAGTTTATTAAAGACACTTAATAAAAATCTGTTAAAAAATGTTAAAGGCAGGGGTCTGGGAAGCTTTGTGAGTTTTGATGCCAACTACGACCCCTGGAGTTTGTGAGTTTGAATCCAAGGTGTGCTGAGTGACTCCAGCCAAATTGGCCCGGTTGCTAGGGAGGGTAGAGTGACATGGGGTAACCTCCTCGTGGTCACGATTAGTGATTCTAGAGTGGTTCTCCACATGCTGGGAGTCTCCGCTGTGTCATGCACAACGAACCATGTGAAAAGATGCGCAGATTGAGTGTGTCGGAAGCAGAGACTTGTTCTCCGCCATCCGGATTGAGGTGAGTAACTGCGCCACTATGAGGACCTACAAAGTAATGGGAATTGGGCATTCCAAACTGGGAGAAAAGGGGATGTAATAATAAATAAATAAAATAAAAACAAATAAAATTATAAAGGCATGCTTCTCCACATTTATTCACTAAATTATCTTAAGGGAGAATGAAATCTAATAATTTTCATTGATGTGCACATTAGGGCTGCACGATTTGGACAAAAAGTCATATTGTGATTATTTTGAAAAATATTGTTAGTGCGTTTTGAACTGCGATATGACTGTGATTCCTTTTAACCAAAATTTGGTATGATTTGCACATGTTCTACTGCCAAAATACTTGCGCTGTTCTTTGAACTTGGAATTTGCTCTGTGAGAAGAGCAGGAGGAGTGCATGTTTGCGGACTCATCAGGTGCTACTGTTAATGCAGTTTGCTCGGGAGACATTTAATAAAGATGCTTGAATTATACCTCATCTGTATTCTGAATTTTTTTATTATGACACGTGCCCAGCGGAGACTCAGACGCCATTATATCATACAAAAATAAAGACCTCTTCACCAAGGAATTCCCTTTAACACACTTGGCGCATGAAAGCAAATGGGACCGAGCTCAGAGCACATCTGTTACTCGGAGCATGAGATAGAGTTGTGGAGCACAGAACTGCTCAGAAAACACTATTAATGAACTAACCTAATACAGACAGGACACAGCAGTGCAAATAAACTTTGAAGGTTAGCACTGCTACAAACTATTTATTTAATGAAATCACAGCGTTTACAATTTAATATTCGCACAAGATGATATCGTGGTTTCGTTTCGATTAATTGAGCAGCCCTATCGAGTATCGAAAAATGTCTTGTCTTTCAGTTCCAAATCTCGTCAACGTCAGTGATAAGCATGTTTTATGCTAGATGTGTCCAAATCTAAAAGTGCCGGTGATTTAGCTGTGTTTAAGCATCAAGGAAAAATACGTTTACGCAGGTTATGCCCAGAGACGCGGCTCACACATGAGGCTGTAGTGTGTATGCGTCTCAACCCACATAGATGTAAAAGATGTGGAAAAGATCAAAAGTGTGGCTACATTTTACCAGGCTCGATGTCAACTGCGCGCGATGCAATATTTGCGACAAGATAATTGCTGCCAAGACCGGCAATGTAACAAACCTGATGAAGCACTTGACAGTGCACGGAATAAACTTAAAGAACAGAAAGTTGCTCCGTCTTCGACTGCAAGAAGACCGAGCCGGTGCAGTCATACTCTCAGCATCCTCCTGCCACAGAGCTTCATTTAACATGCCCACAACACAAGTCCTCCTTCAAAACTACTGATGAATGCAGCAGCGCTATGACTGGGACACCGACTGGTAAGGTCAACTTTAGCAAACAAACCAGCAAACAAAATCGGCTAACTTGTAGTGGTACATGCTTGTGCACATGTTAAATAAACGTTTCTGTGCTCGGTTACATAGTCCTATAAACTGGGACCTACGTAACGTTAGGTATTGTTTAGATGTATGGCTATAGATGGCTAGCTTAATCGATGCTAAAAATGCTTTAAGGTTGACACTAACTGATCAAGTTTAACATACAAATTTAACTGGATATCTTGTTAAATCGTACTTATTCTAAGGGTTGGCTGAATTAACAGTTTAGCTTTCTTGTTTTGTTTTTTTTCCCTCTTCACATTAATGTTGTAGCCTCTACCCCGACCGACCCTGGCATGAGGAGACCAGAAGGCTCAGGAGATGAGTCTTTTTGAGTCTGTAAAAAAAAATCTAATAATAAACCAAATAAAATCATACAACCAAAGTTTTTTTTTAGGTAATGTGTAATGTTTGTAATCTTATTAAAATGGATTTCTTAAAATTGTACATTGAAAAGTATCGTTTAGGAACCGGTATCGAAGTCAAGGTATTTGTATAAATTTTTTTTTTTTTTACAATACCCAGTCCTAGTCACTCATCTCAGCGCTGTTCTGTGAGGATCCCAATTTAAATCAGATTAATGTTGGTTGCAATACCACTAATAACAGGTATAACTGTTTAACCTTCATTAATGGCATTGCTTCACACATTTTCTTAATAATTATGGTGCTTTTCCACTGCACGTTACGCTTCGGCTTTTCCACTGCTATTTAGTGCCGCCTCAATGTGCGTGGGATTATAGGATGATCGTCGTATGATGCGCTGACTCTACTGCCGTGACATCGTCTTAAACACGACCCAAAACAATAAACAATAACATGACCGCTAGCTGTTAGCTACTAGCTCATTGTGCTGCAGAAAGCAGTTGTTGCATGGTGATTTTACACAAGTGTAACAGTTAAATTGGCCTGGTTGTTTTAAAAGCAATCTTTGCAGTAGCTTGTCAACTAAATAAAGTGAAGATTTCAAGCAGAGTATAGACGTAACGTACCATCCTCCATCGTGGACTCCAGCCGTGGCTGAAGTGAATCTCCCTCCCTTTGCTCGCCGGTCTAGATGGCGTCCATTTGGTCGAACCACTTTCACTTTTCCTTGATGGTCCTGTAGTCACTTAAGTTTGGTTTTTACTTTTCCCTACAGTGTTGGTAGGTCCGGTGGTAGCCGTGTGCGTCCAACAGCTGAGACACTTCCTGAAAGACTTTTTCATTTTGTTTGTTTTGTTCCTCGCTAACGAGAGGAACATCTGCAACTCGTTTATTGACCATGGTGTGGTTTTGCGGACAGCCATTTCTTTTTACAATTCTAAAGTCACGTGAACAAATGATACTGCTAGCGCTGTAGCTAACTTGAAAACTAGCGGGTTGATGTCCCGTGTCGAAAAACCAGTGACGCTGGTAGTGACGATTCTCTCTGAACAATCAGTGATCTGCAGGGTTTTGACGTCACATTTAGTATCCATTCTGCTCACTTGGAATCTCGACTGAGGTGGTACTGAAAAAGTACCAGGTATTATCCACAGTGGAAAACCCCCAAACAGCGAGAGGAGTTGAGTTGTACCGTACAGTGGAAAAGACCCGTTAGTGATTTGTGTTACAACAAGATGCCAATGACCGTAAACAAATATTAGATATTAGTGATTTCTCACTGGATCAGTTTTGATATATTTTTCTTATATTTGAAATATGTCAGTTCAGTGTTTCCCACAGGATTTAGTGAGATTATGGGGGGTTGACCTCCAATCCTCTAGGGGGGTAAGAATATTGTATCCATTTTAAAGTTAAGTACTTCCATCAGGTGGACTTTGAGAGCAAAATTCAGAGACTAGTGTTGTGCTCTTGTAAACAATTTTGTGCTCTTAAAGCTGCAGTAGGCAACTTTTGAAATAAATTGAATTGTGAGAAACAGCGCACACAATTCTTCCCCATATACAGTACATGATACTCTTCACCCCTGGCCAGGGTTTAATTGACAGCTGTTCACAAACAGAACCAAGGCCAGCCTCACCAGAAGGGATTGGCTAAAATTAGCTGGATTGACACTACCGACCCACAATTTTCACTCAGAGCTAGTGTCTGTGGTGATAATTACTCTCACAGGGTCTCATTTAACTGAGAAGAAAAAAATATGTTCTATATAAACATGTGTCTATGGTGTCTATGATGATTAATTGTCTGTTTTATGTGTTTCACGAATATTATGATTAATTACCATACAAACTCACTATGTGTGCTTCATGCACACAACAAATTCATTAATACAAATTTTGGGCTTGGGTCATATAATAAAATAAGGGTATATGATTTCTTTTTCAGGCTTCAAAACATATGAATGACCATCAAATAAAAAAAGTGTAATGTAAAATAATATTTTAATTATCAAAATATGTCTAAACTAAAATATATCTCTCTTATTTGTCTGATTTACTTTTGATCCATTATACTTAGAATATTTTGTTTTCTTTTGGAACCCAGCCAACCTGTGTAGCTATTATAATATGTTCTATTATGCAATAGTAAAATATTTCTGCATTAAATTCTTCACTTTCATTCATTATTTTAAGGCTCTCTGATTAACTCACAAACCCTTATTTCTCAGGAAGGAAGACTTCGAGATTCTGTTTCTTGTGTTTGATCTCCACAGAAATGGAGCAATGCATCTCCCGTCTCACTGCTACACTGTAACACTGCATGAATAAAACCACAATAACCACAGACATTTGCCATTACATGGACTTTAAGTGAAACTGGAGCGCTTTGCATTCATAAAATGTATACATTTATACCTTTATATATTCGCGGGAGCTTAGCGCAAGTTTCTGTAGATGACGTGCACATCAGTGCACTTGAGAAGAGAGCTGCTCTTGTGATGAATGCGGTGCAGTTCCCTGAGATGCTCTGATTTCAACTGAATGAGTCACAAGTGCTTTTTCCTGCACGCATGAGACAGCAAGCAGGAAAAGATGAGGCTGAATCCAGCTTCTTAATCAACTGCTTTCCATTCAGTTAAGACTCGGTGCTTCGAAACTACACAACTCTATCACTGGCTAATATTTACTTGCCAGTGGCTAATAACAGCAGTTTTTTGGTCGCATAATGTGATTTACTCGCAATGTAGTGGGTTGGACGTTACTTACCTCAAAGATTTGTTGTCCTCTTCAACCAAATAATGTTAGACGGATACAGGAATACTCCAGTGCATATATCTGTGAGTGTGTGCGTGTGTGTGTGCGTGCGTGCGTGCGAGAGAGAGCACAAAACACAACCTTTTATGTTATTATGAGACAGTAAAGTGCTAAATATTTTAGATGAGAAGTGTAAAAATGTTTTCGGTTTATTATGAGACCGTGGTGGGGCAAATTAGACTGTGGCAGGCCGCCAGAGTCTACTCAATTAATGGGAAACACTGCTGTTGTGTGTGATGGTCTCATGGTTTTTACTGGTTGACAGTATGTCACAATAACCTTTTGATATTGACAACAGAACTATGCATAACTGTTTTCAATACAAATAAATGTTAGCAATTCACAATTAATGTCATTTTAATGTCATTTTTGTAACACTTAATAAAAAGGTTTCATTTCTTTAACATTAGTTTGTGTATTAGGACTCATGAACAAACAATGAACAATATATTTTTACAGCATTTTTTAATCAATGTTAGTTAATACAAATACAATTGTTCAATGTTAGTTCATAGTACATTAATGTTAACTAATACAACTTTTGATCGACCGATCTTAGTGTTTAAAAAAAATCTGAGATCATATTGGCCTCATTTCCTGATTGGTGCACCACTAATATACAGTGATAAATAGTAGCATAACAGATTTTTTGGTGAATGAAGAAGGTATGGAGCTTTTGTTTTGACACTGAAAGTGCATTGTGTCATAACAAATGTTCCACATCTGGTGAAACGCTGTGATGTTCTCCTTTTCTGTTACTTTGCCACCTCTGTAGATTTGTATAATGACTTGTAGTGGTCACTAATGTTTAAAATTGCGCAAATGCTTGAACATGAAGTAATTCTCTTTCAACTGCTGAAGAAGCACTAAAAACACGAGACATTCCTGTATGTGCACAAAATAGCACTCCTTCTGAAGTGCAAACAGACCATGTTTATCTGTCTTTCATCACAGCCTTTTGCAGTTTAATAATCACATACACAGATCAGCCACAACATTAAAACCGCCGCCAAAACAGCGCCAACCCGCATCTCAGAGTAGAATTCTCACCACAGTGGTACAAAGCGGTTATCTGAGTTACTGTAGACTTTATCAGTTCGAAACATTCTGGCCATTCTCTGTTGTCCTCTCTCATCAACAAGGTGTTTCCATCTGCAGAGCTGCCACTCACTGGATGTTTTTTGTTTTTGGCACCAATCTGGGTAAACTCTAGAGACTAGTGTGTGTGAAAATCCCAGAAGATCAGCATTTACAGAAATACTCAAACCAGCCCGTCTGGCACCAACAATCATCCATGCGATTATCTAATCAGCCAATCATATGGCAGCAGTGCAGTGCATAAAATCATGCAGATACGGGTCAGGAGCTTCAGTTAAATTTCACTTCAACTATCAGAATGTGTAAAAAAAAATGTGATCTCAGTGATATGGACCGTGGCATGATTGTTGGTGCCAGACTGGTTTGTCTACAGTAACTCGGATAAACACTTTTAAACAAACTTGATAAACAATTGTGGTGAGAAGAATAGCATCTCAGAATGCTATTCTGAGATGCGGGTTGGTGCTGTTTTGGCAGCACGAGGGGGACCGGCACAATATTAGGCAGGTGGATTTAATGTTGTGGCTGATTGGTGTATGACCATAAAGCCATTTTGATGCTATTTTGAGTAATTGTGCAGCCCTGAAGGATTGTGAAATCAGCCAATTGATGAATCTTTTATGAAACTAAATGGCCTAATCAAAAGCACATTAAAATCATTGCAATATACACTATATTGCGGAATTTTATATTGTCTGCATAATCATTGCGATTATGTAATTAATATTCAATATATCACCCAGCCCTAGTTCCAAGTTGGCTTCAAAGACATCTCTCTCTCTGTGCTTAAGTTTTTGTAAGGGCTGCAGAAAGGTTGTTTGTTAGTCCTGCATTGCATGAAGTAAGGTCTCCCTCTCCCTTTCTCTCTCCCTCATCCCCAACACAGGGACTCATTGTTGGCACTTTTGCTCCTCTAATAAATTGCACTTAATTAGTCCAATGTAAACAAATGGGACTTGCTGGGCTCCTATAGAAACGCAGAGTGCTCACTGAAGGGAGTCTAATTTGAGTTTGTTTGCCATGCATGCATGTGTGTGTGTGTGTGTGTGTGTGTGTGTGTGTGCAGTTAGTGAGGTGAGAGGTTGAACAGGGAACACAATCCAGACTCGGGGCTTTTTGGCATGATTTACATTTACAGATTGTGCACCTGTAGAGACTGCTGTTCTCTGATGTTGGAAGTAGAAGCATAAATTTGCAATTTTAATGAGGTCTTGTGTTTAAGAGGACTGTATCAGATTCAAGGTTGTGCAGAACAACAAACAAAATGTTACCTGCATTATTAGGGCTGCACAATTAGGCTAATCGTATTTTAATCGTGATTACAATTGGGTTATTTCACGGTTATTTAAGCATAAGCATCTGCGATGTTACTGAGCTTGTAAACAAAAATTATAAGACAGGTAAAGTTGCAAATTGTTGTTCAATTCATTATAGGCTGTGTCTACGGTTGATGGACCAAATCACAAGTTCTTTCATATTCCATTTTCAGCTCACCTGACTAATCACGCTCTCTATGGAAGTTCCCCACTGACCACGTTAAATGAATTCCATCTCGTGCTTTGATAATATAGCATGTTTTTTTTTTGCATAATCAGTTTAGAATATCTTTACATTATTGTGTGGAACTAATTGGGTGTGCTCTTTAATATGTAAAGAAACACAAACATCTAACTACACATTATTGCAATATAAATGTATAGCTTAACCTGTTGATGCCCAATTTCACACTGGAGTGACGTCAATCTGCTTACATTTACAATATAATTTACCGTCTATAAATGTAATTAATGTTAACAGATTATACATGTTTTCAAAGGTCTAAGGGTTCAGCATTGATATCTGATCTCTGTTTCAAGAAAGCAATGCTCCAGAAACAGCTATTTCGTTATTTGTGCCAGGAGTACAAATGAAAACATGCAATATCAAAATGGGACTTCATACCTTTGTTATGAAAACGCGATCGCCAGATGAATCCAGTTCCCACACTTGGGTCAATTGTCCATGACAAGCGTTCATTGAAAAACATCCAATAGCACTTTTTGTCCATAAAAGTTATAAATCTGAGAAATATTGATATATTCTCCATTGTTTACATGAGATCTCACCTGAAAGTATTACCCTTCGTAATGATTCTTCAACAAACTATGCAATCTGTGCAGCATTCATGTTGTAAAACTGTATATTATCTTGTATATTAGAGTCTCATAAACAAAACAAGCCTGTCTCCAAAGTCTATTTTTTAAAATGGGGCGTAGTTTTATTCATAATAGCCAAGAATTGCAGTCAGATTTTGTGTCCTCTTGAAAGGCGGAACCTTAATTTTACTCTGTACTCTTCCAGCGATTTTACAGCAGCGAGCCCCTCCCCGCTCGCGGTCGGCGGTCTCAGACCCTGCCGCGTTTCAGCGGCTGGTAGGGGTTTCCTCCGTAGGAGACTGTGTGATTTATTATAATCTTTGAAGTGTTTATAAAGTGCTCTCGTGAGCTGGACAACTTAGGTTGTGTTTTTTCCGCTACAACATGTCTCCATTGTTTTTCAAACGAGTTTGATAATGCAACACATTTTTAACTGGGCTGTGATGTGACATCACTGACAGGGCTTCTCCGCAAATATCCAACTAGGCCCCTAATCGATAATGAAATTTGTTGTTGATGATGTCCATTATCGATTAGTTGTTGCAGCCCTAGTGATTATCATTTTTACCATTATTGTGCAGCACTTTATGCTGCATTATGAATATCTTTATTTGGATTTATTAGGATTATGATAGGAACTCTTAATTCCAGATGTTTTTATTCACACAGGAAGAGTGAGTGATTAATTGGCATGTCTGAATCATTTTCAGTCAAATTGTTTTAATAATTCCAGACTCTATTGTTTTTTTTTTTAACACACTGCCACAAACCGAGTAGCTCTGTTAGCATTTATAGTGTTCCGAGAACTGTGTAATGAAGAAGGATTCAATAGTCAAAGGAATGTCAAATTTATTATACAAAAAACAAAACATAATGTCGGGTGTGATGGAGCAACTAAAACTTGAACAGAGAAGTCTTGTTACTGTGGTTAGCTTGGGCCTGTTTTCCTTCCACAATCTCCTGCCAAACCTGAAAAGATTTACTTCTCTATGAAACTGTATTGCTGCATGCTAATCCAAGTCTTTTGAAAACCGTATGATTGTTTGAAAACTGTAAGCACACACTCTGAAAGCATACATTTTTTAGTGCATTGTGGCTTTATTATCTTTTTGCAAGTGACTCCCAGACACACAAAAGCCATGCACACATTTTATTTATTTATTTTAATTTTGAGCCTACCTGGAGAGCTCAGGACATGACAATATTGCATGCGGAGTTCCCTATGCCATTGCTCAGATGTCAAATTTGCATTTTTGTTCGTAACTGTGTGCTTATCACATAAGTGCCAATTACAAGGACTGGTACCTAAAACACCTTGCATGCTAAACTTAGGGCTTTAAGGAAATTACAATATGAGGTAAAAAAAAACCAAGATAATTTGGGAAAACTCCTACCGGATTCTAGATTATATCACTGGATTACTAAAGATTAGTCTAGTCCATGGGGACTGTCTAGTCCCAGTTATTACCATTATTAGCTGACATTAGTGCTGGGCAGTATGACCACAAATCTGTATCACGGTATTTTTTTATATTCTGCTGGTTTCATTGTATATCATGGTAATTTTTTCTTGGCATGACTGGGCCTTTATATAGGTTTATAGTGTCAGGAATGCATAGAATGTAAAACCATTGTAATATACTGAAGGCTTTGATTACTATAGGGATTGCTTGGCCCCACAAAATGACACAATATATGAAGGAATCAGAATGCATGAAACAGTTGCAGAATGTAAAAATTTTTAATGCGCAAACTGCAACGTAGTAAAAACAGAAGAACTTAAAAATAAATAGATACGCCAGTGATGAAGTGCACCATTATGCTGAGGTATGGCTTCACTGTGTGATTTGACCACAGGTCTGTTGTCGTAGAAAGTGGGTGACTGTACGTAGCTCCTCTTCCAGATTACTTCGGTGTAGTTGGTATAATGTTGGGATAGCAGTTTTGCTGAAGTGTTTTCGCCCAGTAACAAATACCTTGAATCCAGTGTTTTAATCATTGCTCTGAACCTGTCTTTCTTCACCGTCAGTAGCGGGACCATGTCCTTGCATAGGTGGATTGTTATTGCGTTCATAATGTCATTCCACCTTTTGTTTTTCCTGTCATATACAGTGCCTTCGAGCAAATGCCTCTTCAAATGAAGTCCGACCCATTGGCTTCACTGTTTCACTGGCACTACTGATTGATGGCCTTGAATCTGATGATCATAATCACATACATTCTTGGTATTCCAACACATGTTTTCTGCTGAGGTGGAGTAAGTTGCTAGTGTTACCGCCACCGGCATCAACAGTGGCTCAACAAACTTGGCAATATACACTCACCTAAAGGATTATTAGGAACACCTGTTCAATTTCTCATTAATGCAATTATCTAATCAACCAATCACATGGCAGTTGCTTCAGTGCATTTAGGGGTGTGGTCCTGGTCAAGACAATCTCCTGAACTCCAAACTGAATGTCAGAATGGGAAAGAAAGGTGATTTAAGCAATTTTGAGCATGGCATGGTTGTTGGTGCCAGACGGGCCGGTCTGAGTATTTCACAATCTGCTCAGTTACTGGGATTTTCACGCACAACCATTTCTAGGGTTTACAAAGAATGGTGTGAAAAGGGAAAAACATCCAGTATGCGGCAGTCCTGTGGGCGAAAATGCCTTGTTGATGCTAGAGGTCAGAGGAGAATGGGCCGACTGATTCAAGCTGATAGAAGAGCAACTTTGACTGAAATAACCACTCGTTACAACCGAGGTATGCAGCAAAGCATTTGTGAAGCCACAACACGCACAACCTTGAGGCGGATGGGCTACAACTGCAGAAGACCCCACCGGGTACCACTCATCTCCACTACAAATAGGAAAAAGAGGCTACAATTTCCAAGAGCTCACCAAAATTGGACAGTTGAAGACTGTAAAAATTTTGCCTGGTCTGATGAGTCTCGATTTCTGTTGAATTTGGCGTAAACAGAATGAGAACATGGATCCATCATGCCTTGTTACCACTGTGCAGGCTGGTGGTGGTGGTGTAATGGTGAGGGGGATGTTTTCTTGGCACACTTTAGGCCCCTTAGTGCCAATTGGGCATCGTTTAAATGCCACAGCCTACCTGAGCATTGTTTCTGACCATGTCTTTATGGCCACCATGTACCCATCCTCTGATGGCTACTTCCAGCAGGAAAATGCACCATGTCACAAAGCTCGAATCATTTCAAATTGGTTTCTTGAACATGACAATGAGTTCACTGTAATAAAATGGCCCCCACAGTCACCAGATCTCAGCCCAATCTTTGGGATGTGGTGGAATGGGAGCTTCGTGCCCTGGATGTGCATCCCACAAATCTCCATCAACTGCAAGATGCTATCCTATCAATATGGGCCAACATTTCTAAACAATGCTTTCAGCACCTTGTTGAATCAATGCCATGTAGAATTAAGGCAGTTCTGAAGGCGAAAGGGGGTCAAACACAGTATCAGTATGGTGTTACTAATAATCCTTTAGGTGAGTGTACAGTGGTGTGAAAAAGTGTTTGCAACCTTCCTCATTTCCTGTTCCTTTGCATGTTTGTCACACTTAAGTGTTTCGGAACATCAAACCAATTTAAACAATAGTCAAGGACAACACAAGTAAACACAAAATGCAATTTGTAAATGAAGGTGTTTATTATTAAAGGTGAAAAAAAATCCAAACCATCATGGCCCTGTGTGAAAAAGTGATTGCCCCCTAAACCTAATAACTGGTTGGGCCACCCTTAGCAGCAACAACTGCAACCAAGCGTTTGCGATAACGTGCAATGAGGCTTTTACAGCGTCCTGGAGGAATTTTGGCCCACTCATCTTTGCAGAATTGTCCTAATTCAGTTACATTAGAGGGTTTGAGCATGAACGGCCTTTTTAAGGTCATACCACAACATCTCAATAGGATTCAGGTCAGGACTTTGGCTAGGCCACTCCAAAGTCTTCATTTTGTTTTTCTTCAGCCATTCGGTGGTGGACTTGCTGGTGTGTTTAGGATCATTGTCCTGCTGCAGAACCCAAGTTCGTTTCAGCTTGAGTACACGAACAGATGGTCGGACATTCTCCTTCAGGATCTCTTGGTAGACAGCAGAATTCATAGTTCCTTTTATCACGGCAAGTCTTCCAGGTCCTGAAGCAGCAAAACAGCCCCAGACCATCACACTACCACCACCATATTTTACTGTTGGTATAATGTTCTTTTTATGAAATGCAGTGTTCCTTCTACGCCAGATATACTTGGACACACACCTTCCAAAGAGTTCCACTTTTGTCTCATCGGTCCACAGAATGTTGTCCCAAAAGTCTTGGGGATCATCAAGATGTGTTGTGGAGAAATTGAGACGAGCTTTGATGTTCTTTTTGCTCAGCAGTGGTTTTCTCCTTGGAACTCTGCCATGCAGGCCATTTTTGCCCAGTCTTTTCCTGATGGTGGAGGCATGAACGCTGACCTTAACTGAGGCAAGTGAGGCCTGCAGTTCTTTGGACGTTGTTGTGGGGTCTTTTGTGACCTCTTGGATGAGTCGTCGCTGCGCTCTTGGGGTAATTTTGGGCGGCCGGCCACTCCTGGGAAGATTCACCACTGTTCCATGTCTTCGCCATTTGTGGATAATGGCTCTCACTGTGGTTCGCTGGATTCCCAAAGCTTTGGAAATGGCTTTATAACCCTTTCCAGACTGATAGATCTCAATTACTTTCTTTCTCAATTGTTCCTGAATTTCTTTGTGTCTCGGCATGATGTGTAGCTTTTAAGGATCTTCTGGTGGACCTTACTGTGTTAAGCAGCTCCTATTTAAGTGATGCTTTGATTGTGAACAGGTGTGGCAATAATCAGGCCTGGGTGTGGCTAGAGAAATTGAACTCAGGTGTGGACAACCACAGTTATAGTATGTTTTAACAAGGGGGGCAATCACTTTTTCACACAGGGCCATGATGGTTTGGATTTTTTTTCACCTTTAATAATAAACACCTTCATTTACAAATTGCATTTTGTGTTTACTTGTGTTGTCCTTGACTATTGTTTAAATTGGTTTGATGTTCCGAAACACTTAAGTGTGACAAACATGCAAAGGAACAGGAAATGAGGAAGGGGGCAAACACTTTTTCACACCACTGTATAGCCTGTTGGTCAACGCCAAATTTTTTAAAACCAAATCACTTCCAAACAGTGGACACAGCTCTTCTTCTGGTGACACACAGAAGTTCTTCTGGTGCATCTCCGGTCTCTCTTTCTACATCTTTCATCTCTCTTTTCTGTTTTTGAATGTACTGTAGTGATGGAGAGTCTCCCAGCTGTTAACAGATTATTACGCTACCTGGCTAGCTAGCAGTAATCAGCATTATGTCCGGCGGTGTAATTTTGTAAATGTACAGTTATTAGTGTTACAAATTGTTTGTTTCACAAATCGTTGTGTGCCATGGTGTTTGCCCTTTTAAAGAGAGTTAGTTGTGGGTTAATCATTGTTATGAAGATATAACCATTAGTAAGAAGGGTATGCAGTTAATAGGGGCCTCCTCTCAATACACTCTATATAGTGCTGTTCATGGCGAACAATGTAAAATGCTTGTTGGCCAATGAATAGATACAGCAATTGTTTCAGCTATGCACTGTTATTGTGGTATTTGAAAAATACATATCATACAGGAAATTAAAACCGGCACAAGCTGACAGCATTTGCTCTAATGTATTAGTGCTATTCTGAGCAATATAATCATATGATCCTTCTCTTGTTTTAACAGATTGTTGCTCCTCCTGACCACTTAATAATGGAGACACTTCATCATCTCCCAGGGCTTTTCCATTTAACAGCCTACACTATACCTCTCTCATTGTGAGAAATTAAATCTCAGGTGGGTTTTCTGATCTCTCTCTAAGGACTTCTCTCCGTATTATTGTTTAACTTTGTCCCATATGTCTCTGTGCTCATATTTGCCTGCTTGCTTGGCTTGCTTTGCTCTGGACAGTATTCACAGCCTTTATAAAGAATTGATCTTTGTTTTGCATTCAAGATTTAAATGGGGCTTGGTTTGTGCGAGAGATTGGTTTCAGCAGAATTTGAATTGCATCTATCTTTAAGTCAACAAATCATCCAACACATTGTTGTCATGCCACCTATTTAAAACTGGCATGTAATTTTGAGACCATACTTAGGCCAGTGACGATAACTTCTTTTGTGCGATTATATATTATTGTCACTTTAAGACCACTGATATAATGATAATATAACGGCATAATAGTGCAAGTACACCCTTTCAAAGAGCAAAGAACTTTTAATTCTTAATATTCAGACATTGGAATTGGAATGTCAAAAAAAATTCCTCCAACTGCGGTTTTTGTTCCCAGCACTGGAAACTGGATGGAATGGTTATGTTTTAGATGAGCTTTTAGATTACAGGGCTCGACATTAAGCACTGTGATGTGCTTGTCTTTCGGGCAAGTAAACTTGTCATTCACTTGTCCGAGTAAAAATGTTACTTGTCCAGAAAGAAAAATGACCTTTTATTTGTTTTGCTTTTTTGCTGTTGTGTCTTCTAAAATTAGTAATAAAATGGCTGTTTAATGTTTACAAAATGCATAAAAATTCTAACGAATCCTAAGTACTCTGTTTATTTAATACTGTATGTGGAACTGTGAACTTTTATCAAGACTGAAGATTTATCAAGATATGAAAATTAATCAACATCCCCACACCTTTACACTTAACATGTCCTCTCTAAAAACATGTCTTACTTCCCTGAAAAAAAGCATGTCCCAGCAGGATATAAATTGTCAAATGGAACAACCCACGAAAAAAAATCATAATATTCATGACATAAAAAATGTATAGGCCTAGTATTTGTAAAAAAAAAAAAGAAAACTACTTCAACAAATTTTTTTATATATATATTTAAATAATAATAAGGAAAATATGATACTACTTTTTACTTGATGGTTGTACGACCTGACAATAAAGAAAATGGGATGTGTTCAAAATGTTTGATATGTTCAAAACCACATGAAACAAACATAAATATAGTATAGTGTTACAGTTCTAAGATGTATTTTTTTATTAAAAAAAATTAGATAATGTAGATTTTCCATTTTTATTATGGAGAACCTTATTTTTTACTGACCCGTGTAATTTAAAGACAGATCATATTTTTCCATTTATGTATATTGTTAATATTATTGTGTTTATATTACCATTTTATTTTTATGTTTCTATATAATTACATATTAAAATGATCTGATTCACATGGCAGAGAACACCTGTATTGGCCGGAAAGGGCTCCAGAGAGATGAAGATGAGAGATGTAAAGCATTTTTGCTATTTCTGCAGTTCTTGTCAAAGGTGTTTTGCGATGACTTATGACGGAGGCTGCAAACATAGATCTCTCCAACGTTATGCGATGGCAACGTTGACAGCTTTGTTGTTTATAAATAGGTGCGATTTAGTTTTATCGCATCACTCTCTTAACACAGGCGCAGTACAGTGACATTCACATGTTGGAAAAAATGCATCCACTTCATGCACTCACACCAAATTCAACAGGCGCTGCTACACGAGAGACTGAGAAAGATCCGCATAAACGGATTTCCTGTATTCGTGCAGATTCTGGAATTAATAAAAAGATTTAATAAATAAAAATCCTCTAACTCTTTCTCACATGAGTTTAGTGCTGAATGATACATAATCACTTTGATTTTGCTGACAAAATAAATTTGAGCAACACTGTACATATTGTGATGATATAAGACCTGTTAAGAAAGGGATGTTTTTATAGCGTTATTTATATTGAATACATTTCTATTTAAAAATGCAATTTCACTGTTTCTCTTTTTGCATTAAGCATTTTGAATCTAATTGCTAATATTGTTGAGTCAAGTGATTGAAAATAAAAGCCTTTTTTAATTTTTTTTTGCCATTTTTAGATATGTATGTTTCTATTATAATATGTATATACAGTGCATCCGGAAAGTATTCACAGCGCTTCACTTTTTCCACATTTTGTTATGTTACAGCCTTATTCCAAAATTGATTATATTCATTATTTTCCTCAAAATTCTACAAACGATACCCCATAATGACAACATGAAAGAAGTGTGTGTGTGTGTGTGTGTATATATATATATACACACACACACACACACACACACACACACACACACATATATATATATATATATATATATATATATATATATATATATGTATATATATATATATATATATATGTATATATATATATATATATATATATATATATATATGTATGTGTGTATATGTATGTGTGTGTGTGTGTATATATATATATATATATATATATATATATATATATATATATATATATATATATATACACACACACACACACACACACACATATACATATATATATATATATATATAATTTTTTTTTTTTATATATATAAATAAATACATCCCCCAGCTCTACTTGAGTTCATCTTGCTTTGCTTATCAGCTGTGTGCTGGCAGGCAGCACAGAATTAGTTTTTTTTTCAGCAGATCAACTGTTGGACGTCTGTCCAGCTGTCACAGACATAACACAGTGGCAACAGTGTGACTACACTGTTGTTTTATTTGTTTAGCCAACCATTTGCACATCAGCCAAGGTGACTTGCAGGTGAACTCTTTTTGACCTTTGCTTGAAGGCCAGTCTGTCACTGCAACAAATTTTTGCCTTTTTCATGTTTATGTGCATTTGAAAAAATGGTGTCTCTGAAAGTGCAGTGTGTTTTCTCAAAGTGGAGTCGTTAGATGACTAGCTGCCTCTTGGTTTGGTCTTAAAGCACAATCCAAACAAACACTCATTTGCTTAATTCTGTTGAGGTCACTAAATGCATAATGTAAATACAAGAAAATTAGGACTTCTTCACAGCCATCTGAGGTCATTGAGTCTGGATGTTTTGCATACTGTGACAGGGCTCTGAAAGATCTCCAGGAAAAAAAAAATCTAATTGAAAATAGATTTTTCGTACAGCATCAAGGCTGTTTGAGATTTTAAATTCTTGTAATAATTGTTGATAGCCAGGTACAGCAAGGGAGAGGTTGGTTTTTCAAATAAAAAAATAAAAATTTTTTTTTGTTTTTTTGTTTTGTTTTTTCCTTCACCCTGCTCTTAGTAGACAGTCCATCTGTCCTTGCCTTTATGCCAGCAGGTGTTCATCACAGTGAAGTGTGTAACTCTGTGTTGGGGCAGCGTGTTTTTATATTGTGGGGAATAATGGTCCTCCATAGAAATCTTTTTCTATTCTTTTTGACATTTGAAGAAAATAAGATTAAATAGGTGGCACTGGATGTCAAAAGGAAACATAAGGGCTTCCCCATCCCCTTCCCCCTCCTAATGTGAGTCACACACTGGGTGTCTGACACAAATCCCCCATCCAATCTGCCAATCTTTTTAGCTCATACGGTTTTTCCATTCTTTCTGTCTTTTCATTTTCAGCCAACAGTGTGTTCATCCCAGAGGTTTTGGTTTTCTTTTCACCTCTGCAGAAAGATACACAGCAGAAGTTTCTAGGCTCCAGTTTAATAACAGAGAACTAGTTACAATACCACTGCTAAATTCACTGCAGCCATTTTAAAGAAAATAATTGTAAATGTCTGGGGCTTGTTTTGTGATTTTGGGCCATATCAGTTCTGGCCTGTGTTTGTTCTTAATGTCAGTGTTAAGATCAAACTAATGACCTTCAGTAAAGGGAAGATTATTTGCTAACAAAACATTTGTTTAAATATCCTATGGTCCAGATATTATATGCACTACCAGTAAAAGTTTTGATACGCTTATGGCTTATACTTTAATGCTTGAAGAAATTTTTGTAGATGGTAAGTTGGGCCTATAGGTGAATTTCTTTAATAATAATTATTATTATTATAATTTAAACTGTTATTTTTAATATGTATAACTGCATGTATAAGTTGGACTGGTTGGTCAACTAGTGCCCAGCATGCATGGTTTAAAAAAAACATCCCAGTTGGCAAGCTCATGAAGTTGATTGAGAAAATGCCTAAACGTATGCAGAAAATCTAGGCAAAAGAGTGTCTATATTTTGAAGAAGATTAAATTATAAGGATCATTTTGCACATCACTTCACATGTGTGTGTTGGTTCAGGCCCTCTGGTTTTTTACAGCATCTCTGAGGATTTGAGTGTGAGCTCTGCTGCCTCATTTTTTTCTTTTCTTTTCCCTATGTGATTTTTCTCTCTGTCCCTTGCATGTGTTGTCACTGAGTTTTGTTGAGTTCAGGTACAGGAAGGAAGTGCTGCTATGATTCTGGCTTCCGTGTCTTTATGTAGTTAGAGGGGTTTCGTGTTTTTTAATCTGCTGACCTCACTGTGACCCAGCTGTGTCTATGGCGACCGCCCTGACTGTACAGAGGTTGCAGCAATGGAGGTTTTGTGACTTAATTACAGTGTTGTTATGTCTGCACATGTAGAGACACATTCACAAGAGATCTAGCCCTTACTGTACCTTATTGGATGGTAACTTGGAGATAATTTTCTGGCAGCTTGAGTATTTAAATGTGTTAAAGCTCTTTAGTGAAGCCTGATTTAAAAATGTGTATTATGTTAAAATACTTTCTCCTATCCCAGTTTAGCCCATGTAAAATCAAAATATTAGTTTTGGATAAATCAAGTCCTGCCCTGAATTTCCTTTTTCTTGTTCATTCTGTTTCAAATGTCAATGTACAGAAGTAAATTTAGTTCATCTTGACTAGGGATGTGCACTAATAATCAATTAATCGAGTACTCATTCAGCTTTAAATCTCGACTAGTAAAAACACTACTCGTATACTGCAATTTGATTTTCCTTTGTGCCCTTTTCTGCTGTGGGCAACAATGAAGCTTTTTCTCTCATCTAAGTATTGCCGTTACAAGTCAATGCATTGTTTGGTGCTGTGAATGCATGACGTTGTTATAGAAATAATTCACCCACTTTTTTTTTTTAATTATTTAAAGTGATCTTATCGCTTCAGTAGGATTTGAAGGTATGTTTGTATTAGAGGTGCAATGATTCGGTAGTACTTGTGTCGGGGGGGGGGGTAAATACTCGTACTCCGTATAGGTGTCATCCTTTCATATTTCCAAGTACGAGTACATTAATATAATGATGTGGATGCATAGTGCTTTAAGACCAGTTTGAAAGCATGAAACTATTTAATGTGTTTAAACCATTTAAATCTCGAACATATTTTTTTTGATTTTATCCATCTTTAACTGATATTTGTGGATTCTTTCATGTGAATGCACCTTCTCTCTCTCTCTCCCTCCATTGTGTGTGGTACGAAAGCTTGCAATCCCAAACGCTTGCCAGTCATCCAGGAATTTTTTAACCGTTAATTCCAAATGTAATTTTGACAGATAAAAGACAAAGTTAAGAAAGAAATAGTTTGAAACTAATGCGTGAGATTTCATTTCATCCACCTTCTCTCTCTCCGCACATTTGTGTTTAGGGAGGAAACCTCCATAGTCTTCACCCTTTATACCAGAGGTGTGGACTCGAGTCATGTGACTTGGACTTGACTCGGACTCGAGTCACTAATTTGATGACTCTCGACTCGATAGAATCAAAAAAGACTTGTGACTCGACTTAGACTTTGACAGCAATGACTTGCAACTTGACTTGGACTTCAGCCCTCTGACTTGGAAATACTTGTACTTTTTAAAACCCAAAGATAAGAGTTGCATAAATGAAAAATGTGCAGTAAATCAACGATTTATTTCCCAAACAAACGATTCATTTGATTTTCAAATCTGCATTTCAATGCTCCATATTCAACCAGTCAGACAACCAACCAATCAGCTTCCACGAAAGCTGAACCAAGTTTGAAGACGGCGGCGCGCATTTAAGGACTAGGACACACCAGAAATTATACCAAAGGTGATATAATTGGGATATATTGAACACAGCGTTAAAGGCAACAAAAGGATTGCAACATGTAGAACCTGTGGTTCCAAAATTACAGACACCTCGTCGAAAACGTCCAGTTATGTGAGGCATCTGAAAATCCACAGACAGAGGTAAGTTGTTAACTAATTTGCATTAGCTATGGTTCAGTAACATACATGTCTATGGCAGATTTACAGACTCACAAAGTCTGCATATCGAACCGCAAACTATTTTTTACATTTAACGTGTTATAGCAATTGGTGTAATGGACAAAATCTACCCGGTGTTTTATTACGCTGTTGCATG
This sequence comes from Moxostoma hubbsi, assembly GCA_032164185.1. Lineage (NCBI taxonomy): Eukaryota > Metazoa > Chordata > Actinopteri > Cypriniformes > Catostomidae > Moxostoma > Moxostoma hubbsi. The sequence continues at coordinate 22,106,673 of JAVLUX010000021.1, read as the reverse complement.
ACCTCGATAAAGGAACGCCATTTATTGTGACCACACACATTGGTGCTTTTTGAGCATAACTGGTTAGAACGTGCATGTAAACACACTCATTCTTTTGCGGACACGCTGTCCTCTGTCATGCATTTAGCTATATTTATTTAATTATGTTGGTTATGGTTCTAAAAATCACAAAACCGATCATTTACTGTGTTCGCAGCCCTTTACAGTATATAACTTGTATATGCAACTTAAATGTCTGCAATTAGCCACTGCCTGGTAATATTTCAGATTTCACTCAACAGTTCAGCACGTTCAGCGTCCTTTCACTGCGTGTTTAGAGTAAAAGTTTGGTTTGCCTTAATGTGTGTCCAAAGATAAGATCCATGTATCATCTTTATTACCCTCTTTGGTCTTTACATGTAGATATCGATTAAAAAAAAAAAAAAGAAGATAAAATTAGATTATAAATTAGAAACTTCTAGATAAAATTAGTATACATTTCCTATAGTAATCAATACTCTGACACTAATTTGGGCAAAGCACACTAATGACTTGTTTAAGACTTGAAGCTAAAAGTTGAGACTTGGGACTTGACTGCCTTGACTTGGGACTTGACTCGGGACTTTAATGCAATGACTTGAGACTTACTTGTGACTTGGAAAACATTGACTTGGTCCCACCTCTGCTTTATACACTGCAACAAACTCAGTTTATGATTTGTTTTGACTTGTTTTCCAATAAAATATCTAAAACTCATTTAAAACAATTTACATTTACTTAAGAAACTATACTGCAGAAGAATTTTTTTTTTTATCTGAGAATGTTGAATATAATATTAAAAATACAAATATTTTTAAATATCTAAAAATCCTTTATTCACCTGAGAAGCAGCATATAAGATATTTAGACTTGCTTTTCGAGAATAGATCTTGAATATAAGTATATTTTGTTATATTTAACCAAGTGAAACAATACACGTATATACACAATAAACTTATATTTAAGATACATTCTCTTAAAGCAAGTCTAAATATCTTATATGTTGCTTCTCAAGTAAATTGATCTTGTTTTGACGATTTTTAGACAATTTTAAATGGGGAAAAAAAGACAAAAACACGATGTTTTCTTTACTGAATTAATTTCCTTTTAATTCAGTGAATGTCGTTTAGAGGTATTTTTAAAAGATGATTTTGTCCTCTTTATTTTTAGTAAGCTCGTTTAATACAACCTTTTAAGTCAGGGCACAAGCTTAATAATTGGTTAAGAGCTAATGATTAATCATTGCAATAATCGCCGAATAGTCGAATAATCGTTAGATTAATCTATTATAAAAAAATTATTTAGTTGCAGCCCTAGCCTTTAGTCTCCTTGCCATTGTACCACCCATGGATTGTTGTTGCGCTTTTCTGTGCTAACTTTCAGAAGGGCTCTGCTCATCATTGTTGCCATAAACATTGCAACTCCAAACATCATACTGTTTGTTACGTGTAAAGACGAAGCTGGACAAAGGGATGGGAGTTACTGTCTGTCACTTTGCTTCAGCCCAATAACAACACAGTATAAACTAAAGCAATCAAACAGATGTCAAACTCAGTCAGGCTCAACATTACAAACCAAGAACAATCAAATTACTTCATGCAAACATTTCGGCACCCAGGACAGAGAGGTGTACATTCAGTGACAAATATTCACTTTTATTACATAATATCCATTAATGAGTCAAAGTTCTTATATTAAATGATAATAAAACGTGTTTGGCAAATGTTTTGCGGAGACAGGTGTTTAAAACACAGTTAATTACTTTTGATTATTGTAACAATAGCATTGCAGCATTGTATATCAGTTTTGGTTGCTATGAGACGTCTCTGAAAATCAATATACCCCTCAAAAATCACAGCGTAATCAATCTCAAAATTAAAAATAAGCTCTCTCTTTGAACACATTTGTGTTTTAGTTGTCAGGTAATTGTCACTGAATTTCGAATTAAGTGAAAAGTCACATCATGCTTGATCACCATCGATCATCGTTTTCATGATCGATCATTGCTGCCACGTCTGATAACCTGAGTACTCATGCCCATCCCTAATAAATATAAGCTATTCTTATATTGTATTACCAAAGAGTGTAAACAGTGTAGCTCTCTTGCAACTTCTGAAATTTGCTATGATTGTTGCTTTTTGAGTGGTTGTACGTCTGTCTCAAACAATGTTGAGGGGAAAAGGGACCTCTTTTTTGTCCAAATAATGGTAGACGTAGGCAGAAAGGGCCATAGGTGTGTTTGGGAAGCCTGTTTGGAATTGTTACTTAATGACTTCTATTTTTACTAAAACTTTTTTTGGGAATGAACAGTGTGTGCAGAAACTATGACATAAGTAAGGTAAAGATGTTTGAAAATGTGTGAAGGAGTGAACCTGCAGCATTTTGCTTTCACAATGCACGGGAACTGCTCTGAGAAACTAACACAGCCGAGTTGAGCTTCTTTCTTTATTACGGTTTTTCTTTTATTACAGTAATACGCACTTCACAAGAAGAAATATGAGCTCTCCACATTAGCACTTCAAATGAAGAAATCACTGGATTTGCATGTTTGGTAAGGTTAAGTACTTACATTTTTAAAAGAAATTAAGTTGTTTTATTTAAACAAAATAATCTGCTTATTTGCAGATGATATATGATAGAAGTTGTATTGCTAGATTATACAAGAATTTTTAAAGATACAGGGAAGTGTTGAGGAGAGAGTGAATTTAGATGTGCAAACACTCTACTACACATCATAAGCTCATGGACTAGGACTGCTTGAATGAGACTTTGTAGAAAAACTGTATTTTATTGAGGTAACATGATGGCATGTAACAGCAAAAGGAACAGTCATTCATGTGTCACAAATGGCTCCTTCGTGTAAAGCAGGCGGTTCTCAGTGCTGTCACAACTTGCAAAAATGATTGGCAATCTGGGAAAATTTATCAGCTGATGCAGATAATTTAAAAAATACCTAATACCTAATACCTTCTGATTTATCAGCCTCAACAATACATTGGTCGACCACTAGTTTGATGTCATCTGGCCATTGTAGGAACAGTCACACTGCACAACTTTGATTAAAAATTTCTGGCATCGTTTTATTGCATCGGCCATTGGTGAACATGTCACATTAAGCAATCAAATATTGCCAATTTTGCCCTAAAACAAGATCATTATTTTAATATTGCCAAAATTAATCCTTGCGAGTTTAATTTTGAATTAAGAAAAATCCTGATGAAATTTGATTAGCTTTTAGAATGTTGTGATAAATTAAGTGTTTAGATGAAGCAATATTTATCTAAATATTTTATACATTTTAGTATTTGGGGTGATCATAAAATCTCTCAGATTTAGTTTTTCTCAGAAGCCTCGTGGAAATCTGTATCTTAGGCCAAATGCTCCTGTCAACCAGAATCAATTTACAAGTGTTTTAACCTTTAGCATCCAGACACTGACCTGTTCATAACCACAACAACTGCCTTTTTGTCATGACCACAATCTTACATATTCTCCAGCACAGTGTTACATTCCCATGCCGTTGCCCATGCGGTCAGTCTCTGTAAGGGACAGAGGTGTGTCCATCACAAGCACAAAACCGATCACAGGAGGCTGACCGTGTGTTTAATAGGCTTGTCGCTATCTTACAAGACTGCTGGGGATGTTTTTTTTCTTTTTTCTACTTGCCCAAGCAGAGTGAATGTTTTCTTTATTGCTGCTTGGTTTTTAGTAGCTCCCTCCCACTTTTCTTTCCATCCCTCCCTCCATCTCTTTATAGGTTTCTCACATTCTTTCCTTCATGTGTTGTATTGTCACTCATTTGAAGATATTCCCCTGCCATTGTTCTCATCTGAGGTCTGGTCTTGCCCATTTGGTGTCTTTCTGAACTGATTATAAGTCTCCTAATGTCTTGCTAATGGCTATAGACTTTCTCACTGAAAGAGCCCCTGACTCTGGATGATATGCCAAGATAGTGTTAACTCTGGCTCTCTTTTCATAAGGTGCTATTTTTCTCTATAGATCTCAGTGTATCTCATCATTTCCCCTTTTCATTCTCGCTTACTTTATTATTTAGATTCCATCCTATCCAGGATAGTCTGGTTCGTTGCTACTGCCGTCATGGCGTCTCTTTCATTATTCCCTCTTATGGGTTTTTCTATTTTTCTGTCCCATAATCTCTCTCTTGCTATCTCACATACTTTGCCTGGCTTTTTGTAGCTTTCTGTTGTGCTCTCGTGCTCGCTGTGCCAATGTGCTCCAGTCGAGTGCTCTTCAGTCCTGAGGAGGCTTGTACATCTCACCTGCTCTCTGTTGGGCTTTAGTTGGGGTTTAACTCTCTGACCTGACTCCTGATCAGCCCCTTTACTTCAAAAAGCAACAGCACAGAGACTAGATGGGCAGATTCTACACCATGGCAAGAAAAATCGTGCTCATTAATGAATCATGTTGAAAATAAGAGGGTTTATATAGAGGCAGAAACCAGGCAAAGACAAAAACAGCAACAACAACAAAAAACACTTCTTTTAGAGAACACTAAGCCTTGCAAGAGAGTACTTAAAGCAAAAAAGTTTTGGAGAGGTCGAGATTCGGTCTACGAGTAATTTGTATCACTGCAGGTAATGTAAAAAAAAAAAAAAATCAAGTTTGAAGGACATTTTAATTTTTAAATGTCAAGTTTTAATGAGACCTGCTCTTCTTTGCCCTCTTATGCACTTTTTTTTCTCCATTTGTCCTCCTTTTACTTCAAGGCTCCACTTTCTTACATTGACATCTTCACACCTAAGCCCTGCCTGCCGCATGCTTTAAAACCCAGATGGCAAATTTCCAACATGAAAGCTTAATGGTTCATGGTTCTTTGCATCAAATCAGTTAATTATTAAACTCAAACCATCTGTAAGATGCTCTGATCTCAGCCCATGCGCTGCAGAGCGTAAAATAGCGAAGCATCTGCAGAGTTAAGAATGTAGAATATGCTGACTCTATGAATGGAAATTGTCTTAGGTCACATATGTAACCTCGGTTCCCTGAGATGTAGTGAACGAGACATTGCGTCACTGACGCTTATGGGAAAAACCCCTTTTCTCTGATTTCTGTACTTTTGGATTGGATCACAGCAATTCAGAATCCACTGAATTGAGCCATTGGCATTCGCGCCCGCTCAGCCAATGACACTGAATGCGTGGTGCTCTGCTCTCTATATAAGCGGGTGGCATTACACCATCAGTCAGAATTTATCGACTGAAAGCGGCAGATAAGCCTGATAGTGTCATCCGGTAGCACGGCTAGCTACGTGATGTCTCATTCCCTACATCTCAGGGAACCAAGATTTCTTGTATGGACACCACTTTCCCACACCCATGAGGTGGCCATACCTCTCATTGAGTGGGCCTTAATGCCAATAGGGCATTTGGTTCCCCGAGATTTTTACGGCAGTGATATAGCATCGACAATCCAATATGACAGTCTCTGCTTTGAGACTGGCATTCCTTTTGAGTGACTGTTGCTCTTCCGACTGGAAGGGAGGGGTGTAAAATGGTTGTAAAGTGACTACCTGTGCCTTAAAGGGGGTTGAGAGCACTTTGGGAATATAACCTTTTTCGGTCTCAGCGTGGCTCTAAATTCACTCGGACCGAATTCCAAACAGGAGCTGTGCGTTGAGAACACCTGCAGATCACACCCCCTCTTAATGGATGCCAGGGTGAGTAAGAGAGCTGTTTTAAAGGAAAGAGAATGCAAATCGATAGTCTCGATCGGTTCTATTGTGGCTTTAGTCAGCACGTTCAGCACCAAGGCTAGATCCCATGTATGGATTGTAGCTGATTCAATTGCCTCACGCCTCTTAGAAAGCTGACAACGAAACAGTGTCTACTTACTGGCATGCCCCCTACAGCTGCATGATTTGCCAAAATAGCAGCTACATATACTTTTAGAATAGATGGAGTAAGACCTGTGTCTTAGCACTCCTGTAAAAATTCCAAAATGTCAGAAATAGGGCAATTAACGGGATCTTCATGTTGCATTTTGCACCATTTCACAAACACATTCCATTTGTAGACATAGAGCCGTCTCGTAGATGGAGCTCTAGTGTGGAAAATTGTTTTCATTGTTGCCTGTGAGAGGTCTGATGCGACCCGCTCAATTGCCACAAGTAGATTCCATAACTCTGGCCATGGATGCCAAATCAAGCCGCGCACCTGAGAAAGATGCACCTTTCTCAGGTGCGCGACTCAATAAAGGAGCTCCACTATTTCTGGATTGATTCAGCCACCTTGGCACGATCAGTAGTACTGTTTCCATTTCCTCCCTTATTTTGGAGAGGATTGGAGAAATGAGGAGCAGTGGCGGGAATGCATACTTTCGACCAGCTTGCCATTTGTGAGCTAATGCATCTAACCCCCAACTGGGCCTGTTCTGTCATGGAATACCACAGGGAACAATGAGAGGTCTCCTGGGATCTATTGTCGCTCTCTCAGACCTGTTCCAGGTATCCATGAACGTTAGGGGTGGAGTTTCCACTCCAGTACGATCACTGTCTGTCGAGAGAGCATGTCTACTCCGAAATTCAGGGCTCCAGGCACATTAGGTTGCCCGTAAGTACGGGAGATACTTGTCGCTCCATTTTGAAGTGCTATCGTGCAAGTGTCATCATTGCTTGAGATCGCACACCACCCTGGTGATTGTGTAAGCCACTGCCTACTTGTTGTCGGTGTGAATCAGAATATGATGCCCCTTCAACTCTGACTCAAATGCTGTTAGGGCTAAAATAACCACCAACATCTCCAAGCAGTTGATGTGCCAGGTCTGTTTTACATTCGTCCATTCCTCGAATTCCGGGCGGCCATCGCATAACGTGCCCCAGGCCGTGTTGGTCGCATCTGTATTAACTACTTTGCATCTGGAAACCTGACCCAAGGTGACCCCAGACTGGTAAACCCCCGGAGCTGTCCATGGTGCTATTGCCAATAGACAGTGGTTGGTGACTGCAGCACGATGTTGCCTGTATCACCATGCCCGTTAAGGAACTTGGCGATTGAGCCAGCATTGTAGAGGTCTCTTGTGTTACAGACCACAGGGAGTGACCGCGGCTGCAATAAGTGAGAGGAGTTTCTGAAAGCTTTTCAGAGGCAGAGCCCTGCCCGATTTGAAACTCACTGCTGTGCTGCATACCGAGTGTATTCTCTCGGCCGAGAGCGAAGCGCGTATTGTTACAGAGTTCAAGTGCATCCCCAGGAAGGATATTTTCTGACTTGGAATTTATGAGCTCTTCCTCACATTGACCCATAGGCCAAGTGTATTCAAATGCGCGAGCAGTCTGTCCCTGTGCGCCACAGACACTGACTGTGGTAAAATGAGCCAGTTTTCTAGGTAATTCATTATGCACAGCCCCTCCGCTTTCAGAGGGGCTTAAGATGCATCCACACATTTAGTGAATGTGCGTGGAGCGAGAGAAAGGCTGAATAGCAGGACTGTGAATTGGTATGCTTTCTCCTCGAATGTGAACCTCAAGAAGCATCTGTGACAAGGAATGATCGGGATATGAAAATGGGCATCTTTCAGATCTGTTGAGACAAACCAGTCATTCCGATGGATGTGTGCTTTGATCTGCTTTTGTGTCAACATTTTGAACGGGCACTTTTACAGTGCGTGATTCGGAAGCCTTAAGTCCAGAATTGGATGCAACACGCCATCTTCGGGACAAGAAAATAACGGCTGTAAAGGTCGACAGTTTCTATTGCCTGTTTTGAGATGACATTGTGGACGGCACCACACCACTGAAGCATGGTGGCCGTCTTGCAAACTGAAGTCTGTAACCGTGCTTTAGAGTTGTTAACACCCAATTTGATATGCCGGGAAGGGATTCCCGTGCTTTTATTCGCTCGGACAGTGGGGATAGCGAGATCACTGAAGAGCTTAACACAGTGCCAGGCCCAGGGGCGGGGGGTGACGATATTTGGGATACGTGTGGGTGCGTGAAGAGGAACAAGAGTGTTTATGTATTCTCTTTTTGCACTGCCTACAACTTTGATGTGCATTTGGTGGCTTCATGGCCTGCTGCTGTTTGGGCTGTCTGGAAGCACTCCGATAGGGCTCATTGCACTTAAATAATGCTATCCTAGGGCGGAGCGTTTTGAGGCACATAGCAGTGTGGGCATTCAGCCTCGACCAGTGCTGCTCCTGCGTGGGCACGGCCCAGACAGAAAACACAGCTCTTGTGGCCGTCAGACATGGGATCAGGTTTCACACATCTGCACTTACGCAATGTCATCTTGAAAAAGACTGTCCAGTCAGTGCAAGTGTGGAAATATTTAGCTCTTTTTGCTCACCAGATCATGGCAGGGGAACGGTCGTCTTCAGCACAGTAAGCGCAGTCCACTGCAGTTAAGTGCGATTTGATGGTGAAATCCAGTAGTGAAGGAGATAAAGTCTGACTGATGGTGTAATATTGCCCACTTATATAGAGAGCAGAGCACCATGCACTCAATGTCTTTGGCTGAGCAGGCGTGAACGCCATTGGCTCAATTCAGTTGCATCTGAATTGGTGTGATCCAATAGGAGTTCAGAAATCAGATAATTTTTTACATCTGTGATGTAAGTGACCGAAATCGAAAGGGAACCAATTTTACAGTTAAAGGAGCAGATCACCTTTTTAATAGAGACATCGTTTGCCAGTTTTCAATCAGAGCAGGCATGCGCAATAGCTGAACCAGCCTGAAAGTAGAGTTTATATATATATATATATATACACATACATACAGGTGCTGGTCATATAATTAGAATATTAGAATATCATCAAAAAGTTGATTTATTTCAGTAATTCCATTCAAAAAGTGAAACTTGTATAATGTATACATTCATTCCACACAGACTGATATATTTCAAGTGTTCCTTCCTTTTAATTTTGATGATTATAACTGACAACTAATGAAAACCCCAAAATCAGTATCTCAGAAAATTAGAATATTGTGAAAAGGTTCAATATTGAAGACAGCTGGTGCCACACTCTAATCAGCTAATTAACTCAAAACACCTGCAAAGGCCTTTAAATGGTCTCTCAGTCTAGTTCTGTAGGCTACACAATCATGGGGAAGACTGCTGACTTGACAGCTGTCCAAAAGACGACCATTGACATCTTGCACAAGGAGGGCAAGACACAAAAGGTCATTGCTAAAGAGGCTGGCTGTTCACAGAGCTCTGTGTCCAAGCACATTAATAGAGAGGCGAAGGGAAGAAAAAGATGTGGTAGAAAAAAAGTGTACAAGCAATAGGGATAACCGCACCCTGGAGAGGATTGTGAAACAAAACCCATTCAAAAATGTGGGGGAGATTCACAAAGAGTGGACTGCAGCTGGAGTCAGTGCTTCAAGAACCACCACGCGCTGACGTATGCAAGACATGGGTTTCAGCTGTCGCATTCCTTGTGTCAAGCCACTCTTGAACAAGACACAGCGTCAGAAGCGTCTCGCTTGGACTAAAGACAAAAAGGACTGGACTGCTGCTGAGTGGTCCAAAGTTATGTTCTCTGATGAAAGTAAATTTTGCATTTCCTTTGGAAATCAAGGTCCCAGAATCTGGAGGAAGAGAGGAGAGGCACAGAATCCACGTTGCTTGAAGTCCAGTGTAAAGTTTCCACAGTCAGTGATGGTTTGGGGTGCCATGTCATCTGCTGGTGTTGGTCCACTGTGTTTTCTGAGGTCCAATGTCAATGCAGCCGTCTACCAGGAAGTTTTAGAGCACTTCATGCTTCCTGCTGCTGACCAATTTTATGGAGATGCAGATTTCATTTTCCAACAGGACTTGGCACCTGCACACAGTGCCAAAGCTACCAGTACCTGGTTTAAGGACCATGGTATCCCTGTTCTTAATTGGCCAGCAAACTCGCCTGACCTTAACCCTATAGAAAATCTATGGGGTATTGTTAAGAGGAAGAGGCGATACGCCAGACCCAACAATGCAGAAGAGCTGAAGGCCACTATCAGAGCAACCTGGGCTCTCATAACACCTGAGCAGTGCCACAGACTGATCGACTCCATGCCACGCCGCATTGCTGCAGTAATTCAGGCAAAAGGAGCCCCAACTAAGTATTGAGTGCTGTACATGCTCATACTTTTCATGTTCATACGTTTCAGTTGGCCAACATTTCTAAAAATCCTTTTTTTGTATTGTTTTTAAGTAATATTCTAATTTTCAGAGATACTGAATTTGGGATTTTCATTAGTTGTCAGTTTTAATCATCACAATTAAATGAAATAAACATTTGAAATATATTAGTCTGTGTGTAATGAATGAATATAATATCCAAGTTTCACTTTTTGAATGGAATTACTGAAATCAACTTTTTGATGATATTCTAATTATATGACCAGCACCTGTGTGTGTGTGTGTGTGTGTGTGTGTGTGTGTGTGTGTGTGTGTGTGTGTGTATATATATATATATATATATATATATATATATATATATATATATAGCAAAAGACTGAGATCTCTAAAACAGTTGGTCAAGATTAAAAGCAAATAACATTTGTAAATACAAAAAAACAGATTTTTTATATATATAATATTATTATTATTATTATGTAATTTTTGTGTACATGAGCTGTATTTTGTATTTGAAAATGTCTTGACCAACTGTTCTAGAGATCTGAGTCTTTTGCCATTGATTTATATAGGAGCTGGACTTGTGTATTAATAGAAAACAGCATCCCACAGACTGCCCGGAGGCATTAGGAGCATTGCTGTAAAGTGACTTGACCTGCCATATAGGGACTTTGTTAGTAGTAGTTAGGGATGGGTCCGGATGATCAAGTCGTCCAACAACTGACTATCAGTGGGGTCACAAAGGGGTCACTTGTGAGCACTCTTCTGAATCTTAAAATGACAATGGGGGACACACTACAGGCTTGTGGATTTCACAAATTTCACTTCCAATTCACTTTAAGTGTGCCATTTGGAATAGGGCCTCTCTTAAGGAATATTGTGGGAGAAATGTTTGGAAAAAACATCATGCCTGTGATATATCCGGTGTACATTTTAAATAAGCTCTTGACTAAGTAAGGTACACTCCCATTCCCCCATGAATTTGCCAACCAAAGTAAATGTGTACTTTTTAATCAGGTTTTTTCGTGAGCATTGATTTATAGTGGCTGTGCGTGCTCACAGCAGCTGGGATATTCGGATGAAGGCAAGAGTGGATGAGAGAAAATATTTGGTTCAAATGTGTTTTAAGGCATAAAATACATTAAATGACATAATGGCACCAGCTTCTATTCACAACTGAACATGACTTAGGGTTCATTGATTGACTGATGTGATATGACAACATTTTATAGTCCTTGTCTATGTAAACATAAGTGTACATTTTTGCCCATGTGTTTAAAAAGTGCACTTATGTAGGCCCTATGTGTGTAGTATGCATGTGTGTTGTCTGGGTGTCTGTTTGTACCCATAATTGCACAAGATTTTGTTTATAAATATAGTTGCCGCTTATCTCGCAATCTCACATATTACTCTGAGTGGAGTTGCATGTTTTTGGGATGCAATTATGCAAAGCCAATAGGCTTCCACTCTCTTTCTGTCTCTCTCTGTGCTGTAATGAAGGCTGAAAGGGAGGAAACTTGGCAGGAGCTCATATTTGAGACTGTTTTTGTCTCCCTCAGGACATTTCCTACTCACTTTTCACAGCTGGAAAAGACATTGTCACTTATATTGCTGACTGTGTGTTAAAGATAAGGGCTTCAGCACAACCAAATTAAACAGAGGGGTTTGTAGAGATTGACTCTGTTTGAGTCTTATGGACAGCACTTCCTTGGGGTAGTAAATCCTTTTCCTGAGTGGTTGGGGTGGTGGTAATTGATTAAGAATATGTTTACCCTCACGCCGGGTTCACACATCCTCCGTTTTTGTTTTGGTTCACATATTAACAGATACCACCGCTTGCACTGCAAGCATGAGTCGCGAGGTGATGTGTCCCAGATGCGGCAGTGAGTGGATAGTTTCGGAGTTGAGCCTATTTTTGCTCTGCGGCTCATGCTGAGCTCAGTGGCTCTGAGTGCACTACTACACTAAAATAATCAGGAGATTATAGAAAAGACACAAAAGCATATCAAACTATTCAAACTGAACCAACCTACACTACTAATTTATATGTCTGCAAGTAAACACAATAAAATAACTTAATAAAGGAAAGAATTGAAGGGGTCACATGACGCCATGCAAGGAGCGACGAGTTCTGCGCACTTTACTAAATTTTGTATTATTCTTATGTTCTAGTCTGGTGAAATTCGATACACCCAGTTACACGTTTGATCTGAGTTAAAACATGGCAAAGAAGTAAAAATCCTTGGGCTCTGGAGACATTTAAAGACACTTTCAGAATGAAAGCCCCGTCAGGCCTACACAGTCTTGATTTGGATGGCGCTGCGGAAGAGGCGATCCAGCGTCAACTGTCCAACATGTCGGTGATGCTGACAAAGGTTCTTGCTGACTTGGAGGATCTTGCTGTAATACGTCGAACGATTACAGCGTTGGAAATAAAATTATAATATATTATTATAAAATTAGAGTTAGTTACAAGAGTGTCAGATTTTCTGGAGTCATCGGAGGGGGAATTTTCCGCTAATCCGCCTGTGACCAAAGTTGATTTGGAATATGTTCTTGAAAAGCATGAAGATTTTGAGAATAGAAGCCACAGGAATAACCAAATTGTTGGAATTCCTGAGCATGAGGAGGGCAGAGATATAGTGAAATTCCTAGACAAGCTTTTCCCGAGTTTGCTCGACAAAACAGGCCTCAAGCTGGAGTTCCTGCTCGGAGATCTGCTGAGGGAGGAAGGCCCCTGTGGCACGGTGGAGGGCGGGCCCCGTTCAATCCTTGCCGAATTCCTGAGCTCATCCGATAAAGATCTTGTTTTGCGCCAGGCAAGGATCAAAGGAAAGCTTTCTTAGAAGAATCATAATATTTTCTTGTTCCCTGACTTTGCGAGTTCGACAAGAGAGAAATGCGATTAGTTCAAGGAATGCAAGAAACTCTTGCATCAACGTAAGATTGCTTTTGCATTGATGTTTCCAGCTAAGCTGAGCATAGAAGCGAAGGACGGTTGTTAAGTATTTACATGTCCAAAAATGGCGCTGTCATACAGCTGTTATATAGAATCAATGGGTGAGTAAACCATTGGGTGTTTCTCTTGTGAGTGGGTGGACTCACTGTACTTACTCTGGCTTTCTGTTCCTTTTTGCTTTGGCTCCGCCTTGCGGGTGGAGTTTGTTTTGTGAATAACACTCTTCCTTAAAGAAACTTTTTTTTGACAGAAGATCACTTTTACACTGAAGTTCCAGGCCAGTTTGAGAATAGACACTACGGATGACTGCAAAATATCTACATACACAAAGTATGTCTTTTTAAAGTTGACGGACTGAGTAAGTCATGGTATATACTTTTATGTGGCCTCCGAGTGAAATTACTTGACCATCCGAGGAACCGGGATGCCTGTTTTGTTTCATTTTGTGTTGGTTCCGACCTAGCGGCTGGAACTTGTTTTGTTGAATAACACTGCTTTGGAACAGTTATGGATAGAGATGTCGTTCTGCCGCCAATCAAAATCAGCCGATATTCATCTTAAATCCCTAGATATAGGGCCGATCTTTTTTGCAGCATGAAGGCAATCACACATACTGTAAACTGCTCCTCTAATGCATGAGTGCTTTCTCAGCCCTTGAAGCATGACAGAATGGCCTATGGAGGGTGAGTTGTTGGCAATTCTAAGCATTCACGAATTTAAACTTTCAGACATGATGTAATTGAGATGAATATGCCGGTTTGTTTTTAAAAATTGTGTAAGAATTACATGTGTATGTATATAAATTTTCCAATAATCCATTTTCTATAGTCATTACGGTAGTTATTCAGACTCTTTTCACAGTGAACCGGAAGAGGATATAGAGGCTGCTAACAGGATTAAAAACAAATTAAACAACAAATAAACATGCAATTACATGATACATGACGTGAGTTTTGACCATCAGATGTTGTGTTGAGTGATAGAGACTGTTTGTGCAATCATGAGTGCTTTTAGCTTTACTCTCTTTAACATGAGCGCTCACTGTGGCAAATAAAGACGTGCACACTTCAGGTGCTCTCAATATCTCATCATCAGTCACTCATCCCAATTTAAATCAGATTAATGTTTGTCACTATACCTCTAATAATAAATATAACTGTTTAACCTTCAATAACTACACCGCGTCTTCCTGCATTTGCTTAATAATTAATGATTTGTGTTACAGCAAAACTAAGTGTATGTAAGATTTATTTTCTTCCATACAGAACTCCATGGATTTGTGATTTTATTTTTGCACTTGAATATTAAAGTTAAAATAAGCTATTGCACCATTCTAAGTAGAAGTTGATTTTATATATGAGTTTTATAAAAATGCTAGATGCACTAAGTTAAATGCATTAAGCTGAAGACATCTTTTATTTACTTTGTTTACTTAGTTATTTATACAAACAGTCTGCAGCTCTATTATCTAAGCCAGTGTTTCCCAAACTGGGGTATGCATACCCCTGGGGGTACTTGAGGCTACAATGGGGGCACGCGAATGACATTCTGAGATTTACCGTTCTTTCAATTTCATCACAGTCTAAAATAACATTCAAACCCAGTTTGTGTATTTCTCACTGGTAAAAATTATTTTGTGTGCCCTCTAGTGTAAAAACGCCAAAATGGTTGTGCCATAAAGGTCAGAAAAACATGCAATGAAATAATCTGATATTTTGCGGTTAAAAAAATGCATTTACATGCGTCGCACAGGTATCATTTCTCATCAGCCCAGTGCTAGGTGATGTAGCTAAGTGATGGCAAGTAAAATAGTTAACTGTTTTACCAGACTCGCACATGCCAGTCATCCACAATTTTAGTTTAGTTTAGTTTTGGGAACCACTGATCTAGGCAAATACAAGTATCAGATCGGGACTCGGTATCAGCAGATATTTAATATTTAAATATCGGTTCGGGGGACAAAAAAGCTGATCGGGACATCCCTACATATGGATGATTCTGTTCATTCTTTGTACTTATGCCTCATGCTGGCTGGAGTTTGTTTTGTGGAAGATTTTTAAGGGACATCGGAATAATTACGTCATCTGCTGAACTCATAACAGCTGGCTCACTGAACATTCGTTTGTCTGTCTGAGGAAACCGAACTGTTTTATATTGGCTGGAATTTGTTTTTTTGCAGGAACAAACCTTTTGAGGCAGTTCTGTGAATAAATCTACATGTTCTGTTTTCATTCTGCCTATTGGCTGTTTATTTTACAAAGAATTTTGTAAAATGAGCAATGCGATGGCAAAGTTGTTGCATGGGCTCCTGGGCGTTCATGGACCTTTTGAGTTTAGAAGGATCAACGTTTTTTGGCACTGTTGTGCTTTCTGTTTGTTCGAGGGGAAGTTCGGGGTTTGATTTGTTTCACTAATGCTGATGATCAGGGTTTTTTTATTGATCGTGAAGGGATGTTGCAAGCCACTGGTACCCCTCATGATATAATATTGGGAGGAGACTTTAATCTTTTGATGGACTTAGTCCTTGATCATAGTGTAGCAAAAGTAGGGCTGGGCGATATGGCCAAAATTGTTATCATGATAATCTTTTTCATATTGTTCGATATCGATATTTATCATGATATACATTTACACATTGCACTTTCTTTTTTTTTGTTTCAAAGTAGATGGAAGAAAAGAAGAACAAATTAATTCTAAACCATCAAAATAGTCTCTACAAAACTGCACATGGGGTCCAGAGACAGCCAAAGCAGTGGGGTCTGCGGGATCTTTTACCAGTTTTACCGTCTTTTACCATTTATCAATTGAAAATTAATGTTAAAAGATCATCTGTTTGTTCTGAAGCATAGTGACAGCAGTCACTATATGGAATATTTTTACATTAAAATTAAACATTTTTTTATATTTCTACTTTAGGTTCAGATACCCAAGTATGGGGCATAGAAGCCCTTGTGACTGTGGAGTGATGCTGAATGTGGGTTCAGGGTTGTACCGAGAGAAAATTTAGAAAACGTTTTTTTTTTTTTAAATTAAAAAAATATTTCTATATTTTCATTAAAGTGAGAGACTAGTCTACAAACTAGTAATTTTAGTCTTTCCTTATTCAATCCAGACATCTAATTAAGTTCACAAAATTAGAAAAGAAATCGATTTGTTTATTCAATTTGTTTATTATTAAAGGCTCATATCATGCTGATTAATATAGATACATTTAGAAAAGAAAACGTTTTGGTCTAGAAGGTGCTTTGAAATCATGTTTACTCATTCGGCGCTTCATGTCTACACACATGCAGGGAAAAGAGGCAATGCATGCCGAGCGGGACAGGGCAGATATGATGCATGTTTGGTGCTAGAGAACAACATTCAAGATTACAGTGCAGAAAGATCAGAGCTGTTGTCCACAGAACTGTTGTTCTGTCGCACTCTTCACTAGAGACGATGAGAGGGCGCAACCGTTGTCATGGAGTCTTGCAGTGCGAATGGAATCAATCCGGTGTCGACGTAACCTAATTATTAGCAAGGCAGCTAGCATTAGCAAGTTCATCCAGTCTGACCCTACATTACCACTGGCGCATTATGAGCGAAGCTCAGAGCGTTTTCAGTTAATTCCTATGAAAGCCGAGCGTTATGCTCGTAAACTGGATTATAGGATTGGCAGTGGTTCGGAGCAAGCTCTCTCCTAGCGCTGTGAGCGCCTTTTGAGCAGATTTCGTCCGCCCCAGTGGAAACGTAGCCTGAGAAAGCCAAACTGCTTGTGTTTTAGCAACACGCAGTAAATATCAAAAATTCCTTAAAAGCTTATCGTGGATTTTCTTTATCGTGATATATATCGATATCGTTTTATCGCCCAGCCCTAAGCAAAAGTGTCTAAGCCCAATAGAGCAACATTGACACTTCACAGGATGTGTAACAATCTTGGTCTTACAGATATTTGGAGACTTTTGAACCTATCTGGTAGGGACTATAATATTTTTTTCATCAGTCTATTAGATTTATTGTAGAATAGATTTTTTTTGTTTGTTTTTTGTCCAAATACCTAATTTCATCTGTTGTTGATTGCTCAATTGGAATTATCTTAGTCTCATATCACGCATATCATGGTGAGTTTAGAGATGTTGCCACATACAGAGAAAAATAAATCATATAGTTGGCACCTTAATGTGTCCCTTGCAAAATCCTGATTTCCAACAAATGTTAAAGACTGAAATCAATGTTTATATGGAGACCAACTGGTCCTCAGTGTCCTCTGTGGGCGTGGCTTGGGAGGCACTTAAGGCAGTTCTTAGGGTTTGGATCATACAGTATCCTCATTCATCAAAAAAAACAAAGCGCGAGAATTTGTGGAGTTGGAAGGAAATATTAAAAGTGCAGAGGTAGAGCTGATGCACCCGTATGTCATCTGATGGCCTCAGAGAATTGACTCCATTGAAATATAATACTATTTTGTTGTGGAAAGTGGAGTTTTGGTTATTCAGCGCAAGACAGTCTTACTTTGAGTCGGGGGACAAAGCAGGAAAACTTTTGGCTAGATATATAAAGCAGAGAGAGTCTTTTTCTGCCATTACCTCGGTGAAATCTGCTTGTGGTGAAATTTTTACCTCGGCCATTGATATTAATAATGCTTTTAAAGAATTCTACTTTGATCTCTGTAGTTCCACTTATCTTGAAGATATTAGAAACTTTGTGGAACCATTAGAACTTCCTAAACTGATGGCTGAGCAAAAAAATTCTCTTGATTCTGAGATAACCTTGGAGGAGCTAGATGAGGTAATTAAGGTAATTTGTTTTTTCATTTTTATTTTATTTTTTCATTGTATTTATTTTTTTTAAAATCTTTTTATTATGTATGTCTATAATCATCTGTATGTGACCACAGGGGGTTTGTTGGGGGTTAGGGTGGAGTGGTTGTGGGGTTGGGGATTGGGGGGGGTGGTTGTGGTTGTGGGGATTAAATATTTGAATGATTCCATTGATATATGTATTTTTTTTTCTTGTTTTGTGGAATTAATGAAATATGTTAATTACAAAACAAATAAAGGAAAGAATGAATAAACTTCTAGAACTTTTGCCATTCTTTGTACAGGGTGTACAGTATAGACACAACATTAACCAATCTAAACCAAGTGTGTTTAAAAAGATGAAGTGCACATGACTGCCTGCTTTTGTGCTTGGCACACTTCTGCATGTTCAAACCTGCCACATTCACAATACACTTTTGAAATAAGGCAATTTGTGTGCATTTTATTCTGTCCTCCTCCTCTTAATATAGGAGTGCTAGGCTTTTGCCTTGATGCAAAAATAAGATCTCTTGTATACCTACAATGTTTTTAGTAAATAATGCCTAAAAGTTCCTCACACAAGGGTATTTTATGACTCTTGAAGACTTTGAGACAGTGCATTCGTAATGTTTTCAGTCCCCTTCATCTTTTCACATTTTATGTTGCAGCCTTATGCTAAAATGCTTTAAAAAAATCACATCAATCTACACTGTATACCCCATAATGATAAAGCAAAAAACCTGAATTTTGATAACTTTACAAATGTATGAAAAAAAAAATAAAAAAATGAAATATCACATTGACATAAGTATTCAGACCCATTGCTATGACACTTGAAATTTAGCTCAGGTGCATCCCATTTCTCTGGATCATCTTTGAGATGTTTCTACACTTTGATTGGAGTCTACCTGTAGCAAATTCAATTGATTGGACATATTTTAGAAAGGCTTGAAATTTGCAACAAAAGCAACTAAAAAAAATCTTGTTTCTCACAGTCTGAGAGTTATTTATATTATGAAATAAAGATTGAACTTTTTGGCCTCAATTCTAAGCTTCATGTCTGAAGGAAAACAGGCACTGCTCATCACCTGCGTAATACCATCCCAACGGTGAATCATGGTAGTGGTAGCATCATGCTGTGGGGGGAGTTGTTTAGCAGCAGGGACTAAGGGACTGGTCAGGGTTGAAGGAAAGCTGAACACAGCAATATACAGAGATATCCTTAATATAAACCTGGTCCAGAGGCTGAGGACCTCAGACTGGGCCAAAGGCTCATCTTCCAACAGGACAATGCAAGAGTGGCTTAGGGACAACTCTGTGAATGTCCTTGAGTGACCCAGCCAGAGCCTGGAATTGAACCTAATCGAACATCTCTGGAGAGACCTGAAAATGGCTGTCCACCGACAGTCCCCATCCAACCTGACAGATCTTCAGAGGGCCTGCAGAGAAGAATGGCAGAAAATCTCCAAATCCAGGTGTTCAAAGATTGTTGCATCATACCCAAAAAGAATTGAGGCTGTAACTGCTGCCAATGGTGCTTCAATTAAATACTGAGTAAGAGTCTGAATGTCAGTGTGATATTTCAGTTTTTTCTTTTTAATACATTTGCAAAGTTAACAAAATATTTTTTTTGCTAGTGTAGATTTGTATAAAGAATTTTAGCATAAGGTTTCTGAATACTTTATGAATGCACTGTTACACTTGAGTTGTGTGGACCACTTTTATGGTAATTTGTTGTAATTTTTTGGAGTTAAGTGGTCATGATCATGAAATGTTCTCTTTTTTTGCTCCACAGAAGCAAAACAAACAAACAAAACGGTTAAGTTTACTTGCATGGGTGAGTAAATAATGAAAGAACTATCTTTTTTGTTTGTTTTTTGGAAGAACTATCCCTTTAACTCAGTATTAAGAATGTATCACATGCCATATGTATTTAACACAGGAAATGTCAATTTCCTCTTCAAAATAATGTGACCCCACATGACTCATGGTGACTGAATAAAGCCCCAAGGAAGGTTTTTTTTTTGTTTTTTTTTTACACTTCCACTGAAGAGGCAGATAGTGATCTGATTAATTTCCTGATGTGTTGTGGCTTGTCTTTGTGTGGATTAAGTGAAAGGTTTTAAGTTATTTTGTCACATAGATTCTCCTTCCCCATCCCTTGTTTCCCCTCCTTCCCCATCCCTCGTTTCCTCTCCTGTCGTCTGCACTCACATCACTTTCTTTATCCCCCCGCTACATTGACATGTCTATTCAGTTCACTTTTCTTCGGCCCCCGCTTTCTATCCCTTGTGGACTTCCTCCTCTCTGTCTAAATCCAGCTGTTGTGTTAAGAGTTTTCCTGCCGCCTTGAGAGACGAGTAATGAGATTCTGTTTGGAAATCAAGATCTTTTGGCTTGAAGAGACATTTCATGTTATTTATGTATTTTAAAATTTGTTCATTTATTTGACTAGAGCAAACACTCCGCTTTTCTGCCTTCATCAACCATCTGCTTCGATCTGTTTCTTTTTCTGTCTTACCTCTGCCTAATCATTCAGACACATCTTTTTGGCTCCATGTTTGATCCGTCTAATGTCCGTATTCTATTTTAGGGTCAATCTAGAAATGGAGGTTTTTCACTTCTTCAGGTCCACTTTTCTGCAACTTTTGTCAAGCTTAAGCATTTAATTGTTAGAACTCTTCCTTAGGGGTGACTTGAAATGAGTATGAAGGAGTCGATAGGTCTTTGCAGACAGAGCGCAGGCCTTATCTTAGAGCGAGTATTGATATAGTCTTTGTATAAGAGAGTGTAGATATAGTATAGTTTTCCTACAGCCTTTTCTCATTTTCTCTTACACTTGAACGGTTTTGTTAATTTACTTATTTTCACTTGATAGATTAATTTCTGTTAACCTTTGAATCTATATATTTTTTTTCTGATTTTTCTTTGTACTGCTTTGATTAACAAAGATCTGTTCTCACCTCTGTATCAGGTGATGTGGGCTTTACTGTTGCCCCTGGTACCTCTCTGGTGCTCCGATCACACAGCACTTAGCACTGGTATAAATGGGGGTCTAAACTTTTTGTGATTTGATCATTCACACCACATTTGTCAGAAACGCATGTGGACACATTTGTAGTGTAAATTAGTAGGGTTGACAACCAAGAAACAAAAAGTTGTTCAGAACTGGCTCAGTTTTTGTTTTTTATAAAATGCCGGAATCCATATAATTTTCATGACTTTCAGTTCCGTTAATGGTTTTCGAATGTGCGATTTTCCGCTATTACGGACAGAACACAGCAACAAAACTAAACTCTGGCAATGTTTCCTGTTGCACAATTCTGCCCCTCTACTGAATCTACAGCATGAAACACAGCACAACCAGTGTAGTCCGTGTTCCAGAAGAATGTCCCCTAATGAGCTAGTTCCATTTAATCTATAGCGCAAAACATCCAGTGCTACCAGTATATTTGGATTCCTGATCAAATGACACTTATAAGTAGACACTTTTTAGTGAATCAAAAACACATACTTAAAGGGATACTTCACCTCTAGGAAGATGAATGTGTATTTAAAATTGGTCATTTATATAGTATAAATGTGAAATTATTTTTGAATTTGAAGCATTCTAGACTGAGAAAAGGCAGAAAATGTATTTTTTACACATGTGGCTGAAAGACAACAACTCCCAGAATACACTTGCTTTGCTGCCCTTACGAGGCCACTCCCAAACCACGCCTACCGGTTACAGGCGGCAGTATCTGAACAACTATAATTGCTTTTATACATCGTGACTCTATAAATCGTGAGTTAGTTGATAAATTGACTGACTGGAAGAACATTATGATAATTCCGGGTGTCCAAACTCTGTACATGACGTCTTAGTAACAAAAAGAAAAACAAACAAAATACTCACTTTACACTAAGCCGTCCGTTTGTCCCTGCGGGCTTTGGCTGACGTTTCCATTTTATCTTCGGGATCCTAAAATAAGTTTCCAGGACTCCCCTGACCATGTGTGGTACAAAACTTGGGTGCTCAGTTATACATGCTCAAGTTATCGGTGCTGTTTCATCAGCGGATTCAGCCATCTCGTCCAGAAGAAAACGGCATCGCTGAAATTCGCGACAGCAATAGGACTCTCTATCTGTTTCCATAGGCGCACAGCGAGAGCACTGACACCACCAGTCCGCCCCAACTCGAGTCTGGCCGGGCTCTTCCTCCTGCCTGCCAAGCAGGTTTTGCTCCCCTGCTACAGCAGCTGCTCCGGCTGCCTCTTGTTCCTCCATCTCCCGCAACTGTTCATCGCTGTATTGCGGCTCGTACAGGTAGCCGCGAGCATCAGATTCTCGCAACAGATCTTCGAAATCCCCTTCTGCCATTTCAACTTCAAAACTACCTTCCGCCATCGTGATTAGCCTACTTGTATACAAACTTTCTACACAGAGCAAGAGCCTGTTTTCTTAGCTTCTACAGAAAGATGGCTGACACTATCTTCACATTCTGTGAGTGAGATCCCGCCCCATATGGGCGTGGTGAAAACATGCGGAATACTGGCTGTAGTTTTAAGCCTCTGGCCCAAAAATCCTCCGATGACGCAAAATGACGATTTTTGCGTCATCGGAGGATTTTTTCCAGACTAAAAATAAATAAATCTCTCATCTCAGGGAGATATGATGGGGGGAGCTCGGTAATTCGAAAATACTACTGGTTTTCTACTGATACAAAGCTTAATACTAAATCCTGAAGTAACCCTTTAAGTTGATGTGGTTCCTGAACTAATTTTAATGACACACAAGTAAGGGGTAGGCGATATGACCAAAGTCTTATCACGATAATGATATATCGCATTATTGTTAATGTTTTTGGAAAATCAAATAAAAATTGGTTTATATCTTAAATAACCTATTATATTGCAATTCCTATTTTTGGGTAATCCAGTCAGTGAATTAAATATTTCCAAAATATTTCCTCTTATAATTTTCTCTTTATTTGGAACAAAAATTTTATAGTACAAAAGTACAAAATGCTACTTTTTTTATTATGCCACATTTCAGTCAGGTTATAACCAATATTATTATTATTAAACTTTCCAACAAACTTTCTCTCAGGCTTTTTCCTGAGTCAAATGTGATTGAGTAGTGCAAGTGATCCCACTCTGCACTCTCCTGTAAATATCGGGTTACCTGCTCGACCACACGCGACACTCGCATGAAACAGATGCACGGGTCAGATGAGAAGCATATTATGAAGTGCCAAACACGAGATGAATGTCGTAAATTAGCTTGGATGTCCACTGAAAAAATGTTAATGCCGTAAAACCCTGTCCATATTTCTTAAATTCTCTCAGTGAAAGCCTTTCCCACTGACAGATAATCACAGGCTGCTCACATGGATATTTACATATTGGTATATACACAATATAACAATGTCTGTCGATTTGACAATTTATATCGTCGCCACAATATATATCATCATATTGCCTATCCCTAACGCAAGTAATGATTTTCGTCATGTCCAACTCGAAAATGACAGTTTGTTATATTTAAAATTTGTTGGAAATTTTTGGATCAGGCAGTGAGTTAACAGACTAATTGTTCATATGACAGTTAGGAATGTGCACAAGTAATCGAGAACTTGTTGTACACCAGTGTACTAAAAACACTACTCAATATGGTATGATAAACCATATAGTTTTATCATACCACTTTGGTGGAATGACCTCCCCAACTCAATCCGTGAAGCTTACTCACTCTCTATCTTCAAAAAATGGCTAAAAACACATATTTTCCAAGAGTATTTAACCAGTCACTAAAAAAAAAAGGAAAAAAAACAAATGAACAATTCTTGTTGCACTTAAATCGGTTTTGTATACTATTGTGATGATAGTGAAACTTTGTAGTATGGCACTTTTCGTACCACTGTCTCCTTAAGATGATTCGCTTATGTTTTTCCTCTTTTCTAAGTCGCTTTGGATAAAAGCGTCTGCCAAATGAATAAATGTAAATGTATATCATAAATTAATTTTCCTTTCTGCATTTGCCTGCCGTGAGCAGCGGTAAAGTACACTGTTCCCTCTGAATCTCTCGCCAAATCTTGCAGTTACAATTGATACTGTGGATGTGTGTTGCCGAGGTGTTGGATGAGAGAAAAATATATATTGGCAAATAAGTATTGAATTCTACACTCTTTGTATTTGGTTCTTGTTGGAGTCATGCAAACCAACGGATGAGGGTCTGCTTCTATGGGGGAAGATATGAGGAACTCGGAAGCTGATCAGACCTGTGTGTGTGTGTGTGTGTGTGTGTGTGTGTGTGTGTGAAATCTCTGGACACCGGCAGAGCACATTTTATAAAAAGCCAACTTTCACCACTTGTTTTTCTGAATTATAACGTGAAATTATACAAATGTGATAGTGTATATGCGTGTATTACCCTCATGCCATCAATATAGTTTTTTATGTAAGCTCCAGGTGAGAGCAAATATTTTTCTATTTGTTTTTATTAAAGTTAGCATATTTATTAATATTTTTCCTAAAAGAAAATGATAGTTTTTTTAAAACCGTTCTTGTTAACATTTTTGAATAAATCAAATAATACATTTCATGTAGCCTATGTGTCATGCATGTTATTTTTATTGTGCATTTACATTTTTTTGTAGGTTTGAGCACTCTACTACAAAATTACTCAAATGCCCATAACTAGTGACAGTGTGTAATTGGTACACTGCCTATAAAATGTATTCACCCCCCTTGGATTTTTTTTTTTAATATTTTACTTTTTGAAATATTGAATCATAATGAACTTATATCAAAGTCAAAACACATTTCTACTAATTGGTCTAATTGTGTAACAAATATTAAACAAAACAATTGTTTGCATAAAGATTTACCCCCTTCAAGTCAGTATTTAGTATATGCGCCAATTTCCTGCCTTGAGCCTATACGGAAAGGTCTCTGTCTTGGCACAACTGGACACTGCTATTTTTCCCCATTCTTTGCAAAACTACTCAAGCTCTGTCAAGTTGTATGAAGATCATGAGTGTACAGCCTTTTTCAAGTTCATCAACATATTCTCAATTGTGTTGAGGTCTGGACTCTGACTCGGCCACTCCAGTATGTTAACATTGTTGTTTTGAAACCATTCTTGTGTAGTTTTCCTGTATGCTTGGGATCTTTGAAAACTAATTTTCTCACAAGTTTCAGTTCTCTTGCAGACTGCGTCAGGTTTGCCTCCAGGATTTCACTGTATTTTGCAGCATTCATTTTACCCTCTACCTTTACAAGCATCTCAGGGCCTGATGCAGAGGAGCATCCCCACAGCATGATGCTTTCACCACCGTGTTTCAAGGTTGGGATGGTGTATTTTTCATTATGTGCGTTGTTTGGTTCGCGCCAAACATGACATCTGATTTGATGGCCAAAAAGCTCTATTTTGGTCTCATCAGACCATAGAATCTTCTTCCAACTGACAGCTGTATTTATACTAAAATCACTTGAAGCACCTTGACTGTGCACAGGTAATCTCCATTTAATTAATTTATCGAATTTTAAAACCAGGTGGTTGCACAGTGATTTAGGGGAGTTGCTTTAAAGGGGATGAATACTTATGCAATTGATTATTTTGTGTTTGATATTTGTTATAAATTTAGACTAATTATTAGAAATGTATTTTGACTTTGATATGAAAGAGCCAACCAGGCACAGTTATAAAATGATGCCGATAATCTCAAATTGATCAGAATTCTGCCGATTACTCTGCTTGCCCAATATATCAGTCCATCGCTAGTGAAAATACTATTGCGCTACACCACATTGAAGAACTGTCCACATGCCTATTAATCAGTCTTTGTGCTACAACAAGGGTTATAAACCCAAGCAGAAGACTTCATGGAATATCTTTTGTGCCTGACATCAACATGATATCACAGGTCATGTAAAGCGCAAACATTTCAAGTTCAGTTAACACAGCTGCTTGACAAAAATTTAAATGTCAAGTTTGTGATTGGATTAAAATTAGGTGTACTTGGGCACAACAGTGTTCTGCTTTTTTACTTGATATGTTATCAAGTAAGTGACGTATGTAGTCATGAAGTCACGAAGGTCGAAGTCCTCCCTTGTCAAAATTCGATCACAACAAGACACACATTTGTAACCATGAATAGCAGGTGTGAACCAGAATCTGTCCCAGCTGATTGCTTGAGTTTCATGTTATCACCTAAGATAGATATTAATACTAGGTATAAACAGTGCCTGGGCCAGTCTCCTGCCTATTTGAAAAAGCAACATCTGTCTACATCTGTTTCCCTCTCTCCACCTGCCTACATTTGGAGGCAGGCCTGGCCTACTCGTGCGTGGCCTGAAGGTGGAAGTGTAATTTCCTGTTGCAGACAGGCTACGAACAATTGTTGTGGGTGGATGAAGAGAAACAGGCTATGAACATGCGGCCCTATGATAACACAAAGAGGCAGGCTGCTTTGTGGGTTCTGAGACCAAATCAAAGGCCTGAGAGTTGGGCTGTTGTGTTTTCTCAGGCTGCGAGTGGGGAGCACAAGAGAGGTACATTAGTGTTGCCTCATTGCCATTTATTTCACTCCTCTGTTCTTCTGGAACACCTTCGTAATATGGAAATAATTGAGCTCTGACAGAGCAAATCCCAGGACATGTATGATAGAGATCGTCTGTTTTTCCTTGTGCATGAGTGTTTGTGTGCTTCTCTTAGAGTTTCAATCTCCATCAGACAGTTTTGTCACAAAAGTGTAGTGTGTGTGTGTGTGTGTGCGTGTGTGTGTGTGTGTGTGTGTGTGTGTGTGTGTGTGTTAGGTAGGTAGTGTTACTGTAGTACAGTATTACCGTAAGCAATGTTGAATGTGCAGTAGTATATATTATTTTCTTTGCTACAGCGTTAATTTGATTCAAACAGTCAAATACATACAGCTCTGGAAAAAATAAATAGACCACTCAGCATCTCTACATGTATGGCAGCCATTCCATTCCAATGTCTGTTTAATTCCTGCTAGAATTTTGTGGCATAAAATCACCCAACAGCAATCTGAAAGACTGGTAGAGGGCATGCCAAGTCGCATGAAAATCTGGGTTATTCCACCAAATATTGATTTCTGAACTCTTCTTAAGTTAAAACATTAGTATTGTGTTGTTTAAAAATGAATAAGGTTTGAAAACACTGCATATTTTTTGTTATTTTGACTAGTTGTCATTTTCTGCAAATAAATGATCATAAATGAAATAAAAGATCTAAATGACAATATTTTTATTTGGAATTTGGGAGAAATATTGCCAGTAGTTTATAGAATGAAACAAAAATGTTAATTTTACTCAAACATATATCTATAAATAGTAAATCCAGAGAAACTGAACATTTGGATTGGTCTTAATTTTTTCCAGAGTTGTATATCTACAAAAAAAACAACCACTTCAATTACTATCCTCTAATTAATTCATGATCAGATTTGTAGCGTATGCTCAATTGCGTTTATATGCATCAATAAGGTCAGTGTTTATTGGTCATTGTTAGTTCATGATACATAATGCATTAACTAATGTTAACAAATGAAACCTTATTGTAAAGTGTAAAGTGATAAGCAATTTATTTCCAATAACTTAAAGCTTTTCTAGCTATTTCTTTACGACTTTATTTGACTAATTTGAAAAGTATTAGATTGTATACACTTAAGAATAACCATTTATAAAATACTCACTGCCCCGCTACAAGAAACAAAATTATTGTTAGTGTGATAATACTTGGTATTATGATACTTTAGCTGGTATAGTATCGTAAGATATGATTATGGTATCTTGACAACCTTAGTGTGTATGAAGTTCTGCTGACTTCAGAGGTTTCTCAGAGTGTCCAGGTTCCTTCCACCCTCAAACATTGTTGATTATTTGTAATCTGATGCTGTCCCTCACTGATGAGATTGTATCAAGGACATGATGCAGCTAAGAACTTTTGTTGGATGCATATGATTACTTATTCATACATTTGTTTACCCCTCGTCTTATTTGTTTAGTTATCCTTTTCATTACATTATCTGAGCTTTGGCCCTTTATAAAGGGTTTTATTTGTCACTCTTCCGGTGAATTCTTGGGCACCAAGCCACATAATGAGTAGCATCCGGACGGTTGCTTTCCACAGAGGAAAGCAGTGGTGTGTGTTGAGGACCATTTATTCTGCACAAAACTAGATTCCTCCCCACTCTGCTACATTAAACCTTGCCCATAGAAGTTACTGCCTGTTTTCTAACTGACTGTCATCACCCTCTTTAAGAACTCATAGACAGTTGTTATTAACATCTGTTTCAGACTATCCAGGTGTAAATATATATGAGAGAAACAGTGCACTGACTTATATTTTTTGCACTTTATCAACATGCAGTGATTCAGTCATGCACAGTTAAAACCGAGCTACAGCGGGCTTTTGCAAAGTTGAGCTACAGTCTACATCGGTTTGTCTAAGTATAATTTACACAATGTGTAATTTAATATTTGAAAGAAGGACATCAACTGAGGAACTGTTAAAAACACGTTGCACGTCACCTCTGTATTTCGGAGCATGCATGTTCACAATGCCAGGGCCGATCGTAGTCTGATTAACATGTATACGTGCGGGATGAAGCTGAGCTACAACCACATTATCTAGGTCTGTTACTCCGACTTTGCAAAAATTGGACAGGTGTGATTTCAGTCAGATTGAAGCATTTAGATGACATTTTAAAAGTCTTTATTGTTTTAGTCCAACTGAAAGTGAACTTTTGAAATGCATGTAAACATTAGGCTTGGGATTGGTGCCTTTATCATGCATCATTAATCAGAAAGTTTCCTGATGATTATCGATCTTTATCGCCTTGTTTTTTTTTTGTTTTTTTTAGATATAAATAGGGCTACTTCTTTCACAACACAACTTTGGTAAAGTGTGAGCTGCAGGGTAACTTAGAGGTGTCGCACACTGGATACGTCTGGCTGAAGACATGGCACCTTCTAAAGTTAGAAACAATTATTTTCTATGGAGATACACACACCGTTCCCACCTTTCGCCATCTTTTGGCAGTGCACAACTATGACCCTTGAGGCTGCTCAAAGTTCTGCTGCACCACGAATGGAAACTTGCAAAGTGTTACTTCTTGAAGTACAAAAACCTTCGTAACTTTTATGTATTTGGTGACTAGATTTACAACTTTGTCATCTACCGAAGTATGGTGTGTTTGATACTTGTCCTAGCCATAATGTGGCACTTCTCATCTGGTGTGTGATTGACTTCAGTATTAAGTATAGTATATGTTATATCACCCCCTTGTGGTCTCTGAAAGTTATTATACCAGATTACATCAAACGGAAGGCCAACTGACAGTTAACTGGAAAGCACAAGAATTAGGCTTACATGCTGTCTGCATTAGTTCATGACGAACTCCTGTGAAAATGTAAGGTCAGATTTTGTTAGTAAATGAAACCTTAATGTTCATTTAATTTCAAATATTCTTGTTCGTTGCGGATTCACACATTCAGTAAGAAACAGCACCCATATGCCTTAAAGTCAAGAACATTTTGTATGACAATTATTTGTCATAATCGTGACGAGCTCAAAAACAGACAATTAAAATAATAACTGCATTTATTTGTATGGCAATTATTCGTCAGCCAAAATTTATAGTCGTGACAGCCCAAGTACTGATTGACACATGCATTCAAGAATTCAGAGATCCTTCCTCAGTAAAATCCTGTTGGAAGTCTTCACAGGAGGTGCATGCAAAAACCTGGTGTAAATTATTTTGTGCCTTGGCTAACAACTTGTGATTGGATCACCCGAGACAGATGTTAACACTGTGTAAACAGAGCCTTAGTGTCTGCCAAGATGGAGCATGAAACAAACCTGCTCTTTGATGGTGGCATCTGTATTATAAAGCATTGCTTCTTTTCTGACAGATATTTGTTGGTAACTTAAATGTAAATGTGGGTTTAAAATCTAAACTTGCGCTCAGCTTTCCACTTGGTCTCATTACAATTTGAGAGGATATATTGTTTTGTTGTAGCCTACTTTTTCTGTCCTTATTTATTGTTCAATGTTAACCGTTTATCTTTGCCGGTTTTCTCTTAGGGTCACCCTCCAAGTTCTAGCTTGATGTAGACTGTAAGAGATTGGAGTTGTAGTTTTGTCAGCTTTCCCACCTCTCCTCTATCGATCTATTGGGAATAACTAACAGTTTCACTATTTTTGCCCAAATAGAGGGCCCAGGGAGGATTTGTATTAATCCTTGGTGCTACCTCTAATAGAATTATCAACTCCTGATGCAGTGCACACCATAAATCTTCGCCCTGTTCGCCATTTTCCTTATGTCAGAAAGTGCAAGAGTTTGCACTTCTCCTGCAGTGCACTTTCCAAGTAGTGTTTCATATTTATTTTCTCTTCCCTATTCTGCGAAGGGAGGAATGGAGAAAGTGTTTTCTGAAGGCAGGAGGTGGTTGCAAGACTGTTCTTTTCAGGTTTTGTAGCTTGTCTACGTTTACATCCATTGCTATTAAAATGTTGTTTAATAGCAGTTCATTATAGATGAAGACCAATGCATGTTTTAAACGGTGTACTTGGAGAAACCTGCTGAATAATTGCCCTGCTGTTTGGGATTCATGCTACAACTCAATGCTCATTAAAAAGCCATGGCACTTAAGTGAATGTCATTGGCCCATTGGTGGCTGTGGAATTTACTAGATTTTTCATGCTCTATTGATTCCTAAGGCAGATAAAGCATGTGTCCTGTATCAAAGTCCCTCGCCCCTATTTGCCTTTTAATCTATGTTGGGTCAGCATAGAATATTTGCACAGTCCTCCTGACTCAATTCTGTGATGCCATGTAGACCACTGCAATCACTCATGAAGATCTTCCTCTTGTTATAAGTCTGGGACTGCAGACTTTAGTCTCTAAACTGATAAACAAGCAAGGGATGTGTGTGTTTGTAAGTGAGAGATGCAAAGAGAGAGTGAGTGTGTGAGTGACCTTTTGTGGTTTGGGTTCCATTGGGGGCAGATTAATCACTCTGTAGCATTAGCATGATGGGCCCTATGCCGGTCAGCTCGCAAATGTCACTTCATGAACTTCAGTCACTCTGATTAGGAGTGAATGTTCTCACATAATAAGAGATTCCCCTTTTTACATCTACGAATATGTTTTCCCTCCCTTGGCCTCGGATAACTTCCCTCCTCAGCACTTTTGAATGGTTCCTTCTACGTTTAAACTGAGCTCTATAGGGGATTGAAGGGTACAGCTGTGCCTGCGTTGCCATCATTGTGCACATAATAAAAACCCTAATGCCCAAAATGTACTCTATGCAATTATGTGAATGCTTCTGCTATAACTACACAAGCTTGGATTTCATTTGTTGTTTTCTAAAATATGTTGGATCATGAACTGATATCTGACACAAGGAGGCATTGCATTCTTCATGTTGATGCAAGGGGCACCATTGTCGCCATTAGTATGAACTTCTATAAATGGTTTTCTCTTTCAGGTCAACTACTTACAGGTCATGGCGGAGCAACAGTTTGAAAATAATCTTTCTGTAAAACTGTTTTGTTTATAGCTACCTGAATAATAACACATTTGGCTTAAAGACACCATGAAATGGCTTGACAAATAAAGTTTTCTTTCCTTTTGAAACAACGTTAGAATGACATATCAAAGGACTCCTAGCTTAAGCCACAGCCAATATTTGCTATTTGGCATTGCTAGTTGATGGTAGGCAGGTTAATGGGAGGTGGTATTCTAGAGTTTGTTTTATTTAAAAATAAAAAATAAAAAATAACATTGGATACACTTGTGAGTGTTAGTGGAGTTCTTATTCTGTTTAATCTGTTTTTCCAAAAAAAATCAAGGTAGAATTTTAAGTGCATATGACTCACAACTGCAATGGACAAGTATGTACATTTGTGTACTTATGTTTAGGGCTGTCACAATTACTTGATTTAATTCAATTACTCGATTAAAAAAAATCCTCTTTATATTCAAAATTGACAAATTTAATATAAAGTTGAAGTGAAGCAGTCCCAGATGAGGGTCTGAACACAACAAGATGTGTCAACCATGTAAGAGCAACTTACTCTAGGTTTGAAAAACAATGTCAGGGCTCCAGACTAATATTTGAGAGTTATGGCACTGGTGTTGATGTGAAGATTTGAAAAGTCTTATAACTGATGTTGGTGCAGGGCAGGTGTTTTCTCTTTCCCCGTCAGCGCTGTTCAGAATATCATGGTTTTTACATGGTTGCATTGCTCCATAGCACTTCAAAATAGAAAATGTAATGAAGAATTCAATTGCGGCAGATCGATGGGTCGTTACATTGTTTCGTTCCGCTTTTGATGTGTGTGCAGTTTGATGTTGTAGTGCAGAAAACAGCAGTGCATAAACGGATAGAGATTTTGCAACATAATTGCAACTTACTCACACCGGAGGGAAAAATTGTTACAAAATGCCATTTAGTCACATTCTGGTGACTTTTGCCCAATTTGGAAAGCAAATGCCAGGTTGCAGGAACGGGAGAGGTCTGGAAGAAAATAGCTATGTGCAGATAGCTTGTTAACATGGAGTAAAATTCAACAGGAGCTTTCAGGTGCGGAATAGAAACTTGCGGGAGCAGACAGGTACGGGATGGAAAAAACAGTCCCGTGCAGACCTGTAGCGCACAGTAAAAAGTATACATTGAAAGGCTAGCATTGGCGCCAAACCGAAGTATACTTTGGGCTCAAGTTCACTTGGTAGACTATGCGATTTGCAGTGCGATATCCAGATGCGGGAGAGCTGAGCCCTTCGTTGCCATGTGGGACACGCTGAACTTGGCAATAAACATTTTAACGCTCTCTAAACCTATTTATCTACACAATCTTTTGCAATATAGGCTTGTATGAAGCGACATAAAAAAATAGTAATGAAAAACCCTTCTGTCAGATGCACATAACAATTTGTGTTCAATACATCTGACTGAATCCAGACAATCTAAGAAGGAAATTGTGGTTTTAGTTCCTTTGAATGTAAATATGATCTTCCCCCTATTGTAAATGAGATTTAATGATGATTACGTGTTTAATAGTTCACAGTGCTCCACATCCAAAAAATATTTTTGAGTTTATGGCCATTATCTTAGGAAAAAAAATCAGTGGGAATCCAGAGATATTTATTTACTGATCAGAGGCGCATGTCTGTATGCTGTCAGTCAAAGCTCAACATGAGTTTGCTGTTAAAGCCACATAGATGTGCACCCCACAGACACAATATGAAAAGGCCTACCTGAGGGAGTAAAGGCTAGTCTTTGCATGTAAAATTATTAACATTGTTTACTCCAGTAGGAAATGTATGTGCTTAAAGGCATTTTACATGGTACATGGCAAGTGAAAAGCTTTTGCAATATGGGCAGTATGTAGCACAAGTGTAACAATGCCTGCAACTTCTGTAGCTCATCGCAAGAGTTTGAGAACATCTTTCTCTCAATGGGTTGATCATGTTGAACTAGTTAATGAAAAGGAGATCTTGCAATGAAAAGAAATTTGGGCACAGCTGTAGTAGCCAGTGTCTTTCAGCTTGAATTCTAATATTAGAATGTAATATTGTTCACAATCATTTTGTTGTAGTTATTTAAACATAGTACGTCAAACCTTTGGCAAATTTACGTATTTTATCCAACCATGAATTCACCTCGACATTACGGCATTTTATTTAATCATTTTTATCATTCGTAAGAATAATCATTGGATTACTCTATTACAAAAAAAAAGACAGTGACAGCCCTACTTGTGTTGAAGATGTTTCTGGCCTATGACCATGTTTACACCTGGTATTAACATGCATTTTGGGCTATCCGTTTGAAACGGTAAAACATGGTCCACAACGTTTTGGCATTTGTCCACTTTAACTACATTTAAAATGCATTCGAACAACAAAGCACCACCTACTCACCTGTCAATCATCCACTGTGCAAAAACATAACTTTTAAACTGATGTGTTTCTGAAAGGAAATGACATGACCGTATGCTCTGGAAAAAAAAAAACTTCAACATGGAACTTCTTCAGTGTGACTGGCATCAACAAACAGCAACACAGATGTGAGGCACATACATCCACAGCTCGGGTAGTACAGGCACTCTAGTAAAAACTCTGAATTCTGCTTTTAAAATAATTTATTTGCAGTGATACTGTAAATTACATATTAATTGATGTTTTCATGAAATCAGACACGCTCCCCTTGAAATCCAAACACAAGTGGATAAAACAGACTCATATTAAAACCAGGGGTAAACCGTGATGTGTCTTAAGTGTCCACTTGTGATCAGACGACCCAAAACATATCTTAATACCAGGAGTAAATGGGGTCTATGTCTTCTGACCATGGTCATATGTAGGGAGTGATCAAAGGTGTGTGTGTGTGTGTGTGTGTGTGTGTGTGTGTGTGTGTGTGTGTGTGTGTGTGTGTGTGTGTGTGTGTGTGAGAGAGAGGCAGGGCAAAGCTCAAGCAAGTCCTTGTAGAAATGCTGGGCGCTCTGTTTAGTCTTGTGGAACTCGGCTGTGCTGTTCTGATTTGCTACATACTTACAGGTAATATCCCATTATGATAGACTACTAATCCTAACCTGCTGGTAGGCTACCTACTATCACTCGCTCTCTGTCTCACAGCATTGTTTTTTTTCTCTCCCATTCTTGCTCCATCCCCAAGTGAGAGACTGGTTTACAGAAGGATTAGAAACGCCATCTGCAGTCAGGCACAATTGTTAGTGTTCCTGCTGGTTTGTTAATTGGCAGATAAATCACGTGGGCTGCATAAGGTATAAACAACATTGGCAGTGTTTTAAATCTGTAAACAACAGACATATCTTTCATTGAGTCTGACCAGTGAGACATAATTCCTCATTGAAAGCATTTAGGTCTGTAAATGTGACCAAGAATTTTTCATATAGCGAGTTGAATGATTTAGTAGGTTTCATTTTTAGCCACCAAAATGCCGGCAAGATTATTTTTACTCATGATTTTTTTACTTGAGTGTAAGAATAAGGGTGCGTAGAATCTGTGCATACATAAATATGAGTATAACATGTATGAATGATTCATAGCTGAAGCTGATATCTTGCATTATTTATGTACAGTGTTGGCCAGCTGGTTGGCTGATCCAAGATGATTAGCACTAGACATGCAGGGTTGGGATGCAGTGGTCCAAAGTACTGAAGCTCATGGGGTTAACTGCCAAGGATCAGTAGCCCACTGATCCTTGAGTTCCTGTCCCATATTTCCCTCTTTATTTCTCAGCTAGTCTACTAGGTCATCTTCCATGCTATTTGGACCCAGACAGTAGAGCTCTACTCCTTTCCTGAAAATAATGCAAAATGTTGGTCAATAATAAGGCTGGATCCGAGGTTGTTTTTTTGGGGGGGTTCTTACTAACAGCAAGTTGAGCTTGGAATCTGATTTTAAGCCTGTAAATGTTAATCTCTACCTGAACATATCATCTTTAATTCTAACGTTGCACCGGTCTTATGTGTCAGTGTTGATCTCTGACAGATAATTTTGACACATTTGCTGTGTGTGTGTGTGTGTGTGTGTGTTTGTGTGTGTTTAAGAAAACATGTAATGTGATTTTTATTTGGACTGTGGAATACTGGAGGAGGGCAGGTTATATTAATGTATACCGAAACAGAAGGGCTACATTTGTGGAGCTTTGAGCAGCATCAGTATTGATCTTTCTCTCTCTGTCTCTTTCTTTATGCAGGTCTTTGGCTCTGCTGATGTACTGCCCCCAATAAGGTTAGTGATATACAGATATGTGTATACTACATGTGCTTGCATTATAATGTTTTTGAGTACTAGGACTAGATGTTTTTCTTCCAGTAAGTTATTTCCCAGAGCGAGTTCACTGGTGATATTTCTTTGTGTAAACTGATTACATCACAATATACATGTTGGGATAATTTTGGGGTTTATTTGCGATAACAACAGACTTGACTGTACATTATCCCACTTATTACATGGCTACTTACCAAATAAATGGCCAATAAATATGTGTTTTAACACGTATGATACAAAAGACATGAAGGTAGCACAGCTATGTTGGAATTTGTTTGCAGGGACAATGGTCAATTAGACTGTTTAGAGTTCATTATAGAAAAAACATTTACCAGACAATGCCACAATTGACCAATGAAAAATCAAGTTTCCAGAGAGCTGTTATATTAAACGTCTCTTTTGAATTCTTCATTATGATTGGTCAGTGGTGATATTGTTAATTCATCTAGAAATGGGACAAGAATGGGTTTTGTTATCCTAAAACAGTGCATTTGACTTCATTTAAAATGAAGATAGAAAAGCTTGGATGCAACACACATGCACAGTGAGCTGACATGTAGTGGGAACAGCCTTCTGTATCAAAGGTGTTCTGTCTTAAGTGTAGTTGCTATATTAGCATAAACGGCAAGTGCCTTTGATATCTTCATGCTATAGCAGCATAAGATTCCCAAATCTCCAATTGCTCCCAGGTTGACTTGAGAAAAAAAAATCATATCTTTATTTTTCACTGCTTTGAGGTTGTTTCCACTGTTCAGGCAAAGTCTCTCAGTGATATAATTTGTAGGCTCTGCGGTGCAGTAAATGCTCTACATTCATGCTGAAAATATTTGATTTAATTCTTTCGGCTGAATATTGAAACTGTTGTTTTGACCAAATTTCTTTTTAAAACTCTCCCCTTTTCTTCACCTTTTTCCACCCCTACTCTTCCTCTTCCAACTACATCTAACACCTTTCTCGTCCGGTTGAGGAGGGCTGCCTTCTCTTTTTGCAATTTTTTCCTTCCTAATCTATTTCTTTGTCTTTAAGTGATTGAGGAAAAGTCAGTATGTGAATATGCACTTTAAAAGTTTATTTCAGTTGGACTTAAAGCTGAAGCATGGAACTTTTTCAGCATTAAAATACTTTCTTGTATCCCAGCTTAATATGCAGAGACAGCTATAAGCAAGCCATTCATATGTTCATTTTCTTGAAAACTGAAAACACTGTGTCTCTTTGGCGCTATTAAATTCCTTTGTTTGTTTTGAGAGACCTGCTTAGACCTGCCCCAAAATGATAACTCAGCCATTGTCGTGAGTTGGTTTGATCGACTAATGGCAGATTGGAGGTGTATTCTTAAAGCTGTTTTGAAAAACATTGTTTATATTTCAATTCCATTTGGTGGCGCTAGTGCTGCAGAAATTACCTACTTAAGCTTTAAACAATAATGTCTTTTAAAAATGTAATTTAAATGCTTTTGTCCAACTGAGCTGACAGACGAACAGACCTAGATAATTATATGTCATATATACATACAGAGTGATTTCATATTTCTGTTGGTGGATGTTAATATGCACTTTATTTGCATTGTATGTTTAGCATGTTTGTGGGAATTGATTATATTGCAGTAATAGCAAATTGGAGCATTTTCCGGTTTACTCTTCTAGTACTAGTTTCTCACCCTCTCTCTTTTGCTGCAGTATCTTCTGTTCTGCTTAATGTGGCTGAGTAATTTATAGTGGGTTCGTGTAGAGCTGTTTAATGCCCCCTCTGCCATTGCCAACCTACGTGAGTGCCTGCAGAGACTCATCTGTGAGGAACATCTAAATATGAAACAAATGAAATGCAGCAGCAGGAAAAACAACATCAGGACTGATGATTAATGTGATTTACTCAGCCAGCAACCAAGCAGACCTGTAGACCTCCTCCACCAGATCCCCATCCCCCTCACTAAATCGTGGGGACAGATCTTGTGTTTAAACTGCCTCCCGTATGGGCAGTGTGTGCGAACACAGGTTGAAGGTTGCGGCTGGTAATTGCGGGGCTCTAAATGGATTTCTGTAACACAAGCTGTAGTGCATTTAATGTAGTTTGATCCACATGCTCAATCACAGGCTGAAGGTTGACCTCCAGCATGGGGCCATGCTGTGTCTGTGTTTACCCAGGGCAGGGTCTCACTCACCCTCCCTTTGCTTAGCCTCCATTCCTGCGCCATGCATCTTAAACAGCACCAACCAGTCTTTTTAACTCATACTGGATCAGACGTTAACCTGTACAGACCTTCTCTATAATGTTTTATACTTTAGAACACCAAACTTAAGTATTTACGTGTTATTGCATACACCCAATTTCCAACACGGGATCAATAATCAATCTGTCTCTGTCTGTCTCGCTCTATCGTGCTTGCTCTTTTGCGGTCTCTCTGTCACACTCTTATTGCTCTCTTTTTATAAAACTCACACTATCGTGCTTACTCTTCTCTTACATCGATCACAATCTCTAATGCTCTTTCTGTCATGTTCACTTTATCGTGCTCGCTGTCTCGCTCTATCGTGTTTGCTCTGTCGTGCTCTGTCTATCATGTTATTGCTCTTTGTATCGTGCTCTATCATGCTCATTCCATCACACTCTCTATCGCGATGACTCACTCTATCGTGCTCACTCTATCGCACACTGTCGCTTTCTACTGCTCTTTCTATCACACTCTGCTCTGTCTTGCTCACACTATTGCGCTGTATCGTGATTGCTCTTGCCCTCTGTGTTGCAAGCTACGACTTTGTCTCACACACTCTATCGCTCTTGCTCTATCGCATTCTCTCTGTTTCACTCTGTTGGGCTTGTTCTGTTGTGCTCTATAACACACCTTATTGCTCTTTCTTTTGTGCTTGCCCTGTCATGCTCCATTTCACTCTGTCATGCTCGCTCTATGGCTCTCTCTATAACACTATCGTGCTCACTCTATCTAGCACACTTTCAAGCTCTCGTTCTCTCTTTCCATCACACTCACTCTATCACTCTCTACCTTATTGATGACTATCATTGAATTATGTACACTGGCAGCCAAAAGTTTGGATAACTGTACAGATTCTGCTGTTTCTGATGGAAATTGGTACTTTAATTCACCAAAGTGGCATTCAACTGATCACAAAGTATAGTCAGGACATTACTGTTGTAAAAAACAGCACCATCACTATTTGAAAAAAGTTATTTTTGATCAAATCCAGACAGGCCCCATTTCCAGCAGCCATCACTCCAACACCTTATTCTTGAGTAATCATGATAAATTGATAATTTGGTACTAGAAAATCACTTGCCAATATATCAAACACAAAATAGTTGAAAGCTATTTGGTTCGTTAAATTAAGCTTGACATTGTCTGTGTGTTTGTTTTTGAGTTGCCACAGTATACTGTGCAATGCACAGTATGCAGACTGGCATGTTTTAAGGTCAATATTAGGTCAAAAATGGCAAAAAAGAAACCACTTTCTTTACAAACTCATCACTCAATAATTATTTTGAGGAATGAAGGCTATACAATGCTTGAAATTGCCAAAAAACTGAAGATTTCATTCAAAGGTGTACACTACAGTCTTCAAAGACAAAGGGCAACTGGCTCTAACAAGGACAGAAAGAGATGTGTAAGGCCCAGATGTAAAACTAAACAAGAGGATAAGTACATCAGAGACTCTAGTTTGAGAAATAGATGCCTCACATGTCCTCAGCTGACAGCTTCATTGAATTCTACCCACTCAACACCAGTTTCATGTACAACAGTAAAGAGAAGACTCAGGGGTGCAGGACTTATGGGAAGAATTGCAAAGAAGCAGCCACTTTTGTAACAGAAAAACAAAAAGAAAATATTAGAGTGGGCAAAGAAACACAGACATCGGACAACAGATAATTGGAAAAGAGTGTTATGGATCTTAACCCCATTGAGCATTAGTGGGATCAGCTAGACTGTAAGGTGCAAGAGAAGTGCCCAGCAAGACAGCCCCATCTATGGCAAGTGCTACAGGAAGCGTAGAGTGAAATGTCACCTGAGTATCTGGACAAACTGACAGCTAGAATGCCAAGAATCTGCAAAGCTGTCTTTGCTGCACTTGGAGGATTTTTTTGATGAGAACTTTAAGTAGTTTTAAGTAGTTTTTCAAATCGTAATAGTACTTTTTCACATTATTAATGTCCTGACAATACATTGTGATCAGTTGAATGCCACTTTGGTGAATAAAAGTACCAATTACTTTCCATAAGAGCAAAATTTGTATATTATTCCAAACTTTTGGCCGCCAATGTACACTTCTATTGTCTCCATATTGCTGTGTGGCAGACCTCTTAGATGGGCTTGATGCCCAATGGGCTCATCTGTCCCAGACTGCTAATGGCTTAACTGGATTAGCCAATTCCCTATACAAGCTCTGATCAGAGCTCATAACGCTGATCACTTTCATTGATCTGATTGATCAGGGCCCCGCTGAGTGTGCACAGTACTGGGTTTGTTTTGCTGTCCCTCCCCCTAATGTGTGCTAAGGGGAAACGGACACACTTTTCCACAGATGGGCGACCTGAGGATACAAGCCTCTGTATTGCACTGGGTAATGGGTTGAATGAGGGGGAAAGAAGCTGAAAAAATACCTTTGAAAGCTGTTTTGAGACAGATGGAGTGAAAATGAACCTGAGACGGTGTCTTCTGTTATTGACGGCCAATTCCCATCATCAGTACTGGTCTCATGTCGTCTTAAACTAACATAAGGCCCTGTTCCTAATCAGCTCTGTGTATGATAATTGGTATACACATAATCAGTTCTACTTTGACCCAGTAATCTCTCATCCAAGATCCATTCATAAATATATAAATACACTAATCAGTGTGTCTTGTAGAAGACAGCTGTTTGTATCCATGTATGCTTTATCATTTGGTATGCAACTGTCATTCCTGCTTTGGTTTCTTGTTGATAGAAGTTTACTTGAAGTTTCTTTTGAGTACAAGGCCTTACCTGCCCACTTTTGCAAATTAAGTAAGATTTTAGAAGCTGGGACTGTATCCAAATGAGACAGTTTCCTCTCCTTTGTTGTTTTTATCCACACCCCATCCCCTTTCTGAAATATAGTGATGGGTGTTTTTGAGTAATTTTGTAGTCGAGTACTCTAACCAAAAACGAGTAACCGATTACTTATAAATTATAATGCATGTTAAAAACAACACGTATGACACATATGTGAAATTTGTATTTAGTGTTACCAACAAACATTACCAAGAATGGTTTTAAAATGAGATAACTTTAACAAACTATGTTTTACTTTTAAATGAACTATATGCGTTAATAAAAACATGGAGAAAAAAAATATTTAAATATAACAGTAAAACATTTTGCACTCATCCGAAGTTTACATAGAATCAAATACAGATGACTTTAGGCTAATGCAAATTAGGGCTATTATATAACAGACAAAAGAAAACCGGTCAATGTATGTGTCTGAGGATGAGGTATGCAGCGCGAGAAGGTCAAGTGGAACGAGCGCATGTAAAGTGTTTTCACTCTTTTTTTTTTCTTTTTTTTTCTTTTTTTTTCTTTTTTTTTCCTCTCCGTTTCACTTGCCTGAAAACTGTTTGCAAGAATAATGTCGTCTATGATAATGCTGCATATGATCTCCGATCATCTCAGGAGGTGCTGGAGTTCACTTTATTTCAACACAGTTTGCATGCATTGTTAACGCAACTCTGCGGGTTCAGTAATATATCTTTGTATTAAAGAAACAAAGAAGAAAGCGATTCAATCATAAAGTAATACAAGACACATTCACCTTGAACCTAAAATTTTGTTCTATTTTATTTTCTTTAGGCAGTATTAACTGTATAACCAAAATGCAATACAAACACACATTCGATAAGAACACACATTTGGCAGCATTATTTTTGCGAACACAAAGGAATTTATTAGGCTTATTTATTAAGAATATTATTGTCTTTACATTTAAAATTGTCTTTAGTTCTTAATCTGTAGGTTCTTAGTAATTTTCTAAATAAAATAGTCTACATAAAGGCTATCACATTTTTATAATTGTACATGTTATTATTGAGAGAAGTTGTGTAAGTTGGCTTTTTATAAAATGCGCTTTTGGTGTTAAGAGATTTAACAAACACACATACAGGTCTGATAAGCTTTTGAGGTCCTCATATCTTTCCTCCATAAAAGCAGATCCTTGTCCTCCAACCAGAATTGAAAACAAATAGAGCAGAATTCAATAGGAATCAAAATATGTATTACCAGTATTGCTTTGTAATATAAATTGGCTGTGCTTTAGAAGTACAGACACCTTGATATGTTCTCTCATTCAACAGCTCGACGACACACATCTACAGCTTTAACTAACTTTTTTTCTTGTGCACTTGATTGTGCACATTCCAACTGAAATATAAGACATTCTGCATCAAAACTAGAATGCATTTCCTGATAAGATGCTGGCCAAATAAATTTTTCTGCCTGTTCTGATTGAATAATTTATGTTGTTAAATGACTCCTTTGGTAATAGCTTTTCTGTGTGACATCCAAAGTGAGAGCCAGTCTAAAGCACATTCTGCCACAGTCCCTTTCGACCAGAGCAACTCTGTCTCTTTCTGTTCAGTGTGATTATTAGTGCCCTGCGTTACATCACAGGGGCTGTGACAGAGCCGACATCACTCAGCTGTGCCCTAATGGAGCAGGTTGGCTCTGTTTATTTTCTTTTAGTGCAGGTCAAGGCCCTTGTGTAGTTTTGGCAAGTTGGACGACTGCCAGCATCCAACCCTGGAAAGAAAGACTAGTATTGGGTACAATCTTAATGAGATCCTTTAGTGCTTTGGATTCTCATTCCTGTTGTGTTCAAGCAGGTGTTGTTCATTTGATTGATCTGCCTTTCAGTCAGTGTTGTGGCTGGCTGTGTTCATGTAAATGTTGGAGGTAAGGAACCTGAATTAGATTAGACTGGGTTCACATAAGTGGCAGGTCATATTAAGTTGCATCTATTCAGGTCTTTTAGTTTGTCAGATCAGTAGCTCAGTATAGCTATGTCATTTTGGCATTCAGTGTACCGAAGTTAGTATTTCTTGCACTTTTATTTTTTTGGCACATTGCAACCACTAAGGGTCTGTCCAAAAACCTAGTGAGCTATCTCCGTAGGTAGTATTGTAAGGCATTATAGGTACGCCCCCGACGTGAAGGCTCTTTCAAAAAGTTGGGGCCTTAATTATGCTTTCTCCGAAGATACCTAATTTTGACCAAATACATAAGTTAGGCCTAGTCATTTTTAAGGCTCCATTTCTCCTGTATAGGCAGATTGCAGTGAGTCAGGTTTTGAACAGACTCATAGGATACCTTAGCAATCACATAGCAACACCCTGACAACTACCTAGAGCCCCCTAGCATCATGGTGGTGAGTTTTGCAAAGAAAACACAACCAAAATGATCAAAACCCATCTACCCTGTGCTCCAAGACTATGTGCATGTATTGTCCTCCATTTTCCTGCATTCTATTTAAATTACTCTGCTTTGGGCCACACTTCTTGCAAATGTGTAAAAAATTTACAATACACACTCTTTCTGATGGAATTGAGCCCTGAACTTTGAACAAATTCTATCACACCTCCTGCTTTCTCGTATAAGTCATGCATTCTCACACACTGGCTCCCTACCTCACACATGCCTGTGATCCTGCCATAATGAGTGTGTGCTCCAGCATGCTGAGGTTCTGTCTCATTATCTTTGTGCTAAGGTTTGGGCTGATGACTGTGCTACACTAATGCTAACCCATCATGATGGCTAGTGCCTGACGGACAGCTGAACGGTTGTCTGGAACCAAGACATCATCACCAGGCTGAATTAGTTTCACTTTCACTGCTGCTGTCACCAAGTAACTGCACAAGGGGGTAATATGTAGTTGACTCAATTTAAAATTGAGAGCAGGAATGGAGAAAGAAAGAGAGGGGAGAAAAGGAAGGGGTCTGAACCAAGGCTTCTGCTGGCGCAGTGCAGATGGCCTTGTCTGGCATGCAACTGTCTTCTACCACTTTCTCTCTCTCCCCATCATCCTTCTCTCTCTCTCTCTCTCTCTCTCTCTCTCTCTCTCTCTCTCTCTCTCTCTCTCTCCTCTCTCACTGCCCATCCATCATTCTCTCTCTCCCTGTATTTCTCCCACTGTGTGAAGCTGCAGCTGGACATTTGTCAGTGTCACCCACTGCCCAGCACTCCCTCAGCTATCACTACAGAGACAGGAAGAGGTCATTGGCAAAGCCCAGAAATGGGGTTTGAGCTGAATCTGTTATTGCACTTTGTGTGTGTACGTGAATGCCTGTGTTGTGCTTGTTTGTTTGCGTGGTAGATAGTATTTGTTGCATGTACCAGACCTGAGGAAAGACAACGTTTTCAACTCTGCTTTCACATTCTGTTTGTCTTTGTCGGCACCTATATGTTAAAGGTAGGAAAATCAGGCTGATTGTGTGTGTGTGTGTGTGTGTGTGTGTGTATGTGTGAATAATGAGTGCTTGGTGTGGCGTTGATTGCTAGCTGCTGAAAAGCTGAAATGGCTTGTTTCCAGGTGCTTTGAGTGAGGAGGCAACTGTGAACTGTGCAAGACTGAGGGGAAAAAAAAAAATACATCAAACAAACTTCAGCCAGGCACTCTATCACTGCATCAGCTGTACACTTGCAACATGACTTCATCAATGCACCAGCTGCTCTCTGCTACACTTTTGAAGCAGGAAGTGATAAACTCAAGCTCAAGTTTACACAACCCAAACTTTTTTCTTTTTACTTGGCTTTCTCTTCCAATTAAAGCAATAGTTCACCCAAAATTAATTTACTCACTCATGTCGATCCAAACACACTTTTAGATTTTAAGCCATTATTCACTGCATATATTGCCCTATAAAATAAAATTTTCTATCTCTGCATTTTCAAATTTGGCACTTTGCATATGGTTACAAGACACAGTTGCACCAATGTTGTTTAGTGTCATTGATGTCAAACCTGACGTGTCACATTTCAATACAACATGTTAGCTCTCAAAACTCCTATGCAATGACAAAATGGAAGAATATCTGTGAATAACTCTTTGGTCTGTTCACCACACAAAGCTATTCTATAGCTTCAGAAACTAGGAATATTAGCACATGAGTCATGTGGACTACATTTTTATAGTGCTTTTTTCCCTATTTGGAGCTTGAAAACCTAGTAATGAAGTACTTTCTTTACTGAAT
Source organism: Moxostoma hubbsi (assembly GCA_032164185.1). Lineage (NCBI taxonomy): Eukaryota > Metazoa > Chordata > Actinopteri > Cypriniformes > Catostomidae > Moxostoma > Moxostoma hubbsi. Next base: position 22,061,827 of record JAVLUX010000021.1, on the reverse strand, counting down.
GGTAAAGAACATAATGTACATTCTTTAAAAATATCTTCTTCAATTACTCCTTCAATAAGTAGAAAACATTATTTTAGTTTTTGGGTGAACAATTCCTTTAACAAACAGCCATGATGAGATATGAAAGTATTGCACATACTGTATGACCTGTCATGCACCAGAAGTTGAACTCAAGCACCTTTCCATGCATCACTTAAGATTTTACTGACACTACAAAGGGGACTTAACGTGCATAGAAGTGCATGCAGTTTGACTACAGCAAACCCACATGTAGGGCGGAAACGATTAGTCGACATTATCTGCAACGTTGACAATAAAATATTCAGACACATTTTTTGTAATCGAATAGTAGTTTGATCAAATTTAATGTAACACTTTAAACTCTAATAATGAGAGCAGCACTGCAGTTCGCACCTGACCTAGGAGAGGAAGAATTACACAGCTCACAGTTAAGATGCACTAAACTTTCCAAACAGCTTCAGGTGATGTAGATCACAAAGTATGAGGGAATTATAATGCAAAAATATAAAGTAAGTAAATGCAGAAGAACTCTAGTTGTGGAATAAGTGGAGCTGGAGCTGCCGCTTCACTGAAGCAAAACTTGCGTGTCAAGCATCTTTAAAGGAAACACCCAGACGTGACATGTTAAATGCAGTTATAGTTAATGCGTTATAGCTTTATTAAAGTTCAAATAATATGGAAGCAGATCATGTAAATAACTACAAACTCTGAAACTGGCATTTTTCTGTGCGGTCAGCGCCTCTTCTATGAGTTGCATGAATTTCCCGATCTGAGGGGCAGAGACTGAAACTGCATCCGTCTGATGCACACTCTGTCGTGGGGATGCTCGTCCCTCGAGCGCGCACATTTTCTGCAGCTAGATTATAACATATTGAATATAATATAAAAAATACAAATATTTAAAAATATCTAAAAATCCTTTAAAAAAAAAAAAAAGATGCATTCACCTGAGAAGCAGCATATAAGATATTTAGACTTTCTTTTAGAGAATAGCTCTTGAATATACAGGTGACCAGCACCTGTAAGTATATTTTGTCTTTACTGCACTCGCAGAAGTATATCCAGGTAAATAATACACTTATATACAAAATGCACTTGCAGTATATTTAAGATACAGTCTCTTAAAGCAAGTCTAAATATTTTATATGTTGCTTCTCAATTAAATGTATCTTGTTAAGGATTTTTAGACCATTTTAAATGGGAAAACAAGACAAAAACACTTGACAACAGTATGATTTTTTGCAGTGAATTTCTTTACTGAATTAAACATTCCACTTTAATTCAGTGAATGTCATTTAGAGGTATTTTGAAAAGATACGTTTTTCCTCTTTGTTGTTAGGGACACAAGCTGAACAATCAGTTAAGAGCTAATGATTAATTGTGTTAATATTCGTTGAATAGAAAAGTAATCTTTCTAATAATCGTTAGATTAATCGATTTTCAAAATAATCCTTAGTTGCAGCCCTACCCACATGCACACAATCATAATGGGAACTGTTAGGTCATTTATGAGGTGGTCAACTGTTGTTGCCGTTTCCACCATAAAGCAGTGGTGACTCAGAGGTGTGATTTTAAAGCCACTGCAATTAGATGCTGTGTTTTTTCATTAGCTTAACACCAGCACAATTTTGCACAAATACATCTTTCAACCAGCTTTTCAATTGCAGTGTTACACCAACAGCACTGCATTACTTTTCACTCTGGCAGCTGCTCTCAGAGGGGGTAATCAAACACTCCTGCACTCCAGCTCCTACACATAAACCTCAGGGGGGAGTTTTAGCTGTGTTTTGTCTGTGTTTTGAGTTTTTGCTCAGAGTAATTTTTTTTGCTTTTCGAAAACTTATCAAACAGTAAGACACATTTTACAGCAGATGTAGTAGGATGCCTGCTATGCTCTGGCATTGCACAAGCATGTCATAGCAAAACGGCTCAGCTCAGTGTTTTATGCTGTGTTCAATGGCAGCTCAAAGCCTAGTTGGGACAGGGTTCCTAACAGATGCACGCTCTTCAGATCAGTCTTAAGTTTGGTAGGCACGATTTGGCTGCTCACTGCATTTCCTTTGACTTTGTGTGAATAGCGTATGGAGTAAGTAGAGAGTGAGAGGGAAACAGAGTGGATATGTGAGGTTGAGTGATCGCTAGGCTGTGCTGGAAAGCCGAGAGCTAACGAGTGCCTGCAGCTTAATCATGTACAGGAATGTTCAGGATCTGTTTCCATCAGTAAGACGAGCAGCCGGAGAATGAGAGAAACAGAATGTGTGCAAGGAGCGAGAAGAAAGAAAGGAAGTGTAATGGGGAGAAGAGATGGCCCAGAGGGAGAGAAAAGAGGAGAGGAGGGTGCAGGGAAGTGTCAGTCCTTCTCTGGTGAGTGTATAGAATGGAGAAGGTATGGATTAAGGAAAAGAAAGATAAAATGAGGAAAGCTGTCTGAAATGTTTCCTGCAGTTGGCTCTTTTACCAGGGCTTTTGTTGATTGGTGTGTACACAGCAAAGTTAATAGCTTCAGGCTTGCAACTAGAGAGGGACAGTGGGTGGAACAAGATGACCAGTTCACATTGAGATGGGATAAAGATGGCAAGCTTCTCATAGTCCTCATAGCATTGGTAGATGATGCCATCATGAAGAAAGTGCAGTGAACATGGACAGGCAGGTGCATAAACGCGTTCAAAACGTTTTGTTCATTTACACTGTCACACTCACAACCGCAGATGGATTCTAAATTATTCTGGTTCTGCTGCCACCATCTGGGGTCGATGGGCCGGCGTGTCCTGCTGTATTTTTTTTCCTCATAACAGCAGAAACAACTTAAAATACTCCATCATTTTTGGGCATCAAAATAACATCAAAACCTTGTGCTTTTGTAAAATAAAGAAAATATACAGGGTGCGCTTTCAGCCATCTCTGTCTCTGCGAGCATCTTTCTGAAACATGTCAAAAACTCAGCAAATACTTATCACACAAACATGAAACACATGTTTAAAGAAAGCTTAAAATGTCTATTTTAAATAAAAGAATTTAAATTTAAAACAAATATTCTCCTGCAATGTAATCTATATGAAAATAAAGAGATGTCATCCCACCCACACGCAGAGGGCGCTATTCATACGGTAATGTGCTGAGGCGATCATCGATTCCTTAAAGCATCAAGTTCATCATCAGATTCATTCACTTTCCTGCGCGTTTAGAAGATGTCACCCTACACAGGTGAGGAAACTACATATGGTCTAGGATAATGATGCTGAAAATTCTGCTTTGATCACAAATTAATTTTACAATATATTAAAATAGAAAACAGTTATTTTAAATTGTAAAAATATTTCACAATATCACTGTTTTTGTTGTATTTTGGATCAAATAAATGCAGCTTTGGTGAGCAGAAGAGACTTCTTTAAAAACATTAAAAATCTTACCGATCTAAAACTTTTAAACGGTAGTGTAGGTTTCGAGTTTTTAAGTAGTCTTTATTTAAAGAAAATGTTTAGTCAGAGTACTACTTTTTAAATTAAACTTGATTTTGTGAATAAGCTACAAACAATACATTCAACCATTAAGTCTCCTCACATTCATTCTCTCTGTCACAGTCATCATTGATAGGCCTAGGGGAGGGGTCTTTGTCTCCTCAGGTGTGAATCACATCAATTTTCATGATCATCCATGCCTCCTCGCATATGACCTTTCTAACACTAAAAGTGTCTTACAAAAGTTAAAGGACTATATGCTTTTGTATGAATGTGTGATCAGGATGGTTTTCAAATACTTTTGTCAAACGATTAATTGCATGTTTTTTATTAGTTAATCGTGAGTCCTTAAGTTTGACTGTATATACTATTCCCTTCCAAATGCATTTAGCTCCTTCTTAGAAAACAAAATTTGTAAAAATGTTTTATTAACATTTTCCTAACTACCATTTAAGCGTCACAGCTACTAATCAGCAGCGTGAAAAACATGGCTCTACCAGTATAGTCCAATTCCTGAGAAGAAGAAAAAAATAAAAAACTGGAACCACTCCTCGATTCCCATCCCTAAAGAATTAATCTGATATTTCCACATTCAGACATGATGTTGACCAAGTCACCATTTAAACACAGACATGATCTTATTCTCAGAGAAAGATTGCCTCTGCCTTTGCCTCTGTTTGTGGTAGTGGTCATGCTCTCTGATCTTGTATCTGTGACCTTGTTAGCATTGGACATGATGTGCTGTAATAGCCATCTATCTTTCTATCAAAAAAAAGCACATTTCGATTTTTAAAGCACATTTAAAAACAACAACAGTTTAACCAAAGTGCTATCTATTCATCTTTCTGTCTGTCAGTCTCACCATATCCACCTCGGTGTGTCTGCCATTCTTTCTTTCTCTCCAAATCAGTGTCATGTTGAGCCCACAGCCTCCATCACTACTTTACTATTTCTCTCAAGGGTCTTTCCTTACTGTTGAAAGAGCCGTCCGACTCGTGATTCACCGCCGTTCTTTTAAATCCAGCATTTTGAATGTTACATTGCCTCCGCTCCTAAGGGATTATGGGATCGTTACGGGTCCAGTCGATCCGCATGTCAGAATCTCGCCAGAAATAGGATGTCATCTGGGTATTTCTTCATTGCCTCATGAATACTGTGGATTCGGACATACTACTCCATTGGCATACCGTTTTTGGCATACTATATAGTAGGAAAGTATGGATATTTAGACACAGCATGTGAGTTGGCTACAATCTGGTGCTTTTCATTGTAGATTTAAAACATCAAATGCAGACAAGCTTCAGTCTTGTAGTGTGTGTGCGCTAGTCTTCAGGATGTTTTAGTTCCATCCATGATGCTGTGTGATTGAGGACAAAATATGGGGTTGAATAATATTTGATCTTATTTAATACCTCTTTCTCTGTGTTATTGTTTTTTAAACCCTATTATCTTTGGCATCTTACCTTCATTTGATCTCTCTCTCTCTCTTGCCTCCAGGCTGATGATTGTCATCAGGATCTGCAGGTTGTTGTAGTGGCGATGACAGTCGTTCATTGTGTTGTGTAGCTGGTGAGGGATGTGCTGCACCTGAGAGAGCTGTAAGAGGGAGAGCAGAGCAGGGCTGTTTAAGGGAACAGTGGGGAGTAACTGCAGTAGAGGCCATAGGTTAATACTTATTTGTCACAGAACATTGAAGCGGAGACTGGAGCTCTGTTCCAAAAGCTACTGAGTTACCAATAGAGGCTGCATTTAAAGCATCAAAGGTGCACTCCAAAAGGTAGGCAACTTTATTGTGCTGCTTCCTTAGATAACTTGTTTAGGCCCAATTTTTTTGGCCTTCTCAGAGTAGGCAATTCTGGCGTATAAAAATAAATCGAAATCTGCATCCGAATTTGTGTATTGTCATTGTATGTACTGCATTTTGTGATTTTGTATTTATCTAATCGATTTTTGCCTAATCGTAATTGTTCTGGATCAGCTAGTTGACTATTAAACTACTTGAATATTGCCAATATATTTTCCTTTGTGCATTTGTCTGCAAGGAGCAACACTGAATGAAACCGTATTCTGTAAATCTCTCAGTTGAGAGATTGAGTCCACTGGGGGCACTGTGGATATGTGTCGTCAAGGTGTTGGATAAGAGAAGAAGATATGATGACATCTGTGCTTTCAAACAAAGCCAAATGTGGCAATACTTATAGCCTAATCATTCTTTTTTATATATATACTGTATTGGAATTTGGTTCTTGTTGGAGGCATGCAAACCAATGGACAAGGATTTGCTTTTATGGTGGAAAGAAGTGGTATGAGAATCTCTTTATCAGACTGTGTGCAAGATATCTATATCTAAAATAAGTGCAGGTGTGCAAGAAATCTCTAATCTAAAATGTATATTCTTTTTTTTTTTTAAATAATGCATAGTGTTCATTTAATTTTTTCCTCCAAAAATAAAAGCATAGTTTTTTATAATGTAACTGGTAATATTTGTGACTGAAACAAAAAATATATTTTTTTACTTCCATTTTAATTGACGAGTAATCAATAACATTTTTTGTTTGTTTTTTTTTGGGTTAGATTACTTGACTAAAATTACACGAAAATGCACATTCCTAGGAACAACTACAGTGAAAATTACATGGTTTTGCTAAACAACTCCAATTTAATGGCAAGGAACAACTTTCTTGCTATATATAGCACTTACAGTTGAAAAGAGCCACATGACTCGTGGCTCTTGTGTTTTTTTGTTTCTTTTGTTTTTTCATTTGTATTATTATTCAGCATTTTAAATATGACATCTCATCTGCCATGGTGTTATGATGTAGTGAAGTGTCAAGTGGATGTGTGCTTTACAATCTTGGTGGATGTAGAAGGTCATTTGTGTATTTCTTGCCTACTGTTTTATGTATTCTGTGGATTCGGGCACCCTACTCATATGTTTTTGGCATACTTTGTTTTAGGAAAGTATGCATGTTCGGACATGGGCAAAGATTGTGGACAAAGGACGAGAAATGTTGGTTTATGTATGTAATTAATTCAATAGCACAAACAATCAAATTAAAAATAGACTATTTTACCCAATGTGTTTGTGCTATGTATTTATATTGTTTTAAGGGGCATCACTATGATAGCCTCTGTAGGGCTGCCCCCTGATAGTCGAGAAATGTTAGTCGATGAGAAGAGTCTTGGTGAACCAAGTTTTGATTGGTCGGTTGGTTGCAGGAAAAACTCCACAGGAAACCGACCAACACCGGTATTACCGCTGGTTGGACACTAGGTGGTTAGGGTTAAGCCTACACAATAAAGCAAGACATCTTGATTTCAGACTTTGAACTTATTTATTTTGACTAAAAATTCAAATGAAACTGAAAAAATATAAATAAGTGCAATTAAAAGATGTGGTGTTCATCTTGTTGAAAGATGGCTTTACAACAGTTGTGAAGGACATCTCTCTGGCAAAAAAACTGGTTGGATATTTAATTGTCCGGGAAAATACATCATGTGTTTGAATAAATTTGTTTTGTTCCTTCCTTCACTATATATATATCGCAAAATCCAATTAAATTTGCAACCCCCCTGGCTGAGGGATCAGTGAATATTCTTGCTTTAGTGATTTTGCATTGCAAATGTAATTAAATTATTTAAAAGTGAAAAACTTTAAATACATTTCTAAATTCAAATTGCACTCCAAACGAAACGAAAAAGCAATTAAAATAATGAAGTGATCAATTATATAAATGAACAAAATGTTCAGACAGTCTCCTTGCTGGTTTTTCCGACACATTCAGAATCATTACCACTTTTGCCGGTGTCACTGCTGCTCGCTTCATGTTTATGCTTGTAAAATGTATATTTTAAAGGCTCATTATTATGGTTTAGTATTTCTCAGTAATGTAGAACAGTTTTCGCAGTGTTACTTATAACATTTTTTCTCAGCGCTGGAACTCAAACCATTTTCTGATACCCACCCCCTTTCCCCAAAAATTTTATATTTAAGTAATTCAATTAATATCATAAACGTGCGACAACTAGTCGACTAATGGCTTAAACTGACGCCTACTGCTCGACTAGGAAGACCTTTGGTCGGGGGCAGCCCTAATTCTCTGCCTCCGCAATTAATTATTAGTTGCCTTGCAATGTGCCTGATTGCTAGCTTAGCAACATCATCAGAGATATATCCATTTAATTAATGCATTTAAGTGTTACTTTTTCATGTGCGTTTGTCTTTGATAGCAGCTTAGGCTGTAAGTGAGACTGTTTGGTACGTGAATGGTGTTACCAGTGGGAATTTGGTGAGTCCTGAATTTGCTGCCAAATGCTACGGAGACAACCAAAGCAGATGGAGAGGGGAAGATGCTCTTTTAGAGTCATTAACCATGGGCCAAACCAGGACATGTTGGTGTGCTTGCAAGTGTATGTGTGTGTGTGTGCTTTGCATTTTTAGTGGTTGATCAAGGAGGATGATGCATGTTGCTTGTTTGCTCTACTGTGTTCTTACTAACAGCTCCTCATGTGTCTGTAAGACTTGCTTTCACTCTCTTCACTCAACTGGAGAAGCAGAGATGCTCCAGTTACTGGCTTTTATGTTGGAGTGCAGTTCCACAACAATCAGCTTGGTACCGCTTAGGAGGCAGGATGATGATTTGTGTTACCGCAGAGGTGTTCAATCTTGCTTCTGGAGGTCTACCTTCCCGCAGAGTTTGGGTTCAACTCTAATCAAACACACCTGAACCAGTAATCAAAGTCTTCGGGTTCATTTGAAAATTAGAGGCAGGTGTGTTACAGCAGGATTGGAACTAAACTCTGCAGGAACGTAAATCTCAAGGAACAGGATAGATCACAACTGTGTTCTAGGCCGTGTCTAATACAGAAGGCAGCTGTCATGCTTCCCAGTTAGTCCACAGTTAGTGACATTTTGCCATTATTTACACATCCTTATTTTGTTCCAAACCCATATGACTTTCTTTCTGGAATACAAAAAGAGATGTTAGGCAGAATGATTGCCTCAATCACCATTCACTTTCCTTGTATAGTAAAAAAGATTCATTGAATGTGAATGGTGACTGAGGATAACATTCTGCCTTACATCTCCTTTTGTGTTATATGGAAGACAACAAGTCTTACGGATTTGGAACTACATGAGGGTGTTTAAAAGATGGCAAAATCATACATTTTCAATGAACTATCTCTTCAGCATATAACTATGCTCCCATTAGCTTACCAACCATTTGACCAGAGACGTTTCCTAGTAACTCAAATGATAAACAATGCTGAAACACTAGCATTTTGTCAAGGTTGTGTGTGTTTATGTTTTGCATGTCTTTTATTTTGAAAATTTAGTTCCTGTTTCATGTCATGTGGTTCGCTGATCATGTGATTTAATGTTTCCCTCCATGTTCATTTGCCTTGCTTTCATTGGTTTATTGTTTTTGCTTGTATTGGTTACCTATCAGTAATTCCAGTATAAGTCAAGTTTTTTTTTTTTCAACTTGGTCTTTAAAGGAATCAGATCTCTTTTTTGTTCAATTTTGTAAGATATCAGCTAATTTTTCATTCACAGTTATTTTTTGGAACCCATTCAACTTAAATATGAATATAATTTGTAAACAAATGATAATAATAATTATTTATTATAATAGTAATTAGGCATGTAACAATTCACTCAACTCACGATGCGATACGATTCATGATACTGGTTTCACGATACGATTTTCTCGTGATTTTTTTTTTTTTTTTTTTTTTACAAAATGAGATTTAAGATAAATGAAAAAGTGTCCTTTTATTCACTCAGACAAAATGATGCACGTTTCTTTGTGAAACTGAAATATCTTTGTCAAATAACAAAACTAAATTGAAATTTTAAAACAAATCCCAAATCAAATAAATACAAATAAAATAAATCTCTTCATATAAACAAATTAAGGCTTTGCCTGTGCTATTTCCTAGCTTAGATTTTTTTTTTTTTTAAGAAATATATCAGCATATCCACATTTTCTGGCAGAAGCTGAGATCTCTGCATGTTCACAATGTCCCCTGCTGATGAAAAAACCCTTTCACTAGGGACAGAGGTGGCTGGTGTTGAGAGATATGCTGTTGCTATGCTGGATAGCAGTGTGTATAGCCTAGCGTTCTCTTTCCACCACTTGAGTGGACAGCTATTGAGGGAAATGGATGTTTCAGCTCTGTATTTATTAATTTCTGCATCAATCTGACTGATGTGCTGTGCAACTGGTTCATCAAAAGTCCCTCCAAGGAGATCTTCCAATGCGGTTTTCTTGGAAGGATGTTGTTTCAGCTCAGCTCCTGGTCTGTCTGTCTGGTCAAGAGGTTGCTCTGCTGCGGGGGGGTGGCCACTGGCACCTTCTTTGTCCTCATCCTGCACAGAGGAATAGCATAAAAAAAAAAGACTAAGTAAAATCTAAGTACAACATTTACAGGGGTTTCACATTGTTATAAAGGCAAGATTTTAATATAATTTGTTATAATTTGTATCATTACTCTTAGTTAACACGAACACATATAGAAACACATTTAGAAAAATGGCAAAATAATCAACAAATTATTAAAAAAAAAAAAATTTAGAGAAAGAGTAAAATAAATACAATACCTGGTTCTGCTTTCTCCTTCAGTCTGTGGAATACATCCTCGTGTTGGTCTTTCTCTAGATGAGGCAGAGTCCGGAATCTGTGGTCTAATGCGGTGCACTCCAGCAGGTGGTTGTTCTATGAAGTGTATCTGTTGTAATGGTTGTTCAGTATAGCTCTCTTCATGTTGCTCACAGTGAGGGAGTCTTCTTCATTGGATGCCATGTTATGCTCGATCATATGCTTTAAGGGCACAATGATAGACACAGTTGAATTTTTTTCGTCACACAGCACAGTGGTGGCCGTTTTGAGTGACTTTAGAAGCCTCAACATGTCCTCCGCATCACGGATGTCTGAGCCATCCAAAGTATCTATGTCACAGACATTTCGTCGAACGTCGTTGCTCAGGAGAGTTGCTGTCAAAGCCGCTTGCTGTTCGAGATAGCGTTCGATCATATCCAGACTGCTGTTCCAGTGCGTAGCGACATCGATGATTAACTTATGTGCTGGAAGCTGGCTGGCTAAGTTCAAAGTGTGGGCAAAACACCTGACATGGGGAGCCAGCCCAGCCTCTCTGACAGGAACATCCATATTCTTCTCGTTGTCTGTGACCACAGCGATTCCATGGTTGGCCTTTTGAAGCCCCCATTCACTCACAGCTGATTTGAACTTCAGCAATATTAGCTCCGGTGTGTTTCGAATAGTGATGCTCCGATCAGCATTTTTGGGGCCGATTACCGATCACCAAAATCATGATCTGCCGATTGCCGATCACTGCCGATCACAGAATGGCAGGGGAATGGGAATCTTTTATCAGTAGAAATATGCTAGAGTCAAGAAAATCTTAAAGAACCAATGTTTATTTGATTGTAGTTAGAAAACAAGATAACATAAGGCTACTGTATGCCATCTTTTCCAAATAAGGCAGAGTAACATTTTTCAAAACAAAGAGGGGTCAGGCAGACTACAATGGATGTAGTTGAGGAACTAACTACATCAGATCCAAAAAATAAAATAATGTATAGCTAGATAAGCTACTGTAAGCCAATGCCATCCTTCATAAATAACAAGGCAGAGAAACAAAAGGAGGCCAAGCAGATAGTTACCAACCCACATGAACTTGGGATAGGATGAGGTCACATTTAGGCCCAGGCTACTTGTAAAATGTAGTGTTTTTTAATGTAATAAAATTAAACAATTGGCCACAAAATGTTTCAAACAAAAACTTGCTTGGCCTCACAAAGGACAAAATCATTCAGGTCTCAATCATAAACTAAAGGCAAGTTTCTCTTGATGACTATGAGCATCTCTGCATTTTTTGATGTCAGACGGTTTCTTTTGTCATCAATAACGTTTGCAGCCGTGCTAAATAGTCGCTCACTATCCACACTTGTGCACGGTGAACAAAGATATGCTCTTGCTGCCTGTGCAAGTGCTGCGAAACGGCCTTTATTCGCCTGCCAATAAGCAAGTGGATGTCCACTGTGTGACATTACGGGCTCTGCTAGATATTGGTTGATCTGCGAGACTATTGTGATTTCCTCATTAGTTTGTCCTGTATCCTCCTCCACCAGTTCAGCAAACATTGCCTGTAAAGAGCAAGCTGGTGGGCTTTTGTCTGTTGACCTGCTGGAACCGGGCACCTCCACGCTGCTTGGCAGTTCAGTGCTGCAATGGGCTCCAACGGCTTCCCGAAACAGATCATGCACAGTTGGTTTGAGTGCCTCTGGAAAGTATCTGTCTTTGTACCTGAAATGAAATAGATGTAAAAATTGAAAACTATGTAAAATCAATTAGAGTGACATGACATGCCATGCACACATCCATTTGTGTCAGAATGCTCATTTCGGTTAATTTTCGACAGACAAAATTTAATTTACGAGTGTCTGTGACCCGTAAAAAATAAATAAAAAAAAATCACGGGTTTAACGTGCAAACAGATCAACAACAGAATCTGGATTCATATAAAATGTTCACACACCTGCAGCATTTCTGACAGTGACAGAGAAAAACAGAATAATATAAATAAAAAACATAAAATAGGCCTAAAATAAATATTGTTTTAACTTAAACAATTAAATTATGACGACAAAAAGAAAACACTGAATCAGTTTTCAGCTGAAAACCGGATTTATTTATTTTTTTTGAAATATGTCTGTAGGCTATAGTTGCGTATCGATGCGCCACATTGAGTTAACAAATATAGGCATAGCCATATAGTTTTCTTTTTTTAACCATGCAGCAAAAAAAAAGGCTATTAATCGGTCAAAAAAAATTAGGTTAACGGTTAAACGGTCAATATGAGCAATGCATAGGCCTACAGGTTACATCTCAAAACATGAAATAGGCCTACTCGATAGTATTTCCAACTATGACAAAAAATATTACATAGTTTAAAAATATTTTAGATTACTAAAGCCTAGCAAGCCTACTATATTAATTTAATAATATATTTGAACCCTTCAAATAAGGCATAAGAAAACCATAATTACGTATTTTAAACAAAGAGGTAGTTGGCCTAAGACTGAAAGACAATGGAAGACTAATGATAAGTGATAAGTTTCTCTTACCTTGGATCTAGGATAGTCGCAATTGCATATAGCTTCTGTGTATCAATGTCAGCAAATCGTCTTCTGACAGCTTCCAGTAGCACTGTTTTTGATGTTTTCACGCCATGGTCAGACTCCGTCTTCTCCAAGAGTCGGGTGAGAGCTCTTATACACGGAATCACATCCGCAGCTGACGCAGTTGAGGAGCTGATTTGTTGCGTCAGCTCTTCAAACGGGGCAAGGATGGAGATCATATTTTCGATTAATTTCCACTGGTGAATTGTAAACGTGCACGGCAATTCGTATTCTACAGCATATGCTGCAAGCGCCAATTTCTGCTCTAATAGACTCTGGAGCATGTACAATGTACTGTTCCATCGAGTGGACACATCCTGGCGAAGTTTTTTAATAGGCTGGCGCTGGCCGAGTTGCTTTTGTACATTTTCCAGCCAGCTGTAAGCCAACGGCGAATGTTTAAAGTGCCTAACTATGCGTCTCCCTGAGGCTGTGATATCCAAAATACTTCGCTGGGACAATACCCCCTCATGCACAGCAAGCTGGAGAGTGTGTGCCATACACGGCAGGCCAGGGAAATCTGCGTCTCTCATTGCTTTCTGCATGTTTTTGGCATTGTCGGTTAGAATTGCGTGGATTTTCTCTTTTTGGATCCCCCATGACTGAAACATGCCACTAAATGCGTTCACCAAAGCCTCCGCAGAATGTGACCCCGTGAAATCCTGACAGTGTAGCACAATGTTGTGTCTTTTGAAGTTTGAGTCAATAAAGTGCGCTGTTAAGCTTAGCAGGGACATTGGACAGGCGTCTGCACTCCATATATCGCTTGTGAAGCTAATATGTACGCTATCATTCAGAAGCTTGTCAATGAGTGTGTGCACGGATTTGTACAACGCGGGGAGACACACATCAGTTAGATATTTCCTGCCTGGGGGGTCGTATCGTGGATCAAGGCAGGTTAGCAGGCGACGGAACCCTTTATCCTCCACAACGGATAGAGGTTGTTCGTCGAGGCAAATGAATTCCATGATACTGGACGTGATGTCTTTCCATCTCTTACTATCCCGGCTGTATGGTTCACGTCGTTTAAAGGCATCACTCACAGTCGGCTGATTGAGGGATGGGGATGTTTGCGTCGGCTGGTTTAGTCTCTCATACTCTGCATATTCAGCTGTTGTATGGCGTGTTCGAAGATGCCTAATCATGTTGGTTGTATTAAAATGCCGTTGGTGTATTCCACCTCGAGGGATTTCAGCACGACATGTATTGCATATGGCTAATTTTATGTCTTTGTCTGACACTTTGAAAAACCTCCAGACGGGAGAAGGAGAAGTCATTTTGCTGCTGTCTAGCCAGCTCTGCTCTGCTATTGTGTTCCCGCGCGCGCCTCATGCATAAAAGTTGCGCGAGTTATTTACATCACGTGATCGGCTTTTTTGATCGGCGCTTTTGGGGGTTGCCGATTGAGCTATTTAAAGCCAATATCGGCCGATCATGATCGGCGGCCGATCAATCGGAGCATCACTAGTTTCGAACAATGGCCGAGTTTGGAGAACAAAATTAACCATCTCCCACTCATTGGTTATCACATGGGCTGTGACCATAAGATAACTCTGGTTAGCCCTGGAGGTCCAGCTGTCGGTTGTAATTGATACACTATATGCTTTTCTGAGGGTCTCAACTACCTTAGATTTTGTTTCCATGTAATGCGCTGGCATGACACTCAGGCGAAAGTGGGGGCGTGATGGGATGGTGTATTTGGGCTCCAATGTGTTGACCAGTAGCCTAAATCCTTCATTTTCTACGACAGAAAACGGCCTGATATCTTTTGTCATGAAAACACCGATACATCTTGTGATCTTCCTGGCTCTCGCACTCGTCGCTGCAAATCCGCCGGTCAGTGAGGTCTGGCCTACTAATAGGTTTTTACGTGCAGACGGCGGTGACTGGAGCTTCTCACTGTGTTGACAGTTTGTATGCTGCATCATGTTTGTTGTGCTATTGGTGTATATTAACAACATCTTGCAGTATTTGCACACAGTTTTTGTTTTGTCTGTTACCACCTCACCGCTTTCATTTTTAGTCTTCGGAAGGCCAAAATGCCGCCACACCTCAATTTATCTCAATCATGCACCTTTAACTTTTAAACAATTTCGATCCAGGTATCGGATCGTGCATCCCTAAGAGAGAGTATAATATACCATGTTTTATACACCTGTTTCTACAAGCGTTTGTTAAACAAGCTTTTATGGCATGTAATATATGAACTTGGACTCATTTATCGATATTACTGAATAAAAGTGAATGTTTATCACTTATTTTGTAAATCTCCCTGGGTGCCAACATGTTTGTGTGACATTACACATCTGCATCTCGGTGAAATCGGAATTGACCATTTCCAGAATTTTTCAATTTGGAATTCCAACTTCAAGTTCAAGTGGTTCCATTGCACTTTTCCTTAAGGGAAATTGGGAAATCCACATTTTTTTGCATATGTTTGTTTTTTATATGGTACCGCATTGTACTCGTGCTGATACTTAACTTTAAAGCCCAATTTTAAAATTTGCACTGGAGCATGTCTTTACAGACGAAATCCCACAGCGCATGCTTCATGTTTTGTTGTCTTTCAGACTTGAGAGGAAGCTAGTGGTTTACATGTTAACAGCGCCCTTGTGTGTACAGAACCTGCCCTGCATGTAAAACCCATAAAATCATGTCTGTCATCAGTTAAGCTATCAGATCATTTTTAACAATATTATTAGTAAAAAAAAAAAAAATATGTATCCCCTTTTCTCCTCGATGTGGAATGCCCAATTCCCACTACTTAGTAGGCCCTCATGGTGGAGCAGTTACTCACCTCAATCCAGGTGGCGGAAGACAAGTCTCAGTTGCCTCCACTTCTGAGAAAGTCAATCCGTGCATCTTAACACATGGCTCATTGTGCATGACACTGTGGAGTCTCTCAGCATGTGGAGACTCATGCTATTCTCCGTGATCCACGTACAACTTACCATGCGCCCCACTGAGAGCGAGAATCAAATTATAGTGACCACGAGGATGTTACCCCATGTGACTCTACCCTCTGTAGCAACCTGGCTAATTTGGTTGCTTAGAAGACCTGGCTGAAGTCACTCAGCAAACCCTGGATTCGAACTCGAGCACATTCCATGCTCGATGCAGATAAGCGTTTTGTGCCCTGTGTTGGAGCATCTCTTATTAGGTTGGCTTGAGAAAGCCAACTTACTGAAATCCTATTTAAACTTATTATTAGGTTGGCTTGAGAAAGCCAACTTACTGAAATCCTATTTAAACTTATTATTAGGTTGGCTTGAGAAAGCCAACTTACTGAAATCCTATTTAAACTTATTATTATTAGGTTGGCTTGAGAAAGCCAACTTACTGAAATCCTATTTAAACTTATTAGGTTGGCTTGAGAAAGCCAACTTACTGAAATCCTATTTAAACTTATTATTATTATTATTATTATTCTGAGACTAAATTTCTAAATGTAACTCCTCCTAGAGCTTTTAAGCTACATGCACCAAACTCGGCACAGACCTTCAGACTAATCCCGAATAGTGTGCTATATCTTTTCTAACTGATCGGACTTACGGTTTTCCTAAAAATGACGATCAAAACTCGGAAAAACTCCCATTGATTAACATTGCGGAATGTTCAGAAATTTAAATCCCAACTGACGTTTTCACACACACAGGCAAAAAAGGGCCTGTCAGCCCTGCGTCTCTCCCTCTCTCTCTCCCTCAGAGGATTTCTTTTATCAAGCAGCCAATAAGTAATGACCTAAAATCTTCATAGCCACAGTATAGTAGCTTCCAGGTTGACTTGATTCACTCAGTATGGAAAGGAGGCTTGATAAGTATCACCCTGGTAACTGCCTAGCAACCAGATGGGGTTACCCTAGCAACCAACTAACAAATCACATATCTCTGCACCAGAAAATCGTAGAGACTTCCTGTTTCACTTATTTCACTCAGGATGGAAAGTAGCCTTGATATGTATCACTCTGGTAACTGCCTAGCAACCAGATGTGATTACCCTAGCAACCAAGTAACAAATCACATATCTCTGCAACAGAAAATCAGAGAGACTTCCGGGTTGACTTATTTCACTCAGGATGGAAAGTAGCCTTGATATGTATCACTCTGGTAACTGCCTAGCAACCAGACGGGGTTACCCTAGCAACCAAGTAACAAATCACATATATCTGCACCAGAAAATCGTAGAGACTTCCTGTTTCACTTATTTCACTCAGGATGGAAAGTAGCCTTGATATGTATCACTCTGGTAACTGCCTAGCAACCAGATGTGATTACCCTAGCAACCAAGTAACAAATCACATATCTCTGCAATAGAAAATCAGAGAGACTTCCGGGTTGACTTATTTCACTCAGGATGGAAAGTAGACTTGATATGTATCACTCTGGTAACTGCCTAGCAACCAGATGTGATTACCCTAGCAACCAAGTAACAAATCACATATATCTGCATCAGAAAATCATAGAGACTTCCGGATTCACTTGATTCACTCAGGATGGAAAGTAGCCTTGATATGTATCACTCTGGTAACTGCCTAGCAACCAAATGGGGTTACCCTAGCAACCAAGTAACAAATCACATATATCTGCACCAGAAAATCGTAGAGACTTCCTGTTTCACTTATTTCACTCAGGATGGAAAGTAGCCTTGATATGTATCACTCTGGTAACTGCCTAGCAACCAGATGTGATTACCCTAGCAACCAAGTAACAAATCACATATCTCTGCAACAGAAAATCAGAGAGACTTCCGGGTTGACTTATTTCACTCAGGATGGAAAGTAGCCTTGATATGTATCACTCTGGTAACTGCCTAGCAACCAGATGTGATTACCCTAGCAACCAAGTAACAAATCACATATCTCTGCACCAGAAAATCGTAGAGACTTCCTGTTTCACTTATTTCACTCAGGATGGAAAGTAGCCTTGATATGTATCACTCTGGTAACTGCCTAGCAACCGTATGTGGTTACCCTAGCAACCAAGTAACAAATCACATATCTCTGCACCAGAAAATCGTAGAGACTTCCTGTTTCACTTATTTCACTCAGGATGGAAAGTAGCCTTGATATGTATCACTCTGGTAACTGCATAGCAACCAGATGTGGTTACCCTAGCAACCAAGTAACAAATCACATATCTTTGAACCAGAACATCGTAGAGACTTAGGGGTTGACATATTTCACACAGGATGGAAAGTAGCCTTGATATGCATCACTCTGGTAACTGCCTAGCAACCTGATGGGTTACCCTAGCAACCAAATAACAAATCATATATTTCTGCACCAGAAAATCGTAGAGACATCTGGGTTGACTTAATTCACTCAGGATGGAAAGGAGGCTTGATAAGTATCACCCTGGTAACTGCATAGCAACCAGACAGGGTTACCCTAGCAACCAAATAACAAATCACATATCTTTGAACCAAAACTTCGTAGAGACTTATTGGTTGACATATTTCACACAGGATTGCAAGGAGCCTTATGAGTAACACTTTGGTAACTGCCTAGCAACCAGATGGGGATAGCCTAGCAACCAAGTAACAAATCACATATCTATTTAACAGAAAATCGTAGAGACTTCCGGGTTGACTTATTTCACTCATGATGGAAAGTAGCCTTGATATGTATTACTCTGGTAACTGCCTAGCAACCAGATGGGGTTACCATAGCAACCAAGTAACAAATTACATATCTCTGCACCAGAACAACATAAAGATTTCTGGTTTTGTTCATGGGACTCAGGGTAGCAAGGATCTATCTATCTATCTGTCTGTCTGTCTGTCTATTTATCAGTCTATCTATATCTATCTTTCGAACTGTCTATCTATCTGAGGGTTAATATCTATCTATCTATCTATCTATCTATCTGAGGGTCAATATCTATCTATCTATCTATCTATCTGAGGGTCAATATCTATCTATCTATCTATCTATCTATCTATCTGAGGGTCAATATCTATCTATCTATCTATCTATCTGAGGGTCAATATCTATCTATCTATCTATCTATCTATCTGAGGGTCAATATCTATCTATCTATCTATCTATCTATCTATCTATCTATCTATCTATCTATCTATCTGAGGGTCAATAACTATCTATCTATCTATCTATCTGTGGGTCATACTCTATCTATCTATATCTCAGGGTCTATGACTATCTATCTACCTATATAGATCTGACGGTCAATATCTATCTATCTATCTAAGGGTCAATGACTATCTATCTATCTATCTGAGGGTCAATATCTATCTATCTATCTATCTATCTATCTATCTATCTATCTATCTGAGGGTCAATAACTATCTATCTATCTATCTATCTGTGGGTCATACTCTATCTATCTATATCTCAGGGTCTATGACTATCTATCTACCTATATAGATCTGACGGTCAATATCTATCTATCTATCTAAGGGTCAATGACTATCTATCTATCTATCTGAGGGTCAATATCTATCTATCTATCTATCTATCTATCGAGGATCAACATCTATCTATCTGTGGGTCATACTCTATCTATCTATCTATCTATCTGAGGGTAAATATCTATCTATCTATCTATCTATCTATCTATCTGTCTATCTGATGGTCAATAACTCTATCTATCTATCTGATGGTCAATATCTATCTATCTATCTATCTATCTATCTATCTATCTATCTGTGGTCATACTCTATCTATCTATCTATCTATCTATCTGTGGGTCATACTCTATCTATTTATCTATCTATCTATCTATCTATCTGATGGTGAATATCTATCTATCTATCTATCTGTGGGTCATACTCTATCTATCTATCTATCTATCTATCTATCTATCTATCTATCTATCTATCGAGGATCAATATCTATCTATCTGTGGGTCATACTCTATCTATCTATCTATCTATCTATCTATCTATCTATCTGAGGGTCAATATCTATCTATCTATCTATCTATCTATATATCTATCTATCTATCTATCTATCTGTTGGTCATACTCTATCTATCTATCTATCTATCTATCTAATCTATTTGATAGACTGAATGGTTTTATAATCTCTAAACTTTGAACTTTGAAAACTACTACTTATAATTACATCAAACTAGAAACCGTAAATCTTCAAACTTTTACAACTACTTCAAACTTTATGCTAGGCTTTCTCAAGCCAACCTAAAGTTTGTACTCAAACTTTTTAATCTAGTTATTATTATTATTATTATTCTGAGACTAAATTTCTAAATGTAACTCCTCCTAGAGCTTTTAAGCTACATGCACCAAACTCGGCACAGACCTTCAGACTAATCCCGAATAGTGT
Organism: Moxostoma hubbsi; assembly: GCA_032164185.1. Taxonomy (NCBI): domain Eukaryota; kingdom Metazoa; phylum Chordata; class Actinopteri; order Cypriniformes; family Catostomidae; genus Moxostoma; species Moxostoma hubbsi. Next base: position 22,041,843 of record JAVLUX010000021.1, on the reverse strand, counting down.
GCTATATCTTTTCTAACTGATCGGACTTACGGTTTTCCTAAAAATGACGATCAAAACTCGGAAAAACTCCCATTGATTAACATTGCGGAATGTTCAGAAATTTAAATCCCAACTGACGTTTTCACACACACAGACGAAAAAGGGCCTGTCAGCCCTGCGTCTCTCCCTCTCTCTCTCCCTCAGAGGATTTCTTTTATCAAGCAGCCAATAAGTAATGACCTAAAATCTTCATAGCCACAGTATAGTAGCTTCCAGGTTGACTTGATTCACTCAGTATGGAAAGGAGGCTTGATAAGTATCACCCTGGTAACTGCATAGCAACCAGACAGGGTTACCCTAGCAACCAAATAACAAATCACATATTTCTGCACCAGAAAATCATACAGACATCCTGTTTCACTTATTTCACTCAGGATGGAAAGTAGCCTTGATATGTATCACTCTGGTAACTGCCTAGCAACCAGATGGGGTTACCCTAGCAACCAAGTAACAAATCACATATCTCTGCACCAGAAAATCATACAGACTTCCTGTTTCACTTATTTCACTCAGGATGGAAAGTAGCCTTGATATGTATCACTCTGGTAACTGCCTAGCAACCAGATGGGGTTACCCTAGCAACCAAGTAACAAATCACATATCTCTGCACCAGAAAATCGTAGTGACTTCCTGTTTCACTTATTTCACTCAAGATGGAAAGTAGCCTTGATATGTATCACTCTGGTAACTGCCTAGCAACCAGATGTGATTACCCTAGCAACCAAGTAACAAATCACATATCTCTGCAACAGAAAATCAGAGAGACTTCCGGGTTGACTTATTTCACTCAGGATGGAAAGTAGCCTTGATATGTATCACTCTGGTAACTGCCTAGCAACCAGATGTGATTACCCTAGCAACCAAGTAACAAATCACATATCTCTGCAACAGAAAATCAGAGAGACTTCCGGGTTGACTTATTTCACTCAGGATGGAAAGTAGCCTTGATATGTATCACTCTGGTAACTGCCTAGCAACCAGATGTGATTACCCTAGCAACCAAGTAACAAATCACATATCTCTGCAACAGAAAATCATAGAGACTTCCGGGTTGACTTTATTCACTCAGGATGGAAAGTAGCCTTGATATGTATCACTCTGGTAACTGCCTAGCAACCAGACGGGGTTACCCTAGCAACCAAGTAACAAATCACATATCTCTGCACCAGTATATCGTAGAGACTACCTGTTTCGCTTATTTCACTCAGGATGGAAAGTAGCCTTGATATGTATCACTCTGGTAACTGCATAGCAACCAGACAGGGTTACCTTAGCAACCAAGTATCAAATGACATATCTTTGAACCAGAACATCGTAGAGACTTAGGGGTTGACATATTTCACACAGGATTGCAAGGAGCCTTATGAGTATCACTTTGGTAACTGCCTAGCAACCAGATGTGTTTACCCTAGCAACCAAGTAACAAGTCACATATCTCTGCACCAGAAAATCATAGAGACTTCCTGTTTCACTTATTTCACTCAGGATGGAAAGTAGCCTTGATATGTATCCCTCTGGTAACTGCCTAGCAACCAGATGCGGTTACCCTAGCAACCAAGTAACAAATCACATATCTTTGAACCAGAACATCGTAGAGACTTAGGGGTTGACATATTTCACACAGGATTGCAAGGAGCCTTATGAGTATCACCTTAGTAACTGCCTAGCAACCAGATGGGGTTACCCTAGCAACCAACTAACAAATCACATATCTCTGCACCAGAAAATCGTAGAGAATTCCGGGTTGACATAATTCACTCAGGATGGAAAGGAGGCTTGATAAGTATCACTCTGGTAACTGCCTAGCAACGACGAGGGCTTACCCTAGCAACCAAGTAACAAATCACATAACTCTGCACCAGAAAATCGTAGAGACTTCCTGTTTCACTTATTTTACTCAAGATGGAAAGTAGCCTTGATATATATCACTCTGGTAACTGCCTATCAACCAGATATGGTTACCCTAGCAACCAAGTAACAAATCACATATCTATGCAACAGAAAATCATAGAGACTTCCGGGTTGACTTTATTCACTCAGAATGAAAAGGAGGCTTGATAAGGATCACCCTGGAAACTGCCTAGCAACCAGATTGGGTTACCCTAGCAACCAAGTAAAAAATTATATATCTATCTGTCTATCTGTCTATCTATCTATCTATCTATCTATCTATCTTTCTGATGGTAAATATCTATCTAGCTATCTATCTATCTATCTGAGGGTCAATATCTATCTATCTATCTATCTAACTATCTGCGGGTCAATAACTATCTATCTATCTATCTGTGGGTCATACTCTATCTATGTATATCTCAGGGTCAATGACTATCTGTCTATCTATATATCTGACGGTCAATATCTATCTATCTATCTAAGGGTCAATGAATATCTATCTATCTATCTATCTATCTATCTATCTATCTATCTATCTATCTATCTATCTATCTGAGGGTCAATATCTATCTATCTATCTATCTAACTATCTGTGGTTCATACTCTATCTATCTATATCTCAGGGTCAATGACTATCTATCTATCTATATATCTATCTATCTATCTATCTATCTGAGGGTCAATAACTATCTATCTATCTATCTATCTATCTGTGGTTCATACTCTATCTATCTATATCTCAGGGTCAATGACTATCTATCTATCTATATATCTGAAGGTCAATATCTATCTATCTATCTAAGGGTCAATGACTATCAATCTGTCTTTCTATCTTTCTATCTATCTATCTATCTATCTATCTATCTATCTATCTATCTATCTGAGGGTCAATATCTATCTATCTATCTGAGGATCAATATCTATCTATCTATCTATCTATCTATCTATCTATCTATCTATCTATCTATCTGTCTATCTATCTATCTATCTATCTAATGGTCAATATCTATCTATCTATCTATCTATCTATCTATCTATCTATCTATCTGATGGTCAATAACTATCTATCTATCTATCTATCTATCTATCTGAGGGTCAATATCTATCTATCTATCTATCTATCTATCTATGGGTCATACTCTATCTATCTATCTATCTATCTATCTATCTATCTGAGGGTCAATATCTATCTATCTATCTATCTATCTATCTATCTATCTGAGGGTCAATATCTATCTATCTATCTATCTATCTATCTATCTATCTATCTATCTATCTATCTATCTATCTATCTATCTATCTATTTGATAGACTGAATGGTTTTATAATCTCTAAACTTTGAACTTTGAAAACTACTACTTATAATTACATCAAACTAGAAACCGTAAATCTTGAAACTTTTACAACTACTTCAAACTTTATGCTAGGCTTTCTCAAGCCAACCTAAAGTTTGTACTCAAACTTTTTAATCTAGTTATTATTATTATTCTGAGACTAAATTTCTAAATCTAACTCCTCCTAGAGCTTTTAAGCTACATGCACCAAACTCTGCACAGACCTTCAGACTAATCCCGAATAGTGTGCTATATCTTTTCTAAGCGATCGGGGGTACGGTGTTTGCCCCAGGGGCAAAAAATTGGGCAAAAAATCCCATTGACTTAACATTGAGCCGAACTTTGAAAAGTCATAGCTCAGAGCGAGGATTTCGCAGAGACATGTGATTTACCACATTTGAAGAGGCTGACAGGCTCTGTGAGAACATACCTCACAATGGGGTAAAAGTTTTACCCCTGGGGGGCAGGAGCTGCCCAAAATTGCCCCAATGTAAGTCAATGGAATTTTTTGAAAAAATTTTTGGTCGCTGACCCACGAATGAGGCGTCAAATCGTGCGGATTATTTGGGAATGGTGTGCTATGACTTTTATAAGCGATCGGGGGTACGGTGTTTGCCCCAGGGGCAAAAAATTGGGCAAACAATCCCATTGACTTAACATTGAGCCGAATTTTGACGAGTCATAGCTCAGAGCGAGAATTTCGCAGAGACTTGTGATTTACCTCATTTGAAGAGGCTGACAGGCTCTGTGAGAACGTACCTCACAATGGGGTAAAAGTTGCACCCCTGGGGGGCAGGAGCTGCCCAAATTTGCCCCAATGTTAAGTCTATGGTAGATTTTGTATTGAACATAACTCTGGATCACAGTGTCTTACAGACAAGGGGGCGGGCTCATTTTACTCAGACGACCAATCAGTCTCTCAGGATCATTGTGAAGCTATCAAGCCACGCCCTAGCAACCATTTACAGCACCTTAGCAACAATTCCCATAGACTTCCTTTGAAAAAGATCAAAGGGATTTCTCCGGACTGAATTATCATACAAACACGAGGGTGGTCTCGTTTGACTTGGGGCAGTAAAACAGCCAATCATGAATCCCCTCAACACTTCCTAGCCCCTCCCTAGCAACCATTTTCGAGCACCTTAGCAACCAAAATCCAAAGAGAGATATCTTCCATTCTGAATGTCACAGAAGCATGGGAGTTGGTTTATATCATTCATATTGACAAGCAGCCTTTGGAGATTCATCATTGGCAGCTGCCAAGCCACTCCCTAGCAACAATTTAGAGCACCCTAGCAACCACATTTATTGATTTCATTTACAGTAAGATATCTTCAGATCAGAATGTCCTAGAGACATGATAGTTGCTTTGTTTTCATTGGGTGAGTAATCAGTCTTCAGCTTTCATCATGTCAACTACTTAGCCACGCCCTAGCAACCATTTAAAGCACCCTAGCAACAAAGAACCATTGACATCCATTCAAAATCACTAAGATGTGTATCTTAGGATCAGAATGACGTAGAGACTTCCGGGTTGACTTATTTCACTCAGGATGGCAAGGAGCATTGTTGCCTGTCACCTTGGTAACTGCCTAGCAACCAGATGGGGTTACCCTAGCAACCAAGAAACAAATCACATATCTCTGTACTAGAAAATCACAGAGAAATCTGGGTTGACTTATTTCACTCAGGATTGCAAGGAGCATTGTTGGCTGTCACCTTGGTAACTGCCTAGCGACCAGATGGGGTTACCCTAGCAACCAAGAAACAAATCACATATCTCTGTACTAGAAAATCACAGAGACTTCCGGGTTGACTTATTTCACTCAGGATGGCAAGGAGCACTGTTGGCTGTCACCTTGGTAACTGCCTAGCAACCAGATGGGGTTACCCTAGCAACCAAGTAACAAATCACATATCTTTGCACCAGAAAATCGTAGAGACTTCCTGTTTCACTTATTTCACTCAGGATGGAAAGGAGGCTTGATATGTATCACTCTGGTAACTGCCTAGCAACCAGATGTGGTTACCCTAGCAACCAAGTAACAAATCACATATCTTTGAACCAGAACATCGTAGAGACTTAGGAGTTGACATATTTCACACAGGATGGAAAGTAGCCTTGATATGCATCACCCTGGTAACTGCATAGCAACCAGACAGGGTTACCCTAGCAACCAAATAACAAATCACATATCTCTGCACCAGAAATTCATACAGACTTCCGGGTTGACTTATTTCACTCAGGATGTAAAGTAGCCTTGATATGTATCACTCTGGTAACTGCATAGCAACCAGACAGGGTTACCTTAGCAACCAAGTAACAAATCACATATCTTTGAACTAGAACATCGTAGAGACTTCCGGGTTGACATATTTCACACAGGATGCAAGGAGCCTTATGAGTATCACTTTTGTAACTCCCTAGCAACCAGATGTGTTTACCCTAGCAACCAAGTAACAAATCACATATCTCTGCACCAGAATATCATAGAGACTTCCTGTTTCACTTATTTCACTCAGGATGGAAAGTAGCCTTGATATGTATCCCTCTGGTAACTGCCTAGCAACCAGATGCGGTTACCCTAGCAACCAAGTAACAAATCACATATCTTTGAACCAGAACATCGTAGAGACTTAGGGGTTGACATATTTCACACAGGATTGCAAGGAGCCTTATGAGTATCACCTTGGTAACTGCCTAGCAACCAGATGGGGTTACCCTAGCAACCAACTAACAAATCACATATCTCTGCACCAGAAAATCGTAGAGACTTCCTGTTTCACTTATTTCACTCAGGATGGAAAGGAGGCTTGATAAGTATCACCCTGGTAACTGCATAGCAACCAGACAGGGATACCCTAGCAACCAAGTAACAAATCACATATCTCTGCAACAGAAAATCGTAGAGACTTCCGGGTTGACATAATTCACTCAGGATGGAAAGGAGGCTTGATAAGTATCACCCTGGTAACTGCATAGCAACCAGATGGGGTTACCCTAGCAACCAAGTAACAAATAATATATCTCTTCACCAGAAAATCGTAGAGACTTCCTGTTTGACTTATTTTACTCAAGATGGAAAGTAGCCTTGATATATATCACTCTGGTAACTGCCTATCAACCAGATATGGTTACCCTAGCAACCAAGTAACAAATCACATATCTATGCAACAGAAAATCATAGAGACTTCCGGGTTGACTTTTTCACTCAGAATGAAAAGGAGGCTTGATAAGGATCACCCTGGAAACTGCCTAGCAACCAGATTGGGTTACCCTAGCAACCAAGTAAAAAATGATATATCTATCTGTCTATCTATCTATCTATCTATCTATCTATCTATCTATCTATTTATCTTTCTGAGGGTCAATATCTATCTATCTATCTATCTGAGGGTCAATTTCTATCTATCTAACTATCTGCAGGTCAATAACTATCTATCTATCTATCTGTGGGTCATACTCTATCTATCTATATCTCAGGGTCAATGACTATCTATCTATATATCTGACGGTCAATATCTATCTATCTATCTAAGGGTCAATGACTATCTATCTATCTATCTATCTATCTATCTATCTAAGGGTCAATATCTATCTATCTATCTGAGGATCAATATCTATCTATCTATCTATCTATCTATCTATCTATCTATCTGATGGTCAATAACTATCTATCTATCTATCTATCGATCTATCTATCTGATGGTCAATATCTATCTATCTATCTATCTATCTGATGGTCATACTCTCTATCTATCTATCTATCTATCTATCTATCTATGGGTTAGACTCTATCTATCTATCTATCTATCTATCTGAGGGTCAATATCTATCTATCTATCTATCTATCTATCTATCTATCTATCTATCTAATCTATTTGATAGACAGAATGGTTTTATAATCTCTAAACTTTGAACTTTGAAAACTACTAATTATAATTACATCAAACTAGAAACCGTAAATCTTCAAACTTTTACAACTACTTCAAACTTTATGCTAGGCTTTCTCAAGCCAACCTAAAGTTTGTACTCAAACTTTTTAATCTAGTTATTAGGTTGGCTTGAGAAAGCCAACTTACTGAAATCCTATTTAAACTTATTATTATTATTATTATTATTCTGAGACTAAATTTCTAAATCTAACTCCTCCTAGAGCTTTTAAGCTACATGCACCAAACTCGGCACAGACCTTCAGACTAATCCCGAATAGTGTGCTATATCTTTTCTAAACGATCGGGGGTACGGTGTTTGCCCCAGGGGCAAAAAATTGGGCAAAAAATCCCATTGACTTAACATTGAGCCGAACTTTGACGAGTCATAGCTCAGAGCGAGGATTTCGCAGAGACATGTGATTTACCACATTTGAAGAGGCTGACAGGCTCTGTGAGAACATACCTCACAATGGGGTAAAAGTTTTACCCCTGGGGGGCAGGAGCTGCCCAAAATTGCCCCAATGTAAGTCAATGGAATTTTTTGCAAAAATTTTTGGTCGCTGACCCACGAATAAGGCGTCAAATCGTGCGGATTATTTGGGAATGGTGTGCTATGACTTTTATAAGCGATCGGGGGTACGGTGTTTGCCCCAGGGGCAAAAAATTGGGCAAACAATCCCATTGACTTAACATTGAGCCGAATTTTGACGAGTCATAGCTCAGAGCGAGGATTTCGCAGAGACGTGTGATTTACCTCATTTGAAGAGGCTGACAGGCTCTGTGAGAACGTACCTCACAATGGGGTAAAAGTTGCACCCCTGGGGGGCAGGAGCTGCCCAAATTTGCCCCAATGTTAAGTCTATGGTAGATTTTGTATTGAACATAACTCTGGATCACAGTGTCTTACAGACAAGGGGGCGGGCTCATTTTACTCAGACGACCAATCAGTCTCTCAGGATCATTGTGAAGCTATCAAGCCACGCCCTAGCAACCATTTACAGCACCTTAGCAACAATTCCCATAGACTTCCTTTGAAAAAGATCAAAGGGATTTCTCCGGACTGAATTATCATAGAAACACGAGGGTGGTCTCGTTTGACTTGGGGCAGTAAAACAGCCAATCATGAATCCCCTCAACACTTCCTAGCCCCTCCCTAGCAACCATTTTCGAGCACCTTAGCAACCAAAATCCATAGAGAGATATCTTCCATTCTGAATGTCACAGAAGCATGGGAGTTGGTTTATATCATTCATATTGACAAGCAGCCTTTGGAGATTCATCATTGGCAGCTGCCAAGCCACTCCCTAGCAACAATTTAGAGCACCCTAGCAACCACATTTATTGATTTCATTTACAGTAAGATATCTTCAGATCAGAATGTCCTAGAGACATGATAGTTGCTTTGTTTTCATTGGGTGAGTAATCAGTCTTCAGCTTTCATCATGTGAACTACTTAGCCACGCCCTAGCAACCATTTAAAGCACCCTAGCAACAAAGAACCATTGACATCCATTCAAAATCACTAAGATGTGTATCTTAGGATCAGAATGACGTAGAGACTTTCGGGTTGACTTATTTCACTCAGGATGGCAAGGAGCATTGTTGCCTGTCACCTTGGTAACTGCCTAGCAACCAGATAGGGTTACCTTAGCAACCAAGTAACAAATCACATATCTCTGCACAAGAAAATCACAGAGACTTACGGGTTGACTTATTTCACTCAGGATGGCAAGGAGCAATGTTGCCTGTCACCTTGGTAACTGCCTAGCAACCAGATGGGGTTACCCTAGCAACCAAGAAACAAATCACATATATCTGTACTAGAAAATCACAGAGAAATCTGGGTTGACTTATTTCACTCAGGATTGCAAGGAGCATTGTTGGCTGTCACCTTGGTAACTGCCTAGCAACCAGATGGGGTTACCCTAGCAACCAAGTAACAAATCACATATCTTTGCACCAGAAAATCATAGAGACTTCCTGTTTCACTTATTTCACTCAGGATGGAAAGGAGGCTTGATATGTATCACTCTGGTAACTGCCTAGCAACCAGATGTGGTTACCCTAGCAACCAAGTAACAAATCACATATCTTTGAACCAGAACATCGTAGAGACTTAGGAGTTGACATATTTCACACAGGATGGAAAGTAGCCTTGATATGTATCACCCTGGTAACTGCATAGCAACCAGACAGGGTTACCCTAGCAACCAAATAACAAATCACATATCTCTGCACCAGAAATTCATACAGACTTCCGGGTTGACTTAATTCACTCAGGATGGAAAGGAGGCTTGACAAGTTATCACCCTGGTAACTGCATAGCAACCAGACAGGGTTACCCTAGCAACCAAATAACAAATCACATATCTCTGCACCAGAAATTCATACAGACTTCCGGGTTGACTTAATTCACTCAGGATGGAAAGGAGGCTTGACAAGTCATCACCCTGGTAACTGCATAGCAACCAGAAAGGGTTACCCTAGCAACCAAATAACAAATCACATTTCTCTGCACCAGAAATTCATACAGACTTCCGGGTTGACTTTATTCACTCAGGATGGAAAGGAGGCTTGATATGTATCACCCTGGTTACTGCATAGCAACCAGATATGGTTACCCTAGCAACCAAGTAACAAATCACATATCTTTTAACCAGAACATCGTAGAGACTTAGGGGTTGACATATTTCACTCAGGATTGCAAGGAGCCTTATGAGTATCACTTTGGTAACTGCCTAGCAACCAGATGGGGTTACCCTAGCAACCAAGTTACAAATCACATATCTCTGCACCAGAAAATCGTAGAGACTTCCTGTTTCACTTATTTCACTCAGGATGGAAAGTAGCCTTGATATGCATCACTCTGGTAACTGCCTAGCAACCAGATTGGGTACCCTAGCAACCAAGTAACAAATCATATATTTCTTCTCCAGAAAACCGTAGAGACATCTGGGTTGACTTAATTCACTCAGGATGGAAAGGAGGCTTGATAAGGATCACCCTGGTAACTGCATAGCAACCAGACAGGGTTACCCTAGCAACCAAATAACAAATCACATATCTCTGCACCATTAAATCATACAGACTTGCGGGTTGACTTTATTCACTCAAGATGGAAAGGAGGCTTGATAAGTATCACCCTGGTAACTGCATAGCAACCAGACAGGGTTACCCTAGCAACCAAGTAACAATTCACATATCTTTGAACCAGAACATCGTAGAGACTTAGGGGTTGACATATTTCACTCAGGATTGCAAGGAGCCTTATGAGTAACACTTTGGTAACTGCCTAGCAACCAGATGGGGATAGCCTAGCAACCAAGTAACAAATCACATATCTATTTAACAGAAATCGTAGAGACTTCCAGGTTGACTTATTTCACTCATGATGGAAAGTAGCCTTGATATGTATTACTCTGGTAACTGCCTAGCAACCAGATAGGGTTACCATAGCAACCAAGTAACAAATTACATATCTCTGCACCAGAACAAAATAAAGACTTCTGGTTTTGTTCATGGGACTCAGGGTAGCAAGAATCTATCTATCTATCTGTCTGTCTGTCTGTCTATTTATCAGTCTATCTATATCTATCTTTCGAACTGTCTATCTATCTGAGGGTTAATATCTATCTATCTATCTATCTATCTATCTATCTATCTATCTATCTATCTATCTGAGGGTCAATATCTATCTATCTATCTATCTATCTATCTGAGGGTCAATATCTATCTATCTATCTATCTGAGGGTCAATATCTATCTATCTATCTATCTATCTATCTATCTATCTATCTATCTATCTATCTATCTATCTATCTGAGGGTCAATAACTATCAATCTATCTATCTGTGGGTCATACTCTATCTATCTATATCTCAGGGTCAATGACTATCTATCTACCTATATAGATCTGACGGTCAATATCTATCTATCTATCTAAGGGTCAATGACTATCTATCTATCTATCTATCTGAGGGTCAATATCTATCTATCTATCTATCTGAGGATCAATATCTATCTATCTATCTGAGGATCAATATCTATCTATCTATCTATCTATCTATCTGTCTATCTGATGGTCAATAACTCTATCTATCTATCTGATGGTCAATATCTATCTATCTATCTATCTATCTATCTATCTATCTATCTATCTATCTGTGGGTCATACTCTATCTATCTATCTATCTATCTATCTATCTGAGGGTCAATATCTATCTATCTATCTATCTATCTATCTATCTATCTATCTATCTATCTATCTATCTATCTATCTGTGGGTCATACTCTATCTATCGATCTATCTATCTGATGGTCAATATCTATCTATCTATCTATCTGTGGGTCATACTCTATCTATCTATCTATCTATCTATCTATCTGATGGTGAATATCTATCTATCTATCTATCTGTGGGTCATACTCTATCTATCTATCTATCTATCTATCTATCTGATGGTCAATATCTATCTATCTATCTATCTATCTATCTATCTATCTGTGGGTCATACTCTATCTATCTATCTATCTATCTATCTATCTATCTATCTATCTATCTATCTATCTGTGGGTCATACTCTATCTATCTATCTATCTATCTATCTATCTATCTATCTATCTATCTATCTATCTATCTATCTATCTAATCTATTTGATAGACTGAATGGTTTTATAATCTCTAAACTTTGAACTTTGAAAACTACTACTTATAATTACATCAAACTAGAAACCGTAAATCTTCAAACTTTTACAACTACTTCAAACTTTATGCTAGGCTTTCTCAAGCCAACCTAAAGTTTGTACTCAAACTTTTTAATCTAGTTAGTGGTGCTTGCAAAGCAACACTATTGTAATCTCACATACTTATTTTTCTTCTTCTTCTTCTTCTTCTTCTTCTTCCGTACAAAACTTCGGCACCTAACTCGTCCCGCACCTTTTGGCGTAGACCCATGAATGAGGTGTCAAATCGAGCGGCTCATTGAGGAGAGGTGTGCTATGACTTTTATAAGCGATCGGGTGTACGATGTTCGAACAGCGGACGAAAAAGCGGCCAAAAAAATCCCATTGACTTTACATTGCGGAATGTTCAGAAATTTAAATCCCAACTGACTTTTTCACACACACAGACAAAAAAGGGCCTGTCAGCCCTGCGTCTCTCTCTCTGTCTCTCCCTCAGAGGATTTCTTTTATCAAGCAGTCAATAAAAATCTTCATAGCCACACCCTAAAACATGCTAAAAATGTGCTAGCATCATGCTAACATATGCTGGCATCACCTAGCGAAGTGCTAAAACATGCTAAAAACGTGCTAGCAACATGCTAACACATGTTGGCATCACCTAGCGAAGTGCTAAAACATGCTAAAAACGTGCTAAAAACATGCTAACACATGATAGTATTGCCTAGCGAAGTGTTAAAAAAATGCTAAAAACGTGCTAGCATCATGCTAACACTGGCATTGCCTAGCAAAGTGTTAAAACATGTTAAAACGTGCTAGCATTATGCTAATGCATGTTAGCATTGCTTAGGGGATTGCTAAAACATGTTAATAACGTGCTAGCATCATGCTAACACATGTTAGCATCGCCTAGCGAAGTGCTAAAACATGCTAAAAACGTGCTAGTATCATGCTAACACATGCTGGCATTGCCTAGCAAAATGTTAAAACATGTTAAAACATGCTAGCATTATGCTAATGCATGTTAGCATTGCTTAGGGGATTGCTAAAACATGTTAAAAACGTGCTAGCATCATGCTAACACATGTTAGCATCACCTAGCGAAGTGCTAAAACATGTTAAAAACGTGCTAGTATCATGCTAACACATGCTGGCATTGCCTAGCAAAATGTTAAAACATGTTAAAACGTGCTAGCATTATGCTAATGCATGTTAGCATTGCTTAGGGGATTGCTAAAACATGTTAAAAACGTGCTAGCATCATGCTAACACATGTTAGCATCGCCTAGTGAAGTGCTAAAACATGCTAAAAACGTGCTAGCATCATGCTAACACATGTTAGCATCGCCTAGTGAAGTGCTAAAACATGTTAAAAACGTGCTAGCATCATGCTAACACATGTTAGCATCGCCTAGCGAAGTGCTAAAACATGCTAAAAACGTGCTAGTATCATGCTAACACATGCTGGCATTGACTAGCAAAATGTTAAAACATGTTAAAACGTGCTAGCATTATGCTAATGCATGTTAGCATTGCTAAGGGGATTGCTAAAACATGTTAAAAACGTGCTAGCATCATGCTAACACATGTTAGCATCGCCTAGTGAAGTGCTAAAACATGCTAAAAACGTGCTAGTATTATGCTAATGCATGTTAGCATTGGTTAGGGGATCGCTACAACATGTTAAAAATGTGCTAGCATCATGCTAACACATGTTAGCATCGCCTAGCGAAGTGCTAAAACAGGCTAAAAACGTGCTAGTATCATGCTAACACATGCTAGCTTCACGTAGCGAAGTGCTAAAACATGGTAAAACGTGCTAGCATTATGCTAATGCATGTTAGCATTTATTAGGGGATTGTTAAAACATGTTAAAACGTGCTAGCATCATGCTAACACATGTTAGCATCACCTAGCGAAGTGCTAAAACATGTTAAAAACGTGCTAGTATCATGCTAACACATGCTGGCATTGCCTAGCAAAATGTTAAAACATGTTAAAACGTGCTAGCATTATGCTAATGCATGTTAGCATTGCTTAGGGGATTGCTAAAACATGTTAAAAACGTGCTAGCATCATGCTAACACATGTTAGCATCGCCTAGTGAAGTGCTAAAACATGCTAAAAACGTGCTAGCATCATGCTAACACATGTTAGCATCGCCTAGTGAAGTGCTAAAACATGTTAAAAACGTGCTAGCATCATGCTAACACATGTTAGCATCGCCTAGCGAAGTGCTAAAACATGCTAAAAACGTGCTAGTATCATGCTAACACATGCTGGCATTGACTAGCAAAATGTTAAAACATGTTAAAACGTGCTAGCATTATGCTAATGCATGTTAGCATTGCTAAGGGGATTGCTAAAACATGTTAAAAACGTGCTAGCATCATGCTAACACATGTTAGCATCGCCTAGTGAAGTGCTAAAACATGCTAAAAACGTGTTAGTATTATGCTAATGCATGTTAGCATTGGTTAGGGGATCGCTACAACATGTTAAAAATGTGCTAGCATCATGCTAACACATGTTAGCATCGCCTAGCGAAGTGCTAAAACAGGCTAAAAACGTGCTAGTATCATGCTAACACATGCTAGCTTCACGTAGCGAAGTGCTAAAACATGGTAAAACGTGCTAGCATTATGCTAATGCATGTTAGCATTTATTAGGGGATTGTTAAAACATGTTAAAACGTGCTAGCATCATGCAAACACATGTTAGCATCACCTAGCGAAGTGCTAAAACAGGCTAAAAACGTGCTAGTATCATGCTAACAAATGCTAGCTTCACCTAGCAAAGTGCTAAAACATGTTAAAACGTGCTAGCATTATGCTAATGCATGTTATCATTGCTTAGGGGATTGCTAAAACTTGTTAAAAACGTGCTAGCATCATGCTAACACATGTTAGCATTGCCAAAAGAAGTGCTTAAACATGCTAAAAACGTGCTTGTATCATGCTAACACATGCTAGCTTCACCTAGCGAAGTGCTAAAACATTCTAAAAACGTGCTACCATCATGAAAAACACGTGTTAGCAACATTCTATGACCTTTATTTTAGTGCTTAGAAACAAGTTAGAAAATGCTATTTGACGAGTTTTGCCATGGCAAGCACCACTCACATTTTCTTCAGGAAATGTACATTCTAGTTATTATTATTATTCTGAGACTAAATTTCTAAATGTAACTCCTCCTAGAGCTTTTAAGCTACGTGCACCAAACTCGGCACAGACCTTCAGACTAATCCCGAATAGTGTGCTATATCTTTTCTAACTGATCGGACTTACGGTTTTCCTAAAAATGACGATCAAAACTCGGAAAAACTCCCATTGATTAACATTGCGGAATGTTCAGAAATTTAAATCCCAACTGCCGTTTTCACACACACAGACAAAAAAGGGCCTGTCAGCCCTGCGTCTGTCCCTCTCTCTCTCCCTCAGAGGATTTCTTTTATCAAGCAGCCAATAAGTAATGACCTAAAATCTTCATAGCCACAGTATAGTAGCTTCCAGGTTGACTTGATTCACTCAGTATGGAAAGGAGGCTTGATAAGTATCACCCTGGTAACTGCATAGCAACCAGACAGGGTTACCCTAGCAACCAAATAACAAATCACATATTTCTGCACCAGAAAATCATACAGACTTCCTGTTTCACTTATTTCACTCAGGATGGAAAGTAGCCTTGATATGTATCACTCTGGTAACTGCCTAGCAACCAGATGGGGTTACCCTAGCAACCAAGTAACAAATCACATATCTCTGCAACAGAAAATCAGAGAGACTTCCGGGTTGACTTATTTCACTCAGGATGGAAAGTAGCCTTGATATGTATCACTCTGGTAACTGCCTAGCAACCAGATGTGATTAGCCTAGCAACCAAGTAACAAATCACATATCTCTGCAACAGAAAATCAGAGAGACTTCTGGGTTGACTTTATTCACTCAGGATGGAAAGTAGCCTTGATATGTATCACTCTGGTAACTGCCTAGCAACCAGACGGGGATACCCTAGCAACCAAGTAACAAATCACATATCTCTGCACCAGAAAATCGTAGAGACTACCTGTTTCACTTATTTCACTCAGGATGGAAAGTAGCCTTGATATGTATCACTCTGGTAACTGCAAAGCAACCAGACAGGGTTACCTTAGCAACCAAGTAACAAATCACATATCTTTGAATCAGAACATCGTAGAGACTTAGGGGTTGACATATTTCACACAGGATTGCAAGGAGCCTTATGAGTATCACTTTGGTAACTGCCTAGCAACCAGATGTGTTTACCCTAGCAACCAAGTAACAAATCACATATCTCTGCACCAGAAAATCATAGAGACTTCCTGTTTCACTTATTTCACTCAGGATGGAAAGTAGCCTTGATATGTATCCCTCTGGTAACTGCCTAGCAACCAGATGCGGTTACCCTAGCAACCAAGTAACAAATCACATATCTCTGCACCAGAACATCGTAGAGACTTAGGGGTTGACATATTTCACACAGGATTTCAAGGAGCCTTATGAGTATCACCTTAGTAACTGCCTAGCAACCAGATGGGGTTACCCTAGCAACCAACTAACAAATCACATATCTCTGCACCAGAAAATCGTAGAGACTTCCGGGTTGACATAATTCACTCAGGATGGAAAGGAGGCTTGATAAGTATCACTCTGGTAACTGCTTAGCAACGACAAGGGCTTACCCTAGCAACCAAGTAACAAATCACATAACTCTGCACCAGAAAATCGTAGAGACTTCCTGTTTCACTTATTTTACTCAAGATGGAAAGTAGCCTTGATATATATCACTCTGGTAACTGCCTAGCAACCAGATATGGTTACCCTAGCAACCAAGTAACAAATCACATATCTATGCAACAGAAAATCATAGAGACTTCCGGGTTGACTTTATTCACTCAGAATGAAAAGGAGGCTTGATAAGGATCACCCTGGAAACTGCCTAGCAACCAGATTGGGTTACCCTAGCAACCAAGTAAAAAATAATATATCTATCTGTCTATCTATCTGTCTATCTATCTATCTATCTATCTATCTATCTTTCTGATGGTCAATATCTATCTATCTATCTATCTGAGGGTCAATATCTATCTATCTATCTATCTATCTAACTATCTGCGGGTCAATAACTATCTATCTATCTATCTGTGGGTCATACTCTATCTATATCTCAGGGTCAATGACTATCTATCTATCTATATATCTGACGGTCAATATCTATCTATCTATCTAAGGGTCAATGACTATCTATCTATCTATCTATCTATCTATCTATCTATCTGAGGGTCAATATCTATCTATCTAACTATCTGCGGGTCAATAACTATCTATCTATCTATCTATCTGTCTATCTATCTATCTATCTATCTAATGGTCAATATCTATCTATCTATCTATCTATCTATCTGATGGTCAATAACTATCTATCTATCTATCTATCTATCTGTGGGTCATACTCTATCTATCTATCTATCTATCTATCTGAGGGTCAATATCTATCTATCTATCCATCTATCTATCTATCTATCTATCTATCTGTGGGTCATACTCTATCTATCTATCTATCTATCTATCTATCTATCTATCTATCTATCTATCTATCTGAGGGTCAATATCTATCTATCTATCTATCTATCTATCTATCTGAGGGTCAATATCTATCTATCTATCTATCTATCTGAGGGTCAATATCTATCTATCTATCTATCTATCTATCTATCTATCTATCTATCTATCTATCTATCTATCTATCTATCTATCTAATCTATTTGATAGACTGAATGGTTTTATAATCTCTAAACTTTGAACTTTGAAAACTACTAATAATTACATCAAACTAGAAACCGTAAATCTTCAAACTTTTACAACTACTTCAAACTTTATGCTAGGCTTTCTCAAGCCAACCTAAAGTTTGTACTCAAACTTTTTAATCTAGTTAGGTTGGCTTGAGAAAGCCAACTTACTGAAATCCTATTTAAACTTATTATTATTATTATTATTATTCTGAGACTAAATTTCTAAATCTAACTCCTCCTAGAGCTTTTAAGCTACATGCACCAAACTCGGCACAGACCTTCAGACTAATCCCGAATAGTGTGCTATATCTTTTCTAACTGATCGGACTTACGGTTTTCCTAAAAATGACGATCAAAACTCGGAAAAACTCCCATTGACTTAACATTGCGGAATGTTCAGAAATTTAAATCCCAACTGACGTTTTCACACACACAGACGAAAAAGGGCCTGTCAGCCCTGCGTCTCTCCTTCTCTCTCTCCCTCAGAGGATTTCTTTTATCAAGCAGCCAATAAGTAATGACCTAAAATCTTCATAGCCACAGTATAGTAGCTTCCAGGTTGACTTGAATCACTCAGTATGGAAAGGAGGCTTGATAAGTATAACCCTGGTAACTGCATAGCAACCAGACAGGGTTACCCTAGCAACCAAATAACAAATCACATATCTCTGCACCAGAAAATCATACAGACTTCCTGTTTCACTTATTTCACTCAGGATGGAAAGTAGCCTTGATATGTATCACTCTGGTAACTGCCTAGCAACCAGATGGGGTTACCCTAGCAACCAAGTAACAAATCACATATCTCTGCACCAGAAAATCATACAGACTTCCTGTTTCACTTATTTCACTCAGGATGGAAAGTAGCCTTGATATGTATCACTCTGGTAACTGCCTAGCAACCAGATGGGGTTACCCTAGCAACCGAGTAACAAATCACATATTTCTGCACCAGAAAATCGTAGTGACTTCCTATTTCACTTATTTCACTCAAGATGGAAAGTAGCCTTGATATGTATCACTCTGGTAACTGCCTAGCAACCAGATGTGATTACCCTAGCAACCAAGTAACAAATCACATATCTCTGCAACAGAAAATCAGAGAGACTTCCGGGTTGACTTATTTCACTCAGGATGGAAAGTAGCCTTGATATGTATCACTCTGGTAACTGCCTAGCAACCAGATGTGATTACCCTAGCAACCAAGTAACAAATCACATATCTCTGCAACAGAAAATCAAAGAGACTTCCGGGTTGACTTATTTCACTCAGGATGGAAAGCAGCCTTGATATGTATCACTCTGGTAACTGCCTAGCAACCAGATGTGATTACCCTAGCAACCAAGTAACAAATCACATATCTCTGCAACAGAAAATCATAGAGACTTCCGGGTTGACTTAATTCACTCAGGATGGAAAGTAGCCTTGATATGTATCACTCTGGTAACTGCCTAGCAACCAGACGGGGTTACCCTAGCAACCAAGTAACAAATCACATATCTCTGCACCAGAAAATCGTAGAGACTACCTGTTTCACTTATTTCACTCAGGATGGAAAGTAGCCTTGATATGTATCACTCTGGTAACTGCATAGCAACCAGACAGGGTTACCTTAGCAACCAAGTAACAAATCACATATCTTTGAACCAGAACATCGTAGAGACTTAGGGGTTGACATATTTCACACAGGATTGCAAGGAGCCTTATGAGTATCACTTTGGTAACTGCCTAGCAACCAGATGTGTTTACCCTAGCAACCAAGTAACAAATCACATATCTCTGCACCAGAAAATCATAGAGACTTCCTGTTTCACTTATTTCACTCAGGATGGAAAGTAGCCTTGATATGTATCCCTCTGGTAACTGCCTAGCAACCAGATGCGGTTACCCTAGCAACCAAGTAACAAATCGCATATCTTTGAACCAGAACATCGTAGAGACTTAGGAGTTAACATATTTCACACAGGATTGCAAGGTGCCTTATGAGTATCACCTTGGTAACTGCCTAGCAACCAGATGGGGTTACCCTAGGAACCAACTAACAAATCACATATCTCTGCACCAGAAAATCGTGGAGACTTCCTGTTTCACTTATTTCACTCAGGATGGAAAGTAGCCTTGATATGTATCACTCTGGTAACTGCCTAGCAACCAGATGTGATTACCCTAGCAACCAAGTAACAAATCACATATCTCTGCAACAGAAAATCAGAGAGACTTCCGGGTTGACTTATTTCACTCAGGATGGAAAGTAGCCTTGATATGTATCACTCTGGTAACTGCCTAGCAACCAGATGTGATTACCCTAGCAACCAAGTAACAAATCACATATCTCTGCAACAGAAAATCATAGAGACTTCCGGGTTGAATTTATTCACTCAGGATGGAAAGTAGCCTTGATATGTATCACTCTGGTAACTGCCTAGCAACCAGACGGGGTTACCCTAGCAACCAAGTAACAAATCACATATCTCCGCACCAGAAAATCGTAGAGACTACCTGTTTCACTTATTTCACTCAGGATGGAAAGTAGCCTTGATATGTATCACTCTGGTAACTGCATAGCAACCAGACAGGGTTACCTTAGCAACCAAGTAACAAATCACATATCTTTGAACCAGAACATCGTAGAGACTTAGGGGTTGACATATTTCACACAGGATTGCAAGGAGCCTTATGAGTATCACTTTGGTAACTGCCTAGCAACCAGATGTGTTTACCCTAGCAACCAAGTAACAAATCACATATCTCTGCACCAGAAAATCATAGAGACTTCCTGTTTCACTTATTTCACTCAGGATGGAAAGTAGCCTTGATATGTATCCCTCTGGTAACTGCCTAGCAACCAGATGCGGTTACCCTAGCAACCAAGTAACAAATCACATATCTTTGAACCAGAACATCGTAGAGACTTAGGGGTTAACATATTTCACACAGGATTGCAAGGAGCCTTATGAGTATCACCTTGGTAACTGCCTAGCAACCAGATGGGGTTACCCTAGCAACCAACTAACAAATCACATATCTCTGCACCAGAAAATCGTAGAGACTTCCTGTTTCACTTATTTCACTCAGGATGGAAAGTAGCCTTGATATGTATCACTCTGGTAACTGCCTAGCAACCAGATGTGATTACCCTAGCAACCAAGTAACAAATCACATATCTCTGCAACAGAAAATCAGAGAGACTTCCGGGTTGACTTATTTCACTCAGGATGGAAAGTAGCCTTGATATGTATCACTCTGGTAACTGCCTAGCAACCAGATGTGATTACCCTAGCAACCAAGTAACAAATCACATATCTCTGCAACAGAAAATCATAGAGACTTCCGGGTTGACTTTATTCACTCAGGATGGAAAGTAGCCTTGATATGTATCACTCTGGTAACTGCCTAGTAACCAGACGGGGTTACCCTAGCAACCTAGCAACCAAGTAACAAATCACATATCTCTGCACCAGAAAATCATACAGACATCCTGTTTCACTTATTTCACTCAGGATGGAAAGTAGCCTTGATATGTATCACTCTGGTAACTGCCTAGCAACCAGATGGGGTTACCCTAGCAACCAACTAACAAATCACATATCTCTGCACCAGAAAATCGTAGAGAATTCCGGGTTGACATAATTTATTCAGGATGGAAAGGAGGCTTGATAAGTATCACTCTGGTAACTGCCTAGCAATGACAAGGGCTTACCCTAGCAACCAAGTAACAAATCACATAACTCTGCACCAGAAAATCGTAGAGACTTCCTGTTTCACTTATTTTACTCAAGATGGAAAGTAGACTTGATATATATCACTCTGGTAACTGCCTATCAACCAGATATGGTTACCCTAGCAACCAAGTAACAAATCACATATCTATGCAACAGAAAATCATAGAGACTTCCGGGTTGACTTTATTCACTCAGAATGAAAAGGAGGCTTGATAAGGATCACCCTGGAAACTGCCTAGCAACCAGATTGGGTTACCCTAGCAACCAAGTAAAAAATGATATATCTATCTGTCTATCTGTCTATCTATCTATCTATCTATCTATCTATCTAACTATCTGCGGGTCAATAACTATCTATCTATCTATCTGTGGGTCATACTCTATCTATCTATATCTCAGGGTCAATGACTATCTGTCTATCTATATATCTGACGGTCAATATCTATCTATCTATCTAAGAGTCAATGACTATCTATCTATCTATCTATCTATCTATCTGAGGGTCAATATCTATCTATCTATCTATCTAACTATCTGCGGGTCAATAACTATCTATCTATCTATCTATCTGTGGTTCATACTCTATCTATCTATATCTCAGGGTCAATGACTATCTATCTATCTATATCTGACGTTCAATATCTATCTATCTATCTATCTATCTAAGGGTCAATGACTATCAATCTATCTTTCTATCTTTCTATCTATCTATCTATCTATCTGAGGGTCAATATCTATCTATCTATCTGAGGATCAATATCTATCTATCTATCTATCTATCTGATGGTCAATAACTATCTATCTATCTATCTATCTGATGGTCAATAACTATCTATCTATCTATCTATCTATCTATCTATCTATCTGAGGGTCAATATCTATCTATCTATCTATCTATCTATCTATGGGTCATACTCTATCTATCTATCTATCTATCTATCTGAGGGTCAATATCTATCTATCTATCTATCTATCTATCTATCTATCTATCTATCTATCTATCTATCTATCTAATCTATTTGATAGACTGAATGGTTTCATAATCTCTAAACTTTGAAAACTACTACTTATAATTACATCAAACTAGAAACCGTAAATCTTCAAACTTTTACAACTACTTCAAACTTTATGCTAGGCTTTCTCAAGCCAACCTAAAGTTTGTACTCAAACTTTTTAATCTAGTTATTATTATTATTATTCTGAGACTAAATTTCTAAATCTAACTCCTCCTAGAGCTTTTAAGCTACATGCACCAAACTCTGCACAGACCTTCAGACTAATCCCGAATAGTGTGCTATATCTTTTCTAAGCGATCGGGGGTACGGTGTTTGCCCCAGGGGCAAAAAATTGGGCAAAAAATCCCATTGACTTAACATTGAGCCGAACTTTGACGAGTCATAGCTCAGAGCGAGGATTTCGCAGAGACATGTGATTTACCACATTTGAAGAGGCTGACAGGCTCTGTGAGAACATACCTCACAATGGGGTAAAAGTTTTACCCCTGGGGGGCAGGAGCTGCCCAAAATTGCCCCAATGTAAGTCAATGGAATTTTTTGCAAAAATTTTTGGTCGCTGACCCACGAATGAGGCGTCAAATCGTGCGGATTATTTGGGAATGGTGTGCTATGACTTTTATAAGCGATCGGGGGTACGGTGTTTGCCCCAGGGGCAAAAAATTGGGCAAACAATCCCATTGACTTAACATTGAGCCGAATTTTGACGAGTCATAGCTCAGAGTGAGGATTTCGCAGAGAAGTGTGATTTACCTCATTTGAAGAGGCTGACAGGCTCTGTGAGAACGTACCTCACAATGGGGTAAAAGTTGCACCCCTGGGGGGCAGGAGCTGCCCAAATTTGCCCCAATGTTAAGTCTATGGTAGATTTTGTATTGAACATAACTCTGGATCACAGTGTCTTACAGACAAGGGGGCGGGCTCATTTTACTCAGACGACCAATCAGTCTCTCAGGATCATTGTGAAGCTATCAAGCCATGCCCTAGCAACCATTTACAGCACCTTAGCAACAATTCCCATAGACTTCCTTTGAAAAAGATCAAAGGGATTTCTCCGGACTGAATTATCATAGAAACACGAGGGTGGTCTCGTTTGACTTGGGGCAGTAAAACAGCCAATCATGAATCCCCTCAACACTTCCTAGCCCCTCCCTAGCAACCATTTTCGAGCACCTTAGCAACCAAAATCCAAAGAGAGATATCTTCCATTCTGAATGTCACAGAAGCATGGGAGTTGGTTTATATCATTCATATTGACAAGCAGCCTTTGGAGATTCATCATTGGCAGCTGCAAAGCCACTCCCTAGCAACAATTTAGAGCACCCTAGCAACCACATTTATTGATTTCATTTACAGTAAGATATCTTCAGATCAGAATGTCCTAGAGACATGATAGTTGCTTTGTTTTCATTGGGTGAGTAATCAGTCTTCAGCTTTCATCATGTGAACTACTTAGCCACGCCCTAGCAACCATTTAAAGCACCCTAGCAACAAAGAACCATTGACATCCATTCAAAATCACTAAGATGTGTATCTTAGGATCAGAATGACGTAGAGACTTCCGGGTTGACTTATTTCACTCAGGATGGCAAGGAGCATTGTTGCCTGTCACCTTGGTAACTGCCTAGCAACCAGATGGGGTTACCTTAGCAACCAAGTAACAAATCACATATCTCTGCACAAGAAAATCACAGAGACTTACGGGTTGACTTATTTCACTCAGGATGACAAGGAGCACTGTTGGCTGTCACCTTGGTAACTGCCTATCAACCAGATGGGGTTACCCTAGCAACCAAGTATCAAATCACATATCTTTGCACCAGAAAATCGTAGAGACTTCCTGTTTCACTTATTTCACTCAGGATGGAAAGGAGGCTTGATATGTATCACTCTGGTAACTGCCTAGCAACCAGATGTGGTTACCCTAGTAACCAAGTAACAAATCACATATCTTTGAACCAGAACATCGTAGAGACTTAGGGGTTGACATATTTCACACAGGATGGAAAGTAGCCTTGATATGCATCACCCTGGTAACTGCATAGCAACCAGACAGGGTTACCCTAGCAACCAAATAACAAATCACATATCTCTGCACCAGAAATTCATACAGACTTCCGGGTTGACTTAATTCACTCAGGATGGAAAGGAGGCTTGACAAGTTATCACCCTGGTAACTGCATAGCAACCAGACAGGGTTACCCTAGCAACCAAATAACAAATCACATATCTCTGCACCAGAAATTCATACAGACTTCGGGTTGACTTTATTCACTCAGGATGGAAAGGAGGCTTGATATGCATCACCCTAGTTACTGCATAGCAACCAGATATGGTTACCCTAGCAACCAAGTAACAAATCACATATCTTTGAACCAGAACATCGTAGAGACTTTGGGGTTGACATATTTCACTCAGGATTGCAAGGAGCCTTATGAGTATCACTTTGGTAACTGCCTAGCAACCAGATGGGGTTACCCTAGCAACCAAGTTACAAATCACATATCTCTGCACCAGAAAATCGTAGAGACTTCCTGTTTCAATTATTTCACTCAGGATGGAAAGTAGCCTTGATATGCATCACTCTGGTAACTGCCTAGCAACCAGATTGGGTTACCCTAGCAACCAAGTAACAAATCATATATTTCTGCTCCAGAAAACCGTAGAGACATCTGGGTTGACTTAATTCACTCAGGATGGAAAGGAGGCTTGATAAGGATAACCCTGGTAACTGCATAGCAACCAGACAGGGTTACCCTAGCAACCAAATAACAAATCACATATCTCTGCACCATTAAATCATACAGACTTGCGGGTTGACTTTATTCACTCAAGATGGAAAGGAGGCTTGATAAGTATCACCCTGGTAACTGCATAGCAACCAGACAGGGTTACCCTAGCAACCAAGTAACAATTCACATATCTTTGAACCAGAACATCGTAGAGACTTAGGGGTTGACATATTTCACTCAGGATTGCAAGGAGCCTTATGAGTAACACTTTGGTAACTGCCTAGCAACCAGATGGGGATAGCCTAGCAACCAAGTAACAAATCACATATCTATTTAACAGAAAATCGTAGAGACTTCCAGGTTGACTTATTTCACTCATGATGGAAAGTAGCCTTGATATGTATTACTCTGGTAACTGCCTAGCAACCAGATAGGGTTACCCTAGCAACCAAGTAACAAATTACATATCTCTGCACCAGAACAACATAAAGACTTCTGGTTTTGTTCATGGGACTCAGGGTTGCAAGGATCTATCTATCTATCTGTATGTCTGTCTGTCTATTTATCAATCTATCTATATCTATCTTTCGAACTATCTATCTATCTGAGGGTTAATATCTATCTATCTATCTATCTCTCTATCTATGGGTCAATATCTACCTATCTATCTATCTATCTATCTAAGGGTCTCTATCTATCTATCTGAGGGTCAATATCTATCTATCTATCTATCTATCTATCTATCTATCTATCTATCTGAGGGTCAATAACTATCTATCTATCTATCTATCTATCTATCTATCTGAGGGTCAATATCTATCTATCTATCTATCTATCTATCTATCTATCTATCTATCTATCTATCTGAGGGTCAATAACTATCTATCTATCTATCTATCTATCTATCTATCTATCTGAGGGTCAATATCTATCTATCTATCTGAGGGTCAATATCTATCTATCTATCTATCTATCTATCTATCTGAGGGTCAATAACTATCTATCTATCTATCTATCTATCTATCTATCTATCTATCTGAGGGTCAATATCTATCTATCTATCTATCTGAGGGTCAATAACTATCTATCTATCTATCTATCTATCTATCTATCTATCTATCTATCTGATGGTCAATATCTATCTATCTATCTATCTATCTATCTATCTGTCTGTCTATCTATCTATCTATCTGATGGTCAATATCTATCTATCTATCTATCTATCTATCTATCTATCTATCTATCTATCTGATGGTCAATAACTATCTATCTATCTATCTATCTATCTATCTATCTGATGGTCAATATCTATCTATCTATCTATCTATCATACTCTATCTATCTATCTATCTATCTATCTATCTGAGGGTCAATATCTATCTATCTATCTATCTATCTATCTATCTATCTGAGGGTCAATATCTATCTATCTATCTATCTATCTAATCTATTTGATAGACTGAATAGTTTTATAATCTCTAAACTTTGAACATTGAAAACTACTAATAATTACATCAAACTAAAAACCTTAAATCTTCAAACTTTTAAAGCTACTTCAAACTTTATGCTAGGCTTTCTCAAGCCAACCTAAAGTTTGTACTCAAACTTTTTAATCTAGTTATATACCTCCTATTCATTTATTGTATATTTATCAGTTTTCTTTTTGTATGTCTGTGCTTAAGTTATTCCATTTATATATATATATAGCGATGCTGCTATCAGAAGAAGCATTGACTTATCTCAGTCTCATTTGAAGTACTGTCACTTGTCACTCTAAGAGTAATGGCAGTACTATAATGGGAGAGAGCATTTGCCTCTCAATCAATTCTGGCCTAATTAGTGTTAATGCAATGCCAAAAACCTCCTACAGTTCTCTTCATCAATGCCAGCTCCATCTCTCCCCATTTATCTGTGGTCAGAAAGCAATCGAAACAACATCATCATCAAGGTACTCAGCAATTTTACATAATGTAACAGTAGATAACATATATTCTTGACGGTGTCGTGGCTTCTGTTCTTGTTATGGCTCACAGCACCGCAATGGCAAATTAATGTACCCTGACACAATCGGAGCATTTGCCTTGTGAATTATGGGAACTGTGTGGAAACCCATCTCCACCACCCCGATCCACCCTCTCTTTTCTTATTGTTGCTAGAGTACAGATGGCCACTCAATTGTTTTATCAATGGTATGTACATATGCAGCGTTAATGGTCTTGTATGTCTATTATTGTTTTTGTAAGGGCAGTGCCTCACATATGGCTGTGCTAGTGGTGTAGGTGTGGGTATCAAATCAAATCACTTTATTGTCACACTACCATGTACACAAGTGCAACAGTAGGTGAAAGTTTTGTGGGCAGTTCCAAGCAACATAGCAGTCGTGACAGTGACGAGTCATAAACCAATTACAATAAACAACATATTTACACAACACAATTACATATCAAATGTACATATACTTATACAACACAATCCTATTATATAATGTACAGTAAACAATACACACAATATAGAATACACATACAATACAAATAAAAATAAGAGTATATAAAAATATATATATGCAGTTGTTACGTATATTGTGGAGAATATAATTATGACAGTCCAGTGTGTGATATAAGATGATGATTAATAAAGTGCAGTGCTGATTGTTGGTCGTGGAGATCAAGTGTTCAAAAGTCTTATTGCTTAGGGGAAGAAGCTGTCATGTAGTCGGGTGGTGCGGGTCCTGATGCTGTGATACCGCCTGCCTGATGGAAGCAGTGAGAGCAGTCCATGACTCGGGTGGCTGGAGTCTGTGATGATCCTCTGAGCTTTTTTCACACACTGCCTGTTATATATGTAGCTCACCTCCGATGATGTTTCTGGCAGTTCGCACCATCCTTTGCAGGTCTTTGTGGTTGTGGGCGGTGCTATTGCCGTACCAGGCGGTGATGAAGCCAGTCAGGATGCTCTCTACAGTACTGGTGTAGAGCCATGTGAGGATGTGGTGGTTCATTCCAAACGTCCTCAGCCATCTCAGGAAGAGGCGCTGGTGAGCCTTCTTCACAACGGCCTCAGTGTGGACGGACCATGTGAGTTTCTCAGTGATGTGGACACCGATGAACTTGAAGCTGCTGACTCTCTCCACCGGTGCTCCATTAATGGTGATGGGGCTGTGTTCTGTCTTTCCTCCTGAAGTCCACTACAAGCTCCTTGGGTTTTACTGACATTAAGGGAGAGGTTGTGCTCCTGACTACAGCATGTCAGAGTGTGCATCTCCTCTCTGTAGGCTGTTTCATCTTTGTCACTGGTCAGACCTACCACCGACGTACCGTCAGCATGGCAGTTTGTTCAAATGCCACCCAAAACACTTGCTGATATATTGGTAATGGTAATTATCCCAGTGTGTTTGCAGAGACAGGTTCTGAAAACAAACGGTGAGAGAGAAAGTCAAAACAAGTGTACACTTTGATCAAATGGACACCCTCAATTATGAATAGTGATGCAGAAAGCTCCACTCAGCCAAGTTGTAAAAATGTTAACTATTTTCGTCCTCAAATTTCTTTACCCCAATATATTGTGCATATTTTAGATTATATGGAGACTACTCTTTGGCCATTTACACGCTCCAGCTAAATTTGGTTGTCCATTCACCTTTTAGTGCTTAAAGGGATAGTTCACCCAAAAATGTAAATTCTCTCATTATTTACTCACCCTCATGATATCCCAGGTGTGTTTGACTTTCTTTCGTCACCAGAACACATTTGAAGAAAATTAGAAAAATATCTTAGCTCAGCAGTTCCTTAAAATGCAAGTGGATGGTGATCTGATTTTTGAAGCTCCAAAAATCACAGAGTCCGCATAAACACCAGCTGTTAAATCAAGGATCTTCAACAGGTGGTCTGCATTGGTACCGTAGGGGGTCTGCAAATTATTGTTTGATCCACCACCGGCACTCGTAATAATCACTCGCACACAAGCGAGAGACAGTAATGCCGCTCCATATATGCATATAACGCAGTCTGTGTAGGGCACCAATTCCCTAGGGGGGCACCATTTTACCCTAGGTAGAAACCAGTAACTTCAGTTGCCCTTACTAGCACGTTAAAAACATATGTTATTCAAGGGCCTGGTAGCAGTCGAGGAACACAGACAATCGTCTAGCGCTCACACATTCTCCTCGTGCTCGCATGTCCCTGCAAGAGTATTGTAGTCCATACATATTCTGAAGCCCCTCTAACCTGCATGCCAAATCATCCTCTTTCAGTAATCCTTCCTCATTTTTGTGCATCCCGTTTTATTTACTTATGAACGAAATGGAATGTCGAACATTGTTAAAGTTTGATGAAATTAGCCCATTGCCCATGCTCATTACAAGCACTCATAACGCAACACATGTCAGGTTAAGCAGCCCTGCTGTAGAGGGTTGTGTAAGTAAATGCATCTGCTTTGCGTTTTTCGTGGTATGCAGATGTAAGCCTACAGTTTCTTGTATTATTAGTTGCTTTTTGCTTTCAGAACAATAGCCTATACTTAACATATATGTATATGTAATATACATGTCTAAATATTTAGTTACCGCTGAGATTATCAAGTTGCCATTTGCTACACTGACGGTGACTTTCAAATCAACGTAATTAAAGGTGCATACAGTTATTTTTTCCTCATTACAAACTTTTACTCCTACAAAAATGAATTAACATGAGATGAAGACTCCAGATATAGGCCTATCAGTAACCTTACAAAAGTTTTTTTGTTCTGCATGGACAGGGTTTGTCTGTGTCTATCTGTCTTTTTTTTTGTTTTTTGAGGGGGTGTGGCACAGTGATTAATAAGGAACATTTAAAAAAATAGCACTTAATATCAAAAAGGTTGAAGACCTCTGTTACACTTAATTGAATGAATATTTTATTGGCTTTGCAGTGTAAACCTCATAAAATGTGTACATACAATAATATGGTACCATACACGTTTTTAACTTTTTATTGGCATAAAATGCAACACTCATACATTCATACAATATGCAACGGGGGTCCCTGATCCATTTCTTTACATACCAAGGTGTCTTTGGCCTGAAAATGGTTGAAGACCCCTGTGTTAACTTAATGTCTTCTAAAGCGACACGATTGCATTTGGTGCAAAAAGATACATATTTAAGTACTTTTTTAAACTCTAAATCATGCTTCCTTTCTGAAGCAGTAAGTGCATGACATTATCGGATTGGCATTTGAAACACGTGAGAACTGACGCATGTGCGACACAAACGGAAGCGCAGCGCTGTTTAAAAGTGAGGAGGAACGCTGTTCAGTTGCTTGGTTGGTTTTGGTTTAGATCTGTATTTATCTGTTTCTTTACTCACAATGGTGCATTTGTGTGCTTATCCTGGATGTCCCAACCGAGAGGAGAATGTGAGATTGCGTTGGTATCATTGCAATGGAATACGTCAGATGAGAGACCACTTTAATGTGTGAAGCTTACCGGAAGCGATGATTTAGAGTTGAAAGGTATTTCAATATTTATCTTTTTTCGCACCAAAAGCAATCGTGTCGCTTTAGAAGACATTAAGTTAACATGGATTATCAATAACGTTTATGCTGACTGTCTGTGATTATTTTATTTATTTTTTTAGCTTAAAAAATTGGATCACTATCCACTTCCATTTTAAGGACCTAATGAGTTAAGATATCTTTCTAATTTTCTTCTGGTGAAAAAGTCATACACACCTGGGATATCATGAGGGTGAGTAAATAATGAGAGAATTTAAAGTTTTGAGTGAAATATCCCTTTAATCCAGGTCTGTAAACACACAGTTCAGTCATTTATGAGAGTGACAACCACATTTATTCAGCTAGTGATGAATGCATTTTCATAAATTCCACGCAGATGTTACAGAACCAAACAGAACAACTAGATAAAGACATGATTAAAAGGGCTTGTGAGAAGTGTCAGGAAGTGTCTCCTGGTGCAAGTCACACAAAGGTATGTCTTCACTTAGTAATATATTCTTGTCTCTCTCTCCACTGTAGTTTCTCTTATTAGTCCTGCTGAGGTAGGATATGTTGGATAAATATACATGAATAGATTAAGCTGTATATTGCACATAATTATTGCTCAATGGGGCAGTTTTAACTGTTCATGAGATGGATAGCTTGAGGAACAAAACTGTTCTTGTGCCTGGCAGTTCTTGTGCTCAGTGTTCTGTAGCACCGGCCAGAAGGCAACAGTTCAAGTGGGTAGTGGGCTGGGTAAGTGGGGTCCAGAGTGAATTTTCCAGCCCTTTTCCTCACTCTGGGTGTACATTTTTTTTGAAGGGATGGCAGGGGGCAACCAATAATCTGCTCAGCAGTCCTGACTATCCTCGTAGTTTTCTGATGTCTGATTTTGTAGCTGAACCAAACCAATCAGTTATTGAAATTCAGAGGACAGACTCAATGACTGCTGAGTAGAACTGTATCAGCAGCACCTGTGGCAGGTTGAACTTCCTCAACTTGCGAAAGAAGTACAACCTCTGCTGGGCCTTTTTCACAATGGAGTCAATGTGGGTCTCCCACTTCAGGTCCTGAGAGTAGATCCCAGAAACCTGATTTACTCCACTGCTGCCACAGTGCTGTTCAGAATGGTGAGTGGAGTCAATGTTGGGTTGTTCCTCCTAAAGTCCACTATCATTTCTACTATTGAGCGTGTTCAGGTTGTTTTGATTTCACCAGACAGCCAGCTGTTCAACCTCCCTACTGTATGCAGACTCATCATCATCCTGGATGAGGCCGATGACAGTAGTATCGTCTGCAAATTTCTGGAGCTTGACAGAGGGGTCCTTGGCGGTTCAGTCATTTGTGTACAGGGAGAAGAGAAGTGGGGAGAGCACACATTCCTGGGGGGCATCAGTGCTGACGTACAGGGGCTGGAAATTAGTTTCCCCAGTCTCACTAACTGCTGCCTATCTGTCAGAAAGCTGGTGATCCACTGACAGATAGAGGTGGGAACAGAGAGTTGGTTTAATTTAGTCCAGAGAATAGCTGGGATGATGGTGCTGAAAGCTAAACTGAAGTCTACAAAAAGGATCCTTGCATATGTCCCTGGTCTGTAAAATTCCAGATAGTTAGTATTACCATTTCAAATTTTATTTATCATTAAAACCGTGTTTTATTTCCATAGTTTGAAAACCTCATGGTAAATACTGTCCAGCATCAACCAAAGTTAGCAACAGTCTGAAGTAGGCACAGCATGCAGCGTGGGTTTTGTTTTGTGTGAAAACATGGTGGAAGGCAGTGACAGCGCTCGGGAGATTTTTCAGTCTTCTAGAGGACCAAATCTGAAGTGTAGTCTGCTGAGGGAAACTTAATCGA
Organism: Moxostoma hubbsi; assembly: GCA_032164185.1. Classification (NCBI taxonomy): domain Eukaryota; kingdom Metazoa; phylum Chordata; class Actinopteri; order Cypriniformes; family Catostomidae; genus Moxostoma; species Moxostoma hubbsi. The sequence goes on along the minus strand of JAVLUX010000021.1, from coordinate 22,009,354 downwards.
AGATGGTCACCCTATCTGCTGAACATGCAAAAAAAAAAAGTTGCGAATGTTGGCAACGCTTCAAATATCTTGAGACATCTTCGTGACCACCACCCAGTACTTTATAGCAAATGCAAGGTAAGATAAATTTTAGCTCAATGCATGATGTGGTGACTTCGGAATGGGGGAAAATGTCATGGTTTGTCTGTTTAACTTTCTAATAGCTTGTTTAAAAATGTAAACTAAAGCTTTCAGTGTGACCTACTCTTGTAAAAACACTACACGTTGTTCTGCAGCTGTATGTGTTGTGTGTCCACAATGTAGACTCCATTCACCCATTGCACACGATAACACCTTGTGTAGTTTAGTCACCCAACCAACATATTTTGTTCATTTAAAATCCGACAGTCCTCGACTTGGTTGTAAAAGTGTTCCATTTGGAGAATCACTATAGACTCCTATACAAGACCACTGTACTTATGTCAGCTGTTGGGCTCATTGTAATTACCATAACTGTCTACTTAAGACTCATTTGTATTTATGTAAATTTGTGCATGGGGTCATACACTCAAATGCATCACAGAAGTGTGTGTGTGTGTGTGTGTGTGTGTGTGTGTGTGTGTGTGTGTGTGTGTGTGAGAGAGAGAGAAATAATAATAATAATTACACAGGTTGCCAAAAGTTTGGAATAATGTACATATTTTGCTGTTTTGGAAGGAAATTGGTACTTTAATTCACCAAATTGGCATTCAACTGATCACAAAGTATAGTCAGGATATTATTGATGAAAAAACAGCACCATCACTATTTGAAAAAAGTAATTTTTGATCAAACCTAGACAGGCCCCATTTCCAGCAGCCATCACTCCTATAACTTATCCTTGAGTAATCATGATAAATTGATAATTTGGTACTAGAAAATTACTTGCCAATATATCAAACACATACATTTTTCACGTTATTAATATCCTGACTATACACAGCGATCAGTTGAATGCCACTTTGGTGAATTAAAGTACCAATTTCTTTACCAAGTGCAAAATCTGTAAATTTTTCTTTTAGATACTTTTGGCCACACGTGTATATTGCAACAACACTAATAATAATACATTTGCTATTCCCTTGTTTACAGAGTTGGTTTTCAATATAAAACTTTGTGAATTAATTTCAGTGTATCAGTACTTTTTGAAAATTTCCTGCACATTTGAACAATACTACGATAATACTGATAACATGATAATTTTGGTCTGTATAATAGTGATATGAAATTTTCATACCGTTTAATCTCTATTTATGTGATCTTTCATATTTCTTACAATAAATTAATAAATGAGCTGGTCGGATCTAAAACTAGTCTAGAGATAGATTGAAATGGTTCCTCCAGATTCTCCGCCTCTTATTAACATGATGGGGCTCTCGCACATTTGGCACAATCTTAATTGTGATCCAAATATGATATTGTGATGCATTGCTGTGTATTGAATCCTAACATAATTTATCACAATTGATTCTATTTGGTTACACCCACTTCTTGTATGAGCCCTCTAATCCTTCCACTTTTACCTGAGCATATTTTAAATAATGGTGCACTCTGTGTTATGGGTATGACACACAAAGGGATGTTAATGTAGGATTGCTGAAAATACACTGACCTTCAGCTTCAGGAAATCATCTGTTCCTAGATGCTCCTGTGGTCATTAGGAGACTAACTTATGGTTGAGTGTAGTTGTTAAAGTATACAACCATGGATGTACAGCTGAGGGTAAGGATTTTGGTGAATAATGCATCATATAAATAATATAATATGATATAAATATCATATAATATGCCTTTCATAGTGTACAAAATAAATCTGGCTGAACTTTTGATCTTGATTTGACTGACTGCCTCAATAGAACCAATTTTCATCAGTCTTTAATTATTTAAATGCCACGTCAGATGTGCACATAGTCATCCTCCGTTCCTCATCTCTCAATCTCTCCCTATTCCTCCTCCACTGTCACAACTTGAATTATCTCCCTCCACTGGAACATCTCAATGTGTTTGGCATTGAATGTCAAACACTCAATCACTGTTTTGTTTTCTTCCTCCTCTGACCTCCAAAGTAATATCATGATTCCTCATCCAGTATGACTTGACTCGCTCTGGCCTAATTGAAGAAAGAAATGATGGCAGGCAGTTTACAGTCAGACAGGAAATGCTCAAACAGTTCTCCTAAAACAGCACATTCTCAAACGGAAATCATATAGAAATTAAGACCAAATTTTCTTCATGTCATAAGGGAATTGGACTTGTGCATGAATAGAAATGGAAATAAGTGAGAGAGACAGTGCTTTGGTAGATGGACTGATAATAGCTTGAAGAGATGGGCAGATCTGTTTATGAGTCAGCAGTAGGGCTGTAACTAAGGATTATTTTGATAATCGATTAATCTAAAGAATATTAGAATTACTATTAGGCGATTATTGTAACGATTAATCATAAGCTCTTAACTGATTGTTCAGCTTGTCCCCTGACTTAAAAGGTTGAATTAAATGTGCTTACTAACAATAAAGAGGACAAGATTATCTTTTAAATATATCTCTAAATGACATTCACCGAATTAAAGTTGAAAAATACTTTTTTTATTAAGTTTAATTCAGTAAAGATATTAACTGCAAAAAAGTGTTTTTGTCTTGTTTTTCATTTAAAATTGTCTAAAAATCCTTAAAACAAGATACATTTAATTGAGAAGCAACATAAGATATTTAGACTTGCTTTAAGACAATGTATCTTAAATATACTGCAAGTGTATATTGTATTTACATGTATTTTTTTCACTTGGTTATACTTCTGCAAGTGCAGTAAAGACAAAATATACTTATATTCAAGATCTGTTCTCGAAAAGAAAGTCTAAATATCTTATATGCTGCTTCTCAGGTGAACAAAGGATTTTTAGATATTTTAAAATATTTGTATTTTTAATATTATATTCAACATTCTCAGATAACAATTTTTCATAAACTGCAGTGTATAAAGGTTGAAGACTACCCTCTCTCACCTTTTGTTCACTTAAATCCATCTTTAACTCTCAAAAAAACTCTCGTATTAATAAAGCTGCGTATTGCCAATTTTCTTCATGATAAGAAATGCAGTGACATATATTATGATTCAAAAAGTCACGAGCCATCGTGTTATAATCTAGCTTTAGGAAGTGCATGGTCGAGGGACGTGCGTTCCCGCAACAAAATGTGTATTAGCCAGATGAAGTTTCAGTCTCTCCCCCTTAGATCGGGACATTCACGCAACTCATAGAAGAGGCGCTGACCGCACAGAGAAATGCCATTTTCGGAGTTTGTAGTTTTATTTAATTAAATTATCTGCTTCCATATTATTTTAACTTTAATTAAGTTATAACGCATTAAAACTGCATTTAAGATGTAACACCGGGGTTTCTTTTAAAGCGCTCCGACTCCACTTATTCCACAACAAGAGTGCTTCTGTATGTACTTATTTGGTGTTTTTGTATAATTCCCTCATACTTTGCAATCTACATAAGCTGAAGCTGTTTGGAAAGTTTAGTGTGCATCTGTGAGTTGTGTAATTCTTCCTCTCCTTAGTCATGCGCGACCTGCAGTGCTGCTCTCGCGCATCGTCATTACAGTTTGTGATCTCATGTTGAAATAATATTTTGCATTGATAACACTCCATGTAAAACATTTTTACAGACATATGGAATCTGCCTTGACTAATGTGGAGAGACATGAGCTCAGTTCCAAAACCTAGTTTGCTGCTTTAGTTAGGATCCTGCATTAAAAGGTATACATGGGCATCTACTAGGGCTGGGCGATAGGACGATGTAATCGTATATCGACGATATCGTACAAAGATGCCGATTGCGACACTCAATTGACAGATCCATCCATCCATCCATCCATCTTCAACCGCTTATCCGAAGTCGGGTCGCGGGGGCAGCAGCTCCAGCAGCTCCAGCAGGGGGCCCCAAAATTCCTTATCCCGAGCCACATTAACCAGCTCTGACTGGGGGACCCCGAGGCGTTCCCAGGCCAGTGTGGAGATGTAATCTCTCCACCTAGTCCTGGGTCTTCCCCGAGGCCTCCTCCCAGCTGGACGTGCCTGAAACACCTCCCTAGGGAGGTGCCCAGGGGGAATCCTTTTCAGATGCCCAAACCACCTCAACTGACTCCTTTCCACGCAAAGGAGCAGCGGCTCTACTCCGAGCTCCTCGCGGATGACTGAGCTCCTCACCCTATCTCTAAGGGAGAAGCCCGCCACCCTTCTGAGGAAGCCCATTTCGGCCGCTTGTACTCGCGACCTAGTTCTTTCGGTCATGACCCAACCTTCATGACCATAGGTGAGGGTAGGAACAAAAATTGACCGGTAGATCGAGAGCTTTGCCTTCCGGCTCAGCTCTCTTTTCATGACAACGGTGCGATAGAGCGAATGCAATACCGCCCCCGCTGCCCCGATTCTCCGGCCAACCTCCCGCTCCATTGTCCCCTCACTCGTGAACAAGACCCCGAGGTACTTGAACTCCTTCACTTGGGGCAATACCTCCTTCCCCACCCGGAGTACGCACTCCATCGGTTTCCTGCTGAGAACCATGGCCTCAGATTTAGAGGTGCTAATCCTCATCCCAGCCGCTTCACACTCGACTGCCAAGCGGTCCAGTGAGAGCTGAAGGTCACGGACCGATGATGACATGAAGACCACATCATCTGCAAAAAGTAGAGATGAGATCCCCAGCTCACCGAACCGCATACCTTCCCCACCCCGACTACGTCTCGATATCCTGTCCATGAATACCACAAACAGGATTGGTGACAAAGCGCAGCCTTGGCGGAGACCAACCCCCACATAGAACGAGCAATCGGCCGCACCCTCCTCTCCAGCACCTTGGAGTAAACTTTACCAGGGAGGCTGAGAAGCGTGATACCCCTGTAGTTGGCACACACTCTCTGGTCCCCCTTTTTGAAGAGAGGAACCACCACCCCGTTCCGCCACTCCTTAGGCACTGTCCCAGATTTCCACGCGATGTTGAAGAGGCGTGTCATCCATGACACCCCCTCCACATCCAAAGCTTTCAGCATTTCTGGTCGGATCTCATCAATCCCCGGGGCTTTGCCACTGCGGAGTTGTTTGACTACCTCAGTGACCTCCCTCAGGGAAATAGAATCTGATCCCCCATCAGCCTCCGGCTCTGCCTCTAGCATAGGGATAGAGTAGGGATTTAGGAGTTCTTCAAAGTGTTCCTTCCACCGCCCAATAACCTCCCCGGTTGAGGTCAACTGCGTCCCATCTTTGCTGTATACAGCTTGGATGGTTCCCCATTTTCCCCTCCTAAGGTGGCGGACGGTTTTCCAGAAGCACTTTGGTGCGGACCGAAAGTCCTTCTCCATGGCTTTTCCGAACTTTTCCCACACCCATTGCTTTGCCTCCCTCACGGCTGAGGCTGCAGCCCTTCGGGCCTGTCGGTACCTTGCAACTGCCTCTGGAGACCTCCGGGACAACAAATCCCGGAAGGCCTCTTTCTTCAGTCGGACAGCTTCCCTGACCACCAGTGTCCACCACGGTGTTCGAGGGTTACCACCCCTTGAGGCACCTAAAACCTTGAGCCCGCAGCTCTCCACCGCGGCTTCGGCAACGGAAGCTTTGAACATTTCCCACTCCGGTTCAATGTCCCCAACCTCCGCAGGGATGCCTGAAAAACTCCGCCGGAGGTGTGAGTTGAAGATCTCGCGGACAGGGACCTCCTCCAAACGTTCCCAGTTCACCCGCACTACTCGCTTGGGCTTCCCAGGTCTGTCCAGAGTCTTTCCCCACCCCCTGATCCAACTCACCACCAGATGGTGATCAGTTGACAGCTCTGCCCCTCTCTTCACCCGAGTGTCCAAAACATATGGCCTCAGATCTGATGACACGATTACAAAATCGATCATCGATCTTCGGCCTAGGGTGCTCTGGTACCACGTACACTTATGAGCATCCTTATGTTCGAACATGGTGTTTGTTATAGATAAACCATGACTAGCACAGAAGTCCAATAACAAACATCCACTCGTGTTCAGATCGGGGAGGCCGTTCCTCCCAATCACGCCTTTCCAGGTGTCCCTGTCATCTCCCATGTGCGTGTTGAAGTCACCCAGCATCACTATGGAGTCCCCTACTGGGGCCCTATTCAGGACTCCATTCAGGGTCTCCAAGAAGGCAGAATACTCTGTACTGCTGTTCGGTGCATATGCACAGACAACAGTCAGAGTTTTCCCCCCCCACAACCCGTAGGCGAAGGGAGGCGACCCTCTCGTCCACCGAGGTAAACTCCAACATAGCGGCATTCAGCCGGGGACTTGTGAGTATCCCCACACCCGCCCATCGCCTCACACCATGGGAAACTCCAGAGAAGAATAGAGTCCATCCCCTATCCAGGAGTATGGATCCAGAGCCACAACTGTGTGTCGAAGTAAGCCCCACCAGATCCAACTGGTAACGCTCCACCTCTCTCACCAGTTCCGGCTCCTTCCCCCCCCCAGTGAGGTGATATTCCACGTCCCTAGAACTAGCCTTTGCTGCCCGGGTCTGGTCCGTCGAGACCCACGGCCTTCACTGCCACCCATATGATTGACAATATCGGGAAATAGCAAAACCATGGATCTGAGTAGTCAGCAAACATGTTAAACAGTAGCCTAGGGTGTGAAACTAACACCTGCCACCCGCCAATGTGACAAGGCTGAATCCAGTTCGCAAGCTCATCGTGTAAATATATTTTTGCTAATCTAACCGCAACAGGCGGACGACCTGGAAGACATCTCGGAGTGATACATGACAAGAAATTCTGTCAGTCACAAAGACGTGCTTGAAGAAATACACTTATATTTTTTAGAACAGACAAAAGAAAAGTTGTCAATGCTTGTGTCTGATTCACAGTTTCTTCAGAGGTGTGCAGCACGAGCCTGTCTTGTGGAACACGAATGTAGGTATGCAGCGTAAGCCTATCTCGTGGAACAGGCGCATGTAAAGATTTTTTTCTCCGTTTCATTAATCTGAAAACTGGAAGAATAAAGTTGTCTATGAGAATGCTGCAAATGATCTCCGATCATCTCTGAGTTTAGTTCGCTTTATTTTTATGGACCAATTTGTGGGTGACATGCATTGTGTACGCCACTCTGCATATTTAATTTTGTATTAAAGAAACAAAGATGAAAGTTATTAAATTATAAAATAATACAAGACACGTTCACCTTGAACCTAAAATTGAGTTCTACTTTACTTTCTTTAGGCAGCATTAACTGTATTATCAAAATGCAATACAAACACAAATTCACACATTTGACAGCTTTATTTTGGGAAAACAAGGTAATTTATTAGGCTTTATTATTATGATTATTATTAATCATACTTTACATTTGTAATTGTCTTTAGTTCTTTAACTTAACAATGGATGGGTCAAAAATGACCCACTTGTGTGTTTATTTACATAATTTGATTTGTTTAATGCATGTTTAAACTATGAATTTGTAAACTAATATTGACATCAAATATATAATTTGAAAGATCTGGGTCTCAAGATTTTATATTTTATAGAGATTTTGATGATCGCAAAGCTACAACAATAAGATTTTATTGAACGGATCAAGAGTGAAAATCAAAACATGTAAAATTAAACCGGAAGTTCTGAGCTTTATTGTCTTCCTGCTAGGGCTGCACGTTTTCAAGTTTTTCATTAACCGTTAACCGAGGCCCTTAACGGTTAATACTCGGTTAACCATAGTGTGCGCCAGGGATGGAAATTAACTTTTTTGTCCACCGGCCACTGTGGATTTCAAAATCTACCAGCCACTCAATGTTTTTACCAGCCACTTTCTTGTTTTTAACCGACAATGTGTAACTGCATGTGAAAATTAATACTACAAGATCTACAATACTTAAGCCGTTTATTTAATCTCAAGTCTCAATGAAATACTGGCATTTTCTCTTTCTCTCTTATAGCCTACACACACAATCCATGAACTGATATTCATTTCAGGTCGCATACGAGGAAAACACAATGTTACGGACGTGAGCGCTCTGAAAGCGGCACTGAAAGATGCTTTCAAACTTCCACAGAGACATCAAACAGAAAGCACAAAACCTTTCTTTAAAGTGAATTTCGTTTTGTATTAATTGTGTCTTAATTTTAATCAATGTTTCATCAACCAATTGCCTGGATTGAATAAATAAGAATTAAATATATCAGACGATATAATCACGAAGCGAGGCGCCGGCGCGTGAACTGGAGCTCGTCTCATAAATGAACCGAAACTCAGTGTATAAGGTAGCCTTGCCTCACAAATAATTCAAAACTAAAGAAAACAGACACAGACTGCTCTCTGCTTATGTAATCCGTAAGAAATGTGCATTTCTCTCTGGTGCGTTACTGCGAAGACCGCGAGTCAGCATCGTCAACTTCATCTTTGCAAATGACACGGACAAAGAAAAGACTTGTTTATTAATAAATAATTAAAATATCTCCTTGCTATATTTTACATATTCATAATCATTACTTTTGCCGGTTCTTTGTGACAGATTTTAGGAGCTTGGCAGCGCCACTTCGCCACCCTTACATGAGCGCGTCACCGCACCCACCAGAATAGCCCTGTTTTTTTGTTAAGGATTTGTTTACTGTGTGTGTGATTCATTTAATGGAAAGCACATTCACTGAGTTGTCTTGCTAATCAGTGTCTCCTCGTTTATTCAAACTAATTTGTCCTTTAACAGACGAACGTCGCATGATGCTATTTTTATTTACCCGCCACGGTGGCCGGTAGGTGAAGCGAGTTTACCCGCCACAACACAAAATCACCCGCATTTGGCTGGTGGCGGGTGCTAATTTCCATCCCTGGTGTGCGCGCCGCAACCCCGAGATACAGACACACGAGAAAGGGGTAGTTCATTTTTAACACCTTTAATAACTGGTTGGACCACATTTGAAACTAAATTAATTTATAGAAATAAAACGCAGTGGTAAGGACAGAGCAGTTAAAGTAGGTCACTGACTTTTGCGTTCGTGGCCTGTGAACAAGGCCCTAGAATTTAATGCTGCATTGCAATACTTGCATTTTGCCCCATCATTCTCGATTTTAAAGTGCTCCCACGCTGTGCTTTTCTTTGCCCGCTTCATATTAGAAAACTGGTCAAGACTACTTCTTGTGGACATTACAAATATCTGGGAGCGCTCTGGCAGTCTCTGGTGGTGCAAAAAATGTATTACAACTAAATTCAATGCACACCATTGACGCCAAAATGTTTCACTCGGTTACGCAATTTTTAACGGTTAATCGGTTAATCGGTTAACCATGGACACCCCTACTTCCTGCCAAACACAGATGAGCACAATCCTCCAGGATGCTTCAGCAACTTCAGCATGAATTTAATTGTAAGAGTCCAGTCTTTAGTCCAATAGAGATTTTAGTCCAAAAATGTACAAATATGAAGAAATATGGATCAATCTGTCTTTGTTCAGGTTTTATTTATTCAACACAAGTTATCATTCATGTACATTCTCTGCAAAATCTTGCACTCTGTGTAGTTTCAGTGGCAAAACACCAAAACATAATATTTTGTATGGTCTTATGAACAAAATGAGCCCTCCCTCACAATTTTCTGTGCAGTTGTGATTGTGTAGTCATCTAAACCAGCCAAACAGGACAGTCAACACGAGTGACGTAAAGATTTGCATCATCCATGTTTGTCTCTGGATAAAGCCAGTCAATGAAAAGCTAGATCATTTTTGACTGATGGGTCATCAATGATATGAGGGTTGTAGATTTCCCTGATGCCGATTCCTGAAGGTTCAGAGTGGAAAACTATTGACTGTGTTTTTTTTGCGCTTTTAAGCACTGTGTGCAGTTATAGCGTGTTACTGCCGTACTCTCGACAAAGAACTTTGACCCATGATCTGATCCACCCTCGTCAGCTTCAGTCACTATTCTGAAGGTTTTGAGAACACACGCTCCCGACTGCATTTTTTTCATCAAACCCCCTGTTAGATATCCTGATGAGCCACCCTCCCCAGCTTCTCTCACCGTGAGTTAGACTCCATCCAGTGCATTAAATTTGTCATTTTTTTCACAGCTTGTACTTTGCTGTTCACCCAGGGTTTTAGCCTCTGCCTCAAGCTGAGAGGTGCCACCCTCCTCGGCTTCAGTCACCATCATCGAGGGTCTGGAGGAGCAGCTTCTCCCAACTGCATTTTCACTTGAACCCCCTGTTCAAATGCACATCCAGGGGGCTCTTGCATGTCATTCAACCTGAGATTAGCCACCCTCCCTGACTTCGCTCACATTATCTGCCACTTTATTTCATAATGGCCATTAAACATTGTTATAATCTTTACACAAAAAAATTAATGCAAAATTTACTTGAGTTTTGGTTAATTATTATATCTGTTAAACAAAAATCTACTGAGAACCTGTTTTTAATTTTTAATTTATATTTTCAGAATTCACCAAAATGGACATTATAATTTAAATGAATGATTTACAATCTAATCGAAACTGGAATTTAATCAAAATGGATTGAGATCTTGTGAAAAATATTCTAATCAAATCCAAAATCTGTATTGATACCTAGCCCTTACAATAATTGCTTGGGAGACTCTATTCGAAATTGAAAGGTCTCTGAAATGAACAGTAGATTTTAATTAAATGTCATGTTAGCATGTTACTAAGCTAACAATGCAATATTCTAATAAGCATAAAACTGCATAGCACAGACAAATTTAGGTAAATAAATCAGGTGATTAGATGTAACTTTAACGACACTTATTGGTATTGAATAAAATTATATTTGTTTATAAATATATTTATATAATGAAATATATTTATATAATTATGTTTTTTCATTTCTCTTGACTTCTCTACCATATTAGATGTGTTTTCTTTACTGAGTCACGTAACGGGATTGCGTTTGTTGCGAAGGATACAAATCATGCCGGCATCACACTAGCCAATTTTTACAGTGATTCTCAGATGTGAGCTTTATTATCATAATCACCATCCAGGCGGAGAGAGACGAAGTGCGCATTAGCGTCTGCCAGCAAGAGGTCATTAATCACTTGACCGTCGAGACTCCCTGCTCAGTTAATGGTTACAAGAAGGGGAAAAAGTATCCAACATGACTGAAAAAATTATGTTGCCGGGGCAGGCTCTTGTTACCTTCAAGTGACCGATGAGCTTCTTATTTTACTGAAGAACTGACAAGACTGACCATTTTCATCGCACTCAGCTGCATAGCAACAAAAATGCTAAATCGCTCTCTTACAACTGTTTACTCATGGTACTCCTGTTGTTATTTCGGCAAGAGTCGTGATGAGTTGGTATGCCTGTCACCCCTCCAACATTCTTAATCGGCAAGTGTGTCATACATCAAACTGAAGAGAGCAAGACCTCAGCAAAACAGACTGCATGTGTGTCACCCTCAGCCAAAATCAAGTTTTTTAAGGTCTGCTAGTGTGGTGCCAGCTTTATGCAGTCTTAAAATTTGTCCTAAACTCTGGCGCCTCTCTCTTTCAGCAGAACCCAGTGGTTTTATTTTTCCCCATTTCCTGTTTCCTCTTTGCAGTTATTTGATCTGAAGTGTCTTCTGCTGGTTTCATCTCTTGCCCTGTGATTCTTTGGAACAATCACAGACCTCCATGTGTTCATTTCAAGTTTGTGTGTCAGTGTGACTTATGCCTTAGCTATGTCTTTGCTTCGTTCCCACTGAGCTGTTTAATAAGACGAGGGGCCAAACGGCATCGTATTTTCACAAGACTCCGTGAATTAAGTATGACTACACCAGAGGCACTCCTGAATTTGGATCAGGCTGGAAGAGAGAAGGAGAGATGAATATTTCCATGTGACACCTACTGCATATCCGCTTAAATTACCGGCACATTTTAGCTTTCCCACTTACGTCCTGTCCAGAGCTGACACTCTCTCTCTCTCTCTCTCTCTCTCTCCTTCCCCCATTCTACCATATGAAAAACAAGCATGTGGAAAAACATTCAGCCCGTTATTAAGCGTGACTGTCGCATCCCTCTTATGTGCTAAAGCTTCATTGCTTAATCCCATCATTTAAAACTCATGTGTGAGCAGAACTTCCTCTGAGTGTGTGTCTTGCTGTAGGGTAATGCTTCTACCCTGATGCGATCTGACAAATTGAACTGCTGCGTCTCAACTGCCACACCATTACCTTCACACAGAGTGCCTAGTTGCTTCCAGAAGAGAGAGAATCAGAAAAGGGAGGACATTACAAAAACTTCACTGAAGCTTGGGGGACAGATATCTACTGTTTTGTGTTGCTCAGAGTAATCGTAGTTTCTCCTAAGAATAACAAGTTGTCAGTCTTTAATCTGTATGTTCCATACATTTTTGGTTCCAGGTGTCATCTTGATCTCTGTTCAGTGGAATCAAAGTGTTTGTAAGTGGGATGCGTCATCGGAAAAGCTATCTTTCTTTGTGTGTGTGCGCTCTTGCAAGAGGGTCTAATGTAGCAGTGAGTCAACATGTTCTCTCCGGCTCAGAGCTTTCTCAGCGGGAAGTCTCATCTCCTGAGCTACACTGCATTAGAGAGAAGCTGAGCAGTGTGGTGCATTTAACCCATTAAGTGCCCTCGAAGTGAGCAACCACCTCTGCCTCTTCCTTTCTGATACAGAGAGAGAGAGAGAGAGAGAGAGAGAGAGGGCAGTTAGGGTTTATGAGCCCAAAGATTAGGACTTGTTTCAGAGTTTGTCCCTCTTTATTTATTATGATGCTTGCAAGGTGAGAACATTACTTGAAAGTCCATTTTCCTCTATACAGATTTCAGCAATACATTTTTCACAAAACACAACATGTTGATGATGAAAGCCAAACCTTCGAAGAAAATGCTCAGAAAAGTTCCTTCTCTGGTTTTGAAGTGTTAAACAGGCGCTCATCTGTTCTGGCTCTGTAGTGTTTGTAAAAAGTGTTCACATTAAGCGCCACTGAACCTGCTTGCATGCATATATACTGACTCTGTTTGGTTTTATATACAGCTATGAGTCACTCAAATCTGAATTAGGCATGTGACAATATCAAATGTTCACGTTACAATAATTGTTGTAACTTTTATGATGGTATACGGTATTATCACAGTATTGAATTAAAGTACAAAACGGGTTGAAAAATAAACTTTATTTTTGTTCTTTTAATAACAAGTTTAATTACTTTTTCAATAAAAAACTGGCATTTTAAATAACAGATAGCAAAGACCTTTGTAAAGAACCCTGAACATTTAAAAAACTACCATCATCACCATAGATACATAGCCAAATAAAAAATTTTAATTGATGTCATATTTAAATGGTCATAGACCTTTTTCACACTCTGGGTTTTGGAATACGGGAGTGAAGTATTCCAGGGTGAACTTAAAAACTGTGAATGGGGAGCACAGCAAATATTATATTCACTTATTCCACTATTACATTTGAATGACTTTCCAGAAGAAAACAAATAGAGAGTGGTAGATTAAAACAGTCTGATGGGAGAAGATGCCAAATTTACAGTCACTCATCAGCTGTAATCAAAACCCCCTCACAGCTGTGGAAATTACTTTTTTTAAAACGAATTCCAGGGTAATATAACACAAAGTATAATGTTATAAAATTACACTCAATATTAAAAATCAAAAAAATCATATCAAAAGTTTGCTTAACACTTTATAATAACTACAGAGTAGAAAGTATTTGTAAAGTTTGTAGTTAATTGATCATTTATAAATTATTGTCCCTACATTATTAATACATTCATAAGCTACATATAAATAGTATGTTGTTTGTTTCTATTCACAAAAATGTATTTAGATTTTTTAATAAGTTAATATATTGGCAGTTTGATGATGTTTTTTTATCCTTAGTAAACAACTTGTTAATCATACCTAACTGATGTATTTTAGTTGATGTAAACCAGTGGTAAAGAGAACATGAAGTATAAATTCATAGTTATTAAAGATATTAAATATGTACTGAATTGGACATGCATTTCTGCTTAATTGCAGTTGTTGCTCCTAGGCTGTGGAATCAGCTACCACTTGACATTAGACAAGCTTCAACACCGTCTATTTTTAAACATAGGCTTAAAAAGCATTTGTATTCTCTAGCATTTTGCAGTATTAAATGAGATTGTCGCTTTTTTTTTTTTTCTTTTTTTTTTTTTTTTTTTGGACGTGTTTGTTTTGCAGTTTTATCCAGAAGATGTGCAACTTCAATCAAACAGACTCCGAAACAGACAAAGTGATCCATCGAAATAAAAGTTTGGTTTAAAAGGATGTGTGAACGTTATGACAAAAAATGTATTACTATTTATGTATTTATTTATTTATTGAATATCTAATTTTGCTCATTCAAACTTGTCATCAAAGTGGTGATTTGGCTGCATATAGCTTTGTATGAGAGACAAATGTGTCTTCCTGAACTGGGCCTGAATCCTGAAAGCAGAATTCTTCATTGATCAGCATTCAAATCTTTGTAGCTATTTGTATGTAGCTTATTAATGTAGGAACAATAGTATATAAATGATCAGTTGACTTCAAACTAATGCTTTACAAATACTTTATACCATGAAGTTATTATAAAGTGTTACCAAAGTTTGCTAGATTTACGCTGCTAAATAAGATGGAAACGCGTCATCACAGTCTGTGAAAAAGCTCTATTATGCCACGGGGCCACTGATCATTACAGATCAGTGCAGATCTACAACTTGTCTTGTTGAGGCTAATATTAAAGTAAGGCTAGACTAAATTGGTCAAGCCAGCTACTAGACTATAACAATATTATGCATGTTTTTTTTTTTCCCCCTTCCTGGATAGCAAGCTATTGCTAATATATAGCTAGGCGCTAGCTTAAAAAAGTTAACTTACACTGTATGGCAACATACGATTGCATTGTATTCCAACTTAGTATATCATTGTGCCGCATTGCCATTATTTACATTTACATTATATTACAGGACTTAGTATTAGCTGATTAGAACTGTATTTTGGTTGTTACTACAAGACGCATACGTTACTGTACAGCTAACTGAATTTTAGCAACGTATGCTTTGGCCACTTGAAAGCAAGCTCATTATCTGCAAATGACAACAAAAGTTAACTTTCTTTGTCATCTTAGTTGTCAATTAGGTAGTTGTCTCAAAGTTTTGTCTCTCAGTTTTCTAGAACAGTTTGGAAAAATGAGCAGAACTGTCACAAATTACCTGTCCTGCAGATGAGCGACCATGTAGGTGTTCCCGTGTTTCGCTGCCACATTTCTGCCGCATGTTTTACACAAAGGGAAACCATCTTCAACCAACAATCCCGCTGCACTTTTATGGAACCCAAAATACTTCCACATTTCTGACTTAACCTATTTAGATTGTGGATAAAGGGTCAGCTGCATTCACGTTGCTTTTGTTTATCAGAGTGCGCATGTGTGCCGCAAACACTCCGTATTGTGTGTCTTCATTCATTGATTGGGGTGGGGGGGGGGGGTACTGTATTGTGCAGAAAAATATAAACAATTTGTCTAAAAATGTATCTAGAGTTATTTACGGTATTTTAAAGTGTCCATGATAACAATATTGAGTATGTTCATTACTGTGATATACCGTATTAACAAATACCATCACATGTCTAATCTGACTATCATGAAATCAGTTTGTTCTCCTTTTTATCAGTGATTATCTAAACAAATCTGGCTCCTGCACTGCCTCCTGCATGCAAATTAAAATATTAGGAGAAGAAACTGTTTATTTTCCCCTCATTAAACTGGTGGAAAATACAGAAAAAGGAAGCATAGATATTGTATTTTTTTGGTTTTAAATGTATTCTTTTGTCAAACAAAACCATTTTAGATGCACTTTTTCTATTGTTGGTTGATGTTGTAAAAGAGTGTGAATACATGTTTTTTCAGCCAGATCTTTAGAAAAGAAATTATGACCAATTCTAAAAAACGTTTTAACTGAATAGCTCTGACTATTTTAAAGGAGACCTATTATGCCCCTTTTTACAAGATGTAATATAAGTCTCAGATGTCTCCAAAATGTGTCTGTGAAGTTTCAGCTCAAAATACCCCACAGATCATTTATTATACCATATTATAAATAACTCTTTTTGGGTGGAATCAAAATCACGCTGATTTAGTGTGTCTCTCTTTAAATGCAAATGAGCTGCAGCTTCCCTTCCCCCTTCAGGAAGAGGGCTGTGCCTTTACAGCTCATGCTTCGGTTACTACAGCAACAACAAATCAGAACCAATATGACTGACAGCGTAAATACCGGAGTTCAGGCAGGGCTGGACTGGGAATAGAAATCGGCCCAGGATTTTACCTAGCAACTGGCCCAAAAGTTGAGGGGAGTGCTGTTCGCTGTCCTTTTCTGCATGTCGCAGCGCCGTTTTGTGGACCGTTCTGCATAACTCTGCGGCTCATTTTAGCTTATCGCAGCCCAGTTCGCCTGTTTCACGGCTGACCCATTGGCCCACTCTGTTCTCCCAACCCCAGTGACTTCACTTTAGAGCAGAAACGAAAACAGTTCATTTTGACACACTGTTTTTGATTAATAGAAATATAAGAAAGAGGAGTGGGTGGACTTTTAACATTGTAGGGTGGTTGTGTACACACACTGCCGACTCACATTTATGTACAAACACCATGTAAAAGTGAATTTTGCATAATAGGTCCCCTTTAATGTAAATAATTACACAGTAATAATTGTGTTTAGTTTTGTTTTCATGTTAACAATTTGCTTACAATGAAGGTGCCAACTATGATAAGAACAGAAAAGTTTTCACTTATATAATTTGGCAGTGTACCATTCTTATCAGTGTACCATTTTTGTGTTGATTTTGATGGGTTTTTTTGGATCATTGTCCTGCTGGAAGATCCAACCAGGGCCCATTGTAAGCTTTCTGGCAGAGGTAGCCAGGTACTTAATAGAGACCATAATGCCATGTATCTGAACAAGATGTCCAGGACCTCTGGCAGAAAAACAACTGCACAACATTCAAGATGCTGCACCACATTTAACCGTTGGCATTGGGTACTTCATCTCTGTGACCGGCAAACCCATCTCTGGTGTTTGTTGCCAAAAAGTAGGGATGCACCGAGACCACATTTTCTCTTCCGATTCTGATATCGGAAATCAGTATCGGCCGATACCGATCCGATACCAGTGTTGTTTTTTTGCATAATCAGTTTAGAATATCTTTACAATATTGTGTGGAACTAATTGGGTGTGCTCTTTAATATGTTACCAGTAATTCCAGTATAAGTGTTCAGTAGAAAAGCATTTTTTTTTTTATTTTTTTTTTGCACAATTTTTCTGGACTTTAATGGATTCAGATCTCTTTTTTTGTTAATTTAGTTGTAAGATATCAGCTCGCATTTCATTCACACAGTTATTTTTTGGAACCCATTCAACTTAAATATTATTATAATTTGTTAACAAATAATAATATATTATAATAGTAATATATCTCAATCATGCACCTTTAATTTTTAAACCCGTATGCTTTTATTTTGACATTCTGAACCATCCAGGAAGTCCTGTAAGTGTTTAATTTCCTTCTTATTTAAATTATTGAGTATCTCCATCTGAGATGGTGTTTGTGAGTAGTGCCCAAATCTTGCACACCGCTGTGAAGGCTAAAATTAGCAGCGAGTGTGTGTCAACAGAGCAGCGTCATTCAATAACGTGTTGGAGCTGCACGTGCATTTAATAAATGTACTTATTAAACAAAGACTTTTGTGATTCACAGAGCTATCGCACGTCTTCTGTGGCTTTGAATAAAATGCACAAGACATATGAACTACTTTAATTGTATTTATTGTTCTTTTATGTAATTTTTTGAGCTTGACGGTAACGAACATGACTAACACACAGTGTTGGATTTGGATCAGGCTCATCAGACCGATACCGATCCATCTAAAAGCTTCAGTATCAGAGCCAATACAGATCCAGGTTTCGGATCAGTGGATTCCTACCAAAAAGCCCTTTTTTTTTTTTTCTTTTTTTTTGTTTTGTTTGTTTGTTTCATCTGACCATAGAACCCGGTCGCATTTGAAGTTCCAGTAGTGTCTGGCAAACTGAAGATGCTTGAGTTTGTTGTTGGATGAGAGCAGAGGATTTTTTTCTTGAGACTCTCCCAAACAACTTGTGGTGATGTAGGTGATTTCTATTTTTTTTTATATAGACTTTCTGACCCCAAGAACCAATTAATTTCTGCAATTCTCCAGCTGTGATCCTTGAAAATTCTTTGGCCACTTCAACCATCCTCCTCACTGTGAGTGGGTAGACACACGTCCTCTTCCAGGCCGATTCTTAACATCTTCAGTTGATTTGGAATTTCTTTATTATTGCCTTAATGGTGGAAATGGGTATTTTCTTATAGCCACTTCCCATTTTGTGAAGCTCAACAACCTTTTGCCGCACATCAGAACTATATTCTCACTGTGATTGATGATCAAGGTAATTTGGCCTGTGTGTTGCCTCATATTTATACCCCTGTGAAACATTAAGTCATGACTGAACAATTTCTTGTTCATGGTCACCCAGATGCACAATTTTTTTTAAAAATATGAATGAGAACATACTTCAGAGATATTTGACTCTAGGGGTGCCAATAATTGTAACCAATGTGTTTTGGAGAAAATATTTAATAATGAGATATTTCCCCTCTTTCAATTGTTTTACTTTAATTGTTTTTCACTGCCTTCTTTGCTCATATCTACCAAGGGTGACAATATTTTTGGCCACTACTGTAAAAAGGGTTTTCACATTTGAGTCCTCTTAAAAAACTAAAAAAAAAATAATTACAACAGTGATACATGGAGGGAAAAATAAATAAATAAATAAACCTCACAATCACATTGCCTAATATGTGAAAGGGTCAGCTGACTTTTCATCAGATATATTTATATATAATTTTTTTTCTTTTAAACCTGTCAACTTGAATATGATGTTATTGCAGTATAATAATAATAATAATAATAATGTTATGAAATTATTATATAAATATATTTCAGATTCAAACTTTTTGTTGATTCAAAACAAAACAGGATAAAACATAATATAAATGCACAGAATCAACTTTTAACCCCTTTAAACCCTCACTGATTCACCATCCCCCTCCCAATTCCCAACCCCCAACAAACAACACCATTTTCAAAGCTTGTGTTATTCACATCTAATATAAACACACACACACACACTCACAAAACATTTTTAGAAAACAAAAATAAACAAATAAAGAGAAAAAAGAAAAGTAAAATTCCACAAAGTATACAATTTTTGAATTTAGACCATAATCGTGTTTCTCTCCACATGTTCTTCACTGAGAGCCTTCCAGAAAGGACAGGCATTTGCCCCATTTCTTAACATACACATCTAATCCGTCAAGCTGCTTATATGACATCCTTTCAAATACCGTCACCCCACCCAACTCGGTGAACCATTCCCGAAATGAGGGAGCGCCACTCAACCTCTCATCCTCCAAGAACCATCTGCCTGCCAATCACTACACCAGCCTGGAACCAACACCCTGCATATTTGTCACCCACTTCAATAACCGCAAAGAAATTTGAGTGTCTAAAGCCTCACATATACATTTCTGGACTCTGAGACCTAGAAATTCTAAATTCCTGTGCTATATTTTCAAATGATGTCAAAGCTCTGTTTTATAAAGGTTACCAAGTGTAGCAACAACCCTCTCCAACCATTCTTTCCAGAAAAAAGGGGGACTTACACAGTAATACACAATTTGTTAATACACAATTTGGGGTTGCTTGAGGAAACATTTAGGTAAGTATCAGAATTGAACATACAGGAAATTTTTGTCCATACTGAATGTAAATGTGAAATAATAATGTGAAGCATTTTCACTTCAATAGGAAATTTGATATACTTTGCAATGGTGAGATTGGGGCAAGGACTGCTTGTTCAATGTTGTACAAGGGAGAGGCTATCTCAGTGGAAGAGACCAATGGGCCAGGTCTCTGAGACTAAAAGCATAGTAAAAAAAAAAATCAGGGAGGTCTAAACCTCCTTTGTCAATTGGTTGTGTATCTTACTGAAATGCAACCGATGCCATTTACCATTCCAAATAAAAGACTTAGATACTCTATCAAATTAGTTCAATAAGAATGAGGAACTTCTAGAGGGATAGACTGTAGTAGATTATTGAATTTGGGGATACAATTCATTTTTATCACATTTACCTTCTCTGCCATAGACAAATGTAGTGAAGCCCACCTATCCACATCATACGAGAACCTTTTCATTAATGGGTCAAAATTAACTAACTCAATTTCTCAAATTTGGTGGAAATAAAATGCCTAAATATCTAATGCCTTGCTTGGGACGTTAAAAAGCGCAAGGTTGGAAAGCCATGGCAGGGCAAATATGATGTCAGCAAGAGCTTCCGATTTAGACCAATTCACCCTGTATCGTGAAAATTTGGAGACGGATTTAAAAATTTTATAAAGGCTAGGCATAGATCTACTAGGGTCAGAGACAAATAATAATATATCATCTGAGAAAAGTAGAAGTTTATCCACCACACCTCCTGCAACAATACCTGGAAAATCATCCTCTTATTGTGGCTGCTAATGATTCCAGGGCAAGACAGAACAGCAAAGGGGAGAGAGGACAACCTTGCTGTATTCTCCTGCCAAGAGACAAAAAATCTGAAATGAATCCATTAGATAGCACTGCTGCTAACGGTTGTTTATAAAGCAACTTATTCCACCCAATAAAAGTGTTCCAAAACCTGTACATTTCCAAAATCTTAAAAAGACAGTCCCATTCCACCCTATTAAATGCCCTTTCGGCATCAAGTGAGATAGAAGCGATCAGGGTCTTATCATTCTCTACCGACCACATAATACACTGGTGGCTAAAAGTTTGAATAATGTACAGATTTTGCTCTCATGGAATAAAATTGGTACTTTTATTCATCAAAGTGGCATTCAACTGATCACAATTTACAGTCAGGACATTACTGATGTAAAAAATAGCACCATCACTATTTGCAAAATAAAAGTCATTTTTGATCAAATGTAGACAGGCCCCATTTCCAGCAGCCATCACTCCAACACCTTATCCTTGAGTAATGCTAAATAGCTAATTTGGCCCTAGAAAACCACTTGTTATACCACTTGTATTGTAAAACCATTATATCAAACACTGTTGAAAGCTATTTGGTTCGTTAAATGAAGCTTAACATTGTCTTTGTGTTTGTTTTTGAGTTGCCACAGTATGCAATAGACTGGCATGTCTTAAGGTAAATATTTGGTAAAAAATGGCAAAAAAGAAACCACTTTCTATAGTAACTCATCAGTCAATCATTGTTTTGAGGAATGAAGGCTATACAATGCTTGAACTTGCAAAAAAAAAAAAAAACTTGCGTGTCGAGCGTCTTTAAAGGAAACGATCTTAAATGCAGTTATATTTAATGCGTTATAGCTTTAATTAAAGTTAAAATAATTCAGAAGCAGATCATGTAAATAACTACAAACTCCTAAACTGACATTTTTATGTGCGGTCAGTGCCTCTTCTATGAGTTGCATGAATTTCCCGATCTGAGGGGCAGAGACTGAAACTGCATCCGGCTGATGCACACTCTGTCGTGGGGATGCTCGTCCCTTGAGCGCGCACACTTTCTGCAGCTAGATTAAAACATATTGAATATAATATAAAAAAATACAAATATTTTAAAATATCTAAAAATCTTTTTTTTTTTAAAAAAAAGATGCATTCACCTGAGAAGCAGCATATAAGATATTTAGACTTACTTTTGGAGAATAGCTCTTGAATATAAGTATATTTTGTCTTTACTGCACTTGCAGAAGTATAACCAAGTAAATAATACACTTATATACAAAATGCACTTTCTGTATATTTAAGATACATTCTAAATATCTTATATGTTGCTTCTCAATTAAACGTATCTTGTTTTAAGGATTTTTAGACATTTTTAAATGGAAAACAATACAAAAACACTTGATAACAGTGTGATTTTTGCAGTGAATTTCTTTATTGAATTAAACCTATAAAAAAATGTTTCCCCCTTTAATTCAGTGAATGTCATTTAGAGGTATTTTTAAAAGATAATGTTTTTCCCTCTTTATTGTAAGTATGTTAAATGCAACCTTTTAAGTCAGGACACAAGCAGAATAATCGGTTAAGAGCTAATGATTAATCGTTGCAATAATCACAGAATAGTCGAATAATCGTTCTAATAATTGTTAGATTTATTGATTATCAAAATAATCGTTAGTTGCAGCCCTAGTCTCTAGTTTGAGAAAGAAGCCTCACATGTCCTCAGCTGACAGCTTCATTGAATTCTACCCGCTCACCACCAGTTTCATGTAATACAGTAAAGAGACGACTCAGGGGTGCAGGCCTTATGGGAAGAATTGCAAAGAAAAAGACACTTTTGAAACAGAAAAACAAAAAGAAAATGTTTGAGTGGGCAAAGAAACAGACATTGGACAACAGATAATTGGAAGAGAGTTGTAACACATAAAGGTCGGGCAAGGAGTCGGCAGGAACCGGCTAAACAGTAAACTAAGCGTAAACAAATGTGCTGCGCATCTGCGTGTGTCTCACTTTCAAATCGGTGTCTCCGGTTGCCCCTTGTCTCACTCTCCCGCTGATCAGCTGATTCAGCACCGGCTGTGTTCCATCACGGCCCAGCCAAAGCCGCCTCCTCATCACAAGAGTGTTATGGATCTTAACCCCATTGAGCTTTTGTGGGATCAGCTAGACTGTAAGGTGTGTGAGAAGTGCCCGACAAGACAGCCACAACTATGGCAAGTGCTACAGGAAGCGTGTGGTGAAATGTCACCTGAGTATCTGGACAAACGTGATTTTTTTTTTGTTGATGAGAACACTTTGAAGTAGTTTAAATGTTTGAACATTTATTTTTATTTTTTTCCAAATTGTAATAGTAATTTTGATGTTATTAAAGTCAGTGAAAATTGTGAAAATCTGTACATTGTTCAACTTTTGGCCACCAGTGTATTTATAAAACGTCTAATAATATCAGAAGAACTATGAACACAAATAAACCCCATCAGTTTTAACAGGATCCACTTTTTTCAAATTCCTTACATTGTATTAACATTTACTATTAAACTTTATTTAGCTATGAATCATCATCTACGTGATTACAGCTGTGTGGAAACTAATTATCTCCAACATTGTTCAAGTAAAAGTATTGCATAAATGCATAGACATTCATGGGGCAAAGTATTCGTGTCACAATAAACGTGTTTAAAAGAGCTTTGTGTCAGGTGGCAGTGAGAGCACAGATGAGATTAGCATGCCATTTGCATGAAGATAAGCTGCAGATGCGCTGCTCTCTGTAAAAAAAGAAAATAAATATATATATATATATTTCAGCTCCGTCAGCAGGTGATTCGTGAGGCAGCTGCAATAATTTAGAGACAAAACATTATGAATAATTCTGATGCCATTCGGGATGGACACTGTAATCGCAGCAATGTATTTATTCATATTTATCAGATATGTAAACGTCCATAATCGGTATCGGATCAGTTTAAAAAAAAAAAACAATATCAGACAATCTCATGTATTAAAGTGCCATCTATATGATTTTCTTTACCTCAAGATCTATAAAAGTCTGATCATCAGCACTGGGTGCATAAATATTTGGCAAAATAAGAGTTTGCCCATGTATTTCAGCCTCAACAATTATGAATCTTCCTAAATTATCTTTGATCTGTTTGTGACATTTAAATTGTAAATGCTTACTTAGTAATGTGATGATTCCCCTGCTCTTACTCGATCCAGTACTACAAAACACATGTCTAACCTTAACCCATAAGTATACTACTGTAAAATAATAATTTATTATTATTCAATAGTAATGTATTTCTTTATTAATTTCTTTACTTTAATCCGGTTAGACCTTAAGCCTTTATTTTAAAACTGAAGGAACTGAAGTTTCTGTTTTAGTTGAGTAGACAACATCCTTTTAATACAGTGAAATGCTCTCATCTTCCTGGCTGTCCACAAAAAAACAAAAACAATAAAACCACCTCTCTGAAATCCTTTTTATGTCAAGGTCAAAGTGGTATATGACCCATATTTTAAGAGGTGCATTCAAGCTCTGATGTGTGTCATGTGAAAGGGATTTAGACAACTTTGAGCATTTTAGTCACCATTGTAATATACACTTGCCTCTGGGGTTAATGATGTAGGTTTATAACACACGCACGCATATCTCGGGGTGGGTTTGCCTCTTGCATTAAACTGGATTATCATTAATCAGAATCAGAAACAGAATGAGCTTTATTGCCAAGTATGCTTACACACAAGTAATTTGTCAGGGCGACAGAAGAGAATGCAACGTATATACAGTATCTCACAAAAGTGAGTACACCCTCACATTCTTGTAAATATTTGATTATATCTTTTCATGTGACAACATGAAAATAACTCAACACATAGCCATTAATGTCTAAACCGCTGGCAACAAAAGTGAGTACACCCCTTAGTGAAAATGTACAAATTGGGCCCAAAGTGACAATATTTTGTGTAGCCACCATTATTTTCCAGCACTGCTTTAACCCTCTTGGGCATGGAGTTCACCAGAGCCTCACAGGTTGGTGAACCCCCCCCAGCACTCATACGTCTATTTCCCAAAGACAACCTCTGGATATGACGCTGAGCATGTGCACTCAACTTTGGCCACTTGACCATGGCGAGGCCTGTTCTGAGTGGAACCTGTCCTGTTAAACTGCTGTATGGTCTTGGCCACCGTGCTGCAGCTCAGTGTAAGGGTCTTGGCAATCTTCTTATAGCCTAGGCCATCTTTATGTAGAGCAACAATTCTTTTTTCAGATCGTCAGAGTTCTTTGCCATGAGGTGCCATGTTGACCTTCCAGTGACCAGTATGAGGGAGTGTGAGAGCAATGACACCGAATTTAACACACCTGCTCCCCATTCATACCTGAGACCTTGTAACACTAACGAGTCACATGACACCGGGGAGGGAAAATGGCTAATTGGGCCCAATTTGGAAATTTTCACCTAGGGGTGTACTCACTTTTGTTGCCAGTTTGTTTAGACATTTGTTTAGACATTAATGACTGTGTGTTGAGTTATTTTGAGGGGACAGAAAATTTACACTGTTATTCAAGCTGTATACTCACTACTTTACATTGTAGCAAAGTGTCACTTCTTCAGTGTTGTCACATGAAAATATATAATCAAATATTTACAAAAATGTGAGGGGTGTATTCACTTTTGTGAGATACTGTAAATACATACAAACATATACATTTAAACATATTAACATATAGTTTTGTAAAAAATACGATATAACAAAAAAATTGAAATATACAATAGCGCAATGTTGGAATATTTTATATACAGATATACACTTATGTGCAGGTGATGTAATGTATTGAAGAAGAGGTAGGCTATGTTAAAAAATATAAATGAAATATGGATACAAGTAGGAATGGATGGATTGTATATTGCACATGGTTGTATTGGCCAAAGGAAAGTATTCGGTGGCAGTTTTGTGGATGTGGATGGCCTAAGGGAAACTACTGTTCCTGTGTCTGGGTGTTCTGGTGCTTAGTGCTCTGTAGCACCTGCCTGGATGCAATTGTTCGAAGAGGAAGTGTACTGGGTGAATGGGGTCAAGATTGAGTTTACCAGCCCTTTTCGTCACTCTGGATGTGTACAGTTCTAGCAGGGTGGGTAGGGGAGCACCAGTAATCCTCTCAACAGTCCGAACTATCCTTTGTAGTCTTCTGATATCTGATTTCATAGCTGTACCAAACCAGACAGTTATTGAAGTGTAGAGGACCGACTCAATGATAGCTCAGTACAACTGTATCAGCAGCACCTGTGGCAGAAGTTCAACCTCTGATGGGCCTTTTTCAAAATTCAGTCAATGTGGGTCTCCCACTTCAGGTCCTGTGAGATCGTAGTGCCCAGGATCCTGATTTACTCCATTGCTGCCACAGTGCTGTTCAGAATGGTGAGCGGGGTTAATGTTGGTGTGTTCCTCCTAACCACTCTCGTCTCCACTGTTTTAAATGTGTTTAGCTCAAGGTTGTTTTGAATGCACCAGCTGGCCAGCTGTTCAACCTCATTTCTGTATGCAGACTTATCATCATCTTGGATGAGGCCGATAACTATAGTGTTGACTGCGAACTTCAGGAGCTTAACAGCGGTGTGCTTGGCAGTGCAGTCGTTGGTATACAGGGAGAAGAATAGTGGGGAGAGCACACATCCCTGGGGAGAACTAGTGCTGATTATACATGTGCTGAGGTGAATTTCCCCATTCTCACTAGCAAGTTATGGGCACAAATACATGAAAATGTATTTGAAATAAAAATACAAAATACCTCAGTTTAAATGAATTAAAATAAAATTCCAAATACTGTGTGGGGAAAAAAAACATAAAAAAAAAAAACAGTATTTTGTATCTTGAAAATACACAAAATACAGTACAATTGGCCATTCAATGAGTGTTTGTTTCATTTCTGCTTGGTATCAATATTCGACTGAAATATTTCTGGACCTATTCTGAATGTAAAGAACATTTTGTTGTACAACTGCTTAACAACTTTTGTTTTCATTTCACCTACCTCTTCAATTAATCAAAGACAATTATATATAAACAGATACATGATTACAAAAAGTGCAAAATGCTAAATAGCTGCCATTTCTATACTTATTTCTGTCCAGTGCAGCGTGCTATTACTTGTGGCGAACCCTAATAAATAAATCATGTGTAAAACAGTGGGTACTTTTCTTGCTATCTAGCAAGGGGTAATGCTTTACACACAACTAGGTAGTAAATACACAAGCAGGATCTAACACCAACAACCGATTAGTGAACAAGACTGACTAGCTTATTTTCCCCTTGTCTTTTATTCTTTCATGTTAACTAAAAGCAAATCTGAATGATGTACCATTTTAGCTTGCTAGCTAGCGATCTATCTAAAGATAGCTAGTGAACTCGCTAACGATAGTTAGACTAGATCAATAGCGGGCTGCTGACTAGTTTAGATTTCCTCACAGTTGACATGCATTGCATTGGCTGGAGAGAAGTATCATAGCTACCTTAATATTTAACAATTGCCAGCAATTATGTTTTTGCAACAAGTAGAATCAACCATCACTTACTCAATTTATCTTATGCTGAATTCCATTCAACTCAGGGTTTTCAAACTTCCTACTAGGAAAAGCACAAATGAACACTTCCAAGTAGGAATTCCAACTGGGAAACTTGTGCAGAAAGTTTCAACACATGTGCCTTTCAAGTGGAGTTAGAAATATTGTAATAACGAGTTCCAAGCACATGAACGACCCTCTAAAGTCATATTAATGAGTGGGAAATGAGTGGAATTCTAGATGAGCGTTTCCGAGTTGGGACAATGGAAGGGGCGTGTTGACATAAAAGATTATGAAAAGCAAAAATTTAGCAAAATTATTTCAACTCATTTACTTGAATAATTATATATGACAGTCAACTAATTCACTGTTTATTCATGGGCTATTGTCTTCATTGTGTAATTGTTCAAGCTTGGCTTCATCCATATTTTCTAACCACATAAATGTTTGACATGTCATTGTAATGAGTGCCTGACTTGAAGGTACAAGCTTCCTAGGTGCACTTGAAGGTAGCGTCCGATTTCGCCGAGAAGCAGGTGCGTGATGTCACACAAACATGTCGTCACAAGGGGATATATACAAAGTAAGTGATAAACATTATTAACTTTTATTACGTTAATTTATAATTGAGTCTAAGTCCTTACACACATGATGGACATGTCCGTAAACGATCTCTCTCTCCCGCACCGTCTTCTGCAGTTGGCCTTTATCCCTCTCGGAGGCTTGATTAGCCTGATACTGGACCGGGTGAGTATAATCACGACCCGGCCCCGCCCTCCGCCCTGCCACATTGATATTAAAGATACCTGTTTGGTCTAAGCAAATTGAAGTGGATCCAGAAAAGGTTCATTGATATCCTTCAGGTGGTCCAACACCAGTCTCTCAAATGACTTCATGGCCACAGATGTCAGAGCGACGGTTCTGTAGTCATTAAGTCCTTTGATCTTGGGTTTCTTTGGTACAGGGAGGATTGTGGAGCATTTGAAGCAGCAGGGAACTTCACACTGCTCCAGTGATCTGTTGAAGATCTGTGTCATGATGGGGGCCAGCTGGTCAGCACATGATTTTTAGACAAGTATCTACTATCTTTTAGCGCATTTGTACAACACCACAGCTCCTCCGAATAAAATGTCCAACAGAATGTCCGAATAATCAAAAACCAGTAAAAGATTGTTTGGCGTGTGCTGCTGAATATTCAGCAGCTCGTCTCTGGTATAACTGATCAGAAATACATTACTAAACACAGGACAAACAAACTAAATCATAAAAAGAAATGGAGGGCTCCATACCATGGCAGCCATCTGTGGCGTCATCTTGCAGAGACCTGTCTTTAAAGAAGCAGCCCTCAGGGACCCGACATTTGGCACTCAAAGAAAGCAACAGAAAAAGACAGCAGGGAGTGTAACCCTCCATGAATATTTCCATCAGTTAATCCTTAGTCTCTCGGGCTCTACTCCCATTGTGCTAGTCATCCTCTCAAATGCCTGCTTCTGGTCTTCAGTTTAATCCAACCAGCCTGTGGTTAGCTGTGGCCTGTCGCCAATGGGGCAGGATCAGTCTACTGCCCAATCAGACAATCTCTCACCAGCAGGCCACTGCCCCAAGCCTCTTCATGGAGCTCTCAACTCTCCAAGATGCAGATTATCGGCTGTACTGGGCTACACTTGCAACACAGCCTCAGGGCAAGATAGAAGGACCTGTGTTATTGCAATGAGATGGACTGGTGGGATTATTTAATTGACAATAGAGACAGACATCCACCTTAGCTAATGAAGTGCTTGGAGTGGTGCTTATTGTCTGGTGGAGGATTTATTGGGTCACATTTCAGTCCAACAGGGGTTCTTCAGAAGCTCAAAGCCATGCCAACTATTAGCCGGGTCTCAGGGTATTGCACTCTGCCTTCACTTGTTTATATGGTGAGACAGATATTAACTCTGGCCCTCAGCCCCCAAAACACTATCTGAGGTTTGACTTGGAGGTGGAATTTTGGTGACTTCCAATAATAAAATCTCAAAGCCATTTTTTGGGTCATATTGTGGTTGTTGAGCCTTGCTGTTAGTGGTGTGTTAGAAGGTGCATGGCTTTTTAATTGGAAGCTTTCTGTGTGTTTGGCCCTAGACACAGTGATGTGGAAGGACACATTTCTCCACTCATCTGTCCCACAGCCTCTGGACAGCCTGCTTGGATGGCCTTGTCAATGTCACCGACAGATGTGCCTGGATATTTCCACCCTTATTTATCCCTGTTTCACTCTCCTCATCACTCTACCTTGTTTGCCCTCTCTTTCCTCACCGTTTTTTCTCTCTCCGATCTATCTCCTCTACTCTGAATGACCTCTCTTCTGGCATGATGTGTGTGTATTTGTGTGATTACATAAAATGTGAGTGTGTTAAATGAGCTGGAACCAGAGAGTGGAAATGTAAGCACTGCAACGTGCAGGTGTGAGTGTATGTTGACGGATAAACTGTTTAGATGTTTAGTTGGTATAAAATGTATTTGAGTATTCAATGTTACATTTGTGTGTGTATACAGTGCCTTGCAAAAGTATTCAGACCCCTGACCAATTATCACATATTACTGAATTACAAATGGTGCAATGAAATGAAAAACAATACTGAAATATCTTTCTTGCATTAGTATTCAACCCCTGTGCTGTGGAAGCTGCCAGGTTACACCAATGAAAGAATTTGCACTAATGACGACACAGTCATTTTACAATTGGCATTAGGTCTGAAATGATTAATCGATGTTATCGACGATGTTGGACAATAAAAAGTTGTTGACAAAAATTTCCGTTGTTGAATATTCGTTTGATCTAATTTAATGTAACATTAGATCACTTTAAACTCTAATGATGAGAGCAGCACTGCAGCTCGCACCAAAATTAGGAGAGGAAGAATTACACAGCTCACAGTCAAGATGCACTCTAAACTTTCCAAACAGCTTCAGGTGATGTAGATCACAAAGTATGAGGGAATTATAATGCAAAAATATAAAGTAAGTAAATGCAGAAGAACTCTAGTTGTGGAATAAGTGGAACTGGAGCTGCCGCTTCACTGAAGCAAAACGGGGAAGCTCGTCCCTCGAGCGCGCACGCTTTCTGCAGCTAGATTATAACGTATTAGCTTGCGACTTATTGAATCATAATATATGTCACTGTGCATTTCTTATCTTGAAGAAAATTGGCAATACGCAGCTTTATTAATATGAGAGAGTTTGATTTTTGGTGAGTTAAAGATAGATTGAAGTGAAAAAAAAGGTGAGAGAGGGTAGTATTCACCCATTATACACTGCAACAAAATATGGATTTTGGATTTGTTTTTGTTTTGGCTTGTCTTCCAAAATAAATATGTAAAACTCTTTTAAAACAACGTACATTTTTTTTTAGCAATTATACCGCAGAAGAAAAAATTGTTATCTGAAAATGTTGAATATTTTTTTTAAAAATACACATTTTAAAATATCTATTCACCTGAGAAGCAACATATAATATATTTAGACTTACTTTTGGAGAGTAGCTCTTGAATATAAGTATATTTTGTCTTTACTGCACTCGCAGAAGTATAACCAGGTAAATAATACACTTATATACAAGATGCACTTTCTGTATATTTAAGATACAGTCTCTTAAAGCAAGCCTAAATATCTTATATGTTGCTTCTCAATTTAATTGATCTTGTTTTAAGGATTTTTAGACATTTTTTAAATGGAAAACAAGACAAAAACACTTGACAACAGTATGATTTTTTTTTTTGCAGTAAATTTCTTTACTGAAAAAAAACTTTAATTCAGTGAATGTCATTTAGAGATATTTTTAAAAGATTTTTTTTTTTTCCCTCTATATTGTTAGTAAGCACATTTAATTCAACCTTTTAAGTCAGGGCACAAGCTGAATAATCATTTAAGAGCTAATGATGAATCGTTACAATAAGCGCCGAATTGTTGAATAATCGTTAGGTTAATCGTTTATCAAAATAATCATTAGTTGCAGCTCTAATTGGCATCCACCTGTGAATCATCAAGTTGCAACAACATTTTCTGAATAAAAATCGCATTGTTGAAGGATCATTGGTCAGGCTGTGAATCTGAAGGAAAATGACCAGAGAGAATTCCACAGAAGTTAGAGATAAAGTAATAAAAATGCATTGATTAGGAAAAGGGTACAATATAATATCCAAATGTTTGAATATCCCAATGATCACAGTTGGATCAATAATCAGGAAGTGGAAGCAGCACTGCCAAGAAAAGGCCTTCCCTCAAAACTCAGCGCTCTAACAAAAAGGAGTCTTGTGAAAAGAGCTACAGAGAGGCTAACAATCACTTTGAAGAAGCTACAGATTTCAGTGGATTAATGGTGCACCAGTCAACCATATCATGAACACAGAATATTTTTGGCCTGTATGGGAGGGTGGCAAGAAGAAGCCATTACTCAAAAAGTACCATCTGAATGCACGTCTGGAGTTTACCAGAAAGCATGTGAGTGACCCAGCTGCGACGTGGGAGAAGGTTTTGTGGTCAGATGAGACCTAGATAGCGCTTTTTTGTCCAAAACTTAAAGTGCTATGTGTGGCACAAACCTAATAATTCCTATGCCTCAAGGCACACCATCCCTACAGTGAAGTATGGTGGTGGCAGCATCATGCTGTGAGGATGATTCTCATCATTAGGGACTGGGCATCTTGTTAGAATTAAAGGAAGAATGGATGGAGCAAAATATAGGGAAATACTGCAAGAGAACCTGCTTCAGTCTGCTAAAAAACTGAAGATTGGGAGGAAATTCACCTTTCAGCAGGACAATGATCCCAAGCAAAGGCCAAAGCAACACTGGAGTGGCTCAAGAACAAAAAGATAAATGTCCTACAGTGGCCCAGTCAAAGTACTGATCTCAATCCTTTTGAGAATCTGTGGCACCCAACCAACCTGAACAACCTGGAGCAAATCTGCAGAGAAGAATGGGCCAAAATCACTTTGTCACTGTGTGCAAAGCTGATACATATGTACCATTTGTAATTCGGTAATGTGAGAGAATTGGTTAGGGGTCTGAATACTTTTGCAAGGCACTGTATATATGTGCATTTTCTCTTTCTGAATTAATAACTCACTGTAGTGCAACATTGACCAAGGTGACACTAATTATATGTGCTCTTTACATTTAGTGCTCTTTACAGTCTGGCTTTTATAGCCATTCTTGGTCATATGTTAAGGACAAATCATCCATCATAATTAAATAGAGGTTTCAACCTTTGTTCTTTCATCACCATGTAACCAAACCAAGCCAGTCAGATCTCTAGCTCTGCCCACTCCCGAGAGACCCAGTGAAACATTTCTTGTTGAAAAGAGACCACATCCTTTCTGTCTGCACAGCTGATTGAGCCACACGTTCCATCTCAGCTTCTGAGAGATTGGGAAGAGTTGTGAATGGTGTAAGGCCCCATAAAGGCTAATTCCACTTCCCCAATAAATCCCAACAAACTCCAACAACACAGTTGTTGAGTTTTGGATATGATTGTTAAAGGAATAGTCCATCCCAAATGAAAATTCTGTCACTATTAACAGACAATGTAAATTTACATAGCCCAAATCAGTATGGTGACACATCAAAAACATCAAACCTCATTGGTATGGCCTGTACATGAGACTGAAGCACCAGAAAGCAGTTTATTGGAGGAAAACTGCTTAAGACAAGAAAGCAGCAGTCGTGTTCACATTCTTTGTGTAAGCGGCGTACTCTTTACCCTCAAATAACACGTGGCTTGGTCAGTAAGCAGTGATGTAATCTCTCCGTAATGGTGGTATAAATAATGAACGTGTCTGAGGAAGACTTGTTTTGTTTTCTGTTGCATTGCTTTATTTCCAGATGTCCCACAGATGTTGCTGTGTTTGTTTGCTCAAATTTCCTTAACGGCCTGCTGCAACATTGCTCTGCAATTGTAGTGTTTTCCTCTTACATCATACCCCAGGATTCCCCAGGTGCCCTTGAATACATATGCTCATGTACACTCTTCAAAAACCTATATGAACATTCCTTGTGCATTTACATAGCCACAATGCAGCTTGTTTCTTTGTTGTTTTGCTTTGAAAAGATACTTGAGGAAAGTTTATATGGTTACACATGGTTATTTAATACTGTACATCATTTTTGTTTCAGAAAAAAATTAAAACAATCCTATATTGTGATACATTGATGTTAACATGATATAAAATAACTCATACTGTAACTTATAATTTTGGTCATATTGCCCACCTCTATTTCTCAACATTCCAAATCCAACTGCCTATTTAAACAATTATAGGGGGGGGGGCAGTGTGAGATAGCCTTTAGAGAGAGTGCATGTGTGAGTTTGTGGAGCTGTGTGCTTCCGGATCTTCATTTCAGTCGTTGCACTGAAGCTGCTATGACACCTCCTGCACTCCCTGCCATTGGTCTTCTCCCCACTGCCTCTCCACAACGCTATTCAGCCCTAGAGCACCGTTATCACCGGTTCCTTAATTGACCCTTTTGTTTACACTCATCTTCAAATTAAAGCAGAATCACAGACAACGTGCAAGCGCTCACCACTCTAGAAATACCAGGTGAATGATGGAGAACGCAGCACTGAAATAAATTAAGTCGCTGTAAATCACACTGGGACGTGTTGGTGGATCTCAGCGCTTGAGCGCTGCTGAGTTCTTCTGGAGAGGATTGATTTCAGAGGGTCTGTAATTGGGGAAGTGGAGTTAATGGAATGTGCTGGAAAGAAATCCTGGTCAATGGAGGTGGTTAAAGATGACATGCAATATAATATATACAATATAGAATACATATACAATAAAAATAAAATAAAATAAGAGTATATAAAAATATATATGCAGTAGTTATATTGTGGAGAATATATTCGACAGTCCAGTGTGTGATATAAGATGATGATTAATAAAGTGCAGTGCTGATTGTTGGTCGTGGAGATCAAGTGTTCAAAAGTCTTATTGCTTAGGGGAAGAAGCTGTCATGTAGTCGGCTGGTGCGGGTCCTGATGCTGTGATACCGCCTGCCTGATGGAAGCAGTGAGAGCAGTCCATGACTCGGGTGGCTGGAGTCTGTGATGATCCTCTGAGCTTTTTTCACACACCGCCTGTTATATATGTAGCTCACCTTCGATGATGTTTCTGGCAGTTCACACCACCCTTTGCAGGTCTTTGCAGTTGTGGGCAGTGCTATTTCTATACCAGGCGGTGATGCAGCCAGTCAGGATTCTCTCTACAGTACTGGTGTAGAACCATGTGAGGATGTGTTGGTTCATTCCAAACTTCCTCAGCCGTCTCAGGAAGAAGAGGCGCTGGTGAGCCTTTTTCACAACGCCTCAGTGTAGACGGACCATGTGAGTTTCTCAGTGATGTGGACACCGAGGAACTTGAAGCTGCTGGCTCTCTCCACCGGTGCTCTATTAATGGTGATGGGGCTGTGTTCTGTCTTTCCTCCTGAAGTCCACTACAAGCTCCTTGGTCTTACTGACATTAAGGGAGAGGTTGTGCTCCTGACTACAGCATGTC
Source organism: Moxostoma hubbsi (assembly GCA_032164185.1). Taxonomy (NCBI): domain Eukaryota; kingdom Metazoa; phylum Chordata; class Actinopteri; order Cypriniformes; family Catostomidae; genus Moxostoma; species Moxostoma hubbsi. The sequence goes on along the minus strand of JAVLUX010000021.1, from coordinate 21,974,679 downwards.
AGTGTGCATCTCCTCTCTGTAGGCTGTTTCATCATTGTCAGTGATCAGACCTACCACCGTCGTATCGTCAGCAAACTTAATGATGGCATTGGAGCTATGTGTTGCCACACAGTCATGTGTGTAAAGGGAATACAGGAGTGGGCTGAGAACACAGCCCTGCAGGGCTCCAGTGTTGAGGGTCAGTGATGAGGAGATGTTGCTGCCCATTCTAACCACCTGACGTCTGCCTGACAGGAAATCCAGGATCCAGCTGCACAGCGAGCTGTTTAAGCCCAGAGCCCGGAGTTTCACATCAAGCTTGGATGGCACTATGGTGTTGAATGCTGAGCTGTAGTCTACAAACAGCATTCTCACATATGTGTTCCTTTTTACCAGGTGGGAGAGAGCAGTGTGTATTGTAGATGCAATGGGTCCAAAGAGGTGGGCAGCACAGAGCAGATGTGATCTCTGATTTACCTCTCAAAGCATTTGCGAATGATGGGGGTCAGAGCAACAGGACGCCAGTCATTTAGGCAAGTGATTTTGGCTTGCTTTGGTACAGGCACAATGGTTGACATTTTGAAGCATGTGGGGACTACAGACAGGGAGAGGGACAGGTTGAAAATGGTGATGCCATTAGATGTCATTCGCATTTAAACCTTAGTAGCAGTAATGTTAGAGTTTAGAGTTTCTGATCTTCAAATTCATTGATTTGTTTTTCATCACTCAAAACTGTTCACAGTAAAAATAAATATTTAAATAAATAATAGGATGTAAAACACCTTTATTTTGAACTCAATTGTTTTCTGTATTAGATCTTACACAAGCATTCTTTCACAGCAAATATGTAAATATATATAGAGAGATCGAATACCTTTGAAAAGGCTGTAGTTTTAACTCTTTGTTTTATTTTCCCTCTCCACCTCAACACCTCAAGGGTCAAGCAGCTTTATGACCCATGGTTGTGCTGCAGTGCCCTTGAGCAAGTTATTTATGAAGATGTCTAGTTGTTAATTAGTTTTTTCATGACCTTAATGACAAAGTGGAAATACCACCGCCATCTAATTTAAAACCTTAATGATTTTGTTTTTTCAGTGGTTGACAAAATGACTGATAAAACAGATTTTTCCAAGGTGCGACACCTGGCAAGACACCAGGTTTTAATATACTGTACCCAAGTGTGGATGAGATTTGAGAGCTATGGATGAGGGGAAGATATACCAATACTTTTGTTCCATTTATAGAGATTTTTTTATGCTTTGGAAAAGAGCAGCTTGGGCATCCTTTTGTGTACCACTGAAAAGCCATAGGGGTTTGGAACAGTATGAGGAAGTAGGGTTGCACGGTATACCGGTGCCTTGGTAGTACTGCGATACTAAAACTTCAAATTACTGCCAGTGCCACTGTATTTTTTAAACTGAAGTATCGTCAATACAGAAGTACCGTAAATTATATTGTACTGTATGTGTGGTAGTAAATATTATTCTAGCTAAAACCTTCATTTGAATCAGACCTATAATGTAGTTTTTTTGAGTGGCATCTCTTTCACGTAGTGCCCTTTAAGAGCACAAAATGCTGTTTAGAATTTGCCCCTTATATGGTGTTGTTTATTTTTTAAAGTGTGGTTTTTCCATGCTTCAAACACGCACGTCTGAATCAGCATGTTAAATTGTCAGTCGATCTCCCAGTGGATAATATGGATTTAATGAAAACTTTGGAGAGTGAGAAACTTTTTATAAAAACACAATTCACATTGCGAGATTTGGAATTATTCTGGGTTTTGCCTGATGAGACAGGGAAAACTCATCTGCTGTGAATGTCGACAGAAATTTCAAGTCAAATGGGGAAACACCAGCAATCTTATTATACACCTTCGGACACATCCCACTGCTTGTGCAGATTACACATGAGTTAGTGCCACTTCATTTAACTTATGCTTTAACTTAATGCTTAACCTTTACAGATTTACTGTTTAAAAAAAAACAAAAAAAACATTGCACTTGTTACAAATGCATGGTGATGGTAACTTCGCACTTATGATCAGATCGGTTTGATCACGCCCCTGAGGCATGCAATCACAGTGGTGTGCAATCTGCATTCACACTGCTGTTTACCAGGAGAGAGGGGCTGAAGCGATTGAAATAATTAAACAGCTGCTCAAAATAGTCTTTTTAATATCACAGTATCTTTATTTGTGTTACCAACATTCAAATAATCACAGAAATAATGGAATAATTGTTTAAATGGTTGCCATTTGATGCACTGATGATGTTGTTTTTTTTGTTTATTTTTACATCAAACTAAGAATGTAGGCTAATAAGTAACCAGTTAGTCCTTTTGAGCTTTCTCCCAGTTCATCCATCATTTATTTTCACCACTTCCAGAGTAACAAGTGGAATGGCTAGTTTCTAAGAACCACCTTTGTTAGGAAAAACATCCTAAAAAGCAGCATTGCAACTAGATTTTGTAGATTTGAGAAACATTACATTTTATTTTTATAAATTGTTAAGAATTAACTCAACATCATGTGGTATTGTGATACTATTTGGTGTTGTGATACTTTAGCTGGTATTGTATCGTAAGATGTGATTATGGTATAGTGACATCCCTATAATTCATAACTTTAACCTGGACATAAGAAGTGCAGAGAAGGGTCAGCTACTTTTCATTTCTGGACTTCAGAAATTGGAACTTGGTTTCTTTTTTGTTTGACTTTCTCTCCATTTCCATGGAACTCCATTTTGTAATTTTGTGAGGTTCTTTTTCAAGCTTATTCATATTATAAGCAATTTGCTTCTGCACAAATAATTGTACCTAAATTCTCCAGGGCATGTTTTCCTGCATATCTCATCTAATTTGCTGATAAGCTCCAACTTCTCCGCCCCTGAGTGGAGAGGGAAAAAATAAATAAAACTCATAAAAATCTAAACAACTTTTTTTTCCCTTTTTTTTTTTTGCATTGATACTTTCAGAATTTATTTAATACTGAATTCACCCAAAAATCATCCCAGAAAATTAGAAAAAAATAGGCCACATTTTTCTGGTCTTGGGTATGTGTGATTTTTGTTCAAATCACATACACCTCAAATTTGACCTATTGACACTGGTTGATCTCACGTCTCGGAGGCAGATATGTGTAAAAGCTGTGCCCACTGCTGAGGATTAAGACAGTATTTGTCAGGATAAAAAGATTAAATGGAAATAGGATCGCCTCTCTGCTTTATCTCCTCTGCATGCTTTCTTTTGTAGCAGAGATGATGAAATGCCTTCTGAGAGGATAAGTGTTTCTTCAGGGATGTGAGAGGCCTCCGTCTGCCTTATTTTTCTAGTGGTGATGTCGTTCTATCAGCCTTACTATTAAAACGTATTCTTTCTTTCATGTTCAGATATTCTCACTGATGAATTTCAAATGATTTATGAGTGGTCCTTACTATCCCCCCCCCCCCCCCCCACATTGCTGATTTATGATAAGATTTATCTGGAGTTTTTCCCTTCATTCGAATCATTTTCAATCTTGCTTTTCTTTTTCATCCTATGTCTGGCTCGTAGTTCCAGGTATAATTAAGTCATTCACTGTCATTAAATTGGCAGCCATTTGTTATTCTACGCCCCCCTCCCCCTGCTTTGTGTCGATCTCACCCTTGTGGCCTGCAAATTGGGAGAAACGCTTGTCTTATAAAATGTCATTGAGATTGCAGCATCTTAAAAGGGTATTTCACTTATTGCTTCTCTCCTCCCTCCACTCATCCTTTTTTTTTTTTTTAGATATGCCCATGATTCTGACTATTGCCAGCCCAGCCCTCCACAATCTCCAATATGATAATTTTTTAATCTTTTCCCTTGTCATTGCACATGGAGCTCTGTCACGTTTCACGAGTCTCTCACGACTCCCTGCCGGAGCGATGAGTCACAGCCATTCATAGTCCATTGCCAGTCACATCCTGACCATACGCTCACCACTGCTACCTGGTTTGTTGGTGCAGTGATAGGAAATGAGAGTTTGGTATTTTTGTCTTTTTAGAGCTCTGTGGGCTTTTGTGTTAGAGATCAAATTAAATTTTTTATTTTTTTGTTTTGTTAATGGTCGATAACATTACTGACATTTTTATGTTCAAATATGTGATTACCATTATGCAGAAAGATTATTTTTTTTTTTTTTTAATTGTTTTCTCTTTTTTTTCTTTTTGACAGTTATAAGTAAATGAATATGATTTTGACTACTATGGTAACACATTATGAATACAACTATTAATATTTTAATAAGAATTTTTATATTTCATGCCGTTATTCCGCCAAAACAGTGAAGACCCGCCAAGGCATGTAATCCACAAGACCCATGACAGGGTCCTGTGGGATCTGGCACCAAGATGTTAGCAGCAGATCCTTCAAGTCCTTTAAGTTGTGAGGTCTAGCTACCGTGGATCTGACTTTTTGGTCCGGCACATACCACAGATGCTCAATCGGATTGAGATCTAGGGAATTTGGATGCCAGGGCATCATCTTGAACTCTGTCATGTTCCTCAAACTATTCCTGAAAAAATAAATATATATATATATATATATATATATATATATATATATATATATATATATATATATGTGTGTGTGTGTGTGTATGTGTGTGTGTGTGTGTGTGTGTGTGTGTGTGCGCGTGTGTGTGAAAGCGATTATCAGTCTTTTTATATTTTGTTTGCTTGTACATGCCAGCTGACAGTCAGTGGACAACCAAATTAATAAAGGGGTAGATGGTGTTTGTCTGGTTCCTGCAGGAAGCTAATATAAGTGAATTCAGCTGTCTCCAGTGCTGTCAAACAGTCAGCCAGTCAGAATACTCTCCACAGGCTAAGGGAATTTAGCCAATCTACTAGCACCCTGCACAAGAGACGACTCACTGGAGATGTGGGTTATGATAAATTTTGTGTAAATTAATGGACCATAGAGTAAAATATTTCACTGCTTATTTTATACTGCATAGTATATAGTACTGCTTTGCATAATGCCATGAAAAACATTTCAAAGAGTAGCATGCTATATTGTTGGCACAAGGTCTCATTTGACCTGATTACAAACATGTTAATTCAGCAAGTGGTGTCCAGTTGTAAAAGAAAGTAAAAAATCCAGTTACATCATAAACATTTAGTAGTCAGCTCAATTATTGAGTCGGAGTCAGAGATTTCAACTGATATTACTCCCATTTCATTCATCACACTAGAAATTAAAAGTCAAGGTGACCTTGCTGTAAGTGCTCTACACTTTGCACTGTGCACTGCCGTTTTCTGCACATTTTTGCAAATGTAGTAGGTCATCCAGGGTATTCTATGCATACAGAAAATTGGCATACTGTGCATAGTAAACAGACTTCTTCTGTACATACTGCAGAAAAAATAAAATGATGGTAGTATGCTGTTCTGAATAAGACTTGCAAAGAATCATGGAGGAAATAGAGTCAAATAAGTGGAAAAGAGAGGAGTTCAGGGGCTGGGAGTGGAGGGTAGAGTTGGGAGATTGTTGGTACTGGGATTCTTCCAGGAATGATAGCCATGCTTTTAGTATCTCTATCAATATTGAATTAGTCAGTGGAGAATGGCTCTCACTGGGACTTTGACACTCTGCAGAGGTTGGTTTGTGTGTTTGTGGAGAAGATGCTGTTGAACTTAAATGTTAACTAATTGTTTAGTTTAAATGCCTTTGTGGTTGTGCCAATGGCATTCCCCATGTTAAACACCAGAATGCTGTTTACAATTATGTACAGTGCATCCGGAAAGTATTCAGAGCGCTTCAAACATTTTATGTTACAGCCTTATTCCAAAATGGATTAAATTCATTATTTTCCTCAAAATCCTACAAGCAATACCCCATAATGACCACGTGAAAGACGTTTGTTTGAAATCTTTGCAAATGTATTAAAAACAAAAAACGAAAAAAAAAAAATCACATTTACAGTAGTATTCACAGTCTTTGTCATGACACTCAAAATTGAGCTCAGGTGCATCCTGTTTCCACTGATCATCCTTGAGATGTTTCTACAAATTGATTGGAGTCCACCTGTGGTAAATTCAGTTGATTGGACATGATTTAGAAAGGCACACACCTGTCTATATAAGGTCCCACAGTTAACAGTGCATGTCAGAGCACAAAACAAGCCATGAAGTCCAAGGAATTTTCTGTAGACCTCTGAGACAGGATTGTATCGAGGCACAGATCTGGGGAAGGGTGCAGAAAAATTTCTGCAGCATTGAAGGTCCCAATGAGCATAGTGGCCTCCATCATCCGTAAATGGAAGAAGTTTGGAAGCACCAAACTCTTGCTAGTGCTGGCCGCCCGGCCAAACTGAGCGATCGGGGGAGAAGGGCCTTAGTCAGGGAGGTGACCAAGAGCCCGATGGTCACTCTGACAGAGCTCCAGCGTTTCTCTGTGGAGAGAAGAGAACCTTTCAGAAGAACAACCATCTCTGTAGCACTCCTCCAATCAGGCCTGTATGGTAGAGTGGCCACACGGAAGACACTCCTCAGTAAAAGGCACATGACAGCCCGACTGGAGTTTGCCAAAAGGCACCTGAAGGACTCTCAGACCATGAGAAACAAAATTCTCTGGTCTGATGAAACAAATATTGATCTCTTTGGCCTGAATGGCAAGCATCATGTCTGGAGGAAACAAGTCACCGCTCATCACCTGGTCAATACCATCCCTACAGTGAAGCATGGTGGTGGCAGCATCATGCAGTGGGGATGTTTTTCAGCGGCAGGAACTGGTAGACTAGTCAGGATCGAGGGAAAGATGAATACAGCAATGTTCAGAGACATCCTTGATGAAAACCTGCTCCAGAGCGCTCTGGACCTCAGACTGGGGTGAAGGTTCATCTTCCAATAGGACAACAACCCCAAGCACACAGCCAAGATAACAAAGGAGTGGCTACGGGACAACTCTGTGAATGTCCTTGAGTGTTCCAGCCAGAGCCCAGACTTGAACCCGATTGAACATCTCTGGAGAGATCTGAAAATGGCTGTGCACGCTCCCCATCCAACCTGATGGAGTTTGAGAGGTCCTGCAAAGAAGAATGGGAGAAACTGCCCAAAAATAGGTGTGCCAAGCTTGTAGCATCATACACAAAAGACTTGAGGTTGTAATTTGTGCAGAAGGTGCTTCAACAAAGTGTTGAGCAAAGGCTGTGAATACTTATGTTCTTGTGATTTTTTTTTTTTCCATAACAAAATATGGAAAAAGTGAAGCGCTGTCAATACTTTCCGGATGCACTGTAAATCGATTAATCTTATTCATTGATTCTGTTGGTCTAGCGTATCCGCTAACCATGCATATTGGCCTGTTCAAATCCCCTGTGAACGACTGTATTTTTATTTACATTTTTATAAAAGCATCCTTTCATTTTCAAAGGTTATGTTCAATGTCCTATGTTTATAACTACCCATGACACTGCCAAAAGATGATCTTTCAGAACAGCACTTATTTTTAGATTTTTTTTTTTTTTTTTGTGGAGAGCAAATACAAATGTCAAATTGGCCAATGGGTGAGAATAAATGAGAATAATCTCTGAGAAAGCATGAGAAAGTTCTTCAGAAACTTAATGATTTTGTTAGTTTGGCAAAATGTTCAATCTTAAATTGGTTTGACCATTTAAAAAAAGCCTTTTAACTATGTATGGAAAGCATAGATTTTGTTCTCAGTGATTCAAGCAATCTCAGAAAATTCAATAGATTTTACTGTTGAAGGGGTGGATTTATCTCTGTCTCTTCAGCCTATTGATGAGTTGAATACATTTACTAGTAATTGATCAAAAGGTAAAGTGTTTTTAGTCATGTGCATTTATTCCGGTTATAATTATTAATCAAATCAACCAAATCAAATCACTTTATTGTCACTCAACCATATACACAACTGCAACAGTGGGTGAAAGTCTAGTGTGCAGATCCGAGCAACATAGCAGTTATGAAAGTGATGAGACATATACCAATTTACAATAAAAATCAGATTTACACAACACAATTTACAAATAATAACATACAATGTACAGTATAGTGTATATATACACACAATATAGAATACACAGTATACAATAAAAAATTGTATATATAAAATATACAGTAGGCTGTATTGTGCTGTACTGACATTCAGGCTGTCAGTTGATAGTCAGTTACCAGTGTGGTGTTAAGAGAGAATATAAATTATGACAGTCCATTGTGAGATTAATGAAGTGCAATGCTGATGTATATTGATCGTGAGAGATCAAGTGTTCAAAGGTCTGATTGCCTGGGGGAGGAAGCTGTTATGGAGTTGGCTGGTGCAGGTCCTGATGCTGCTATACAGCCCGCCTGATGGTAGCCGTGCGAGCAGCCCATGGCTGAATCCTCTGATCCTTTGAGCTTTTTTTCACACATTGCCTGGTATAGATGTCCTGGAGGGAGGGAAGCTCACCTCCAATGATGTGTCTGGCAGTTCGCACCACTCTTTACAGGGCTTTGTGGTTGAGGGCAGCGCTGTTGCCGTACCAGGCGGTGATGCAGCCAGTCAGGATGCTTCTACAGTGATGGTGTAGAACCGTTTGAGAATGTGGTTGTTCATTCCAAACATCCTCTGCCATATCAGGAAGAAGAGGTGCTGGTGAGCCTTCTTCACAACAGCCTGAGTGTGGATGGACCATGTGAGTTTCTCAGTGATGTGGACACAGAGGAACTTGAAGCTGCTGACTCTCTCCACCGGTGCTCCATTAATGGTGATGGGGCTGTGTTCTCTGTCTTTTCTCCTGAAACCACCACAAGCTCTTTGGTCTTACTGATGTTGAAGAAGAGGTTGTGCTCCTGACACCAGCCTGTCAGAGTGTGCACCACCTCTCTGTAGGCTGTATCATCATTGTCAGTGATCAGACCTACCACCGGCATATCATCATATCAAACCTAATGATGGCATTGGAGATGTGTGTTGCCACACAGTCATGTGTGTACATGAAATATAGTATATTTTGGGTCATTTGGGTATTTTTCCTCTGAGGTGTGACTGAGGGTCTGATCCAGGTCAGGAATGCCGTTAACAGTGCTTACTCATTTAGCCAGAGAGTGGATACACATGTGAGTTGTAACCATTTCATTGCTCACTTATTCAGTTAAGAGTTTAATTTAGTTTATGTCTAAGGTCATTAATTGCTGAAACAAATGCATTCTAATGTATTCACAAAAATATATGTCTGTTATAATTATTACATAATAAATTACCTATTCTATAAATATTTGATTCTATTTTAATTAAGTCATTAGTTATGATCTTATTATTATCCATGTTTTTATGATTTGTGAAAGGATCTATTGCATACAACATATTATATAATCATTGAACTGAAACATCGAATTATGATTTTATTGTCATATTGGGTGACTATGTGCCTTTTAGGCCTTGTGTGTGTGTGTGCTCTCTTTATTTTTCTCCTTGCTCTGTCCTAATTTCCCGCAGATGGTGTGGAGGCTCTGCATTCCACCAAAGATTATGGAGAATTCCTCCCATCCTAGTGGAGATAGTGCCTACCCATTGCAATGTCTAACTCATTAAGTGTTTGGATTGTTTATGGTGCCCCATCTGTAACACCAATGATGGGAATTGATTAATTTTATGTCTCACTGATTATTGTTTGCACGAAGGTGGAAACAGACCATATTTGTAAAGTGCTAAAATGTTTGAAGTGACCTATCAGAATTTTAGAAAGTGTTGTACTGTGACATCTCTAATTCAATTTGCATTTAACTATAATTGCTTGTGAATGTTTTTGAATGGGTACTTTTTCTTTTTGTCATGCGTTTCTTTCTCTTTTGGGCTTTTTTTTTTCTTCTTCTCCTTTCTTTCTGAACCCCATTGAAGTGATTCTTATTGGAACCGCAGAGAACAATCAGTAAACTCTATCTCAATTGATTGCAAACCTCAGTCTGCTATTTTATTCCTCAATATTCATATTGGGGACCCAGCTGTTACCTCCTACACTGCAAATTTTTGTTGTCAGATCCAGTTACAATTTTAATTGATTTATTTAAAACAATTTAGTAAATTTTTTGTCTCTGTATGTGTTTTACAAAATTGTTTTCATTATATATGTTAAAATAGGGTTCCTGCGGATCCTTAAGTCTTAAAAGGCATTGAATTTATTCATCTAAAAATAAGGCCTTGATTTGATATTAAAATCATTCTGTCAAAAGTCTTAAAATGCCAAGACATGGGAAGTAGGATTTTATTAATAGTTTTTTTCTGATGTTGCTATTTAAAATCACAAAATAATCTGTAACATCTATATTTTTTAAATATAATTTACAGAATGCTTCCCGCATTAACGTCAAGCAGATCAGGATAGTGGAACTAACAACACTCATGTTTTATTTGCGGCCGGGATGCTCAGAGCAGATGCACTATCTGCTACATAACGGCGACATGAAGTGAAAATTCAAAGAATTTTGGCTATTTAGTGATGGGCAATAGCTTCGCTACAAATACTACATTTCTGAGTAGCGAGGTGGTAGCTTTGCTAGTTTCTAAATCAAGTAGCTTGTCAGTAGCAAAGCTTTATTTTTGATTAGGTAGGTAGCTTTAACAAAGTCTACACCACTACATCATACATCACATCGATGTTTACTATCGGCAGTTTTGAATCGGAACTAAAGATATCTGACTCATCTGAGTCGATTCTTTACAATTAATTGGTCAAATGTGGTAGCAAAGCTGTCTGAATCGGTTTGCAATTTAACCTGAATGACTCTGAATGATCTGCTGAACTGCTGATCTCACTTGGTAACAAGCTCACGGAATATTTAAAAAATATGGAAAATACATTTTACCACCCAAAGAGTCAAAACATTTAGTAGCCTACACAAAAACATAAAAAATGTACCATGGCATTACCATGTTTTTTCGACATGTTCCATTACCTGTGGGCACCATGTTAACACAATGGTATGTGAAGAAGTTAATCATATAGTGATGCGCCATAATACCATAGTATTCTTTGAATTACACTGAAGAACCTTTTAAATGTATTTTTTTATTTGTTTATTTTACAGTATCTAAATATGCTATCAAATTACCATGATAGTACCATTGCATTATTTGAAGTACTTTGAAGCAACATGCAAATGCAAAATAGTACATAAATATGGTAATTGTATCTCAGACTACCATAGTATTACCATCTGATACCATCAGATATCACATTGTTATTGCCTAGATGTGCGCGCACGCACACACACACACAATAAATTTGCCTCTGAGTGACACATTATTATTGGCTTTTTAATTGTGTATTTTGAATATGCATTAAATGCATTCCACAATGAAAGCACATAATGAATACGAGAAACATACAGTACTGTGCTAAAGTTTTAGGCACTTGTGATAAATGTTGAATAGTGTGGATGTCTTAAAAAATAAATTACATAAATACTTTTAATTTATCACTTAATGTCATGCAAAGTCCAGTAAACAAAAAAAAAGCTAAATCAACATTCGGTGTGACCACCTTTGCCTTTAAAACGGCACCAATTCTGCTAGGTAGACCTGGGCACAGTTTTTCTTGGTTGATGACAGATAGGATGTTCCAAGCTTCTTTGAGAATTTGCCACAGTTCTTCTATTTATTTAGGCTGTCTCAGTTGCTTCGTCTCATTACGAAGCAACTGAGACCATGACATCTGTTGCAGGGCTCCCTGTTCTTCTATTCTTATCTCTTCTATTTACAAAAGTAAAGTTTGGGAGCCTAACATTTATGTTTCGTATTGACACACTAAAGCTAATGATATAAATAACAGTCTTAAGAAAAATGCTTTTGTGAAACATCTTCTGTATTAAAACTTTTGCACAGTTCTGTAGTTCTCAGCCATTTGTGTCTTTTACTGATGATTCATGGTTATGTCATTTAATGTTAGTGTGTTCCACTCTATAAAGTGTTACATAGATTACCAAAAAAGTCATGTTTTATTTCACAATAAACATTTAGGCAAAATTGTCCCTAACCCTAAGTAATTTATATATTTTTCTTAAATTTTGGTTATTGTAAAGTTGGTCTTAAATTTAATTCCGAGTGGCATTAAAAAGTCTTAAATCTAACTTGCCTTATACTGTAGGAAATCTGTAAAAAATACATTAAAATCTGCAGCAAAGCTTCAAATGCATCCTGTCTGACCTGATATGAACCCAGGCCACTGAATGTACTGCCAGTAGGATTATCCACTGGACTAGTGTCCCAGCTTAATTTGGTCAGTCACTTGGTTGATTTTTAGGTTAATCAAGTCATTATTCATTCGTAAGAAATAAAAGCAATTGAAAGTATATTATTGACACACATTAATATTGCAATTAAAATAATTCCATTTGCGATTTACTGCACCGACAAGTGTAATCGCCAGTTTCCATCCGAACCAATGTCCCACGGTAACTTGGCAAACCAGATCTTAAACTCTGTCATATTCGTTAGAACAGACATCAATGAAACAAAGTGGGTTAATAATGATTCCAGCATTTATTTATTTTTATAATGTGCGAAGCGTTTTTCTTTGCTCTTTGGCAATTCACATTGAACGAATCTGCTGAAAAGGCAAGTGAAATTATTTACATGCGCACACACACATACCCAGTTAACACGATCCCCAGTTGATCCATAACACCGGCTCTGCTTTGCCCTAAAAAAAAATGCGCGGGCTTGTGCTGTGGCGTGACGTCATTGCTTACAAAAATGTCCCATTTCATTGGCTAGGCATTAACCAATAAAACGACTTCATTGAACCTTCCCCCTTCAAACACTGGTCTTGCTGTCTCGGACAAGGATTTTGCAAGTGCGCAAGTGAGTTTTACTACAGGTTTTTTGTAATAGTTGCAAAAGTCAAGGTGTGAAGTTTTAAAGTTGCAGTGTGAGATTTGAGAGGTTGTAAGTGCCAATTTGTGGATGTACTGCGAAAATGATTTAACTGCAAAAGTTATTGTGTAATACAAGTTTTTGTCTGTAGTTGTATTTATGTGAATGTGATGTTGCACATTTGTGACTACTAGTCTGCAATTGTGAATTCAAAATTTGAATTACTGTCTGTGAGTGCAGATTTCATCATTCAACTTCAAATGTGTATTTTACTAGTTTTCACAAGGTTCTGTAAGTGTAAATTTCAACTTACAAATATTTATTGTACAAGTTCTCAAATCCAAATATGCAAGCTCTCGAGTTTTGCTACTGATTTAAAATAATAAATATTTTGTCATGTTGAAATTTAGAAATTGGTATTTAAATTGGTATTGCTATTATATTTTGCATAAAGAAAATTAAGTGAACTACTGGGACTATTAAGATACTGGGACTATCAATTCACATGATCGTAGCTCTTTTGGACGTTTTACTTTTACTATTCCCATTGTTTCTAATGATGATTCTCATAACAATCTTTTTTCTTAAGATTATGTACAATCTTTTTTTTTTATTAAAATCATTGAAAATGAAATGCAGCACCATGGGAGCACTACTACGATGTATAAATACCATTTAAATAATAAATGTTTTTTTCACATTTTGGTAATGAGAATATCATGATGACATAATGGGGAATAAAATTAACTGTAATAAAAATAATGTCACAATGTAAAATATATTAAAAATAGCCTTTATTTTCGATATGCAAAATACACATTTCTATTTATGTCTTGTTGACTTTGGAGTAAAGTAAGGCCGGGACATTTTCTGAACCGTTTTTTTTTTTTTTTGAGAATCACCCCTGTATGGCTCAGCTGTATTGACCTTTCTCTGTATATGTAAGCTCATAACCTCTTTGCATTCGTCCAGTTATTGGGATCAAATCTCCCAGCACAACATCATGCTTTACCTTTCACTCTTGCTTTCACCTTGTTTAAATGCCCCTCCTGGATCTTTCTACTACTGGATCAGCAAACATAAATATTGTGTGATAGAATTGCCAGAGTCTCTGAAATTGGTCAAGGGGAGGGTTCTTATCTCTGCGTGGTTTGTCAATACCTATGCATCAGTACACACAGATACACAAAGCACTTCAGTGGTCTTCAGATTATATCTAGGAGAGAAGAGTGCACTGCCTGAGACGGACACTTCGCAAATGAGAGAGTGCAAATATTGACTGCACCATGACGCATCTGAGCAAGAGTCATCTATCAAAGCCTCACCACATGTCCTCTCTGTCCTCATTACAGGTGTCTGAACACACGCTGAGATTCACACACTTCCACCCATGACAAATCAACTAACTGACTGACCGATTTATCAAGCTCTCCTAAGATTAGCTGCAGCTTCAAGAGATGTAAGTGGTTTTTTTTTTATTGTTTTATTAACAGATTCTGTCACTGAAATTTTTGTTGCAATTTGATTAGGCTGATATTGGAAGTAGATTATATTGTATTAGACTTTTCCAAAAAATAAAAAATAAAGAGAATAATAATTTTTCTATGGAAAGTTTATTTTCTCTGGAAATGTTTTTTTCTGTTTAAGATTCCTTAGTTCTGAAATTTTCTATATTTGATCTACTATAAATACAAATGATTGTTGCCTGATTTCTAAGTTAAAACTTGTTTCACTTCAGTATTTTTGTTTACGAACATCAAAACTTTGAAGAGATTCCAGATGTTTATTAGACCTCAAGAAATCATTAAACATGTTTTTTTTTTTTTAACAAGTCAACTCCACACGGTAAGCTCCATTTTTATTTAAAGTTCAAGAAATATACTCCGTTTAGGATTAAATCAATATGTGCGATCTATCTATTTTATCAGTTTCATTGTCTTCAGCGGACATTTGACTCCATTGAAAGACTTTCTTGTGACATTCCACATTCCAGCTTAGTAGGTGGTGTTAACGCACCATAAACTAGATTGCCAACTGCCAGTAAAGATTACAAGAAGAAGAAATACTTTATTGCCTGTGTCAACAATTTAGCATACGTGAACGCACTTTGGATCATGAAAAAAAGGTTTAAGTAAATGGAAAATACATTAACAGCAATGGTGCTGATATCTGAGTTCTTGTTGAATGCATTGTGAATGATGTCTTGTTCGGTACACAATAATATAATTTTAGCCAGATAGCTAGATTGCGGCTATCTAGCTTCATTACTGGTTTACATGACAACAGGGCGAGGTAGCTGGTAATACTTCCTAACAGGCTGATTTAATGACTGTGATTCAGTTAGCTAGTTTAGTGTTTAACTTCAAACGTTTTCCGCGACTTGCACCTGATTGGATCTAGATGTCGGACATATGCTAAATATCGAAAATTACTAAAAAGTTTATAATTTCTCATTTTGATTTTATTAAATTTTTTTCAATAAATGTCAATATCGTTTTATCGGCCAGTCCTAATATATAGTATTTTATATGTAAAATATTTGCCATCACATCTGTTGTTTACCATAACAAAACTATCAGCTAAATATATCAGCCAGAATTTCTCTATCAGTCCATCCCTACTGTTTTTGATGAAGGGGATGACTATTTTTAATAGTTTTGTTGTTGTTGATTTATCCCATATCAAATCTGAGACCCTTCGCTACTGATTTCCATCTTATTACACAAATCTGATGCAGAAATAATTGTGTGAACCTTGTACATCACTCAGGCAAGATATAATTTTCATCATATTTATCGTCATTATTCATTAGTGCCACACATATCAACACAATCTTCACCTCTCACTTCTGATAGGCTTGGCGGCATGGAAACAAAGTCTTAATTCCACTACAGTGAACAAAACTCTCAAAGGTGTTTGCTGTCATTTCCGTTGATTAGCTTTCCAAAGTTTTTGACTGATCTGCAGTTTCTGTACAAACAGTTTGATCTCTGTTCTGACACAAGCTTAGAAAGTCACAATTTATTAAGCCAACCAGGGATTTTGAATTCAGACAGAGAGTATACATTCTTTGACTTTTCTCTGAGTATACTTTGTATGTGTACCTTTTAATTGCATATTGAGTTTCAGTGCAACTCGAGAGCTGGACTAATTTAAATGTATTTGACCACAGAGCCAGGAGGAGCTTTTATGTGTCAAGACACACACATACACTTCCTGGGCATGTTATGGGGCAGATCTCAGTGGAAAATACAAGCTCCCCAGGTCTTTGATGTGTACCTCCTCTCATATCTCACCTCACCCACTCACTGTCGTTCTGAATAGGCAGCCACATTCCCATTAATTCACCTGTATAAACGTTATGGGCTGCATTCCTAAGAGAGACACAAAGAGACAATCAAAGCAGGGAATATCTGATGACTCTGTAAATATGCATTGAAAACTATCTTGATTTGATATTGTTTGCTCTGTTGAGATTGTTGAACTGTGCAATCGGCTGCCTCTCTGTTCTTAGATCTTATTCACTTCTCCACTTCAGTTCAAAGACATTTTTAATGTGGCAGTATAAACATAACAGTCTTTGAGTATTTACTCTGGATCTCAAATAATGAGAATGACTTAGTTGTGACCATAATACAGGGCGAAGTGATGAGTTTTTGTGGTTGTCTCTTAAGGAGAGCTGCACACTGTTGTTTGTCATATGCAGCCCCTCCATCCATACTGAGAATAATGGCAATAACCCATCCATTGAAATCAGTATAAAAGAATTGATTGAAGCTGTGACTTGCATTGATTGGAGAGCTAGCAGAGAGAGCCGAGAGTATTACTGTATAGAATCAGGTGTATTGTGCTATGGACGCTCGATATATTCCCTGTCCCCCTCTGAACTCAGCTCAATCAAAAAAATCTCTGCTTTGTCGCAGTAATGACACTGGCCGATGTGATAGATGACTCTCTTACCCAATTGGAGAGCTGTCATTTTTTTCCTCCCCTGGCACTGATTTGATATGAGTTTAGACTGAGGCCTAGATGTTTAGCCTGTATTGTGATTTTTGTTTTACTCTTATGGAGGGCTTGATAAACACAGATTTTCCGATACATTATCCCCATTGGAAAGATCTGATATTGATTCTTAAAATCCCAAGATCGATATATTAATTTATTTCTTTTTACAGTGGATGCATGAATTTTATTTGATTTACTGTGAATTAAATGTGTTGAGTTTCTCTGTGGAAATGATAACATAAAATGCTTAATAGCTATTTAATATGTGTAGTTTCCACCTCTCTTATTGCGTTAATGTATGGAAATGTGCTAATGTGAAAATAAAGTGATAGTGGAACAAATCACATTCACAATTAACATCACAATCAGCCGATTATGTAATAATCAGGCCTGTTAAATTGAAACTAAAATATTGCCAAATGAATCTAATTGGTATAGAATGGAGAGCTTGTGTATCAAATGAATTTGTGTTCCCAATGTTTTCAGTCTGCACTAAAAACGAGCACTGTTGTTGACAAGCCCTCGAATCAGCCTATTTCTCCTAAGTATGGTAATAGTAAAGACATAATTACTAGTTTTACTTTGTAAATAATATATAAGTAAATAATATTTAAAAACATTAAATACTCATCTAAATTCCTCATCAGTTTTTGTTTTTGTTTTTGAGTGGCTCAGGAATCAGGTTCTGGACTCAAAAAACCCAATTAATCTAATCTTTCCATAGACAAGCTGTTTGTTAACGATACATTTTATCTTTTAAGGCAGCCTACCATGTTCTCTGAGGTTGTAAATTGTGGTTTGTAAATTTTTTCAACTTCATATAAAAGTCATTCCTGTTAAATAACCATTCTTTCCATGATCTTGAAGGGGAAATGCCACCAATCAGTGAATTGCATCTAACAAATACCAAAAAAAGAGCTATGAAGCGACGCCCACTCCTAAATTGAATTTTTTGCAATATTCTTCAAATATTATATTCTATACTTATAATCTGCAACTTTAAATCAAGTTTTATGTCTTCCAATCATTTTGATTACGTCATTCGCAATGCTTAATGGAATTGTTTGTTCCCTCCTAACAGACTGTAAGTGCACAGTCATGTACCTTGGCCTTTTTGTATGATTTTTTAAGTACTTTTTTAGCTTCAAATCAAAGTTTGTAATTTTGTGTTTCACCTTAGGGCTGATGTTTTGGTTCATGGCTTAGAACTCTTTTTATGAAAGATTTTATGAAATCCCTAAGGGAAAAATTATAGGAGAAAATACTTTTGGAACCACAGACAGCGGAAAAAAAGAAGTGCAGACACTGTTGTGCTCCATTAAAGCAATTTGATATCAGACGTGTTTGTTATTGCTATGGTCATTTGTTATAGTCAGTACTATGCTAAAGTGATTTTTTTTTTTTTATTTTCAATAAAACTCTGACCTGAAGTTATCTATATCAAACAGGTATATTTGTAAAATGTTAAGTTTCTGCCATGACAAATATTTTCTTGCTCACCCCCGAAGTCTGATGATGCAACAGTTTGAGAACAACTGTATATGAGTGATTTAAAGAACTGTGACACTGATCCATACGTACATATAGTCAGTGATGTTCATGGAAATCACTTTTGGGTCCAGCAGTTTGCTCTGTGGGTATATTTGTGTTTATATTCCGATTTAGCCCCCCCCCCCCACACTTCTGGTTTGATATTCGTGTTGCCTGTGAGTGGGTGTGCAATGTTGAGTTAGTGCATGTACAATGTTGAGTTAGTGCAGACATGCATTTGCAAGTGGGCATGTCTGCTTACATGAATGATTCCTATTATTATGCAATGCACATTCTTCAATGTGTAAGAGAGTAAGAATGCCTCCACGAAGCAGCACAGTGACATGCCTAAAAGTGTGTGTGTGTGTGTGTGTGTGTGTGTGTGTGTGTGTGTGTGTATTATTATTATTTGTTTTTTCAATTCAGACCTCCCCTACGAAGGAAGGATTCATTATTCAGAGGGGCCATGCATGCACATCCTCTTGCTTGTATAATTCTGTATGGCTCTATTTGTCTGGTGAGAGAAAAGGCGAGTTTGTGCTTGTGGGGTCCTCCAGGACTTTTGTGTGCATGGTAGGATTGATCACTGAATGAATGGAGCATACTGGCAAGCACCTTCCACAGACAGATACAAAGTGAAAAGATAACCACAGGGAAATTGTGCCAAATACATTTTAATTGAAGCAGAGAGGCATTCTTGTTTTGGGGGTGGATGGGAGTGCCTTAAACCCTGGCCAGGAAAATGGCGATAGAGAAAGTAGGGTCGCTCTCTTTTACGCTTTCAGATACACACAAATGCACCCACCCCCCGTATCTTTTTCTCACACTTACACAATCAAACACACTGAATCCTCAGGTTCATAGAGGCAGCTTTTGGCACTGATTGGCCAGCTGTGACAGCATGCCATCTTATTGAAGCCAAAGGGAGCTCTGATTTTCAAACTACATTTGTTTTACGATATATAACAGAGGGACATTAGGTACAGGATGTGGGTGGTTTGTGGATGTGTGACTTGACAGCAAGTGTGGATCCATTGTCATTTGTCTTTTTGCCTCTCTAGAAGTCTTTGCATAGTTTGACCAATTAGAAAGCTCTACATACTCCTGTCACAATGACATTGGTGACAGGAGCTGGTCGTGATTGGCCACTGTGACATCTTGCTGGCAATTTATCAATTTGTAGCTTACTCTTCTCCCTCTATTCCTCTATCCACTTAACTCGCATCTGAAAACACACTCTTACTCTGAGACACACACACTTATTTTCCCCACAATTTCTGCTTTCTCTTGAGCTACATTTACTCAGCAGTAGAGATGTAATGGTATGAAAATTTCATATCACGATTATCGTGACCAAAACTAACACGTTAGTTTTTGTAACACAAAAAGTACGGATACACACTGAAATAATTTAAACACGTTTTATATTTGAAAATCAACAAACAACAAATACAATTAATAAACTAGGGAATAGCAAATATTATTATTATTATTATTATTATTATTATTAATATTATTATTATTATTAACTTACACATTTTAAATGATCAAAATATGTTGTCGGGTTCTTTCACGTCTCACGCTCTCTCCTTTCGTACAAACACAACTGGTGCCATCATGTGTCTCTGTTATTTTCGATTGTATTGAAAATGAAGTCAGAGGACTTCAGAATTTGTATTGGACGATTGTTTTGTAGACTGCAATGGATTCTAAAATAATTAAAGAACAGGTCAAATTTTTAAACATTCATCTCAAATCAGTATTTCATGTCCCCGTAATTATTTGAAAAGCCGTGTATTAGTGGAATCAATGTATATCTCTTCATGTCGTGCATATTTGTTACTGTCTTGTTTTCTTGTTTGTTTGTTTTGGCTCAAAGCCATGCACTTGCACTTGAAACTTTTTCTTTGCAAAGCTTGCATTGTTTACAAGTGAGAAGACATTATTTCAACCCAATTAAATATTGTGTCTGACTATTTACTTTTCCACATACTTTTCTTCAACTCATGCACTGAGCAAAAAGTTAACTTACCTTGCATGCACGATAAAGTGATGGATGGTTGTCACGAAGATGACACGCCAGATTGCGTTGTCCCATTTTGCAGCGACATTCCTCTTGCAAGCTCTGCATACAGAGTTGCCATCTTCTACGAATTTTCCCTCAGCATTCTTATAAAATCCAAAATATTGAATCTGTGTTCGAAACGGATTGATTTTATTACAATCCTGCCTCTCATCCACACTAGAGTGGAATTTTTTTCTATGAAAGTTGAGCATTTCGAAAAAGCTCTTCTTTACTGCAAACTTTGGAAGACAATTACGTAATAGCGAACTGAAATGGATTGGTATGGATGTGGCCTTTGTTTTCAGGAGTTACAACCAAATTTTGGAATCCTTCTGGAATAAGAACTAAAGTTAAAGAAATGTCAGAACATTTTAGGTATATGCTTAAAATCTGAGATGTGATTGGTTAGAGTACATCTCTATGTTGCTTGATTCTGAGTTCTCATTATTCTTGAGAAGGAAAGTTTCCATCCAATCACTGCACTGTCTCATGCATGAGCTCGAATTACAGGGAAGAGTTCAAAAACCCTCAGGGATGTGACAGAGGTTCTGGCCTGCAAGTTCAACTGCACTTGCAGAAAAAAATAGGACTTTGCATTAAACACAGTGGTGAGACAGAAATCCCTCTTCAGATCCGACCACTGTCCGTAACCGGACCAGAGAGAGCACGTGCTACGCGCACTCAAATATGCAGCAGCTGTTTGTTAGATGCCGTATTCAATCATATCTTCACATACATCTGATCGGGGACAGGATAAAACAGCATCTTGTTCAAAAACAGAAGACAATGGTAAAATCTCAAAATCATGTCATCTCTATTTTTGGAATGCATTCCATTGTGCGAAAATTACAGGGAATATGTTGTCCTGACACCAAAATTAGAAAACTGGATAACTTCACACAGACATGGTTAGAGTTGCCTCTAGTGTCTTGTTAAACAAATTATGTTTAAGGATTTTGGCTATACTTTCGAAACCGTGTATGTTTAATGGTTAATATGTCTCGCTGAATGCAAATTTCTTTTTCTTTTTTTTTAAATTTTCTTCTTCACTCTTGACACGTTCACACTTCTGTCCTGATTGACAATCAGAAAAGTATCCAACAAATCTTTTTTCTTTTTTTCAAGCCTTAGTCGGCAACTAGTCTTTGTGTTTAGTTTGTCATGACAAGAGGAACCTATCTTTTGAGGTTTTGTTGTTGACTCTGTGGTCTGACTTTAAACTATTAAGAAGCATTTCAGAGAAAGACAACAACAAGCTTCATGCTTTTATTTTAGCCAAGTGACGTAATAGATGTAGAGATGTAAACAAGCTCTCCTATAGCATATCTGACTAGATGGAGAGTTAAACACAAATCTGAGAGGTAATGGTACATGCTAACATTAGCAATTATGTTGTTTCCAGGAAGCATTGCTATGAGCAAAAAGGTAAGGTGCTTTAGTTGTGACTAATTCCCTTGCTGTTCCCCACTCAGACTTTCTACTTTCTATGAATGTTGCCTAGCAATATTGCATATTTGCATTACAATATGCTCATGTTACAAATCTCATTAGTCGAGACTGTCTGGACAGAGCATTTGTATAATTTTTTTGTAGGAGATTTTGGGCAGGTTTTCCACAAAGTGACTAGCAGGTGTAGTAGATGTAGATGAAAATAAGTATTATAAAATTGTTCTGACTCTTTCTTTTGTTTTCTAAATTTTTATTGGATGAGCAACAGTTAAAGCAATTATAAAATGGCCGATATATGCACACTTGTGACCACACATTAATTTTGAGCATTACCTCAATGTACAGGTCAGTGACAAATAAGTTTGTCTAAGGTGATAAAAGTGAGAAATTATTTAAAACATGTCAGGTTTGTAGAAATGATACGTTGTGTCCATGTTGGTTTCAGAAATGTATGAAAAATATTTATAGCATTTTCTTCAAAAAATTTATTGTATAACTTATATTAAGTTGTATTAAAATACATTCCTTGTACCTTGAATACTTGAGCTGAATGTACACAACTTAAACATTAATTTCAAAAAGTTCAAACATGCAGTATTTATCAAGTTTAAACTTTTTTTTTTTTTTTTTTACAAATATGCATTTTTGAGTCATATATATATATATATATATATATATATATATATATATATATGATCAATACAGTCTGTAGATGATGCCTTAAGAATCCTTTGAGTCTAAATCAATTTGCAATTGGATTACCCAAATGTATTTAATGAATACACCAGCATTTTGAGCAAATGTCTGGAGATGTACTTGCGTGTCATTGCGTTTCCTTGCATTGTGTTTCCTTACTATGGCTTGGTTCTTTGGCTCTTTGTAGAAAGTCCATTCTGTTGAAGTCTTGGGCTCTATTATGATTGTTGATAGTTGTTGTCTCGATGTATAATGAGCTGGGCTTTGAAGCGAGACCTTCTGCAAGGTGGACTCGCGACATCCGTTGGGTGTGTGAACCGTAGAGCAGAGAGTGAGAGGCTTCCTCGGGACTTTGGGTCCCGAGTTTCCTTGAACTCTACATGGCATGGAGGCTACGATTGCGGAGCTTCGGAGGACGTGAAGAGCAAGAAAGCCGAAGAAGAGAGAATACAGAGAGAGAAGGGGAGTTCTTTCTTGGTAAGAAACTTCTGAACTGAAATTGGCCACACCCCAAAGGTGTCCTGAGCCAATCAGAAGTGGCTTTTCAGAGTCACATGGTCATCTGGTCTGTCCTTTTCAAAGTTGATTTACAATAATTTGTGTGGAGGATTCATACAAACTTCCCGCTCATACTAGTACTGAATGTTTAATCATGAGCATTTATATATTGAATACGGTACAAGAGACATGACATTCGTTGTTATGCCATTCTCTACGTAAACAAGCAAGAATTTACATAGTAAATATGGCATACTTTCATGATTATTATAAATGGAAGTAACAAAACATGAAAATCCCTGACTACAAATCATACTGGTTAATTCATTGGTTTTACAACATGGATAATACATTACACATCATGAGAAACCTGATTGTCAGTGTATATTATTAATTTGCCAGTTATAAAAGTAATCACAGGTCAAAGTAATTTTCAGAATTATCTAGCAAGGCTAGGTATTGTGTACATTTTGGGTTAGATCATCAAAGTATAGTAACTGTGTGTAATGTTCATGGGTTAAGATGAGATGTCTTAATATTAGGATCGTGCAAACACTGGGGCTTTAACAAGGAAACCTTTCAAAGAAAGCCTGCTTTAGCTCTGTGTGGAAGTTCAGAAGGTCGTGCTGAGTCTGCCCCATGCCACCATCCCATGGGTTGAGGGGCCTCTGACCTATGGCCTCTTTTGTTTAAATTACGCTGTTTTAGTCTCTATGGCCATTTTATTGTCCAAAGGCAGGCCTCCACTAGATTTCTTGGTGCCTAGTTGAGCAGAATCTTTTAATTTATGACATTGAGGATTTCCAGGATTATTTCCAGTTTTCTAATTTCAAGTAATTTTGCAGCAATTGTTCGCTCTTCTGCACCTAATTTACGACAATATCTAAAAAATAATTCAGTGAAAACTTGGAAACAACTGAGGAATATACTTTTATTTTCCAGTTACTAACATTTAAAAATAACGTTTTCAATCTGGAAGAATTGAAAGGGACATCTTTCCTGTTTGCGTTCCGCAAAAAATATTTGTTCATTTTCGGTTTTTGTTTCTTGGAACATTTTTAGTCCCTGATTAATAATAAGAAGAAGAAGAATATTAATAATGATATGTTTATTGAACATTTATGTCTTTATCATATTGCTTTTGCCAGCATTATATAAAAGGGCTTTGTGTCATGCCCAAGAACACAACTTAACCGCAGTAAAATTATTTTAACACAGTCTTTCTTGGCTTACTGCTTTATTTAATCATGCCTGCAACATACTCTTCACACACTTGCAATGCTTTAACATGCACATATAATTGGTGCTCTGAGTAACTTGAACACATGCACCGCGTGTCACCTCTGTCCTGGAAGTGACTGTGGATTCTCTGGGTGTGTGCGCTCTTTGCCTCTCTGA
The DNA here is from genome assembly GCA_032164185.1 of Moxostoma hubbsi. NCBI lineage: Eukaryota > Metazoa > Chordata > Actinopteri > Cypriniformes > Catostomidae > Moxostoma > Moxostoma hubbsi. The sequence continues at coordinate 21,950,225 of JAVLUX010000021.1, read as the reverse complement.
TGGCCTGGGTCAGTTTGGCCTTCGCTGTTCTTAGGGCAGCCTTGTCGCCTGCTCTGAAGGCGGAGTCTCGGGTCCTCAGCAGCGCACGCACCTCCGCAGTCAACCACGGCTTCTGGTTGGATCGTGTGGTGATGGTCTTGGAGAAGGTGACATCATCAATGCAATTGCTGATGTAGCTGGTCACTGATGCTGTGTATTCCTCCAAGTTGGTAGTGTCGCCATATGTTGCAGCCTCCCTGAACATCAGGGTGAGCGTTCTGCAGTTCGCTCATAGCCCCATACAGTTCACAGAGCGCTTTCTTAGCGTTAGCTGAATGGCGACATCTGGAACTCTGTCGCTGAGCCACGTCTCGGTGAAAACAAAGACGCAGCAGTCTCTAAGCTCACGCTGCATCTGCTGGAGTCAGTACAGTTTATTGTCCAGGGAGCAAACATTTGAGAGCAGGATAGACGGGAGTGCCAGCCGGCTAGGGTTTGTTTTTAGCCTAGGTGCTGTTACCATTGGTCTGGCAGATTGTATAGTCAGAAAGGACTATTCAAGCATGCCTACAACATGCCACACTTGACCTTGCTAGACTTTCAGTTTGAATATGGCTTTGGCCAGCACTCTTAGAACTCAGTGTTCCCATATGTGAGGCAGTCAAGGCAGAGCTAAACTGTGCAAACAGGACTTGACTCTTTTTCACTTTCTCTCCATCCTCCTACGCTTAATCTTCACTTCCTTATGATGATGCAGAGCTAGACCTGTCACTCTTTGCCTCTCTCTCTCACACTCTCTGAGTTGCAGAATGGACCTCTCAATGTCAGAATCAGGCTTATTAAAGGGATGTTCACCCTCACAGTGATTTTTACTGTCAAAGTATCCTGAAGTCTTCAATTTGTATAGTGCTTTTCACAATACACAGTTTCAAAACTCTTATTCCATAACGAGAGTGCTTCTGTATTTACTTACTTGGTATTTTTGTATAAATCCCTTGTACTTTGCAATCTACATAAGCTGAAGCTGTTTGGAAGGTTTAGTGTGCATCTGGACTGTGAGAAGGAACTGTGTAATTCTTCCTCTTCTCAGTCTTGCACAAAGTGCAGTGCTGCTCTCGCGCATCATCATTAGAGATTAAAGTTCATGTTACGTTAAATGAGATCAAACGACTATTCGACTGACATTTTTTTGTCGACAATTTTTTATTGTCGACGTTGTCGATAACATCGACTAATCGTTTCAGCCCTATTTATTACATCCATTTTTGCAGTTTATTTCTCTCTCTCTCTTTTAGAGAACTACCGTAAATACTCTTGAAAAAGACACCCCACAATTCATACACCTTTGAAAGGCTATTGATAAATGTATTTTTGATGATGAAATTGTTGCGTGGGCTGCAAAAGATGGCATTAGGGTGCATGTTGAGTAGCACTGCTATACAGGAACTTCACTTGGTCTTTTGAGATCAGGGAGGCCTGGGGGGTCATCCAGCGGTCGGGGTAAACCAGACAGATGGTCAGATTCCTTCATTCTGCTTTTGGAGCAGGCATGCATCCCCTATCCCACACATGCACACACGGTGGGTGGCCAGCTGTGCTTCCCTCTGTAGTGTACAGGAACGAAGGTTTATTCTCCACAACTGTGTGTGGTGCTGCGCAGGGTGGGAATGGCTTGCTCTCAAGGTAAAAGGATCTCTGCTGACTCTTTGGAATAATGCTGTCCTGCTTTCTCAGTTGACTTGATCCCCACTCCTCTAAATATCTCCAGATCATCTGCAATATACTTGCAATTACCAGCCTGGTTACAGCATAGTTATCATGCAGCCATGAGCCAGCACATTCTCTCTCACACACAGACATTGACAATGATCACACACTTCTGCATTGTGGCAAAGCTCCAGAGCTTGGATTAGTGGGGATAATAGGTATTACATTTTCACTGGCAAAGTAAATATTTTGACATGGTTTTCTTGTTGCCAATGGGCACATCATGGCTGCCACCTGCAAGAGGATGAGTTTGAATTGCGTCTGACTGACTGCCTACTGCAGTACACTCTCACAACAAATGGACCCTCTAATGAGGTGCCATTTTTATTCTGCGTTAATGAGAGAGATTAACCCTCAATATCTTTCAGCATGGGAATCTGCTAATGGAACTCCTGATATTTTTTTTCTACTCCTTACTCTTTTCCTTCTCTTGGGAATTAAATGTTTTATCTGCTTCCCTCCAGCCATTCTATCGTTGCTATGCTTCTTGTCATTCTTAACCAGATCTGGTCTCTCTCAAAACGTTTGATGGTAAATTAACAATGAGCATTAATAAGTGTAGATGAGTAGGATTTTAGAGTGATGCTTTACTGAGAATGAGTCATGGCAGGCCCACATGGAATCTACAACTGCAGACATCTGTAGAAAGCTCTGCAGATTTTTGCTGAATTTGAAAGGCCATCATTCACAAAGTTCTGTGTGTTTATTAAAGCTGCATTGTTTAATTTCTACGCCACTGGCATCATCAAACGGAATTGCAAAATTAAACATTACTTTCATCGGATTTTCAGAAGACTCTCCATCTACCATGCATCAAACAAACAGATTGTCCCACCCCAAACACATGTCATTGGGTGATTAAGTGAGCCTGTTTATATGCACACCAAAATGCTGAGAATTATCAAAAATCTATTTTTTGCAAAACACAAAATTGGGGTAATGGCCAAAAATCACTGTTTATGACCATACCCTGATAAAGTAAAGCCATTTATGGTGTTTACATGGTTTTACATGTTGTCAGTTTATTGAGCATAACTGGTGTAGCCTTGTGCATGTTAGCATGAATGGTGCTATGTCAGGCTCATCAAGTCGCTCACCAATCATTTTGTTTATATGCAAATAAGAGAGTGGTTTATTCCAAGGTTTTTGCAGAAAATGGCATTCTGACGTCATGTAAGTGCAATCACAGTTTTTCATATGCTGCTTAAGAGATTAAGAGAAAGCGGGTTCATGTAAATGAGCTCTGTGCATCAACAGAACAATGTTCTGATAACACCAATAGTTTTTACATTATTTTAGTATACTTAATGCTACCAATAAGAGTGTAGTATTCGCAGCTATTTTAACACATTTTAGTATGTTTAAATTCATTCAACATAATTCTGCAGATTTTCCCCAAATATATACAGAAAATGCTAAAGCAGCCCACAGATTCCAACTGGGAATAGTCATGGGTGTAATCGGATAAAAGCATTTGGCCACTCATATGGAGAAAGAGCAGGTGTGATGACCTCACAATGTGTTGTTTCCTCAGCTGTCTCATTTCGTTTCATGTTTTCTCTCTTTCTTACCATTAGACTTCTTCTGAAAAAAAATATGGTCCTGATGTAGAGGTGGCTTTACAGCAGATTTAAGCTTGTCCCAGCAGTGTTATGGAGTCTCATTGTCCTCTCTAGTTAAGACCAGTTTGCTAATTGCTGTCCCATAATCCCACAATTAACAGAGAAAGTGCTGCAAGTGTTATCAGGTGATCTGTGGCCAGTGAGGGTGAACCCTGCTGGAGCTCTTCAACATTCAGCTCACATCAGTAAATCAGCTTAGTTTTGTTAATACCTTTTCTATCACTCATAAAAGTTTTTGCACTATTTTCCAAGAGAGATACCGGCATCCTCAAAACAAATCCTAGCAGCCCTTTATTAGATCCGCCAGCCTCATTCTCATATAGCACTCTGAGAAATAGATAAGTTAAACACTTTAAAGAAGTAGTTTAGCTACACTTAACATCCCCAATTGGGAGTCTGAATGGGATGAGAAGCAGAATAAGGCTTTTATCTGTCCACATTGAACAAAATTAATTGACTTGATTGACAGAGTTCAGCTCACAGAAAGATTCAAATGGAACTGACATCCAAACATTTTAGTTTTTTTATTTTAATTATTATTATTATTATTATTCCTCTTCTGTTTTTTCCCTCTCAGCTGAGATCAGAAATGCCATAGAGAAGATGAATGTGGTGATGGAGGGGGAAATTTTATCCTTTCTTTTTTGTTTTTTGTTCTTTCTGTGTTTCATGAATCGGAGTGAGTCTATTTGGTGTGTTATTCATAGTGAATAATCAGAGGGGGCAAGTGCCCTGTGGAATTTGAAGGTCAGCATTGTGTTGTTTGGGTAGGGAGGGCTTGACCCTGGGGTTGCTGAGGGGAAGGGGCTGGAGAGAGGGTCCTTGCGTGTTCCCCCTTTGTCTCTTTGTTTCAGACTTTTTGTGGTTCAGAGTGTGAGCATAGCTGTTGTCATCCTGCGGTCTCCTCACAGTTAGGGATTCTGAATTATGGTTCAGATTAAGCCACATTCAGCTGTTTGTTAAACATTTCCTTTTATTAAGAAAAGCTGATGCTTTTTTTCCACTGTTTAAATTTCCCCCACAGCTTGTAAATTCTATAAATAATTAAAATGTTAATTGCCCCACGAAATTGTATACATCTAAAAAAAATTATTTATTTTTTTACTATTGAAGCATTTTATTATTATGGAACCAGCAAGTATTTTTTTTCACTTGAAAATTGGATCTAGTTGGTAGGCAACAGAAGCATTACATTTAACACACTGTAGCAGTTTAAGTTAAAACTAATTTATTTTTGTAGTATGAATTGAACAGTCTGGTTTTCTTGCAGTTGTGAGGGTATGTTTTTTACAGGTGAGACTCCCATGATGTCCAAAGACCTGCACACCTTTGGCTCAAGTATGGCATAACCTTGTGGCTTAATTACAGCCCCCTCCTCCACATTGCCCAGAGAGTTGAGTTCTCTGTGCATTGTGCGTGGAAGCCCCCTGCTGGTCAATTGGTACTTTGCATGTTTTCCTGTAGGCTGTTAATTAAGGGGTGTTTGCTAAGGCAAGCATCACTGTAACTACAGCAAGGGATTTTAATTTATAAACTGTTGTGCACCGTTTGTGCTACGGACGTAAATTATACATTTTCTTCAAACTGCAACTTGAAGTGCAGTGCTGTTACTTTTTACGAGTGATCAGGCTTATGATTGTCACTTGGAGGATGATAATATGGCCGAGAGAAACCCCATATACTTTGAGGATTCTTAGCCATATGTAGGGATCAGAACAACATAGAGGCTTGGGGTTGTCTGTTTTGCTTTGGGCCCTGAAGCAAACACCCTGAACAACCTAGCAACCACCAAGAACACTACAGCAAGCACATAGGAAAATGCTAAGCATTCAGCACCCTCTCATAACACCCTAATATGGTAAAAATCTAGTTTGGTTTAGTCACATTTACATTAGAACTGCTGGTTTGATTGAATTAGGTTCTGATTTCTGTTAACAGTCAATATACAGGATAATGGTAGATTGAGCTGTTCCTTCCTAATTAGGTTAGAGCAGAAATAAACTGGAATTTGTAGGAAATCTAAGACGCCACACGTTCCACTAGCTCAGCTAGTATGGGTTAGTGGTCAGAGGTCGTATTGGCCATGAGCCATGTCAGCATTGCTGGTTAATTTATTAAGAGCCACAGGAACTGGCTCCCTCCTAGTTTGTAATCTTGGTGATATAAATCTAACCTAACACAACACGAAATACATTAAACACTGTGTCTTAACCAGGTGAACCACAATAAATAAGTGATTACAGCTACCTCTGACATGTGTGCCTTCACACTGGTACACGTGCACTGACGTAGAATTAGGGGAGACGGGGGGCATATGTACCCCCAGTGCTGTGAAGGGGGTGAATCCCCCCCCCCCACACACACCATGCATCTGTCCATATTTATATATTTATTATCAACGCTGAAAATAATTTCGTTTGAGATACCTTGCAATTGTGTTGCTGTGAGACTGTCATATTAGAGTTGGTAGCGCACAACTAGATGGCGGTGTCAAGTGGTACCTGTTATGTTTCTCAGCGCTGGCCAGGATGCATGAACTCACTGTCGTTTATTACTGGTGAGGATTTAAAAAAAATGCTGAAGTGAATTTTTATTTACTTGTATGAATCCTTGTAATTATCAGTTTTTATTAAAAATAACTATCCTGTGTAAAATGTCTACAAATGGATATGAAGCGTTCATAGATTTAAATGCGGATGTATGAAGGATTTGGTTTTCAAGTGTCAAGTGACCCCTGCAGGAATAAAACTCACAAGACAGTCAGTGGCTGACAACGTGCAATTTTGGTCTGTATGTGTGTAACCCACACAAAACTTTTGTATGAATTTAGAAAACATGAAATATATCACATGAGTCATATGTGGAGTCAGTGAAGATGTTAAAGGTGTCCATAGAAATGATCAGTTGTTTTTCATAGTGAGGAAAGCAGACAGGCATTTCAGATGAGCAGGTAAGAATTGTAATTTTCTGAAAGGGTACATATTTTTATTTAATATCAACCCTAATACTTTTTCTGAATGTTTGATATGATACAGTGTATAAATATTTAAAAGTATGCATTGAATTAGGGATAATGTGATAATGCGGTTAATATAATTGTAAGAATTTAGAACACAAGGTTAAAAACCGTGAAATGCTTTATTTACACATGGCAACAATATTAGATATAATGTATAAATGTATATAAAAAGAGAGAAAATATAAAAGAGTTTTATAGATTTATACAAGTTTTTCGTAAGATTTTGTAAGCCTAAATGAGAAAACTCTTGCGCAAATGTGTGTACTGGAGCTGTTGCTATGGTTACGGACGGTGGCTGCGTGGTACGAACCAGGTGTAACGAACTGAACATGAATTTTCAATTCACCTGAAACTGTAGCTTAAATACACAAATTCCAAAATACAACAGAGGTATTCAATCAACTAGATTTATATCCATCACTTAAAGGGATACTTCACCTCAGGGAAGATGAATGTGTATTTAAAATTGGTCATTTATAATGTATAAATGTGAAATTATTTTTGAATTTGAAGCATTCTAGACAGAGAAAAGGCAGAAAATGTATTTTTACTCATGTGGCTGAAAGACAACAACTCCCAGAATGCACTTGCTTTGCTGCCCTTACGAGGCCACTCCCAAACCACGCCTACCGGTTACAGGCGGCAGTATCTGAAAATATGATACAACTATGCTACATCGTGACTCTATAAATCGTGAGTTAGTTGATAAATTGACTGACTATGCGGGAAGAACATTATAATTCTGTGTGTCCAAACTCTGTACATGACGTCTTAGTAACAAAAAGAAAAACAAACAAAATACTCACTTTACACTAAGCCGTCCGTTTGTCCCTGCGGGCTTCGGCTGGCGTTTCCAATTTATCTTCGGGATCCTAAAATAAGTTTCCAGGACTCCCCTGTCCATGTGTGATACAAAACTTGGGTGTTCAGTTATACATGCTCATGTTATCGGTGCAGTTTCATCAGCGGATTCAGCCATCTCGTCCAGTATCGCTGAAATTCGCGACAGCAATAGGACTCTCTATCTGTTTCCATAGGCGCACAGCGAGAGCACTGACACCACCAGTCCGCCCCAACTCGAGTCTGAATATAATTTAACACTCTCTTCCTCCTGCCTGCCAAGCAGGTTTTGCTCCCCTGCTACAGCAGCTGCTCCAGCTGCCTCTGTTCATCGCTGTATTGCGGCTCGTACAGGTAGCGCGAGCATCAGATTCTCGCAACAGATCTTCGAAATCCCCTTCTGCCATTTCAACTTCAAAACTACCTTCCGCCATCGTGATTAGCCTACTTGTATACAAACTTTCTACACAGAGCAAGAGCCTGTTTTCTTAGCTTCTACAGAAAGATGGCTGACACTATCTTCACATTCTGTGAGTGAGATCCCGCCCCATATGGGCGTGGTGAAAACGTGCGGAATACTGGCTGTAGTTTTAAGCCTCTTGACCAAAAATCCTCCGATGACGCAAAATGACGATTTTTGCATCATCGGAGGATTTTTTCCAGACTAAAAATAAATAAATCTCTTGTCTCAGGGGGATATTAGGGGGGGGGGGGGGGGGGGAGCTCAGTAATTCGAAAATACTACTGGTTTTCTACTGATACAAAGCTTAATACTAAACCCTGAAGTAACCCTTTAAATTGACATTTAAATGACTGACTGAAGACGACGGATGTAAAAAGACAGACAGAACTCCTAGAAAGTAACACAACCTTAGGACAGGATGCTCCACTTATCGTCCAACAACAAACTAGTTAGTTTAATATTCTTAGCTGTGATGATTTTAAAGTGATGAATTAAAGATGCCACTTTTTTGTAATGTTTAAGCGACTATCAGCGAGGAAACTTTGAAAAGTTGCTTCTTAAATCGTCTTCATTATTTAAAGCATTGCTTCTGTACAAATTCACCACATTCAACACAAATGTCCATTTTAATCATGATCGGACTTTAAATTGCCTGCTGTAAGCAATGTTCCAGTTATATTTCATAGTACAAAGGTTTATTTGTAAGGTGTTGTGGACAGTATTTATAGTCTGTTGCCGATTCAATATGTTGGAGTGTCTGACAGAACAACAGATTGCTTTAACACACTGATGCAGAAGAAAAAAATGTTTAATGCTGTGAACTACGTTATGCACCCACAATAATCTTACATTTACACACCTTTGAAGTACTGTGGTTACATTGGTTACATTACTGAGATTGAGATGCTTATAAGCAGTGTTGTGCCCTAGATTGGAGCATCTCTTATTACATCTTATTTTTATTTATTTATTTATTTATTTGTGTGTGTGTGTGTTTATGTGTTTATCAATTTTTTTATTATAGGGCTTCCCTTAGCATACACATAACACCCAGAAATATTGTCCACTTAGACGTTTAGACAATTGTTATGTGATATGTATTTTTTGCATCACTGCTGTTGCTTATTATTAAGCATATGTGCAAATAATTGTAGAACCTGTTAACTGTAATTATTTTCTCAGACGGTAATCTAACCATCAAAACTTCACACCACGGCATCCCTTCATTGAACATATATGTTCAAACCAAATCTACGCTAGTACACGTGCCTTCAAGGTGATTACATCCATAAACACCTGACAAATCAGCCCCCTGTGTAATCTGTGTTCTTTCCTGTTTTTATATTAACCCTTTTTTTTTTGCTCTCGCTCTGCCCCATTAGCAAAGTTCTGTATTACTGGGGAAATCTCAGTGTCACAGGATATTGAGGCAAGACTTTTAATTTTGCCTCTAATTACAAAGGAGTGTTCTAATACATTTTCTGCTTCTCTTCATTTCCTTGCCTCTCACATTTAAGAAGTACATGCATTTTAGTCTGTCCATTTTACCCAGTCTGTTTCAATGCTTTGAAAAACAGGCTTTGTCAGGCAGGTGGATAAAGCTTGACTGCTCTTTTGAGGTCTTTTCACAAGTACCTAAATTGTTGGAGGTTAGAAAGTCACTGTACTGTTGGGCCGAGAGTAGGCGTTTCTACTGTACTGAAGTATCCAATTGGAGTAGGGGGTGATCATGTGGGCTCCACTCTTCTCACTTGCATTGGTAGTCACCGCATCACATCACTGTTTATTTGCATAATGTTAAGCCAACTTTGGTGCATCAACAATGGTCGTTGCCATTCATGTCACCTCAAAATGGCCCAAATTTAATCAGAAATTAATGACTTCTAGTTTTTATTTTTTCACTGCTCAATGGGTGCAGTGTGAAAACCCCTTGTTCATGTGGAAGTTTTGGACAGATTTCAAAGGTTAGTCAATCATGTTTGGATTTGAAACCAGATGTTTAGTTGTAGACATAGTGAAAAACATTCATATTTCCACCCAAGAGTTTCCACTGTCCTGTAAATCATCATAAAGCTTCTTGTTTTGTGTAATAGTCCCATGTGGACAGTTTTCTGCTTTTTTCTTTTTATACTGTATTTTTACAGTGAAATACTCTCCTCACCTTTAACATTTTGCTCTTTTTTTCTGCCTCTTGCATTTTATCTATCCCTTTTTGCCCTCTTTTATTCCTTGTTCTCTTTCTTTCCATCTTCCATTTTCTTTCCCTGTCTTTGTCCTTCTCCCAATCTCATTTCCTAATGCGCTCATGTGTACTGTTGATCTGTAAGCATGTTTGTTTTTCTGACAAGTGTAGCCTAATATACACAAGATATGCATTGTCACCCTGATCATTTCCTGGTCCAGTTCAGCTCCGATTTGCATTCGCAGTCTCACATGTGAAAGCTATTCTCTTGAGATGAGAAATGCTCAGTAGTAATTTCATCCTGCAGGGTTCCCGCAGATCCATAAAAAGTCTTAATGTCTTAAATTCAGTTTTCCAAAATGTAAGGTTATAAAAAGTAATATCTTAAATGATACAACAAAAGTCTTAATTTATATTTAAAGAGGTCTTAAATTTGGGAGTGGAAAGACAGGAATCATGATATGACCGAATTTGATTATCAAACTTCAAAAGATATGATCTAATTAAATTTACGCGCTGCGTCCTTCAGAAAAAACACAGCACTGTTGTAATTTCTCCCAGCACGTGGGGGCTTGTGAGTGTATCCAGCTGTTGCAGAGCAGTTCACAATTATTAAGCCCTATTGGAAATTTATGACAAACGTTCACTAAAGATCAACTCTTAATGATGATGATATAGTGTTGATGAAATATGACAATGTTTACTTTTAATTGTTTAAATTGCAGTACATTGTAGATTATTGTAGGAGTGCACATTTTATTTCCCTTATCTCTTTGAATTAGCAGCTGGAAGCTGTGAAGCACATACATTTAAAAATAAGTGTCCCTGGTGTATTTCAATGTTAAAGTGCCTTTAAAGTTAAAAGTTCCTCACTATGAATTACATTTAAATTCACCAATTTTAATGTGATATACGGTATATGTGGAAAACATGCCTTGAGTATTTGAAACTTGCATATAGCATACCCTGCTTTACTGATGAGCAATGTTATGTCCACAATGAACGTGTGCCCCTGCCTTTTTAAGTAAGAGTCTGTGATAAATGATTGATTTTGAGATTGTGTTGGTTTATTTTGCTATGGGGATACTGTAGTAATTTTATTTGTTCAGGTCTTGAAAAAGGTCTTAAAAAGTCTTAAATTTGGCTTTAAATATTCTGCAGCAACCCTGTCCTGGCAGTACATACCATGTGAAACCATTACGCGTGATTCAGGACTGCTGTTCTCGCTGTAACTCTCTTTCGCTGTTACCTGTTAGTATACAATATATATAATATAATATTAAATTGAATACACTGACCTGAGTGAACCTCATGAATCGCAATGTGTCATATTGGAAGCCTGCTATCTGCATACTCTAGTGTTTGCATGTTTATTAGTGTGTAGGCATTATTATGTAGAACTGTACAGCGTGGTTACAGTGCTCCCAGACTAATAGCCTAGGTTTACATTTTAGGATGCCTTTTTCTGTAAGGTTCACTGTGAGGTTGATAAATTTGTTGCAGCTAAGCACTTTGCCACCATTCTGCTTTTCTCACTATAATGCTGTGCTTTGACAGACAGATACATTTTTACATTAGAATCATCTGCTCTTATTATTAACTGTGACCAGACCCACATGTAATCTGTGTGCAGAGAACTTTTCAATGCACAGAAAGCTTTTCCGCTGAATTGGAATGCCCATCATTCACCAATCTGTACACATAAAGGTTATCGTAAACAAAAACTAAATGTAAAAACATTTATGATACTTTTATTCTAGTTTTGCAGCAGTCCGCTCAGATTCTATCTGGTTACCATGACAACGACTCTCGCACTTGGCGCACTCTGCCATCATCCAATGCAAATTAGCAATGCCCAAATGAAAATGCATGTTCATCAATCTGAAAGAAGCCGATCTATTTCTTTGCACAACACCTGAAAATGGAAATTAATTGTTTTGCTGTCACTGTAAATGTTCACTTTCCCATGGCCACAGTGTTAAATTAGAGATTGTAGGTCATATTCAAACAGCTGTACTTTTTATTTTTAAATGGTACAAGCATTTAAATTTGGAATTGTATTTTAACCAAACTTTTGTCCGCCATTGTGTGTCTCTCTCTCTCTCTCTCTCTCTCTCTCTCTCTCTCTCTCTCTCTCTCTCTCTCTCTCTCTCTCTCTCTATATATATATATATATATATATATATATATATATATATATATATATATATATATAGCATGTATCACACCACCCCAGGTGTCCCAGTTTGAGACTTTCAAAATATAGTCACCCTATAGAAAACGTGTTTGTCGTGTCTGGGACTTCAATTTTTACACATTTTAACTTAAATTTTAAGATTGATTGTTCATTGTGTTGCCAATGCATGATGTTAAAACAAAGAGAACAGAAACAAATATAATATCCAGTCATTTTTTCTGACTTTCTCTCTCCCACAAACACACACACACACACACACACACACATAATATAGGTTTGGAATAATGAACAGATTTTGCTGTTTCAGAAGGAAATTGGAAATTTGGAAATGGCATTCAACTGATCACAAAGTATAGTCAGGACATTACTGATGTAAAAAACAGCACCATCACTATTTGAAAAAAAGTAATTTTTGATCAAATCTAGACAGGCCCCATTTCCAGCAGCCATCACTCCAACACCTTATCCTTGAGTAATCATGATAAATTGCTAATTTGGTACTAGCAAATCACTTGCCATTTTATCAAACACAGTTTAAAGCTATTTGTTTTGTTAAATGAAGCTTAACATTGTATTTGTGTTTGTTTTTGAGTTGCCAAAACAATTCAATAGACTGGTATGTCTTAAGGTTATTATAAGGTCAAAAATGTCTAAAAAGAAACTGCTTTCTCTAGAAACTCATCAGTCAATCAAGGGTATCTCTCTCTCACTCTCTCACTCGTGCATCCTTCATTTAAGCAGCAGACGCTTGAGTTTAGTTTGAGCGCGTGCAAGGAAGTGCATTTTTACTGAATTTACGATGTTACACACGTATAAACATTCATAAACCCGTTAATCCGAAATGCAAATGTTATTTTGCGTCTCTAACACTATCGGTCCTGCTTATAATCGACAAAGCTGTCAGTGTTACAATTTGGAAGCACACAAGGTTGGGGCGGTCTTTTGATGCCTTTCAAATTGTTTCGCTTCCTAATTGTAAAGCTAACAGAACTACTCAGCTGCAGAGTTACAAGCACAGACTGACAGAACAAGGACAGACAAGACATAGCCGCCTGCATGATGATGCGAGTTATTCAGACCAATCGGGGAAAGCAGCAGCACAGCGTCTCCCCTTCTCTTTAATAACTTAATCTGTTAACATTTTCATTACATCTTGTCAACTTTAAACAGCCATTTTTAAAAGTTTTTCTTTAGATATTTTACTCAAAAATTAAAATTGTCATCACTTACTTACCTTCATGCTGTTGAAACCTGTATGGCTTTCTTATTTCAGTGGATATCAAAAGGAGATATTAGGGAGTTTCAGTCACTATTCACTTACATTGAATGAAAAATAAGATGCAGTGACAGTGGATTGAGACTGAGACTCTACGTTTTGCTTAACATCTATATAAATGTTATTCAGCACGTGCTAGACTTTATTCACAGCAGCAGTATCTTTGATTTTTAATGACAACAACATCGCTGCACGGGATAGACTTACAGTCTCTTCGATGAGATGTACTGCAGTTTAAAGTGTTTTTGGATTGTTCCGTTTACAAAGTATTGAAAAAAATTATTTTCAAGGACACTCAGTAGACAAAAAACTTCAGACAACATGAGTTGTGGAAAATAAGATGGGATATTGGAGCTTTTTACAGATGTATTCCGTGCATGCCATTAAAGAGACGTTAAGTCTATCCCTCACAGCCTCGTTTCCATTCCCATTAAAAATCAAACATGGCGCTACTGTGAATAAGTGGTGGCAGAAAGCCAGCCTGCTGACTTTTGTGTTAGATTTGACAGATTAGAAGATTAAACAAAAATATGACACAAAGCCATCATAAATACAAACATATTCTTAGCGATACAATTACTACAGTGCGTCCGGAAAGTTTTCACAGCACTTCACTTTTTACAAATTTTGTGTTACAGCCTTATTGCAAAATGGATTAAATTCATTATTTTCCTCAAAGTTCTACAAATAATACCCCATAATGACAACATGAAAGAAGTTTGTTTGAAATCTTTGCAAATTTATTAAAAATAAAAAAATCAAATGTACATAAGTATTCACAGCCTTTGCCATGACACTCAAAATTGAGCTCAGGTGCATCCTGTTTCCACTGATCATCCTTGATGTTTCTACAACTTGATTGGAGTCCAACTGTGGTAAATTCAGTTGATTGGACATGATTTAGAAAGGCACACACCTGTCTATATAAGGTTCCACAGTTAACAGTGCATGTCAGAGCACAAACCAAGCCATGAAGTCCAAAGACTTGTCTGTAGACCTCCGAGACAGGATTGTATCGAGGCACAGATCTGGGGAAGGGTACAGAAAAATTTCTACAGCATTGAAGGTCCCAATGAGCACAGTGGCCTCCATCATCCTTTTCTGCAAAAGGTTAGAGTGGGCAAAGACACACAGACATTGGACTGAAGATATGAGCGTTATGGATCTTAACACCATTGAGCATTTGTGGGATCAGCTAGACTGTAAGGTGCGAGAGAAGTGCCCGAAAAGACAGCCACATCTATGGCAAGTGTTACAGGAAGTGAGGGGTGAAATGTCACCTGAGAATCTGGACAAACTGACAGCTAGAATGCCAAGAATCTGCAAAGTTGTCATTGCTGAACATGGAGGATTTTTTGATGAGAACTTATTGAAGTTTAAGAAGTTCTGAATTTTTTTTTCAAATTGTAATATACATTTTTTGTGTTATTAATGTCCTGACTATATATTGTGATCAGCTGAATGCCACTTTGGTGAATAAAAGTACAAATTTCTTTCCATAAGAGCAAAATCTGTACGTTATTCCAAACTTTTGGTTGCCTGTGTATATTCTTCACATTTATTGTAGACTTTATCCACTTTGTATTTTTGCTTATTAGGGCTGAACAGTAAGAGCCCTAATATTTAGAAAAAGTAATAAAGATTACGATAATGGTTGCTGTGATTAACCCTCTGGGGTCTGAGTGTGTTTTGGGCCCTGGAGAAGTTTTGACATGCCTTGACATTTGTGCTTTTTCAGTTTCTTAATAACATATTAATGGCTAAAGTCTGATAACACTGTATTCAGCACAAACTGGGCTACAATAATATGTGAGCAACATGTGTTTACATGTTTGTATTTTTGAGAAAATAACGTTTATGCATGGTTGATGCAAGTCACTGAAATAAGGTCATATAACACATACTAAACATTTGTCCACAAGACTTTTGAGTACTGGATCTTGTAGCCTAGAGTTTTTGCTACAAAATGATGTGAAAACCATCCTGATGACTCATTCATACAAAACAATATAGCAATTGAACTTTTGTAAGACAATTTTAGTGTTGAAAGGTAATATGCGAGGAGGTGTGAATGATCATGAATATTTAGGTGATTCACACATAAGGAGAAAAAGACCCCTCCCCTGGGCCTATCAATGAGGAATGTGACAGAAAGAGAATGAATGTGAGGAGACTTAATGATCAAAATCAAGTTTTAAGTTAAAAGAAGTAATCTGAAAATACATTTTCTTTACATAAAAACTTTACTTAAATTTTAGACCTACACTACCGTATAAAAGTATTAGAAGTCTCTTCTGCTCACCAAGACTGCATTTATTTGATCCAAAATAAAGTTAAAAACATTCTGTGACCCCTTTTTACAATTTAAAAGAACAGTTTTCTATTTAAATATATTGTAAAATGCAATTTGTGATCAAAGCTGAATTTTCACCATCATTACTGCAGTCTTCAGTGTCACAAGATCTTTCAGAAATCATTTTAATATGCTGATTTTCTAATATGGGCATATTTAAAGTGCATTTTACTCATTTAACCTTAACACATATTTGCAAGCACAAGCTTTGTTGATGATAATGAGGCAGCATAAACACTAGATATAAATATAATCTAAACATTCATATTATTTTTATATCATATTACATATCATATTTATATTATACATACAATTTAAATACCTGCTTTAGCCGAAACAACATTTAAATGTATCTAAAACTTGCTTATTTGGACATATTTCAAACGTCAATACTCTGAATCCTGGCTGGCAAGTCTGGAAACACTCCCACTAGTAAAATATGTACATGTTTATATAAAATAGCATGTCAACTAATGAAAACTAAATTACTTACTCGTCCGAAATTGTATCCTCGGCTGGATCAAGTCTCTCTTCAAAATACAAATGTTCATCGGAGTCCCGCTCTTCTTCTGAGGAAAATGTTAACTCTTCCTTACAATCCTGGAGCTTTCTCGCCTGTGTATCGTTACAAACGCGCAGAAAAATGAATGAAATGTGTTTACATCAAACATCAGAGTCGGGGGCGTGTACATTTGCATTGATTGTCTCAGCACATTAGCGTATGAATGACGCGCTCTGCTGGTGGGTGTGATCACATTACAGATAATTAGATAGACCAGTAAAAACTGTACATTGCTTTGTTTCATACAGATTACATTGCAGGAGAATATTTGTTTTAAATTTGAATTGGTTTATTTAAAAGTATACATTTTAAGCTTTCTTTAGACATATGTTTCATGTTTGTGTGATAAGTATTCGCAGATTTTCAGTTCATTTTTGTGACGTGTTTCTGAAATATGTTCGAAATAAAAAGCTCACCCTTTTTATTTTCTTTATTTTACAAAAGCACAAGGTTTTGTTATTGTTAGTGTACACAAATAAAAGTAGACCCTTTATAGTCTCTAATGATGTCTTACACTTATCTGTATACCCAAAAATAACAGAGTATTTTAAGTTTCCGCTGTAATGACGAAAATATCCAGCAGGACGCGCCAGTGCGTCCGTCTACCCCAGAGGGTTAACCGAGTGAAAATTGAAGATTACAGAATTGCATGATCTGACACTTGAAGCATCACCTGACACTCGAAAAGCAGCTTTAGAACCAGGCCAATAGGCATAGTTGGTCAATTATTGTTATTTTTGATTCGTTGCGCAGCGAATATCATAATGTATGTGGTTAATGCATTGCAAATGAGCAACTTGACAAAACTAGAACAAACATATTATAATCAACCAGGCATAGACATGCTGTAAATAACTTATTGTGCAGTGATTACAGCTTCATTTACAATGAGATCATTCGCGAGAATTATATGAGGGACGTCAGAGAGCTTTCACTGAACTGCATTGCTGAGTGTGAGCCTGCAGTGAGTGACCGCATGAGTTATTGTTATGGGAGCATTCTAAAATTGTCACGTTGCTCGATTTCTGAGCTATACAAAAAATTAATAACAGGTTAATTTTGTTATGCTACTAAGTGGGCCAGTGTAAGGTTTATTTAGTGATGAATAAATCAGCTATAAAGTAATTTAGCGCAGCAGTTTTTAATTTGTTTTGGATGTGCAGCCAACATAAAGAATATGGCATGAAGTTGAACAAATAAGTACTTAATGTAAATCCTGTGAATCAACATTACCATTGTCATAGTTCAAATTAAATATTCTTGATGTAAAATGTTTTGAGTGATTACATCTCTGTATCCCCCCACCCCCCTTTTAGGCACTGATCCTGGGCATTGGTGAATGTATCGGCCATGTTGGGCCTCTGGAGGGGGCACTGTTCATCATCCTGCCTCATTGAACACCCTCAGAATACCCAATACTGAAGCCAGCAGGGCAAGTGGAGCACCAGATCTCAAAGACCTCTCTGCACTGAAAGACACGTGCTTATTTGAACACTTAGTAGCAGCTGATACTTTGAGAGTAGTGGAGGAGTTTCAAGAGTGTTGAAGAAACCCAATCCTCTTATCCCAGGCCCAAGACACCAGCTGAGTGAGAGTGTACTCTTGAGAAGGTGTGGCAGGGGTGAAAGAGCTGACTGACCTCATTGGAAGACTGAGGCTAAAAGCAGCTCGAGCATTTTGGCAAGAGACCGTAATCAGAGCAGAGACGCACGTCATTGGCTATGGGGGCCATGGTAACTTAGAATAAATGGCTGCTCCTGACCCAAAGTTTGTGCCAGTGTCTGCTGCTCAACCCTCCTCCTTTTTCCTTCTCTTTTCCTCACTGTCCTGCTCTTGCTATAAACACTGCAACTGTCATTCTCTTTTTCTTCCCTCTGCCCCCCTTTCTTCCCCATTCCCACTTTTGCTCTGCGACCATGGGCCTGTGGAAGTTAGTGAGGGGCGTCAGGCAGCTCGAGCTCCACCGCCTCATCCTGGCACTCATCGTCTTTTGCCTGCTCTCTGTGGCTTTCCTGGCCTACTATGTCAGCAACAGCCCGAAAATAAAAGAGGCACCCCCCTTACCCTTCAGTGACTGTGGTGGGGTTGTTGCAGCTGCAGCAGGAGGACAACAGTCTCCTCTTTTCCTGCCCCCTTTTACAGGCCAGCAGAGGACAGTCAAAGCAGTGGATAACTCACGAACAGAATCTGTAGTGCTGGTCTTTGTGGAGAGCATCTACTCTCAACTTGGCCAAGAGATTGTGGCTATCCTGGAGTCTAGCCGCTTCCGTTATCACACTGAGATTGCACCCAGCAAAGGTGATTTGCCTACATTAATGGAGCGGGACGTTGGCCGCTATGCCTTGGTCATTTATGAGAATATTCTCAAGTACGTGAACTTGGATGCCTGGAACCGTGACCTGCTGGATAAGTACTGTGCCGAATTTGGTGTAGGCATCATTGGTTTTTTCAAAGCCAATGAGAACTCGCTGCTCAGTGCCCAGCTGAAAGGCTTCCCTCTTTTCCTGCATTCTAACCTAGGCCTGAGAGACTATCACATCAACCCTGCTGCCCCATTACTGTATATTACCAAACCCAATGAGGTGGAGCAGGGCCTGCTCCCTGGCGATGACTGGACAGTCTTCCAGTCCAACCACAGCACCTATGAGCCTGTACTCTTAGCTCTGACAAAATCCTCAGAAGCACTGGCCCACCTGGGCCCCCACCGAGCCCTGCATGCCACTGTAGTTCAAGACCTAGGCCTTCACGATGGCATTCAAAGGGTGCTCTTTGGGAATAATCTGTCTTTTTGGCTGCATAAATTGGTTTTTGTGGATGCCATTGCCTATCTGACAGGAAAAAGACTCTGCTTGTCCTTGGAGAGGCATCTGCTCGTTGACGTGGATGATATATTTGTGGGAAAGGAGGGTACGCGAATGAAGGTGTCAGATGTGAAGGTGAGTGACTTTGCATTTCTCTTCCAACATTGTTAAAAGGAAGTTTTTTGGCTGCTCAGAATGTTGTTTACCTGTGCGCATTCACCAAAGAGGAACATTGATATCTCAAACTTTTCATCTCAGCTGTTTTAAATTTGACACCAAATGTAACAAGCAAAACGTTTTGTAAAGGTGTGTTCTCAAAATAAGTTACACAATTTGTGGCTGCACCCAATTTGGCTGAGAGATAACAGGGTACACAGATGAATCATGCTTTAAGCACTGTGGTGTGACGGAGAGTCGAGGCTAAACAGCAAGTATTCAAATAATGTGCTTGTTATAGCAAGGGATAATTGCTTTGTTTGGACATAGTGCTTATTAACCCTGATTTTATTAGCATCTTTGCCGAAAAGGCTGATTGCTTGAGACGGATGAATTTCTCCAGTTCTTACCATCAGATTGAGAAGTGGTTTCTAAGTCTTCAGGAGCTTGAGGCTTTTAAACATAAATGTCTTATGTACACTTCACTATTTATCACTATGTTTTCATGCAAAGAGAGACAGCACTTGGAGGTCGTCCTCTTTGAAGCCAGTCAAAACAAATTAACATCTCTAATAGGGGTGTGCAGCAAAGCCATTATCTGTAATTGTATCTGTATTCGGATAGAACCGGTTGTGAACCTGGTTTATACTGGAAGTGCGTCAAAACTGATTTTAAAATGTTACTCTCTTACATTTAGGCCATAGCTTCCGTATATAAAGTGTGCCCCGGATAGCCTATTTAAATATTATTGTTGTTATTATTATTAATATAAATATAATCATGAATATTATTATTATTTAATTATATTGTTGATATATTCTTTATTTTTTACTCACCTGATGAAGATGAATATGTAGGCCACATAAACTGTGGAATATGTTGTTAACTGCGGTTTCTCCTGGTATTTCAGACATTAATATCTGCTGAAACATTTTCATTTATGTCTGTACAGTGTGCAAGTAACTATGTTATTCTGGAGGTATGAGGAGTCAGGCAATTGTAAAATGTCATGTACACATTTTGCAGTGAATATTAAATACAAATATGAATATTAAAATAAATGCAAATAAATTGATATAGCCTACAAACTGAAAGCACCACAAATCTCTATGAGAATGTTTTATGATACACTCAAATTATTTTATCTTCACATATTTTTGTAGAGGACATAATTAAATAACATGTGCACAATTAGTGAAATGCAGTTGAATAAATTGCTAGATCAATCCTCTATATATTTCTAGAAATGAAAAGCAGAAAAAAATGTAGTCCTCCGTGTGCAGGAATATTCTGAATAGATTTACACACTATTTAGCATTTAAACAGTTTTGGCATAAAGGATTAACCAGATAATTACCTTAATGTGGACATAAATTTTGTCAATTTATAGTCGAGCTCCACTATAAAATCATCACTTCTTTGGTCAGGAATGAAACATTGCGCTCAGGTTGGTTTATAAATCCTTACGTGTGAATTGTGTAAAACATTGTTAATGTGATCAGACATTTCAAACAGACATTTCAAAAAGTGGAAAATGTGGATGATATATTTAATACTATTTACAAGCTTCGATTTCTAAGACACACACAATTAACAGAGACTGCAAACAGAGTCAAGAATGCGGACATCTGATCTGAACTTAAAATCACCATGTGCATCTTCATTCATAAGGTTTACACAGCAGTAATATTGGCTTCACAGACTCATTGATGCTTTGTAATTTTCTATGTTTATTTAAAATAGCGCTTTATGCCTGCTCGTTGGATGATCGGTCTTTCAAATACATTTTCTATTATTCAAATGAATTCGTTATTCATTTTGAACTTAGTATTCTTGCCTTTCCGAATAAGGTATTCAGCTTCGGGCACATCCCTAATCTCTAATGAGGAATATTAAGACAACTTACATCCAATTTACACTGACAACATTGAAACCACTGAGGAAGTAATGAAAGGTGGGACAGAAAAGGAGATAAAGTTGTCGCTACTACAGAATAAGCTGCCTTGTCCATCTGATCTTGTCAATCAATCAGGGAGTTAATAAATCCACTATCAATTAAATTTGACAAAGTTAGCACCGTTTTGTTGCGTATGCATGGGTTTTGACGAAATTTGCATTTATTGATGATTGGTCCATTGAAATTTGTATATGACTTGATGTGCTGAAATGACTAATCAATACAGTGGATAGACAGAGATGGAACATATCTGTAACCAAACATCACTGAACACTAACTTGCATATAGGTATCAAATCCTATCTAAAAATCATTATCTCGTCAGTGTGATGCAGTACAGAAGAGATCAAAAGAAATTGGGGAACTGATATCGCTTAAAATGCATATTCCATCTGATTTTCCTATGTCTTTCTCTTCCAATGCAGTCACTCTTTATCACAATGGTTAGTGGGAACAATACCTTGGAACAAGGACAGTTTTTAGTTAATGCATGTTTTTCTGTTTTCTACAGTTATTATGTTAACTGATTTGCAGGAATATATGTGTAACAGAGAGATTATCCACCCACAGTGCTGTGTTTATGTTGTGGTTTTGCCACTTTTGTATAGCGATATATGCCATGCCTCCTGGCCTCAGGCTGAACAAGTGGGTTGTAATCACCTCAGGCAGCATTGCTGCATAGAAAACTCTAACAAACCATGTCTAATGGTGGGCTAATGTCATCTATTCTTACTCCATGTGCTTTCTCAGCAGTGCCTATAAGCGCTTTTGCTTATTTCCACCTACTCACAGATGCATTATGTCCATACTTCACACATACACACAAATAGTTTATAGCTCTTCTTCCAGAGAACACAATTAGCTTGCTTCTGATTGGCTGTGGGTTGTTGATTTGATGTTTCTGTTCAGAAGATCCACAATTAATGTTATGCCACACCTAGTGGTGGATAAATTGGGAAAATGTTCTGGTCATAAATATTTCTTACTGTCCTTGAAACTGTATTTTGCTATATTTTTTATTAAAGACATACTTTTGTTCCTATGATCAAATTAACAGTGGAATTACTTAGGAACTACTCACCAAAAAAAAATGTGTGTCTATACGGATTTCTGCTTTAGGCATACTAGATTATGATGGTCAATTTTAGGGATGTAGGGATCAATCGACCATCGATCGTGCCAAGATTTAAGGTCTTTTATTCTTTTCTTTTTTTTGGACATGCGCAAAATCCCATATACACTGCCACTCTAATGAATGAGCACTTGCTCAACCCTCAAAGCATGATACTGTATGGCAAGGGGCACTTTATAAATAAATATTGGTAATCGGATCAGTAATGGCCAATAGGTCTGTCAACAGGGCTGCAAAAATCTTTTTTTTTTTTTTTACATAAATATTACCAAAATCCGAATCAAATCAGATTATAAAGACATTATTTCAGGTAGGGAAAAAGCTACAAGTCTTCTGAGTTTTAAATTGATGTTGTCTCCTATGTCCACCAGAGGGTGGAACAAATCAACATAAAGTAAACAGCACTGTTTTAGCTATTGTATATTGCAAAGAACATATTTGGATGTTAATAAAATAAAATAGTAAAATCAAAATATTTAGCTGGCTAATTTTCTCAAATCTTAAGTAAATAATGGAAAACAAGAAAAGAAATGCTTCAATAGACGAGTCTATGTTAACTTAGTGTTGCACAGTAGTCTATACTGGTGCCATAGTAATACCTCAGGCTACATTCACACAGTCAGAGTTTGGGATTGACAACCGTATTTACTTACAGGTGTAAGTCTCAATATGTCCCTTTCAAACAACAGCTTACAGTAGCAGTTTGAAAAATGTCTGTATGAATGAACAACTGAAGTCACAACCATATTCTAACAGCTAGAACCATACTAGTGTCAGTGACTAAAGTAAATATCGAAGATGGTGACATCTGTAACACCGGAATTCCTTATCAAAATTGATATTGGTCATATTGGTGATTGATTGGTCATACAATTACATCTTAAATAATTAAGATTATAACTGATTCAAGGTCAGTCGTTAAATAAACTTAATTCTCCTTTGAAATGCATATATGCCTGCACTTGAGTTGCATATTTACAGGGTGAACTGAAATAGTTATCAGGGTCCAACTTGACCAAAGGGCACCGAGATCCCCTTAACGATGTCATCACACGTAACAACTGTTTGCAACAAAACAACAAAAATAATACTACAAAAGAGCTAAAAACTCTATGAATTCTTAATAACTAGTTAAAAGCCCTCATGAGTACCAAGGAAACATAATTAAATAATTCAAGTGCAAGGCAATGTGGATATTCCCCCTAGCCTCAATTTTGTACTCAAAAGTTTGTGTTATTAACACTTAAAATTTAAGTCTATGGATTTTTAAGAAAATAAATTCAAGGAAGTTTTCTAGATTTGAAAATAATTAAGACATTTCAAGTATTGTTTAATTAAGACAAGTCGATTTTTCAAGTAATTACAACATTATGGTTTACAGTGCACACATACAAAATTAAAATGCACATTTCAGTATTTGAATGTGTCTTAAATTTGACAGATATTTGAATTTTAAATATATATTTGACAGCCTTATCTGTGTTAAAATATATGTGATCAGTATCCTCCTCAAATTTCCTGATTGGCGCACTAGTTAATTTTAGAATTAGAGAAAGTGCAATTCACAACAGATGTTTCCATTAGTACATGATTTTGGTCTTTGAATCCATTGAAATTACTCATGTTATTTACACTTACATAAGCGAGGCTACAGCCGCAGACTATTGTTCTTAACACCATGTAATGTTTCAGTTCCTAATAAAGGTACTGGCCAACAGATGAGTAACTCAACTTTATTTCCTCAGCAAGAATTTTTTACTCACATTTGGCACATAGCAAGTGTTACTTTAGGACCCCGAATGTCCTCTATATACTGAGTATTAAGGGTGATGTGAAGACTGAAAATGGTGTGATCGTTTTTGCAGTTTGTTGCAAGTTTGAGCTTCTTGACAGATCAGTAGTAGTTAAAAGGATTCACATGACCACTGAGTCACAGCTGTATTAGACCGAACATATTCTGCAATGCAAAGCGTCCACTTTCCAAAAATTATCCCTTTCCCAGATGTGAAATTGGATGGAGATGGTTGTGCATCCAGTCACTCTGTCTGCATGAGTTGAATCCTGTCTTAAGAATTTGAATATTACATCTAGTGAAGGACATATTTTAGAGTCATAAGCTGTCTTTGGCTGTGTCCAGTCTCCAGTGTGTCCTTTTGTCCCATTTCTGACCTACAACCCTCCCTCACTCACTCTGGCAGTTGCTCAGAAAGAGAGAGAGATATGTTGGGTAAGCCCAAATCTGACAGGTAAAAAAAATTAGACTTGCCCTGAGAAGCGGTAAACTTGATCAAGGTGTTTGTATGAATGTATCATTCAGACTATTTTTGTGAAGTTCAGAATTATAGCATTGCTTCTGCTCCAGTGCTGAGCCATGCTCTTGTGGCAATTGCAACAGCAAAGGTTGGCTTCTAACCCCTGGCCTATATTTTAAATACATCATTTATTTTCAAACCAACTCCCCTTTTAAATAATTGTCAAAGTGATGATTGATTCACAATATTGAATTTGCCACAAACTCTGTCCAACTTGGCCATCCCCCATGTGTTCCCAGATTGTCATAAAAACACCAGGATTGTATCGACATGCTGAGCAAACACACTCGAGGCTGAACAAATATTGGAGACACGTACTCGGGGATACAGATGGCTCTTAAATCAGCATAAGATGCCATCTCTTCATAGCAAACAGCAACCTTCTCTCCCCAGCAGCACAACTTGATTTGTGATACTGCCGCATCTATCGCCTCGGCTTTGTGTTAGATTTGTGCACAAGGAGACACTATCTCTCCTGCTGTTGGATTTGTGCCAGAACAAAATTCGCTTTTACGCCTGTATCACTCTCAAGGTTTGAAGGGCTTAATGGCAAGATAATTTTGTATTTCAAGCCTCACAGCGCCATCATTAGCTAGATGTATGCGGCGATGCCAAGTTATGAAATGTGTTAATTTCACCAGGATGAGTTTAGATTGATGTTAAGGCTGCGGCTTCCTTCGACGCGTCTGACCCGCCTGTGGGTACAGGAGATTTAAATGCAAATTTATATTATACATCCCACTCACTGTCAATGTGGCTGATGGCCTGCAAGTTCTTTTCTTATGTAGGGCTGCGTGCATCGGCACCGCATTGCCATCTATTGGAGACTTTAATTGATTTAGAGAATGTATAATGTGAATGCCTAAGGACATTGAGAGATACTTTTCACAGCATAGCTCAGAATAAAGTCAGGTTATGTGACTTTTTTATTTTTGGTGAAACACTTATCTTAGTTATTAAAGTGACTCTTCATTTTCAAGGCTTTGCTCAACACACAGAACAAACTACGGACGTTAGTTCCCAACTTCACCTTCAATCTTGGCTTCTCTGGGAAGTTCTATCACGCAGGTAATTTTTCTTTTTATTCACTTGTTGTTTTTGAGTGTCTTTAATTCTTTCCAACCCAAATGTATTGTTATTACTATTGCTATTATTAATACATTATCTGTATTAACCTGACTTTTGTGTGTTGCTGTGTGCAGGTACCGAGGAAGAAGATGAAGGTGATGACATGTTGTTGCAGCACAGGCGTGAGTTCTGGTGGTTTCCACACATGTGGAGTCACATGCAGCCTCATCTCTTCCACAATGTCAGTGTGTTAGCAGAGCAGATGAGACTTAACATGCAGTTTGCACAGGTTGGTTTTGACTGTCACTCTGACATTATGCTACATAAAGGTGTGTAATATCACTGCAAATAGCCACCCCAAACCTGAAGAAATTATAGAAATGATTACTTTTACAGAGAGGTTCTCAAACATTTCATGCCATTGCCTGAACAAATAGATAGTCCTGCCCCAAACTTGTGTCATTTGTTGAGCCAGTGTTGCTAAATCAGTCAGCTTTAAAGGGTTAGTTCATCCAAAAATGAAAATAATGTTATCAATTACAGACTAGCGGTGAAACGAGTCACTCATCTCACGATTCGGTTCATGATTCTTTAAACTAAGCCAAGAAAAGTTGAGATTGAAAGATTTTTTGTTGTTGTTTAACAGTCATTTATTTAAAGACATGCAAAACAGTTCATTTCCTTTTAAAATTAGATAAAATTACTGTATTTAAAAGTGCTAAATGATCCATCAGAGATGTACTGGGACTAAAAATCAGCCCAAATCAGGGCAATGGTGACACCAAATGAAAACAATAGCTAATGATTCTGCTTTGCTGAAAATACAGAATTATGTTTGATACATATACTGCTTATGCAGTCAATTATTACTTGCATTAAAATATTTTAAATTAAAATTGTATTTTTTTTAAATAATATTGTCTCTTACTGCATCGAAATATTCTTTACAAAAATAAATATTTAATGGAAGTGCATGCTTATCCAGTAAAATAATAATAATATACTGATTAAATCAAATCAGACATAACATTTGACAAAAAGATTATATTTCCACATATCATTATTATACATAATATTTGGCATTATATTTTGGGCGATGGGACGGCTATCGATGTTGAGAATAGACAGTTCTATCCAGTGTCATGACCGTTAGACAGATACTTTTAAGGGGTTTGATGTCGACTGGAGCACCCTCATTTCAGGAGTGGTGCTCGGAGATGGGGTGAGTGGCGGCCTTTGAAGAAGGGTCATTTAGAAGACTAGGGAAATATAATTTGTTTGTGGAGAAATTAGGCGGATATCTGATGTTGCTGACATTGCTATAATCAAGTATGACCACTGGGATGTTGTTAAGGGACAGGGTGGAGTTGGGGATTGGGAAGGGGCGGGGTGATAGTGGGGGTTAATTGTTGTTTATGTGTATATATGTTTTGTTTATCTGTGTTCAATATGTGCATCAATAAAAATTGTTAATCAGAAAATATTCAGCATTATACAGTATATAGTACATTAATATATAATTAAACTTCTGTAAACTTTAGTTTTCTCTCATGCAGTCAGAGCAGATCACTCTCGATCTTCAAACGGACATTCGATCCCTTACACTGAAAAGGCGCGTTTCTCTCCCGCTTCTGGCTTCAGTTTCATTTTCCACAGTTTCAGACGAACTCCGCGTATAACACCTGTGGCTGCTAGTGTGCAATTGTAGTTTTGTGCTCCTTGTGTGCAATGAAGCAATTTCCATTTGTCTGCCTGTGTTACATAGGCTTAGGACATTGCACATTTTGGATAGAACAGATGCTAAAATAATAATTAAAATTAAGATGTGCATCATCAAATTTTTTAACCACAATGTACCTTGCCACGATAAACCATTACACCCCTATTATACACAACCTTATGTTTTTACAAACCTGAATGACTTTCTTTCTTCCTTGGAACACAAAATGAGATGTAAGAGATTGACCGCCCCAGTCACCTTTCACTTTCATTGCATCTTTTTTCATACAATGAAAGTGAATGGTGACTTAGGCTGTCAGTCCCTAACATCTAATTTGTGTTCAATGGAACAAGACATGGGTGAGTAAATTAAGATAACATTTTATTTTGGGGTGAACTATCCCTTCAAACAAACAAAGCAAATGATAAAATCTTTAAAGAGCTGCAGTGTTTACACTTTTCTGGGAAATCAAACTATTTAGTAGCTGGCTTAGTGTGGGCTACACATTAAACTGGAGTAGAAGAAAATATTTTATCATTGAAAAAAAATACACCCCCGCCTCCATCCATTTGTTATTTTGCCACCGGGGAGCACATTTTGTTCCTTCATCATTGTGTTACTATTTATGGCTATTATTGCTGCGTCATAGAGGTGCAAGTATTGATTCTCCGCCAGCCAGCTTTATCCCATGTTGGTTTTTCATTATAGATTTGTATTAGCACTTTTTCATTGGATCGGTAGGATTCTCTTTGACCTTGAATCGGTGTGTATCATCTGCCAAAGATTGTGAATTTGGCCTGTTGAAACGAGCCCACCCTGGTGTAATGATGTTCATTGGAGTGGGATATGGACCGCAGGCAGAGAGAGAGAGAGAGTGCGTGCTGTGAATACTAACCAGCCCTTTCCTCCTCTCTCTAATCCCTCTGTCACATCCTGTCTTTAGAGCAGACACTGACATATGCCTTTTCCTGCATTCTGCTCAATGGTGAAGATGCAGCTCCTTCATCAAGGTTTAATGAACCTGCAAAGGGCTCTCCTTAGCCAGGGCTTGTGGATCTCATAGTCTGGTCTTCAAGCAGGGAAGAACACACACATAGAGTTCTTCAAGTGTCAGGTGAATACAAACACCTCAGACTTGTGAAGCCCTCATCCTGCCTCAGAGTTAATGTAAACTCATTTGAGTTGGTGTCCTTTTCTACCACCCTCCTGTGGTGAGTGAAATAACTACGCCCCCTGACAAACTGAATTAGATCTTTACTCTGCAGAGAAGCATAATCAAAAGCTTCTTGCCTGCACACCACCTGATGACATGTCTCTAATGCAACTCGTATCAACTTTTCTCCTTTGTTTCACTCCCATTCACCCTGCAAGCTTTGGCAATGTGGTTTGCCAAGAGTGCATTTAAAGAGATAGTTGAGCCAAAAATATTACTCACCCTCAACCCATATGACTGATTTTCTTTCATGGAAACAAACAGAGATGTTAGGCAGAATGACAGCCTCAGTCACCATTCACTTACATGTGATTGAGATCAAGATATTACCAAGGATCTCCTCTTGTGTTCGAGGGAAGAAAGATGAGGGTACCGAAATGACACAATTTTCTTTTTTGGGTGAACTATCCCTTTAATGTGGATGAGTATTGAGATTGATCGCTTAAGTGTCTTTTTGTCTCTCCCTGTTAAAGGAGCATGGCATTCCCACAGACATGGGGTACGCTGTGGCCCCCCACCATTCAGGGGTTTATCCTGTACACAGCCAGCTATATGAGGCCTGGAAGAATGTATGGCGAATCACAGTGACCAGCACAGAAGAATATCCCCACCTGAGACCGGCACGCCATCGCAGAGGCTTCATCCATCATGGGATAAAGGTAAAAAGATGTTAACATTCTGAAAGAAGGCTGCTGACCTCTAGGTAAATGCTCCTTTGTCTTTTAAATGTAATTTTCATAGGAGATACAAATTGCGAAATTGAAATTAAAAGCAATCTCTTAAAGAAAAACATGGAAATTGTATTATTTGAGCCCTATTTTAAGAGCACCAGCGTTAAGTGCAGCGCTATGCCATAAGTCATAAAGTCTGAGTATGGTCATGAAGTTTTGGTATTTTCGTGCAAGCATGTGCTAAGTCTAGGTGCAAGTGGGTTTGGCGAAATCAAGTGTAAGTGCAATTTAATACTGAGGTTCTTCTCAGGTAATTCCACTACCTGCGTCCTATTATATAGTCTTTTCCCTCGAGCACAAGTGATATAAGCAAAGACGGCACATTCATAAGAAGTTTGTAGTTTAAATGCAATGTATGCAATGAATTAGAAGAATTGAAAATGACATTGTTCTGTGCGTTAACTGTGTCCTTGATGATTGTCAGGCATATTTCTATGACAGTGACATGCTCTTTTTATATGCATGGAAAATGTGATTCTCTCCAGAATTTCTATGTAGACTCCGATAAATTACAGAGAATGTAAGTATTATTAATCAGTTTCATCTACTGACACACAAATCATGGCTAGTATTAGCAGTGATTGTATCGGCATGCACTTCACATCTACAGGTCGATTTTGATTTTTTAAAAATAATTCATTTATTGAAACTCGAAAAATATATATATTTCTAAATTCAAATAACACTTCAAATGAAAATATAATCCAAATGACAAAGTGGTCAAAAAAATCATGCCAATTCAAAAACATTTTAATCTCTCCAACTTCTTCCACTGGCCCGTTTTACAGTGACTGAAAAATCACTCTATGAAAAAGGTGGAAATTTGTATAAAATGGGAGAGTTTGGACATGAACATTTATTACTACCTGCTGGTGGAATCTCCAAAATGCAAATGCAGAAACTGAATTTAGATTTGGCAGTGAGTTAAGAAGCGATTTTCAAACTCTTTCTCAGTAAAATATCAAATTGTGCTTTGCGCCACTTCATTAACATACAGTATACCCACATTTTGCGAGCATTTACAGGTAGCAGAAACACTACCACACTCACTTGTGCTGGCACAAAACTGCACGTTGCGCTGCGCTTAACACACAAAAATAGAGACCCCAAGTATTGGAAAATGTCAATTAATTAATTTGGTGAGGTATTTTTAAGCTCCAGCCCTTTTCATTGTTTTAATCCGAGTAATGTTAAGACTGTTAATGTAGTCTGAGCAAGAGGTCTGAATGGGTCTTAAAATGAAACCCGGCACGTACATGACACCGTGTGACACAACCCTACCTGGCCCGAATGGTACCATCAGATTTTAAGCCTGAACCCGAAATCGTTCACTTTGTTTTAAAATTTCTTCTCCAAACAAGTATTGCTGCAAATTGGCTGTATTTTATGTAAGAATTGTAGAAAATATTCGTAACAATATTGTAACTGTAAAACTGTTTTAACATGGCTAGGCGAGACGTGGTCAAAAAACGTCTGTCCAGCATGTTAACATGGGAAAACAGTGGAAAAACAGAGCAGAAGCACACGAAAAAACATTCGATGCGAACGGCCCCTAACACATCTGTTCGCGCGTGTCTGTGAGTTAAGTATGCCTGTTTATTTTTTCATCAATTACAAACCCGAACCAAACCCGAAGTCATACTTGGAAAAAATTACCTGAACCCGGCCCAAAAGCTGGCTGTTTTTCTGGTCGGGTTGCAGACCTCTAGTCTGAGCACGAATTGAGCCCACTGTCATCATCAGATGAAACTTGGCCATTCAGACAGAGTATGTCAGTCTAATGTCTGAAGCTGAATTGAGTGCTGCCCATACTGGTCTCTAACATTCCTCTGTCTGCAGGTGTTGCCCAGGCAGACATGTGGCCTTTTTACTCACACCATCTTCTATAATGAGTACCCTGGAGGCTCACGCGAACTGGACAAAAGCATCCGTGGAGGAGAACTCTTCCTCACTGTCCTTCTGAACCCTGTTAGTAGAAACAAGCTGCATTGCATTTGTGCTGTTCTTGTCCCACTGTGTATGTGCTCGCATGTGTGTATTTAGCGAATGGGAGTGGGTATATTTTTCTTTGTGTCTGTGTTTGTTTACATGTCCCACAGATGGTGGTGACGAAGTCTGCCCTTGTGCTGTCTGCTTTTGTTTGTGTTCAGGGCTATCGCATGTAGTGCTTGGTAATTCAGTAGCTGAAAACATAAACCACATTTTTATCTTCATAATTATTCAAATAGATGTTTCCACAGCTTCTTTTAAAGAATAAAACTGAACTGTAAGTAATGTTGATCCCACCCACAGATCAGCATCTTTATGACACACCTGTCTAACTATGGAAATGACAGACTTGGCCTCTACACCTTTGAATCTCTGGTGAAGTTTGTTCAATGCTGGACCAACCTACGGCTACAAACTCTTCCCCCTTTGGAACTGGCTGAGAAATACTTCCAGATCTTTCCAGAGGAGATGGACCCCCTGTGGCAGGTTAAGGAATATTACAATCAATTTATGTGTAATATATTACCATGTAGAATGTTGTACAGAAAATGAGATGTTTTCTTTATATTTTCAGTCTTCGGCTGTGTACAGGGATTGGAGAAAAGTGTCACTCATCTCTTTTTATTTTGTAACTCATTCAGAACCCCTGTCATGACAAGAGACATAAAGACATCTGGTCCAAGGAGAAGACCTGTGATAGACTGCCCAAATTTCTGGTCATTGGCCCACAGAAAACAGGCAAGACAACTATATTATTCCCCGTATTTCCAGTCTCAGATTTAAATGTGAAGTGTGTAATTTCTGCGCCATTAGCAACAGCAAATGAATTTATACTGTAGTCTAGGGGTACTCAATTAAATTAAGAGGTCCGGTCTCAACTTTTCCATGCCACCAAAGGTCTGGACAATAATAACTTGCATCATTTCGTAGCCATTCTGACTACTGGCAACATGTAAGAAATGCAAATTTTTAGGAATAGTTATAAATTCCTAAGTTTGTGCAATAGTAGCTTACCTTGTAAAATAAAAATAATTTATTCACCAAAGTGGAATTCAACTGATCACAATGCATAGTCAGGACATTAATAACATGAAAAATTGGGCCTGGGTAGCTCAACGAGTATTGACACTGACTACCACCCCTGCAGTTACAAGTTCGAATCCAGGGTGTGCTGAGTGACTCCAGCCAGGTCAACTAAGCAACCAAATTGGCCTGGTTTCTAGGGAGGGTAGAGTCACATGGGGTAACCTCCTCGTGGTTGCAATTAGTGGTTCTCACTCTCAAGGGGGCGCGTGGAAAGTTGTGCATGGATCGCAACAAGCCACATGTTAAGATACTCAAATTGACTGTCTCAGAAGCGGAGGCAACTGAGACTTGTCCTCCGCCATCTGGATTGAGGTGAGATACCGCACCACCATGAGGACTTACTAAGTAGTGGGAATTGGGCATTCCAAATTGGGGAGAAAAGGGGATCAAAATAATAAAACTTTTTTTTTTTTTTTTAAATTACTATTACAATTTGAAAAAAAAGGTTCAGAACTACTTCAATGAGTTCTCATCAAAAAATCCTCCACGTTCAGCAATGACAGCTTTGCAGATTATTGGCATTCTAGCTGTCAGTTTGTCCAGATTCTCAGGTGACATTTCACCCCTTACTTCCTGTAGCACTTGCCATGGATGTGGCTGTCTTGTCGGGCACTTCTCTCGCACCTTACAGTCTAGCAGATCCCACAAAACCTCAATGGGGTTAAGATCCATAACACTCTTTTCCAATTATCTGTTGTCCAATGTCTGTGTTTCTTTGCCCATTCTATCCTTTTCTTTTATTTCCTCTTACAAAAGTGGCTTTTCTTTGCAATTCTTCCCATAAGGCCTGCACCCCTGAGTCTTCTCTTTACTGTTTTACATGAAACTGGTGTTGATTGGGTAGAATTCAATGAAGCTGTCAGCTGAGGACATGGGAGGTGTCTATTTCTCAAACTAGAGACTCTTTATGTATTTATCCTCTTGTTTAGTTTTACATCTGGACTTCCACATCTCTTTCTGTCTTTGTTAGAGCCAGTTGTTCTTTGTCTTTGAAGACTGTAGTGTACACCTTGGTATGAAAGTTTTTTTTTTTTTTTGCATCAACAATGAGTGACTGATGAGTTTCTAGAGAAAGCAGTTTCTTTTTTGCCATTTTTGACCTTATATTAACCTTAAGACATGCCAGTTTATTGCATACTGTGGCAACTCAAAAACAAACACAAAGACGATGTTAAGCTTAATTTAAAAAAACAAACTTTCAACTTTTTTTTTTAATGTAATGTCAAGTGATTTTCTGGTACCAAATTAGCAATTTATCATGATTACTCAAGGATAAGTTATAGGAGTGATGGCTGCTGGAAATGGGGCCTGTCTAGATTTGATCAAAAATTACTTTTTTCAAGTAGTGATGGTGTTGTTTTTTACATCAGTAATGTCCTGACTATACTTTGTGATCAGTTGAATGCCTCTTTGGTGAATTAAAGTACCAATTTCCTTCCAAAACAGCAAAATCTGTTCATTATTCCAAACTACCGTTATGCAAATCTACCAAAAATGTACAATGTACATCAGAATAGTGCATTTTAAAAATACTATTTGCTATATTTAAGTATAAATGGGCTGAGTATCAAATAATGGAAATATTTTTCATCGTAAGGAGAGAACTCTTAATTTCAATGTTTTTTTTGTCTTTCTTGCCATCCATGACAGAGATTGTTATCTCTGATTAATCTTCACAAAATATATACAAAAATCTCTGTTTACTGTCAATAGGCTTGAAAATGTTGATTAATGAAGCTAATTTTATATATGAAAGAAATTAATTTATAGTCTAAAGGCAATCTGGAACCACTATAAATTGTCATGTCACAAACCTTGCTTAGCTGAACTGTCGGAGTCATATCAGACACATGAAGATTGTTTCTGATTCATTTTCGTTTTCTGAAGTGTAGCGAAAGATGCCAGTATCCATCGATATTTCTGCTCACTGTATTTCTCCGGTCTACTGTCGGTCTTAAAATACCCACATCTGTAGCTCTACTGTGTGGCACCTCATGCCGTGGGCCGGGGGAGAGAGACAACACGTGGAGTGTGAAAGGAGCTGCTATTTGGTGGCTGCTGCTGTTGTCTGTTTGTTCAAGTAGCCTGACTGGGTCTAACATAACAACATTGGCTCAACCAGTGCCCGATTACTGATAACGTTTTATTTTGTATTTTTTCACCATTTAGAAGCTTGCTGAAGTTAAAACAGTTAAGTGTCTTTGTTAAGAAACAACAACCTTAGAGGCATTTGGACACAACCTTGCATTTAATACAGTATTGATGTTTTGTTTCTGGCTGCAGGTACCACAGCATTGCACTCCTTTCTTACCCTCCACCCCGCCATCACCAGCAACTTCCCCAGCCCCGTCACATTTGAGGAGATCCAGTTCTTTAACGGACCTAATTACCACAACGGCATTGATTGGTAATTTATAACGCACTTATGCAGACACATTTTTTTCACACTTAACCAATATAAGAGATATGAACCATCAATCATAACTTTTTATCACCACTCCACCTTATTATATCAATTATTCTGTCTCGGTTACATATTGAATTCTTAAGCCATCTTTACACTCCAAACGTGACACAGAAAGTGGCTTTTACGTAGGTGCATTTACACAGACCATTTAATCCTGCTCAGAGCAGGCATAAATGCATTTACACAGCAGTAACAACTGCATAAATAATGTTATGAGATTAATGTTTTAAATATAAAATTATGAATATAGAAATATGAAGTAAATGAAAATATGAAGTTGTACTTTTGAATATGTAACTCAATTATGAAATATGTGCTCTATCATAACAACAACAAAGTTAAAGGCTGCTCTGATGCTGCATTTTATTTACACAGAATTTAAGCAGCATCAGAACTGCCTTTGAAACTAGGGCTTGGGGTGGTACAGAGCAGGCTTAATTTAGTCTTGCTTTTGCATCTTTACACAGAATTTTGAGTAGGCTCAGAGCAGGCTTAACTCTGCTGTGGAAAGACACCTTTATAGAGCTATTACCTGGACACAGGACAAGGCCACTCCTCATTTGAGTCACTCTTACCTCTTGCAACATAGTTGTTTTGTTACTAAATATCCTGATCTCCTGTAGGTACATGGACTTCTTTCCCTTTCCCTCGAACGTCAGCACAGACTTCATGTTTGAGAAAAGTGCTAACTACTTTGACACAGAGGTGGCTCCAAAGAGGGCTGCAGCCTTACTGCCCAGAGCCAAGATCATAGCAGTTCTCATCAACCCAGCCGACCGAGCCTACTCTTGGTATCAGGTACACTACCACAGCTTTCTTTCTTTATTCCTCTCTTTTTTAAACACATTTGTGTGGTAACTATGAATCTACTTCTCTTGTTTTGTGTTTTTCACCATAAAAGACATGGATAGTTTAGATCCACAGATTTCAAACTGTGGGAGGGGGGGGGGGGGGGTGCCGTAGCATGTCAGGGAGGTGCAGTGAATGATGATAAATAAATAAAATAATAGCTTTACAGACCATATTCCAGCTAATAGACCATAGCTCTATTGCGTTAGACTGTTAAATGTTGAGCGCATCCATGCACCGCTTGCGCAAGTGTGAATCTCTCCGCTCACACACGGATACATAGAAAATCCATCAGTTTGTGCAACAAAATACGTGTCCATTATTAAAAGTTCAACATGATATCGGGTCGATCTGTATTCATGTGTCTGTGACAAGTGCAGTTTCACATAGAGACAGAGACTAGCTCATGTAATGCAAGTTTTTCACACTTATAGGCTAAAAAACAGTTAACTAATCGAATTGTCATAAGGACAAACATGTATTTTTCATTAAACATTTAGTTTTATATGATTCATAACAATATTTATAGCATGTCAGACTGAATTTAAGGTTATTGATCATTATTGGTGAATTGATCCAACACCTTAAATATGATGGATTTTGATAATATAACACTAGAGGACACATTATCTAGATATAGTGTGTGTGTGTGTGTGTGTGTGTGTGTGTGTGTGTACACACATTATATTACATTTGGCATAAGATTTCATAATATTCAACATTTAGTTCTAGTCCTCGAATCTGACGAGAGACGTTCCATGAGCACTGATGATCTCACACCATCAGCACTCACGTTTCACTGTGTGTATCACTCCGTTGTGTTTGTGCTAAACTAAAGTGCAAGAGCAGTGCATATGTGTTAAGAGCTACAGGATGTCTGCCTCTTTACATGTATTTATCTTTTTCAACATTACATATGTTAAAAAAAATTACACAAAGATAATTTTTTTGTGTAATATGAGCCAGTTAGGTGATTTGAAGTGAATCCACGTCAGCCGGTGTTTACATATAACAGCGCTCCATGATCGCTCATATTACTGCTAAACAACTACAGCTAGAAAATAGCTTTAAACTGCTTTAAATGAACAACTTCTGCATTACGGCTCATCTCAGCTGAGAGACACAACAGACTGATTAATTACAGAACTCAAGGCGCACTCTTTCTCACACACGCACACACACATACAGTGAGGGAAAAATTATTTGATCCCCTGCTGATTTTGTACGTTTGCTCACTGACAAAGAAATGATCAGTCTATAATTTTAATGGTAGGTTAATTTGAACAGTGAGAGACAGAATAACAAAAACAAAATCCAGAAAAACACATGTCAAAAATTGTATAAATTGAATTGCATTTTAATGAGGGAAATAAGTATTCGACTCCCTCTCAATCAGAGATTTCTGGCTCCCAAGTTTTTTTTTATACAGGCAACGAGCTGAGATTAGGAGCACACTCTTAACTACTCTACAGTTTGTTACCTGTATAAAAGACACCTGTTCACAGAAGCAATCAATCAGTCAGATTCCAAACTCTCCACCATGGCCAAGACCAAAGAGCTGTCCAAGGATGTCAGGGACAAGATTGTAGATCTACACAAGGCTGGAATGGGCTACAAGACCATCGCCAAGCAGCTTGGTGAGAAGGTGCAAACTGTTGGTGCGATTATTCGCAAATGGAAGAAACACAAAAGAACTGTCAATCTCCCTCAGTCTGGGGCTCCATGCAAGATCTCACCACGTGGAGTTGCAATGATCAGTGGCAGCTGTGACCATAGTCACCAAGAAAACAATTGGTAACACACCATGCCGTGAAGGACTGAAATCCTGCAGCACCTGCTCGAATCAAGCTTTTTGGCATCAACTCAACGTGTTTGGAGGAGGAATGCTGCCTATGACCCCAAGAACACCATCCCCACCGTCAAACATGGAGGTGGAAACATTATACTTTGGGGATGTTTTTCTGCTAAGGGAACAGGACAACTTCACCGCATCAAAGGGACGATGGATGTGGCTATGTACCGTCAAATCTTGGGTGAGAACCTCCTTCCCTCAGCCAGGGCTTGAAAATGGGTCGTGGACGGGTATTCCAGCATGACAATGACTCAAAACACACAGCCAAGGCAACAAAGGAGTGGCTCAAGAAGAAGCACATTAAGGCCTAGCCAGTCTCCAGACCTTAATCCCATAGAAAATCTGTGGAGGGAGCAGAAGGTTCGAGTTGCCAAACGTCAACCTCGAAACCTTAATGACTTGGAGAAGATCTGCAAAGAGGAGTGGGACAAAATCCCTCCTGAGATGTGTGCAAACCTGGAGGCCAACTACAAGAAAAATCTGACCTCTGTGATTGCCAACAAGGGTTTTGCCACCATTTACTAAGTCATGTTTTGCAGAGGGGTCGAATACTTATTTCCCTCATTAAAATGCAATTCAATTTATAACATTTTTGACATGCGTTTTTCTGGATTTTTCTGTTGTTATTCTGTCTCTCACTGTTAATCTACCATTAAAATTATAGACTGATCATTTGTTTGTCAGTGGGCAAACGTACAGTATCAGCAGGGGATCAAATACTTTTTTCCCTCACTGTACAAACAAACATCCTTGTTTATCCAATAACTTGTTATAAACAGCACAAGCTGTGATACTATTTCTGAAGTGACATTTTTGAATTACTAACGGAGGTTTGGACACATCATTTGTTTTGAACCTGCAACGGCAGATTCTGATCTGACGCGTAAGAAAGTAGTTCCATGCACAAATGCGTTTTTATGACCGTACTCAGCTTTTCCTAATTTTTTTAACATTTACTTGTTCATTGAACTGATGTATATAAGCAGAATTACACTCTAAATCATGCTATATGGCCCTATATCAGCCCTGCTGTGATTACCTGCGGCCAAATAACAGCAGTGTTGGTGTAGGGCCATATAGCGCTCTTGCTCGTGTGATATTGCTAAATTATTTACTTGGATATTGTATGGGCCTATATACGACATTATTGTATTTATGTACATATTTATTATCTGCAATAAATAAAAACAATATTTGGGGGGGGGTCTTAGGGGGGGCACAGTCTTGTACATTTTGTCAGAGGGGCTTACTGTTTAACACTTTTAAAACCCCCTGGTTTAGATGCATTCTTTGTGTTTCTTCTTAGCATCAGCGAGCACACCAGGACCCTGCTGCAATAAACCACACCTTCCATGAGGTGATAACAGCAGGTCCCTCTGCATCTAAAGAGCTGTTGACTCTTCAGAACCGCAGCCTTAAGCCTGGAACATACGCCACACACCTGGAGAGCTGGCTCCTGCACTACCAGGCCAGACAGGTACTACAGTTATCTACTTCTGATTAATTTATTTCTTTCATTTGGGCTTATGGTATATTTAACAAATCTTGGTGTGAAAGCAACGATTTGAAACTTTTATTAAAACTTTATTCTCTTCTGAGCCTTGCTTGATATAGGAAATAAGAAAAAATGCTATTGGAAATACTGATAGTGATACTGAATACTGATAGTGCTGAATTTATTTTTTGTTTGTTTGTTTTTATTTAGTTTTTTTTACTAAGACAAGTGAAAATATTACTTTTTTTTTGTTCTATTTTATTTAAAGCACTTTTGGTGATTTTGCTTTTGTCAACAACAGTATACAGTACCATCATATGCTTAACCAAAACACTGAGTGTAGAACTAACAGATTGGACAATTTTATAGTAATGAAAAAATCCAGCATAATTGATTGTATGCTGTTTGTTTTAATTGTGGTGACAGATGAATGTAATGAGCTGAAAAATGGGTCTAGATTTTAAATAGTTTTACAGATCAATCCATATAAGACATGCTGAGCACTCTCTGTGTTTGACACCCCCACATTAGCTCCATATTGTAGATGGCACCCTGCTCCGATCTAATCCAATCCTGGTGATGGATGGCATCCAGCGGTTCCTGGGGGTCACACCCATCTTTAACTACACCCAAGCCCTTGTGTAAGTCCTGCTGTGATTTTTATGAACTTTTGCATATGCTTAAAGTGTGAATAATCTGAACATTTTTACCGTTATGGATTACAGCTTTGATGAGGGTAAGGGATTCTGGTGTCAGAGGTTGGAAGGTGGGCGTCCTAAGTGTCTGGGCAAAAGTAAAGGAAGGAAATATCCAGAAATGGCCCCTGAGGTAAACGACAGTCTCATCTCTTCTCCCGAGCCTCATATAACTTATAACTTACTCACTCTATCTCTCTGCGCTCTGAATGATCCCTGTGGCAAGGACACATTTTTACAGATTTGTGACTCACCAGTGATGAATTTGACTTCAGATCTCCAAAAATTAAGGTCATAAAAAGTCTTAAATATCTTAAATGATACAATAAAAGTCTTAATTTTTATTTAAAGAGGTCTTAAATTTGGGAGCGGAAAAGACCGGAATTGTCATATGACCTAATGTGATTATCAAACTTCAAAAGAATATGATGTAATTAAATAAATGTATGTGCTGTGATGACTACCACCCCTGGAGTCATGAGTTCAAATCCAGGGTGTGCTGAGTGACTCCAGCCAGGTCTCTTAAGCAACCAAATTGGCCCGGATGCTAGGGAGGGTAGAGTCACATGGATTAACCTCCTTGTGGTTGCAATTAGTGGTTCTCACTCACAGTGGGGAGCTTGGAAATTTGTGTGTGGATCGCAGAGAGTAGCATGAGCCTCCACATGCGGAGTCTCCGTGGTGTCATGCACAATGAGTCACTTGATAAAATGCTCGGATTGACAGTCTCAGAGGCAACTGAGACTTGTCCTCCACCACCCGGATTGAGGTGATTAACCGCGCCACCATGAGGACCTACTAAGTAGTGGGAATTGGGCATTCCAAATTGGGAGAAAAGGGGATAAAATAAAAACGCGGCACTGTTGTAATTTCTCCCAGCACGTGGGGGCTTGTGAGTGTATCCAGCTGCCGCAGAGCAGTTCACAATTATTAAGCCCTATTGGAAATTTATGACAAACGTTCACTAAAGATCAACTCTTAATGATGATGATATAGTGTTGATGAAATATGACAATGTTTATTTTTAATTGTTTATATTGCATTATGTTGTAGA
Source organism: Moxostoma hubbsi (assembly GCA_032164185.1). Classification (NCBI taxonomy): domain Eukaryota; kingdom Metazoa; phylum Chordata; class Actinopteri; order Cypriniformes; family Catostomidae; genus Moxostoma; species Moxostoma hubbsi. The sequence continues at coordinate 21,909,389 of JAVLUX010000021.1, read as the reverse complement.
TTATTGTTGGAGTATACATATTATATCAATTATGTTTATTTTATATAAATTAGGTGTATTTCAAAGGTAAAGTGCCTTTAAAGTTAAAAGTTCCATGCTATTAATGAAATCTGCCCCCCCAACCATAAAATGCATCTGGAATTTATTTACATTTGGGTTCTTGTAGCCTCTGTCTGCCCTCCCCATCACAAGAAGGAAAGACTAAGAACATTTAATATAGGCTACCAATTATTAAAAAAAACTTTTAGCTAACTGGCTTTCTTTCAACACATTATTGAATCAGCAAAATCCAGTATCAGTCGACCTGCTTTACTGATGAGCAATGTTAAGGCCATGATGAACGTGTGCCCCTGCCTGTTTAATGAAGAGTCTGTGATACGTGATTGATTTTGCTATGGGGATATGGTGTTAATTTTATATGTTCAGGTCATGATAAAGGTCTTTAAAAGTCTTAAATTTGATTTTTAAAACTCTTCAGCAACACTGCAGTTGTTAGTTAGAAATCTGTTACTGTATTGTGATTTTTAGCATGACTAAATGTTTGTGTTTTTCTCAGACACGTGCCTTCCTGACGGACTACTACCGGGAGCATAACCTTGAACTGTTGCGGCTGCTAAATCGGCAAGGCCTTGCGTTACCCTCATGGCTCCGAGAAGAGCTCCAGAGCAGCAGCTGGAGTTGAAAAGACTTTGTCCATCTCCTGTATAAGAACCCCTAAAAACAGTGTCCACTCAATGCAGAGGAACCGAGGGAGAGACTCTCAATTCAACACTCCTATGCCACTCTAGTAGCAGTGATGGGATGGAGTGCAGTTATGACTGTGACTGTGAGTGGACTGCAAACATGAGCCTTTCCCTGCTGCCAAGGTGCTTTCACGTTCTCTGAGAGATGTTGAAGGCATTGGGAAATGTGCTTCCTTGCCTTCATCCTCTTCTCTTAATGGAAGGTCTGCCTATCAGGTCCAGAACACACTACTGGTCTGGACAAGCATGAATTAACTGGTGACTTAAGTGTGTTAATACACACTAATTCTCAAAACACACACAGTTTAGCCTTGCTCATCTTGTCAGAAGAATGATTGTAAAACATTGTACATTTAAAAGCATTGTATATTTTGGGTCTGGGTGGGTGGGATTGTGACTAAATAGACCTCAGTTCATCATGACAGCGTTTGTGTACAGACTGAGCTCTGTTTGAGAAGGATCCCAAATCTTAAGCCCCTCTCTTCTCCACATGCGCAAACACGCAAACGCACAAAGTTGGATCAGAAACCAAACAGTGAGAAAGTATATGCAATTGACGGAATATAGAGTTGTGTACGTGTCTGTTTCCCACTGTATTTCAGACAAAAGTTTTTATCAAGTGTCTTATCTGGTTGTAATCCCTCTATTTATCCTCACCATGCACTTTCCTCTACACTACACACAGATGCATGGAAGTTGTTGTGGTAGATGTGTTGTATGTCAGGAGCTGTAAATGAGGGAGAGGAGAAGGGCTGTGTTTTGATTTGTGGTCTGTCCTACATAAGAAGCTGCAGTATTTTTTTTTTTTACAAAAAGTATTTGATAAACTCCCAACACTGTATTATCTCTAATAAACTTAGAGAGGTTGGAAATATTTGTGCGATTCATTATGTGTGTTTTTATCTGATTCTGAGCCTTGATTTACAAATAACAAATAGTTGTTTTATTTCACTTACGTTTAAAGGAAGGAGTATAATTGGGTAGTTAAAGCAATAGTTCACCAAACATTTTTAAATCTCGGATTTACTCACCCTCATGCCATCCCAGATGTGTATGACTTTCTTCTGCAGATATTTAGAAGAATATCTCAGATCTGTAGGTCCTCACAATGCAAGTGAATGGTAAACAGAACTTTGAAGCCCCCAAAAGCACATAAAGGCAGCTTAAAAGAAATCCATACGACTCCAGTTGTTAAATCCATATCCTCAGAAGCTATCTAATAGATTTTGGATTAGAACAGAGCAAAATTGAACTCCTTTTTCACTATAAATCTTGACATCAGTAGTCTCCTTGGCGATCATGAATACAAGCTCATTACACGTCCTAGTTCCATCTAGCGCTCTGCGCATGCGTCGGAAATGTAATTGAGCTTCAAACCTGATTGTGCCAAGAGTCTGAAATGGCAAAATGGAATCGTATGCATTGTATGGATTACTTTCATGAAGCCTTTATGTGCTTTTTGGAGCTTCAAAATTTTGGTCTCCATTCACTTGCATTGTATGAACCTACAGAGCCGAAAAATTAACGTTCTTCTAAAAATCTTCATTTGTGCTCTGCAGAACAAAGTCATACACATCTGGGATGGCATAAGGGTGAGTGAATGATGAGCACATTTTCATTATTGGGTGAACTATCCCTTTACTTCACTTAGTATTAGATATTCTTTAAAACATGCAATGAAAAATCCAAAATTAATCAGATAAAATAATATGCTATTGATTATGAATTTAAACTTAAGTGTGTAATTGTGTGTACCAGATCACATGTAGTAATATACTAAATGTAGATAAAATATATATTTATATTTATGCATTTGGCAGATGCTTTTATCCAAAGTGACTTACAGTGCACTTATTACAGAAGCAACCTGGAGTTAAGTGCCTTGCTCAAGGACACAATGGTGGTGGCTGTGGGGATCAAACCAGCGACCTTCTGATTAACAGTTATGTGCTTTAGCCCACTACAGCACCACCACTCCAAATGACCATTGTTAAATTTCATTGCAGATCTGATCTGATGTATGTTGTTCAAATGTAAGCTTAGTCAATAGTTGTAGAGCATTTGGTCTTACCTCATTCAAGTACTGTAGATAGGACTGATACTTGACTAATAATCACCAGAAAATAAATGCCTAAAGGGACTCGCATCTCTACCAAATGTGCAACTCTCCAAAAAGAGCAGCTTTTTAAATATCGAACCTCTGAGCTTTTGCTGACAAAACTGAAGTATGTGAAACAACATTTTGGTACACCTAGTAGCTCCGGCTCAATGACAGTCACTTGCCACTCAAGCAAACCACATTTCTCTCACCACAGATAACACTTCTGCATAATGAACTTCCTGTGGAAGCTTTGGTAAAAGAAGACCTAAAATGTCAGTAAAAACTTTTTAATATGTTGTTACACTAAATAAGTTAAAACAATATATGAAGAGGAAGATATACACCTGTTATGGGCTAAAGAACTGCTTATACAATATTACATTTATGAATGCAACTGTTTGTAAGCATGGCATCTTGGCAGTTACTTGAATAATATTTAGTTGTCGTGCCTTTTCTCTCCACATAGCGGCGCTACGTACTGAAGAAGAGATTTGGTAATGACTTGAATGGTTTTTCTTTGTCTTACTAAAGTTGTTGTAAGCAAATTCAGCCCTTTTGCTAACTTCCTTCAGACTCGTACGCATTCACACTCAGTGCACCTTAAACATTTACTCTACTATTGATTAACAACACAAGCTGTTCATCTTTATGGGCTGTTGAATAGGCGTTGGCTACTTAATAGTTTATACTGTACCTCTACTGAATGTGTGTAAATCATTCTTGAATATTTAGTTTGAGTAGAGATAAAGATCCACTACTCTCTAAATTCACTTACTATACAGGCTCTGTCACTGTCAAGACAATGCAAAAATTATGATATATTTATAATAATATAAATATCCTTTTTAGAGAGTTCAATGTCCTCTTATGTCACATTTATGGTTTGAGATGCTTAAGGCTTGTTTAAGTGATTTTAATGTAAGTTGCCATTTAAAATTCTGTTCTTTTTGCTTCATTACGAGTGTTATGTAATTGTTTGTTTTCCCACTAAGGTCTCATCGATGTGAGACAAGCTAAATGAATCCATCAGACCATTGAATTCAGTTTGAATCAAGATTTTTCTCTCAGAAGCCATTGTCTATCAGAGTCATAATTTCACCGAAGCCCTGCCTGATAATCACTGCTCGTCCCCTACAAAGTAACAGGCAAGACTGCTCATTTTGAGCAATTATATCTGTTTGTAACTCTGCTTCTTTCTCTGTCTTTTGCGTAATTGTTGTGGCATTGATTTCCTCACTGCTTCATTGGGGAGATCGCTGCCGGAGAAAACCTGAGAGTGGTCGATTGCTCCGATGAGGGCCTCTCATTTGCCAGATATGTGTGTTACACCTTTCTTCTCATGGGAGAGGGAGAGAGCACTTGTGTGTTGTTTGTTTTACCCATTTTAATTGAATTCTCAAAATCATCAAGTGTGTAACAATAGCAGTAGTCTACTGGTATGGGCTCTTGGTGCTCCTGCTGAAGCTGTTGTGTTTGCAAATGTCAGAATGATTTGTGTTATTTATTCAGTGGTGTCAGTGGCTCTCTTGTTTTGTTATAATGTAGAGGACCCTAAAGTTCAATGCTACCAGCTTTGATTTATTTCAGTGGTAGGTTTTACAACATGACAAGTTTATTGTAAACATTAATCCAGGACAGGTATGTTTGGAGTTATTCGTGCTGTTGCTATTGAATTTTAAGGATGGATGAAATGTGTTTTCATTTTTTAAAAGGTCATTTCTTGAGTTTAATTTAATTCATTTTTTTTAACTGAGGTGTCATTTCTGCGCCGCTAGCGTCACCAAATGGAATTACAAAATGAATCGCTGTTTTCAGAATCCAGAAAACCTCTCCCATCTTCTATTGTTTGTATAAACAGATAGTCCTGCTCAAACTCGCACCACTGGTCAAGCCAATGTTGCTGTGTCAAGCTGGACTCAAAACTTTTCCCCTAGTCCAAAAAGACTGCATTGAAACTTATCTGTATTCAGAAACTTGGCCCACTCGAGTCACAATGAGCTAATAAAGAGGAAGTAGGATAGATACGCCTGTAATTCCTAAACTAAAAAAATCTGCCAAACCTTGTTCTGTTCCTGAGGGTGTGTAGGACCTAATGCTCTTCATATTTTTCGGAAGGATTGCAACATGAGGAAAGAGTGGGAGAACCTTTACAGTTTGTGCAGCACATTTCAGTGCACATTGTGTTGTGAAATTGTAGCAATGTAAATCGGGCTTTGAAAGTAGGTTGTTATAGGAGTATTTGGTATAATGGATCAGAGGGGAAAACCACAGCCCATGAGTAAGCATTTTGTTATTCATCATTGCTCATGTGAAAAGAAGTCTTAAATGCACAGCATAAAGGGAGGGTGGATAATGGTCTAGAAAAACTACATTAAGACTATTTTTACCATTATAAGTGAACCTTAGGTGAACAAAAATAAAGTGATATATGTAGAATATGGCCCATTTGAAGTGATCCAGTCAGTTTTGGGTGATAACAGACACAAATATAACTCAGTTTTCACTATAAATCTTGACATCAGCAATCTCCTTGGCAATTCTGATTTTAAGCTCGATTAAATGGGAGGCGGGTGCGCTAACAAGGAGGTTAAAGGTTACAGCCTCTAGCGTCAGTTGAGGTCAGGAGAGTGAGGTTTATACTCATTGCACAGCTATCTATCAGCTGGTCACCATCGCGAGCACTATGAAGTTTAATCAAGCTTGAAGTCATGATCATCCCTATTGATTGAAATGGCCAGATTTACAGTGAAAAGGGAGTTATTTTGTGCTCTGTTCTCAGAAGATGAAAAAAGTCATATCTAGGATGCTATGAGTGATGAGAGAATTTTCATTTTTGGGTGAACTATTAATATAATTGCTGTGCATCTCATCAGTGTGAATAGAGGCCTTATTGATGGGATAACTGCAATATCTACTGGGTTTAAAATAACTCTATCAACTCAGTGGTATCCCTTCCATGCACAGCTCTACAGTAAGCATCACTTAGCCTATATACAGGAAAATCAACCTCCACAGTCTCTGTTCTGGAAACTCTTTGAGGTAAATGCCTTTCTTTGGTTCTGTGGTAAGTACAGGATCAGTGAAACATGTGAGGTCTTATCAGCACTGCTTCTTTGCACTAATGCTTTTTGTTTTGTGTCAATATCATCCGTCATTAATGTCTGACTTTTGAACCTGTGAGTCAGGAAAGTGGAGCAAGAATCTTTCCAACCCACTAATACAGTAGTTTAGTGTAATACACTTACTGACCAGGTGGTGTCAACACAGTATTCCTAAATATAAAAATGTTATTTGTCCTGCATATTTTTCAAGCTAAACATTTCACAAAAAGCCATTAGACTGTGAATAGTAAAACAACAGATATATTTTGAAAAGTTAAGACAAAAAGTATTTAGACACTTTCTTGTTTTCAAACTTTGTGGAACATGAATTACACCCGTGGTTACTCTTCTCGGACACCTGTGTAGACTTGAGGGGAACTGACTTCATACATTCACTTAAAAGACCTGGACACCAACTGGTTGAACTTGATTTTATATTTTGTATCTAATGCATGCCACTGTCTGGTGAATGTTCTGTAATCCTGACCATGTAGGTATTACTGCTAGAGGAATGTAGCAATGTGCAGTTAGAAAACATCAGTGTTTGCTTCTAGACAGTTCAGCTTAGTTTGCAAAGATAATCAAACTTACTGTACAGCATCTTAGCCTAACACTCAGAGAAGAGCTGCTGTACTTGTTATATTTACAGCATGATTTTAAACAAAAACTAAATTAAAAGAGCTGAATCTGCTTCAGTGGATAAAACGGTCTTTCCTGCACCATGATGAAGGGTAACAGCAAGCTTTCTCTGTTAATCTGACTTGGGTCAAGTCAAGGTTTACAGTATTAAGAGTTGCCAAAGGGCTTGTCAATGGACTTGAAAGCAATCTGCTGGATTGTCAACACAATTATGAATGTGTTGTTGCTGCTGGGTTCTTGCTTATGCTTGGCGCAAGAACTAAAACACACTATGAAGTTCTTTGACTCAGGAAAAGTTCCTGGCCAGGGCAAAGTTCCCCCGCATATTGTTTTTGTGATGGTGGATGTCCAATGTTACAATGACATTGGGTACCATGGCTCAGAAATCCACACGCCTGTGTTGGACCAGCTGGCTGGAGAGGGAGTGAAACTACGTTCAGCCCATCTGTTCCCCATCACATAGGCAGCTTATGACTGGACGGTGAGAACAATGCTATCGATAGAATAGTTATAAAGGCATTTTATTAATGGTAATACAAAATGTAATGATTATTACTGTACATAACAAATATCATACTTGAATCCATTGAAAGATTTTCACCCAATCTTATTTAATACTGCATTGCATATGCAGTATTATTTGCTGTTCTTTGTGGAAACCGAAGACTCCATGGAAACCAAATTGGAGTCTATGTCTGTTAGCTTTGAGTTCATCTATATGCTAGTCTATTCCTAAAAGATGACAGTTACTTTTGGCAGATAATTTACAGTCTATAACTTTTAGGAAAAAGCACCAAAAAAAATTGATGATTCATTCTGCACTTACTGATGTATTCAAATTGTTGTCCAATCAAATGCTTTCTAGAATGAGCATGAATGCCAACCACTTTCAGGAGGCTGTAATTGGCCCCCGCGTGGAGGCAAAGGCTCCTATTGGGAGGGTGGAGTTCGTAGGTGACGAGGACTGGTGCCTTGAGGTCCGCAGCAGTGGCAGGGCATACAAAAAAGACGAGATCAATGAGGGAAGTCTGTCTGGCTTTTCAATGGCACTGCTGTTCCCTATGAGAGGGCAGATTTGGCTGAGGCATGGCTTGATGAGTACAGCCGGACCACAGTGCCTCTACGCAATCCACCTGAAGATCCAATGGCAGACCCACAACTGTATGGAGGGGTCTGGACTCCCTGGCTAGGTCAGGATGATACAGGAGATGAAGATGATGAGGATTCAGACAGCGGCAGCAGAAAAGGCACTCAAGGGAGCTTGAGTCTGCAAGCTCAAATACTTGTTTAAAAAGGACCGCAGCCACACGCAAAGAGCTGATTTGTTCTCGTCAGTGAAGGGACAGCGCTTGCATCAACAAAGCTGCCTGACTACAGTCTGTCCATACCAGTCACAAATGAAGGACGATCTGCAGCCCCATTTACACCTTGTATTAAGATGTTTTTTGGTGATCTGTTTGAAAGAGGACACTGCTAAAGTAAGGTGTAAATGGTGTTCAAAATGTTTCAAGATTTGTCCAATTCAGCCACATTTTGAGGAGATCGAAAACACGTGACCACATTGGGCTCATAGTGTAAATGCTACCATCCGCTCAAATGTGTTTGAACAGCTGCAAAACACCACCCACTCACCTGTCAATCAACCACTGTGTTAAGACCATGTTCACACATTTTTGTTAGAAAATGCATTAATTTTGCTTTATGCCTCACTTCCACACTAGAACAGTGTTTTCCTCCACTGAAAATTAAGCATTTTGAAACGCTCTCCATTAACGCATTCTTATGGAAAATATGACCTTTGAAACTGAGACTTTACAGAACTTCTTCAATGTGCCAGATATCATCATGCAGATAGATTAAATGCAAGTATAATTGGGAGAAAGGGTGTGCCATTTTTGTCCCGTTTTTTAGTCAAAGATGTAAAATAAGATGCAGGTATTTGGCTTCAGGGTGACCCTTGACCCCAAATAATAAACGAAACAATCTAGAAAGAAAAAGAGAAAATAACTAACCTGAAGGAGGAAATAAAAATACAATTAAGTAGGGCTGCACAATTAATCTAAATAAAATCGATTATTGAAAATGTGCGATTATTTAATTGCAAATAGCTGCGATTTAATGAAATAAATAAATAGTCTGCTCCCTTCAAAGTTTATATGCGCTGCTCTGTACAGTCTATATTAAATTAGAGCATTTCTACAGTGTTTTCAGAGCGGTTCTGTGCTCCACAACTCCCACTCATGCTTGGAGTAACAGAAGTGCTCTGTGTTCGGTTCCGTTTGCTTACGTGCGCTAAACGCATTATTTACACTAAACTGGCGCGTCCTGCATGAAGCGTTTTTTATTATTATCTGTGGTTGCAACATCTTCGTCTCCGCAAGGCGCAGATATCATAATAATAATAACGCAGAATACAAGAGGGGGTATAATTCAAACATCTTACAAAACAAATTATTGCTGAGCTAACAGCATTAACAGTAACACCTGTAGAGTACAGACACACTCTTCATTCTCCTGTCATTTGTTTACCTCACGAGAGTGAAGTACTCGTGTCGCCCTTATTACACTCCCTGCGGAAACTGTTCAAACACACTCAACAGCAACAATGCACAAAACAAACATGGGGCATAACAACCTTTTATCATTCAGTAATACACCGATATAGAGATTAATGTATGTCATCATGAAATCAGAGACCCTCCCCTCGAATCCAAACACAAGTGGTCAAAAGATATCCACATCATGAGCAGGTGTAAACAGTGATGTGTTTCGCCTGTCCACTTGCAAAAGGATCACTCAAAAAGTACCTAAACACCAGCTGTAAACAGGGCCTGTGTCACACTCTCGGTGTGTGAATATGTGCACTAATGGCTTATCTCATCAAGAAAAGAAACAGTGATGTTGACATCAGGAACATGGAAGAATGTTTACCCGACCCTCTATCAGAATGTTATACCTGTATATTCTATTTCACCATAGTGTTGTGAATAGTACAGTGAAGGTTAATGATTGTGGTTTTCTTTTGCATTCAAAGTTAGCACTTACAAGGCGTTAGTATGTTAGAAAATGTCCATCTCTGTGATGCAATGGACTTGCCGGCCATTATGTGATCTAGATGGGAACTGTCAGGATTTGATCACATGTGACTCCACGAACACTTATAGGAGATAATGTTGTCTCTTATTAGATGATCCAGTTATTTGTTCACAGAAAACAATATTAGTACAGGCATTGATTTGATTGGTAATTAAACAGCGCTTCCATTGTTCTTCACTTGTTCTTGTGTTTCTTATCCACCCCCTAGTTCACTTTCTCTCATCTATCTGTTCTTTCTGAGACATGCCTGTGCCTTGCACTCCTCCTCACACCTCTCTCATTCTCCTACCTTTTGCTTTAATGCTTGTACAGTTTCCAAGTTTGCTCAGACATAGCCCACTCACACTTCTTCATTGCTTCTTCACATGTTCTCCTCCACCTGTTCTTCTTCCTCTTGCTTTTTATCTGAGTTTGCAAGAAGATCAGGTCAGTGCAGAAGCAAAAGAGAATAACAGAGCAAGGAAACATGAGATAGATATGGTATGTTATGGTAAAGTATTTGAGGAGGAGGAAGATCACTCTTGTAAATGAACAAGGGTGTTCATCCCCTTGTTTCAAGAGAATTAATCAAATTCATGAAAGGTGTGATTAAATGCACTCGGTATTCTAGACTTGATGCAATATCATGTTTACGTTCTTGTGTTTACTTCCTATGTAAATGTTTTTTCCTCAATGTCATTGATTAACAGAGAATTTCCTGTGATGTTTGCATCCAAGTTATGAATTAATTGATGCACAAAATTTGACTATTGTAAAATCTATTGAGAATTAAGCAGCGTTTCCATCCCATGTGTTTAAGAGAACAAAACCATCATTTGCAGGAAAGCTGGAGCAAAATATAAATACAAATGGAATTTGAAGCCTCTGTGGCCTTTAATAAATGTTATTAATCACTTGGGGTTTAGAACACGCAGGCAAATATCTCTGACAAACTTCATGAACTTCCTTAGGCCTGGAAGCAAAAGCTTGTCAGACAGTCCTAGAAGGTAATGGTACTGTAAGATGTTTTTGTAATTTTAACAGTAAAAGACTGTAAAAATGCTACAGTAAAAAAAATTATTAAATATTTTTTTTTTTCAGATTAACATTTTTATTGATTCATATATTAACAAATAAAAGCAAGAACATTTACAAACAGAATTAATACTTAACCCCCTCTGGGGCAATGTAAAACTTGAGTGCCCAAAACGTCACAAAAATAACTCTGAACCCTCAAGCAAAAATCTTGAATCTGAACACACTCCCAAAAGACATAAATTGTGTCTCCATCTTCTGATTGGCAACGCCAGCAGGTGGGTGTGTCTTTAAGACCAAGCCTATATAATCTAGAGGGGGTCCAGTAAAATCTATGTAAAATCTTAAATTGCATAATGTGAACCCTTGCATCTCTAAATGCAGTCCACACTCCCTCCTCCAATACCAAGTTCAAATCTTTCTCCCACAATCTCTTGATAGATGTTAAAGCTCCGTCCCCAGACTATGAATTAGCAGAGAGTAATACACTGATGCCTCATGACCTTTCCCAAAAACAGTAATCACCTCTACAAAATGTAACTGCTGCTTTAGGGGGGTGTACTACTCCCAAAAACTGAACAGAGCATGTGGCTCTGCTGTAAATACCTATAAAACTGAGATCTGGGAATCCCAAAATAATGACCCAAATTCTCAAAAGATCTCAACACTCCACTCTCATATAGGTCACCAAGTGTAGCAACCCCCCTTACAATCCACTCTGACCAACAGAAAGTGGGATTATTGATACATAATTTGGGGTTCAGCCATGAGGTATGCTTGAGGTAATATTAATAATAAAGGTCCGGTTTAAATACTCTAACCACTCTTGTCCAAATCACGTGGAAATGTGAAATAAACGGGGTGTGATTTAACTTCTCCAGTTAGTTTGATCGAAAGGCTTTGCAATGGTGAAATATTGGCAAGGACTTCCTGTTTAGTAGAAAACCAGGGAGGGGCTCTCTCAGGTGGAAGCGACCAATGAGCCAAATGTCTGAGACCAAATGCATAATAATAAAACAAAATCTTGGGTAGCTTTGTCAATTGGCCTATGTAATTTGTTGAAATGCAGTCTGGGACGTTTACCATTACAAATGAAGGACTTATAATAAGAGAAGTGGACATCTACAGGAAGAGATTATAGCAGGTAGTTGAATTTTGGAATACAGTTAATTTTAATAACTTTAATCTTCCCAATCATCGCTAAATGTAATGAAGCCCACCTGCCTACATTGCTCAAAAACCTTTTAATTAAAGTGTCAAAATTAACTCTAACTAAATCAGACAAAATTGCTGGGAATAAAATACCCAAATACTTAATTGACACTTCCAAAACACTGAAAGGCCGTTACTGGACAGTACGCTGTCAGAGCCAAAGCTTCGGATTTAGACCAATTGAATTTGTATCCTGAGAACTTGGAAAAGGAATTTATAGTTCTGTGGAGGCAAGGCTTAGATCTAGTAGGGTCAGAGACAAATAATAAAATATCATCTGTGTAATGCAAAAGTTTATGTGCCACACCTCCTGCCACCACCCCTAGAAAATCATCCTCCTTTCTTATCGCGGCTGCTAATGGTTACAGGGCAAGACAGAAAAATTATGGGGAAAGAGGGCAACCCTTCTGGGTGCCCCTATCCAGAGTAAAATAAAATGAAATTAAGTTTTTTGTTTGTTTGTTTGTACCCATACCTTTCCAAAATCTTAAAAAGATAATCCCATTCTACCATATCAAACACCAATGATGACAGCGACCGGAGATTGATCATTCGCTACTGACCACATGATATTGATGAAATGACTAATGTTATCAGAAGAATAACAGACCCAAATAAACCCCACCTGATCTATACGCATAAGAGATGTCATAACTTTACTTAATTGGTTAGCCAAAAGTTTTGAATTTTTTTTTTACATCAAACTGGATCAGAGAAATTGGACGGTAACTTTTACACTCACTTAGATCTTTGTCCTTTTTAAGAATCGACTGATCTGGGCTTGTGTCATGGCTGGCGGAGGCTTTCCATTCTTTAATGATTCCATATAAACTTCTAACAAAAGTGGAGCCAATTCTGTAGCATAAAATCAAAAAAATTCAGCAGCAAAACCATCTGGCCTTGGAGCCTTGCCAGTAGGCAAGGCCATAATTACCTGCCAAGGTCCTCCAAGGTTATCTCAAGATAATTTTTTTGCTCAGTCGTTAATTAAGGGAGTTCTAATGGTTCCACAAAAGTTCTAATATTTTCATCAGTAGACAAAGACGTGGAACTATAAAGATCAAGATATAACTCTTTAAAAGCATTATGAATATAAATGGCCAAGGTAGAAATTTCACCACCAGCAGATTTCACTGAGGGAATATTAGAAAAAGACTCTCTCTGCTTTATATATCTAACCAAATCTTGCCCTGAATAACCAAAACTCCACTTTCCATGAAAAGATAGCATTATATGTGTATTTCAATCGGGTCAGTTCCCGGAGGCCGTCAGACGACATTCTGCACTTCAGCTCTGCCTCTGCACTTTTAATATTCCCTTCCAAATCCACATGTTCTTGGGCTTTGGATTTTTTGATGAATGAGGCATACTGTATGATTCGGCCCCTAAGAACTGCATTAAGTGCCTCCCAATCCATGCCCACAGAAGATACTGAGGACCAGTTGGTCTCCATATAAACATTGATTTCAGTCTTTAACATTTGTTGGAATTCAGGATTATGCAAAAGTGATGCATTAAGCACCAGATATATGATTTATTTTTCTCCGTATGTGGCAACATCTCTAAACTCACCAGGGCGTGATATGAGACTAAGATATTTCCAATTGAGCAATCAACACAGATAAAATGTATTCTAGAATAAATCTAATGGACTGATGAAAAAACAATTCAGTCCCTACCAGATAGGTTCAAAAGTCTCCAAATATCTGTAAGACCAAGATTTTTACACATCCTGTGAAGCGTCAATGTTGCTTTAGGGGGCTTACACACTATTGCTTCACTATGATCAAGGACTGAGTCCATCAAAAGATTAAAGTCTCCTCCCAATATTATATCATGAGGGGTGCCAGTGGCTTGCAACATCCCTTCACGATCTATAAAAAAGCCCTGATCATCAGTGTTAGGTGTGTAGATATTAGCTAAAATCTACCTTTGCCCCTGAATTTCAGCTAAAACAATAATTACTCTTCCTTATTTATCTTTAATCTGTTTGAGACATTCGGTATTCAAAGCGCTTTACACTGCGTCTCATTCACCCATTCAAACACCAATGACAGCAGAGCTGCCATGCAAGGCGCTAGCCTGCCATTGGGAGCAATTTGGGGTTCAGTGTCTTGCCCAACGACACTACATCGTGTGGAATCATGTGGGCCAGGAATTGAACAGCCAACCCTGCGATTAGTTGCCAACCCACTCTACAACCTGAGCCACAGCCGCCCCCCACATGTGTAGATTAATTCACAGAACTGTCTCAAAGGTGTGGTCCTCCACAAAACAAACTCCTGCCGATATAAAACCATTCAGTTTCCTTAGACAAACAAATGTTCAGTGAGCAAGCTGTTATGAGTTCAGCAGATGACATAATCACTCCAATGTCCCATAAAATACTCCACAAAACAAACTCCAGAAAACAGGAGGCATAAGCACAAAGAACGAACAGATTAATCATCAGCTGTCCCGAGCCAGTGTTACTTTTGGGTGTTCTGTGTTATATCTGATGTAGTTTAGTTCATGTTTATTGCAAAACTTTAATTTCACATGTGTTACCCTGATGGTGTTTTCACTGTCTCTACATTTTTATTGGTCATTGCTCAAGGAAGGGTCTCTACTGATGAAATTCATGTCATCATGTGCACTTTTGTAATTACTATGGTGATTAACAATATATTATTAACAATAATATAAGTGAAAAGCAGATTTATACAGTTTCAGAAGGTTAATATATTAATTTGATCATGTAATAATATAAATGATAGTACTGCACCATAAAATACACCATAAAAACAACAGTTTTAAACTGTAAAATGTACAGGTTGTTCTGTACATCTGCCTTTTTTACACAATTATCCTGGCAACCACAGCTGCCAGTTTTTTTTTTAAAACAGTGTAGACAATCATTTTGAGGACAGGCTTTATGTCCAGCATTTAAGAATAACCAGAGCAACATTTCAGAAGCGATGATTGTGATATGAGCAAATTATATGGAGATATTCACATGGCTTGATCGGGCAAAGTCACATTACTTTTTTGATTCCAGTATAAATTCTATAAGAATATATTTGATAAATGGGTTCTCATCATAGTTTGTGCAAATGTATTCCTATCGAATAAAAAAAGTGTCCCCCTCAAGTAAGTGTATATGGTTTTCATATGCATTTTCAATATTTTATTCACATATTGGTGTTTCCATCATGCATATTAATGCAATATCAAAAACATTTACATAAAAAATATGTGTATGGAACCCAGTGTTCCTATTGAAATTATATAGAATACTTCTGTAATGGTCAAAAAGCTTTAGGGATCCAGAATAAGGTTGGCTAATAGTGAACACCGTAAAGATAATGTAAAACAGATGTTTAGTTTAAGAGTTACATGGCAAGAATTCTTGGGAGCTTTTGTTTCTTGACTGTTCTTGTTATACATTGAATAAACCACATTTCAAACTGACAGATCTGCCCCTCCTTGTCTTTGTATTGTCAATTGTTGAATAATAATACTGTATTAATTGGGTGTTATTTTAGGTGTTTAACTTGTATGTAAATCTTTTGTATACTCATCACAGGTCATAGTCCAGAAGCTATTTTTGTTTCCTGTTTTTGAGTGCCCATTCAAAAGAAGGAAAGAAAATTCAGGAATTATCAGGAATTAGCATGGATGAATTGATAATGTATAATCATTGGAAGGACTTTGGGTAGAATTCACAATGGGTTAGCCCAGAAAGAAAGCGAGAAATCCTGCATCCTCCCTCACTAAGGACTGTATGAGTCATCCTGAACGCATAATGAGTTTGGCATCTCTTTTATAGAGTGTACCACACATAATTTGTCCCTACTACCTGACAGATATCAATGAACTAGGTGTCCTGAGAAATCACTAGGCACTAGGCTCTGTAAACAACCAAAAAAGTCAAGATGTTTTATATCAGAATAGTCTTCGGCTGGAAGAGGTTAGCAAAATGGCTGAAATTACTCTCAGCAGCACCTTTAAAGCATTTCAGTAAAATTGCCATGATAAAAGCATGATGTGATACCAATCATCACTGCAAGGGGCAGTAGGCAACTTATCACAAGCAAATTGTTATTAAGATGATAACTGTACCAATTTAAAAAAAATACAATACATTTGCATCAAGCCTGACAAACTGCTCTTGATATTTAGTTTACTTTGCTTTGGTTGATCTTCAGTTACACAGATGATGTGATAATGCGGGCAGACCAAGTGACATGACCTGACAGTGCTGATAAGTCTTTAATTTTAGTGTAGCTCAACTGTAAATGCAAAATGAACCATGGTCACCCATGTATTCAATAACAAATGTTTCTATAGATGCTTCTGTATCACACCAGTAATTAAAATCTGTACTGTTAAATGTACAATCCCAGATCACTTTATATCAATACATGTTGATAAAAATATGGTCTGTAATAGCTAAAGCACCACATTTTCATGTGGAATTGATGCTGTTTGGTAAGTGGCCATCCACCCCTGGCAAGCCCCCTATGCTGCTGAGCTCATGCAGTGAAAGTGAGTATACCAAAATGTGGCTTTTCCCAGCATGCAAGGATACATTCTCACACACAGCCCACGGTTCCTTCCCGTCATAGCACTGAACACAGCATCATTCCAATACATTACCCAGCAACAGCACTACAGGAGCACTGCAATTAATAACCACCCACCTCTACTCCGCTCTAATTAAGCTTTCATATCAACCTGCCTCAGTGTAATTACAGTCCTTGCACTTCTCATACATTCATTTCTAATCGGAGTGTTTTGCTCCACAAGGTTGACCATGAAAAAAGAGAGAGCATTTTAAACCATGAGACGGTTTACTCCAGTGAATTGTTACTACATTTTTACATTCTTGTTCTAAAGAGTGATAAGTGTCCACATAGTTTACCTAATGGGCATAAAAACAGTTTTTTTTATTATTATTTACTTATCCCATTTGAGAGGCTGGGGAGGAGGAGCAATGAGTGAGTGGGTTAAATATCTGTTAAAAAAAATAAAAAAATACAATTATATATATAGAAAAATTGCCTTTCAATCAGGGGCAATTCTCCCTATTTTGCAGTAGCCGATGAAAGAATCTTTCACTAAAGAAACCGCAATGTCCTCCGCCATTTTGAACAGTACATTTCCCAATGTGTGGAATCACCAGTAAGATGTAAGTAGTGAGTTCTGTAATTAATCAGTCTGTTGTGTTAATCATCACACCTGTGATGAGCCGTAATGCTGAAGTTGTTAGTTTAAATACATTTAAAGCTATTTTCTAGCTGTAGTTGTGTAGTAGTAGTAATAAGAGCGATCATGGAGCGCTGTTGTATGTAAACAATGACTAACGGATTCACTTCACGTCACCAACCGCTCATGTTACACACAAAAACGATCTTTTGCCACCACCTGCTGGCTACCATATGTAATGTCAAAAAATTAAATTAAAAAAAGAGACACTTATACAGTAACTCTTAACACATATGCACTACTCTTACACTTTAGTTTAGAACAGCACGAACACAAGCAGAGTGACACACAGTGAAGCGTCTGAGTGCTAATGGTGTGAGACCATCAGTGCTCATGGAACTTCTCTCGTCCAATCAGATTCGAGGACCGGAACTAACTGTTTTGTGTGTGTGTGTGTGTATATATATATATATATATATATATATATATATATATATATATATATATACAGCCAAAAGTTTGGAATAATGTACAGATTTAGCTCCTAAGGAAAATAAATTTGTATTCACCAAAGTAGCATTCAAATGATCACAACGTATAGTCAGGACATTAATAATGTGAAAAATTAATATTACAATTTGAAAAAAATGTTCAGAACTTCTTAAACTACTTCAGAGTTCTCATCCAAAAATCCTCCATGTTCAGCAATGACAGCTTTGCAGATTCTTGGCATTCTAGCTGTCAGTTTGTCCAGATTCTCAGGTGACATTTCACCCCACACTTCCTGTAACACTTGCTATAGATGAGGCTGTCTTGCTGGGCACTTCTCAGACCTTACAGTCTAGCTGATCCCACAAAAGCTCAATGGGGTGAAGATCCATAACACTCTTTTCCAATTATCTGCTGTCCAATGTCTGTGTTTCTTTGTCCACTCTAACATTTTCTTTTTGTTTTTCTGTTCAAATGTGGCTTGTTCTTTGCAATTCTTCCCATAAGTCCTGCACCCCTGAGTCTTCTCTTTACTGTTGTACATGAAACTGGTGTTGAGTGGGTAGAATTCAATGAAGCTGTCAGCTGAGGACATGTGAGGCGTGTATTTTATTTGTAGAAAATAATCTAACCGTTTCAGTTTTTTTCAAAATGATTACAGATATGGACACAAAGATTACATTTTTACGAACTTGACACGTGTTATGAACTGGAGTTCAAAAAGATTCCAAAAAAAAAGAGTCCTAAGAAGTTGTCAATATTAAGATTTTACTTTCAGTTTCTTCCAGGCAGTTAATCATTCTCGATTGGCCACAATGCAATACAAATTTCTTAAATGTCTTGATCCTCCAGATTGTGATTATGCAAGAACAGAGCAAGCACTGAGAAGTAAAAAAAAATGAAAAAAATAACGCAGAATGCCAATTTAGCGCCCTTTATCCAGCTGAAAGTTAGATATGGAAATATTTTTATGAATTCGAGTTAGACCGCTATGATTCAGCTTTCGGTCAAGCGTGCAAAATAAAGACAACCGACCAATGCAGCATCCTGTATGAAAAGCTGGCCACAGGACACGACAAGGCTAGTAGAACCCATTAGAACAAATGCGGCTCGTGATACCTTCCTAATTTTGTAGCGTGCTTGAACTGCACATGAGCTGTCACTTCCATCTCTTTTCTCGTTGTCGACGGAGAAAATCTCGCGTGGCTGGCTGTTTTCTCTGTCCACCTCCACAGACACACACCACTTACCAGCAGCGCCTATCTCTCTTCCTTCTCCCCACCTCCTCCTCCACACTCTCTCTCTCTTTGAGTGAGCGCGAGATCTATCGAAACCTGAGTGAGGCGGTCCCGAAGACACTAGAGAGGCGATATACTCCTCGAACGCAACATGGCTACAATTGTAACCTGCACCAGGTTTACAGACGAATATCAACTGTACGAAGAGCTCGGAAAGTAAGTGACCGCACCGCTGCTTTTGTGCTACGCGTTGCACACATATACTCGCTCTCTCTCTCCACTCGCTTCATTGTGTCTAATCGTTTTGCATGTTTAGTTCAGTGTGTTGACAGCAGCCTACAATCAGAGAGACATGTAGCTTTTAAATGTTAAAAAGCCAGTGCAACCCGCCCGATTTAGTCTGTGTGAAACATTTGTTGGCGTTATTAAGTCTCTGTGTTCACGACGCTCGTTTCTGTTTATCATTAGATGCGTTTCTAACACTCGCGCGCTACAGGGTGCTTTCAAAGCCCTTGTCTCGTCACGATGCAACATGCAATTCGACATACTTTTCGACAAATCTAGCCGTAAAAGGACATACGTTTGAAAGGGAAAACCTTTGAGTTGGAGGCGTTTAGCTTTGTGATCATAGCCCTGTGTTTGTTTTAATGCACAACCAAACTTTTACAGCATTCAGCAACATTATTCAAATGATATGATGACTGCTGTCACGCAGGACGATGGGCTTTGCTGCAGACTTGTGTAACGATTTTGAGCATCATATGCCACACCGTCATTGGGTAGTCGATTACATTTGTTGCCCAGCCGCCAAAAGCATTAACAAAATAAAGGAAGTGGATATGCTGCAGTAGTTGTCGCTTTCATACCGTTTTGATTGTGAAATGTCACGTAATATGTGTGACGTTAGATAAACAGCTCCATTTGTTATTTAAACTGTTGTTATTGTTCAACTCAAATTTTATGGAATAGCATGTGTAAAATGTCCCTATTCCCTGACAGATATCACGTAAAAGTGTCCTGAGTGAACACATTTCCCTGTGTATACAGCTAAACAGAATCTGACCTCGGCCTGTTCATGTTAGCCAATCAGAAATCTCGGTGGCGGCTATCTGCCAATGGCGTAAGTTTGGGTTGGGACAAAATGTTTGACCAATACAGTGAGATGTGGAAACCTGTTTGGATTTCTTTGATATGAAATTGTGTTTGGTGCAGAAACTTTTTCAGTATTAGCCTAAAGGCCAGTTTATTCTTTTGCGTCAAACCTAAGCCGTAGTTTTTGCGTTGTGACAGCTCGTGTATATTTCAAGCTTGTGACGCAACAAAATCTGAACTGTATTACACAGCCGCATTTGTTCTAATGGGTTCTACTAGCCTTGTCGTGTCCTGTGGCCAGCATTTCATACCGGATGCTGCATTGGTCAGTTGTCTTTATTTTGCACATGCTTGACCAAAGCTGAATCATAGAAGTCTAACTATTAAATATTTCAATATCTATCATTCAGCTGGATAAAGGGCACTTCATTGGCATTCTGAGTTTTTTTTTTAATTTTTTTATTAGTGCTCGTTCTGCTCTTGCAGGAGAATATCACAAGATGGTTTGCATTTATAGATCTGTATTGGTGTGTCTGCATTGTTTTGTGAGTGCGTAGAGAAAATGCCTGAATTTATGATATAAATGTACATTTCATAAATAAACAAAGGCAGTGCAATGGTTTTCATGGATTCTAAAGTATTTATAACATTTTTGAAACATTGAAAAAAAATAAATAAATAAATCACGGGTACATCAAAGTACAGGGAATTACTTGGCGACTTCCTCCGTCAAATTTCGTGCCGCCTCCGGCTGTCTACAAAACTCTGGTGGATGTCTTCGTGGAAAACTCTAACAAATGTTGCACTCGGTGATTGTCATTTGTAACAACAAATCTCTGCAATAATAATACAATAATTCCATTGGCGAATAGACGCTTCATGTAATTTAACAATTTGAGATTATATAAAACTATAATGATGACGACACGCAAGACTAGAGGAGCGCTGCAGCTCGAGTGTCTGATAGAAACACAGATCGCAGCTTGGCGATATATCTTTAAATATACAGGAGCGTTACATGTAAGTAAGCACAAACTCCAAAACTGTCGTTCTCTGCTGCCAGAGCTGCTTCAATCTGAGCACGAGTCGAGACCAGGAGAGATTTAAAGTTCCGCCGGCTGATGCGCACTCTAACACAGAGACGCTCGTCTCTCACCCCCCGCTGTCTTGCAACATGTTGCAGCTTGCAGCGTGTTGCACCATTGTTGAGATCATCATGATAATATCAATCTTATGTGAAAAATAACATTCAAATTACAACAACAATAAAATGTGTGTATGTGTATATATGTATGTGTGTATATATGTATGTGTGTATATATATATATATATATATATATATATATATATATATATATATATATATATATATATATATATATATTGATTTTGGATAGACAAGATTTAAAAAATGCTTATCAATACTCTTATGGCTAAAATGTTTACAGTGACTAAATGTTACTGGAATATGACTAAAATGTCAACAGTTTTCATTGACTAAAACTACATTAAAAAGCCCAGACTTTGTCAACTAAAACTTGACTAAAAAAATAAATAAAAGGATAAGGTTGACTAAATTAAAAAAAACAGCTGACAAAATTAACACTAGTATTCAGTTGCCAGGTCATTAGCAGTGTATTAACGCATAGTCAGCGTTTACGTGTTTTTAACGTCACTTTTTGATCAGTATGGTACCACCTTTGACTCATTTTGAGACGGGAAAACCCTGAAAGTATATAGTATTTAGGAAGGCCTAAATATTTATTATTCCCGTTGGGTGCCATGCAGAGAGAAAATAAATCGGGCATAAACTGAATGATTTCTTTTCACTTGTTAAATATTCATAAATAATGTGGCATACTTTGACTCTCCGTGCTGAAAAAAATAATCAAATTAATCAATAACTGCTTGCTTGTCCAATACACAATTGGGTGTATATTTAAAGCTTAAAATCTTTACTACGCCTTTAGGCAAAATAACCAAATCTTGTGTTGTGGCATAGTGGGCTAAGCGCTGAACTAGTAATCAGAAGGTTGTCGGTTTGATCCCCACAGCCACCACCATTGTGTCCTTGAGCAAGGCACTTAACTCCAGGTTGCTCTGGGGGGATTGTCCCTGTAATAAGTGCACTGTAAGTCGCTTTGGATAAAAGCGTCTGCCAAATACATAAATGTAAATGCATAAATGTTCTATTTTCATAATTTAAGAATTATAACAATTTACACCATAGCCTACTGGCAAACACAGGCGGTCATAACGTCATACAGATCTGAAAGTTCTTAGAATATGACAAGTATTGTTTCACTCATACCTGATATATAGATTAAAAGACCAAAGAAAAAAGTTTTATTAGATGTAAACATGTCTTTTGTCGCGTTTTTTCTTGTTCATATAAAACAGAATATAAAAACTGCAAACAGATGCTCACAAAAAATGAAACGGGTCCAAACACAATGTGGCACGATCATTGATCGGTGGATATAGATGAATAGATAACTTAATCTTGGAGAAAAAGCACCTTACCTCTGAAAATTTCCTTTCATGCCTGGGGGCAGTCTCTTGTAACACAGCGGACCAATCACACCTGTTGTCGTCAACGTGACACGCATTTAAATTTTTGAAGAGGTGCACGTCACGCTACGGCGTAGGTTCAAGAATGCAGAAGTATGGATCGGCCTTAATGGTTGCTGATGGCACAGTGGTTGTCACTTGCCAATCATTGTACTCTAATTCACAGTTTTTAAGAGTGATTGTGTGCAATGCAAAATAATTAGCATGCCTTTTTTTGAGTAGCAGATTTAATGCAGAATTTTTAGCAAGTGTAATGTCTCCCTTCTGGTTTTCTGATTTATTGGAATTATTTTTATATGACATTTTATACTTATTTGAATCATGTTATTTAATGTGTTGACATGTATTTCTTTTAAACAGGGGTGCCTTCTCTGTTGTTCGGCGATGTGTAAAGAAATCAACAGCCCAGGAATATGCTGCTAAGATCATCAACACAAAAAAATTGTCAGCGAGAGGTAAGGTGCTTCTTTCCGCTGTTCCATTGGTCAGGTCGCTGCATTTGATCAGCACTAATATCTTCCTAAAATATTACATTTTCTGTTTGTGTCAACAATTACCATTATTCTTGAAATAATTAAATCTATGTTTGGTCTTACAATCAAAATGTATTTAAAAAGATTTTAATGTACTTTCTCTTACTGTAACGACAGACATTTTTAAAGATCTGTACCTGTGGGTGGGCTGTTTGACCAAAATCTTCAGATTTATTTTATGAGCTGTATTAAAAGCTGTTATAAAATGGCTGATAGATGTTCTGTTTTAATTTAGCAATACTCCATGCTTCTTTCTGCTCCCACATGTAAATGATGTAAAGCAGTCCAGCCCCCTGATAGCAAAACTGTTAATGGTATAGCAAAATCTTTACCGGCTTCTCTTTAAAACACTGCCTGGCCAAAAAATTGGCATACTCTAATGTTTCGTTGGACCGCTTTTAGTTTTGATTACAGCATGCATTCATCACGGCATTGTTTCGACAAACTTATGAAATTTCACAACATTTATTTCCATCCAGAGTTGCAAAACTTTTTGGCTGCGATCTTATAGTGATGGCGGGAGAGTCGAACTACTCCGTAAAGTCTTCTCTAGCTCATTCCAAAGACTTTCAGTGGGGTTAAGGTCAGGAAACTATGGTGGCCAATACATGTGTGAAAATGATTCCTCATGCTCTCTGAACAACTCTTTCACAATTTGAGCCTGATGAATCTTGGCATTGACATTATGGAATATGCCGTGTCGTCAGGGAAGAAAAAATCCATTGTTGGGATGACCTGGTCATTCAGTACATTCAGATAGTCAGCTGACTTCATTTTATTGCCACATAACATTGCTGAGCCTAGACCTGACCAGTTGAAGCAAGCCCAGATCATAACACTGCCTCCAGAGGCAAACAGTGACTTTATTTATTTTTTAATATTTTTGAACAGGAAGTTCTTTCTTTATTTCGGTTAAGTCACAGCTCAGTCATTGATTATCTTTGCTAATTATCCTGTTAGTGAAGATGTCCGATATATTTGAGCCCCAGCTTCTATTTCTGCTGCAATCAAAACAAAAGCATCAGATCTGTGTCGGTGGACCAGACACTCTGTACCTGTCCTGTACTTGATGGTATCACATTGGGCTATCTTGGGTTGAAATGAATCATAAATATTTTAATTGAATCACTCTTTTGGATAATCAGCTAGGGATGAGTACATTAGTACTGGGAGGTGACAGCAATTGTTGATCATGAAATTCATTAATTGTGCAACTTTTAAACTTTTTTATAAACATTTTACTTTGAACAAAATATAAATGGGGCTTCATTTTGTGATTTGTTACAGTGGCATTTTCAAAGTGGCATTTTGGGTGGTTGTTGTTACAGGGGGTGGCAATTTGTGTCAGCAATGTATGTGGTGACTTCAAGTCTGGGGAAGCAACACTGGCTACAGTTTGGAGAGGATTAGAGGGTTTAAGCAGAGGATGCATTCTTGTGTTCAAAAACAAGAAGGAAGTTAAAAAGTTGAACTATGTTTAGCTTGACACTACGTTTTAAAAATGCAATACTTATGCTGCTGAAATAAATGACAAGACTCAATGCAACAAACCAACAAACAAGTCAAAAGAGCCCACTTCCAAGTGTATTTGGTCCCTAGATTTGGCTTGAGTCATTCCTTCCATTTAAGTCAAGGGGATTTTTTTCACCCAATTTATCATCCATTGGACAAAAAAATGTTATTCCTATTGCTAAGAAAAGTAATAACACGTCTCCTCAACAAGCTGCATGATTTGAGGTAACATTCGTGCCCATAGCACAAACCGTGCAGGACGAGCGATGTGGCAATGTGTAATACTTGAGGTTAGAAATTTGTTCATAAGTTTGAGCCTTAACCCCAAGTATGAGCAGTTACAATAGTGAGGCTTGCCTTAGATAGCACCACTAATTACATGCCACATACAGTGTTTCAAGCAGCTCATTAAGCATTAACTTTTTCCAAGTCAAACTGTCTATCAAACAGCCATATTTTTCCTGAAAGGCATCTGGTGTCTTAATGTTTCTAATGAAGCTTTACTGCCTTTGGGAATTTGTTTCAGCATCTTAACCATAAGGTCTAATATAAAATATCTTCCCTATATATTGGCAAAGCTCTTTTGTACTTTGTTGCCATTTTTAGGTGAGGCTGTGTGAATACGTGTGGACATATTGAAAATGCCACAGCTGGAGACCTAATCGTTCTGTCAATAGACCTTCAAGCTGAATTACAACAGACCCTGTTCTCCTTATGTGTGTGTTTGTGTGTACGCTACGTTTCCATGGATGGCTAGTAAACAACATATTTATTAAAAAGATCCCTGGATAAAAAACAATAGGTAATTAGATCAGAAGATTTTGGCGACTCTCATAGGATTCCTTTCAAGTAATCTGGCAACTGTTTTTCCTCAAAATCTTCATCATGCTGGCTGGCACTGCATTAAAAAGCAACAGTGCTATTCATCTGATGGGGCCTACACAAGTGCCAAAGCCCCCTCCCGCTAAATCTTCCCATTCCCTTGGTCTTTATCAAAGCCCAGAGACATCTCTTGACATGCCAACCTGTTAACAGACACGTATAAGCTATTATCATCTCTGTGCCATCATTTGCTCTGTCATCTTTCAAAGGCCTGGATAGCCTGCAGTTATTCATTCTAACTATCTTTATACCTCAGTATTTTGAGCAGTGGTTATCAACAGCGTTTGCTTACAGACTCAGATTTTATATTAGACATCAGTTGGCGACCCAATACACTACCAAATTTGTTAACAAAATAGTAAATAAAAATGTGCTTCAAACAGCCTTCAATGCAATGTCCTTAAAATCATATGTTGAAACTAGACAATATTAACTGATCTCTTGCATTTGCTGTATTAGCATAGCTTTCTTATGTAACATATTCCCACATAGTTCCATGACCATGTGCAGTTTGGCTGTCCTACACATTATTAGGGTATCATGCTTGTCTTTCTGTCTGTGTGATGGTGGTCAGTGGTGCAATCCAGGGCAGTATGGAGCCTGTGGCTGAGATGCAGGCATTGTGAGCTTGCAGACTGTATGCTGTGTTGATGTCAGAAAACGTATGAAACACTGCTGAATAATTGAGGTGCACAGCCTGCCATAGTTTTAAATGGAAAAAGGGGCTATGACCTTCTCCGTATATCACCACTTTCTGCCTCTCCACCTCTCTTTCCCTCTCTGACCTCACTCAGATCAGCTGCGGCATCGCAGCCATCTGTATTATCAGGGATGCTCTGGAATGCTTCCTTGATGCTCACTGGAGGGCGACTGGCAGAGGCCTGATAAATGTAACAGCACTGGTGTGGTGAATTTTTAATGGAACAAACTGTGAATTTTTAATGAACCAAGCCAAATGGTGTGTGTGTGCACAAACAAATAGAGAAATATTGGATGCCTGAGTGTGCACTGGGAGACATTTTAAGGAAATACAGAATTGTGAGCGTGTTTATTGTTATTGTGCATGTCAGTGTGTATGTACCAGTGGAGGGAGAGATGGTGGTGCACTTATAATTTTCAACAGCTTAAGTTTCCATTCTCCCTTCTCTTGGTAAAGCATCAGCACCTATGGACACTAGTGAGCAGGGCTCCAGACAAAAAAAAAAAAAAAAAAAAAGACTGCAGAGACTTTGGCTCCTAAACTGAAACATTTAGTTTTTTTTAATAGACAAATTATAGAATTGCTCAATTTAAATGGTTGTTAAGAAGCAAGATAGAAAGCAGAAGAGTAGACAGCTCAACAATGTTTCCAACTCAATTTTGGAAAAGGAGTACATGTATAATAAGTGTGAGAGGAGATGCTCAATACTGCATTTGCTGTGGTACTCTGATTACTATGGAATGTCCATGAAGTCACTTCTCTCTACATTTAAAGCATTAGAACAGCATATGTACCAACCTCCGGCACACCCTTCTCAATTGCTTTGAGTTCACTAGTAGTTGACCAATATATAGCAGAGACTGATTAATCGGCCGACATTCTGAATTTTTTAACAATCTGCATTGGCTGATACATTTTCCTGTTTGGCCAGTTTGTTTCTTGAGGGCTCTGAGAATAACCTGCTTGCATGTGAAGCATCTGAGACATATAAATGACCAGTCATGGTTTGTTTTCTTGTTACGTGCCATCTTTTTACTACAATAATAGTCTGGTGTGCAACACAGTGTCATTTAAATGGTCCGCATAACAGAGCCGTGGCAGACGCGTTTGATAATGTTAAAGTGCTCGCATGTTTCATGCTCCCTCTCTCTATTGAAAAAAAAGGCAGTCTGCAAATGTACACGCACATCTTGTTTAAACGGCTATAATAAACCAACCTCACACAACTTTGGAGCACTCATTTATTTCCCTCTATCAGTCTCTCCTCAGCAGTTCCCTGTAACTTTTAACTTTCTTTTCTAATGATAAAAGCCAAATATCAATAAAACTTCCATTATATACTGTATGCAAATA
Source organism: Moxostoma hubbsi (assembly GCA_032164185.1). Taxonomy (NCBI): domain Eukaryota; kingdom Metazoa; phylum Chordata; class Actinopteri; order Cypriniformes; family Catostomidae; genus Moxostoma; species Moxostoma hubbsi. The sequence goes on along the minus strand of JAVLUX010000021.1, from coordinate 21,881,926 downwards.
TGCAGATATCCAGTTTAAACAGATGTAATTTACAAACCTCATGAAAGGTTTTCCTCATTTTCTTACTGTCAAGCGCTCATTAAATATCTTCCTCTGAAGCACATACACTCACCTAAAGGATTATTAGGAACACCATACTAATACTGTGTTTGACCCCCTTTCGCCTTCAGAACTGCCTTAATTCTACGTGGCATTGATTCAACAAGGTGCTGAAAGCATTCTTTAGAAATGTTGGCCCATATTGATAGGATAGCATCTTGCAGTTGATGGAGATTTGTGGGATGCACATCCAGGGCACGAAGCTCCCGTTCCACCACATCCCAAAGATGCTCTATTGGGTTGAGATCTGGTGACCGTGGGGGCCATTTTAGTACAGTGAACTCATTGTCATGTTCAAGAAACCAATTTGAAATGATTCGAGCTTTGTGACATGGTGCATTATCCTGCTGGAAGTAGCCATCAGAGGATGGGTACATGGTGGCCATAAAGGGATGGACATGGTCAGAAACAATGCTCAGGTAGGCCGTGGCATTTAAACGATGCCCAATTGGCACTAAGGGGCCTAAAGTGTGCCAAGAAAACATCCCCCACACCATTACACCACCACCACCATCCTGCACAGTGGTAACAAGGCATGATGGATCCATGTTCTCATTCTGTTTACGCCAAATTCTGACTCTACCATCTGAATGTCTCAACAGAAATCGAGACTCATCAGACCAGGCAACATTTTTCCAGTCTTCAACTGTCCAATTTTGGTGAGCTCTTGACCATGGACCGTGGACATGCCATATGATTAAACAGAAATCAGAAGAAACTGCTATCTACCATTTAAAATACAATATAGTTTTTTTTTTTTTTTTTTAGATTTAGTTTTGTGTGAAATTGAGTAAATATATATATATATTTTTAGCAATTTTATGTTTGTTATTTACAATACTAAACCCCGGTTGCCCCGGCCTTTCTGTGTGGAGTTTGCATGTTCTCCCTGTGTCTGCGTGGGTTCTCTCCGGGTGCTCCGGCTTCCTCCCACCATCCAAAGACATGCAGGCTAAGTTAATTGGTGTCTCCAAAAATTGCCCTAGGTGTGGATGTGAGTGTGAGTGTGTGTCTGTCTATGTGTGGCCCTGCGATGAACTGGCGACCTGTCCAGGGTGTACCCCGCCTTTCGCCCAATGTTAGCTGGGATAGGCTCCAGCCCCCCGCGACCCTGTACACAGGATAAGCGGTTGACGATGGATGGATGGATGGATGGATTTACAATACTAAATGCCCACCCTGCACTCTGGATATCGGCATCGGCCATTAAAAAACATATCAGTCGATCAGTGCAAATTGTAGCCTCTTTTTCCTATTTGTAGTGGAGATGAGTGGTACCCGGTGGGGTCTTCTGCTGTTGTAGCCCATCCGCCTCAAGGTTGTGCGTGTTGTGGCTTCACAAATGCTTTGCTGCATACCTCGGTTGTAACGAGTGGTTATTTCAGTCAAAGTTGCTCTTCTATCAGCTTGAATCAGTCGGCCCATTCTCCTCTGACCTCTAGCATCAACAAGGCATTTTCGCCCACAGGACTGCCGCATACTGGATGTTTTTCCCTTTTCACACCATTCTTTGTAAACCCTAGAAATGGTTGTGCGTGAAAATCCCAGTAACTGAGCAGATTGTAAAATACTCAGACCGGCCCGTCTGGCACCAACAACCATGCCACGCTCAAAATTGCTTAAATCACCTTTCTTTCCCACACCCCTAAATGCATTGAAGCAACTGCCATGTGATTGGTTGATTAGATAATTGCATTAATGAGAAATTGAACAGGTGTTCCTAATAATCCTTTAGGTGAGTGTATTCTGTCAGCCAGAATCAAAACTTCAGGATCAAAAGTTACTCTGATTCACAAATCATGACAGTCAGTCCATGACAATCCAAGCAGGTGATCCAGGTCATTTAAACTGTCAATATTGTTGCTTGCTGAATGCAAATTCAGAGTAAAAGTGCTTCACGTGTGCTGTAGGTAAATGTTTTATTCACTATGCACTGTAAGTACAATTAAAAAAAAAAAATTGGGGGGCGTTTCTCCCCAAATTGCATGCCCATCATGAGTCATCATGGTGGCATAGTGACTCGCCTCAATCTTTGTGGCGGAGGACTAATCTTAGTTGCCTTCATGTCTGTGCATCTTATCATGGTGGTTGATCCGGTTACCGCGGAGACATATTGTGTGTTGAGGCTTCACACTATTCTCCGCGGCATCCATGCACAACTCGCCACGTGCCCCACCGAGAGCGAGAACCACATTATAGCGACCACGAGGAGGTTACCTCATGTGACTCTACCCACCCTAGCAACAGGGCCGATTGGTTGTTTAGGAAGCCTGACTGGAGTCACTCAGCACGTCCTGGATTCAAACTTGTGACTCAAGGTGTGGTAGTCAGCATCTTTACTTGCTGAGGCTCTTATATGTACAATTAGTTTGATTCGGAGAAAATTATATTGCTGATGTGGACATGCCATATGATTAAACAGAAATCAGAAGAAACTGCTATCTACCATTTAAAATACAATATAGTTTTTTTTTTTTTTTTTTAGATTTAGTTTTGTGTGAAATTGAGTAAATATATATATATATTTTTAGCAATTTTATGTTTGTTATTTACAATACTAAACCCCGGTTGCCCCGGCCTTTCTGTGTGGAGTTTGCATGTTCTCCCTGTGTCTGCGTGGGTTCTCTCCGGGTGCTCCGGCTTCCTCCCACCATCCAAAGACATGCAGGCTAAGTTAATTGGTGTCTCCAAAAATTGCCCTAGGTGTGGATGTGAGTGTGAGTGTGTGTCTGTCTATGTGTGGCCCTGCGATGAACTGGCGACCTGTCCAGGGTGTACCCCGCCTTTCGCCCAATGTTAGCTGGGATAGGCTCCAGCCCCCCGCGACCCTGTACACAGGATAAGCGGTTGACGATGGATGGATGGATGGATGGATTTACAATACTAAATGCCCACCCTGCACTCTGGATATCGGCATCGGCCATTAAAAAACATATCAGTCGATCAGTAGTCATCATGTTTCTAGAAACCTTGGATAAACTTGTTGCTAATATATAATTAAAACAATTTGAGAGTAAAACTGCTTTAATTCATCTCTGACTTTTGGATGGTTAATGACGTTTCTCAATCATTTTCTCAGTCCTATTGTGACAACAATACAACCTATTGTAAAACTGGATTTCTTAGCAGTGCTGTTGAAAGTCAAGTTCCTCTGTGTCCAACTTTTTGCAATGTTTGCTTACCTTGACAACAATTATAGATTAAAAGTTATGTTCTCGGATCAGTGAATATCAACGTATCCCAAATTGACATAGTTTATGGCAGAAACTCAGCGTTAAATTAGCTTAATTTGCTCATGACATAACATACTGAGGGTTGAACTCCGTAAGCAGATTTTAGTTTATTTAAAGGGGATGCTTGTACTACATGTTTTAGTGATTATTATTATTTAGGCAGCAGTAGTTGTCACCAGATCGATTGTGTGTGTGGTATGGGACAGGTAGCAACAAAGTACTAACACTGTTGGTCTAATTTGCATTTAATTGAACTGGCAGGTGCTTAAAAGATATTCAAATGTTTTAAAAATCAACTATAAGATGTCAACACCATCAACACAAGTCGTATTAATTTGTTACAATTGTAATGGTCCCAAAAGAGGCTTCAATTTACTTATGCAAAATATAAAAGCAGTCTGTTAAAATGCAATTCTAACAAATTGCATATTAATGTTTGTTTGTAATTTTACAGCACATACACCCTAAAAATTCCAACTCCCCTGTACACTCTGTATTATGAATCCTCTCACATGTTTTGTTGATTTTCATGAAATTGTGAGGAAGTTTAGTGGCCACTTACAATAGATCAGTAGAGTTCTGAGGTTAGAGATTTTTATTGTAATGGATTAACATCACAAATCTCTGCATCTACCACCAACCAGTAATGAACCACATTTAATATAATCACAAAGCCCACCTTCCGCCACACAACCAAAATACAGGCCTGTAGTGCTATTTAAACGTCAGACTCTGTTTAAAAAATAAATAAAACAATTTTACCATCGAGTGTTGCGCAACTTGGGCTGTATTGTAAAAGTACCATAATGTATTCTGTGATATGCATATGACTGTACCGTGTGGCTCTCTGCACAAAATTGGACTCAGATAAACACCATTACTCAGATGGTTGACTCATTGTTTGCTAGGCCCTGCATTTTTTATTCATAATCTAGGCTCGATTCGCCACCTCTAAGATGTGTAAACCAAAAGATCAAGTGAAAGCTGGCCCAGGTGTCTAAAGTTATGATCAAAAGACTTTGACCTGATAATCTTCACTCACCTGTGAAATTGTGAGAATGAGATCAAACAGGCATTTATAAAATTGTATTAAGTGCAATCCTTCCACTAGAAGATGTATTCACTGACATATAAACTAATGTAGTTTCACTCTGTGAGTACTGTGTAGTGATGTGCACACAGTAGCTAGGTGAATGGTAATGTGTATTTTGATATGACTGGAATGCTGTAGTGATTAATTAGCATCCAGTGCTGCATGTTATAGTTGGCTAGGATACTTGTCTTCAGTCTTTTCCTTTTCTAAAGAACTATGGTAGTCACATAAGCACATGTTATTATATGATAGTTTTTGGTATTCCTCATTGTCACATTGTAACACAGTTCAATGGAAATGAGGAGGCAAGAACCGGCTTGACAATATAAATGATAAGTTAACGATAAACTTAACCAAAAAGACAAATACACACATGGGTGTCGGGCAGTTGCCCATAACTCTCTCTCTCTGTCGCGTTGCCATTCGCTTTTAAGAGCATTGAGCTGATGGAAAGGTTTTAAGATTGCATGCATTGTAAACATTGTTTCAATCAGCCCATGTTTGGATGTTTTTGGGTTTTACACTTAGCTACCTAATGAGGACCGCAAAGAACCTTTGAAGTGGTTGTTGTGGTACTGGGATGTGTTTTCTTTCTCTCTTTGGAAGGATGTGGGAAAAATCTAGATTTTACCTCACAATACTGTATCAATATTCTAACACCAATAATCAATATTTTCAGTTGCAATAATATTTTGGGAAAAATTAGACTGACTTCCACTCAGAGTAAATATATGAGAAAATTAAACAATGTGACATTAGATCAACAAACACACCATTTTTTATATTTGAACATAATGCAAGCGTAGAACGTCTATAACTTTAAGTGTATACCAAATAATTTTGAATCGCAATACATGTAACAAAGATCATAGACACGCTTAGTGCATTTACATGCACACCAATACGCTGATACTACCAAAAATCAGTTTGTTTAAAAAAAATGCAAGAAAAGTGTTTTATATGAGACTAAAAATAATTGTATTTTTCTCTACTTTTGATGTAAAAACTTAAACAGGTATGCATACAACACTTCTGCACATTGATAAGCCAGTAAGAACACTGGTTAAGGTGTTTACATGCAACGATAAATCAGGATAATGGGCAAAAATCCACATGTGTTGATCACTATCATGCATGCAAGCATGCTCACTGATTCCCAGCCCTAGTGTGGGGGGCATAACAGCAGTAGTACTCTTTATAGTTTAAGCCAAGGGGTTGTATGCTAACTTATTTTATCACACATTGTGAAGCCACCAAAAGGTGTTGCGTGCCAAACATCCTTAATGTCGCTTTCACATACACAACAATAATAATTGTTTCCAAGAGTCAGTCAAAAAGGTAACTGAACCAGCAGAAACAAAGAATCACATCCCTGGCATATTCGTGAGACCAGTCTTATCGGGAATCGTTTAGTTGAATTAGTATGTCAATTCCATGTGACAGTTATACTGTCCTTCACTGAATATTTACTTTTATCTTAGTGTTTCTTTTAAGTTGCACAAAGCAAACATACACACCCTTCCTAAAAAAGTAAATGGGTGTTTATCTTTTAGTTGTGATAAGTTTTATTTGTCTTCTCTCTGTGGGTGTGTGGTAGCATTAGTGGAATTTGTGTTTGTGGTTGTACTGCTCTAACTCCATACCTCTCTCCAGAAATGTATGCAGTAAAACATTGAAATCATTCAGTGGAAAGAGTTTTGGACTGAGATCGCTAGTATGAGTATTAAGACTAAAATTATTTCCTGTGGTTATGAATGCTTAGAAATCATACAGTACTTGTTCACTCAGGCACTTATTGGATCATCCCCTGCAGCGGTCATCACTTTACCTTGTGAAGTTAATTCTCCCTTTCCACTAGGAATGTGCGAGACTAGTCGACTAAACGGTTCTGACGCTGCTAGTCGACACTGGAATTACTAGTCGAGGTGCTGACTGCTTAGTGGGTTTAGCTATCTTTTATTCTGTGTGCACGTCATGTTTAGAATACATTAAATCACAGGCCTATTTTTTTCTATCCTATGGCTACTTTTTTTAATCTTTTTTTTTGTTACATTGTGACTGTTATTGGTTAACATTCTTGACTGAACGGCTGACATATTAGATCAATGGCTAATGCACGACTGTACATTGTGAAATACGTGCAACTTTTTTTTTTCTCTCTTAGAATTGGCTTAGTCTACCTGTTAATTATTTTCAACAATGTCATGACAGTTTTAATATGTTAAGTAACTTTAATGTGGTGAATGCTGTTTAGAACAGGCTGGGTTGCTCTATTGGTCCTATTGGCACTATTCATTCAATTGTTTTCAATAAACATGCCTGTTAAATATTCACTAACATTGATTCAGTGAATGCTTGTCATGTTCTATATTTAATGTACAATGATTATAATGCAAGGCTAGCACATCGCAGATAAATGCCCTTTTTCAGTTGAATTTAGCGTTGGAATAGATTAAGTATTTTAAATGGGTCGCATAAACACATTTTTTGACTTTTGTTGGTTTCTTTTTAGACTAGTCGACTTCAAAATTACCATTTAAATGTCAATGAAATTAGTCGTTAAGCACATCCCTACTCCCCACAACAACAGGCCTTGATTATACCACTGATATACTGTATTCTAAACTCGATTCACAAACAGCTGGGAGAGGAATCCAGCAGGCTTGGCTCTTTTAAACAAAATGCTCCATGAAATTAGCCCATTCAACTTAGTGATATAATGAAGTCTTCAAATGTCATATGATAGCTTTGTGTGAGAAACAGACCAAACGTATGACTTGAAAATTTTCCAGACCAGAAAATCTTACCCTCTGTCAAAGCTCCCAAATCTCACTTGGTATGATTATACAGATTGCAACAGATTTGACATCAGATACAACAAACAACATTGGTTCGTGCATGTCTTGTAATCACAATGTGCAAGCTTGATATTTGGAGCTGCAAATTAGATATGCGAATATCGACTGATGCAAGTCTTTTCATTTAATAATTACATAAATTTGGTATCTCATGCAGAGCTAATGTATGGCTTAAGTTCACATAGATGCATTGTTCTTTGTTATTTGGCTGATTGGCAATTAATTGATTAAGAGTCTATGTACTATGTATTAAGAGTGGGAACCAGTAGAGACGATACAGTCTTCTATCAATATCTGGTTGTAATAGAATAATATTGCTATTCTTTGTTTCATGATTCAGAACTAATATATTGTGATCTTTTACTAACTTGTTTCTTACTTACAGTGCTCTATGCAACAAGTGCTGAATTTCCTGCTTTACTTGATAATACAGGGTGTCCGCGGGGTTTTAAAAAGTATTAAAAAGTGATAAATCAAAAGTGTCAAATTTAAGGCCATTAAAAGTGTTAAATGTGGTCTCAGAGGTATTATTTTTTCCAAATTAGGTATTATTTTTTTCAAGGTGTCCTATTCTGATTGAAATTATATCTACGTTCGCGTTATTTCGTTTAAATATGGGCTTTAGCATATCTCCGCACATAATCAAAGATCTTTCGTCTCCATCTCAACTTATGTTTGACGCTGACGTCAATTCAGTGGTCGTTCGGCATCATCTCAGAACACTGCGCGCTCAACAAGCTTACGTTTTATTTAAGACTTGCTTCAAGGCATATCTTCAACGACTGGACAATCATCGTCGTCTTCATGGGCAAATGCAAGTTTTCTGGTAGCTGGGTGAACGACCCAGCGTTTAAGGACTGGCTCAGGCCTGTAGTAGGGAATAACAGGCAGGCTTATTGTTCGGTGTGTAAAAAAAACATCAATGTCAACTGGATGGGAGCTAACGCACTTCGGTCGCATATGCAATCCACTAAACATAAAAATGGAATGCGTTCTCGGAGAGAGCAGTTAATTCTACCAATCTCAGCTGTCTGTGCGGCTGCACCTCCACCACCACCGCCGCAAATTAGTGCCACTGTTGGCCTACTGGCCAATACGGCTCTAGCAACGTCTGACCTCCGGGTGGCCATGGGCGCCACACCAACACTGCGCGCGGAGGCTCTGTGGTGTCTGAACACTGCAGTTAAACACCACTCATTGAACTCCAATGAAGGAATTTCGGAGCTGTTTAAAGAAATGTTTCCCGACTCTGACATCGCAAAGTCATTCACGTGTGGTAAAGACAAAACCGGGTACATCATCAGATTTGGATTAGCGTCGTTCTTCAAAAAACAGCTTGTTGATGGCATCAACAAGGCTGGGCCATTCGTGTTGATGTTTGATGAGAGCCTCAATCAGGCGTCAAAGAAAAAACAGCTTGACATCCATGTTCGATACTGGGAGGATGACCGTGTCCAATCCAGATACTTTGGATCTCAGTTTTTGGGACATGGAAGGGCCGAAGATTTGTTGCATCACATAAAGGTAAGTTATTTTTTATATAGACCTACTTACGCTCTATCCTGTGATCACTCATTTGAAGAGTTATTTATTCACAAAGATTTTGTATATTATATGATGATGTTGGCTAATTTACTGTTTGTTACACAAAATAATAAAATTGGCCAAAGTCCTGCAGTTACTTGAATGAAACATGTAGGCCCACCTGCATTTATTGACCTGTGGGGTATAGCTCAAGGTACAAGAAAATTATGTTTTTAGTATTTTGTTAAATTCAACAACTTATCACAGTTATGTAAGGGATAATGTATAGCGATATGACTAGGAAATTCCAAGTAGTTAGGCAGATTGCATGCTTGGACCCTTCAAGAATGCACAGAGATCCCGATTGGTGCATCAGACAGATGAAGGGAATAGTGCAAACATTCCTCCAGGGCAAACATTTGGCAGGTGGCATCCCAGCTGGTAAGAAGATATTGTATAGGGACAGTCAAAGTGCATAGGTTATTCAGATTGATTAAAGCCTTGTGTGAGAAGTGTGTGTTAGCAAGATGGTTTTCTGCATTCTCCTCTCAACAGTCCGGAAGTGTCAATGCTTTATCAAATTAATAAGTTCAGAAGAAGCCTTACACATTCCTAGCTCTTCTTAGAAGTTATAACATGATGTTGTGATGTATGTATTGCCAAATGGTCTGATAGGCCAACTGGGACTACTAAATTTAAATGACCTATTAATTAACTTAATTTCTTTGTCTATGTTGTAGGTGATGTAATCATTCAGCAGTTTACATCATTGCTGTCTCTTGAGGGCAGAGGTGAACAATTCCGCTCTTTCCAGCCTTTCAAGCAACGTGTGGATGTGTTTCTACACGTGAACCTCAGCCCATCCTACATGGACCTGTTGAGATTCTGCCAGAGCGTTTTACTTCTTTCACATGGACAAGCCACCGTGGAGAGGGGCTTCTCCATTAACAAGGAGGTGGAAACCTGTAACCTTCTAGGTGAATCCTTGGAGGCACTGAGGTTAATCTGTGACAATGTCAGTAGCTGTGGTGGTGTCCTCAAGGTGCCTTTAACCAAGGAACTGCTGGCTTCTGTGGCCTCAGCAAGGTCCCAGTACAGGCTCTACCTGGAGCAAGAGCGTAAAAAGAGGGAGAGTGATACTCAAACACAGAAAAGGAAGGCCGCAGAGGACGAACTACAGGAGCTCAAGCAGCAACGCAGAGTCCTGGACGAAGTCTGTGCCATCCTTGAAAATGATGCCAACAAATTGGCCAAGGAGGCAGAGGGGAAAGCTGGGTCAAAAATGGCCCAGCTAATCACCAAATCAAACACACTTAGAAGGAGACACAAGGAGAAAAAAGAGGAACTGGTCAAAATGGACAAAACTATTGAGGAAAAGGCCATGGAATTAAGGCACTTTCCATAGGATTTTATGCCCACAAATTCATATTAGGGCTATAGCACAAGTGCAAACAATAGTTCACCAGTTCATGTAGTGGATGCCAGTTTATGAATCAGCAACAGTTCATAGAAGATGCCAGTTTGTAATGCATCAACTTGCAGTGAATGCCAGCCAGTGTGCTGGAACTATCCATTCTCTCCATTGCACATTTTATGTAGTTTGTTTTATTTTTATTTACTAAGTGAAATAAATATGTGCAATATGTTGTCAACATTAGTCTCTAAATTTATTCTTTTTTGTATGTTATATATGTCAAAATCTGTGTAAATAATAGAAAGGTCGCTGATTAACACTTGCAATTCAGTGTCGTGATGGTTTTAAAAAAAATTCTGAAGGTAGTAAAAAAGGTATTAAAAAGTAGTAAATTTAACTTAAGGATTGCTGTATATACCCTGTAATAGAGCCATAAAAGTATTACTATTGTGGCAGAATATTTGGAATCACATTATTTGCATGTAACATTTATGTTTCTTTTTAGCCCTTTTTGGAGATTGTGACAGCCTCTGATTACTGTATGCCTCTGGTATATGGAAAAGAGCATATTTAAAATGTTTTAAACATTTCTTAAATTACACAGAAAAAAGAAAGTCAAACCATGTTGGAACAATATGAGGATGTGTAAATTATGCCAGAAATGTCATACTTTAACTTAACATGGTCATATTGTCAATATGCTGCTGCCACACATTTGTAATAGGGGTGTTAACAAGGCTGAGAATATAAATGTTAATTTTTTAACTTCAACCTTTAAACGTGTCTCAAGACAATCTTTTTTTTTTTTTTTCTTCTTTTTTTTTATCTGCATTGCTCTGCATCTGTTTTAGCCCAAGAATTTGACGGGTCTGAATGGGTCCGTAAGTTTAGGCTTTAAAGTTTAGAACACATCTAAAATTTGAATTCACATTTTAGCATATCAATGTGCATTTTCACCTTAAATTAGGCAAAAAAAATTATTTCAAATTTTTAGAATGTGCAAAGTAGTTGTTTCTATGTATTTTCATACAGTCCCAATATTTTAAAAATAACTAAAAGAAGACAACAAATACAGGTATTCCTACTCTGCTACAAAACAGCTGATTAAGACGTGACTTGTTTCCTGAAAGCATGTGATGATAGAGGTTATTGGAAATGACCTGTGAATGCTTATTTTCTGCTCTGAACTGGTATTGGTTTTCTCATCAGCAGAAAAAGGATATTAGAAATGTATCACAATCCTTGACAATTAATTTCATACGAGTTTAACAGCTCTGGAGACCCACACAGCACATTTTTCAAATAAGCTTTCTCCACAAGTGTGCAGAGCCATGGTGAACACTGACTGCATCCAATCCTGTGACAAGCAACAGCTGCAGCATATGACACAGTGAGTGTCTCTGATCAGACAGGACTTGCTCCCTCACACACACTTAACAAATGTGATGGGTGGGGGCCTGGGTAGCTTAGCGAATATTGACGCTGACTACCACCCCTAGCGTCTCGAGTTAGAATCCTGGACATGCTGAGTGACTCCTGCCAGGTCTCCTAAGCAACCAAACAGGCCCGGTTGCTAAGGAGGGTAGAGTCACATGGGTTAACCTCCTCGTGGTTGTGATTAGGGGTTCTCGCTGTCAATGGGGCACGTGCTAAGATATGTGTGGACCGCAGAGAGTTGCATGAGCCTCCATGTGCTGAGTTGCCATGGTGTCATGTACAGCGAGCCACGTGATAAAATGCACAGATTGACGGTCTCAGAGGTGGAGGCAACTGAGACTTGTCCTCCGCCATCCGGATAGAGATGAGTAACCGCACCACCATGAGGACTTACTAAGTAGTGGGAATTGGGCATTCCAAATTGGGAGAAAAGTAGATTAAGTCAAATCATTTTTATTTGTATAGCACGTTTCACAACACATTGTTTCAAAGCAGCTTTACAGAAAGTCATTCTTTAATAATCTTGACATTCAGGCTAACAGACTACCATACTAACTGCGCTACCGGTATGAGAACGCTGTGCACATTTGGCTGATGCTTCACATTCTGACTATTTTTTTGCATGTTTGTTTCCATTTGTTTTTCTTTTAATTTATTATTCTGTGCATAAAGTTAAATCCTGCTGGCTTCTGGATCATAACATGTTTGGAATTGGATTCTATGCCTTTCTTTCTGCTCATCAGAGAAAAACAGCATTTACCTGCCGATCGAGACTGGACAGCTCACACTCCATTTTACGGGTATGTCGCGAGCCTTATCTTGTCTGGCTAATGCGATATTGTTGATTGTGGCTGCTGTAGCTGGCATCTCATGACTGTTTTTGCTCTATATCTCGCATATGACCATGTCTTGGATTTCATTTATTAAAGTGTTTTTTATCTTCCTCTCTCTCGTCCTTGGCATTCATACCATGGAAATCCAATTACTGACATCACAAATTTTAATCTTAAACTGCCATCCGTGTTTAGACTCGCAGACATATGAACTCTGAATCCTCCGGTGGCCGCGGTATATCCATCGCTCACCACGGAATCTCCAGTCTGTTTATCACTCATCTCCCACAGCAATTCCATCAATGTGGACAAAAAGACGGTGCTGTAAAACTGATGTTGCATCGGCAAGATGCTCAAACTCACTTTCACTGAGGCATTTAACTAAAGATAATCGCCACTCCACATCAAAACACTTCAGATTTGTTTGTCAGGATTTAGCACTATTGAACTGTCGCTCTCTAACGGACAAAGCGTCAATTATCAATGAACTCATCACTGATAAAACACTGGACATGCTATTGCTAACTGAAACCTGGCAAACACCTAATGATTTTTTACTACTAAATTTGCTTACTCAACATGGATACAAAAATTTGTCTAAACCCTGACCTCATGGAAAAGGGGGCGGACTAGCTGTTGTTTGTCGAGATGGCATGAGAGTGGATTTGACTGAATTTCATAATGTCATGTCTTTTGAATATCTGGCTGTTAAGATTGTAGTTGAAACTCGTCATTGTGTTATTGATTTGCCAACCTACAAAGTATCAGCCTCACGATTTCTGTGAACTAAGTGAAAAACTCTTGTCAGTGCTATGTCTCCCCATGTTATACTGCTTGGTGATTTCGATATCCATATTGATACAGACTGTTCAAATATAACTGAACTCATTAATGTTCTTGAATCCTTCAATTTATCACTGCATGTGAATTTTTCTACGCATGGTCATATACTTGATTTAGTTTATACATCAGGTCTTAATAATATTTCTACAACTGGTACTCATATTGGCATCTCAGATCACAAACTTGTAGAGTTTTCATTTAATTTTCCTTGCTGTAAGTCATACAAGAAAGCTGTGGTATCTTATTACAACTTAAAAGCAGTCGTCCCCACATCATTCTCCACCTCTGTCTGTTCACCCTTACTTTCTGACTCTTTGAAACTGTCCTGCCCTTCAAGTATCCTGTCAAATTATAATTCAGCTATCTCAGCTGCTCTTGAAGAGCACGCCCCCATCAAGACAAAGCTGGTGCCCTCTTCTCGCTCATCACATTGGTTTACTCCTGAACTGCGGGCATTGAAGAGATTGGGTCCTCGTCTTGAACGACTCTGTAGTAAAACAGGCCTCACCGTACATCTCTTACAGAACATCAGCTGAAGTACAGAGCAGCACTCATCACTACACGTTCAATGTACTTTTCCTCTAACATCCAAAAAGCAAGTTGTAGACCTAGAGCCCTCAATGCTATGGTAAACAAGCTAATACACCCACTGGCTCAAGACTCACACAGCTCTGATGAACTTTGACTCATTTCTGCACTTCTTTCTAGATAAAATTGTTTCCATTTATCAAACATTCATGTCAGCCATTTCTGAAGATGCTCTGCATGAATGTGTAACGTCTGAACACCCTATCCACCCTTTCTCCTTCACCCATCATCAGTCAGTGATTTAATTTTACATTCCAGCTCATCATCCTGTCAGTTGGACACTGCCCCAACCTCCCTTCTTAAACACTGTGACTTAAACACTGTGTTCATTTTGGCACCTATTTCACATATGATAAACACATCTATTGCATCTGCAATTGTTCCAACTGATCTTAAAATTGCAGCTGTTACACCAGTCATTAAAGGTCCCAACTTAGATCCAGCTTCCCTCTGCAAATATTGTCCTAATTCTAACCTGCCTTTTATATCTAAACTTCTGGACAAATGTGTAGCCTCCCAGTTACAATCAAATCTTGCAGCTAATAATCTATGAGCCTTTCCAATCTGGTTTTCGCCTATTCCACAGCACTGACACACATCACTGTACTCTTGAAAGTTATTAATGATCTCCTCCTCTCTGCTGACTCTTGATTTCTCAGTATTCTGATCTTGCTTGACCTGAGCTTTGTTTTTGACACTGTATGCCACAAAACACTCTTTTCCCGACTTTCAGAAATTGGTATTACTGGCACTGATCTATCCTGGTTTTCTTCCTTCCTCTAACAGACAATATTTCATCTTGATTAAGAAAAACAAATCCCCTACTGCACCTCTCACTCAGGGTATCCCCCAGGGTTCTGTACTGGGTCCACTACTGTTCATGATTTACTTTTCATAATTTACATTTTGATGAAACACATGCCATTAGCTCATTAACTGCCTGTATCAATTATGCACAAATTTGGTTGAATGTTAATTTCCTCAAATTAAATCTGGACAAAACTGAGATCATGATTTCTGGGCCACATGAAATATTGACATTTGTGTCAATATTGTTCGAAATTTGACCAAATCCTCTAAAACCATTAAGAATCTGCAAATCACTTTCGATCCATCTCTTACTTGATGTGAAGCCCACATCAGAACATCACTAAAATTGCTTTCTTCCATCACATTGCACGACTTCGCCCCATTCTCAATGTGAAGGATGCAGAATCACTAGTTCATGATTTCATATCATCACATCTCAACAACTGTAACTGCCTCTTTACTGGCCTGCCAGCTAAAACTATTGCCCCGATTACAATACATCCAAAACTCCCATCTCCACTCCCATCATGTTACTCCCATCTTGTTTAGTCTCCACTGGCTGCCTTTCTCATGCCACATCAAGTTTAAAATTCTTCTCCTGGCATACAAAGCACTCAATGATCAGGCACCTCATTATATATGTGATCTGCTGCATCTATACACACCAGCACACACTCTTATTTCTTTTGATTCCAAATTGTTATCTATCCCTAGGTTTTGTCTATCCAATTTTGGTGTGAGATCCTTCAGTGTAGTTGCACCTAAACTGTGGAAATCTCTACCTCAGAGACTCTGTTACATCTCTTCTGTTTCTATCTTTAAATCTCAGCTTAAAACACATCTTTTCTCAGCGCATTATCTGTCTATTACTGATTGATGTTTTATTTCCCCCTTTGTAATTGAGATTGTAACTTCTGTTGAAATGTATATTAATGTACTTTTTCCTGTTAAATGTATATGGAGTGTAAAGTGTCCTTGATCTTGTGGAAAGGCACTATATAAATAAAACTTATTATTTAACAGAAAATGAAACTAATATGTATAAAGTTGTAGTCATTATTGTGTAGTTTGATCAAATATGATTGTGAATTAAGTTTAAAAATAAGTAATTAAATAATAATTGTATTTAGAACCTCTGTGAACAAACCAAAGGCAACTGTGGCAAGGAACACAAAACTCTATAAGATGTTGTTTAATGGAAAAAAAAACAACCTTGGGAGAAACCATACTCACTGTGGGGGCCAATTCTCCAACAGCATGAATATAATGCCAATATTAGTTTTTGTGTGTAGTGCAAGTCATGGTTTAAAATGAGTAAACTCATAAGTGTTACGGGTCAGTGTTTAAATAAGAAGATTTTGTGCAAAATGTAAGATTAATGACAATGTCTTTGACTGGTTTAACTGCAGAAGTTCACAGAGATATATTGTCCTTTTGTTATTTGGCTGATGTAATCTTTTGTTGGCAATTAATTGATAGTCTATGTACTATGTATTAAGAGTTAAAACCAGTAGACAATACAATCTTCTATCAATATCTAGAATAATATTGCTGTTCTGTTTTATGATTCAGAACTAATACACTCACCTAAAGGATTATTAGGAACACCTGTTCAATTTGGCTGGTGGTGGTGGTGGTGTTATGGTGTGGGGGATGTTTTCTTGGCACACTTTAGGCCCCTTAGTGCCAATTGGGCATCGTTTAAATGCCACGGCCTACCTGAGTATTGTTTCTGACCATGTCCATCCCTTTATGGCCACCATGTACCCATCCTCTGATGGCTACTTCCAGCAGGATAATGCACCATGTCACAAAGCTCGAATCATTTCAAATTGGTTTCTTGAACATGACAATGAGTTCACTGTACTAAAATGGCCCCCACAGTCACCAGATCTCAACCCAATAGAGCATCTTTGGGATGTGGTGGAACGGGAGCTTCGTGCCCTGGATGTGCATCCCACAAATCTCCATCAACTGCAAGATGCTATCCTATCAATATGGGCCAACATTTCTAAAGAATGCTTTCAGCACCTTGTTGAATCAATGCCACGTAGAATTAAGGCAGTTCTGAAGGCGAAAGGGGGTCAAACACAGTATTAGTATGGTGTTCCTAATAATCCTTTAGGTGAGTGTATATTGTGATTTTTTTTTTTTTTTTTTTTTTTTTTTTTTTTTTTTTATATTTTTAACTCGTTTCTTGTTCATCTTCATCAGACTTCGGTGCTCTATGCAACAAGTGCTGAACTTCCTGCTTGACTTGATAATAGAGCCATAAAAGTAGCAGTGTTTCCTAATCTTTTTTGCTGTTTGTACCCCCACAGCACCATCTGTAAGGCTCAAGTACCTCTTCATAGACACAAAATCAAAGATGTGTTTCAGGCTAAGTATCTTTTTGCAATGTCATTAATATTATAATATCCCTTATGAACAGAATAAAAAGATGAAGTTGTCAGGAATGTCGTTGTTTTCATTAACAACAACAACAACAATAAAAACACAAATAATTCTTTAGTTTTTATCATTTTAGTCAGTTTGGTGGACAGTGTATTGTGTATATACCTTTATATATGTAAATGTACAGGATATGGAGGTTCCGTACAGACATCTTTACCAATGAAACAAGATAGACTCATTTGGCATTTTGATTAAATAGAAATTTAACAATAAATATTTATTCTTGGCATTCGCATATTCAGTATTTTGAGGTAAAATATTGCGTTACTTGAAGTATTTGATACTTCAAGTATCAAATTCTCCCTTCCTCTACAGTAGATTGTGGTGTATGTAGGCTATGTGAGTGAATTGTTATGTGGATGTCCTGCTTTGTGTATTGAACATAATAATAAGAGTGAGACATATTGAGTGGTTTTTGTAGGCCTGTGTCACTATAATTATAAAAAAAATTGGTTGATTGTTCACAATGTTCTTTATTTGACATTGTCCAGTTAATATTAAGTGGGTTGCAGGCCTTAAGAGCACACAATCTGTTTTACATTTCCATTAGCCACTACAGAAAGTCCCCCCCCCCACACACACACACATATACACAGATGCCTCTTGAAACCTAGTGAATGATGGAGAGATGAGACAGGAGTGCTGGAAAGCATATGGGTAGAAAGAAAGCTCAATGAGGTGGAAAAAGAAGTCAGGTGAGTGTTACCATGGTGGCAGGAGAGGATATGATGTGTCTGCACTCAGACATGTGCTCGTCTTCGTCCCCTTGCAGTTCTGTTTATAAGTAAAGCTCTAAACAGCAGATTAGTCATATGATGGTCAGGGATCAGACACCCAAACATCTTAAGCTCCACTCTTAATGACTGACACCGGTCAGTTTGTCTTTCTGCCATTTGCTTGTGAAGGTTTTGCAGGGGTGGAATAGACTGGTAGAATACTTGCAGTGGTTTTTCATGGTGAAATATTCTGAAAAGGACCTCATGAAATCAATATTTCAGTTTTGTTACTTTTTAGTCCTTGCATGATGGCTTTGAATCCATCTTTGTGCTAGTTTTCTCCATAAAGTTGGCAAAATTAACCAACCTGGTCTCATAGGAATAACTCTTCAATGGCTGATTATGACTTCATAAACGTTTTTTTCCACTTTATTACTCACACACAGTTATGTTATGATATCAACACACTCTAATGCATAATTTGAAATACAAACAATTTAACACTTGTATTACAGACCCACCTACATCTACACACTTATTCCACAATGATTAGATTGCATGATAGCTCAACTCATAAAGTGTAGGACTTTGGACTCGGGACAGGAGAGCACAGTTCAAAACTAGCCAAAAAACGCAATCTGACATATAATTTTGTGTTGCTTCAGAAAATATGCTTTTCATGATGCGTTGGCATTTTAAAACATTATAGCAGGAGTGTGCAACCTTTTTGCCATTCTTTTATTTTCCTGGTCAATGGCTATGCTGCAGCCCCACCCAAAAAAAACATTCTTATGCAAGTCCATTTGCGAAAATGTTTCTATTTTGCATTTTTCTAATTTAATAGTTTATATTTCATTACAAACGATATGTGACAAGGTTTGTTTGTCAGGCAGATAAAAGTGGGAGCCAGTTTACACAATCCACAGGTTTTAATTATCAACAAACAGCAAACTTTTCAGCTTACACACAAATAAAGTTCCGCTTTTCAGCAATCATTTAAACATTCAGCAACAGACACGCAGTGTGTCGCATGTTCTGAACAGAGGGTGAATGCTCGTCCCAACAAATAGTAGCGGAGAGTAAGGACTGCCTACTTGATCGCCAAGCACTCTTCTATGGTGCTGTACTTCATCTCTCTCAGAAATAACTTCCAACTAATGTACAGCACCAGGCAATCCTCCCCCTCCACCACCTTGGACAGTGCAGCACCCAGACCCCTGTCCAATGCGTCTGTCTGCAAAACAAAAGGGAGAGAGAAATCAGGGGGTGCAGAAGTGGCCCGCCACAAAGTGCATCTTTTACCAGTGTGAAAGCCTGTTTGCACGGCTCCGTCCACTGGACTGGGACTGGAGCTCCCTTTTTAATTATATTATTCAGTGGGCTGGTGATGTACGAATAATTAGGCACAAACCTTCAATAATAACCAGCCCCAAGAACTGTCTCACCTCCTTTTTGGTTTTTATCAATTTGGGGCCACACCTCTCCATGACCCAAGTGGAATCCCAGATACCGTATCTCCACCCGCCCAGTTGCGCACTTCTTCGGGTTTGCTGTGAGCCCAGCTCGTTGCAGTGAACTCAGAATGGCCCCTAGATGCTGCATGTGCCGCTGGCAATCATTAATGTAAGTATTGAGATCATCTGGGAGAGACAGAGAGACGGGTTATTGGCATGTTAGGAAACCCCTGAGGCCAGGGAACCGGGAGAAGTAGGGGAGAGACCACAGAGAGAGAGAGAGAGCGCTGGATGTGCCAGCCCCCAGATACGCTGCTAGATGGTCTTCAGCTAGTTGTACTGCTTAATCCAGCGATGCCGGTCGGTGGTACTTGACCCACTCCACTGTCCCCTTCGGCAGTCGGGAGACAAACTGCTCCAGCACTACGAGATGTATTACATACATCTTACAGACATCACCAATGTCGCTTTCCTCCTCAGCCAGCACCCACCGCCATCAGGCATCACAGAGCTGTTGAGCAAGGGCAAACGGGCATCTGACTTCATTCAGCATCAGGGGTCAGAGCTACTGGCGGTGCTCTTCTGGACTGCGGCCGACCTGCTGCAGGATGACTTTCTTCAACACAGGGTATTCCAGGATGTTGGCAACTGGAAGTTTGAAATACTTTGAAATACTCAAAAGTAAAGCACTGCCGGCTTGTGAATCACGAATGGCTTGCACGCGCTGCACAATTCTGATTGGTATACTGCAGACTCATCGCATTTTAACTTTTTGTTTAGCCTCCCATTTAGCTCATGAAAATATGCTGCGTGATCATGAGGAAGGATTACATCAAGGTATAGATTGGAATGCAATTACACCAAAACTGCAGCCTAACATGTAATACAGCATGCCATTTTGAATTGCAAAAATATTGCCAAGATCATGTCAATTTCATTAGATCAGGCTGAAATGAACCAGTAGCAGATATACACAATTTAAATACAATTAAAATAGTGTGGTGGCTGCAGTGGAATTCAGCTGTCTTTCGCTTTGTAGTTGCAGGGATTCAATTAGATGAACAGACTGATACATGGTTGTGCTTTTGCTTTCACATACTTTGATATTGGAAGTTGTTTCAGTTATTTATTTTGGCAGTACGAATTCTCGTTGGTATGAGCCGAAGCATCAAACCCAGCAGCTTTCCTTCAGTACTGGAGAGTCTGTCTGACTTGAGTCATTTTTATTTACTCATGGGCTGTTTGGCATGCAGCACTCTTGTGTGAATGTCACTAATACTGAACTGTGATAAAGTGTTGTAGAGGATTGGATTTCATTAAACACATGCACGCAAACAATTATTTTATCTTTCTTTTTTGTTCTCCCTGTTATATTTTACAAAAATGTTTGCCACATTTGTATATAACACACATGCACGCACGTACACACACACACACAGTTTCCCTCAGGCTTTGCTGTTGCAGGGCCTGTTTCATTCTGAATCAGCTGCATTAATAAGAAGCGACTGGATCTGGTTCCAGTTAGAAGCTATTTCCTCTGACTGTCCCTCCTAGCAGTGTCACTCCATTCAAATCACTCTGTTTACCCCAGAGAATAGAATGTCTTACACCAACTCCAAAGACACCCTGTCCTGCTCTCACCGCTCCCTGAGTGTGGTGGTAGAAGTTTATATATGTATCTAGGCTGGGTGAGTTGACTATATTACATAATGGTATAATAAGTTTTATATCATGATAACAGTGTACAGTGTATCACAATATAGTTATATTTTCATGAACTTCAACAGATGTTTATATATTAAGTAACTATGAGGTAATAACCGTTTTTGAATCAAGTGAATTACAAACTTAACAATGAAATGTACTTCATCTGATTTTGATTATTTTGTATTTTGAACACTATTGATGCAAACAAAAAGATAAGGTTAGAACAAATGTATAAGTTGCATGAGTGAAGAAAAAACATATGTAACACCTGAGTTAAAATCAACAGACTCAAAACATTATAAAACTGCTAGTTTTGACTATAAATTCTAATTGGATGAGCCACTTTTAAAGTTGTGGTAAAATAGCTGATATGTGCACACCTGTAACCACAAGTAAGTTAAATAGAATATTAATGTGCTAAGCTGCGATGTGGCTTGGCAACTGTTAACAACTTTGCTTTGTGTAGTGCCTAACTGCACCTCTTAATGACAAGCTCTGTGTTTTCGCATGTTTTTGCATTACTCCATAATGACCTTAACATAAAGGTGTGCTGCCTCCTGATAGCCATGCAGTTATACAGTATCTGTGTACACCTACAATATGTGTATGTATAATTTCTACTGTTCCCCTGTATATACTGTCATACCGTCCAGCCTTATAAGTATCCAAAATATCCATTCCACACATTCAGGTTTGATTCCAAGTACTCTGATGTGACTGTAGCTTGGGTCGAGTGAGTGGAAGACCACTGGAAGGCACTGCTTTCTGAATATCATTCTCAGCTGGAAGGGTAAGCCCTGGTAATCGAGAACACAGGCATAGAGACAAAATCGAGACATAGAGTAAGTGAGAGAGTCAATGAAGGATAATCTCCAGCTCCTGCTTGCTGTTGGTTGATCATTTGAGGCAGAATCTCAGTCTGTGGTCAGTGGTGTGTGTGTCCTGCTGTAGAGACAGAGAAAATTTGCTGCATCATAGAGGTTTCTCTTTTTCTGCAGTCTTCACTGGGAATCTGAAAGAATATTGAAGTACAGGCGTTTAGTAGAAATCTACTAGGTCGATTAATCAGTTGACATTTGGCCAATTTGAGACAATTTTTTCTGGGTAAATGCTTAGGATTTTGATTCTTTGTAAATTAAATAATAGTCAGATATTCTTTGCCTGCTCTTTTTTTGTCCTGACACTCAGAATACATTTGTGCACGAGAATCAGCACAAGACACCATCTTTGCAGTGTATTTGGAGAGTTAAACAAGTATGCAATTATTTATTGTTGACATATTGACATTATCATTGGTTACATTCTTAAACCTGAACATTCTATAAATGTTAATCAATGGGAGATTTTCAAACTCTAATCCTTTACTGAAAATAAAAAGTATAATCACTGTTTTTTTTTCTGTTTGCCTTTGTAATCTTTAATCAAAACATAATAACTTTCTCCGCCTCTGAAACAAATTTAAATTATGGCTGATGTCACATAGGCCTCATGGGTGTAGGATCTTTGTAATTCCAAATGAATAGACCCCGCCCTTCGAATATCCTCCAAAAAAAGTGTGAGGGAGAGAAATCGAGACACCGTGAATAGTCCTAGAAGGTTTTTAAGCCCATGATTTGTAAACAGAGGATACCAAGGTCAGCGTTGATGAGCCAACAGAGGATGAAACAATTAGGCAAGTGGGACAGAATGAGTGGAAAGCCTTCAACAAGGGCAAGTCTCAGGGGGTGCTAAGGAGAGGGGGGTTGTGCACCATGGAGATGTGGGATGATTATTAGATAGAGAAATGAGCAGCCATGCTTGAATTGAGGAGGAGCATGACTTAGAGAGCTTAGTTTTATGTAAGAACAACCACATATCTATTAAACAATACAGATAAACTTAAAAGAGACTGGTGCTGGTGTTTGAGTAGGAAATGTGTGTACTAGGGATGTGTTAAGTTTCAAAATCGCCTAGTTGGTGGGTTGAAAAACAATTAGAAGACTAATAGATCTTAAAACTGAAGTGTTTAGTTTCTGTGACACTAGCATCACCAACTGGAACTGTTGGATTGACAAAAGCCTTGTCTCTAAGTTTAAATTAGTTTTATTGTGATAGACAATACAGTCAGACAAAGTCTGCTGGTTAACTAGCTAGACTATCACTATTGGTCAGATTAACTGTCAGATAGATAGATATAGACAGAGGAAGAGAGAGCAACTTAAAACATATTGTAGGCCTTGTTTGTGTTTGTATACAGTACATTTGAATTTTCTGCGCTTGAAAAGTCTCGGCCCGTTTGAACATTCTGTAAGTGGAAGTTTACGGGATTTTTTTCTGATTTTTGACTGTCCGCTGTGCTTCGATCAATTAGAAAAGTCACTCTATTCCAAAACAGTCTCAAGGTCTGTACTAGGTTTGGTGCATGTAGCTTGAAAGTTAGTGTCAGAAAATGTGGTCACAGTTTAGGGACTTTGAAAAAACCCTAAACCAAGTTTGTCAAGACAAAATAATCACTTTTTTCAAAAAGATTCCAGAAAATTCCCCAGATATCTTCAATTGGTAGCACAAACAGGCCATTTGTGCCAATGGTTGAGCCAATGTTGCCGTGTCTGACATTTTAGGTGATAAAGGAGCCTTGTATAATTAGGCTAATTTCGGGTTCACTTGATCTCAATTGGATGCATTTCTTTGGGGGAATTTACATTAATCTCGTTCTGACTTTGTGTATGTGTGTGTGGCAGCGGGGGCGTGGTTGAGCACCCTTCCGGAGAGAGAGAGTGGGACAGATCACAAACTTGGTGTGTCTAGTGGAAAGACTGTCTCACTGTGTGGCCATGTTATTTGAGTTTGTTTGCGCAGTGTGGTCGTGGAGCCCTTGTTTTTTTAGAATAAAACAAACCTGTTGGAGAAGATCTGTGTTTCGGGCGCTCCTTCCTTTAGACAGTCCCACACTGTTGCCAAAACCCAGATTCGAAGTACGCCACATGGAGACCTCACAGCTGGCCAAGATCTTCCAGTCCCTTGCCAGCCTGCATCAGTCCAACCAGCTATCCCTGCTTGAGCTACGCCAAGACCAGGAACGATGGTTTTTCGAGATCCTGTGAGCTCAAGCAGAGGACCAGCTTGCAATGTGGAGCCTCCTCGGCCAGAAGAGAGAGCAAGCGGTGACCCTGGACCTCCGCAGCCAACTGTCTCCCCCCACACTCCTGAAGATGGTTGCGGAGGACGATGCCAAGGCCTTCCTCAATTTATTTGTCTGGGGCTGGCCGCGTGATCAGTGGGTGGCCAGGCTCCTCCCACTACTGTCTGGGGAAGGCCAGCTTGTGGAACAACAGTTACCAGCAGCTAATTTCCAGGCCTACGACGACAAAAAAAAAGTCTATCCTGAAGCGGGTGGGTCGTAGCCCAGAACAGTATCGCAGTATCGGTGAAACAATATCGAACTGTTCTGGACCTTGAAGATGGGGAAGACCGACCTTCCGTTTGCCTTTTCCCATCAGCTCCAAGACGCGTGTGGGGTATAGCTGCTGGCGGGGAATCGTGACGTCAGGGGAGTGATCACTCAGGTGGTATCTGGCTCTCCAGCCCTTTAAATTCAAGGTGGTCCACAGACCTGGGGCGCAGATGGCTGTCCCCGACTTCCTTTCCAGAAATTTGGTTGGGGGGTAGGCAGGCGGGATGGCGTCCCGGCCTGATTTGGGCGTTTTTTTTTTTTAGTTTGTTTGTGCTGTGTGGCCGTGGAACCCGTGCTTTGTTTGAATAAAACGAACCTGTTGGAGAAGATCTGTGTTCTGGGCCCTCCTTTAGACTGTCCCACAGTGTTTTTGTGAAACTGAAGTTTATCTGATGAAGTTACTTCTCTCTTTTTCCTGGGGGTCAGCTGGATGTTTAGGCTGCTAAGGCTATGATAAATACAGCAAACTGGAAAGATACCCACAGTCTGATCTTGACCCAGACACCATGTACTGATCTCATAGACTCCTCCCGGAGGGCGGCTGGCATTTTGTGCTAAAATTCACCTACTGAGAAAAGACCTCCATTCAACCCCTCGTTCTCTGTACTCACATATCCAATCTCTCTAACACATCTATTTAATGTCACGTGAGCCCTGTCTAACCCTGACACTGATTTTTAGAGAATGTGAACATACTGGCTTTTATGAAGCTTGTTGCCTTGAGTGGCTTAATATATGTCTCTGCATGCAGTCAAGTTCATTTTGAGTGCAACTATTTTATCATATTATAATAGGTGATACGTTTTTGAATGCTAAACAAAAACATAACCATTAGACTAACTTTTTTGACATTTACTTAAGGAAAATTAGGTTGTTAAAATTTGTTTTATCTCACTTATGGCACAGAGTGAGCCCAAAAAAAAAAAAAAAGACCCCGCATCTGTCTGTCTGTCTTTCTGTCTGTTCTCCCATCAGGGTTCTGTGAAATGCACAATAGTGCACCTTTTAGTTGATGGATTGGCATATTTATAACTGTCTGGCCATCATAACATCTAAAATGGTCTTTAAACACAAGTAAAATGCTTCCAGCCTGTATTTTAGAGTGACCTCACTGTCTGTGTAGAGGTTTGTGTCATCATGCTTTTAAAAAGAGCCATGCACCCAACATGAGGTTGAGTACATTCTCAAAAAGCTTTTTCTTAGCTACATGATACACAACTTTAATATGCATATACTGTAATGGTTTATTTGTGTTGTATTGTGACTTTTAAGGCACCAATGTATCAGGCAGCGGCTCAGTTACATTTCCTTCCCCTTTACACACTTTCTTATAATTTTACATTTGTGTTTATCTCTATAAAACTGGCAGTGTTAAATTTGACTCAACTGTTGATTCAACTGTTTGCTCATGTGTCCCTGTATCGACTTGCCTACAGCAGTTCTTTCACTGTAGCCATTAATAGACATCAGATAAATTAATTTATTTTACATTTTTATTGTTGAGTCAAGGAAGTTGAAAGGAGCACCTGCAAAGAAAAGTTAACTCCAAGTGTGCTCTGTGCTTTGAACACCAATCCATTTTAATGGAAAATTTTACTCACCAGACGTCAGTTGCTTTAATTTGGAACACCTTGCTGTTGTCTACAGCATTTTTAGTATCATTGGCTGTTCTAGAATCAGTTGATCATGTTCTGTCATTGTCATTATGGTATCAAAGATTTATGCTGATCCAGTCTCAGGACTCTTACTTGTTGGTATTTCACTTCTTTATAGCAGTGAGTTTCAGCCTTCCTTTCTCTTTCTCCCACTGAGAGTGAATTCCATGACATCATGGACCAACGACAGTGAGAAAGCAGCACTTAGCCCAATTGGATTTTAGAGATGAACAGCACATCATTTATTTATCTCTGTAGTAATGGGATAGAAAATAGAGCAAGAGATTACAAAAAAGGAACATGAGTGGAAAGATGGGAAAAATGTGTCACATGTGTTCACTCAAACATTTCTGTTTCTAGAAGCCTTTATCGGTTGCATCAGATAGCTGTGTTTTTCACTTTGTTCCACATCAAGCTTGATTTGCAATGCAGTGATTGTATTAATGAGATGAATCACATGAAAATGGCAGCAAATAATAAAAACACAACTTGTTCTGTGTGTTGATGTGCTAGCTGTTATTTTGGGACAAATTTGTCCTCAAAAGTTCATCAGACAAAATATCCCTTGGGGGCATTTGGGGGCATCCTCACTGAGCAGACAGTGGTTCCCCATAAGGAAAACAGCATACCAAAATAAAGAAAGTAACGAATGAAAATCTTAAAATTCAGAAAAGAATTCAGTAAATCTCTACGGGTCAGTTAAGGTTTAAGTTTCTGTGTATGGTTAGTGGGTAGTAAATATTATTACCTCATTATAAAATTAATAAAAGTCAATTGAAATTAGTGATCGAAAAAAAAAACGTGTGTGTGTGTGTGATTTTTCTCTGCAGTTGTCGCATGCTAGTGCTGGATGTGCCCTTGTCTCACAGTGAGCCATTCAGATTAACTGTTCTGTAGGGGGTCATAGCAGGGCTGAATATTAAATGTCCTGCATTAGTTCTGTTAGGTGTATACTGAAAATACAAACATGCACTCACTCATACGACTGTTCGTCCTTTCTCTGAGGAGTGTTCGTTTGGTTGCATTCCTCAGAAAAGCTATAAGCCACCCATGATCCTACACTCACTTTTTTAAATCTGATGAACACATCATCTCTGAAACCCTTAAGCATGTGAGACAGCTTTTCTATTCTGGGGACGGATTCACATACATTTTCTTAAGAATTTTTTTTTTTTTTTTAAGGATACATTATAATAAGTTCATCAGAGTGCAACTAAGTGCAATTCTTGAAAAATTCTAAAGAAGTTCTCGCATGTTTTCTTAAGAACAAAAATACAGGCTTTGATCAGTTTGCTCATAGGCTTGCCGTGTCTAATAGTCTACAACAAATTCAGTACTTCAACACTGGTAAATCATAACGATAAATGGGTCTATTAACCTTTTTTCTTTTAAGTAGCAAGCACCTTGCAATGTTTTTAAATGTAAAGTGCATGAGATGTTAGTGTTAGTTTAACAACATTATCCGTCATGGGAGAATTTACCTGCTGCTAATGATTTGTTAACTTTTAATTTGACATGGAAGAAAAGAAAAGAAGCAAAAACTTTAGCAGACAAAAAGTTATTGTTGAGGGAATTACTGCAAGGAAAAAGTTCTCCTTGGGAAGCTTGATGATAATATCATGTCGGAAAGTAAGAGGTGGGTAAATGGGAAAAGGTGGTGGGGGCTGTCTCCACTATGCCCAACTTTCTAATGTTATTGTTATGTTTCTATGAAAGAGAGCGCTATATGCAGCATCTGTTTAATAAGCTTTTTTTTTTTTTAAATTAGAAACTGAAGGTTTTAGTGAATCCGGCCCCAGGTGATAGTTTAATGGTTTTAAAACTAATGTTTGATTCTTTAGTTTCAGGGTTTTATGATTTCTAAGAATTATTCTCAGTGACTGTCAGAGGGATTGAAAGCTAATTGGGGGGATTCACACTTTACATACCACAGAGTAGTGCTGTCACGAAACCAACATTTCAGTAGTCTACTGTAGATAGAACATAGCAAAACACATACACAAACACTATGGGACCATCTACCTCAGACTAGACTTCCTCACCTCCATCCATACTATTCCCATTTGCTTTCTTGTTTTCTTAAGTGTGAGCTCTTGTTCACTTTAGAGAATTTGACCTCTGTGCACAGTAGAGCTGGGTATCACCTACAAACCACAATACGATATATCACCATACATGTTGTTTTTGTATTGTATTTCTCTTGAGCATAATTAAGTTTTAAAACCATTGTTTATAGTAAACTGTATAACAGTTCCATTCAAAACAAAGAGGTCCATAAAGATAAGAAAAGCAAAATACGGGGCCTGGTTAGCTCAGTGATTTAAAGACGCTGACTACCACCCCTGGAATCGCAAATTCGAATCCAGTGTGTGACTCCAGCCAGGTCTCCTAAGCAAACAAATTGTCCCGGTTGCTGGGGAGGGTAGAGTCCCATGCGGTAAACTCCTCATGGCTGCTATACTGTGGTTCTCGCTCTCGGTGGGGCACGTGGTGAGTTTTGCGTGGAGAATAGCGTGAAGCCTCCACATGCGCTATGTCTCCATGGTAACACACTCAACAATCCATGTGATGAGATATATGGATCGACGTCTCAGTCGTGGAGGCAACTGAGATTCATCCTCCGCCACATGGATTGAGGCAAGTCACTACACCACCACGAGGACTTGGAGCGCATTGGGAACTGGGCATTCCAAATTGGGGAGAAAAGAGGAGAAAAAGGAAAAGATAAATACATACAAGACATATATGTATTTTGCATACATATTAATGTATTTGACCCAATATTACCAGCAACTTTTTTTTTTTTTTTTTTTTTTTTTACAGCCACCTATATCTGATTCATACAGTATATAGGCTATTCACAATCATGCACAATAAAATGCGTGATGCTGCATTTAACATGCTTTAATCTCAGAGCACCTCTTGAGATGGCCTGAGATCATTTACAGCACACCCATAAAGAAACAAAACTGTTTGCTGGCCACTGACATAGAT
The DNA here is from genome assembly GCA_032164185.1 of Moxostoma hubbsi. Taxonomy (NCBI): domain Eukaryota; kingdom Metazoa; phylum Chordata; class Actinopteri; order Cypriniformes; family Catostomidae; genus Moxostoma; species Moxostoma hubbsi. The sequence goes on along the minus strand of JAVLUX010000021.1, from coordinate 21,852,781 downwards.
AAGACAGAAAACGTGCATCTTTATGTCTAAGCAACAGTGTCTCTTGTAGTGTTGTCACGGTACCAAAATTTCAGTAGTCGGTACCAATACCAGTGAAATTTCACGGTACTCGATACCATTTTCGGTACCAAAGCAAAACACAAAAACAGGTTACTGAACAACACTCTTTTAATAACAAAGTTAACAAAACATTAGCAGCAGAACTAAGAACAAAAATATACCATTGAGCAACACTTCAATTAAATATATAATTTTTTAATTATAACAAAACTGAACAATGTATGCTTAGAAGTATTTTTGAACACTTATATAAGATTTGCTTCAACTTTTGCAACTTTTACTTTGTTTTTACCAAGTACTAAAACAAGCATACAATAGAATGAATAAAAACAATTGTGCAAAGTTCTCTCAAAATAATAAAGCTGCATATTGCCAATTTTCTTCACGATAAGAAATGCAGAGTGACATATATGATGATTAAATAAGTCACGAGCAATCGCGTTCTAATCTAGCTGCATTAAGCGTCCGCACTCGAGGGGTGAGCGTCACCGAGGCAGAGTCTCTCTCTCAGCCGGGTGCAGTTTCAATCTCTCCCCCTTAGATCGGGACATTTGTGCAACTCATAGAAGAGGCACCGATCACACAGAGAAATGCCAGTTTCTGAGTTTATAGTTATTAACATGATCTGCTTCTGTATTATTTGAACTTTAATCAAGCTATAACGCATTTAATATAACTGCATTTAAGATGTAACGCCGGGGTTTTTAATTTAAAGAGCTCCGCCTCCGCTTATTCCACAACGAGAGTGCTTCTGATTTTACCTTTTTTTTTTTTTTTTTTATATAAATAATTCCCTAATACTTTGGGATCTACATAAGATGAAACTGTGAAAGTTTAGAGTGCATCTGGACTGATCTGTGTAATTCTTCCTCTCCTCCGTCAGGCGTGAACTGCAGTGTTGCTCTCGTGCTTCATCATCACAGTTTAATGTGATTTCATGTTACGTTAAATGAGATCAAAAGACATATAATGTCGATTTATCGTTCCAGCCCTAATGCAAATGGCAATATGCTTTTAAACTCACCTGCTTTAATAAATCCGGGTGTCTGTCTTTCATGTGCTTTATTAAGTTTGATGTGTTTCCTCCTTTCATCAGAAATTGTGAAAGCAGCGTTTACAAATAGGTTTTTGCTGATCTATGATGTTTCCCTTTTCATCAGCCTCAAATCCAAAGATTTTCTAAACCTGGCTTTTTCCACTTTTCTTTTCGACAAGATTCAGTTGAGACTCTGCAGCAGCAGCTACTTCGCTTGTCATCTTTTGCTTGTTGTGAGCATTCGAAAGTTCCCGACTCTGACTAGGAACCAGGTAGACCCGGTACTCGGTAAATTTGTTTGAGTTCCGACTTGGTACCGGAGTACCAGTATTTTTGATAAAATTAGTCTCTTGTCAAATTCAATCTTACATTTTTCATACCTGGTATTAACAACCACCTTGGAAAATCTTATCACAAGTGTACAGTGGACAAGTGGATTTTAGTGTGTGGCATATTTATGCTGCAGCAGCAGTTTGTGTGTGTACGTGTGTGCACACACTCACACAGTGGTTACTTCAGTAGGTGTAATGTGCGTTTGATTTCCCTCCCATAAAGCTTTCCAAAGATTTCTCAAAGAGGCTATGACCTTGTATCCATTTAGTGATTGATGCATGTTGTTTCATTATTGGTAGTTACATTAATCTTGACTCCTTTTTATAATGTATAAAGTGGAAATCTTTATGCCCATTACATACACTCTTTTATACATTTAATACATACACAGTCGTTAAGTACATTCTGAATTAGAATAGGGCAGTAGGCCTGATATAGAGGATATGTTGCATTGACAGTATCACAGGCCCCGTTTTTATCTGGTATTCACGTGTCTTAGGGGATCTGATCAAAATTGGACAGTGCTAATTAAATACAGGTGTAGATGGGACGAAGGCATGTTCTGTGTTTTATATGTATTGGGGTGTCAATGTCTGAGACCTCTTGTAAAAATGCTTCTATTTAGCATTTGAGTAGAATGTTAATATCAAGTGCAAACAGGCCCAAAGTTTGAAAAGCCCCATGCATATGTTCTTACAGATTATTACAGTGAATTGTGTTGTGTTGAGAGTTACAATAATGGTTAAAAATTTAGGGTCACTTAAAAAAAAATCCCAAATATATCAAAAATATGTTATTTTTTAGCATCTTCAAAGTAGCCACCCTTTGCATTGACTTATAGAAATATACTCTTGACATTTTCTCAACCAACTTCTTGAGGTATCAACCTGGGATGCCCAATACTGGGCACTCATTAGCTGCTTTTTTTATTATTCTGTCCAAGTCATCCATTTCAAAAACATTTTTTTAAATCAATTTTTAGTTTTGTAATTAAATAAATGTAAGATGATGGCACAATTATATTTTTGTCTACAAAACTAATTTCAAAGATTTAAGCATACACCTTCAGATCAAAAGGTTTTTAAGGTCATGAGAAACATTTCAGTTAAGTGACCCCAAACTTTTGAATGGCAGTGTATATCAGATTCATATGCTGAATTGTTCCTTCTGTCTGATCCTCAGATCATCAAAAACTGGAGAGAGAGGCTCGGATCTGCCGTCTCCTCAAACACCCCAACATAGGTGAGTCTCAATTACACACATGGTCATCAAACACACAAAAGCTGTTGAATGTGTTAGTCAAATTCTGCATGGGCTCCAGACATGTTGAGGTTTAATGCTCATATGGATGATGCAGGTTTAAATACGTCCTGCTGTGTGTCTTGATCACATTTACACCTTATCTCTTCAGTAATTGAGGACAATTGTGTATGTGTGTGTGGATAGGCAGTAACACATAATAATGTGCTAGTTGCAGTCAGCCCAAGGTTATTTGCATGGATTGAGCAAGGATGGGGCTGATATGACTGATCACACAGACAAAACCTCCACCTTATGCAAAATCATGGAAATAACTCTTCCTTTACTGTAAGTGAACATTATACTGCAGTCATTTTGTATTGTGTTTTTGCCTTTCCAGTTAATGTCTCTAATATCCTTAAAACAAGATTCATTTACCAAGAGAAGTAAAACTTCATAAGATGTTTAGACCTGTTTCCAGAGAATGAATCTAGAATAAAAGTGCATTTTGTTTTGTGGTACTGGCAAATATTTTCACTTGTTTTTTTACTTTAAGCTGATAACCAGTGGGGGAAAAAAAAAATTCTGCTAAACAACACAACTTGCTATGAGAATGTTTTTTGTAGTGTGTAGTGCCATGGGGGACAGTGTAATGTGGGTGGTGGAGATGTCTCAAGATGGTGGTGGGTGGGATATAGGACACTGTGTGTAGATGGGTAATCACCAAGTGCAAAAAATTAACTCTGCAAGTTATTTTTACTGTAGTAACAACACTAATTGATACAGGGTACCTGTGGGTCCTTAAAATGTCTTAAATTTACTTTTTAAAATTTAAGGCCATAAAAAGTCTTAAGTATCATAAATAAATTACAAGAAGTATTAAGTTTCATTTGCTGAGATCTTAAATTTGCTGCTTTAGTCAAAATCATCTCTCTCTCTCTCTCATGCATCCGTTATTAAGCAGCAGACGCTTGAGTTTAGTTTGAGCGCGTGCAGGGAAGTGCATTTTTACTGAACTTACGTTGTTACACACATTTAAACATTCATAAACCCGTTAATCTGAAATGCAAATGGGGTTATTTTGCATCTCTAACACTATCATCATTTGCCTTCATGCTGTTGAAACCTGTATGACTTTATTTCAGTGGATATCAAAAGGAGATATTAGGGAGTTTCAGTCACCATTCACTTACATTGAATGAAAAATAAGATGCAGTGACAGTGAATCGAGACTGAGACTCTACGTTTTGCTTAACATCTCCTTTTTGTTCCATAGCAGAGAAAAATTCCTACAGACTCAACGATGTGCATTGATGACAGAAATTACATTTTTAAATGAACTGTCCTTTAGCTGCCTGTTAAAATATTTGTTAAAGGTATCTACCAAGAAAACAAATATAAATGTTATTCAGCACATGCTAGACATTATTAACAACAGCATGTTATATAGGGATGGACAATTAAACATATTTTAACTGCGATCACGGTTTCTGTCTCTTGCGGTTAAAGCATAAGCATCTGCGATTATTAGTGAGCTAGCAAACAGAAGTTATCAGCCAGGTAATGTTGCAAATTGTTACTCATTTTTATTATAGGCTGTCTACTGATGACAGACCAAATCTCAAGCTTTTTTTGAAGTCTGTTTTTTAATTCAACTATCCAATCAGTTTCACTTTCGAGCATACGCTGAAATACAGTCACAGTATTTTGAGTATTGTATATTTCTTGTATGTGCGCCACTTTGATTACATTCGGCTCGCATCAGAAAGATGGAAAATGTTGCCTTTTGGAGATTGTATATGGAGGAAGGATGAAAATCAGTTGTCTTTCAAACTATTCTGAGATCTGTTTCCATAAGAGCTCCAAACATTCAGTTTTTTTTATTTTTTGGTCAAAATATAGTCTTGAGGCTGGATAGAATTTCCACCTGCTAAATTATTACAGAAATGAATTACTATTGTTTATTGCAGTAATAATAATAATAGTAAAGTATTTTTTAAAGAGAACTTAAATTTGAAAACCCTAAAGAGTAGCTCTTACATGGTAAATAAAGCATGGGAAAAACATGAATTAAATTTAGTCAAATCATTTACCAGTTTGTAGTTTTAACACCTTGTTCAATGCGAAAGCTGCGTTTATTGTAATTTTTATTTTTAATTGATATCAGAGCAGTGATAACAGTATTGTTTGGTCCAAATCCTGCACCCTGTATTAAAAAAAGAAGAAAAAAAATATTTCACATAGGGCAGAAAAGTTGTGATTAATAAACGTGATTACATTTTTTAGCAAAATAATCATGATTATCATTTTAACCATTATTGTGCAGCCCAACGTTATACGTTATTCAAGGACCCGATAGCAGTCTGGGAGGGTCCCTTGCAAGAGGATCATAATTTTGTGATTGATCATCAAAAAGTTTGAAAACCCCTGCTTTTAGGCTACATGCATTCTTAATGAAGTCATTTAGAGTTTTAATGTTGTAGTAACATATTTTAAAAAAGAAAACATATAAATGCACAATAAAATATCAAAAAACATGTTCAGAGACTTCCAAGTAGCCTTAGTGGTTTTGTATTTACCAGCTAATTAATTATTACATTTTTTTTTTTTTTTAAACGCAGAAGTGGTTTAAATCTTTCCTTTATTTGGCCTTAAAAAGTCTTAAATTTAGTTCCATTGATAACTGGTATAGATATATATTAAATATATTAGGCTGAATCTATTAGACTTAGTTTTTATCGCAACTGTAACAGTTGTAGTCGAAGTTTTAAAATATGTTTAGGCTGTTAGTTTTTTTCACAACATGTACTGTAGTTGATTTTTGAAGCCTTATAGTATCTTCTGGTCTTTTTGACCTGGACAACGTTTTTGTATTTAGTACCATTTAAAAAAAATTTTTTACTTAATCTAGTGAAATAAAATTTGTTGACTTTGTTCACATATGGTATCTGAAAACACATGCACAAAAAATTGGACCATCAACATTTTTTAAAAATGTCCTGTTCATGAGCCTGTCCAACCATCTGATGAGCACAAATGTGCATGTGCATATCTTGTCTTATATTCCTTTTTAACTTATAGGCTATTTGTTTTATTTTTGAACAAAAATTTTAATTTCTGTGTATAGTGAAATAGCAATCCTGTTAAGAAATATAAATGATGATTTGATATCATGAAAAAAGGACAGTAAAAGAGAAAAAATGACATTTAATACAATTACGGGACAACTTGGCATCTGTGAAGAGCAGAAAAAAAAGCTAGTACGGATGCAGTGACACTCAGTATTTTCCCGATGTTTAATTTCAAACGTTTTTTTTTTTTATTTAAATGCATTTTTATTTTCACTTTTAGCAGTGAATTAAATATACAGCACAAAATAATTTTAGAGACTCCAGCACTGCAGGCGCATCAGCATTTCACTGTAGACGCTAGAAATGTCCCGCCCCTTATTGAAGCGGAAAATATGATTGGTAAAATAATATCCGATCGTGTTTCTAAAATTAACATTCCGATTGGAGGCTCAGAGTCGAACTGTCTATTTTGCCCGTGCCTCGGTCCTGCCTCCCGCTGCTCCATGCAGAGAATCTCTGTACACTTATTAAAAATAATAATCACAACTCACTCAACTGTGCTGCGGCATCACCTCAGTATAATTAAAAGTTATGGGTCAAAAGCCTCCTCGCTATTCTGGTCCCTGTACATATCATAACTAATTTAAGGTGGGCATATGCAAAATCCTTTGAAAGATAGTTGGGCAAATGGTGTATGCCTGCGTATGCCCTTGATTAAACTACTGCATCTGGTGTTCATGGTCAGAAATGACCAGCCATTAGGAATGATTTTATTGTTCTCAATTGTTTTATTGAGCATGTTCAACCATTAGATGCCAAAGGCTTGCTGAAATGTTGCTAAAAGTAGCTAAATCATGTGATGTAATTTATTACATAAGACGTCAAATTTACATATGTATATGAATTGGCTACGGTTATTCTTTAAAGGTGTAACATCTTTTTAAATTGAACTAATGATTTAAAATGAGTATTTCACTACTAATCATTTAGCTTTCACTAATTGAATTTGTCAAACATTCAGACAGTGAGGGATTTCTATTTTATTTATTTTTTTATAATTGTTTTTATTTTGTTATGTAATTAAACTGCATTATTTAACAATGACAAAGTCCAAATTTATCCTAGCTATAGCAACCAGGAGTAGGCAGTGGTGTAGTGTTAGTGTTGTAGGGGATGTTTTTTTTATTATTTATTTTTAAACATGGATCTATATGCCTAAAAATGCCTCACATGGAGCTGTTTTGGAGATAATATGTAATATGTTATCTTATTTTATATATATAATAATATCTTATTTTTGAACAAATCTATTGTGTGCTGCTGAAACCATCAGTGTGTATTTCTTGTGCCAGTGTTACTGTGTCACAATGACTTTGACTGTCATCTTTGAAAATCACTTATCTCTACACTTTATTATAGATCAGGGTAAATATTCATGCTATCTCTTCCCCTGCTAAATAATTTCTCAATTTCCTTTTATCGCTGTAGGCTGACTTTTCTTCTCTAAACAGAGAGCATGTACATGAATCGAGATTGTCGCAACAAATACCAACAACACGAAAGCTCGTCAGTCATCAGAATGCACATAAATCTAACCTCTGATCTTGAAACACGGGGGTGATAGAACACAGACAAAAATTAGACGTCATTCACGATAGAGCTGATGTTCTTTTGTGTCACCAGATGTGTAAGAATGTCGCTAAAGCAGACTACAAATGTCGCTAAAATTGTCGCTAGTCACTAGATGTCTCTTTTACCCACTAAGAGGGACAAAAATTTGCTAAATCTAGCAACAAAGTTGCGAAATTGGCAACACTGATTTAAGGAGCACATACACTGTTGGCCAAAAGTTTGGAATAATGTATAGATTTTGCTCTTATGGAAAGAAATTAGTACTTTTATTCACCAAAGTGGCTTTCTACCGATCACAATGTATTGTCAGGACATTAATAACGTGAAAAATTACTATTACAATTTGAGGAAAATGTTCAGAACTTCATAAACTAATTGAAAGTGTTCTCATCAAAAAATCCTCCATGTTCAGCAATGACAGCTTTGCAGATTATTGGCATTCTAGCTGTCAGTATGTCCAGATATTCATGTGACATTTCACCCCACACTTCCTGTAACACTTGCCATAGATGTGGCTGTCTTTTCATGCACTTCTCTTGCACCTTACAGTCTAGCTGATCCCACTAAAGCTCAATGGGGTTAAGATCCATAACACTCTTTTCCAATTATCTGCTGTCCAATGTCTGTGTTTCTTTGTCCACTCTAATATTTCCTTTTTGTTTTGCATTTTCAAAAATGGCTTCTTCTTTGCAATTCTTCCCATAAGGCCTTCACCCCTGAGTCTTCTCTTTACTGTTTTACATGAAACTGGTGTTGATTGGGTAGAATTCAATGAAGCTGTCAGCTGAGGACATGTGAGGCGTCTATTTCTTAAACTATAGACTCTGATGTACCTTCACATCTCTTTCTGTCCTTGTTAGAGCCAGTTGTTCTTTGTCTTTGAAGACTTTAGCGTACACCTTTGTAAGAAATATTTAGTTTTTTGGCAACTTCAAGCATTGTATATCCTTCATTCCTCAAAACAACGATTGACTGAGGAGTTTCTAAAATTAAATATTTTAAATCTAACCCTCTTTTCCTCGGATCGCATTTACTGCTTCTTCAGAAAATATACATTTGCATTTTCAAAGTCTTTTGAATTCATGTGATAGCATTGTGCGAGGAAGAGACCAAAATGTACTGTTATTCACTGATCACTTTCCTATCAACCAGAGCTCTCAAATCTCATTTGCACTTGTGAGCAAATAAAAAATTGCACTTTAAGATGTGTCACAGGTTTTATGTCAATTGCGGCAAACATCATTGGTTCTCATGTGTCATGTGACTGAGTTTGAAAAACGTGTCTGCAAATCATATTTTAGAGCTGCAGCAGTGAGAAAGATTATCAATAACAAAGTTTCCACCCAAGGATTTTTTGCGAAAGAAGAGGTTTTAGCACATCAAAATTAAGCTAATGGAAACGCACATTATTGCTAAAATGTCACCAAATGTCGACATAATATTTTTCCGTTTAACTCAAGCGCTTAAACTCTATGTCGATACATCAACTGTTGTGAAAAATTGGTTTTGAATCACTTTTTGTCTATAAAATTGGTATTAACGCAAAAATATAGTGTCACATGACAAGAGTTTGCCCCAATCGTTAGCCTGTGTTAATCATGACGACAGTATTGAAAGCCAATTTATTGTACATGATTATGGATTGATCTTTATGGCATATAGAGCCGATCTGCAAACTTGACAGTTCCAGGAGTGCCAACACAGATATCTCGTGCACATTGAACAAATGCATGGCCACTGTTTGCAATTAATTTAATCTCAGTATCCATCCGTTTATTTATTTTTTTGGAACACAGCCCAATTCTTTTAGATTATTGTTTTGGTTACTTTTGAAAAAATGCCGGCAAAATTCCCTGTATTAAATTAAATAAATTACCAAACGAAAAAAGCATTAAATTAAAAAAATTAATTGCCAAACCAAAAAGCATTAAATTAAAAAAATGAATTACCAAACAAACAAAATTTTTTTTTTAGACCTATATGTGCTTGACCCTGTTCTGTAGACAAAATCAGTCGGCTGAATGACGTTCTCAGAATGTTCTGCACTTTTTTTCAAGATTATAAACTATCAGAACTATTTTTCCAATGCCGAGTTCACTTTCAGAAAACAAGCTTTTGAACATTTTAAAATGTTCAAATATTTAAAATCTAACCCTCTTTTCCTCAGATCACATTTACTGCTTCTTCAGAAAATATACATTTGCATTTTAAAGCTAAAATAAATTTTGGATGATAACCAAGATCAGTTGGTCTTTAAAAGTTGCTGGAGAAACATGTGGGACATAATGCAGTTGTGATGGCGATGCTTTTGATTAGATGATTGTTCAAAATATTGAATATCATGAATGTATCATATATGTAAACTCTGATATCACACCACATATTTTTTTTTTTTAATAGCTGTGCACACATCATATACACATCGATTGATGGTCCTTATACTGAGACAGAAAATGTACGCCACTGATGCAGGTTGCCAGCTTAAACAGGGCCATGATGATCTGCTTTCGGGTCGGAACCGGTGCCAACCTGCGATAGGTGCAACATCAGAACCAATATTACAGTCCTATCAGAGTGGCAACTGTTCCCTTTTGATTGCAATTCTTCCTCTTCTGATTGTTTTTATTTTTTAAATTAAAATGATAGTAAATGGGCTAATTTTAATGAATTGTCTCAATACTCTCCCCATTTGACCAAAACATAAAAAAATTAGGGACATCTGGGAGGCAAAATAGTGATAAACACACATTTCTGAATGGAAACGGCTTCAGGGCAGATTTCTTTTACGCTTAACCAAAACCTATGCGACAAAGTGTATTTTTTTAGGCATGATGTCATCACGCACACCCTTTTTATTGATAAAATGCCATTTGAATGGAAACGGGCAGAAGGCGGCAAATGTCGCAATTTTATTTTTCACATTTTCACTTTGTCGATAACAAAATAGCACGAAAGGTGGATGGAAACTAGGCTAGTGACAATGATTTCAATTTCAGTCTGTTCCTCACAATAAAAACAATTGTAAGAAATTAATATGGGTGAGTAAATAATGACATACATCCATTCATTAATTTTTGAGGTAAACTATCCCATGGCTGTTGTCCACATTTTCAAACATGCAATCCAAACTGGACACTTTCCTGTGATTCTTGGTTTATCGCTAGGAACTGTTTGTCCCTGCTCACCCTATCACCAACTTGTCTCTCCTCTTCTCTCCCCTCCAATCCCAGTGGTCTAGGTCATTTGTTGTACCCTGTGTGCTGTCTGACTGCCTAAAATGGCCCTTTCTTTCTCTCTCTCACAAAGGATCAGGTTGTCATGTTTTCTGCATGGACTGCCAATAAACTCCTAATAAAAAGAGCAAACAAAATGTGTGTGTGTGTATATGAGAGAGAGAGAGAGAGAGAGAGAGAGAGAGAGAGAGAGAGAGCATGCTTAAGGAGCACATTGCCTCTGGCAGCAAACACTAAAGCTAACACATACTCTTCTCTTTCTTTCCTTGTCTGTGGTTCTGCCTTTGGCTTTAAAAAAACATATACACACAGAAACACTTAAAAGGGTTACTTTTAAACCTTTACTTACACATCTCATGTACCTGGGGCAGCTGTGGCTCAGGTGGTAGAGCGGGTTGTCCACTAATCGCAGGGTTGGTGGTTAGATTCCCGGCCCACATGACTCCACATGACAAAGTGACCTTGGGCAAGACACTGATCCCCAAGTTGCTCCCACTGGCAGGCTAGCGCCTTGCATGGCAGCTCTGCCATCATTGGTGTGTGTGAATGGGTGAATGATTCATAGTGTAAAACCACTAAGTTTAAAAAAGCGCTATATAAGTGCAGACCATTTTATTTGTACATTATCAACACATGTCCCTAGAGGTTTGTTTTCATCGAGCCCTCTTCCCTCACAGATATGAATGCAGGATTGCTGGCAGCCTACAGACCCACAGAATGACTGCTGTGTCACTTAATTACTGGAGATTCATGCTCGCATCTACATGTATTCTTCAAACCTATGTCTTAAGGCATGAGCTTTGCAGTGAATTTTCAGTGTGACATGGTGTTAAAGTGAAACAAATGAAACTAGACATCTCAATGGATTTCTTAACACCGAGCGACATTTCGTCATTCACTTAGCAAATATGAAGGTTTACATAGGAATATGTAAACCTGCTAATGGACACTGACTATTTATTGGTCAGTTGGACCTTTTTTTTCCTTTCCCTTCCCTTATCTGTTCTCTTCCCTTTTCTTTTTCCCTTTCCTTTCTGTTCTTCTTCCCTGTCATTCCCCTCCCTTCCCACTTCCCTCTGCATTCATTCTGCTTTCTCCTTTATTTCAGAGTAGGGTTGTCATACCAAAGTTTCAGTAGTCAAAACCAATACCAGTGACATTTCTTAATTCTCAATACCACAGTAAAAACTAATAAAACTAATGCTATTGAATACTGTCATAAAATTATTAATATACTGTAAATAGTAAATAGAATAAAGAAAGAAAGAATAGTATAACTAAATAAAAAACCAAAATCAATTAAAGATTTTTTTCAGGTATCTAACTGCAGTATCAAGTATTTAAGTAAAAATTCAGTCATTTAAAAATGTAAGTAATCAAATGCAAATTAAGAGAAAAATTTTGTTTACTTGGGTATCTCCATTACGGCAAGGCGTAAACACTTTTCAAAGAGCATGTGCACACACATGCATGTGAAATGTGATCACAAGCCACTGTCTGTCAGTCAGACAACACTCGGGAACCGAATGAGCGTAGCAATGTACAGGTCCTATTAAGATCCCTAGTTCACAGTTTGTCCTCTCCATTAAAGTTCAACCACATGCTCTATCATCTCACACATCACCACTCTCAACCCAACCAGAAAAATCTCTCTCCATTCACACACTGTTCACAGCACCTTCAGTCTGAATTGTGTTAGTACACAGTTCTCATGCCAGAACCTGTGTTTGTGTGTCATCACTGCTGGTGATCCTTGGTGGATGTGGAGATAATATAATTCTACCTTGCCTTCTCTACTATCCTCCAGCACAGCCACTTCTCTAACATGGCTGAGATTTATGCATGCTGTCATATAAAGCATCCCACACACAGCAAGAAAGAGCTGGGGGGTCTCTTAATGGCTGCATGTGTAAAATCTGGCAGGCACACCACTTTAAATCTGTTGCTACCAATGAGAAATGCATTACCTTCAATCAGGATAATGACATTTCCTTGCCTTACTTGCAATGCCTGTTCCTCGGTAATGAACAGTAATGCACAAATTATGTAAGATCATAAGATTGCTGTAAGATTTTCACCTGTTATGTGAACATGGTCAAATTTGGCCCTGTTTATTTTATTAATTCATATTTCTGGTCTTATTGTGTATGGTTCATAATGACTACATGTTGTTCCAAAGAAAAAACATATTTGTAGTGTTTCATTATATTTTAATAAAGATAGCAATAGTTGGCACAGTAATGTAAGGTTAGGTAGGACCATGATAGCAAATAATCATAGATATACTGTATATAATATGTCAAGATGCTCTCTTTTCACAATCCAATCAGTTCCCATTGGGTAAGGTCCCACGATCCACTCATTATCCTTGAATATCCTGTTTTACTCAAACGCATTACTTTACAAAAGTATCATTGGTTTGGAATGCCGTTTAATATTATTGACTTCAACAGGGGTCAGAAGAGGAACTTATTTTGGGATTGGGCAAGTACTGTTTCCAGTGTTCTCTGTTCATTGCCTGAGATTTAGCATTTAACTCTTGTCTAATTGCCACAGAAACACAAAATTCACAATTTTGTGAATTAAAGGGGTCATATCATGGATTTTTATTTTATTTTAATTCCTTGAGGTCCACTTATTATTAGGGATGCACCGATACGACTTTTTCTCTTCTGATTCCGATATTGGAAATCTAAGTATATACCGATCCCGATCAGATACCAGTGTTTTTGTTTTTTCATGATCAGTTTAGAATATCTTTACATTATTGTGTGGAACTAATTGGGTGTGCTCTTTAATATGTTAAGAAACACAAACCTCTAACTACACATTATTTCAATATAAAGGTATAGCTTATAATAAACACTTTATTATTAACTAGTATACTGGATAATATAGCAGCAAAATTAACAATAAGTCTTCAGTAGAAAAGAAACCAGTGTTTTATTTTTTTTATTTTATGTTTCAACATACATCTGGACTTTAAAGTCCAGTTTCAATCTATATAAAGAGCTTTTGCATCTGGACTTCAAAGGATTCAGATCTCTTTTTTTGTTCAATTTAGTTGACATAAATCCACTTTTCATTCACACAGTTATTTTTTGGAACCCATTCATCTTAAATATTGTTGTGAATTGTAAACAAATACTAATGATGACAATAATAATAATAATAAATGAATAAAGTTATTAATGTTATTATTGACTTTTTATTTTAAAGTCAACAGTAATATATTTAAGTCGTGCACTTTTGAAACCCTCACGCTTTTATTTTGACATTCTGAACTCTCCAGGATGTCCTGTATGTGTCTGTTTGTAGGCAAGTTCACAGTAGTTTAATTCACTTCTTATTCAATTCTGGTCAAATGCACCTCTGGTGCCATTCTAAATGCATATTATAAGTGAACCGAACTATTGAGCATCTACATCTGAGATGTTGTCTGTGAGTAGCGCTCAGATGTTGCTCACGAGAGTGTGTGTGTGTGTGTGTGTGTGTGTGTGTGTGTGTGTGTGTAAACGGAGCTGCACCATTCACTAATGCGCTGGAGCTGCACATACTATATATTTACTTATTAAACACAGCCTTTTGTGATTTACAGAGCTATCACATGTCTTCAAGTGGCTTTGAATAACTACTTTAATGGTGATTTTATGGTTCTTTTATAATTTTTTTGAGCTTGACAGTAATGAACATGACTAACACACAGTATCAGATTTGGATCGGGCTCGTCTGACCGATACCTGATCCGTCTAAAAGCTCTGACTGGCATCATGCGAGCAAACACATACCACCATTACACGTGTGGAACTGTATTTTCCAAAAATGAAAGAATGAACATACAAGCAATTTTTCAAAATCCACTAAAAGCGCTCACTCCAGACATTCATTAATAGCTATATTTCCCAATATATGTGAAACGCACTATCAAATAATAACAGTTGTTCATCTTAAAAAATGAAAACTGAGCAAAGTCAGCACACTGTTGCTTCCTAATACTTGCATTATGAGGCACACAAGATTTTCTCATTAAATAATGCTATGTAAACTTGACAAAAGTGAAAGTAGTACAGACTAACACAAGCCGTGAATGTGAAAGGTTAATAAATCTGTATTCATCTGTAAAGAGAGTTATAAGCAGGGCCTGACATTAACACCCGCCCACCCCACCAAATGCGGGTAGAAATCAGCAGTGACCGGTAACTCCGTCACTATTACTAGCCACTTTTTTGGGTGGCTGAAGCCTAAGCAAATTCAATTATATTCATCTCATCTTCAGTGATGCTTCTCACATCGGGAACACACATTTCCATGGGGCGACTGAAGTGTGCTTTCGTGCAAACCACTGCACGCACATCAGCATGCTCCAGAGATAAGGTCCCAGATCTCTGGGACAGCTTAGAGCAAAACTTACATGATTCAATCGGGCTTCACTCGATATCTTGGACCACAAAACTTTTGTCTCCCATTTGAATTCTTCTGAGAATATTTTATTTTTAGTGCTATATAGAGGAAGTCGAACCTCTTAAACTGCTAGACAGTCTTTACATTATTAACAACACTGTGCTAAGATGGCACACGGTAAAGAGACCGTGTGCCATGCATGCATCATTACAAGGTTTTTGTAATACACACTTTCATCCAAACTAAAATATTTTACTGCAGTAACACTAACTGGTTTAGATGCATATTAAATTGATTAGGGCGAAGACTTTTAAAGGGTTAGTTCACCCAAAAATGAAACTTCTCTCATCATTAACTCACCCTCATGCCATCCCAGATGTGTATAACTTTCTTGAGCAGAACACAAAGATTTTTAGTAAAATATCTTGGCTCTAAAGGTCCATACAATGCAAGTGGAAGGTGACCAGAAATTTAAAGGTCCAAAAAGCGCAGACTGTCATAGTAAAAGTAATCGAAATGACTCCAGTGGTTAAATTAATGTCTTCTAAAGTGATACAATTGCTTTGGGTGAGAAACAGGGCAATATTAAGTCCTTTTTACTATAATTGTTTACTTCCTAATTTATTTAATTTGAATTCAAATTAAGTATTTTAATGGCCTTACAACCAGTGCCCCCTTCCACAGCTATTGGAATTTACCTATTTTTTTTCTCTGTCTCATCTCTCTCATTCTTTCTGTTTTTATCTTAACAGTGCGTCTCCATGACAGTATCTCAGAAGAAGGCTTTCATTACCTGGTTTTTGACCTGTAAGTATCTGAGTCATTCACTCCGATCGTCTCTGTTGTTAAACAGGATTGAAGCTAGACAGGGCGAGTGTACTCACACCTTTCTCTTTCCTTTCAGCACAGGTTGGCAGTAATTAACTCCAGTGTGTTAATTACAGGAAAATGTAATTGAAGTGTGATGATTAGTTATTCAGTAGGACCAATCCTCTTGTCTCTCAAGGCTCTTGAGTCATTAAGACTGATAGCTTTTGCCCAACACTCAAGTGACAGGCCCATGGTGATAAAACCACCCTCTAGTCGCCACACACTCATCTACTGGCCTCTAGCTCTTTTATAGTTTATAGTTGTGTATAAGCGCTGTAAGATATTTAGCCTTGAGCTGTTGGTAAAGCCTGTATTTCTTCCCTGTAGTGTGACTGGCGGAGAGCTGTTTGAAGACATTGTCGCAAGAGAATATTACAGTGAAGCAGATGCAAGGTAAGTTCAATTCACCTAAGCTCTGATCATGTCTGTACTTGTTAGAAATTCACTAGGCAATCTTTATTCAGTTACATTAGAGTCATTCACAGACATTGCAGGTGTTTGATTTTCTCTGAAGAGCATAAACCATATACTTCTCAGTTTTCCCACACTCATGGAAAACCTGGAAATTGTGCTTTCCAGGCCTAGAAAAGTAATGGAAATGAACAGGGCCTTAAGAAGTTATTGAAATCTGTCTATTCAAAATAGGTTTTTCTAATTATGCTTAGCATTTAAATGTTTGATAGGCTAGAATTTACATTTCAATCTCTAAAACATTCTTGCAAAAAATCCTTATCCAGTAATTACGAACAACATTCATTTAAGGCTGTGTTGCTGGTCAATGGCCCACGGCATGAGATGTAGGACAGCTAGTTTCTGCTTGGGCCAGCAGAAGTAACACATCCTGACTAGTTTCTATCTCTCTACTCAGCCATTCTGCCATGTGCATTAAAGTTTAATATGTCACGGTCTGTCTGACAGATAGAACACAGTCAAAATCTGTGTGTATACTTTTGTAAGACGCATGCAAGTGTGTTTCGTTATTATGATTATATGATACATTAAAAGGATAAGATGATCACTTTAGACTTTTGGCACTTTGTCACAGGATCAGAAATTATGGGGGATTCGGGGCAAAAATGCCCTGTATTGAATTCCTCTGTTTAGGCATACTTATACAGGTATGAAGTAAAAGTTGATATTGGTAGAATTTATGGCTGAGAGGTAATAAATTCTTAGCCTAGTTATTTATATTGAGAATTTGTTTACTGATTAAATTTAAAAGTATTTGACAAAAGGATGACACAATATTTTTTTTATTTAGGTAAAAAGGAAACCTTCAAAGTTATAAAATGCCCCTACCAGGGGGTATTGCCCCTTAATGAAAAAGTTCATTTCTGACCTTACTTCGTTATGATTTCTCGACACGTCTTTTTAAAATCCATCGCTAATCTCCAGTAGTCCCCACACACGTACCATAGTTAAAGCATGTTATTCTTTTGATATACCTTGGCATATCATGAAAATACAGTACCAAGGCACATTAACCTGTTAGTCATTTAGTATCGTAGTATATACTTTAACAAAGTACCATGGCAAAATCATTTGATACCTTCACTTTACCATTGAAGAGTCATTGCACCTTTTTTCTTAGGGTTCAGTAAAGAGTCTGGTGTTGTGCGTTGGTTTTTGGTCAGTGAGACAGTCATTAACTGCTAGGGATATCTAACTAATTATTAAACATTATATTTTTATTTTGAATTATGTGAAACTATGTATGTGCTCTCAGTGCTATAACAGGGATTGTATTTTTAACCTGTCATCTACAGTGGATAGCCATTCCCTGAAATTAAGCTGACCATTTGTACTTCAGTCTAGTTCCATTTTGTATTCAGCATTAAGCCAGAACAACAAAATTAATGTCACTTTACAAATACTTTTGAAAGGCACTGTGATGACTTTACAGTGCAAATGGTATGACTGTATTTTGGAGCACGAGAGAGAATTTGCATCAAGAGAGAACATAGAGAGAGAGAGTTTTTACTGGAAAGTTCCCCACTAATGGGATAGAATGGAATGCAGGCCACAAATTTAGCCAAATTTGGACACAAGAAATGCCTTCTTCGCCATCCTTCATTAAGAGCACTTTAGGTAATAGCAAATGGGCTCTTTTTTTCACTGGACCACCATCTCTCTCTTTTTCTTTTTTTTTTTTCCTTTTTGCTCCCTCGTCACATTTAGTATGGAATTTTGTATTCTATGTGTTGCCAAACAGAAATGGAGCTTCTGAAGGGACGTCACCCCCTCGACCCACCTTTTGTCCTTAGGTTGCGACCTTTTGTGCAGGTTTTGGAGCTCTGTAATGAGCAGCTCCGCTCGCTGCATTTATAAACATTCCAGTCAGCTCCACCGGTGCTTGCTATTTCTGTCCATTCGCTGTCTGTGGAAAAACTCAGAGCAGCAAATATCTATCTGTGAATTGGGATATTACTGGGATCTGGCCAACTTGAATTGTGTGGAATGATTATATATTTTATTATATTATATAATATATATACAGTGGGTATAGAAAAGAATCACCCCCCTTTAAAATAATCACATTTTGTTGTTTTGCAGCCTGAAATGAAAACGGACAAAAACTATTTGTTTTTTATTCAGCTGTATTTACAACTTATAATATCCAAGTGAAAGATATAATATCAACTTGTCTGAATTTTTTTTTACAAATTAAAAAACAGAATCACTGAGTTGGAAAAAGAATCACCCCCCTCCTAAAAATGACTTGTAAACCCCACCAGGTGTAGTTAAGCACCTTCTCAATAGCACACAAAGCCAATTGACTTTCAACTGTGATCAGCTGTGGTCATTTTGATTAGCTCAGCATGAAACAAGCTTTTCCTGAAGCATTTCAGTCCTTGGTAGTGCAACTGAAGAAAACAATCAATTATGGGTGGCAAGGCATTGTCAAAAGATCTCCGGGATAAAGTTGTGAACAGGCACAAGTCAGGAGATGGATACAAAAAAATTTCAAAGGCTTTATCAGTGCCTAGAAGCACAGTGAAGTCTATTATCAAGAAGTGGAAGGTATTTGGTACAACACAGACCCTACCTGGGTCAGGACGTCGCTCCAAACTGGATGAAAGAGCCAGGAGGAAACTGGTCAGAGAGGCTACCAAGAGGCCTACAGCAACTCTGAAGCAGTTGCAGGAATTCATGACAAAGAGTGGTCATTGTGTGCATGTGACAACAATTTCACAAATTCTCCACAAATGTGGCTTGTATGGGAGGGTTGCAAGAAAAAAGCTACTCCTCAAGAAAGGCCACATGCAGTCACGACTGAGCTTTGCCAAAACGCACCTTGAAGATTCTAAGGACACGTGGAAAAAGGTGTTATGGTCAGATGAGACTAAAATTGAATTATTTGGCCTCAACGCCAAACGTTATGTCTGGCGAAGATCCAATACAGCTCATCATCCAAATAACACCATTCCTACAGTAAAGCATGGAGGTGGTAATATCATGTTATGGGGTTGTTTCTCTGCAGCAGGGACTGGAGCACTTGTCAAGATAGAAGGAAAAATGGATGGGGCAAAATACCGTCAAATTCTTGAGGAAAATCTGCTGCTCTCTGCCAGAAAGTTGTCAATGGGAAGAAGATTTACTTTCCAACATGACAATGACCCAAAGCACACAGCAAAACTGACCACACAGTGGTTGAAGGAGAAAAAGGTGAATGTCCTTGCGTGGCCTAGTCAGAGCCCAGACTTAAACCCCATTGAAAATCTGTGGAATGACTTGAAGACAGCAGTCCACAAACGGTCACCATCAAATTTAACTGAACTTGAGCAGTTCTGCAAAGAAGAGTGGTCAAATATTGCAACGTCTAGATGTGCAAAGTTAGTAGAGACATATCCCAACAGACTAAAGGCTGTAATTAAAGCAAAAGGTGGTTCAACAAAATACTGAAACAAGGGGGTGATCCTTTTTCCAACTCAGTGATTCTGTTTTTTAATTTGTAAAAAAAAAATTCAGACAAGTTGATATTATATCTTTCACTTGGATATTATAAGTTGTAAATACAGCTGAATAAAAAACAAATAGTTTTTGTCCGTTTTCATTTCAGGCTGCAAAACAACAAACTGTGATTATTTTAAAGGGGGGTGATTCTTTTCTATACCCACTGTATGCATTCAGCAGCAGGAAATTTGTTTTGGCATTTGGGTGGGATGGTAAATATATCTGTTTTCCCATCCTGTAGATCTTCTCTGGCAGCTTCAAAGACCAGCAAATCAAAGTCCAATCGAACAAAGCAAATATTACATTACAAAACTGCATAATATGGTATAATGTATATGATAATGTATAAAAATGGCATACATAAATGGTATAAATATAGTTAGGATTAATTATTTGGAGATTCCTCGAAAGAAACAAGAAATCAAACAATTATTACAAAACTTTTTACAATTTCCTAACCTCTCTTTCTCAGTCATTGCATCAATCAGATCCTTGAAAGCGTCAGCCACATCCACCAGCATGACATCGTGCACAGGGACCTCAAGGTGAGTCACGCTGTCACTGTGGCTGCATGCCAGTAAAAGAGCTTACGTCATATGAACCCTCATCCACTTGGCAACTCTTGTGTCGTCATCTGCACTCACTCAAGACACGTGCTTGCATCATTAAGCCCTGTGTGGCTGATAAATTCTCACCAGAGAGCTTGAATGGCTGTTTTCCAACCTGTTTGATTGTTATTCTTTCTCTTGATATCAAGCAATGACCAATCCCAAAGGCTCATACAAGAACAATGCAGAAACCTACCAAATGGAACATTTAAAGGATGATGGAGAGATTTGTTCTAAAAATCATTCAACCTGAATTAAAATCGAACAGTGCTTCCTTGTTTTCAAAGACCACAGCAGTTCCTTCTTGTTTTGTTTTTTTCATCTACATACGAGTAGATGTAGTAGAGTCTGTGTAGGAGGTGAGATTGTGTGTATGTGTGTGTTTGTGCAGGTTTGGCAATACTTGTGAGGGCCAAATTGTCTAATATATTGAAACATGTTAAAAAACATGGTTAGGGTTTACAGTATCTCCATAAAATAATGTTGTGCCTAATAAAATAAGGGACAGAGTGGTCCTTAATTTTCTTATAGTCCTCTCACACTTCTGAGAGAGTGTCATATCCCCCACCGCTCCACAACCTCCAAATGATTAGCTCTTACCATTCTACTCCAAATCTTTTAATGTAAAGATTGAGACAGTTGTGCTGGTGGCATCACAGAGGCTGCAGGCAGACAGCGTGGCAGTAAGCTTGTGTGGCTGGGACATATTATGCCACCTCTAATTCATCAGCCCATTAGGAAAAACAACAGATGAACACTGATGAGAAGAAATAATCTTATGACAGTGAAATAGGGCTGAGCTGTATAACTAGAAGGAAATTATATCTCAATATTTATTACACTTTTGACAAAATTTGAGTTTGTGAAATGATTCAAATGACACTGTCTTTAGGAAACTAAAAGGGGTCATTCAATTTTATATAGTTTTATTATCTTCCCTGAGGTCCACTAAGTTAAGATATTTTTTGCATTAAATTATAATTTTCCACTCTGTCTCTGGCCCTCCATCTAGTGTGTGTGTTTACATACACCAACAATTAGAAATAGTGCAGATGGGCGGTGTTCAGGAATAGTTAGGCAACACTAGGCCTGTTTGTCCTGCTCACTCTCTTTCTGCAAGTACGAACTGAACCCCAGTGGGTGGGGCCAATGATGAGTACCCTTTGTGACATCACAATATTACGGAAGTAGAGAATGAGGCATTTTGGCAGTTTGGCTTCAGTATATGCTTTTATTTCATTGGGATTAAGTTTTGAGTTCTGAAATTCACAGTATGTTTTTATAGTAGAAAGATCTCTTATTTGTTAAAATATCAAGGAAATTTGATTCCTCATGACATGACCCCTTTAAAGACATACTTAAAAAAATAAGTCTTCAAATACATTTTACAAATGTGTTTAAATGTGATTAAAGTCATGTTCACTGAGGAGATGAAGACTCTAGTCATATTTGTAGCCTAATAAAGACTAATGGAGCTTGGGTGCCTCATAAAGGGGTCGACATATTGAGATCACAAGACCGCCTAATATTACTCACTTTGTTTCTGTAAGCCCAACAACCCCACCCCTGTTATTGGACACTTGTGCTCATGGAATAAATTAATTGTGGCTGACTTTGAATAATAAAGGTAGATTATATAGTTAGCATTGACTATAAAGTTTAAAGTGCATTATATTACATCCACTCCACTAGGTTTCAGTGGAAGTCGACTGCTTTATCGGCCAGCAAAACATAAACGAAAATTGAATGCACCTTGAAATCCTTCTATATAATCAATGTTGCTTTATTTTATATTTTGGTAGCAAAATCATTTGTGATTATATAGTGAACCCTCATTATATCGCCCAAGATTTCAGTAAAGTGAAAATGCCACGCACAGAAGCGAGCAGTAGCCTGACAGACAAGGAAAAACAAGGCACACAGAGACTTGGATAATATTTGTGTTTAAGAGAGTAGAAAGAGACGAGTCCTTCTCTAAAGGTTGAAGGCTGAATGAGCTGTGGCAGGGTCTGGGTTGTGCCTGCAGCATTCAGAGGCAGTGGGGTGTGCAGGACAGCAGGGCAAAAGAGCAGCTCACCCTTGCTCTCGTAGCATGAGATAACAAGCACTCCTCTCTGTCTCGTCATGAATTATGCTGCACAGAGCAATGGGTGTGTTGTCACAGTTATCCGTCTACTTTATACACACACACACACACACACACACACACACACACACACACAGTGACATATAGACACCACATGTAATCTCTCCTTGTCACATGTCTATCTCTCTTACATTTGAGTGCATGCACACTATTTCTCTGTCTCTCTCACTCACCTGATACACACTGTAATTCTAGCTTGGATCACTTTAATGTTCTTACAGAGCGTTGATGAAAGACTGTGCTTATAGTACATGCTGGAAACGTTTATGTCCTTTTATGTAGATCACAGTTGATTAAATCGTTGTTTTTATACACAACAAATGAGCAGTCAATTGGGAGTGAATGGCTGTGAATTGCACTACAGCGATTATTTTGGGCGGTGCTGTGTAAACATATTATGTTCTTATCTCTTAAGTTTTTTCAAGTTTACAGCTTGTATACCATTTTATTATGTTAAATACTTCCGCCTATTCTAGCTTAATATGCAGAGATAGCTAAAAGTAAGCCATTTGTAGGCTGACATATTCTGAATGTTTAAAAACTCGAATTGTTAAGTTTAAGACATTAAAAAAAAATGTGTACATGCACATTATACCTCTGTGCTGAATATCATTTAAGATTTCACATGACTGTTTACCAAAAGGGAAAATGGGACTCTTATTATGGTGTTCCTGGAAGTACGGTGCAGTGGTATTTTTGGTTGTAGACGAATAAACGAGAGTTTGATTCTAAAGTGTATCTTTTTGTGTAACATTGGTTGCAGAGGATGGTTAGTAACTACAGAGTACCACCAACCTTTGATGAAGGAAAACCATATGAAAGTTGGAAGAATGAAGTCGCAATTTGGACCAGGGTTACGGAACTCGAAAAAAAAAAAACAGGCACTTGCTGTGGCTTTGGCGCTCTCGGGAAGAGCGAGAGAAACGGCGATGGAAATACCGGTAGATGATTTGAATAAGGACACTGGCATGAACACATTACTTCTGAAACTCGATGATTTGTTTCTCAAAGAAGAAAAGGACCAAGTTTATGAGGCGTACGCGAGCTTTGACCGAATTATGAAAGATAGCGGTGTTTCCATGACAGACTATATAATTGATTTTGAACAGCGGTATTCGCGGATGCGTAAATATAAGATGGAGCTTCCTGATGCAGTGTTAGCATTCAAACTGCTGGACACTGCGTGCTTAGAAGTGAAAGACAGACAGTTAGCTCTGACAGCATGTACAGAGTTGAATTTTGCGTCAATGAAGTCAGCACTGAAGAGGATTTTCGGAGGAAAGTCTGCCTCTACAGTGGGGATTAATCAGGAAACAGCATATGTAACAGAACAAAGGCGACAAAGGAGCAAGCCATGGTCGCAAAATGTTCAGCAAAAGACACCACTGCCTGGCACTAACCCTCTGGACAGGTATGGACGCAGATCAAAATGCGCTGTTTGTCAAAGCACGTTCCACTGGGCCAAAGACTGTCCACACAGAGGTGAGCAAGTCAAACTGACTGAAGATTGTAAAACGGATGATATAGAGGAGTGCAACATTACTCTGTATACAAAAGAGTCGCCCACTGAAGCAGAAATATTTATGACAGAGTGTTTTGGCTCAGCAATAATAGACACTGCATGCACACGGACGGTGTGTGGACCGGAATGGATAAATAGCTACATTGCTGAACTAAGCCAAAACGAGATAAAAGACCTGAGGAAGACAGAAACACACAATCACAGACCCTTTAAGTTTGGTGATGGAAAAGTGGTCTATTCCAACAGAAAGTTGAAAATTCCTGCAAAGATTGGACAAACTAAGTGTCATATTGAAACTGAAGTTGTGCCAGCGAAGATTCCACTACTCTTGAGCAAGGCATCCATGAAAAGAGCAGGGACAGTGCTGGATATGGAGAATGACAGTGCGGTGATGTTCAGTCAACCTGTAAAACTTGGTCATTACTCTGGTCATTACTGTGTAAACATTATGGACAATAAAAGAAAAACCATTCAAGGTGATGACTGTGTCTTGGTAGCTGTTGAAGATCACTCTAACGGAACAAAAGAATGAGGATGTACAAAGTGTGATGAGGAAATACTGACAATCTCAGAAAAAATTAGCTCAGCAGAAAAACACAAAATCCTGATGAAGCTTCACAGACAATTTGGTCATGCTTCTGCTGACAGACTGCAGAGACTTCTTACTAGCTCAGGCAATAAAGATGGAGAATGTAGTGTCATTCTGGAAAAAATTGTAAGTGAATGTGAAACGTGTCAAAGATACAGTAAGACCAAACCAAAGCCTGCTGTTGGCCTACCACTGGCATCTCAGTATAATGAAACCGTTGCAGTAGATCTGCATGAACTTGAACCAGGGGTGTGGTATCTCCACATTATTGACCAGTTCACAAGGTTTAGTGCAGGCAGCATACTGACCACGAAGAAGTCTTCTGAAATAGTGAAACACTTTGTCCATGTCTGGATAAGTGTACATGGTCCACCTCAGAAACTGTTTAGTGACAATGGGGGAGAATTTAACAATGATGAGGTTAGAGACATGGCAGAAAACTTCAACATAGAAATAAAGACAACAGCAGCATATAGCCCGTGGAGCAATGGACTTACAGAGCGACACAACCAAACACTTACAGAGATCATAATGAAAGTGAAGACAAGTAACGGCTGTGACTGGGACACTGCATTGGACTGGGCTCTTATGGCAAAGAACACCATGCAAAATGTCCATGGCTACAGTTCTCATCAGTTGGTGTTTGGACAGAATCCCAACCTGCCCTCTGTTTTAACCGACAAGCCCCCAGCTTTAGAGGGTACCACGAAAAGTGAGTGGGTGGCAAAACACATCTCTGCTTTACATGCATCAAGAAAGGCGTTCACTGAAGCAGAATGCTCAGAAAGAACACGGAGAGCACTGCGTAAACAACTGCGTAACACAGACGAGAAATATAAAATGGGTGACAAAGTGTACTACAAGAGAGTTGATTGTCCAAAGTGGAAAGGACCAGGAGTTGTCATTGGCCAGGATGGTGCAGTGGTGTTTGTCAGACATGGAGGAACCTGCATTAGGGTACACTACCTCAGACTAAGAAAAGTAAACACAGACAGCGGAGATCAACAGGTCAATAAGGATGATGCTGAAATTGACAAAAACAATGTGCAAAGACAGGAGATGACAGGAGATGCTGACAACACAGAGGGAACAGAAACTGTAAGGGAAATGCAGCAGAGTTCGGTGCAAATTGAGCACACAGGGGCATCCACTATGGAGCAGAATGTAGCAGCACAACACACAAGTGACAACATAGGAACACAAAGTGATACAGAGCAGGGAACTGATGTCCGTCTAAAAACAGGGCAAGTTCTAAAATACAGAGACAGAGACAGTGGGGCTTTGCACACAGCAAAAGTACTAGGGCGTGCAGGCAAAGCTACTGGCAAATACAAAAACTGGTACAATCTTCTGCTCATAGAACCCACTAATGTTGCAGGCAGTAAAGATTCAGTTGACATATCATGCTTAGAATGTCTTCAAACAGAACCCGCTGTTGCTGATGTTAGTGTCACAAATGTCAGTGAGGATGTATTGGTGACAAAAGATCTATCCTTTGACCTAGCCAAACAAGAAGAGATGAAGAGTTGGAGAGATAACAGTGTGTTTGAGGAAGTTCAGGATGAGGGACAAAAGTGCATCTCTACCAGATGGGTGTGCACTCTCAAGGAAACACTAACTGGACTAGTACCGAAAGCACGATTGGTGGCCAGAGGTTTTGAGGAGTTGAACGTGTTAGAGCTACAAAAGGATTCACCCACATGTGCTTCAGAGTCTCTTCGACTACTGGTGGCAGTTATTTGTCAAAGAGAGTGGACACTTCATTCAATGGATATAAAATCTGCATTTCTGCAGGGAACAGAACTGTCACGTGACATCTACATCAGGCCTCCCCCTGAGGCAATCTGTGAGGGAACATTATGGAAGCTCAAAAAGTGTGTATATGGTCTGGCAGACGCTTCATTGTACTGGTACAATAGAGTGAAAAACATAGTGCTGAAAGCAGGAGGAAAAATGTCCAAGGTTGATCCAGCTGTTTTTTATTGGCTAGATCAGGATTGCACTGTAACTGGGGTGCTTGCCTGTCATGTGGATGACTTCATATGGGGGGCACGCAAAGTTTCTCCACAACTGTAATTCCACACCTTAGATCTATTTTCCAAGTTGGACGTGAGGAACATGATCACTTCTGTTATGTGGGAATAGATTTTGTGACTGTTGACAGAAAAGTACAAATACACCAGGAAAACTACATTCAACACATGCAGCCCATATATATGGATCCTTCACGAGCTGTGGAACAAGACTCATATCTCTGTGAGGAAGAAAGGGATCAGCTCAGGTCCAAAATAGGCCAAATTCTCTGGGTGGCAAGGCAGAGCAGGCCAGATGTTATATTTGATGCTAGCAATTTGACATCAAACATAAAAAATGCAACTGTGCAAACAATCCATGAAGCAAACAGGATAGTGTGCAAACTTAAGTCCAAGAAGGTAATTCTAAACTTCCAACACTTGGGCAGAGACAGTGCTCTTAAGATAATTGTGTTCAGCGATGCTTCGTTTGGAAATCTTTCAGATGGAGGTACCCAAGGAGGGCACCTGATTCTTTTAATGGGAAACAATGGAAAATTCTCACCCCTTTCATGGCAATCAAAGAGAGTCAAAAGGATTGTGCGGAGCACACTTGCTGGTGAAACATTGGCGATGTCTGATGGAATTGACAATTCTATCTTTCTGTCCACACTATTCTCAGAACTAACTACTGGTGATACTGAACATGCTCCACCAATAATCTGTGTCACAGACAATCGTTCGCTTGCTGATGCACTTAAGTCCACAAAGTCAGTCTCTGAGAAAAGACTTCGCCTGGAGATAAGTAGTATCAAAGAACTTGTCCAAACACAGAGAGTTGAGCGAGTACTGTGGTACAACACAAAAGAACAACTTGCGGACTGCCTTACCAAGAAGGGGGCATCAGCTTGTCAGTTACTCAAAGCACTGAGTGAAGGACAATAGAAACTGAATTAAAAAAGTCTTTCTTTAAGTTGTACTCAAGAGCTTGTTGAAATTAACTAGGTCGTATTTTTGTTCAAGGAGGTTGTTGTTCAGTATGTCCTGTATGTTTAAAAAAAAAAAAAAATGTAAGAAGAGTGGGAGTTTAAGTTTAAGACGTTAAAAAAATGTGTACATGCACATTATACCTCTGTGCTGAATATCGTTTAAGATTTCACATGACTGTTTTCCAAAAGGGAAAATGGGACTCTTATTATGGTGTTCCTGGAAGTACGGTGCAGTGGTATTTTTGGTTGTAGAGGAATAAACGAGAGTTTGATTCTAAAGTGTATCTTTTTGTGTAACAGAATGACCTTAAATAGTAACATTGGCTCAATAGGGGCGGGACTATCTGTTTTCCGAACATTAGAAAACATTACAGTTTTTTTCAAACTACACCGTTTATGCTATAGACATGAATGATACCTCAAATAATGTGAATTTTGGAGGAGAGTTATGCAATTAATTTTAATAACACTGTCTGCAGAATATAAAAAAATTTTTCGTCTCGTATCCTTTCACTGTCATTTGTCCTCCTGCAGCCAGAGAACCTGCTGTTGGCCAGTAAGATGAAGGGGGCTGCAGTGAAGTTAGCTGACTTTGGTCTTGCCATCGAGGTGCAGGGAGACCAGCAATCCTGGTTCGGTAAGATCCTTCTACTCTTCTTTAACCTCATTGGCTCATCCCTTGAAAAGATTTTGATCTGTTTAGATGGCATTGATATTTGTAGATCAGCTGCCTCTCCCACTAGCATAAAGTTTATTTTCCCTTGTTCTCCTGTTTGCTCACATGGCATCTACATCTCTATTGGGACTAGAACTGTGGTTCTCAACTGATTTTGCTTTGGGACCCATATTTTACATAAGAAATCAAGTGGTGACCCACCATAGTAAAAACGTAACCTGTATTTAATGTATCCTGAGTCGCATTTCCTTTTATCTTGCATTGTTTTGTTCATGGTTTTCAAGTATAAGGGCATGCATCACAGAACATTATGTTTGCTATTGATGTCAACAACAAAATCTATAGGAAGTTTTCGATCACCACTTTTAAAAATTTAAGAGCAAATTTATTTATATGCTATGAGCCCATTATTATACCATTTGTTTCCTAAATTCAAACATCATTCAAACAGAATTACACAAGAGGAAAGGCTCCTCATTACCATGGTTGGGTCAATGTAACTTGTAAAGGTGATGTGTAATTTTTTTTGTAAGTTTTCTTTTTTTAGTACATATCACAGTGTTGCTCTCTTCCTCCTCAGTTCTGTTTGGCATGTCAGGGCTGCCTACTGTTTGAGTGGTTCTACTTGACTTCCTCCGTAACGCTTTAAACTAGAAAACTCACTAGAATTGAAATTGGTCTTATCAGTTTAGAGGTCTGCGCACCGTAATATCGAGGGAAGCCCGGTAGTTGTGCGTGTATGTCAGAGAGCTGAGCAGATCATTATCACTTGGGTGGCTGCCGAAAATCTTTAATGGGAGAACCATGGCATTGTTCTTTCTCTGCTGTTAGTGAACCAGTCAGAATAGAACTGCAACCTTTTTTTTCTACAGTGCTCTTTGGGAATATGGAGTTGTTTTCTCTCAAATGTGTTTCTCTCAAAAGGTCACATATGGCAAAGCCAGTGGTCAAATTGGATTAAGCTGTTCCTACATCAACATCATCTATGCTCTTTTTAAAGCCTAAATGGGTGATCACACATTTTTGAACCACGCAACGGACCGGTATATGGTGTCACATGGGAAAGTTTCTGATTTCTGTAAATAAAACAAAAATATTAGAATTTTTTTTTTTTACAAAAATATTCTGTGTACTCACTTTCTAGCAACAATAAAACAATAAACTTTGAAATATGTATCCTTTAAATTGAGCCAAGAGGTCAGTGTGTGACATTTCAGTCTTAAATTGGTCACACGTCTTCTTGTCATGCAGATTCGCAGTTCTAGATTTGTCCTAGTTTGTTGAATCATCTCTTTGATATATAAAAAATAAAACATAAAAATATTTCAGAATATATAGTCTCTTCTATTATTTTCTAGTCGTCTTTAAAATGCTAAGAAAATGTATACACTGGGCCTTTTGTGTATCCATTTGTGATAAATATATGTTCGGAGCCTCTAAAGACGTATGTTTGATGGAATACCCATGCATTTAACGATTAAACAACAGGACAGGGCAACATAGTAGTGAGATAATGTGACAAGAGCGCATTGACAATTAATTGAGATTGTGTGTCAGCATTTAATAATTGTAGGGACAAACTTCATAGACTGAAGCACAAAACAAATAATTGTTATGTTGTTTTTGTAATCTAAACAGAAATGCTGTATTTCTAATGCACAGAATTTGGTTATCATAATGAGATGATGTTGATGATTTTTGGGATTGACTACAATGTACTAATTTTAGTGCAGTATATGTAATCACCATTATGGCTCCACAGGTTTTGCAGGCACCCCTGGATACCTCTCTCCTGAAGTCCTGAGAAAGGACCCTTATGGCAAGCCAGTGGACATCTGGGCCTGTGGTAATACTTTCACCACTATTCACATACACATTAACACGATATTCACACCTAAATTACTTCTGTATATGTGTTTATCTGCTTAATTGCTATGTATACATTCAGTCTTTTTGCATGGGAGGGACAGTGGAGTGAGATGAAGTAACCAGTTTATATGTTCTTGGCAGGTGTGATCCTGTATATCCTCCTGGTGGGTTACCCTCCTTTCTGGGATGAAGACCAGCACAAGCTCTATCAACAGATTAAGGCTGGAGCTTATGACGTAAGGATCAGACACCATCTTTGGCATTCAGCAATGCTTTTGAATTTAAAGACACTGTGTGTCGTCCACCAGTCATGTCCGTTAAGCAACTCCATTAAGCAAAGCTCAATTATGAACATCAAGTGAATGCCCTTTTATTAAGCCTGTCTTTTAGTGCCCATCAGCATGTTGACAAAGATGCTCTCATTGCCTTTCCCATACAGAGTTTTTAGTGCTACCATATAAACCCAGAATGTCAAGCCCAGATTGAAGCCTTTGTAATATTTAATTGGCTGTGATAGAAAACTGATTTCCTCAATAATGAATGATGCCAGCCCAAACAAACCAGATGGGCTGGTTTGAGTATTTCTGTAACTGCTGATCTCTTGGGATTTTCACACACAACAGTCTCTAGAATTTCCCCTGAATGGTTTAAAAAAAAAAAAACATCCAGAGAGCATCAGGTCTGTGCATGGACATGCCCTGTTGATAAGAGAGGTCAACAGAGAATGGCCAGACTGGTTCAAACTGACAAAGTCTATGGTAACTCAGTCAATGTGTAATTGTATATAACTAAAGTCAATAAAGTCATCATACAGTATATATACAGTGCATCCGGAAAGTATTCACAGCTCTTCACTTTTTCCACATTTTGTTATGTTACAGCCTTATTCCAAAATTGATCAAATTTATTATTTTCCTCAAAATTCTACAAACAATAGCCCATAATGACAACGTGAAAGACGTTTGTTTGAAATCTTTGCAAATCTATTAAAAATAAAAAAATCACATGTACATTCAAAATTGAGCTCATGTGCATCCTGTCTCCACTGATCATCCTTGATGTTTCTACAACTTGACTGAGTACTCCTGTGGTAAATTCAGTTGATTGGACATGATGATGTAGAACTCCGAGACAGGATTGTATCGAGGCACAGATCTGGGGAAGGGTACAGAAAAATTTCTGCACAGTGGCCTCCATCATCCGTAAATGGAAGAAGTTTGGAACCACCAGGACTCTTCCTAGAGCTGGCCGCCTGGCCAAACTGAGCGAACGGGGGGGAGAAGGGCCTTAGTTAGGGAGGTGACCAAAAACCTGATGGTCACTCTGTCAGAGCTCCAGCATTTCTCTGTGGAGAGAGGAGAAACTTCCAGAACAACAACCATCTCTGTAGCACTCCACCAATCAGGCCTATATGGTAGAGTGGCCAGACGGAAGCCACTCTTCAGTAAAAGACACATGACAGCCCACCTGGAGTTTGCCTAAAGGCACCTGAAGGACTCTCAGGATGTTTTTCAGTGGCAGGAACTGGCTGTAATTGGTGCCAAAGGTGCTTCAACAAAGTATTGAGCAAAGGATGTGAATACTTAAGTAAATATGATTTTTTTTTTTTTTTTCAAACAAACTTCTTTCATGTTGTCATTATGGGGTATTGTTTGTAGAATTTTGAGGAAAATAATGAATTTAATAAATTTTGGAATAAGGCTATAACATAACAAAATGTGAAGCGCTGTGAGTACTTTCCAGATGCACTGTACACTGCCAAAAGTTTGGAATAATGTAGAGATTTGGAAGGAATTGGCCAAAGTGGCATTCAACTGATCACAAAGTATAGTCAGGACATTACTGATGTAAAAAACAGCACAATCACTATTTAAAATATAATTTTTTATCACATCTAGACAGGCCCCATTTCTAGCAGCCATCACTCCAACACCTTATCCTTGAGTAATCATGATAAATTGATAATTTGATACTAAAAAAATCACTTGCCATTATATAAAACACTGCTGAAAGTTATTTGGTTCGATAAATGAAGCTTAACATCGTCTTATTGTTTGAGTTGCCACAGAATGCAATAAACTGGCATGTCTTAAGGTCAATATTAGGTTAAAAATGGCAAAAAAAAAAGAAACAGCTTTCTCAAGAAACTTCTCAGGCAATCATTGTTTTGAGGAATGAAGGCTATACAATACATGAAACTGCCAAAAAAACGAAGATTTCATACCAAGGTGTACACTACAGTCTTCAAAGACAAAGAACAACTGGCTCTAACAAGGACAGAAAGAGATGTGGAAGTCCAGATGTAAAACTAAACAAGAGGATAAGTACATCAGAGTCTCTAGTTTGATAAATAGACACCTCACATGTCCTCAGCTGACAGCTTCATTGAATTCTACCCACTCGACACCAGTTTCATGTACAACAGTAAAGAGAAGACTCAGGGGTGCAGGCCTTATGGGAAGAATTGCAAAGAACAAGCCACTTTTGAAAAGAAAAACAAAAAGAAAAGGATAGAATGGGCAAAGAAACACAGACATTGGACATAACAGATAATTGTAAAAAAGTGTTATGGATCTTAACCCCATTGAGCTTTTGTGGGATCTGCTAGACTGTAAGGTGCGAGAGAAGTGCCCGAAAAGACAGCCACATCTATGGCAAGTGCTACAGGAAGCGTGGGGTGAATATCTGGACAAACTGACAGCTAGAATGCAAAGATTCTGCAAAACTTTCATTGCTGAACATGGAGGATTTTTTTTGATGAGAACACTTTGAATTAGTTTATGAAGTTCTGAAAATGTTTTCAAATTGTAATAGTAATTTTTCACATTATTAATGTCCTGACAATACATTGTGATCAGTTGAATGCCACTTTGGTGAATAAAAGTACCAATTTCTTTCCATAAGAGCAAAATCTATACATTATTAAACATTTTGGCTGCCTGTGTGTGTGTGTATATATATATATATATATATATATATATATATATATATATATATATATATATATATAGACTTTAGTTTATTGAAAGCACCTGTCCAGATGCTAATGCCCATCAGTGCAGTGATCAGCTGCTGCTAATTGTTGTTTGTAAACATTCTAGCACAACATGATCGGAGAATTGCTGATATAATTTGATTTCATTGGTGCTTTCTAAATTCCATTTAGTTCAACTAGGTTCTCTTTAAGTGCACGAGAGTATAACATGTTTAGAGTGTTTATGTTGCATTGTGGCATTGTTTATTTGGAGTGCTGCAGTTTGGAAGATGTGATATATTATGGACAGTTTTGTTATTGGCACATAAAGCAATCCAGGTGAAAAACTCTTCTATCCATTGCTTTAACTACTCTGCACTGGTCTTATTAACATCCAATATGGGGACCATTTAAGCCATTGATCTGTGTGTTTGTGCATTTCTACTTTCATTTGTCATCCAAAAATCTCAAGCTTTTTTCATCCTCCCTTGTTCATGTCTTAGTTTCCCTCTCCGGAGTGGGACACTGTCACCCCAGAGGCCAAAAATCTCATCAACCAGATGTTGACCATCAACCCAGCAAAGAGGATCACGTCTGACCAGGCGCTGAAGCATCCTTGGGTCTGCGTAAGTCCCCTAGCCTTAAACCAGTGGTTCTCAACTAGTGTGCAAAGATAAACACAGATGTCATTAAACAAACGTTACAATTTATTAACATATCCATGATCTGCATAGGCCCAACAATTGACAGACGGAATAGGACATTAACTGTTTTGGTTCCTAAATGTCTCTTGTATTTTGATTATTTTTATGTCCTCAGCAGGCAGTAATTCACCACACAAAGCAAATTGTGGTTGTGGCACAAACCGTATTTGTCCTTGTTGCAAATGAACCCATTTTAATGTAGTCTTCGTCATATTTTCTTTTACCCTGCATTGTTTTGTTCATGATTTTTGAGGATCGGGCATGTCAAGTAACCTGGTTATGTTGGCATCTGGCTTGATTTTCTAGTCTATGACATCAAGTGTTTTCTCCTCATTTTCATTCATGAAAGTTCCACGTTCATAGCGATCTAATCAATAAACTTGAATTTGTATCAAACTGTAACTTCAGAAGATGCACAAATAAATCCGCTCTGTCTCTCATGTGCAGCTGTCAGCAGTGCTTTTGAGCACCTGTTGAATTTAGTGAGTGCGCGCAGTGAGGGAGCACTTTGTTTGATTATTACTGAACTTAAGATTTTACAGATGTATAAACCTTTCTAAACTTGTTAATTTTACATGCAAATGGTGTTATACTGCGCCTCCGTTAGCGAGCAATGCAATAAAACATCGCTCTTGTTAATAATTAACAAAGCTGTTAACATTGAAAGCACATGAAATTTAAGCGATCTATAGTTTTGACTCCTATCATATCATCAGTCATACTGCAGCACATTTGACATGAAATGCAGAGATGCTTTGTGTACTAGCTGCATGATGAAGAGAGAGACACTTAAACACCTGTTACATCTCTCGTCTCCATCTCTCCATCCAGGGTCGGAAATAAAGGTTGCTCTGGGCAAAAATGCCTCATAAATTCAAAATATGGTGTCAAAATATGCCCACGCAATGAGTTTTTGTTGTTTTATTAATAACATCTGAAAGCCTATAGGCCTTCTTCCAAATACATAGAACTACATTGTGATCTTCATTGGTATTTTTGCAAAATTTTATTTGTTTGGTGCCTTCGATGATGCAGTCAGTGGCAGATGCTGGCACCATATAAGCGCCCAAATGGGTACTCGCTTCTCACACTCCACGACAGTTTGGTGTTGTTCCCATGCACTAAATTACGTTACTGTTCGGTCCTTTTGTTCAAAATATACTGTCCTAGTAAGTAACACTGTCACTGTCTGTGCTATGGCCTACCTACCCATCAGTTAATCTCACTTATGCATCTCTCTGTTTGAGAAGCCTCCTCACCTGCTAGAAGCCAAAAGTGCGGGAAGGATAGATGTTATATATTTAAGTTAATCAGGTCTGAGAGAAAACAAAATACAATGTAACCAAATGCTACAATGTAGTTAATAATAATATTAACAAAAACAATATCTAAATAAATAGCTTGATGTGAAATAAAACATTATTAATGACACAATAATCATTTTACATTAACCACTTTTAGTGTTAAAAGATCTCTGACTAATTTTTTATTCAATTGGAATGAAGATTTGTCCCTTTTATGTGAGTTTGTTGTAAAGATTTCGGACCTTTTAGTGTTAAGAGTTTAATTCCCCAACAAGTGAGTAAATCAATGAGCCATGTAAGGGAGGAATTCCCCCTCATTTTCAGAAAGGACTTTCAGGCCCTGAAATAGCAACTGGCATGTCATACACTTAACACTCCAGGCTGCAATGAAGAAGTAGTAAAACATTGAAACATATGCCAGACTATTTGGTTGTTGAAAACATAGAATGACACTTTATATCCAATTTGTAATACACTGTATATAATCTGTCATGGATTTTGTCCTGAGGACTTTGCTGTCTCTCTCCCACATAGCAACGTTCCACTGTTGCCTCCATGATGCATCGTCAAGAGACTGTTGAGTGTCTGCGCAAGTTCAACGCCCGCAGAAAACTGAAGGTTTGGTTTGTTCATTAATACTTTATCCAAGTTTATGAATGTTTGAAGACTTGGCATTGTTTATTTTTATTCTAAGTTTCTAGATTTTAAAATTAAGAACCTTTTATTTTTCCTGCAGGGGGCCATACTTACCACCATGCTGGTGTCCAGGAACTTCTCAGGTGAATAACTTATTTACTTCAGTAACATTGTTGAGAGCTCTGGACTGCAAAACTCATGTTCTTTGAGTATCTTTTATCTTTTTCCGGTAAAAATATCTTGACATCTAACATCAAGACTGGAAAAGATGTTAACATTGATTATTTTTTTCTTGTGCCACTGGCAGATTTTTTTCACTTCAAACAACAG
Organism: Moxostoma hubbsi; assembly: GCA_032164185.1. Lineage (NCBI taxonomy): Eukaryota > Metazoa > Chordata > Actinopteri > Cypriniformes > Catostomidae > Moxostoma > Moxostoma hubbsi. The sequence continues at coordinate 21,816,593 of JAVLUX010000021.1, read as the reverse complement.
AACACATCTGCCAGTGGCACAGAACAAAATACATGTCATCTGTCATCATTTACTCGCACCTAAATATTTTTCAAACCCATTTGACTTTCTTTTTTTCTATGGAACTTCCTCAGTCACCATTCACTTTCATTGCTTCTTTTTTCTTTATAAAGGAAGTGAATGGTGACTGATGCAAACATTATGTCTAACATCTCCTTTTGTGTTCCACGAAAGAAAGAGAGACATACAGGTTTGTAGCAACATGAGTGTGAGTAAATGATGACAGAATGGTTAGTTTTTGGGAGTTCTATGTAATATCTTAATTTTGCATGTCAGGTAAACTTTTTTGGATGTTTATTTGTTTTTACTGGACAACAGGACAAAAATACTGGTTAAGAATATAATTTTTTCAGTGTACTCCTACATTAAAGGAATCAGAATGTTATGGTTTTGAGTGTCTTGTTTTGAAGCCTTTTTTTTTTTTCCTTTATCTGGCCCCACTTTCCTGACTGCATAGAGTCATTTTTGCTTTGCTTTAGGTTGGTTTGTTAGGATGGAAATGTGTGTGCGCACACTGGGGTAAGTTTTTATGTGTTCCCAGAGAGGCTGAACTTCTTTTGAGTTGGCCACTCCAAAATGAAATGCTCTTTTGTCAATAGTGGGTCGGCAGCACACCAGCCCGGCCACCCCCACCACCAGCACAGCTGCACTGGCACAGGAAGGTACGTGAGATGGGCACAAGGGGGCCGTTGCCCACTTTCAGCCTCTCTTCTGCCAGCATGTGACCTAGGGGAGCCTGCTATACCCTTGCCAATGCACGGGCACTAAAACTCTTTGGAGAGACCATTTGCTATGCAGAGAATACATACAGGCCTTCGCACAAACACGGTCTCCAGGGTTTGGAGTCAATGATTGAATTAAGATCACTTCAGTATGTAAATTCAATAGAGATCTTGAGTGAATTTATATCTTGACTGTATTGAGCTCAATGCTTGAATATGATATAATTTACTCACCCCAATGTAATTCCAAACCCATATGACTATGATTTTCCATGGAACACAAAAGGATATGTAAGGCAGAATGACATCCTCAGTCACATTCACTTTCATTATATGAGAAAAGATGAGGTCCTTAACTTTCTCCCTAACATCTCTTTTTGTGTTTATCATGGAAGGAAGTCACAGATTTGGAACAATATGACAGTGAGTACAAGATAAGAGATTTTTTTTTAAAAATTGAGCTATCCCCAGTGCCGGTCCTTTCCATTTGGCACACTAGGCGAGACCCTCCAGCCCTTTATTTTATAAAAATGACCCCAAATGAAATTCAGTCACTCCCAACCCTGAGACACATCTGTATCTCTTTGTGCATCATGCCTTTTAACTAAAGCCTAGGATGAAAGGGCCCTGTCATGATGAAGGCTACCTTTTCCTACGACTTGCACAGAACATCTTTACTCAAGTGATGTAAACTTGTTAGAAGATGTTATGTGTCATTGTCAGCAGGTTGAGATGGTAATGTGTATCTTAAAATGTATTACGTTTCCATATGATGTCTTTCTGGAAACAGAATGCATTATGGGTCTGCACTCTTGGTGATGGTCCAGGGATGCTCGGGTGGAGGTATTTTGATGTGGGTCTCCTTAAGCAAAGACTTGTTTTATCATCTTAATGGTTTCTTAAGATGGCTTGTTCTCCTTGTATGCCTCCAAAGTCAGTCTATATTTTGATCAACCACACAACTGCACTGGTATGAAATTGTGGGTAGATGCTGACCCAAGGCTGATATGCAGTTGCCTGTGTTCTATAGTCCTGAGGTTGTGTAAGAATGAATGTCAAAGTCACATGTATGTGTTAGCATGCTTTAAAGGGAAGACTTCTCGAGAATAACCCCTTGACTGAAATGCCACCAGTTCTTCACTCAGCGAGGATCGTTCATGTTTGAGTGGTGTGCTTCAGACATATCAGCATGTAATCAGGTGTCTTTGTGCATGGAGGAAACAACAGGATCCACCTGTCCTTTTGTGTCATGCTTCTTGCTTTTTTCCTTGTCTTCCCTCTAATGTTCGTCTTAATGAATATGGCATGTCTGTGAATGCTCTGCCAACTGCTTTTGTTACTTTATAATGATACTTATCAGTTGCAGCTTCTGTAGATTAAACACAGTGAACAATAGTTTTAACACCTAGCGTTAATCAGACGTGATGCGATAAGATGCCAGCGATCAGAGAAGAATCAGATTCTGTCTGTCGACACTGAACGCAAACTGATGTGCAACACAGCACACAACCATTGAGAACGTATCTGATAGTTAAATCAATATTCCGGGTGTAATCGGCAGTATGTGGCATAATGTTGATTATCACAAAAAATCTGTAAAGCTTATCATTTTATAAAAGTTTAGTAAGTGATTTTATCACACTAAAATCATGTCAACATGGATATTGTCTATGTCTCGTGGCTAAACATTTGAAACAGTGAGTATTTTAACATTTACAGACAGGCCCCATTCACTTCCATTGTAAGTGTCTCAGTGTAAGCTAGGTTTTGCTTTTTTTAAGAAAAGGGACAAGTCAAAATAAATTTTTGTGGTAATCAACATTAGTCCTAATGCTGTCGATTGAGCTTAAGTTGTATTGAACCTGGAATATTCCTTTTAATGTACTGTTACGAGAAGCTGGATTTATGACCAATGAAAGCTCACAGTGGGTGAGGCAACCCGGTACGACACTGCAGGAATAGAAATGCAAACTACAGCAATTGACAAGAAGAATGCAAGTCGATAGAAATAGATACCAAGCTATATCAACAGAATGTCCTGACACTTGTTGAGAATGTGTCTGTTAGAACAAAAACTCTGATTAACATGGATGAGATGCCTTTTATCACATGCTGCTTTATTGCGTTGCTTCTGGTTACAACAAGGTGTAAGAATGAATTTATTTGTTTTATTTATTCCAATTAGAAGTGGTAGTTCCCAGATGTGAAAGTTTCAAAATCAACAAACAACCTTCGAAATGAATGATAGACATTTTGAGTAAATATTGGGGAGTTCAGTTAAAGGAGTTCCTTTAATTAATGTCATCATATAATTGTATTTTGTACATACCAGCCTTTCATCAGACATCAGCCACCCTGCTTTCTAGATATCTGCAGGATCTTCGGCCATAAGAAGAAAAAAAAACCTGATATTGGTTCTTTCAATAAACTCTTAATTATTAATTAAGTATCATTAATATTATTAATGTTTTGATTTATTGCATATATAACAACTATTAAATAATGCAGCTCATAAACTTACAATAAATTGCTGACTCATATGACCCTATTATACATATTTATTTATTTTCTCAATGCCACTCCTTAATTATGAGCTCAACAGCAAAACCGGTCAGAAAAGTAGGATTTATCTTTCCACCACTCACAGTCTCATGAATGAAAAGTAAACTGAGGCAGACATTGGAGCTGTGTGCAGTATTAAGGCTTTCAGTGATAACAGCAGGCCAGGCAGAAAATATCTCTGCACAGCATAGACCCAGCATGAAATAAAGTAATAAATACTTTTTATGTTTTTTCCCTACTGTTCTTGTTTTCTTTTTTAATAATATATTGATTAATTTATTTTGCCTTTCTCCCTGTTGCATTATTTCCTTCCTCTATCCACTTTGGAAGGTAAGGGAATTTAAAGATCTGAAATACTTGGACATTCTTTTTGTTTTTTGTCTCCATTTGTGTCATGTTGTTTGTGCTCATAGTATGTTACGTTATATATGTCATTAGTCTTGTTTTCTGTTAAACCTCTTTCTGTACGAACATCAGGAGGGATTTTTTCATAGAATATGTTTCATTAATCTAACTGAGGATCTTTCATGCTTTCTTGGTGGAGAGAATGTTCTTGCTTCTTTTGCACCTACAGTATATACAGGGGGTTGATGTTGGATTGGAAATGGCATTTTTTTTACTGTCCAATAGATCATAGGATCTCTTGTTTCTCAAGAGCACAATGCAAGTTGATCAGATGTTTCAACTGTTCTAAATGTTTTGTTTTCTCTCTTATCTTTCAGCATGCAAAAGTTTACTGAACAAAAAGTCTGATGGCGTGAAGGTAAGCCCAAACACATATTCTCTTTGTCATTACTGAAGTTCCTTTATTATTGATTTTCTTTTTTTTTGTATTATTAACAAATGCACAATTTTCCCCCGGTTTATTTTATTTGTTTATTTTTAAAGATTTTCTGGTCACATTTTGTTTTTTTTTCCCCTTCCATTTAAGGTCACCGTTTTAACTAATAGCTAAGCAACCAGCAAACTTGCATAGCCAGCAGGATGATATAAACCCAAGACAATTTAAATATTCGATATAGCTTCTAAATCATGTTTATTTATTTATAATTATGTGATTTTGAATTATAGTAAAAGGAATAAATCCACCCCAAAGGCTTTTGTTGCCAAATCAAAAGCCGTTTAGCATATTTAGACGGATATTTGCCCATATGTCCTTTTAGATGATATCGTTCTCGTTCTGATTCATGGCAAAATCTGTCAAAGCAGAGTGATCTAATCAGCCCTGCACCTGTCTCTGTGCATGCAGTGAATCACCAGCTTTTCAACAGAACCGAGAAGCATTAGCTGCTCAAAATCTTTATCAATGAAATCAGTTTCAACATTGTAACACTTTTCAAATGTTGCTACTAAAAACAGTCACATCACACTTTTCTTTGCGACTTCTTGTGGTTGTTTTTTTTCCTCTTTCTCTCGCTCTCTTTTTTTCTCTGTGGGATCTAACTAGCCACTTTGTTTTTTTCTGTGTCCACTGGCCTGTTTTCTATGCTTCCCTGTTTTGCCCTCCTCTGTTTCACTCTGTTCAGAAAAGGAAGTCAAGCTCCAGTGTTTATTTGATGGTGAGATATGTTCTGTGTCTCTTCCCTGTTTCTTACTCTACCTCAACACTTTCTCGCTGGCTTGCTCTCTTTTTTTCTTGGTTGAGATGCTCGAGAGTTTGTTTGGGTCTTTTTTTGTCTCATTGTTGGACTTAAATAGGATTTTGTCAATCATAGGACCAACATTATCACAACTGGCATTAACAGAGTCATGATCACCCGTTCAACTATCCTGGCACAAACATGTACACTCATACATACACACAGACGAAGATTCATTAGAAAGCTCCCCTGCAGTTCATCCTTCATTATTATTGCAACTCAGTGCTCTATTTGTTAGCTGGACCAGGGGTTTCTGTCTAAGAGGTTGCTTGCTCTATCTCTCTTCAGACATTTACCTTGAGCTAAGGTTTGCCTGTCTTATGAGAGCCCTCCATACATCCTGTGAGGGTTCCCTGAGCTCTGCCCTGCCTTTAGACCCAGAGAATGCAGCATCCTCTGACTTTAAACCAGGGGGTTTTTTTCAAAGTGGACAAAGGGGCTCTTACTTGATGCTTCTCAGTAGGAAAGAGAGGATTTAAATGCTATTGAGGCAGACTTTTTAACAAGACAAACAAGCCTTTCTCACACTGGAACTCCCCTTTTTCCCACAGTCCCTAGTGCGTCAGGCCATATCTGTTGCCATGGCAATATCTGCAGTGGCTGTGACATCAGGCTTGGCCTAACAACAAATGAAGAGCCCCTTGCCATTATGGTGAAAATCAGTTTTATATCAAATATTCTTTAGATCCATTTTTTTAATCTCTTTTTCATTTTGTTCGTAGGGTGATTGCAAGTAAATGACAAAAGCAATGGTTAATGCGGTTTCTGCATTTGTCTTTTCACACTGCATTTACTAGACTTAAACATGTCAGTGGTTTTTCCTGTTTTCAATATCTAAATAGCATCATTCAGACTTCTACGCATAAATGCTCATCTCTCATATCTTGAGTTCGTCCTTCACCAGGTCAGATGAGTTTTACTCTTATGTAGACCCCTAACTTCAAATAGACCCTGTCCTTTACAACCGTATCAGAATTTCAAACTTCAAAACTTGTTTTGAAGCTTTGCATATCTTAGACTTCATATAAGTCTTTTGATGTGCAAGAGATTCTGGAAATGTGCAGTATTGAAACCTAAAAATAAACTATAATGATTGTACCACATAAATCTTCGGTACAGACTTCAGGTGTTTCACCACTCAAACTGCCTGTTGGAGTCCTGGATTCCAAGATTGGACAGCATCTTTGACATAAGTTTTACAGTTTTAAGCTTTTATAATAAATATATATATATATATATATATTTTTTAAATATTACACTGTAAAAGCTTCAGATTTGTTTATTTTTAATTATTTGTCAACATTTTCTTAATTGATTTTTTAGAGGGGGGTACCGTGAGTGGTTTAAAATAAATATTTTTTGCCTTCCTCCAAATGGCTGTTGAACATTTGGGATGAGCTACTTTTGGCTGCTGTTCTGCTTCTGTTTGGTCAGTGTTTGTTATCCTGTCACACCAACCCTACCTGTTTTAAATCCCTTCACAAGAATCCTTGAATTCAAAAATGTCTCTTTTTTTTTTTTTTTTTTTACTGCCACCTTTTGTCTATTTTTTTTTCTTTGTACTTCTTTTCTTTCTCCCTTAAATATACCCTATATTGATTTGTACTGTCACAGGTCTGTACATAAACTTCTCACTAAAGCTTTTCACTGCATGCACTAGTGGACTATCGGTGTCCTGTAGCCTGAAACATCAGCTCCTACACAGAAACGCTGGCCTCTATTCATTACTGTGCCAGTAGCGTATTAGATTTAATACCCCCTTAAGCAATATATTTATTTCATTTTTATGTTTTCTTTTTTTTTTTTTTTTGTACTGTAGGAACTGTTGTAATTTCTGCTACTATATTTACAGATTGAGTTAGACAGTTTTATTTTAGCATCATTATTATTACACTGTAACAACATGGCCCCTTATAAAGTTTTGAAAGATGTTCACATAGACACAGAAACACTTCAACATGCACGTTGAATAAATAATTTGAAAACGCATTACTAGATTGTAAATTGTCTTGCATTACAGTGCCTCTAATTTATTTTAAAATGTTTTTGAGATCTGTTTTACAAGTTAAGCTCAATTGACCGCATTTGTGGCATAATATTGATTACCTCAAAAATTTGATTCCACTCATCTTTCTTTAAAAAAAATCTCAAATCTGGGTTCTACTGAGGCACTTACAGTGGAAGTGAATGGGGCCAATATATAAACGAATACTCACTGTTTCAATAGTATAGCCCCAAGACATAAAAACACAATGTGTAATTATGATTTGAGTGTGATAAAATTGTTTGCTAATCTTTTCTGAGTAAAGGTATATCCAGTTTTACAATCTTGTTGCGCGCCAATGTAATGCAGTAAACCCTAAAACTGTAAAAAGTTGTTCTAAACAACTTTACAGCTCAAATAAGTTTTAACAGAAGAATAAATGTGCTTTAAACCCTACAAATATTGGCCTCATTCATATCCATTGTACGTGCCTCACTGTAACTTCAATTTTTGCTTTTTGTAAAGAAAAGGAGGGATGAGTCGAGTTTTTTTTTTTTTTAGTAGTAGTAATCAACATTATGCCGCAAATGCTTTTGATTGAGCTTAACCTAGTATTGAACCTGGAATAGTTTCATTTATGAAACCCAACCATTAAAGAAAGCTTACTGGTTCATGTTATCAAGCATAATTATGTGCATTTCTTGGTATGTGAGCATCATTTCATTAATGTGGATTTTGTTTGTTTACACAATTCACAATTACTGCACTACAATTGGTATTATGAATCTGTACTTTAATCAGGTGCGCTAGGATGCATTACTGGAGTGTTTTGTACTTTTAAGCATATGTACCATACAGGTCCCATTTCATGCAGTTCTGTCACCCCTCGATGTGTCAAGTATGAGCTGGGACCTTTCAGTCCTTGAACTGCACTGAATAGAAATCATTTTATGTTGTCATTGTTTTGTTTTTTGTTTATTTTACCCCAACCACAGACAACCAACAACAAAAACAGTGTAGTAAGCAGCAGCACCAAAGACAGCAGCATATCATCCACTGCACCAATGGTACCTCGTCTAACATTTTATTTCCTTCATCATGTCTGTACTCATAGAATTTCTGAAGTCTTTGTTTAGTAAAAGTTCAATCAATCAATTTATCCCATACCTATTGTTTTGACTTCCACTATCTCATCGCTCAATTCACTTACATCATGATGTGTGATGTTACTCATGCTTTTGATGAGTGGAACTAAAACATCTGGCTTGTGTCTCTGTATTTTTCTCTCACTACCTATTTTACCCAAACAAACTCACAGGAAAAGTTTTGACCAATTTCAAATAACCAATTTCATTTTTTTTTTTTTTCAATTTCCAGCCATTTTAGGATGATTTTTTTATCCTTGCCTCTGAAATAATTTTCTAGATGTTTCCTTATCCTAGTAAAAGATCGATGTACATTCTATTAGTCTCACGGCCGAGACTACAAGGGTAAAACAGGATCCATTTATGTTAGAAAGCAGAACTGTTTTATTTGTTGTGAAGATGCAGTCACTACCTTTGCATTAAGGGTGTTTGCTCATTTGGTTGACAAATGCCCATCACTGATACTGCTCAGTAACCAGTACACAGTCTTAAAGGGATAGTTCACCCAAAAATGAAAGTTCTGTCACCTTCATGTTGTTCCAAACCTATATAGCTTACTTTTTCTGTGGAACATGCATAAAAAATATGTTAGACAGAATGATAGCCTCAGTCACCATTTAATTTTACTGCATTTTTCCCCATACAATGAAAGTAAATGGTGACCTTTGAGATCATATTGGTCCATTCAGAATTAAACCATTCCACCAACAAACCACAGTTACAGTATCACAAAGATACTAAGATATAAAAGAGTCATTAAACAGGAGTATGATGTGCTCATAATTCTAGTGATTGTAAGACCGTGCCAAAAGGGTCGTATTGACTCACTAAATCACAGCAGCTATGCTGGCTAAAGAGTGGCCCACCTCTCGGCATGTAGGGACTGCGTCTTCACGTGTACATTGACAGCGTGCTTACTAGAGGGTACCGTGTAAGTAGTTGTGGTGGAAATAATGTAGGATCAAGTGTGCAAGAGTGTGTCTGTGTGTATGTGCAAAGGCGGGATCAATGCTTTGTGTTTTCATGAGAAATAACATATTATGGCATTGAAAGCTAGCTATTTGTGCTGTGCTAATCTTTTCTGTATCGTCTATGCTGTTGGTGACTGTGGTTGTATTGGAGAGCAAACTTACATTATTACTTGCTCTGCTGTGTCTCTGAGGTTAACTGTACCCAATCTGTGCTTGCATATCCATTTATCTAACTGCAAGGCCCTTGTGTTATGTCTTTCTCTATAGACATTGTAGTTACGGTATGATATCCAGTGGACCCCCAAAATACTTGGACACACTTAAAAATGTATATTTAGCAAAAGCATTTCACAAAAAGTTTGTTAGGTTATACTACTATTTTAAATCAGTACTGCTCAAAATTAAGATGAGTGATTGGACTCTTTCTAGTTGTCAAACGTTAGTGGAACATCTCCATGGTTAATGTGATGAACTATGCTAGGACACCTATGTGAACTTGAAGGGTACTGACCTAATCCTTCTTCGAAAAATTACTTTTGGATGAGTTGGTTAAACATCATTGCTAAAATGGCTCAGAAGTTACTTCTGATAAAAGGTCTAGCATCATTTGTTTGCAGATGCTACTTGGTTTCATATTTTGTTCTCTATTCCAATTAAATTCATATATGTTTAAGTGTGACTTGAGTGTCCAAATTATTTTTAAGGTCACTGTATACATATTTCTTCTCAAGTGGCTCATATGCAGTGTTCTCCAATATTAATGATCTGTGTACATTTTTGCTACTGAAGATAATGGCAGTAGTATAAGTTCAAGTTTAGGGTCCTCACACCCTTTTCCCTTAGTCCTGCATGGTAAACTCTCTCCTAACTCTCCTAGGAAGCACAGACCACTGTCGTGCACAATCCACCTGATGGCATCAAGGTAAGCCACCTGTTTTAACTTTGACACTAATATTGGTCATTTGGGCAACTTCAAAAGCATTGCAACACTTAAATCTTCAAAGCAACACTACAAATATCACTCAACACTGGTGGCTGGTAAATGGGGCTTGCCCTCTTGCAGGATTGGCTGGTTTGTGCAAGGCTTAGTGTGTTCCTGTGTTGAGCATCTATTGTTCTGTGAGGGGTCTGTGTGTCTGAGGGAGAGCTTGGATATATCTGTGCTTGTGGGGGATTCTTTATGTGTGTAGTTGCTGATTTACAGAGGGTGGCCCTAATATTCCATGCCGATTTATTGACCCTGTCTGCATACCTGTTTCTTTCTTTTCTTTCCCTGTCTTCCCACCATATATACCACCATCCATCCATCTTTCTCTCCTTCTTGTCACAGGGGTCTACGGAGAGCCAAAACACCACAGAAGAGGAGGACATGAAAGGTAGGAAAGGTACACTATCAACTCCTCATGTACTTTGCATCTCTTTCTCTTTTTCTTTGGGATCTAAACAGCAGGATAGAGTTTTAAATGGTTATAAATGTGTGCTTGATGTACACTACCAAGAGTTTGGACACACCTACTCGTTCTTTATGACCAAATAATAGTATCACACACAAATAGAAGTATGGAAATTATGAAGTTAGCAAAAAAAAATTTGTAAACCAATCAAAACTGTCTTATGTTTTAGCTTCTTCAGAGTAGCCATCCTTTGCTTAGATTACAGCTCTGCACACTGGCTTTAAGAGGTGCCACATAGGATGCTTTAAAATGGTACTCCCGTGTATGCTGGGCACTCTTTGGTGGCGTTCTCTTCTCTATCTGGTGCAGCTCATCCATTTAAAACAAAATGTTCAATAAAACTAATTTAAGTATTTAAGCATATGTATTTTGAATAGGTTTGTAAGATCCTGAGAGACATGAATTCAGTCAAATGTATCCAAACTTGTGACTGGTAGTGAATGTGTATGGATGCATACAAAGTACAAATGTAAACAAATATTACTTGGTTATTCAAAGTAGTCATTAGTTAGTGTATCAACATTTTCACTCTTTCTCAGCTCTCATTGGGAAAACAATAGAGTAGAATAAAGAGTGTACTATACAGATACAGGAAGTGAGTTTTTGACCATGAGATTGAGTCCTCTGTAGTGACAAAATCTTCATGGCTGTTGATAGGCTGGTGATATTTGATTGCAATATCGCATTTGTTTAGTGGCCTGATCAGCTAATGGGCAGCTTACCAGCTGCTGTAGTTACAGGGGGTTGTACCTAATACTTGACTAGTGGATTAGTTCTTCCAATAGTTGATGCATTGTGTTGACTGCTCATGGATCACATGACTTCAGTTACGCTTATATCTATATGATGACAACAGGAGAAAAATTCAACACACACAAACTGTGTTTTGGTGTATTAGCCTGCAAATATATGCTAATATTTTTGGAATTATGGGAAAATTAAAATAAAGTGAACCCTGAGCACTTGTTATGAGTGAACCACACTGCATGCTCTGCAGACATTTTAAGCATTCACGTACAAACCAGTATTCTTGCGCAAGCACTGTATCGTGAGGGATTTACTTTAAGTGAACATTGAACTGCCTACTAGTCGACTAATTTCCTTGATGACTAGTTGACAATTTGTAATAGTGCCGTCCTTATTTGATACATTGACTGTCCAAAGCAGCAGCTATAGTGTATTATTAGGGACTAAAAAAGGGTCAGTCTGAGTGATTGCTATGATGAATCAGCCCAAGCTCTGCTGTGAAATGTCAGTCTTGTTCTGAATGCCAGAGTTCACGTGATAATGATGAATCACAGAGTTTTGTCTTCTAATAATGAATGTCCACAATATCTGAGCAAATATTTCAGTTTTACAGCACTGACCTTTACAAGAAACAAATTCCTCTTCTGAGAATGAGTCTCAGTATCACATCTCGTCCGGAGCCTGTCGCCTAGCACAGTCACATGATGGTTCATTACAGCGCAGCAATATTAAACAACAGTTTAATTCAGTTATCCACAACCACTGCAACATTATTATAATTTTTTTATTTTTTTTTATCTAATATTTTCTGTTTGGTTGTGTTGATTTAATTTTATTTATTGGGTTTGTACATTGCTTTTTAGAGCTGTTTGATAATGAATAATTGCCTTGCATTCTTTATTTTTTTCTGTTCAACCTGACTGGTGAACCCACAAGGTTTAAAGGGTTGGTAGACCTCTTAGGTAATTTGTGTAGTTAATCTAAACTTAATGGACAAGAAGTCAATTTTCCAGATCGTTTTAACCCTCAGAGACCATGATATTGATGATTTTCCTTTCCTACATTTTAATGAAAGATTACAAAGAAATGTATTTCTTTGTTAGAACATGTACAGACACAATTTTCACAGTAAGACCAGGAACATGCATTAAAGTAAAAAGTTGAAATTGAAACAACTATAAACAACCAAAATGTTTGCGACAGTGGGTATTTGTGGGTTAAAACTCACAATCTATCCACTCAGCTTTTCCTAAAACTTCACATAACAAATACAAACTGTTTTATAGCATACCCTTGTATAGGAAGAGTTTGGGTTAGTGGGTTTTGAGGTCATTGAATGATTTTTGTTTCAGACAATATTATTTCAATTAATTTTCAATCCTTTCAATTGCTTTCTTCTCATAAGTTGCACTTAATATGTTTTAGCATTTTCTGTAACTCTATTGTGTTTTGGTGTTACTGTTAATGTTTGATTATTATCATGCAAATTGTTTAGTTATTTCCATATGTAAAAATAGTTCCAAAGGAGAGAAGGAAAAGGGTTGTGGTATAACTTGCCACAACAATTGTCATCTTTTGTCGCCCCCCCTAAAGTATCGGTGGGCGGGGCTAGCAATGACAGTGCAGTGGTCAGCCAATGCAGTGCCTCTGATGAGCCATCTCCTAAGACTGAGGCTCCTCCACCCTGTCCACCTCCCAGTAAGTTAACTGTTATAGCAGCTACTGGTCATCTGACCCTCAACATTGTCAACTATTTCTATTCCCTCTCTTTAAATGCCATGCTCTTTGTTTCTACTGTTCGCTCTGCTAATGTAGATAAAGGTATTTCTCACCTCTAAGCCTGTCACCTACTACACTACTTTTATACATGTGTCAATAATAAAAGGGGAATTGAATTGGGAACATGAGGAATACATTTTTCCTTGAGGTCATTGTACTATAAAAATATACTGTATGTTTCAGAACTCAAAACTTTCTCCTCACTGCAAAAAGAGCATTTGTTGAAACCAAGCTACCAAAATGACTTGTTCTCTTCTTCCTCCACATTGTGATGTAATACTGTGGTAGATATTTACATCTGACCACCTTCACAACAACACATCAACCTCTACTTTACCTTATCACTTCTGTAGCCCACCCAGTAGTGGTGAGCAGTTGCTCTAAACAGACACAGGAATGTTATAGTGCCACAGAGACAAAGCGTTTACAGTTTTCAAGAAAATTAACTTCTGAATGTTCTTGCTTGGAGTTGTCTCTGCAGATTAAGCTGGGATAGAAGGAAGTATTTTAACACTGAAAAAGTTACATACATCGGCTTTAAGCTAATTATGTGCCATTTTGTTTTTTATAAATTAGATAGTTCCAGTCCTGGCCTCTGATTTGTCAATACAGTGTGCCTTCCATGCTAACACAATATAGTAGAAGCTATTATGCAAAACACCTGTTCACCATATCACTGAGCAGCAGCAGCTATAGAAAATTGTTTTCTTGTTTGTTGCATAGAAATTTGTCATGTCAGGTATTATATCTTCTAGCGAAAGTTTGGAACTTGATGAATTTGCTTAAAGCTTTAGTGAAAATGTATGTCCTTAATATGAACTGACAGGCTATTCTGTGGTAAAAAGGCTTTGGAAAAAATGGTTAGGCACTCAAGGGTGTGCTATATCGCTATATTCTGCATGTCGTACCTAACAACCCCCTGTAGTTGTGACTGTTTTCATAATATAGGACAACCTTGAATGTTATTGTTTAATTAGGGTTTAATCATAGATCATTGCAGTACTTAAAATCTGAATGCTGTATAATCTGCTGTAATCTATCACATTGCACACTTAGTGCATAGAGACAGCAAAAACGGGTAAAGGGTAGTGAGTTTTTGCTAGTCCATCATCTTTGCCCTTTCTTGATGTACTTCCTCACATCTGACATGGAAAGAATTGTGTTGACTTTCTTAGTCAGAGTGGCCTTTACATTAATTTATCTGTGTAACACTGAATACTTTGAGTGTGACAGATGAGCAGAGGGCTTGTGCTGGGACTGTTCACAGCAAACAGCTCTAAACACACCCACCCGCACACTGTGCCTATTTCTCCCCAGTATGGCCATTGCTTTTGATTCATCCATCATTGTAGCTCCTTGTGTTCTTCTTTAACTCCTACTGTTTTTGCCACTGTAGTACATAGATTACTGCCGCAGTCATAACACGGGGAGATCTTTAAATGTTAAAGCTTAACCACCTTACCTATACAGTATGTCTCTGTCCATTTCAACTGTTGTGTTCAGCAGCTGATCAAACCACTGAAGTCTGCTGCAGGTCTCTGTTTAAGAAAAGCCATGAGAGTGGGACTGCCACCATCTGCTGGAAGCTTTTAATACTGCTAAAGCAAACTCTGCCAGCTCTCAGTATCAGTTTGTTGCAGTGTTACTTGAGCGTACTGTAATCCTCTAGTTTATTTATTTTTATACATACAGAACAGTGGGGTTCATTAGTCCACATTTAATTTCTGGGATTTATGTCTAATTTAGACCTAAATAATAAACTATAATACATTTTTAAAAATTGGGTTTTGAAAAATGTAAAACATTTGTATTAAATTAGTAAAATGCATTTAAATAAATGCATTTTCACTAGTGAACCTTACTCTATTTATCTCCGCTATAGTGTGTGTGACGACTGTTCATAAACAAATCAGTAAACATATACTTACTGAATTTGTTTCTGCAATATTTTTTCTGTGTGACATGCTGTGAATAGCAGTGCTGTGATTTATAGGTGAAGTGTGTCATTTCAGCTCACTAGTGACACCAAATATAATGGCAAAAATAATGACAAGTTTCAAACACCACCTGATCAGATTGCGATTCCATTTGGTGCCGCTAGTAATGCAGAATTATACCTACAAGCATGTTTTCTAACAGCTTGGTATTTTCTATGTAGACCACAATAGAATCATATACATGTATGACATAGTCACTATGTCTCCATTTAGTTCTCGCATGCTTGTCATACATTTGTTGTGCTGTGGCTTAGCATCTCTTTGTGCGTAGTTGCTATTTTGTTTGTGCTGTTGTCATGCAGCCGACTCGCCACATGATGTTAAGCGTATTGCTTGGAGAAGTTTAGGTCAGAGCTCCTTCCCTGATTTAGAGCCTGCTGTGCCTGCTCAAGCCTCCACAACAGCAGGGGGCAGCAGCATGCAAAGGTCACAGTGTAAGTGTTAGACTAGACACGTTGAAATATAGATACAATTAAGTTTATTTCTCTAAATAGTAGTCCTGTCCATGCCTGACATTCCCTCTGGTTTTACAAAGTCCATGCAGAATCCATTACACCGCAACAGTCCTCTCTAAAAACACTTGTCCATCTGTAGGGAGAATAAGCTCTGTGTTTTAGGCTGATGCAAGTCTAAATCTGGGTTGGTTTGTTACTCTGCTGGTTGAATGCAGAAGCATTGAATTACTGTTGAATTATAAGTTATACTAGGACAATATATGATCTGGTCCATCTTCATCTCCTTATTGAAAGGAATGTATGCCTTCAAAGTACTGGAGGATGTTAGAATATGACTGAATATAAATGTGGGTGAAGAACAGTTTAATAAGCTTGTGATAAAGTCAGGATGCCTCAGTAGACAGCTCCCAATTCCCGAATCTTCTCAAAACCAATAGTGTGCTGAGCTGAGTGAGAGATTTCAGGAGTAAGAGCAGCTAGATAGGAGCTTTGCGTAAAGTAGGTTTGTGGTTTATAATACATGAATCAACTGGAAATGGATGTGGATTGAGGTTGATTGTGTCCCTGTGTTTCCTCCCTTTTCCCCAAACACCAGCACGGAAGCAGGAGATCATTAAAATCACGGAGCAGCTGATTGAGGCAATAAACAATGGAGATTTTGAAGCTTACACGTAAGTACTGTTTGTACATGTTTCTTTCACATGTACTGTGATTTTCATTATTTTTGTTTGGTAGATTTTGAGTTTTTTATTAGTTCTGGAGTAATGCTGTCTGAAGGGGATTTACAGCAGGCATAGGTGATTATTTTAGTGTGATTTAACAATTTTCTGCAATAGATTGTTAACAAACTTATAGAAAACACCCCAAATAATAGCCAAAGTAATTAATTGAACTTAATTAATTTATATCACTTTTGCAAATTGTACCAATAAACAAAACAACAACATTGCAATGTCCATATTTCAGTTTTCGTTCTGGCTATTGAATTGATATTTTGCTTATATATAAAATAAAAATCTCATGTTTCATAAATGGTACAAACCCCTTTTTGATTCTTTTTATTACTTTTTATTGATTTTGATTCTTACATTGCTTTTGCTTTTAATAGTTTTCTTCATTAGCATTTTTAAGGCCATTTATCTTAAAAAAGAGACAAAATACATGTAAATGTACACTTTACTTAATGTTTTGTTTAGCTATAAACCTTTTTTTATAAGGGCAAAACAGTTAATCAAAATAAAACAAATTGGACCTTCTCTGTGGAGTCTATAATAAGACTCCACAGAGATCTAGGGGTAACCATTGAATCTAGAAATCTAAGGGTAACCATTGATGACAAGCTAAATTTCACAGACCACATCTCAAAGACTGCAAGATCATGTAGATTTACACTCTACAATATCAGGAAGATAAGACCTTTCCTCTCTGAACATGCCACACAACTGCTTGTTCAGTCACTTGTCATAACTAGACTGGACTACTGTAACGCTCTCTTTGCAGGCCTTCCTGCATATGCAATTAGACCTCTGCAAATGATCCAGAATGCAGCAGCACGTCTGGTCTTTAATGAACCAAAGAGAGCACATGTTACACCACTCTTTGTCTCTCTCCATTGGCTGCCGGTTCATGCACATATTAAATTCAAGGCCCTGATGCTGGCATACAGAACAATCACTGGTCTGCTCCAGCATACCTAAAAACATTTATGCAGAGCTACACTCCCACCAGAAGCATGCGGTCGGCTAAGGAACGTCGCCTTGTCGTACCAAAACAAAGAGGCACCAAAACACTTTTCTGGACTTTCAGTTTTATCATACCACGTTGGTGGAATGATCTCCCCAACTCAATCCGTGAAGCTGACTCACTCTCTATCTTCAAAAAACAGCTAAAAACACATCTTTTCCAAGAGTATTTAACCAGTCACAAAAAAATTATTTTTTTTTTAAAAAATTCACAATTCTTGTTGCACTTAAATCGGTTTTGTATACTATTCTGATGCTAGTGAAACTTTGTAGTATGGCACTTTTCGTACCACTGTCTCCTTAAGATGATTCGCTTATGTTTTTCCTCTTTTCTAAGTCGCTTTGGATAAAAGCATCTGCCAAATGAATAAATGTAAATGTAAGAAGCAAATGTGTGCATATTTAGTAAGATAATGCATATGTGCATATTTCAAAATTTAAATGCATAAATTAAAAAACAATTCAGCACCTCTTTTGTTTCAGGAGGATCTGTGATCCTGGCCTAACTTCTTTTGAGCCAGAGGCACTTGGAAACCTGGTGGAGGGAATGGACTTCCATAAGTTCTACTTTGAGAATTGTAAGTCCAATGCTTTTTAATAGAGGAGTGTAACCTTAGTGAATCAACCAGTTTATGTCAGTTAAAGGATATCATGAATGAAAGAATGCTTGACACACTAAAGCTAACCTATAAGCCTGATATACTGTAACTGATCATGTCTTTGTCAACTCTTTGTGTTTGACTGCTGTGGCCTGTTTCTACAGTGCTGAGTAAGAACAGTAAGCCTATCCATACAACCATTCTGAACCCTCATGTGCACCTGATTGGAGAGGACGCTGCCTGCATCGCTTATATCCGCCTGACGCAGTACATCAACAGCCAGGGCCACCCACGCAGCTGTCAATCAGAGGAGACGCGTGTGTGGCACAGGCGTGATTCCAAGTGGCTCAATATCCACTTCCATTGCTCTGGAGCGCCTGCCGCACCTTTACAGTGAAGCACACTGGGCAAAGGTACACATCACAAGACAAAGCTTGTATACTAGGATCAGTGCATACAGCAAACTTTAAATCAAGATCAAATGCAAAAGTAGCTGTAAATAATGCTTAAAATATTTTACACAGTAAACGCTCTGCTAGAATACATTTAAGTAATTGGCCAGGCCCTATGATGGATTATACCGCTTTCTGCTGTCTATGGCCATGGTAAATATTGATAGAATGTAAACGTTTTAATGTTTCTAGTTGTTGGGGTTGTTTTCGTGGTCAGTTTTCTGAATGTGAGAGATGATTTTAATTATTTTTATTTTTTTTACAACAACAAAAAAAAAAAACAGTACTTGCTTCTGAACAACAAATGCAGATATCTGACATTTAAAGGCCACTATGTTGTCTGCAGAGCCACTGAACCCATACTAAATCTATAGCTAGATCTAGATCTATGTTATTTTATGTATCTATGGCTTTTTTTGTACATTTCTGTGGAATTTTTGCCCAGATCCCTTTTTAATTTCTGTCCATGACTGGGATACACCTTAGAATCAACACACTGGACAATTATTTGCCATTTTTCATATGAAAATGATCATATCATTTTCTGTTTTAAATGTAAGTATTGATGTTCAACAGAAAATATTGAACATAGATAAACTCATCAATTCCTGGCTGCTTTCCTCTCTCTCTAAGCATGCCTGAATACTAAAGCTGATTGGAGCATTTCTTCTCCGTGCACGTATTGCCGCCTGGAGCCCGGCCAGAAGAGAACCTCTTGGAAGTTTTGAAAACGGAAGGAAAAAAAATGGCACAACCAAGAAATCTATTTAAAAGCCAACTGTGGCCACCACTTCAGTCCAAACCTTGCTAGATGATGTGTGGTGGGCGGCCACGGCAGCAGCCCTGCCTTCTGGATGCTGCATGCTTCTAATGCCCACATGGGGCGCTGTATTGTCTTTATCCATAATCCTGTAGTTTCTGCTGCCCAACATTCAAAAAAAGTGTTTCAAGTATTAATATATATTGTAAAATATTGAGATCTTCACTTGTGTAATTAACAACTGATGGCAGTTAGGATCAGAAATGTGAATCCTTAAAAAGAGCACATGCCATTTTAGGGGACTGTGATGTAGGTTTTAAGGAGTTTAAAAAACTCAACTCTTTGTTTGGATTTTCTTCTTTTTTTTATGCAAATAATTTGAATATTTTTTAATGAATATCAGAAGTTAAAGCACCAAAGTGTAGACATCTTAGACTTTGAGAAGAGGAAGTTTTAATGTTGCTTTTATTTTTCTTGGAAGGGAGGAATGGGGTTTTCTGGCATTTTGTAGTGTTTTTGTGGAACTATTGATTTTTATCTCCTGAATGATGTTGTATTTGAAAGTATTTTTCTTTTTCAAGAACATTGTTTTCAAACGGGGACACGATTTAATATAATTGTGCATATATAGATACAGTATTTATAAAGAGAAAGGAAAAAAAAACAGTCTGTCTTGTCAGGATAAATGGAGGGGAGTAGTGCGAGCGTTTGCTTGAATTTGTACGTAAGTGTAAATGTCTATTTGGGACTCAATATGCTTGTTGCTCTGTGTTTTGAGTAGGTCTTTACACATGGACATATTTACATAAGACCTAAACCTAAAGTTGCAGAACTTTCATTACCTTTGATTATTATTCTGAGTCCATCGTATGACTATTCTCCAGAGGGCAATAAACACTACACACAATGACCAGACTCGCAGCTTTCACTCATGGAGATAACCAGCTCACCCTTTAGGCTTCCAGCTCCTGTGCATATCAGTTTGAAAACTAAAAGCATGTCAAAAAAGAAATGAAATGGCCTGTATTGTTTTGCACATAACCTTGCGACTCTATGCTGGTTTCTTCACTTTATGTGTACCGCTTTGCAACTTCAGGTTATGAAATCCTTTTATAGGGGTCCACGCTCTGTAAGGAGACCAAAACTACCGAAAATCAATCACATTACCCCTCCTTGGGTGTCCATACACTTGTCTCAATTTGTTCTAGTGCTGTTTACGTTGTCTCATGATTTTTTTTTATATCAAACAATGTGACTTTAAAGGACTTGTGACTTTAAAGAATGTGGTTATGGTTTGGTTAGACAGTGATCACATAACTGTCTACAGGTGTGCAATGTAATGAAAAGACATGCTTAATGAATTTCCAGGGGTTTTCTTTTTTTTAAGTCCATTTTGTGGCATAATCTGTTCTGATTTTCTTCTGAGTGTTGATATTTGTTTTATTTTATTATTTCCAATTTAATTTGTAAATACGAATGCAGATTTTGGATGAGGGAAAGCTTTGCAAATCGAGTGGGCTCCCTCAACATCTGAATATACAATTTCAGTACAACTGGCAACTCTCACAGACCGCTTTCTGATCAACAAAGTAAACTCGCATAGTTTTACAAAAAAAATAAAAAAAATTATAATGCTGGTTTGGGTGTGTCAAAGCACACACATAGTGCTCCCTTTAAAGCTTATCTGTGTGACTGTCATTCATTGACTGTGTTATTATGTAGAATCCTGTGTGTGAATCGTGATGCCTGTGGGGAATTGCTTCATCCCTTCCCTCTGTGCTAAGCCATTGCTTGTAATATGTTACCTTTTGAAGTTGGGCAAACATTGCACCAAATAACTCTGTATGGTGAAAAAAATGGGGGGAAAGAGTACTCCTACCCTAAGACATCTTGTTAGTTAGTTCACTAGTTTACAGATGAAACCATCTGGCACTGTGATGTCTGTCATACCATCAAACCTTGCTCTCTGTTGCCCCCTGTTGCAGTGTGCGTCTACACCAATGTGATAGTTGGATGTGAGTAGCATCACTAATGATGACCAGCCCCCATTTTGGCCACTTCCTTGTCTATGTTAAAGTGCAGTGTAGTTAATTCAGCTTAACTGATCTTTTAAGAACATTTTAATGGTCAAGAGTGAAGGAGATATTTCCAGATGCAGCAGATTGTAGTTCTTGTTTTTCTTATGGTTGGTAGATGGACACAAGAGACTTTGTATGCTAACTGAATAACTCCTTAAGGCCACTCTAACTACCAGACCATATATGCAGTTCAACAGGAGGAAAATATGCATGTGTACATTTCTGGTAATGTTTATCACTGTCTGTGTTTAACTAAAAATGTAATCTGTTTATTACCTGCATCTTCAAGGTAAATGAAATGTGGCTCTAAAACATGGTTTCCTATGTTAAAATTATTTGACATTTTTGTGAAGAAAAGGACAAAGAGATTATCAAAGCTTCCACTTGGTATGTTTCCCCATTCTTGTCAATTGTTTTGCATTGTAACCATATATGATGGCAGTACAAATGATTATACTCTGAGGTTTAATTTTATGCTGTTTTTTTTGCATGACCATGCAATGAACAAATCTATGAATTTGAATCTATCAAGTGTTTGTTTGAATGTGGTTAAACCATCATAGCTTTGTTATTGAAACATTTGAAAGTATGTAATAAAAGAACATTTAAACAGCAGTGTCTTTGCTCTCCTGCTCAGCATCATTTTTTGTTCTTTTTTGTTTCCTAATACATCCTAAGAGTGTTTGTAGATAAATATGATTATGCACCACGTTTTTCAATGCTGCTTGAAGAACCAGTTTTTTTATGCTGTAATAGCTATTTAAACATGAGGCAGAATGTGATATAGTTATATATAAACACAGCTAATATGGAGTAAACTGGCCAATTGGTTTGTATATCTTTCCTCTGGCAACGAAAAGTTCCCAAAGAAGCCAAAGCATTAAAGGTGCACTCAGTGATTTTCTTCCCCATTTAAAAAGTTTTACTCCTAATGAAATTAATTGTAATTTTGAACATACTGTATGTATAACATCATGGCCACTCACATGAGATGAGGACTCTTGTCATATCAGTAACCTTTTAAAAGCTATTTTATTCATGGGGGTTGTCATTATATAATCACACAACCATTTTTAAGGGATCTTGTTATTGAACACTTTCACTCTTGGATTAAATAAATTGGATGCTTTCACACTTTCATGGCTGATTGTGAAATGGTGAATTTCTAAAATGGATTCTGTAACTTAACCTATTGAGTTTGAATGATGCTGCATCCACACCACTAGGTGTCACTTTAAGTTCAATATATTACATTACATTTACATTTTATGCATTTGGCAGACGCTTTTATCCAAAGCGACTTACAGAGGCCTTATTACAGGGACAATTCCCCCAGAGTAACCTGGAGTTAAGTGCCTTGCTCAAGGGCACAATGGTGGTGGCCGTGGGGTTCGAACCAGCGACATTCTGATTAGCAGCCCTGTGCTCTAGCCACCACGCCACCACCCTCAATATGACATGAGCAAAAAGTTACTGAGTGAACCTTCATCTGGGTTCATCTTTTCTATTTCTCGTATCATCATTCCTACAAGCTAATAAAAGTATTTCAATTCAATCAACATTTCATGTCCATTCATTTATGTATTTGACCAGTAGTCATATAATAAGCGGATTAATGAGCAGACTGTGATTTTCACAATATAAACAACAGAACTCTGACACTAAGCAGAGGTGGAATTCAGCTGTTTCTGGAGACTCCGATATCTCTTCACACAGAATAACAATTTCAAATCAATATTTCATGGACCTTTATATATTTGATATGTCATTATCACAAAATAAACCCCTGACCACCCTTTCATGGTTTATTTTGCGATTACGACTGGCTGACTGTACATTATCCCTTACATATCAAGAAATAAATAATGGAAAGATCTAGTAGTATGTGTGCAGATACAGTCATAAAACAAACAAGGTTAAAACCCTCATTGACTTTTAACTCATGTCACAATATAACGTCCCAAAATGTTTTAATTAGGGCTGTCGATTTAACGCATTCAGTACGATTGATTTTATTAAAAATAACGCGTTAAAACAATTAAAGCAATTAATCCCTTTGGCACCGGACCGTAATAAGGAAGATTCCTGAGAAATGCAAGCTTGTAGTAAGAGAAACTTCAGCTGTGTGGTAACGCGCAGTTTATACAGTGAAGAAAACACTTCAGTAGGCAGAACAACAAACATGCGTTACGTTCTTGCGTTCAAAACACTTGATGGAGCGCAAATGAGAACTAAGGGATCTCAAGATGTGTTTGTGGCACGGTGGAGGGCGGGACCGGCGCGTGATTACGTACGCCCGGTCCCGTATTAAGCCAATTAAGCCGTCAAGAGGGATAAAGGCCACTCGCAGACGGCGATCGAGAGAGAGATCTCAATTACGGACGTCCGTTATCTTATGTGTTTGTCTTTTGAGTTCTTCATTAAACCTTTAGTTTATATGTTAAGCCGGTTTCTCGCCTCTTCCTTGCCCGTAACCTTGAACTTCTTTACATTGGTGCCGAAAGCCCGGGAAGGAAGAGGGATGCGCCGTAGCGGGGTTCTCGCCACTGCTCAGTGGAGCAGCCGCGACCATCTGCCGGGGGATGGAGAAGCCCAGCCGCCAACCGCGAGGGGAGGAGGTGCTCCTGGCCGACCGCCTGGAGTGGTTAGGGCCGCTGCCAGGGGCGGGGGAGTCCCCTACTAGCCGCTGGAACGCGGCGGGGTTGGAGACTGCCGACCGCGTGCGGGGAGGGGCTTGCCGCCGACCGCCTGGAGCGGGAGAACCGCTGCCAGGGGCGGGGGGAGGCCCCTTCGACACCCCGGGAACGCGGCGGGGCGTTCCGTCCGCCAGGGGCTGAGGACTGCCTCCGATCTGCCCGGAGAGGCGCGGCTGTCGTCCTGTAGAGGGTGGAGAAGTGGCTGAGGAACGAGCTACGGCGTATCAGAGAACCGGCGAGTAAGTTTTTTTTTTCGTTTAATCTCTCTCTCCTCTCTCTCTCTCGCTACCGCTCTGCGTTGGCCTTTTCCCTCTTTTTTTAAATTCTGGTGTTCGTGGGAGGGGAGGTACCGCCCAGTGCAGGAGCCCAGTGTTTCCCTCCCCTTGCCCCCTCCCTCGTCCAGGTTGATGAGGATGACCTGCCGGCAGACCGCGCGGGAGGCGCCCCCCCCCCCCCCAAGGGGATGTACGTCAGGCCGGGGGTCCCCAGCCTGAAAGAACGGGGGATGAATGTGGCACGGTGGAGGGCGGGACCGGCGCGTGATTACGCACGCCCGGTCCCGTATTAGGCTAATTAAGCCGTCAAGAGGGATAAAGGCCACTCGCAGACGGCGATCGAGAGAGAGATCTCAATTACGGACGTCCGTTATCTTATGTGTTTGTCTTTTGAGTTTTACATTAAACCTTTAGTTTATATGTCAAGCCGGTTTCTCGCCTCTTCCTTGCCCACGAATTTGATCTGTTTTACATTGGTGCTGAAACCCGGGAGGGAGGAGGGATGCCCATCGCAGAGTCCTCGACACTGCCGTCCACCCCGGGGAGCACCGCTGCCTTCTGCCGGGTGACGGAGTAGCCCGACCGCCCGGATGCGGGAAACGGCCGCCGTCCGCGGGGCGAGTGGGGACTGGATTCCCCGACTGCCTGGAGCGAAGGAGCTTCTGCCGGGGGCGGAGGAGTGCCCTGCCGTCCCCAGAGACGCGGAGGGGTCGAGGGAAGACCGCCGTCCGCGAGGGGAGGAGGGAAGAAACTCCCCGACTGCCCGGAGCGGTAGGGCCACTGCCAGGGCCCGAGGATTGCCTCCACTCGTCGCCAGGAAAGCGGAGGGGCGTTCGGTCCGCTGGGGGTCGGAGGTTGACTCCGGTTCGCCCGGAGAGGAGCGGCTGTCGTCCGCCGGAGAGTGTGAAGGAGCGTTCGAGGACCACGCGATGGTTCATCAGAGAACCGGTGAGTGAGCCTTTCCTCTCTCTCCTCTCTCTCTCGCTCTTTCGCGCCGTGTTGGCCTTTTCCCTCGCCTATTTTTTGTTGTTGTTTTCCCCTCCTGTCTCCTCCCAGGTCGAGGAAGGCGGGGATAACCAGCCGGCAGACAGGTCGTAAAGCACGCCCCTCCTCAGGGAAAGAGGGGGCGGGGATGTACGTCATGCCGGTGGCCCCCGGCCTGAGGTAACGCCGGGAGGAGTGTGGAGTGGAGGGGGGCGGGGCCGGGCTGGAATGTTGCACGCCCGGTCCCCAATCAGCCTGATGGGGCGCGCGAGGGATAAAGGCGGCCGGTGACAACGGTTCGAGAGAGAGAGCTTAATCACGGACATGTCCGTTGTCCTATGTGTTTGTTTACGCTTTTGTTTTAAGTTCTTCATTAAAATATTATTTATATTGACAAGCCGGTTCTCGCCTCCTCCTTGCCCATCATAACCCCGCGTTACAGTGTTTTAAATATTAAACTATATTTAACTTGACACAGTGACCTAAACATTTATGTTTATGACGCAACGCACTCGAGACGCTACACAAGCATGTTTGACGCAGGTGTGACAGGTCCTTAAGCCCTCATAATAAATCTCAAACTGATTGACAAATTAAGGTGTGAAATGGATTGCTGTGAACAATTGATTGCAATGTTGCAATGATTGACTTATGATCAATAATATGGTAGTAAACAATACATTGTATTCTAAAGCTGCTTTTTGTATTGTCTTGTCAATGATTAACTCTTCTGCTACAAGAATGTAATGATTTTAATTATCTGAATACGTTTTATTTTATATATACATATAATTTTGCAATATTTAAATGTTACTATAATTATTTCATCATTATATATTGAATTATTGTTATATGAGGGGCTTTCTCATCAAATATTTGTATATGCGATTAATCGGGACACCATGTAATTAATTAAATTAAACATTTTTAGCGATATTCAATGAAACATTTTTACTGATTGACAGCCCTATTTTTAACATAACATCTAGAAAAGACAAACCACACCAGAAAATCTCAATTTTAGAGTAGTCTTTAATTATTTGACCGTCCTCCAATGTCAAGCAGGTTAGATTAAATATTACATTCTTTGATGTTTCTTTAAATTTCAGCCATAAATTAACTGTTTTCAAAAGGTTTATCTGCCAACCCCTTGCCATCCTTAGGAAGAGAGGCAAAGGGCTATTTTTATATCAGCAATGTACAACCCCTCCTTTCAAGCCAGCTCTGTGAGTGACCGCACAAGTGTTTCGGACTAGGTCATACCTTCATCCAACACAAAATTCCACTGTATAGGGCGACGGTGGGTATCTCTGCTCTATCTCTCTCTATTTTAACTTCCTTTACTGCTGTGCCCCTATCACCAGCATCCAGCTCAGAGTGTGGGAGGGGATCTCTGTGTGCTTGAGTGTGCATTCGTGTGAGAGACTCAACTCAGGTGGGTTACTAGAAGAGACCCTTGGAGATAGTTATAGTAGTAGAAGTCCTCTTCTATGAGGGGGCCCTGTAAAAACATGGATCGTCTGTACTGAGGGCCCCCCAGTCCAAGAAACTGCTGAAACAAGGACACAAGCAGAGACCGCACCATGGTGGCTGAGGAGGTTATCATCACACTTTCTGGAGGAGCACCATGGGGCTTCAGACTGCAAGGAGGAATAGAACACCAGAAGCCTCTGCAGGTTGCCAAGGTATGGTTGCCATGAGCACAGTGGAGCAAAATACACTTAACAATTATTGTAAAATGTACCATGCTTTATTTTAACTCTGATTTTAGAATGGTGTTTTTTAATAATTAAACCAATCCATAAGCTGTAATGGATACCAGATGCACAGGCCCTGCACTGTGAGCGTGGAACTGATCCAGCTCTAAAAAATCGAAATGATTGACAGCTGTGAACTTTCAAACACCATCTCAAATGTGGGATGACCCCTTAACATTTGGAGTCCTAAATAGCTAGTGTGAAGTGGGTAAATTGCTGTAATATAATTTAGGGATAGTTTAGATTATCTTAAACAAACCAAGCTGCTGTGACAAATTTGTCACATATGTTATGTTTTCCAATCATTAGGAATAGTATTAGAAAAGTAATTTTTGACTGTAGTATCTCTTGAGAATCTAATCCACCTACATGCTATGTGTCCAATTTCAGAAAGCTTTTTTTGTTTTGACAAGGTGTAATATAGTATAGTGTGTGCACTATAAATTGTATTTGCAAAGTGACGACAAAGTAGCTATTCCGGTTCATGGTCAGGATGTCTGTAATAACCTGAGAAATAAAAATGGTTTTGTGTGTTTTTATTTTCACCTGGCTGCTCAGCTGATACCTCAAGCCCGGAGTGCTTCTGCATTTTCTATATGTCTATATGACAGTGGTACCAGATTGTATTCTCTTGAGGCAGTGTTAACAGGGGAATCTGATCAAGGAACATTTCTTCCTCTAATTTGTCATGAACATTGGTTGTGTGGTCATTTTCATATAATTTTGTTTTGTAAAGTTTTTTTTTTTTTTTGGGGTGGGGGGGGCCTCGGTTTAAGATAATGCAATGTGTGCTATCTCTACCATAACTATGTCTCACTGATTAATTAACTTGCAGGGTAGTTGGATGTTTCTAATAATCTTGACTGCCTTGAGAAGCATTGATTGGCATTTTTCATAAAAAATGTAATAAAACTAACAATAGGGACACTCTCCCAGAACAACATGGTGCCTTAAGGGCACAATGGTGATGGTGGACATTCCAGTTTCTGGCTCATTGAACTAGTAACCTTTGCATTTATAGCTATACCCTAAACCACTGGGCCTGCACCGGCAAAAATCATTACGACCACTTTCATACAATCTGATCTCAGAACTCATGGTGACAGTCTACTTTAATCTCCAGGCACATAATTAGAATCTCCCCCCCACTTCTCCACTTTTTAATGGTTTTTTACACTTTCTTTGGCTAGGCTAAAGGGTCACTCAGGCTATATGATCTCTCGTAGCATTCTAGTTTGTTGGCTGTTGCACATTTATCAGACTTAACAGAGAATCTTAAATTTCATTAACACATCAGAATGTCCTGACTATTTATAGACTGATTATTGCAGCTTCAGTAAGACTTCCAATCAGTATGAAAACAACAAAAATAAGAGCCTTTCTTACTCCTGTGTGTGTGCTGGTAAGATAGCAGACTGGTGAGGAGTTTGACCAATATTCCCTCTGGATGGCATTTTAAGGTCTAAGTGATTGAAGAAAGGGCATTCACACACTGGCACGTGGTCACCATGTTCCCTGTCTATGCAAGACACCTGATTTGCTCTTAAGTGCTTTTTGTTCTGGTTAAGTCATACTGTAATTCATGTTGCAAATATTAATATAAATTTATCTGAAACATAAGGCATAATTGTATTAAGTATTGTGAACAATGTTGTCATCTTGTTTGATGACCTATCCCATACGGCAAAAGTAGAAGAAGACCAATTTGTGTAAAGCTGTGAGAAATATAGGCCTCTTTTACTTGTAATATTTAATGTAGAGTTCATGCACACAACCAAACCCATGTGTCACTTATTGAGTTTCCTTGCAGATCCGCAATTCAACACTAGTGTCTTATGTTTTTCATCAACTCTTTTTATAATCGATGGAAAATATTCAAGTCTTTTTAAGATGGCTTCTTGATCTGTTTATATCTGGCACATTTATTCCCTAGGTGCGTAAGCGAAGTAAAGCATGTAGGGCCGGACTGCGTGAGGGAGATGAACTGGTTTCCATCAATGAGAATTCCTGTGAGAGTTTGTCGCATGCCCAGGCCATGAACCTGATCGACAGCATGCCAGGAACACTACACATCCGGGTTAGGAGGTAAACCATCCTTTATACCTTCACAATGCTAAAGTTACTCTACATGGCCAAAAGTATTTAGAGCACCACACCCATATGTGCTTGTTGAACATTTATTTTTCAAAACCATAGACATTAAACAATAATGTTCCTTCTAAAACAACTTCCACTCTTCTGTGAAGATGTTTCAGCAGATGTATGTAGGGGCATGTTTGCATTGATCTGCTCTCATTCAGACACAAGAGCATCAGTGAGGCTAGGTACTAATGTTGGGTGATGCTCACAGTTGGCATTCCAGTTTATCCCAAAGGTGATAAATTGGGTTCAGCTCTGGGCTTGGCAAGGCAAATTCATCAAAAGTGAACATTTTACTACATTAAAAGTCCAAGCATTTAGACAAAAACATACCTGAGTGAAAGTAAATAATTAAAATGTACTTAATTCACATTAAATTGTACTTAAGTAATAAAAATAACTTTTTTTCCAAGCTAGAATGAAATCAAGAGAGGAGTTTGTGTGAGAGAGGATGTTGTTAAATTCAATTGGTTTGTTAAGTCGCCTTTTTACTGTCTCCGACAATTGTCATATTTCTCCCACAGTGGCATTTGCAACCTGGTCATAGAATCATGTTACAATAAATACATGTTTGTGAAATTATTTTTATGTGACCTGTTGAGTCCTGAAGAGTCGACTCGTGAGCGGAAAGTGTCATAGAACCACCATAAAATGACGTAATTGTGTTTTCATCTCACATTTGCTTTATTATACTATCGGTTAGGTTTAGGTTGAAGGTTTAGGGTAGGGATGTCAGTTTTGTTGATTTAAACAGAACTTTAACCTTAAGAACCTCATGCATTCTAGAAAACATTTCACACGCTTATAGCACCACACAGCTGACATTTCACTTCAGAACTGCCCTGAGATGTGCAATGAGCCATATCATTTTATTTTGCAAAAATGTTGCCACAGTCACGCAATGGAAGAAGCCACTCACAAATTGTGATGTCAGAACACCCAGCCCCTTGAAACATAGAGAAATATTTAAAAAAAAATCAAATTAATCTTTTAAGAAAGTTTGTGAATTGTTTTCTGAGGTTTGTTACCAAACCTTGCTGTTGAGCAGATGGATGATTTCAATAAAATTAATTGTTAATATTTACTCAGACATATACAGTCACATATGGTCTAGTCGCACAGATAATTCAACGTATCCGAAGCTCAAAACGGATCCTAAATTCCAGCACTGCAGATGGTCGGAACTCAACACAGCCGCCCCGAGACACTCCATTTGAAATCACTGACCTTTTGTCTGTCATTTGTCTGATGTAGTGTAAAGGCCGCTTCAGTCCAGTAAGATGAAAGAAACTTATCTGCAATGATGTAATGAGTACTTTTCAAGTTTAAATAAAATTGTAAGGAGTAAAAAGTAAAAAAAAAAAAATGTCTTTGGAAATTTAATTCAGTAAAAGTACAAGTATTCCATTTGAATTGGACTTGAGTAAAGTGTGTGCACATTGGCATTGTCATGCTGTAACACAGAAGGGTCCTCCCCAAAATGTTGCCACTAAGTTGGAAGCACACAATTCTCTTGAATGTCATTGCATGGAATAGCATTAAAGGGTAAGTTCACCCAGAAATGTAAACTCTCTTAGGATTTTCTCACCCTCATGCTATCCCAGTTGTGCATGACTTTCTTCTGCAGAACACAAATTAAGATTTTTAGAAGAATATTCAGCTCAGTAGGTCCTTACAATGGAAGTGAATTGGTGCCAAAATTTTGAAGACCCAAAATCCACATAAGGGCAAAATAAACGTACTTCCTACAACTCTGGTGGTTAAATCCATGTGTTCTAAAGAAGATCAATATTTAAGTCCTTTTTTACTATAAATTCTCCTCCCTGCTCAGTCAAGGTCCACTTCACTTCACTTTCCCATTCTTCTTCTGTTTTTGATTATTCACATCCTTCGTGCATATCGTCCCTTACTGGACAGGGAGGGCCATTTCTGATAAAAAATTGGACTTGAGTTGAGAGAATTACTTAAATATTGATCAGTTTCTCACCCACACTTATATCATGTCATGTTTGAACACATGGATTTAAACACTGGAGTCATATTGATTACTTTTGTGCTTCTTTTATGTGAATTTTGGAGCTTAACATTTTTGGCATCTATTTACTTGCATTGTTGTGAGGACCTACAGAGCTGAAACAGTCTTCTAAAAATCTTAATTTGTGTTCTGCAGAAAAAAGTAAGTCATACACATCTGGGATGACAGGAGGGTGAGTAAATCATAAGAGAATTTTCATTTTTGGGCGAACTAATCCTTTAAGGTTAAAGGTCCTCACTGGAATTACTGGAATAGCTAAACCTGTTAAATAGAATGGTGTCTTCACTTACATTTAGCCATATAGTGTAGTATATGATGCGTTTAACAAAAAATGGGAGCTAAAATAAAAGGCAGAATTAACTGGAGTTAGACCCCCAAGCCAGGGCTGCTGTGAGCTACTGTTTCTGACTACCCCTGTGCTATTTTAACCCTTTACATGTCTATCAGGGCACCGGCTGGCTTCCAGTCCGTGGTTTTGGTTGCTCGAGCTCCTTCTCCCCGCATTGATAAAGAGTACCGTGCTGCCCTAAGGGCCAAGTCCCCATCCAGTTCTAGACCTTACCAGCCCAGTGTACACCAAATCCACCGCGGGGCCCTGATGTCCCCGACTGGACACAGTGGATTGACCTCTCCTCCAGGCAGTGAGGCTTACTACGGAGAAACAGACAGTGATGCAGATGTGGCAGCCCACGAGAGGCAACGCAAGCCGAAAAGACGCAGTCCCAGCAATTCACCCGCAAAGGCTGGTAGAGCCTCACCGGAGGGAGCCGAGACTTCCGAGATGAGTGGATATGACAGTGCCTCAGATGCCCAAGTGTACCTTCCTCTGGGGCCTTATGAGAGGGGCAACGCATTGCCTGGTGTAGCCCGCAGAGATGTGATTTGCCAGCCCCCTCCATCTGGAGCATGGTCCTCACAGACCTCCACCGAGAACTCATCCATGAGTGCAGATGACCAAAACCCACGAGAAGGGCTAATGGAAGAAGACAGTGGGTTCCAGGAGCCCACAAATGTTCCTCCACTTGTATCTCCAGAGAGAGCCAAAGAAGCTCTAATGCTAAGCTCTCGTAGTCAGTTGGTGCCCATGGTTGGGCCAGTAGACAATCCGGTGGATGAGGAGCTTATATTAACATATATGGATAAAGCAAAACAAGCAAGTGAGTATATACAAATTATTTCATTAGAGTCAAAGTCAGTTGTGCTGTTTTACTAACTTAAGCTATTTGTTATTCATTGATTTCACTTCCCCTCACAAAAAGTATTATTTTAACATCTAAGTGTCACCAACAACATAGTTTCATGACAACTAGTGCTTATTTGTCTGAGATGGTGAAATTAAAAGACATTGTACGACTTGGCTCGTACGAAAAGGTACGACTTTTAAATCAACCAATCAACAAACAGAATTTCATATTGATACAATACAGGCATCAAAGTTTAACTAGCCTCCTATTCAACACTTCATTTTAAGAATGAAATCACATTTGAACAAATATGGTTACTGATTCTATATTTATTTATGCAACACCAACGGTTGATGTAAGTAATGAGCTTCCTCTGTCTCATTCGAAACCCTGATGTTTTCTTCCATTTAAGTTTAGAGTTTAGGTAAAGGGTTAGACCTTATGGTTAGGGTTAGGTTTAGGTTTGGATTAAGGGGTAATATTTGGAAAAAATCATAATAACATTGTTTGTTGGTTTGTTTATTTGTCTTTGGGTGTCAAAGTTTTTGTAGAAGTCAACTCTTATGACCCCAAAGACCGCAATACCTTGAAATGATGAGTAGTTACAACACCTTAAAAATACACTTGACTTTCCCTTATAGCCTGCATTCATAAAAAGTCTTGCATAAAATTTAGAAGTTGACGAAAAGAGAAAGTTCATGTAGATATTATGTGTCAACTACCCATAAATAGATGCATTGCTAACTCTAGATGAGTGGCATTTTAAAGGCAGGCTATTTTGCACTGGATACTTTATTACTTGGCAAGATAAATTCTAAATTGCACTTGTGATTAGCTCACTGGCTTCAAAGATAATGGCTTGAACACCTGCTTTGCAATTGTGTTATGAAAGTCACATCTTGTCCCATATAATACAGCTAATACTTAAATGACAGTTTGATTGCCTGCATGTAACCTCTTGAGTGCATGGGCTGATCATCCCAAGTCTTTTAGCCTGCAGTGCCTATATTTGTCCTGACGCTCACAGGGTTGATAACCTGAGCATTGCTTTGCATGAGCTGGCATAAGCATCTCCAGCTGCTTGCTTGATCATATCAGGTGTCAGTGTTCCTCACATGCCTCCTGCTCCTATTTTCTCTACCTTCCTACCTCCTCCAATACACCACCTCTCTACCTCTTGGCCCACATATGAAGTAGTGTATTGTTTGTATTGTATATTGTTGCACTGAGTATTTCTTTTATTATTATTAGTAGTAGTATTATATTATTGTTTTTGGACATAATAAGGAATATCTGGCTGGCATTTAGAGCCTCTTAATGGTCATCAGTGCAAATCACATATTAGCATATTTCAGTAGCTATGTCAGTCTTCATAAAATGTAATACAAGGCTTAAATGTTTTCATGAGGTCAGGCTGCATACATGACAAAAAACAAAGAGTTCCACTTGTTTTACATTCCTAATAACATAGTTCCTCATCCAATCGTTCTGTAACGGATAACAGTGTTAAGACACTGATCTTAGAAGGCAGCTGAGGAATGTGTGTTTGTTGATCCCAGATCAGGTGGTAAACATCATATTGACATCTGTGTTTATAATAAGATTACTAACTGTGGAATCTAATCTGTCATTTATGGAATATTATTATTATTATTATTATTATTATTAAATGACTGGATTAAAAACATGTATGATGATAACTATTCATTCATCAGAAAGATGTAACAATTGTTTTATCTGAGAAAACAGCTATAGTCTATTATTTACTAATGCCAAATTTAAATTAGGCAAATAATGTAAATTATGTTATGCTGATGCAAAGTGAAAATACTTGCTAAATAATTGTATAAGGTCAACTACATCAATCAACAGCTTTATAACTGAAGCTCTTTTTTATATATAAATATAGCTCAGTATGCAAAAAGACCTCAAGCTATGTGCTGCAGTACCATTTTTATAATGTGTACATGCATCTTCGGAACCACGGCTATTTGAGGCAGTGTCATTTCAAGCACTAGAATAAATAAACAGCCATAAATCTAAAGACAACCCTAATCTGCTAAACATTCTCATGTTGTTCTCAGGGACCAGAGTTAACCAATGGTAAATTAAGCATGTCCCTATGGTACACAAATAAACTTTGCATTTAAATGACAATCATTTTTTTCTCTGATTGCTCATTATAGTTTTAATGACTTCATTTTTATGTTTATCAAACTTAAGTGCGCTGTTACATATAAAGCCAAAATTTTTAACTGACAATTTAATGAAAGGGACCAAATGTTCCAAATTAACATTTGCAGAGCCAGCCATCTCAGAAGGGCCAAGCATAAATATCTCTAAACTTTTTAAGCCTCAATGACTCAAAAACAAAGGCATCCACGATTTCACATCATTTAGACAGGCCAGCAGGGGTTCTAATGCATTCCTGTTATTCATTTTCAGCTGTAAGTACATTTGGGTATCATCTGCATAACAATGAAATGATACCCAATGTTTCTTAAACATACTTTCTAAAGGACGCATGTACAGAGATAATAAGATAAAGGGGCCAGAATAGAGCCCTGAGGAATGCCACAAATAAAAGAGGCCGAGACAGATGTGAATTCTCCAATGCTAACTGAGAAACTTCTATTTGAGAGATATGATTTGACCCAGTTTAGAGCATTTCCACAAATACCCATGCACCGCTCATGGTGAGAAATTAGAACACTATGATCTATTGTATCAAAGGCTGTGCTAAGATCTAATAGCACCAGAATTGCTAGATTTCCTGCATCAACAGTTAAGAAAATATTGTTAAAAACTTTCAAAAGTACTGATTCAGTGCTATAAGTTCTAAAACCAGACTGAAATACTTTAATACTTAAAAATTATTTTGATCTAATAAAGTCTGTAACTGAGCAGTGTACCGCTTTCTACATGATCTTAGAAATAAAAGGTAATTTAGAAATAGGTCTAAAATTAGAAAGAACTGTCCAATCAAGATAGGGTTTTTTAAGCATTTTTAAAAAATACTCTGGTACCGTCACTGTGACCAAGCTTTCGGTTATTTTGGACAATATACAAGGAACAAAAGTATCTATAATTTGTTTCTGGGCTTCTTTTCACTTCAGTGTGAAAAGAGATGGGTTCAAATTGCGTGGGTTCAAGTAGCAAAACCTAAAAGAGGAACCGATGGCTCACATGCTCATTGCTGAATGTAAGATCTGACCTCTGCAATCCTATCAACAAAAAAGTTGAGGAAGCTTCTTTCACAGCTTTCTGAAACTTTGATAGAGAGTCTCTTAGTATTTCATATGACACCTGAAGTTTGTCCTCCTTCCATTTATGTTCTGATCTTCTGCATAACTGCCTTAAAGAGCGGATAGCATATTTTAACCCGGGCTGATTTGGGTTTGGCATGTTTCATTCTCAGGGGAGCAGCAGAGTTCAAGTTCTTTGTACAGGTGGAGTTACAAACATTAATACACTCCTCAACACTTTGGTGAGATGAAGAAAATTCTAACTCTGAGGATTGTAGTGCCCCTTTATACAGCAGTAAAATCTCATTTGAAGTCCAGCTTAATATACAAGACCTGCAAATAGAAGAGTAGACTTTCACAGGTTGGTATGGAAGAGGGACAGAAAACAAGACGGGCTTATGAACAGCAAAACTACAGTTGTATATTTCAATATCACAAATCTACTAACCAAGACACAAGACAAGTTCCAATGTATGCCCACGAATATGTGTAGAGTCTTTCGCCAGTTGGTCGAAACCAAAATAGACAATAAGATTTAAAAAGTCTTTTGAGACACTTCAGGGTTCACCAGATCCAATAAAAATACTTGCAATTTAAAGCATGAATAAAGCCCTGTCTTTACAAAAGTACAGCTAATCTTTCTTCTAAAAAAGGATGCAGTCCACCACCTCATCCAGTTGCCCGAGACAAGTTTAAAAAATGCATAATCTGGAGGTTCAAGTTCAGAAAAGGGGCTTCTATCTCCAACATTAACCAAGTCTCTGTAACAAGTAAAAATGTAGGTCACGAGAGGTTTTTCAAGGGCCAACTTGTTTGGCGCTGGCTGATTGTAATCCAGCGAAGAGGCATTGTTCTGCTATTTTTTGGATTCACTCCCCCTCGGAAAAAACGAGGCAACTAGCGAATGTAGACATTGCTGGAAGAGTCCGGAACAATGGGCCGAAGTGGCGCTTCCAATGAGCACCTGGATGCGAAGCAGTCACACTCCAACCCACATGGAGGAAGACCTGACCAGTATAGCATTCCTGAGAGTAAAAACAAGGATGATGTCAGCTTCCCTAATATTCTTCTCTGCTTTCCTCGTCGTCTGCGGCGTTTCTTTATAGGAAGGGCACAGGGCAGATGGGACACGCACGGCGTTAGGTTCGACACCGGCAGGGGAGAACAGGAATGTAATACTCTCGGTTCAGATTTCAGAAGATGTTAAAGAGTCTTTGGCAGTTATAT
Source organism: Moxostoma hubbsi (assembly GCA_032164185.1). NCBI lineage: Eukaryota > Metazoa > Chordata > Actinopteri > Cypriniformes > Catostomidae > Moxostoma > Moxostoma hubbsi. Next base: position 21,779,925 of record JAVLUX010000021.1, on the reverse strand, counting down.
ACCAGCACAGAGGTAGTATTTTGTATTAACAGGGACAATAACAACATGAGGACAAACATAAAAAAAACAGGTTGGACAGCAGAAGGCAAGCCACACACACCGGCGCCATCTTGGATAATTTCTCAATGGTGACTGAGACTCTCAAAGCTAACTGTGCCGAGCTAACTGTGTGGGGCATGCTAAGAATTCTTTGACTGTGGGTACCTAGCATGTGAATAGATATGCTTGTTACTCCACTTTGCAGAAGCATTTGAATAGCTGGGTCCTAAATGTTTGCCAAATCATTTATTAATATAGAAAATAGGTATATCAACATGTTATCAGAACTTCAAACAAACTTTTAAAAGGTTAGGCAATGCTAACAGGTGAGTTGAGTTCAGCAAGTGCATGGACAGAGAAAAGCTTTCCACATGCTATCCACACTTTTGCTTTGGCACAATATTACAGGCCTAAAGGGGCAAATGACTACTGCTGCCATTTAATACGCACATTAGGGAAAAAAAACTTAAATGTCTCATATTAAATAACCAAGACTGGCCATTTAAAGTTTATAGTGTTAAGCCATAAACAGTAATACATAATTCCTTATGCTAGACATAATTCAGTTCAAACTGGAATTCTGACTCGTGTGTTTTCATCTCATATTTTTCAGAATTGAACCGTGGAGAGACAATCATAGACAAACAGGTGAAAGAGGCCCGATCCAAGTGTCGCACCATTGCCTCGTTACTGACTGATGCACCAAACCCTCACTCAAAGGGTGTGTTGATGTTCAAAAAGCGTCGTCAACGGTCCAAGAAATACACACTGACTAGCTTTGGAAGTGTTGATGAAGACATGAGGCAGGACTCTCAAGAAGAGGATGGCGTATTTGTTGGAAGTGAATCAGAATTTGATGAGGAAGGGTTTTCTGCTGCACCTGATCCAACGTGGGACAGTGACTACCTTGAGATGCTGGAGAGAAGATCGGCATCCAGAGGTCTGGAAGTAGAGGGTCGAGGTGCTCTCAGTCCTGGTCTGAGTGATACCTCAGGAAAGGGGGCACAGTTGTTTGAGCAGCAGAGGAAGAGGGCTGAGGAACATGCCAAGAAAATGGAAACGGCTCAACAGTTGCAAAGCCAAATGGTGGGCATTGCGGTGAAAGAGACGCAAGCACTTCAGACACAACAACCACAATCAGACCAACTAACAAAGACCAATGTCCAGGCACCACCAGTTGCTCCAAAACCGGCAAGACCTTCAAAAACACTACATAATGCATTTCCACACCCAACAACACAAATTAACCTTGACGCACCTCAAGCTATCCCCACTATCCCTGCAATGGTTTATGGAAATACTTCAAACACAATGATACCAGCTCCCTCTGTGTTGCCCGTAACTGATTTTACAGTAACTCCTGCAGAACCTATGATGCGTCCACCACCAACTCCTCTGCCAGAACTTCCTTCCAGCTCTGTGTTAAACCGAACTGCCAGACCCTTTGCCCCCAGCTGTATTACTAATCGGGCAGCCACTGCTCCTGTTGTGTTCCAACCTGCAGTCAGTAAGAAGACACCCAGACCTGTTTCAGTGGCTGTCGTTGCACCTCCATGTTCAACAGTATCAGAGGAGCATGCCATGGGTGTGACTCCTCCCTCCTTTGCTTCCCTGGTCACAGTGAGCCAACCGAGTGCTGATGTACCTGCTGAAATAATACCCACACACCCCTGCATGCCTGGCAAGCATGTACCTGCACCTGTGGAATCATCAGTGGAAAACATTCATGTTCCATCAATTCCACTTCCCATAGTTCAAACCAAAGAACCTACTTTTCCCATAGATACTGAAACCACTTTGCCTGCTCCTCCTGCAATCCATATTGACACCACTGTGACCTCTGTGGCTTCTGACATCCCTCAGCCCATAGTGTTACCATCACAGCCCTCTTCTACTTTGACCCCTGCAGCTCCTGTGACCCCTCCCAGCCATGTAACACCACTTTCACCTGTGGTGTATCGTGACAAATCTTCAGCCACTGGAAGCCGTACTGGTATTCTCCAAGAGGCCCGCCGCCGTAGTGCATACAAGCCAATGTTTAAGGTGCCTGACAGCAAGAAGAACTCCCCAAATCCTGAGCTATTGTCTATGGTGCAGAACTTAGATGAAAGACCCAGGTGTGTGTATTCTGAACCTGAAAATGTTGCCCAGAACATGAATGACAACAGGACAAGGGTCCCACCACCTGTGGCTCCTAAGCCACGTGTCATCCCAGAAATATCCCATATCCCTCAGGCTGAAGGGAAAGGTGCAGAGCTATTTGCTCGTAGACAGAATCGTATGGATTATTTTGTTGTAGACTCTCCATCTCTGCAGCAACCTCAACCTCTTGGGGCTCAACACTCCCAATCAGTCATGGATCTGATCCAACCACATGAGCACTCAACAACCCCATCCCAGTGGAAGTATTCTCCCAACATTCGTGCTCCTCCACCCATTGGTTACAACCCCCTGCTGTCTCCCTCCTGTCCTGTCGGGGTGCAACGTGGAGGGGCCAAGGTGTCTGAGGGAAGCTTCAAAGGAAGTAAGGGTGGTAATATGTTCCCAAAAGAGGGTATCAAAGTCTTGGACTTCATGAGGAGACAACCCTACCAACTGAACTCAGCAATGTTCAGTTTTAACACACAGCCTTCAACCCCCTCCTACCAAAGGCAACAGAGAGAGGGGCATACTCTGACACCACCTAAGCAGATTCCAGTGAAGTCAGCACGTGTGTATGAAATTAAACGATTCTCCACTCCCACCCCAATGTCAGCCCCAACTCTTAACCCCACAATTATTGTACCACGCTCAAAAACCACGATCGGTGAACATCTGTCTCATTCTGACATGACATCCCCACTCCCTGCACCTGCTTCACCCCCTCCAACTGAACTCCTACCTGTATCCACTCCAGCACCTTCACGGGCTCCGGGCCTCCCAGAGCTCCCCAAACTTTCAGCTGTGCTCATCCCTCACACAATGCCCTACTCACCCCCAGCCCCCATGTCAAGTATGTCAAGCCTAAGTTACCCTGGGCTCCAAGCTGCCAAACAGTTTAAGAGTGCCCCTGAGTTAAGTGCCTTACCCCCAAACCCTTTAAAGTCTCCCATTCAAGTTCCCAAACCTCGTTTTATTGCAACACGAGTGGGTATTCAGCCCTGTGTCTGGAGTCCTGGAACCCTACCTCACTGATGTGATTATTTATATTGAAGAAGCTGAACCTGATTCTGTTCCACTCTCAAAATTCATACTTTTCAAATTTGAGTCTTAATGTCCATTTAATATATACTGGAGGAAATTATATTTTTAATTTCAGATGAAAAGTGATCACCGTTTAAGTCAGAGTTCTGTGGGGAAAGGAAAACAGCACAGTGGTGAATTGTTAGTTATAAATACATTCTCTGTTTAGTGTTCAATATAAATATCTGTCTCTTCATCATGCAACGTTGTAACATTTCACATAATTTTTTTCTTGATTTGTTGTATTGCTTGCAAGGCAGCCCTGTTTTGATATTCCTCACACACTCTAGTTAGGATTTGTTCTAAAACCCCAACCCTATAAATATTAACCATAAATCTATTTATGTTTTGGTAAGCATTAAAAATGTTTAGAAATTTCTACTATTTACTTTTTTTTTTTTTAATTTAACTGACATCGATGACAGAAATATTTGAAAATATATTGCTATTGGTCTTCTTTCTTACAACAATTTGCATACTGAATTGGTATTTCTTGCATGTATTTAAGCATCTATAGCCACTGCAAAGACAGTATAGGAGCTGCATGGTCATTCACACAGGATTTGTTTTTATAAGTTGATTGGGCAAATGTCTTCACAGACCAGCAATTAATAGCACAGACAGAGCACAAGAACATGTCCTGTGTGGACAGCCTCTTATGTGTTGATTCTAAGTGCCATGACAACAGCAAAAATGGTAGTGATGAAGCATTTCATGTATGCAGAACCAATGCCTAAAACCTAAGCTAAACTAAATCTATAAAGCTATTCTTTTGCTACCTTGCAAGCACTAATATTTTCTTGAGGAAATGCAAGTCTAGTTTAGATCATTATTGTTTTGTTGTGTTTTTCGAAACTAAAAATGAAATTCTAAGCTAAATTAAGTGGTATTGATTCTGAAACCTGAAAAGTTAATTAATATATTTTAAAACTCCAATGTTTGTGAAATCCAACAAGTTCTACTGTGTGTGTAAAACTATGGGCAGTTGCTGGAACAGAAGATCACATACTATTTTTTTTGCCTCTGACTGCTGGACAACAGCGTTACACAATACAGTGTTTGCTTTCTAAAAGGAATGACGTCGCATGTAGAAAACTACATTCTGACATGGCAAAAAAAAAAAAGCATTGCGCATGGATTGGACTGACAAGTTTAACTTTTGACATCTTTTCCTTAGTGCAGATTTGTACTTTCAAACACAATTATATATGAGTTTTGACATGTCTTTGGTGATCTTGGGTCTAAACCAAGATGTCTGACACATTTAAGAATGGAACTAAGGAAAAAAGAAAATTGTTTTGCAGTGTGCCACCCAGCCTCCCTCAGGCAAATCAGAAATGTTATCTCTCCTGGCAGAGCCTGAACTGAACAGGTGCATGAGGGTCACAACCTATTTGTAGGAGCAAAGTAAACATGGAATCAGGCTGGATTATTTAGATGTGGTCTTACTGGATTTGCCATGTTCACCCACAGTATATAAAACGTATGACAATAAAGGAATAGTTCATCCAAAAATGAAAATGATGTCCTCATTTACCCTCATATTGTTCCAAACCCAAATTCATTTATTTCTTCCCTGGAACACAAAAGGAGACATTTTGATCACTGCTTTTTTCCATGCAATTACAATGAACGGGACTGAAGAGTGGTATGACTTGTGTGCAATATTCTTAGAACACATACTATTCCTATTCACTTAAAATCTTGACATCCACTATAGTCCTACTTGGTGTGTTCATTTGAGTTCAAGTAATCTGATTGATTCGTTCACAGTTCTCAAGTATAACTTGAGAATATTTCTGTCCATTTCTCACACAAAGCTATCGTATGACTTCAGAAGACTTGGAATATAGTCCACAAATCCTATATGGACTACTTTTAGGGTGCTTTTGTGTCCTTTATGAAGCTTGAAAGCTTCAGTCCCCATTTATTGTAATTTCATTTTTGTGTTCTGTGGAAGAAAGTCATTCAGATTTGGAATGACTTAAGGGTGAGTAAATAATGGCAGTATTTTTGGAATAACTACTTCTACAGAAACCATGTGTTTGAAACATTTTTATAGAAATTTGTTTAGGGTTCACTAATCAGCAAGTGTTAAAGTTAGGAAATGTACAGTGTTCGAAAGAGTCGCCGGGACAGACATGCAGGCCACATGGGACCGGATGCACCAGCTGGGCGTACATTAATGTTTAGCCTAGTAAATGGGCACGAGGTCTCAATTTACGCACCGCTAAATATTTGAGCGTTGCACCATTAAACTTACGTAGGACGAACCCCAACGTATAAACTACATATTTACTGCAGCTTTAGCTCGTGAATAACGAATGGATGGAATGAGATGGCAGCCAGTTTAGAGTACATCGATGAGATTATCATTGATAATGAACTGCAAATTCGTCGACGAGTTTTACGACACAGACTTTGCATATTTATGATGATGTGGACATATATGCTCGTTTGAAAAGAGAGGGAATAAAGATGATAACTGATTTGATATCGATATATAACTTTTTAGATTGTACATCTTTGTTTTGAAAGTTCACGCAAGGCAGCATCTTGAAATTATGCGCGCGATTCCTGTTTACTAATTTGAAGGCTGCTGATTGGATTACAAAAAAGAAACGTCATTCTGTGCGACTACGCATCACTTTACAGAAAGCTTGCGACCTACTAGTTAAATTCAGCCTCAAGAACAGGTGGTGCAAATGAATTAAGTTCTGACTTATGTTACAAACTAACTAATAGTTACTAAGCCCTTAGTGTGAGCTTTACGTCCTTACTAACGTGAGAATTTATGAACAGCTGGTGCAACCCTACATTGAACACTAAAGCAGACCTGTTTCATTGCCTCAGGCATGAGAAGTGCAAAGCTAGAACTGTCCAAGATTACCACGAGGTTAATGAGACAACTGGCTTTATTTGAATTGGTCAGGATACTCATTATCAGATGACATATTTTAATGCATTACATGATGGCAGTGAGACTGATGATTTCTGGGATGGATTATGTGTTCCCAAAGAGATATTAGGCAAGTTATAAAGGGGCATATTATGGAAATTACCTAAAGTCTTGAGTTAAGACATGATCAGTTAAGTTAGAATTTTTTACAAATTCATGTTACAAATAATGCTACACTTTTAAAGGATTTTTGGCAAGTTAGGATGATTCTGTTGTACTCTTTTCCTATCTGTAGTTAAGATAAGATAATGCACTCTGTTATAAATTTTGTCCTAAATGAGATCCTAACCCAAACTGCCAGATAAGATAGGATTCCATTCCAAAGATAGGATCTTTCTGTAATATGCCTCCAGAGGCCTATTCAAGGAACAGTGGATGGAAGTACAAGGAAGGAAATCAGATTGTATTAATGTGTATTAGATATCCGGAGAGAATGAATAAATTATGTTTGTAATACTGGCAGGTGAGAAAGTTTTGTTTGTAAAATGTATTTTTTCTTTCTTTTTTTTAATATTTAGAATATGAATAAAAGGATATCAGATATAAAATAGATACAGTGTTTCACTCCTGAGCCAAGGTCTTGCTTATTTGTCTTTCTCATTACAGTCATTATATTTGATTGCGTTGCAATAAAACTATGTTTTATTAACTATGCAATTAAAGCTTTACTTTGTTCAATCCTCTTCATTTTGACTGTTGTACAAATTATTAGATAAATGTGCCTGTCTTTGTTAAATGAATGTCTCTGAAGGGTGATTTCCTTTATGCAATGCCTATAATATGTTCATTAAGACCTTAGGATGCTTGTGAAGGTGTCTTGTATTGATAATACAATGATAATACTGAATAAACAAGTTTGAATAAAATATTCCTGAAATCTAACACAGTGTCTCTGTCTTATGGCATCAAGTGACAACCCTTTCTTTAAAAAAAAATAAATAAATGTGCAGTTGCTACCTTTAGGGTATATTTCTACTTTATCTGACACATAAAAGCTTGTTGGTGTAGCCTAAATAAACGTAGTCAGGTTGATTCAGTCATATTGCATTTTACACTAGGATAACACCAGTTAGTTTACATGACACCATATGAAGCACATTTTATAGGTTACCTATTTTTTTTTTTTTTTTTTACGGTATATTGCAGTGTAGAATGCAGGCAGGATCCCAACATGTCACATCATTCATTACTTCTGCTATAGCCTATACATTTTTTTTCTTTTCTGGTACGATGTTTAAAAAAAGTCCAGGGCTATCTTATTTTATACTTTTGGGAAGATAAAAAAAAAAACTAAGTTTGTCATTAAGGTGACATCACCACATGGTGGCGCTTCTTTGCCACCTTTCAAATCAGGCCATTAAAGTGGAATATGACAGTTAGAATTTCAGTAGATTTTAGTTCTAATTCGTCAGATAAAAAAAAAAAAAAAATGTAATTAAATGTCATTTGTCCTGTCTGCTCTCTCTGATACACTTCCAATTTTTAATCGAACAGAACCCAAGAAAGAATTGTAGTTATATATATATTATTATAATATTATTTATAACTGTACACACATACAGTGCATCCAGAAAGTATTCACAGCTCTTTGCTTTTTCCACATTTTGTTATGTTACAGCCTTATTCCAAAATGGATTACATTGATTATTTTCCTCAAACTTCTACAAACAATACCCCCAATACAACATGAATGAAGTTTGTTTGAAATCTTTGCAAATCCATTAAAAATAAAAAATCGCATGTACATAAGTATTCACAGCCTTTGCTCAATACTTTGTTGAAGCACGTCTACAGCCTCAAATCTTTTTGTGTATGATGCTATAAGCTTGGGACACCTATTTTTAGGCAGTTTCTCCCATTCTTCTTTGCAGGACCTCTCAAGCTCCATCAGGTTGGATGGGGAGCGTGCACAGCCATTTTCAGATCTCTCCAGAGATGTTCAATCGGGTTCAAGTCTGGGCTCTGGCTGGGCCACTCAAGGACATTCACAGAGTTGTCCCGTAGCCACTCCTTTGTTATCTTGGCTGTGTGCTTGGGGTTGTTGTCCTGTTGGAAGATGAACCTTCACCCCAGTCTGAGGTCCAGAGCACTCTGGAGCAGGTTTTTTCCCTCAATCCTGGCTAGTCTCCCAGTCCCTGCCACTGAAAAACAACCCCACAGCATGATGCTGCCACCACCATGCTTCACTGTAGGGATGGTATTGAACAGGTGATGAGCGGTGCCTGGTTTCCTCCAGACATGATGCTTGCCATTCAGGCCAAAGAGTTCAATCTCTGTTTCATCAGACCAGAGAATTTTGTTTCTCGTGGTCTGAGAGTCCTTCAGCTGCCTTTTGGCAAACTCCAGACGGGCTGTCATGTGCCTTTTACTGAAGAGTGGCTTCCGTCTGGCCACTCTACCATACAGGCCTGATTGGAGGAGTGCTACAGAGATGGCTGTTCTTCTGGAAGGTTCTCCTCTCTCCACAGAGAAACGCTGGAGCTCTGACAGAGTGACTAACGGGTTCTTGGTCACCTCCCTGACTAAGGGCCTTCTCCCCCCGATCGCTCAGTTTGGCCGGTCGGCCAGCTCTAGGAAGAGTCCTGGTGGTTCCAAACTTCTTCCATTTGCGGATGATGGAGGCCACTATGCTCATTGGGACCTTCAATGCTGCAGACATTTTTCTGTACCCTTCCCCAGATCTGTGCCTCGATACAATCCCGTCTCAGAGGTCTACAGACAATTCCTTGGACTTCATGGCTTGGTTTGTGCTCTAACATGCACTGCTAACTGTGGGACCTTATATATACAGGTGTGTGCCTTTCTAAATCATGTCCAATCAACTGAATTTACAACAGGTGGACTCCAATCAAGTTGTAGAAACATCTGAAGGATGATCAGTGGAAACAGGATGCACCTGAGCTCAATTTTGAGTGTCATGGCAAAGGCTGTGAATACTTATGTAAATGTAACTTTTTTTTGTTTTTTATTTTTAATAGATTTGCAAAGATTTCAAACAAACGTCTTTCATGTTGTCATTATGGGGTATTGCTTGTAGAATTTTGAGGAAAATAATAAATTTAATCCATTTTGGAATAAGGCTGTAACATAACAAAATGTGGAAAAAGTGAAGAGCTGTGAATACTTTCCGGATGCACTGTATATATATATATATATATATATATATATATATATATATATATAATTAAGAGTAAATGACTGTTCTAAAATGTAGTGGTGAAGCAAGTTATTGCACCCTGCTGGATTTTCAGCGCTTGTGCTGGCACAATTCTCACACATATGCTGTCTTTCTATATTTAGGGCTGATAATGTTCAGACACTTTTTATGGCTGCTCCAAGCTTTCCCCTTTTACATGTGTGGTTAGATTCCATTTATGAGTGGATCCTTCCTGAATTCACAAAGATAGAGAGAATTTGACACGTTCTCAGGTTCACACAATGCATATGATGCAGGTGAGGAAAGTGATATAAGGAACACTGTCTCTGTGGAAGGTTCAATTCCGTTTTATTTGCAGATGTTTTTTTGTTTTGTTTTTGGCACCATTCAGAGTAAACTCTAGAGACTGTTGTGTGTGAAAATCCCAGAAGATCAGGAGTTACAGAAATACTCAAACCAGCCCGTCTGGCACCAACAATCATGCCACGGTCCAAATTACTGAGATCACATTTTATTCCCCATTGTGATGGTTGATGTGAACATTAACTGAAGCTCCTGACCAGTATCTGCATGATTTTATACACTGCACTGCTGCCATATGATTGGCAGATTAGATCATCTGGATGATTGTCGGTGCCAGACGGGCTGGTTTGATTATTTCTGTAACTGCTGATCTCCTGTGACTTTCACACACAACAGTCTCTAGAGTTTACCCAGATTGGTGCCAAAAACAAAAAACATCCAGTGAGTGGCAGTTCTGTGGACGGAAACACCTTGTTGATGAGAGAGGTCAGCAGAGAATGGCCAGACTGGTTTGAACTGACAAAGTCTATGGTAACTCAGATAACCACTCTGTACAATTGTGGTGAGAAGAATAGCATCTTAGAATGATATTCTAAGATGAGGATTGGCGCTATTTTGGAGGTATGAGGGGGACCTGCACAAAATTAGGCAGATGGATTTAATGTTGTGGCTGATCAGTGTACACTCAGTGACCACTTTATTAGAAACACCTGTATACCTACTTATTCATGCGATTATCTAATCAGCCAATCGTGTGGCAGCAGTGCATAAAATTATACAGATATAGTCAGGAGCTTCAGTTAATGTTCATTTCAACCATCAGAATGGGGAAAAATAATATATATAATATATATATTTATGTGTGTGTGTGTGTGTGCCAGAAAGGTTTCCTTATTGGAAGAGAAAAATATTACAGAGAGGGATCATTTATTTTCATAATGATTTTCTCATTGGCGCTAAAACTATTTAGAACTATGTCATGTTGGTGTAACATTCGCTGTCCTGTCCAACACTGACCCTCTGGATCTTAGTCATAAATCATAATAATTTTTATCGGATTTAAAAAGCAAAAATCCTCTTGCAAGTGGAAGGTGATTAACAAAATAAGAAAAAGTGCAAATCTATTACTGTCACAACTCTTAGACCAATTTGGCAATGTGAAGCTATGTGTGCAATCACCCGGTCTCTCTCCCTTCCTTTCTCTCTCTCAACTATATTTAGCCAATGAAGCATCTGCAAGAAAGATATCAGTCTCTTGATATTCTTATCAGCAAAGTGCTGTGCAGACCAAATGCACCCCCCATACCCCTCACTCCCCCTTCTTACCCCAACTCTCCCTCCCTCCACAAAGATCTGTCATCCACGTCCCAACTGAATGTTGCACTCCTTGGGTTCTTGGTCTAGCCACAGGTCAAAGGTACCCTGGAATTGGTAAACTTAAACCACCAGCCTTTGCCTATTTTCACTGTACCTTTGAGACCACTTTCCTTGAGGAGTCTAGAGCATTGGTAAGTGGATTATGAGATTTCTTCTGTCACTTTACTAACTGTACACTGTTCAACTAACAGCTGCATGCCGGAGAGGAATACATGACCATATAATGACCTATAATTCCTGTAGCTGGGCATGATACCCACAAAACAAGTTTGCAAGCATTGACAGCACATGCACTATGTTTGCATAGATTAGAATAATCAAAATTGAATGTTCAGTTTGCCCCATGTTTGATATCAGAAAGTGGGAATGTGTTGAACACTCCCCCTTTAGCCTGGCTGATGATTTTATATGGAGTGCAAAGCCTTTACTGTCCAGCTGGGGGAACTTAAGCCTGGTGGACCCCAGCTCATGATTATTATACAGGGTGGGTCACTGTGCAAACTCATCCCAACACCACATCCTTCCATGATGTAATTTCAGTTTGAGTGAGATTCCCCATTTCTCAGCAGACTTAAGTCATCGTGTATGTATATATACAGTACATCTGTATGTTTGTGACCAAACCCAAGAATCTGGCAATAAAACTGACACCTTGTCTTGTCGCTTAAAGGTCTTGCTTCAAAAATGTGCTTATAAATAGCCATAATGTATTGGGTTACAGTCAAGTCAATGTCCGCTATTAGCAGAGCCTTGAAAAACTGCACATATAATATTTGCTCAGGAAAGCTGATGGGACATTATGAAATTTCTGCAAGATAAGAACATATTACTGCATGCTAAGAACTGTTTCATCACCTCCATGTCCAGACTACTTTGGAATTGAAAATTGTCCATAGTTACAGTCAAGACTGCAATGAACAAATGTTTTAGGCTTAGATCGTGTTAAAAGGTGTACAGTTCACCTAAAATTTTAAATGATGTAATTATTCACTCACCTTCATGTTGGTGCAAACCTGTATGGCTATATTTCTTCCATATATCACAAAAGTAGAGGCAGAATGTAAGCCTCAGTCAACATTCACTTAAATTGCATCTTTTTTCCATGCAAAAAAAAAAGAGGCTCAGGCAGGCTAACCTTCTGCCAAACACCTTTTGTGTTCAATGGAAGAAAATTTGCCATAGGTGGTTTACATGAGGACAACATGAGGATTAGTTAAGGACAGAATTTCTATTTTTGGATAAACTATGCCTTTAAAAGTGCAACAACATAAACTGTTGAGATTCCACTGATTGCTTGTTTGTAAGGCTGATATCTCAATAATTGTGTCTGGAAACTATGTGTCAAAATGCCATCCCAAACAAACCAAACACTGTGGTAGGTTATGCGTCTATTCTCACACATATCTGCCTGTCCTTGGAATTTGTGGAACGTGAGGTCATTGATATATATAGTACTCAGCAGGTGTCTGTTCTCCCCATATTACCTCAGGGACTTGCTGTGTCATTAGCATACACCACAAAGATGATATTATTACATCCACTTTAAGCTGAAGTGTGTAACTTTTAATGTGTTAAAATGCATTGTCCTATGTCAGCTTAATATGCAGAGACAACTACAAGTAAAGCCACCTTCACTCCATCCGACAAACGACAGACGATATGTACCGGAATTCATTAATTTCCAATGGAGAGTCGCATGGGACTGCGTGAGGTTCTGACTGTCTCCTGATGCGACATTTTCGGATCCGATTTGAGCGCGAAGTGTAGTCCTAAAATTTTCGAAATGCCTGCTACTTCTGTATTTTGGACAATTAATAATGTAGAAGTCAGAAATGATTGTTTACGTTGCAAATATCAAAAAAGAAATTCAGCAGTAGTACGAGAATGTCAGAGACAGTGAAAAGGCGGCTTTAGGCAGTCGCAGGCTTGGGGAGTAATGAATACTTGTAACGGCGTTACGCAATCAGGGTAAAAAAATGTGTGACTGTAATCCATTACAATAACTTTAAATGCAACGTATTCATATTACAGTTACATTTGGTAAAAATTGGGATTACTAGCAAGATTACAACTTATATATATATATATATATATATATATAAAAACCCAACTGACATAAAATTATAAAGACCTCTGTTTTACAGTGGTACTGATATGATCAGATGCTTGCATGAGATCTGTTCTGGGTCTCTCTCGTTGAGTCTGGCACCACTTACTGTCACATGTGTAAAGAACACCTGTCTCACATCAACACTGTGCTCTAAAGACAAACGAGGTCAAACCATTAAGGACTGTCATCACAATGGCCATTGGAGAAATATGATTATTCTTGAGGAAACTCTGACATACTTGTCTTTTCAATGGAGAAAAGGGAAACAGCATTACAGTTCAGTGCAATTTACCTTCCAGCTGTGAAGATGCAGTGATTTTCCAAGGACCCGACATATAATTTAAAAACGCATTTAAGGGTAAGACCCACATGGAAATCACGTTAGATAGGATAGCTAACAATTTGTCATAAGTGTTCCCTAATTTCGCCGTCAGGCCGTCTGTTGATCCCTCCCCCCGGCGAATGGCCAGTATTCCGGTACATGGGATGCCTACTGTCAACTTTAATTTGGCTTCTCATTTCCATCTTAACTTCAGTTGAAACTCTAAAATTCATCTCTGAAATGCATTAATGTTTTAATGACAACAGTAATTGGGACAGGATTTTTTTTTTCTTTGTTAAAATGATCTAGATTGTACACATGAATACCAAATTAATTGAAATTAAGTTCTTAGGGTAAAAGTGCAATGGATAATTTATCTGATTTTGATACTTGTTATAAATGTATTGTTAAGAACAGTTCAAAAGTATGGGTGAGAGAAATAATGGCATATTGAACATTTTAAAACGGAATGCAGGAATAAGTAAATCAAGACACCCTAAAAGTGTTTCAATCTATTTTGATCTATTCTTTAAAACAATATTTTATTTATATTTGTCAATAAAATCCTCCTTAAACATAAACATAGATTCACTCATGAATGTTAGCTGGTGATGTGTGACTGTGGATCATGAGCAAACAGAGAACAGACACCGGAGGCACTGCATTAATTATAATAATAATGATGATGATGAAGAAGATCATCTACCTATTGCAGTCGCAAGTTAATGAATGGTCAGTGCCAATAAGTCTACATGCTAACTGCAGTACATGGCAGAATTTAACATGGTAGCATTTTTTAATCTGATGCATTGCATTAGATTTTGTTTAATGTTAACCAAAACACAATTCATGGCAGACTTGGAGGATCTGGATGTAATATGTCGATTGATCACTTCCATGGAGATTAAATTCTCTGAGTTGGTTACAAGATTGTTGACATCAAGAAACGGATCAATTATCTGGAGTCATTGGAGAGGGAATTAGCTGCTAACCCGCTAGTGACAAAGACAGACTTGCAGCACGTTTGGGAAAAACTGGAGGATTTGGAGAATCGTAATCAACAAAACAGTGTCAGAATTGTTGGAATTCCTGAGCATGAGGAAGGCAGAGATATGGTGAAATTTCTAGACAAGCTCTTCCTGAATCTGCTCGAAATAACATGCCATAAACTGGAAATCAAGCGAGCTCACAGGGTCCCGGTTCGGAGTTCGGCTGAGGGAGACAGGCCCTTCTGGACAAATTCTGGACAAATTTCTAAGATCATCTGATAAAGATCTCATGTTTACAAGAGGCGAGGAGTAAAGGAAAGCTTTCTTGGAAGAACTACATCATTTTCTTGTTCTCAGATTTTGCGAATTCGACAAGAGAAAAACATGATTGATTCAGAGAATGCAAGAATATCTCAAATCAACAGAAGATCACGTTTGCTCTGATGTTTCCGTCCAGACTGTGAATAGATACTAAGGATGGCCGTAGATAATTTACACGCCCACAGCAAGCACTATCCTTCATAAAAACATTTGGAGTGAGTAAGCCATTTGTAGATTTTCATGTTGCTTTTTATTCAGCCTAACTCACTGAACATAACTCACTGAACATTTGGTATTGAAGGAGGGAGTGTGGGCTAGGATTCTAAAAAATGTCAAGTCTGCATCTAGAGATGCAAGGGTTCGCCTTGTGCAATTCAAAATTTTACATCGATTTTACTGGACACCCTCTAGATTATATAGGCTTAGTCTTAAAGACACACCCACCTGCTGGCAATGCCAATAAGAAGTTGGAGACACAACCCATGTTTTTTGGGGGTGTGTTAAGATCTTCTGATTTTTGGTTGAAGGTTCTGAGTTGGACACTCAAATTTTACTTAACCCGTTTACTTTACGATGGGGTGGTCATAAATTTTGTGGACAAACATATAAAAAATTGGGTACTGACCAGTATTATGATTGACAGAAAAATTATTTGAAGGGGTTGGAAGTCAGATGGAGTGCCATAATTTCCAGAGTGGTGTGCAGAGATGGGGAGAGTGGCAGCTTTCGAGGAGGTGGCAGGTAGAAGGCTGGGGTTTGGGTACTTTTTTGTCAGAAAGTGGGGTAGTTATTTGGCGGTTTTGGGGGACTCTCTTGGAAGGGATGGGGAGAGAGAAGTCTAGTTTAATTATGTATGTTTATTATATATATATATATATATATATATATATATATTGTGTGTGTGGATTATTTTATGTGATCACAGGGGTGTTCGTTGGGGGTTAGGATGGGTTTGGTGATTGGGGAGGGATATTAGTGGGGGATAAATGTTAAATGTTGATTTGGTGTGTCTGTGTTGTTTTTCTCTGTTGTGTTTTTTTTTAATCAATTAAAAATAATAGCTACATTACTCAAATGTGGTTTGTTTGCATTCAGAAGGCATGATAAAATGGCTTTGAGAACATATAGTTCTTGACTTTTTTCACATATGCGATCTTGAGGCAATCAAAAAGTAAAAAAATAAAAGTAATCTGATTACATTATTTTCTTATTGAGGTAACTGGATTTAGTTAATAATTAAATTTTTTAATAAGTAACCAGTAGCATTCATAGGTTTATTTTCTAAAAAACTGGCAATACTGTATCTGTGGCACTATAAAAAATTCCTGTTTGTTTTGAGCGGCCCTCCAGCCTGACACAACAACATTGACTCAACCAATGACATAAGTTTGGGGGCAGAGCTATCAGTTTGATCAACAGAAGACAGGGGAAGCAGTCAAAAGGCTGTTAAAAAAAAAAACAAAGTTTTTATTTGTTTTTATTTTTGTTCCATGGTGTTAGGAGTGCACAAATGACACACTTCAGCTTTAAAACTATTGCAGAAATTAAAGGGCAAAGATCTGTTAAATTTTCTTGAATTACCACTTACCTTGACGAAATCAGTGTAATACAATGACGCTTGATGGATAAATTGTTGCCTGGCCTAATTTGTAAAATATTTAACATGTCATGAACATGTCAGAGTTATGAGAAATAATTCTGACATAATTTCAGCAAATATGAAAGGTTTCTCCAACTTTCCTTTGAGTCTTGCTTTACATGTCAGTTAAACATATTCAAATGTATGATATCTAATCAAACCCCCTACTCTTATCTTTGTTTTCCTCAGTCTGAAACCATGCCTCTCTCAGGAACACCAGCCCCACCCAACAAGAGGAAAAAGCTTTCCAAGATCATTACTGACCTGTCACACGTAACCCAGGATGGTAAGACATTTGTGCTCGACCTTGATGCATATTAATTAATGTAATATCATACTGTACATCTAATCAAGAACACCATTCATTATACGCACCATTCATGCAGGATTTTTGAATCTTTGCTAAGAATAACATATCCTCTTGACTATGATATTGAGCTCGGAGACTAACAGATTCTGGCTTTTCTTATATCTTTTATCTTATATTATAAGATTTTCTTCATATGCATTTTGTGGTGCTGCATATAATTAAAGAGTGTGTTTGTTTAGCCTTCCAGAGTCTGATAGGTTGAAAGGTGTCTTTGAAAGATGTCATAAAATAGATTAGAGGTTATGACAATGCCAAAACACAGACAGTATCCAGCCTGGTCCAGCCATTGTGTCAGCAGCCAGTCAGAGAGACAGACAGAAAAGTACAAAAGTTATTTATGTCACTTTCAAGCTGTTAATTGGGAAATTTTCTACATTTCATGGCCTGTCATTAAGGTTTCAAGTGTCTGGATTGAATATGTCTTAATGAGAAGTAATATCATTGCCACAACATTTATTTTGTAGATTTCACAGCCAAAATGCCAGCTGTCTCTCTATTAATTACTGGACTATCTCTCCCTTCTCTTCACCATTATTATCATAGGACTCATATTCCTTTGAAAAAATATTACATAAGAGTCTCCGGTGGAAAAGAAAAATTATTTCCGAGTTATTTTTCAGCTTTTGAATGGGAGCAAAAACTGTTGTTGTGGGAGAACAGAAATATACACTAGTCTTTGGAGAGTGCTGTTAATATTTTATCTGAGAGATTCCTGTGATCCTGACATTTATGTCAGTATTTTTACTAACTATGCTAATCTGTCATTAATGAAGCAATGACACAGTCAGTTATTCCATGTTAAGCAGTCAGTGATGTTATAGCTAATACAGAAATAGTCCTAATAAGTTTCAGTTGCAATTTGTATTTACTTGATCACTGTCATCAGCATTTCCAGGGAACTGTGGATTGTTTTCCAGCAAAACAGTGGGTGGCAGGATGACGACTAGCTATTTGGTTACTGTTATGATTACAATGTAGAAAAATAGATACATCTGAATATGAATACTGAGCACGTATGACCTCTGCGCAAGAGAACCCGGGAGATATTTCTCTTTCAAAGTACAGAATAGTCTCTTCATATTAATAATATGATGCACAGTTATACTGTTGTACAACTAGTGCATTATCAGCACTATGATGTTATAGCCTCTCAGTTCTCTTTCTGTTGTCTCAAAGCATTTACATTTTTGGGATTGTTGACCCAGAAATGAAAATTCTCTCATTATTTAATCACCCTCATGATATCTCAGGTGTGTATGACTTTCTTTCTTCACCAGAAAACATTTGAAAAAAAAATTAAAAAATATCTTAGCTCAGTAGGTCCTTAAAATGCAAGTGAATGGAGATTTCTCTTCTGAAGCTCCAAAAATCACAGACAGTCAGCATAAGCGGTTAAATTAATGTCTTCTATAGTGACATGATCACTTTTGGTACGAGAAAAGATCAAGTTTCAAGGTCTTTTCAACTTTAATCAAATGTGAGGGTAAGCTTCACAAGAGAGTGGAGTCCAAGTGGTCTCTCGTGTGATGTATTTGCGTTGCCATGATACCGATGTAATCTGGTAATCTGTAATCTGACATTCTCGACTCGGTGAGACATCCAGGATAAGCACAGAAACACACATTGGGAGTAAAGAAACAGATAAATACAGATCTAAACCAAAACCAACCAAGCTACTGTGCAGCGTTTCTCCTTCTCACTTGTAAACAGGGCTGCTCTTCCGGCTGTGTCGCATGCATGTTTCAAATGCCAATGCAGTTACTGCTTCTGATCGGAACCATGATTTGGAGTTTAAATAAAGTACTTAAATATTTATCTTTTTCACACCAAAAGTGATCGTGTTGCTTTAGACGACATTAATTTAAAAGCTGGTGTCATATGGATAACATTTATGCTGACTCTCTATCATTTTTGTCTGTTTCCATTCACTTCAAGATATTTTTCTATTTTTCTTCAAATGTGTTGTGGTGAAGAAAGAAAGTCATATACACCTGGGATATCAGAGGGTGAGTAAATAATGAGAGAATTTTCATTTTTGGGTGAACTATCCCTTTAAGTCTCTGCACTAACTTTTCTGGATCTGTATTTTGGCACTGTTCAAGTTCTTGTATTGCTTTTGTTTGCAGTGTTTTTTTACTTGAACACACTTTGGATAGAAGTATCTGCTAAATTAAAATATATATGAAATATTTAATGATGCCGATTATACTTTACATTAACATGAATAAATTACATTTAATAGTAATTCCACCAACAAATGATTTAAGCAATAGCACATATGCAAGAGCGCTTTTGTTCTGTATAAGCATGTCTCACAGGTTATCACTGTCTTGCTGATATATGATATATAAGGAACAACAGCACGATTGTGGGTGTGATATTGTTTTTAGACAACTGTTCAACATATAAGTGAATAACAGAGAATAACTTACGTTTCAGACAAAAATTGACCAGTTAGTTTGCATATTTCTAATCTGCCAGCAAAAATATTTCCAAAAGAATCCAAAGAATCAAGCAAAACTCCACTCTCTGCACTGCATTCAACACTCAGTATTGAATTACTGGCATTTAATTTGTAAAAAAAAAGTCTGTGTTTTTGAATGAATCTTTTAAATGTAATTGTCCTTGTTCACTTGCATTGTTTGAGTGGTGAATGACTGTGAATGACTCGAATCGGTTGAGACATAAAATACACTCATTTGTTGCCACCAACTGCCGTAAATATGAGATGGAATTGGACACTAAACAAATCATTGAATGAAATCAAAATGAACTATGAATCAAAATCCCCACCAATATTTGGAAAGACACGAACACAGAGAAGCAAGGTGATACAAATAGTGAAGCCACCTAGTGCTGTTGGACTGTAGCCTATATAAGCACTCTTGGAATGCTGCTCATTCAGAAAGATTTGAGGACTGGAACTAACTGTTGTATAACACTTACTAATTATTACTCATTCTTTTTAGAGTACGATTCAGAGCCTGAGGCCTCAGAGTTTGATTTGGGGAAAAAGATCAGGGTACCCAAGGATATCATGCTGGAAGAACTATCCCTGATGAAGAACAAAGGCTCCAAGATGTTCAGGATGAGACAGATTCGTGTGGAGAGGTTTATCTATGAAAACAACCCTGACCTCTTTAGTAGTGAATCCATGGTAAGGAATGTGAAGAGCTCAATACAGTTATCAATAAACTTCTGTGTATCGGTTTTCAGGTGACATATTCTTTGCATCAAGGCCATATCCACACTAATCAGTTTAAGTTTGAAAACTCAGTTTTCCTTTATCTAACATCACCTTTTTCTAAAGTAAAGGGTTATGGTGAGCATTTTTGAAAGTCTTAATTTATGGTGGAGGAAAACACCATTCTAGCTTAATATGCCAAAATGGTTGTTTTCAAACAAAACATGTTAGTGCGGATGTGATCTAGGTCCAGAGACTAGCCACTTCGATTAAAATGAATGGGTGAAATTGGAACACCCAACCAAGAAGCTCTAGCGCCCAACAGTTGTAGAAAGGCAGTCCCATCTTACAAGTAAAAGAGCCAATCACCTTTTAGATACAGACATCACCTGTCAATCATCTTGAGAACGTGCATGCGCATTAGTTATATAAGCTGGGGAAATTATGTTTTATATGTTTAAACAAACAGAAGAGATAAATAAGCACAATTTATGATACCAGCATTGTCTTACTAATTTGAAATATGTTCTTTAAACGTAATCTTGACCTACCATTTTGAGATTTCGGTGTTCCCCCATTCAAGTAAATATGAGCTGCACTGACAGGACTGGAAATAGTCTCCCTGGAGCATTCCAAAATGGCTGACATTGGACTGATTTGCTAGAAAGTTCTAAATGTATTCTATGTAAATATTCTACATTTTATTATCATTATATGTTCTACATTTTATAATCAGAATCATTCCTAATTTTAAAATACCACTGATTTTGTTATTCTGCTTATTATCTCTTTACTGATCTGTGCATAAAGGATAATCTCCAGAAGTTTGTGCCCAGTCTGGGGGGCCAGATGATGGATGTTGGTGGCCATCTGATTGGTGGACAGATAGCTAGCCAGGCTGGTGGTGCCGGCCAAGCACCAGTGCCTCCTCCTAAACCAGGAAGCTATGGCAAGGGAATAGGAGATGGGCTGGCAGAAGGTGGGCTCACTGGAGGTGCTGCTGGGGCAGCAGGGGCTGGAGCAGGAGCCGGGGTGAAGGATGGTGTGTCAGAAAATGCCTCACAGAGTGAGTAGGAACCCTGTTGGAGACCTTCAAACACTAGCCAGTTCAGCCACACTAAACTGCCTTTGAGACTTAGGATGAAAATAGTGTTAACGATTTTGTTGATCTCTACTTATAGGTTTTCATGTGTATGTGCATGATTGATCAATTTATATCAGTTTATATTTCTCAACAGGGGGGGGAAGTGCTAATGCTGCTTCAGCTATAAAAGGGTCTGAATATGTGAAGACATATACTTCGCCTTGGGAACGAGCGATGAAGGGCAATGAAGATCTTCTGGCCACAATGAAGTCTCAAATGCCAGGACCCTGTTCTTCTAAGGAGCTGCACAAATATAAGAGCTTCAACAGGTGCCTCATTGCACTTGCATTACATATTTTGGAGCCTCTCCTTTATTACAATGGCTGTAGACCATTTCAAACATGTAAAAATAACAAAGGAAGTACAACACAACTATTACTGAAGGATCCTTTAAATAAGGGTCTGAGTTAACACTTATCCAGATGTGTTTTTGATACTGATAGACTACACAAGAAAGGCAATTAAATTGTGTCGTAGTTCAGATGCTCACAGTTATTTCCTCAGTGCAGAGCATATTTCTATACCAGAAATAGTTGTGTGCTACAGTTGTTTGTACTACTTGTATCTAGCCATCTCGCTTCACTGCTGTGGTTCATGCGTCCATTTTCTGTAGCTTTTTTTGAGGTCTAAACACTTTAATTTCCACTAGTTCCTGGCAACAAGGGAGCATCCAGCCACCGATCAACATGGTCCATGTTTTAATAGTTACATTTTATGACAATCGTGTTAGCGTTAGTAACGTTAATCATTTTAAAGTCACTATAAATGAATGAGGGTCCATTACATTCAAAAGTGATCATCCTTATACCCTATTCCCTTCAAAGACTTTACCATCCACTGTGAGAGCTTTGAAAGGCTAAAATGTGTAGGGCTCAAAAATAAGGGTCAGAACCCCCTTTATTGGGAACAATAAATGAAAATTAATTTTCATTGAAGCGATCTTGCAGAATAACTATCATGATTGTTCTCCCTTCAAAGTGCCCTTTGTAGGGTGATTAATGCAGTTGGGAGTCTGAGATCTACAACTAGCAGGAATTGTTCAAGGAACAAAAATATGTCACTTTCTTAAACCTTATTGAAACGGTCTTTAATTGTACATTTTAAAAAAAATCTTGTTCTTTTTTGTCTTCATTACCCCTCTCACAAACTGTGCAGGAGTGCTATACCCTATGGGGGCTTTGAGAAGGCCTCTCAGCTGATGACCTTCCAGCTGCCAGACATCGAGGTGGCAACTGAGGAGTCTGAACCGGCAGTGGTGTACCAGCATGACATAAGCTCAAGGCCCTCATTTAATCGCACACCCATTGGCTGGGGAGGTAGCATTGAACCAGGCAGTATTCACATGGAGTTGGATACTATACCATTTGATGGGGAGACAGATGACCTGTGAAGCTACATCCCTTCAAAACAACCTTTATCTAATTTATGTCTGCCCTAATTAACCTGCACTCTAAAACACACACACACACACACACACACACACACACACACACACACACACACACACACACACACACACACGACAAAACATACACATAGTCACCTGTGTAGCTTGTGTCCTGTACAATATTCAGAATATTTTCCCCACAAAATTGTAACAATCTGTAGAACTGTCAGGGTGCTATTCAAAATGTACAATGTGAACGGAAAACCTATCATAATGTACACATTTAGCTTTAATCTATATCTGCATCTAAATGTGGACTTTTTACAAATAAATATGTATGTCTTTGCAGAGGAAATTATGCATGAGCCATATACTTTTGAATTATAAAATGTATCAGTTGGAGATGGAATGAGATTGAAGTTTTGCTTTGCTTCTTACTTTGTCAGCATGTTGCACTTTATAGGTAGAAAAATGAGCAATAGGCTACTTTTATCCAGACAGAAGACTGCTTGACACACAGTTTTTTCTGCCACTAAAATACAACCGTGCAATCTACAGCCTTCTTTGTAAAAACATATGAGCTCATACAATTTGTTACAGTGTAATTACTCATAATTATAGTTTTCCAGTGGGCTATTTACAGTGTAAAACACAAATCACAATGAACTTGTCACAACAAACAAATCTACTTAAATCAGGTGTCAAAAATAAAAATAAACTAAACTGTTGTGTTTACTCTAGCACATGCCCATTCTTTAACAAACTATTTATAGCATATATTGGTGTGGTCTTTTGTGACAATTTAAATGAGAAAGAAGTGGGCCATTTAAGGAAAACTTGCTTGTATTTTATGCAACTTCTGCAAACCACAGCCAGCCAGATGTCTGCAATAGTTCATAAGGACTTTTTACCTACAGGTGAAATCAAATTCTTTGAAAAGAGTCCAGGCTGCCACTGAATTTACAGAACATAGTCAGTCTCACTCTCACACTCCATCGACACCTGAGACGCCAAACATCGCGAGAGTTGGTTTCATTGGCTGCAGCACACAGTGACGCTGATGGATATTTAAGGTTTAGCGGCAGAAAATAACAGATTTTGTCCTGAAGACCAGCCAGGGGGAGGAAGAACAGGGCAAGGTAAGCAAACCACAATTTACTATCTTGTAGGGAGAAGGCAGCATCGGTTCCCCAGATGTTAAACAGTGGGTGAGGAGACGTTGCGCTCTGTAAGTTGTGAAGTTAAGACGTAGCTTCTCTTCCACATGCATGTGCTGCTGAAGAAATGCGAGTGACGCTAGTAAACAAACAAACATAGGGATGCTTGGCTGACAGAAACGATGGTTTTATTCCTTTACTCACCTGAGTATTCCAAACTGGCGCTTTCTTGTTTGTTATGGTTCTTCACGATGGTTGTATTATATTACAGTCACATTGTGAAGGAGACTCGACATCTCACATGCTCTAATGTGCTGACGAAGCTGTGCACACTGGTAGTTGTGGCGCGCACAACGCAACTGCGTACCTAGAACTTCGCCACGTAGAAGATTGATTCGATGTACGAATGTATTCATTCATATCGCGTTACTATTTTATTTATTGATGATAAAATACAATAGGGATATTATCTATTTTGGAAGTGATATTGTCTGGCTCCGTTGCACTGCGTTTTAACTTACGCAGCACGAGACCATATGCTCATTCTCACCATTTCAATGACGTAGCGGTCTTTTCAATACAGTTGATGGTCGTCTAGACGCCAATATCATCTGTTGGTGTTTCAGTGGCTGTGTAGGTAAGAAAGACTCTAAAAGGAGAATGAATCAATCAGTCCGTATTTATATTTCTTCAAAAATGACCCTTTATGTTTCATGACATTTGGTTTGGTGTTGTACTGTCTGCAGTCACATCTGATTTGAGATGATTTATTCCTATCATCACCTGCTGTTCAGGGAAAATGACAAGATAATAAAATGTTAATAGCATTCATAAACCTTGAGTGAAAATGTCTCAATGCATGCAAACATATTAAGGGAACTCTTCGAAGCAACTCTGCATTCCAAAAGTATTCTTTTTCATTTGTTGTTTCCCCATCCTAGATATAACACAATTCACATTTTTAGAATGATTGGAATTTAATAAGCTAGTCATTGTCATGCACAAGCATCAGTCAGTCCTCAGTGCAATGGTATGTTATGTAAACAAGGTGACAGCATCTTTATTAATGCAGAGAAGAGGAGCGAACAAAACAGACACCACTCCATACCAGTTTTCTCCTTATGTGTTCACATCACCCCCTCCTTTATCCATTTCTCTGTGAAAAGTAAATAAGAGCCCTGGCATGCATGCAAAAGAAGGTTACTAATTGTTATGTAAAATTGAGAGATGAATACATTAACATATTGATGGTCAGCCCACAAGGGCCTATGCTCCCATGTATTCATCAGCGGATAGAGCCTTCAGTCAGGTTAATTGGTTGGGGGTGTATGAGATTCCTGTAAATTTCACAACATGCTTTTAAGGGCTTAAGACAGGAAGGGACAGGAAAGCCCTTGAGGATAACTTTTATTAAACTTCTCAGGATAGAGGAACATTGGAGCTGAGTGGGGGACATTCATGTGTTAATCAAATCTTTGTCTTCATTTGATATCAGCCAAGGTCTTTTCCTTGTGAGGGCAGTTTTCCTACTTCATCGAGATAAAGCTCCAGCAGAGACAAAACATTTCTAATTTTGTTGAGAAAGCGACATAAGTTTTCTGTATACAACATCTCTTGCCATTTTCTAATACACAGTATGTCTTTGTCATTTTACAAGGAGTGGCTCATGGTTTTCCATTTTCAGCCATATTTCTTTCTTAATATTAATCGAGAAATTAATTCATTATGTAATAGTATATGAAGCCGCAAGTCTCGTGGGCATACTCTGCATCAGGTCTTTTAAGTAACATTGAGCCTTTAAAGTACACTCTGTGAAATTACTTGCAGTGAATTTGAACACTGAAGCTGTTATGAAGTTATGATGTTTGCCGGATACAATCATGATAACAAGATGTAAGAAGACTTCATTTGTTCTGCGATTCCAAAAACTGGTTGACATTGTTTTGAATGGGCATCTGTGAGTCATTGAATAGGATTTTTTATTTCTTTTTCACTCCCTTCCATCCTCTCTATTTTTCTCATCTCCTCACCCTGTCTTCCCCTTCCATCTGTTTCTACTTAAATATCTGTGTGTATTATTGAAAAAGCTTGAGTCGCAGACATTCCTTGAAAACCATGAAATGTCTGTATATCCATGAAGGCATGGAGTTGCGGGCTGCCGTAAAGAAGTCTACACCCTTAAAACATAAGCCACCCAATCCATTTCTAAAAATGAGAGGCTGTTTCCTAGAGACTTTGCTTGACTAAATATGACTACTTTTCTGCTGATATGAGAAGAACAGAATAACCCAAATGATTTTGATCCAGACAGACGTTAAATGAAAAACACAATATCCACATTCTTATCTCTGGCATAATAATTTCATGGTTGACCTCATAGCGTTTATAGATGATAAAGAATAGAGACCATTCAGTGGCCAAGTTCAGATGCAGAAATGCACTCGGAGATAGAAATTATGAGAAATGCACCCATTTGGAACATCAGACTATTTTTAACCCTCCCCCAGAATTCCCATGGGAGCAGAACACAACACATTTGTGAATGACTATTTGCGTTCAGCCAGTAGCACTGTGCGTGTACTATACAGGCCACCCGGGGAGACACAGTGCACATATTGACGGATGCAGTTGAGCAATCCTAATTTAACCCCACAACCACTCGAATCCCATCAAGCCTCTGTTTGGGGACACTTTTGTCATGAAGTGACAATGTAAATAGGTCAGCCATGATGGTAGTTATTGGTTTGAGGTTGGATTTGAATTCATATGCTGATGATAAACCTTCTTCACTCCTGGATATTGTGTCATCTATAGGCCAGTCTCACAAAAATCTACAAAAGTTAGGCTCTAGATTCTTATGAGTTTGATTGCTTATCTAACTACTATGAAAGCATATGATAAAGCTTGACTTTATATTGTAAATGTAAATATGAATGAAGATGAAGATTACAGATGACAGGTTCTTAACGTTTGAATGTTGTAATAATGGTTGTAATAATGTAATTGGCAAAGCTCTAAGAAAGGCTTAGCTGTTAATAACAGATTTTCAGGACAAATTAGTAATGAAATTAGACCGTACATCCTTTCATTGCCCATCCAGGCAACAACACCACTTTATTATGGTAAAGAGGATTATAACCATAAATGCCCCATATGGGCTTTAGTGGTGTTTCTGGCTATGAATAAACTTTTAATTGCAAACTTTGAATAACATAGGTATCTTGGGTTTTATCTTGTAGCTTCCATAAAGCAATGTTTATGAAATATCCAATGTGACATTTTGGGATGTTTCAACCAGTGTCCAAATTTAAGTTTTACGTTAAGGGGCAATATTTGCCCCTGGTTTTGATTTTCATGTTTTTTTTTTTTTCATTTTTCATTTTTGAGGGCATAATTTTTTCTAACAATTTAAAGCAAACTGTGTCTCATTTTATATTAAATATGTCAATTAAATCAATTCATTAATACAAATTTTGAAGTTTGAGAATGTATTACCTCTAACCTTAATAATTAACCAATGAATCAACCCATTTTTATGCCATAATATGCATAGGACTGTATTTGAATATTAAGAACTATATCAAATGTTACAAATAAAAAACAGAATAAAGCATTACAAGGGTATTTTTTTGGTATTCGGAGGCAATGGTTTTTGTGTTTTTCATTCATTTATTAATTTTTGTTTGCATTTTTACCCCAAGCCCCCCTTAATTTCAGACCCTGGCTGTGTGTGGCTGTGATTCTTCTTTTTTTTTAATGAATCAATCCTAAAGCATTTTTATAAAATTTTGTATATCAATTATATTTGAGTTTTTATACTTTTTAAAT
The DNA here is from genome assembly GCA_032164185.1 of Moxostoma hubbsi. Taxonomy (NCBI): domain Eukaryota; kingdom Metazoa; phylum Chordata; class Actinopteri; order Cypriniformes; family Catostomidae; genus Moxostoma; species Moxostoma hubbsi. The sequence goes on along the minus strand of JAVLUX010000021.1, from coordinate 21,752,417 downwards.
ATTTGTTTTTCTGGCTCTGTGTTATCTGTCTCTATGTTAACTGCCTCAAACCATATTTTCTAAAAGATCATGTTGAACCACATTGTTTGGCATTGGCTCACATGATCAGGGTCTGTCTAAACAGATAATGTTCATTATCTGTTTAGATAGTAGACAGTCACATGTTTTTCTGCGGTACCTTGTCTGTCCCTTTAAAGATTTAATAGGCAGGAAGGTAGGAGGAGCTTCCTAAGGAAACAGGTGTGTGCTGATAGGGATGATGTCATTGTTTCAGTGTCACCTGGAAAAACCTGCATGACTGTCAGTGAAACGTGCACATTACAGCTGCTCACGACCATATCACAGATGTCTGTCAGACAGGTGCTTTAAGTACACTGAAACATTATAAAGCTTCGTAAAAAAATCTTTTGTCATCCTGAGGGATTGTTTTACAGTTTCTGCTTACCAGATGCTGAGAGGTGAGACTGCTGTGTTTTAAACGTTTAAAAAATGGCTTTACCTCTGGTTAAAGAGGAAATTTTAGTGTTCTTTTTGATGATAACGCAGTATACTTTCAGGTCTAGACTATAGGTGGACATGATGATAAATTAACAGTTGCAGTCGACACTGTCAGTGCTGGCAGGAGAATTTGTCTCATTTCATAGCTTTATTTTATTTACACTTTAGTTCATGCTATAAAGCCATGCATTCTCTTTGCACAGACCTGTATTGAATACCATGAGCTTTTACAGTAAGACAGATGATACATACTGAATCTATGAAATGAATCTTCAACAGGAAATTAATAAAATATATTAGGACTCAGTAATATGAAATGAAAACAGGTGAAGAAGAGAACAATAAATTCCAACAGTGATTACCTTTTATAAGTGGTGTAGTATTTGTAGAGCAGATTTAGTCTTATTTTTCTGTAAAATGCTTATTGTGGGATATGTTGTGATTTTCTCCATCTTGTGTTATCCCTATACTGTGCTTGAGTTGTGGTTTGTTTAATTCTCAAAGGGTTATGTGTTTTTTTCCTGTGTAGACTGCAGCTGTACAGTAGGGCTGTGTATTGAAACAGATTTTCTGATTCCAAGGCACAAGCTCTCGATTAGATTATGATTTTCATTTGATGCGGTATTATTGATTCATATGGGAATATTTCAGTTATAATGTCCATTTTGCCTACATATGAAAGACATTATCTGTAAGTTAATGCTGTTAATTATATAGGGGAGATATAGCTTTTAAATCTTTTTCATCATTTGGTCACATTTTAATTTTTGAAAAAATGAACAACTCCATGTATTCCATCAAAATGTATATGTATTATATTGCATATATTAAACGCTGATCAGTCACAACATTAAAACTACTGACAGGTGAAGTGAATAATATTTATTATCTTGTTACCATGGCACCTGTTAAGGGGTGGGATATATTATTTCATTTAATTTATTTAAAGCACTATTCAACTAAACTTGTAGACCAAAGTGCTGAACAATCAACATAAATAATATAACACAAAAAACAAAATACAATTAAAAGCACAACACTCCAGACTCTGCTACTTAAAAGCCCAAGAAAACAAGTACGTTTTAAAGTAGCGGTGGCGGCTCTAATTTCATGTGGTAAGCTGTTCCACAGCCTTGGTGACAGCAAGTGAACCATCAGTTCTTGAATTGCATGTGTTGGAAGCAGGAAAAATGGGCAAGCATAAGGATCTGCGCAACTTTGACGAGGGCCGAATTGTGATGGCTAGACTACTGGATCAGAGCTTCTCCAAAATGGCAGGTCATATGCAGCGGTTAGTACCTACCAAAAGTGCTCCAAGGAAGGACAACCGGTGAACCGGTGACAGGGTCATGGGCGCCCAAGGCTCATTGATGCGTGTGGGGAGGGAAGGCTAGCCTGTCTAATCCAAACCCACAGAAGAGCTACTGTAGCACAAATTGGCGAAAAACTGAATGCTGACCATGATAGAAAGGTGTCTGAAAACACAGTGCACCGCAGCTGGCTGCGGATGGGGCTGCGTAGATGCAGACTGGTCAGAATGCCCATGCTGACCCCCATCCATCACGAAAGTGCCTACAATGGGCACGTGAGCGTAGGAACTAGACCATGGAACAGTGGAAGTAGGTGGCCTGGTCGGATGAATCACCTTTTCTTTTAGTGTGCTTTCACACTTGGTTCAATTGCTTGGACTGAACCTGAGTTTGTTTTCATGCTCTGCCCCTGCTGGTCTCTGTTCATTGGAACCCAATGTGGTCTTCTGCTGTTGTAGCCCTTTTGCCTCAAGGTTCGACATGTTGTGCATTCTGAGATGCTGTTTTGCTCACTACAATTGTACAGATGGGTTACCGTAACCTTTCTGTCAACTCGAACCAGTCTGGCCATTCTCTGTTGATCTCTGACATCAACAAGGAAGGCATTTTTGTAATAGAGCTGCAGCTCACTGGATGTTTTTTTTAATGTATTTTCACACATTCTCTACCAGTGGTTCCCAAAGTGCGAGATATGCCCACATTCGGAGTTACGAGGGGCGTGGAGATGGTGGGATTGAAGGAGAAGTCCATAAAAAAGCTTGCTATATTATTATTATTATTATTTAACATAAACATTTAAAGCATGCTTCCATCCATTTAAGTGTCAGTTGTGCAAGTGATTGATATAATTTAGATCAGGTGTGGACTGTCCATAGGAAAAACCAGTACTTTCCCCGAACTGGTCAGTGGTAAGCTACAACGTGCAGCCTCATTATGCCGAATGGGCCGCGAAGTGGCGATGCGATTTGCCGAATTTTCTATTAGTAAAGTGGGGCTTGACTGAAAAAGTTTGGAACCACTGCTTTATACAATCTAGAGACTGTTGCTTGTGAAGATCCCAGGAGATCAGCAGTTACAGAAATACTTACAGAAAAGTTATGGACTTTTTTGGAATTATAACGTATTTATTAAGCCTTTATTGGTTGATTGCTTATTCTTGCTTTAAAGCCCCTTTATATTTGCTTTTGTCATAATGAATTTCTTGGCTAAAACAAAACATCAACAGCTAGTATGATGAAAAATACATCCTTTTATAGGTTCACAGGTGAATGTGCGGCTTGCGTGTATGAAATACATGTAGAATGCATATAGTATTTCAACAAAGCAGGGAAGGTTAAGGTTAGGTTTAGGGGTTGGTGTAGGGTGTTTGTAGAACTCAATAAACACAATAAACATGCTGTGATGGCTCTTTACTGAATTGTAGTATTTAATAAGGGGTGAAAATAGCATGTAACACTATTTTCCCTTAGTGCAAATAGGATGCTTTTTGTTGCTACAGCATTTACACTAAGCATCAAAAGTCTCTGCCTTCTATATTTATTTTATACTTATAAGTTGCACATCACATAGTGTAATGATAACCTTTAAATTATGTATTTTGCATTTTACTAGCTATTGGTATCTTTTTTTTTTTAACCCAATAAGTTAATTGTTTGGAAATAAAAGTAAAGGGGCTTTTAGGCAAGGGTTAGAAATCAATGAACAAAGGCCTAATAAATACCTTATAATTCCAAACAAGTTGGTAACTAGTCCATTTATTAGTCATTAATTACTGTCTAATTTCTGATCCCTAAAATGACGTTTTACGAGAGTATTGGTAAATGAGCGTATAACATAGAGTTGACTCGATTGGCTATGAGGACCTCATTCGTGGTTAAAATGACATTTAAATTTTTTTGTTGTTTTTGAACTACTGACTGTAAAAAAACAAAGGTTACTAAAAAAAGACAATATTCAATGACAAATGTATTGTGTGTATCTCATCTTTAGATACACATTACATGGAACAAGTGAAACCAAACTTTTACCCTCAACACGAAGTGGAAGGCTCTCGCTGCTAAACTTCTTTACCACTATACTTTTCAATCACTCGTCAGTGAAATCTGAGAGTCACAGATTTTTTAGTCACACATGCGAGTGATTTATGTTGCACATAGAGTAAATAATTCATCTTGGGATTTAAGAATCGAAATGGAGTGTTTAAATGAAGAATTTGATGCATCGGAAAATCTGTATTGTACCCAGTCCTACTGAATAGCATTTGTTGTTAATCTGTTTATATTCCATTTATGTGCAATGGGGATGTCTTGGAACGGCAGCCTCATCTCATTTTGGAATAGGATGTTGTAGAACCTGTTTGGTTTGTTCTGCGCAAACGTCTAAAAAGATCACAGACGACTCAAAATGCCAATTTATGCTTGGCACCATCTTGCAATTCCACTTCCTCAAACATGCCCATGGGAAGCTTGAGAATGAGCTCTTATATTCTTGGAGACAAAATGTGTATTAAATACCATATACAGTATACATATCAGAAATGTCCATCATCATGGTTTAAAGTGCTTCTGATGTTCATGCTTTGGTATGGTCAAAGCTTTTTCATGTGTCAACACATCAGTCTGTTTGTCAGAAAGAAAAGCCTTTAACATCTGCCAATATAAAGTTCATTGTGGACTGGCCCTCCCTCCCTTCCTTCCTTTGTGTGCGGTCACTGAATACCAACTCTTCAGACTAGCTCGCTGTAAAAAAAAACATTGTATACTCTTCATTATCACAGGATGGAAAAATAGGGAAAGTCTGCGTACAAAATTAATAATTTTATCTTTGATCATATTTGGTAATGTTGTGACTAAAACGTAATACATTACATTTGAGTTGTTTTGCAAAAGTAGATTAGCACAGCAATTTGATCATCTTTCTTTTCATTCTTAAATTTACTGGTAAATAGTAGGCTTATTAGTTTGAACACATATTCCTGATCAGTTTTTGGTGTATAACGGAAATAATTTATTTAGCTGTGAGTGACACCTTAGTCCACCTCCTCTTCATATGTTTTTAATCATGAGTGTTGATGGGAGTTGCTGGACTTGAGGCTAAACTGTTCTTATGACCTTGTTAATTATCTCTTGGTAGAGGGAGTAACTTGTCCCACACCATGTTATTTTTATTCAATCAGTAGTCAGTCTGTTAACAGTTTTCCTGCCAAGATGTATGAGAATGAATCTTTCTTGTGTGTTTAGTTGAATTTCACAAAATGTATTAGCATTTTATTGCAAATAATTTTATTTAGAGAAGTGTAAGACTGACTAACGTTAATTTAGAAAATCCTACACTTCATTAAATGTGGATCTTTGAGGTAAACATACATCCATAATATATACAAATTGATTTTTGACTTCTAGGTCACAAACCTACAGTGGCCCAGGGGTGCCCAACACACAAAATTAGCAAAACAAACATAAGTTATGTTGTGTTATGGCTTAATTTTGTTGCGTTGTGGCTTATTTCCATTGTGTTGTGGAATTTCTGTTGTGTATGAAATTCCGTTATATATTGAATTATTGTTATATGAGGGGCTTTCTCAGCAAATATTTGTATATGCGATTAATCACGATTAATTATTCGGGACACCATGTAATTAATTCCATTAAAAATTTTAATCAATTGACAGCCCTAGTTATTACCAGTGCTGGGTAGATTACTTCTAAATTGTTATTTGGTATTGATAACAAATTACAAGTCTAAAATTGTAATCGGAAACGTAATCTCGTGTATCTCTTGTTTTAGGTTAATTTGACTTAGGACTTTTTCAGACTGCCACTAAAAATCAGATTTTTTGCATATCCAGATTGTGTCCAGATGAGTTTTTGAATGTCTGAAAAAACTTGCTGAGTTTTTCTTGTACGACGGAGGAGTTCTGCACCGTGACTGGACAGGGTGCTTATTTCGAGAGTGAGATGATGCACCTCCATTTTCCTCGCATCTGTTTTGAAAGCATTGTCACTTGGGTACGCCTACGTCGTTTCCAAAGCAACCCATGCAGATAGGATGGTTATGTCTGAATGAGCAAATCCGATTTCATCACTTGAAATTAATAGTGCGGACAGTCTGCCTGAAAAGATCTGATTTGAGAAAAAATCTGATTTGCCTGCAGTCTGAACATAGCCTTAGTTGATGTTTATTTGATGTCACATGCCATCTTGCACCATTTTGACATAAAAATACAAAGAGGAAGAAAATATATTCTTTCCTTTTAACCAATAAAAAGAAGATTGGAAGACTTACCAAACTGATATAAGTGTCAGACATTTTTGACGTTTTTGTATTGTATACAAATGTATTCTTTTTTAAGATTAAAAAAGAAGAATTAGGGGGGTCAATAAATTATGAACAATTTACTGCTGTTGCCTGATTGATTATTATGTAATCATGTAATCCATAAAAATGTAACTGTAATATGATTACGAGTATGCTACTTTAAAATGCAATGCAATCTAATTACAAGTACTTAATTTTGTGATCCAGATTACATGTAGTCCATTACTACCCAGCACTGGATATTACTACACATGTGCAGCACATTGGCTACTAACTGCTCAAGATTCACTGGCATAAACTTTTGCATATCAGCTCAAACCGTTGGTCAGGTCAGCTGCAGATCAAACAGACCACACTAACAGGCTTTGGCACAAATAAGAGAGAGCTTTTGTGGGATGTAAAACCTATTTTTTTCCCCACAATACATACACACTAACATGACAATGGTATGAGAATTTGTTGAAATGAAACACAGCATTTGGATTATTATGATGATGATATGCAGATGAATTGCTGTTAAGGTGTGACAGGAGTTCACGACTTATTTCCAGGTGAGGTAACTACTTTTTGAGGTGTTTGTTTATAATCCCTAGTTAAAAGATTTGTTATTCTCTGATATCTCAAATGATTTTGGCCATTGCCAACAGCTGAATATTAAAAAGCATGCTACCCTTGCATAGTAACGGCACATAAGCTAGTTCAGATGTGACTGGAGTGCTGAATGACCAACAGGCTAAAATTGCCTTATGGTTGCAATTGTGTTTTCAGCCCCTTTCTATGCTGTGGAGAGAGAGTAAGCATCACACTGGCCCAGATTCATGTGGCCTCACAGCTTCACAGATGGTGCGAGGGAAATGCAGTTGCTTGTGCTAGCCCAAAGTGATGCTCACTGGCTCATGCTTACAGGAGAATGACTAAACTCTCCAACTGTAGGTCACATCCTCTGATCCCCTGGTATGTGAGCTATGCCTTGTTGCTGTTTTTGTTTATTCAGGTTTTAAGTAATCTTGGATGTATATATTGCAATAGGACATCTAAACATAAGGACGCTGTTTGTGTCTGGCTGTATTCTGTGCTTGACCACCCCATATGCTTGCACCTCATCCTTCCAAAAACAGCATTGGATCTTGGTATCCATGGTAACCGCAACCCACCCCATCTTATTTCTGTATAGTGAAAATAACTGCTCCAGTCTGGACCTGTGCTTTCTAAGAACTGAGCTCCTGCTGTAGGATGATCAGGGACTGATGAAGTAGGTGGAGAGCATGTCACCCGGGGGGTGGGGGGTTGGTGTTCTTTCCGTTTCCTATCATCCTACAAAACTTTGAAATGATGTTCTCTCAGAAAATAAAATAACCACAGTCTCTTAAAGCTGCTAGTGTGTCTGTTCAAGGTTTTCTTGTCCTTTTTGTACTTCACAAGCGGTCTTTGAATGTAGGTTAAGGCTGATTACATAAGCAGAGTAATGTCTTATTAATATAATTAACTGGACAGAGAAATTCCCAAACATAGCTTTAGCTGCATGCAAGCCTGTACACTGTCTGTCTAAACAGCATTGTCTATTTGGCATGTAGAGATAAAATAGCTAAATCTCTCTGACAGAATGGGCTCTAAATCATTTACACTAAAGTAAACTGTAGCAACACTTTGGCCAGATAACTGACTTGTTTATCATTCACTTTGAGTTATAGAAATAGGGTGCCAAGTCTGTCGGGCTCATCCAACCGCACTGTCGTCTGGCGACATGTTTCCCTCAAGCTTTTGTCCATGTTGGATATTTTCTCACTGCTGGTTCAAGTGAAGTTTTGGCAAAGCTGTCGGTGTCAGACTGAGGTGCGAATCTTCTCGCCAATGAGACATTACAGACTTCATTAGTGGCACAAATGTGCCCTGCTGGATTGAAAATATCAGATAGTTGCGTCTGAGGTGGTGACTGGGAGGATTGAAATTCTCTCACCCCTGATGGCTAAATGGCCATCACAGTACCTAGCAGCGTCTTTTACTCCATGAATAATCCTGTGGCACCTTATGTTGGATTGTGTCAAGGGATCCAAGGGCTCTGTCCTCACAGGCGGTTTCCTGGCTTTAGTGCTTTTCTTAAAGGGATAGTTCAACCAAATATGAAAATTAATTGACTCAAATCTTAAGTCTAACAGTAACCAGCCAATGGAAATAAAGAACAAGCACTGATCATGTAACTTTTAATGCTACTCACCTCCAATTCTCTTTGCAATCTTAGAGGCCATACTAGCTACATCTTCCCACCCAAGACCGCACTCAAATGTGCTTGGCCCTTTTCTTTTGTGACTTGAATCAGAGTAGCAGCAATCAGCTCCCATACATCCATGTTTGTTTATATCAGTCACCCAATCTCTGAGTTTTGTAGTAATTTGAGGGTGTGTATTACTGAACGAGTTTGTTGTGACTGGTTGATTTAACAGTCGGGTAGTGTGTGTGATACTGAGTGTGTGAGTTTAGTATTACCATATTGAATTCAGTCTTGGATACCCTACCCGAAACTGCGGAAACTTCTTGGAAGCTCTGCCATGCTTGAACTGCTTTTGGAACATATTGCCTTTTGCTGATTTATTACCACTATTAACCTCCTGATACCCCCGCATTACTGCTGTGTGGATTTTCCATTTCCCTTTTTGATTTGTGACTAGTAGCAATTAATAAGCAAGCAAAAAATAAATAAAAATCTTAATCAAATAGTTTTCCTAAAAATGTATGTCCACATATGTGGACAGTGGGACTAAGTTGTGAAATTAAGTAATTTCAAGCTATAGTAATCATTTTTTTTTTTATCAATTAGTTTGTCCAAGAGTGTTGGTTATTTATGTTTTTGAGATGTTATAGACATTACAGCTCATTTTCTATAAAGTTGAATAAATAATTATAATAATAGTAATGGCCAGCATCATCAAATAACTGCCAACAATGTTAAAATAATTAGTGAATGACTTAACCTCCAGTGTGCTGTCTGTCTTCACTGGTCTCAGAAATGCATTACTCCATATATGAAAGCAACATTTCTCAGATTTTGGACATCTCCATTGATTCTCAATGTGAAAATGCACAGTGAATGTGGGATTTTTATGGAAAGTTAGTACTATTGTCCAAGTACGTGGACATTGATTTATCACGAAATGGCATGCTTCAAAACACAATGCAATTTTTAAAATGGCATATTGGATGAAACCAGAGACTCTACTCGTTTGACTTAAACAGGTTTTAATGTGAAAACTCAAGCTGGTTTCTTATCAGATGTAGTTTTGTTGCTGTTTCTCTGAAAGACAAACTCTGCTAAGATTGGCACCATGTTGTTTTGTAACATGACTCCGTGTGCTGAAAGTTTAACCCTTTAATGTTAGCCTAGATTCTCCTAAACTGAGATCAGTTGGATTAAAAAAAATAAATTAAGCATGGCCTATAGCAGGGTTCCCCAATTATTTTTTACTAAGGGCCATATTCTGTCAACAATACAACACCAAGGGCTCGTAGTAAAAATATCCCATAAAAAGACTCTTTACATGCAATATTTGACTGTACACAAACAAACTGAAACTCTGAACCACACTGCTATTTTTATTGTGAGGAAAATATAACAAAGTATTTCAATAATTTCAAAAAGTAAATACCTTGTGCCAGTGATGACTTATTTTGAATATTGGGCCTATGCATCGTAATTTATACTGTACTATACATGTTATTCTTAATGTGCACTATTGTGCATGTGTATTTGTATCACAGAACCTTGTGTTGTATTATCCAGGTATTAATCCAGACATTATAAAAAGAGTATTTGGGTTTGGAAGTCTGTTTACTCGAAGCAAAATACATGTTCAAATATAAACAGGATGATATTTATGCAACATGCGTCAACACCATAGAAAGAACATAATGAAAAAATGATAACAAAATAGGTAAATAAATGCCTTAACAGCATTCATCTAGCATTCACAGCTGGGCAGGGCAGGATACTGGGAAAATGTTTGTAGAACAGCAACAACGGCGCATACTGTACGAGGGTTTTTGGTTTTTATTTTTCATGGACCCCGTGTGTGTTTCGTTGGGGGGTGTGTCTGGCAAAATCATCACAGATTTGGTGTGAACAGGCCTTTGGCACAGGCCAAACATTTATGGGCTGCCTATTAAGGAACCTTGCCTATAGCAAAGCCAAAATGCAATGTCCACACATGTGGATGCGGGATCTCAAGAGGTTATTAAGAAGTTGATGTAATTGACCTTTGCTCTATTAGAACTGCTCTGTTTTTCTTTGGCCTGAAGAGGCTCTTCAGAGATCAGACTCTGCCATCTGTGTTGGAGTGATTGCTTGTTGTATTGCAGCCTGTTGGCCAGAGTGGAGTAGCGTGTTGCTGGACCAAAGCCAGGTAGAAGCATTGGATGCAATTAGAAGCTTGTTTTGGGCAGTGGGATTTAGAGCTGGAGGTTTTCCTTAGACTGGCAATTGTAAAAAATTAAATAAAAGTGAAAGCTGTGCCCTGCCTCCCAAATTCTCAATCAAATTAGATGGTATTGATGGAGAAGGGTTTGGATTTAAGCTGTTTTGAGGATGTGCAAGCATCCATTTGTGAGCATTAGTATGCATAAGTTTTGCCATACTGTGTTTCTCACAATTCCAATAAAAGATAAAATATCACCATATCACTCATATTGTTTGAATGTGTTGTTTCTTACAGCAGGGGCTGAATGTTGTGATTTATTCTGTTTCTTTTCTTAATTTGCCATAGCATAAACAAAGATATTACTGTTATTTTTATCCTAACAAATAATATACTGTGCATCTATCTTAATTTTTACAATTGTATGCAACATTGCAATGCAGTCCGTTTAAACCCTTGAGTCTTCATGGTCACAAAAAAACTGGAGTAAGACTTTGCTCCGGCAAAATTGAAATTTAATTCAAAGTTAGGTCTGGTACTGTAACCCTCAAAAATGAGTACCCAATTACTCTGATTAATAACATTAATAATACTTAATAACATGTAGGTGAATCTTATATTTTGTTTTATTCACAGACGTTACCAAGAATGGTTTCCAAATAAGATAACTTCAACAAACTTTGATTTTCTTTTGGGGAAAATTAAATGAACAATATGCATGATTAAACCGGAGCTTACATAGAAACCAATACTGATGGCATGACTAATGCTCATACATAAGCTCTGAGTGATAAGGCTATCACATTTTTATCATTTTACATCAGATGCACAGGTAGATGTCTAAACCTGCTGGGTATTACTGCCTGCCGAACCTTCGGAGTACCTTCAGTCGTCCAGCTACGGGGTCATCAGCCACCTATCACGGATGTTTCGCCCCATTAATCCCGAAGCATCTCCTGGTTGTGAATCTCCACATTTTGTACTTCAGAAAATCATGTGGTGAAAGTTTGCTTTTTATAAAATGTGCTCTGCCTGTGTTCAGATATTTAACACACATATTGGTCTGATAAGATCAGAGCTCACTTTGCATTTTCTTTCCACTGATAAAAGCTGATCCTTGTCTGTTGGTATGCATGACTAAAAAAGAAACAAATACAAATAGAGTAGAATTCAATACGAATCAAAATATTTCCAAAGTATTGCCAAACAGTTGCTTTCAAAAGCACAAATGCTGTCACATCTTCTTCTCTCATCCAACACCTGGACTCTGTTGTGAGATATTCAGAGGGAAAACAGTGTATTTTAGCGCTGCTCACGACAGGCAAATGCGAAAAAGTAGTTTTTACTGTTTTCAAGTTCCCATGCTAGTAGGTAACTATTATCATGTTTGGCTCTGTAATGCATTTCTGTCTGTCATTCTGAAAGAAATAGTTCTGTACATTGTAACACAAATGTGTTGACATACTCATGTCAGTTGAATTAGTTTCAATTAGACTTTTTGATCACCCAACCTGCTTTTGCTTTTCAGGAAACAAAGGCATAAAATTATATTTGCATATAATAACATGAATTAAATTGAGCAAGCAGTAAATCTTGTCTTTTTGAGAACTTAACATAATGTGTGAATCCAGATTGGTTGACTGGAGCTCTGAGACATGCTTGTTTACCAGCTTTTGGCTCACCAAACCCATTTGGCCACCCTTGTTTACAAGAAGTTACTACAGGGCCCAATAAGACAGTCTTATCGCCACTGTCTGGGAGCTAATGAGGACCTTAAAGTAGACATGTCTAGTTCTGCTTTCTGCTAGACAGGATAATCCATAGTCTGATTGGGCTAATCAGCCTGCTTGAATTGCCATTCGACCTACTTCACTCCCTACCGGCCAAGCAGATGCACAGTACAGCCTACTTGTAAGGTGGAACCCACCCAGACCCACCAAATATTTTTTTGCATGGAATACTATTTGCGATCTTTCTGCCACGGCGCTGGGGGAGGCGTTTAGAGGAGCATTTAAATATGACTTAAATATGCAAAACCAATATGTCAACTAATGTGACATTAAAATCTGTAATCAATGATTAATGCCTTATTCTATGAGTATAATTCACAAGAGATCAGCCAAATCAGCTGTTTTAACCACTCAGTGATTATTTAAATGAATGTATATGCAGTAGATGGTATGTAATTTGTTGTGTTTACATTCTGCATGCATGGCGCTAATGAGCTAACACAATATACAAAGCCATATTATGCACCAGTTACACTGTTATTGTTTTTTATGATACTGATACTACTGCAAAGATAGATGTATAATAGTGTTAATGGGCAGAATATAGACAAAAGAAAGATGACAATTGGCACATTTAAAAGTGAACGGTACATGTCAGGTGTAAAAGTCAATAGCTGTCATTGGGTTCATCAGATAGGAGTGCATAAGCGTATCTAGAGTTTCTCCTTAATAAACATATGAATGGTAATTTTACTTCCTGACAACTGTTTTTTCCTCTAGTCATCTTGGCATGCTATCACAGATCATATGAAAGAGCACTCTGAAATATATCCTCTAAAGATACACTCTAAAAGCTTTGATAAATCTGTCCCAAAGACTTGACATGTTCTTTGAAGGAGGATGTAATGCCCTGTGGTTCATAGACAGCATTTTAAGATCGAGTTTAGGCATTGATGTGGTTTCAAATCCATAAACACAGACACACACACAACCCAGTTGACTTCAACAGTTCAGCTGGTGACTCAGTGGTGGGTAAACACACATCTTGGTATCATTTCTTTTTCCAATTTAGTCCCTCTGTGTCTCGTTTCTTGTAAAAAAAATTTTTTTTTCTGTTTAACCATTTGCCAGAGCTCATGTCATCTTTGTTCCTGTCTACCTTTTCCTGTCAGCCCATTGTCTATGGTCTTTGTCTTTTCACTCTGTGATTTCCCTCTCTTTTTTTTATTCTGCTTTGTTCCTTGAAAACTGCCCTAAAGTCTGCTTGTGTTAAAAGAACATCAGACACTGATGGACATTTGCTAAACCTTTGAGAGTATGCTTGAATTTGGAGATTTTAAACTTCCTGCCAGGAGCTCGAGGAAGAAAGCTAAGGACGACGGTCCACCACATCCTCTTCCTCACCAAAAAAAGTGTGCTGGCTAAGTACTGCTAATATAAGCATGCCTATGGGAAACCGGTTTAAGAGCCATGTCTGTCGTGTCAATTACAGAGTTATGTCAGAGTGCAATGTGTGAGAGGTGGGTCTATTACTCATGTGGTGGAGAAGCAGTCACCAGCACATGTGTGCACTGCTCTGACCCACTAGAGGTTGGTTGAGATCACTGTCCATCCGCAACACTTATCAAAGGATTTTCTGTAATGCTGGCTTGGAGTGGACAAACAGATAAATCCTTGAGTGCAACCAAGTGTAATTTTAGCCATCAGGATGAGGTTTGAGTGAGTCAGATTGTAAAGAAAATGTTTACAGCTACGTTGTCAAGACGTTTTGTGATTTTTGGAAATGAGTCTCTGCCCTCTTAAGGGGCATTCACACATTCAGTTTAATGACTGGAGGTCATAGAGTGGATGTATTGTAATTTGTAACTTCTGGATGGCCATATCTTGTGAAAATCTTATCAACAATGGGATGATTGCTAATAATTTTTTTTTTTACCAGTTTTCTTGCAGCAAAGTAACATTCTGAAGGAGAAGTGCTTTTATATAAATTGTAGCTGCACCACGAATCATGCACAAGATGAACAATTCTGTCAATGTCTGTGATTAGTTATAATGCTCAAATGCTTCATAAAACATGTTTTTAATAGAAAACATCACAAAAGTATAGAACAAAAGAAGCAGATATATGGAATGCTGCATTGGACACTTGATGATTAGTTAATTTTGGTAGCTGTAATTGTAATCTTGATTATTATTTATTGATTCATTTTCTGTCTTAAGTTTTTGCTGTCACTTTTGTCACTAAAAATCAACAACTCTCATTGAAAATTCAAGTGAAAATCGCTGCAAATTGTCGCATTTGTCAATGTCCTTTTAAAAAGGATTGAGTGTGTAAATAGGGTAACATTTTTATTTCTGTTTTTCTCCTAGATTTACAGCGTTGTGAAGATTCACCCCCTGCTGACTTGTTTACAAGCAAAAGGAGCACAAGACACATGCCGTCAGTCTACACACTGTTGCTTCTGTTTAGGGAGTAGCACAAAAAGCTGCAGTGAAGGTCACCACACCTCCCACAACCCAGAAGACTGTGTGTGTGTGTGTGTGTGTGTGTGTGTGTGTGTGTGTGTGTGTGTGTGTGTGTGTGTGTGTGTGTGCGTGTGTGTGTGTGTGTAGAGCGAGTGTGAAATTCCACAACCAAGTCCCAGAAAGAAGTAGCAGTTAACAAGTGCACGAGAAAGCCTTTTCTTTTTCTGGCCAACAACCTTGGATGTACACTGTTTCCACAGAAGAAACCATTAGTATATTTTTTTAATTTCAAGAAGTTTTTAATTTTAAGAAATATTAAACATACCTCTCTTGGATATACCACTGTAATGCATTTTTTGGGAAGATGAATTTGCAATCCTTGTTGCAAGGAGGGACAAGTTAAAACGATACAGATTTCGTCCACCATGTCATGGAAAAGAAACTACTTTGCATCTGGCAGCAGTGGGATGCAGGGAATATTCACTCCACGGACCATGACATCAATCGCCCCTAGCAAAGGACTCATCAACGAGCCGGGACAGAACAGCTGTTTCCTGAACAGTGCTCTCCAGGTAAGAGGACATATGTTTATGCCTGTACTTAAACAAGGAAACATGTTCATTCACACACTCACCATACTACACATGAGCCACACACATTCATGAACAGAGTATTTTCTTACATATCTCATACTTAAACCAGTGCCTTATAATTTTTGTTAAATTGCTCAAAAGGTTTGAGTTGCTCAGATGACAGAAATGACTATTCATGTTTGTATTAAATAAGAATGTATATGGTGCTATTAGGCATGTATCCATTGCATCATGCAGCTCTGTGCTGCACAGTGGATGTGTGGTATCCATAAAGTTAGGACAGTCTAACAGAGGATGTGTAGTTCGCAGGTGTTTGTGTATGTGTCTGAGCAAAAGGATTATACACTTCTATATAAAATATAAATGACAATGAATATGCTAAATCATGTATAATTATTTTAAAAATACAGTTTTTCTCACTATATTTATCCAGTGGTATGTTTAGCCACTCTTATCAAGTATTTTCACCAGTAAATTCAGGCATTATTTGTACTTTCATCTATATGTAAATTATTTAGTATTCAAAATATTTGTATATTTACAATGTTTTACAACACTGTCAGAGCACCCCATAAATGATGTTCAGCTCTACTTTGCTGGTAGGTTTTACTTTAAGTCTGCAAAGTTATATATTTTGCAAACTCAACAGACAAATCTTATTAATGAATGATTTGTGCATTAAATGAACTCAACAGATGCTCGCTCTTGTGGGCAGAACTTGCTTTCCCCTCATGATTAGCCATTTGAAGCAACAAGTCGAGCGACTAGATGCAAATGACAGCAGTAGGAATGGTGCATTAACTCTTCACACGTATATCTCCTCACGCACGAACACCATTGGACAGAGGCTTTTATCCATTATGCTGCTCAGTGGAGCCTGCATTAGATTTAGTGATGATTCAAGCACTGTCTGCACTAGACCCCACAAACAGATGCAAAGTCAGACGCAAACTATTCTGGCCGGTAATTACCCTGCACAGCAACCTGCCATTACTTACCCTCTGTTTTTGGATTACTGTATAATCAACTGTATGGAAATAAAGGGGCTTAGCTGGCTGATAATACATCTAAAGCTACAAATTAGTGTCAGTTATGACTGGTTGGGGGGGCTGGCTATTTGATGGTGCACCACGACTGGACTGTCTGTTGCCGTGAAGTGTAACAATATGGAAAGACATTTAACTGAGAAACTGGGGACAAAAACAGTTTTTTTTTTTTTTTTTTTTTTTTTTTTGGCAAATCTAATTGTGGCGCTTTAACAAGCTTTCCTCAATACTTTTCTGAGAGATTGTCTTTTTGCTTGTGAGTCATTTAGGCTTTTAAGAACATTGCAAAGTCTGTAAAAATGTTGTCATGTTACATACGTTAGATAGGTGATGTATTTAAGGTCAACTATTACCAAATACATTTTTTTTTTTTTACATTGGAAAATACATTATTAATAGGTTGATATCATCAGCATTGGACTGTAGAAAATATTCTGTAGCATCTAGGGCATGTTGCATTAAGGTAGACTGAATGATTAGAAATCGAGACATTAATTATAGAATTGTTATTATTGAATGGGTTTCATTCAAGCTGTCAAACCACACAAAGACATACTTGTTACTGAAAATACATTGTGTAGGCTGTTTGAAAGATGGTTTGTATAAATGACCTTTATCGACACTAAAACCTGTCAAATTGCATTTATCACAGACTGGTGAAAGTTCTGTGACCGTGATAGGTTTTGTTTTCTTTATCTAGTTTGTCCTTTAAAAATGGCAAGATCTTTTCCATGCAGAATATCACAACTTGTAACTCATAAACTGATTTATAACTAGGGATGTGACGGTGTAAAATTTTTATATCATGATAATTACTGAATTTATTCTTGGAAGTCATTAATTTTTTATGGCAGCCAGCGTCTCTCGGCGGCGAGAAGTGGCGCGTCAGTGGCCTAAAAGTTAAAGTGCGGGCAATATTATGGTAATGAGCTTTGATGTGGTTCGGCGGTAACCAATGGAAAGATAGAAGTGCTATTGTGAAGTCTAGAGAACACAACAGTGTAAACTTTGGTTCCCACCAAACAATAGTTCCGAAGACAAAATGGAGGAGATACTAATTGTTGCCATGGTGGGTTTCCCCGTAATATACACTCTGTCCCTGTTTGCTTACAGGGATATATGTATTTTATTTTGTTTATTTTGGTAACAAACAACCATCATTTTAATTGCTTTCTGCCTTCGATCGATTTCTTACTTTCACATTTAAAATATTTCATGAGGATATACGCTACCTGTGATTGGTCAGCAAAAAGATACCGGTTGACATGTCTGGATGTTTTGCTGTCCGTTTAAATATAGATCACAAAACCAAGCATTCCGAATGAATGTTGGCACCTATATCAACTATGTCAGAGCGTCCACGAATTTTCGATATCGTTGTTGGCAGGGCAGCCAGAGCGAATTTTGATGCTCTTGCCTCCTCTGGTCTGAATGCTAAGTAACTGTTAAAGTTTAAACTCTTATTCAAGCGCAGCGGTTGATTGATAGGTGAGGGGTGGTGCTTCTCTGCTGCCAGGACACATTCCGGACAGATTATCATTTACACCTCAAATTCGATGTGGTCATATGCATTTTTGACTACCTTCGTATGTGTTTTTGTGATCCGAGACACTGTTACACCTGCATTTAGGACTGACCGCTTTTGATCAGATAACCTGAAATGCATCATAAAACCAGGTGTAAATGGGGTCAAAAAGTTTTGGGGGAGCCAAAAGGGCTCTGTCTTTATGTGGGGTTTTAGAGAGAAAATATTAACCATGGAAATTAACCATGGTTTTACTATAGTACTATTGTAGTAACCATGACTGCTTCTGAGCAGAAATCATGATACAATTAACTATGGTTGTATAATAGTAATACTGTAGTTTCTTTATAGTAACCATGATTTTACTATATATTGTAACCATGACAGTAGCCATTTTATTTTGTGGTTACTATAATTTTACTACAAATGCCATGGTTGTAAATTGTAGATTGTAAATTGTAAATTGCCATGGCCTGAAACTGTTAACAGTTAAACTATTGTTGTAAATCAATGATTGTTATTTAAGGGCAAACCTGTTGATGTGTTTGCCAAATAGATTATTCTTTGGATTTGGCAGTAATATTTTTTTTCTGAACAAAGCAAATACCGTACCAAAACCGTGACCCTAAAACCATGATACAAACCGAACAATGAGAAATTTGAACCGTTACACCCCTAGTTTTTAGTAAAGTGCCCTTGATGGGTTTTATTCAGATTTTTTGCAGCCTTGGTGTACACCGTTATGTCAGTTCCTAATTCCTGCTGATTACTGCACGCATATGTTGTGAAATGATCGTATTTCTTGAAGGAAAGGCAACACATGATCGCAACACATTGTTTGATGAGCTGAAGGAAGGAACTCTCCTTCTCTTTTATTCCTTTATCCATTAGTAATAGTAGAAAATTCATAGTAATTTTCATTCTGTCTCAGTCTATCTCTCTCTTGCATCATCCCTGTCTCCTGTCTGCTTTCCGTCCCCTGGATCTGAAGCATGTAATATGTTTAGCAATGGGCCATGGTGTCGCTCTTTGCACTGGGGTTTCTCTGATATGTCCAGTTTAGGGGCTCGTGCAGCTTTCCTCGCTCTTATTGAGCTAATCTTTCAAACAGCAATTTACTGCAAGCTCCAGAGCCATTTCACAATGACAGACCCCACAGTTTATCAGTTTCAGCTTAATTTCATTTTATAAAGACCCTGTTAATATGCCTCCTGAACCCACTGGGATTTATTGTTTTCACTTATAGCCTAGTTATTCTTTTGTTTAAAAAAATCAAAGTGGCTTCAGTGACTGCTACTTGACTGTCCCCTTACAGATCAGTAGTTTGACATCCACTCCTGATGACGGTAAGTCTGAACATTGCTTTAATGAGCAGATGTGGCTGAGGTTGCCAAGTAGACACCTGTACTTCTTTCGAGGTCCTGTAGGCTTCTCACTCAAGTATAGAACTAATGTGGACAGCTCCAAATCTCCAAAAAAGATAAGATGAATTTAGTTTGTAGACATTCTCAGAGGCAAACTCAGTGGCATGTCAGGAACGCACAGAACTTAAGTGTCAAATCATTGATGTCAAATCAATAGATGGAGACTTGACCGTTGAGACATAGACATGTGAGGTAGTCCGTGGCCATTGGCTCAGAATATTCTCAGAATATAGTGTGTCTGCTGAGCTGCTGTATATAAAACCAAAAAACAGTAAGAAGAACTGTGTTTAGGGAACCATGTTTATTGTAGGAATGTCTTTTATGAATGCCATTGACATTTTTAAGGTTGTTAGTCACAGATCATCCCTTTTACTCCCTTAATCATCATTTTGTATCTTTTCCAGGATGTTTTTCTGGATTTATCCTACCCAAACTATCCAACCCATCTCCCCAAATCTTTTATGGCATATACAGTTTATACATTGCCTTTTGATCATAGATGTTGGTAAATGAAGGACTACATCTGACCTTGCCAAGGCTTCTAATAAAAATGTGTCAGTCAGTTTTCCTAAACAGCTGTATTCTAAGACCATGTGCTTTGCATTGCAAACAAATAGTGTCTTTAATGACTTTGATGGATAATGGGATAGTGCTGTTTAAGTCCTCTCTTGGGCATATTACATATCCATGCTTGAGGAAAAATGTACATAAAAACATTTGTCTTGTGTTTAATCAAGCCAGTATTGCATTTCTTGTTTATTCACTTCCCTTAAAGTCCTGCTTTCCATGCATAGGCCATCAGCAGGAGGTTATATAGGGTCAGAATGATGGCCTGAAAGATCAATGCTGTTGAATACTATTAAGTTTTATTGTGTAGATACACAGGCATTGCCCCATTTGCAGTCAAACAGATGTTTTCTTATTTGTGTCTAAAATTGCTATAGATTTTTAAATGGGTTCAAAATAGGGCAAATTTTAATTTAATGGAGAGCTCTGTGGTATGCACAAGACTTTGTAACATTAATGTTTACAGACCTTCACTGACTACATTTACATGGACACCAGAACGCGGCTTATTGCAAAAAGTGGCGTTCATGTTTACTTTTCACAGCTATGCAATTACCCCGCAACGCTTGTGTAAATAACAAACATGGTATCCGAGGAAGACGTGACTGCTTTATTCTCCATTGCTTTGCATTATTTCCAGATATTCCAGTTCCAGAGTTGTTATTGTGTTTGTTTCCTTCATCGTGACCTGCAGCGGAATTGCGCCGCAAAAGTGGGGTTACTCTCATATGTAAAACTCTGAGATTCCCCAAATGTACTAGTGGATATATGCAAACATGAGGAACAGTCGACATTTTACACTGGTGTGTATAAATGGGTATAGTTTATAGTGTAATACTATGAAAACGTCATTCTTATTTACATGACGTTTAAGAAAAAAACTGCTTTCCGCAAAAAACCTGGAATAAACCATTTTCTTAAAAATTACAAGATACTCAAGACACCATTTGGGGTTCCTCAGATGCAACACTGGGGGAACCCTCTGGATATCCTACAAACCCTTTCAGTTCTCAGAGAAACTTGTTCTTAGTTACTACCTTCAAGAACGCCAAAGATCTCCTATATAACTCTAAGTCTGTGAATGGTTTCTTCAGTAACTCCATCAGCTTTGAGGCACTTGAAATATATTAAAGTTAAAGAATACATAGGATATTAAAAACTCCTTTCAAAGGTGCCTGGAGGATCTTGTGGGGGTTATGCTGTCAAAAACAGTGCCTAGGGTATTTTTTACATTTTTCAGTAAAGCATAGCTAGCTTTGGAAATTGAAGTTAATTGACTGGGTTTATAACTATTAGACCGATAAAGACTTCATCTATGAAGGCAAAGTCAGACAGCTGAGTTTGGTAGTTGAGTTGTGTTAAGTGGGACTGACAGCTCTCTCAATAATTTAGCATGCAAGCATGTAGACGAGCAGCAGGGCCATGGCATACAAAGTCCTGGCTCATGGCAGACAGGTGGGGTCAGGTCGGCCTTCAAAGCCTCTCGGGCACGAACAGATGGGAGGTGTGTAGGATTGTGTGTGTGTGCATGCATGCGAGCTGCCCAGCAGGAAGCTAGCAGGTCTTTGTTTGTTCCGCTGACATTCCGCATCATCCTTCACCTGGAGATGCATGGATTCTTCAGAACGAAAGACTCAAGATGGAAAACCTGCTCACTTCTGTGCATCCCTTATTGACTTTTTTGCAGCCTGTTTGCTGACTTTTTCTTTACACTCTTGGCTGAAGCATACCGGCTTATCAGATCTTTGTCATCTGATTGGGGAAACAACATAATTGCTTCTCTCGTCTGATGGTCCAATTTCAGATTATGAGGTGTCGAGAAATCTGGATTTAAGAGTAGCTCTTGAGTGTTTATCATTGAGAAATAAATCTGTCGGCATCAGGAGCAACTTGCATGGACTCATCAGGAACGATTTGGCTCTCTTGTATACAAGCTATACATCTTCCAACCAGCTCTACTTCTTAGATTGTCTTGCCCTCCTGAGAGACATAAGAGGGGGTGGAACATCAACTGCAGGCAGTACTGAGTAGCAAGTGCTTTTTGAGCCTGATGCATTTTTGATGACTAGAGCTACTCAGCCATTATAGAAGGTGTGTTAAAGCCTGTCTGATGCTTGATTCAACCTTTTTTCATCCTTTCAGAGTGCGAGACATATCATGTCTTGTGTGCAGTCAGCTGCAAAGATAAGACAACACTCTAAGCATGTCGTTGTAGTCTAATGTTGCACTTTTTTTTCCAACAGGTTCTCTGGCATCTTGATATCTTCCGCCGAAGTTTCCGGCAGCTCACTACACACAAGTGCATGGAGGACTCGTGTATCTTCTGTGCTCTGAAGGTAAAATGGGAGACCTTATTCTTAATACAGTACAATCTCCTCTCCATTACAGCTGCTGTGATTCAGTTGTTTCCCTTTTGATTTCAGATAAAGTGTAATATGTCTCTGCCAGCTTTATGTGCTGTTAGATTCTGAATTGTGATCAAAACCATGGGGGGAAATGTTGAATAGTGGATTTTGTTGTCCTTTTGTCTTCTTCCAGACGACAAATAGATGATCAATTGTGTATTACATTTTCATGTACTATCAAAAAGCTTGGATATGGTCAAACTATTATGGCAAAAGAAATATGTCATATTTTTGGGCAAAAACTAGACATCTTGTGTTTAATAGAGCTGCATGGTAGTCTTGTCCAGGTACCCATCTGTGAAAGCAGCTTTTGTCATACCATTCTTTTTCCCATCCTGCTTCTTTTCTGTCTCTCCCTCCTTCTGTCTGTGTTCCCTCTCATTTTATATTAGATTCCATCTAATGTTCAGGAGTGCCATTGGCGCTTTCCATCAAAAGTTCAATAACTCAGCTGGAAATGAGTAAGCTCTCTCCTGAGCGCTGTGCCAGCGCAGTAGGGGGCTGCCTGTCTGCTCTCAAGCATTGCATTGGGACAATATTCCTGTCCGCTCTCTCATATAATTTTGGCCCTGTTTGTATTTTCTTTCAGATGTTCTTGCTTAGTGACATAATTGCAGTCTCTGTTTTCTTTGTTTTTCTGGAGTTTTCAATCTTCTAAGCAAAATTAATCTTTGTAGACTTGCAGAAAAGAATGTGCTGGGTTTTATGATGGGTTTAAATGTGACTTAAGAGAAAAAAAAATGTATTGTTTAGACAAAAATTAATAGTCTGTGTTCATTTAATCACCTTCATATCATTCCAAATCCATTAAGTTTGCTACAGTGGAGGGTAAGCCTATAAATAAAAAAATCAATTATTGGTAGAATTTGTTTAGGTGTTGATGTTCTCTTTGATTATTGCTTAACTATTTTGATTAAAGTGTTGTTATTGTGCGTGTATACTAGTTAAGATTAAATCATTTACTTGATGTTTTTTTTGTGCAACATGCTATACTCAAACTATTTTAAAAGGCATTTTACAATTTTTTTTTAGAATTGTTACACATGCTTTTTTTGGGTCACTTTTATGACCTCATAATAATTGAAAGACAACAGGGAATATTTGTACTCTTTAAAACGTAGGCCTAATTCTCATGCTGCGGGACCATTTGAAATGAGTGAAAATGAAATGGTTAAAAATCTGTATTTCTATTAATTTAAATGTAGGATTCTTTAAATACTCCCCCTAATGTGTCTTCAGAAATCTTGGAATACAACAGTGCTCAATATGTATCCCATATTCTATATTTCACTATAAAATTTTAAATAATTAAATAATTACCTGATATTTCCAGGTTTTCCAACAATCATGGGAATGCTAGCTGTATGAGAACACATGCTCTGAGGCGCGCTAGAGAACGACAGCATACATGTCGCCATTAAATTGCACATATAACTAATATTTATATATTTTTTAAATGTAATACACCGTTTTGTCGAATGGCAATTTATTTGATTTTTAGCATTTTATATCAATTATTAACAAACACTAACGATTCTCGATAAAAACATTTTTTTTAATAAAATAAAATTTTTCATCGATGCATATAAATCAGCTGGATTAGTAAACAATGCATCAAGAAAACGAGTGAATCATTGCACCCGTAATGTCAATGCACACATTTTTCATCAACTTCGGTGTGTTTGTGTGTTTTTCAGAGCATTTTTGTGCAGTTCCAGTTCAGCAGTAAGAAGGTGCTGCCTTCTGATGCTCTCCGTTGCGCTCTGGCCAAAACCTTCCAGAACGAGCAGCGATTCCAGCTAGGCATTATGGATGATGCGGCCGAGTGCTTTGTAAGGGCCCTTACTCCTCTCCATCACTCTGCCGCCCTCCCCCTCCAGAGTATAATGGCTTTTCCTCCCACTCCCCTCTGTTTCTTCATTCTGTTCATCCTCTTTAGTATGCCTTCACATGTCAAATTATCCTCTACTCTACTGAATATGTAGATTTTCTTGAGGAAAGACATGCAAACTACATTGTTAGCTTATGCTGCCAGACATTTGTTAGTGCCCTCGGTCCATAAGGGCAAGCAGAAGGAAGGAAAGGGTTTGATTTCTTTTTGGCTCTCTAGACATCTATATCTGTCATTCCCTCTCCCTTCACTGTCTCCCTTGTCAGTTTTGGTCTCTTTCTCTCTTGGCAGGATATTTGATAGTACTGATAGCTGTGATGTGTTCCATTGAATGTAATTCTCCCTGTTTGACACTGTAATGCCCCACGACACCTGCAATCACAGAGAAAATTTAAAGAGTGATTAATCACCTCCTGATGACTCATTTTAAAAGTATTAGCATAATAACATCCAAGATAAATTATGGCACTCTGTCTCTGCTTCTTTCTACTACTGGGATAGCAACATTGTACAATATGCTGACCAGTGAGAACTGCAACCACAAACTGCAAATGTTTTTTTTCCTCCCTTAACCAGCATTGTTGTCTGGCCATTATGCAAGGGTTGAGACACTGGTGAAGGTCAGATGCTTAGTGAACTTTCAACATGCAGAACATGAGCTGCCCCCAACTAAACATCTTGCAGAGCTGCCATAACCCTCAGCCAAAAGAGCTGAGCATGCTGTTTTTCACAAACTCAGTACACACCCAAAGGACAGCAAGAATCAATTAACATGAGACATACAGGATAGGCACATTCTGTTCCTCTCACATGCTTTTCCTCAGTGGGATTTTACTTTGCATTCACAGAGATTACAGCACACTGAGTGTTAATAATTGAACATTAACTGTGGTTGTTTTTTCCTATATCTCGCAGGAGAATATCCTCATGAGAATCCACTTTCACATCTCTGATGAGAGCAAGGAGGACATATGCACATCCAAACACTGTATTCCTCACCAGAAGTTTGCCATGACACTCTTTGAGCAGGTGAAGCCTCTTCGCAAGCACTTCACAAGTGCTCTTTCTGCTTGAGCAATCTTTTCTTTTGAAGACAACATGAAATATATTCGTAACTCATTTAAGTCCCATATTTCCAAGTGAAACCGAAAATTCAGTTGTAAATAATATAGGGCAGGATTTTATAATGATCAGAATTTGATTGGATTGTGAAAGTGTTTGATATTATTGGTTACTGTTATTTTTTCTTGCCCACTCACTTATGTCAGCAGAGGTGTGGAAAGTCATTTTCATTTACAATTTTTATCATATAATTTTCATGCATAATTATGAAAACGAATATATATATATATCCATCCATCCATCCTGTGTACAGGGTCACGGGGGGCTGGAGCCTATCCCAGCTAACATTGGGCGAAAGGCGGGGTACACCCTGGACAGGTCGCCAGTTCATCGCAGGGCCACACATAGACAGACAATATATATATATATATATATATATATATACACTCACCTAAAGGATTATTAGGAACACCATACTAATACTGTGTTTGACCCCCTTTCGCCTTCAGAACTGCCTTAATTCTACGTGGCATTGATTCAACAAGGTGCTGAAAGCATTCTTTAGAAATGTTGGCCCATATTGATAGGATAGCATCTTGCAGTTGATGGAGATTTGTGGGATGCACATCCAGGACACGAAGCTCCCGTTCCACCACATCCCAAAGATGCTCTATTGGGTTGAGATCTGGTGACTGTGGGGGCCATTTTAGTACAGTGAACTCATTGTCATGTTCAAGAAACCAATTTGAAATGATTCGAGCTTTGTGACATGGTGCATTATCCTGCTGGAAGTAGCCATCAGAGGATGGGTACATGGTGGCCATAAAGGGATGGACATGGTCAGAAACAATGCTCAGGTAGGCCGTGGCATTTAAACGATGCCCAATTGGCACTAAGGGGCCTAAAGTGTGCCAAGAAAACATCCCCCACACCATTACACCACCACCACCAGCCTGCACAGTGGTAACAAGGCATGATGGATCCATGTTCTCATTCTGTTTATGCCAAATTCTGACTCTACCATCTGAATGTCTCAACAGAAATCGAGACTCATCAGACCAGGCAACATTTTTCCAGTCTTCAACTGTCCAATTTTGGTGAGCTCTTGCAAATTGTAGCCTCTTTTTCCTATTTATAGTGGAGATGAGTGGTACCCGGTGGGGTCTTCTGCTGTTGTAGCCCATCGGCCTCAAGGTTGTGCGTGTTGTGGCTTCACAAATGCTTTGCTGCATACCTCGGTTGTAACAAGTGGTTATTTTAGTCAAAGTTGCTCTTCTATCAGCTTGAATCACTCGGCCCATTCTCCTCTGACCTCTAGCATCAACAAGGCATTTTCGCCCACAGGACTGCCGCATACTGGATGTTTTTCCCCTTTCACACCATTTTTTGTAAACCCTAGAAATGGTTGTGCGTGAAAATCCCAGTAACTGAGCAGATTGTGAAATACTCAGACCGGCCCGTCTGGCACCAACAACCATGCCACGCTCAAAATTGCTTAAATCACCTTTCATTTAATTTTAATTTTAATTTAATTGCCCAATTGTCACACATTATACATACATTTCTGCATATATACAGTGAAATTATTTATTTTTCACATATCCCAGCTATGCTGGGGTCAGAGTGCAGGGTCAGCCATGATTCGGCACCCCTGGAGCAGATAGGATCAAGGGCCTTGCTCAAGGGCCACACAGTGGTGTCTTGGCGGTGCTGGGGCTTGAACCCACAACCTTCTGGTCAGTAATCCAGAGCCTTAACCGCTGAGCCACCACTGCCCCTTTCTTTCCCATTCTGACATTCAGTTTGGAGTTCAGGAGATTGTCTTGACCAGGACCACACCCCTAAATGCATTGAAGCAACTGCCATGTGATTGGTTGATTAGATAATTGCATTAATGAGAAATTGAACAGGTGTTCCTAATAATCCTTTAGGTGAGTGTATATACACAACAATGCACATAAACATACAATGATGAATCATGCAGCATAAGACCCAGGGAATTTTTTTAGGAAGTAATTGAAAACCTGGAAATATCAATGAATTTTTTAGGGCCTGGAAAACTTAATTGTTTTAATAAAATTTAAAAGTTATGGAAAAGACTTTCATGAAAATGTATATAGTAAATATTATTGTTTTTAGTTATGAATAAAATATTCCATATGCTAGAATAGAAATATTCTATAAGATGATTTTTATAATCCTTATTCAGAAATCATGAAGGGCATAAAGAATTAATTGGTCAAATATGTGGGAACCCTGTAAATAGTATTAATTTTGATTTCATGTAGTCATTTAACGTTTTAATAGAGCTAGCTTTTAATATCGGACAATATTTGCCAATAACAACTTTCTCCTTTAGTGTGTGTGCAGCAACTGTGGGGCCTCTTCGGACCCCTTGCCCTTCATTCAAATGGTCCACTACATCTCCACCACCTCCCTGTGGTGAGCACAACACCTCTGCTGTGTACACACACACACACACACACACACACACACACACAGTGTGAGTGATAAAAGCATGTACGTCAAAAAATGAGATCACATTGAAAGCTGAGAGCAAAAAGGGCCACACTGTGCACAGAACGGAAAACATGTCCTACACTCTTCTCCAGCTGAGCAAATGCATTCTCTGCCACATCAAACACAGTGAAACCCATCAGAACAGAAGAGATTCCCACAGTGGCCAAGAGCACATGGCAACCGCCAGTTTAAATATTACTCTAGGTCTTCTGGACACCAGGGCCACTGCTCTACATCATGGGTGATGAGCTGTCAGACACAATGCTGAGCCTCAAAGCAGAGCAGCTCACCCAGAACGTATGCAGTCTAACTTGGTCAACGTCTGCTTTTAGAGCTGCGCAGTTGCAGATGCACTCTCAATCATTTTCTCAGTATTCTGCACTAGCAGGCTAGATGCATGGTGCCATGAACAAACACTGTGAGAACAACGGTGATAAAAGAGCTTCATGAATATTCCAGCATGTGGCACGGTGATTAAGGAGGCTTTTTATGATAATAGCTGACATTGTAGAGGAGGATTGCATTTGTTTGCTCAAGGCTATTGACTCTATGTGTCCTTGTCCTCTTAAGTGTCCCAGTGCAAAAACTATTCTCATGGATTCAGCCTCTGCACCATTATAATAAAAATACAAATTCATATGTATATTTCAAGAATAAGCCACAAGATACGTGTGTTATATTGAGCTTACATGGTTAAAGGGTGGTGTTGGTTATGACATGAAGTGGAAAATGAAAAAATATATAAAAAAAGCTATATGATAAAAGTTCAGTAATGTTCAATAAATAATAAAATATATTAAAGGAAAATTCTTGTTTCACACATGATAGCATTTATGGCATAATGTTGATTGCCACAAAACATTTTGAATTGTGCCTCCTTTTATTAAAAAAAAAAAGCCAAAATCTGGGTTACAATGTGGTGCTTGCAATGAAAGTGAATAAGGCCAATCCGTAAATGTTAAAATACCCACTGTTTCATAAGTATGGCCACAAGACTGTAACAGTATACTTGCTATCATGATTTTAGTGTGATAAAATCGCTTACTAACCTTTACCATGTAAAGTTATATCCAGTTTTACAACTTCATTGCCATTATGATGTAATGCTGTAAACTCTAAATGACCTTTACTGCTCAAAATATACAGAAGTTATACAGAAGAATTAATGTCAGTGCTTTCATAAAATTGTAAGCTTCATATTTCTGCCTTTTAAACACTAATAATTGGCCCCATTCACTTCCATTGTAAGTGTCTCACCAAAACCTCAATTTGAAGGGAAGATTCTAAATTATGCCACAAATGCTGTTGATTGAGCTTATGAAATGATTGAACCCAGAATATTCCTTTAATAAGAACAATTCTTCCACCCAATTATAAAGTTCACTTGCCTTTATTATAAGCTGTTACCAGCAATGTAATGACTTGGCGCAGTGATACTGAATTCAAGTAATTAATGTATTTTCTGTTTTACAGTAGCTTTAAACATTGCCCATAGTGGGCAAAGAGTGATATATATTTATCTGAATGTCATGATTATGTAAAAGGTATGGTATCCTTTTTTATATGTAGTATGAGCCACATATACGCACACAGAGATGTGTGTCCAGGTAACATTATGACACTGAGATATTGCTGAGATATTGCTCTGGCACAGTGTGTTGTTGCAGTGTGTTTAAGGTGTAATGCCCTCCACTGCAAGAATGAGATAAAACTGGTCCAGACTGTGATCACATAAACACGTGAATACAAAATACACACTATACATAAACACACCCATACATTTGACTCACTTTGGTTAATATCACAGTTTGAAACAAATGTTTTATCTCATATTTTATGTCATACGTGTTGTAATAAGCAATTAAAAACCATTTACTTATATTAAATCGAAGCTAACCTATAAATAAGTGTGTGTGTATACAGTATATACATGGATGTATATGCGTGTGTCTAATATTACAATTCACACATAATTGCAGAAATGTACAGTCACTTAGAGATGCATTTGAATGCTTGTGTCATCTTAACGTGTAATGTTTGTTGGTTATGCTACAGTAATCAGGCAGTGCGCATGTTGGAATGCCGGGAGAAGCCCACTCCGGACATGTTCGGAGAGCTGCTGAGGAACGCCAGCACCGTGGGAGACCTGCGCAACTGCCCAGTTAGCATTACCACACACTCCACTCCATCAAATCAAGTGCTAATTAGGCATAATAAAGCTTATGTGTGTGTGTGGATGGGTTTGGGTGTTTTTCGAGGACATGTTTTAGGTTACAGACTGGTAATTACAAGGATATTATGCTATAAATGTGGTTTATGAGGACATAGGGGCGGCTGTGGGTCACGTGGTTGAGCGGGTTGTCCACTAATCGCAGCGTTGGTGGTTCGATTCCTGGCCCACTCGACTCCACTCCACATGCCAAAATGTCCTTGGGCAAGACACTGAACCCCAAGTTGCTCCCAATGTCAGGCCATCATTGGTGTGTGAATGGGTGTGTGAGTGTGTGTCAGAATGGGTGAATGGGACAGTGTAAAGTGCTTTGGTAACCGCTAAGGCTAAAAAAGGCGCTATATAAGAGCAGACCATTTACCATTTCTAGTGTCCCCATAATTCAAATCACTTAAAAAACATACAAAATTTTTTGGACAATGTAAAAATGCAGAAAGTTTTTGTGAGGGTTAGGTTTTAGGGTAGTGTTAGGGGATAGAATCTATAGTTCGTACAGTATAAAAATCATGTCTATGGAGAGTCTTCATAAGGATAGCCGCACCACGTGTGTGCAACTAAACATTTTAAGATTTGGCACAAAAGAATACTTTTGATAGCTTAAATACTCTCACTGCTTTACTTACAATAGATCTTTGACAGACAATTTGTCTTGACTCACAGGGGTGATGCAGTCATGCTTCACATTCATTCAGAAACATACACAAACATGCAGAATACGGCAGAGTAGATATGCTTTGTGGAGTATGTTAGGGTGTTTGTCAAAAGTTTGGCTGGGGTAATTAATGGTAACAGTCTATTCATGTTTGTTTGTGTGTTTCATAAAGCACTAGAATGAGTCTTTTTTTCCCTCTTTCTTTTGTCTACAGGGGAACTGTGGAGAGAAGCTTCGTATTCGACATGTGCTGATGAACTCCCCAGAGATCATTACCATTGGCCTGGTGTGGGACTCAGACCACTCTGACCTGGCTGAAGACGTTATCCACAGCCTGGGCACCGTCCTGCGGCTTGGAGATGTAAGACATGCTCTCGCCTGTTGTCAGAATCCCAAAAACTCCGCTCTTAAAACTTAATATAGATAGATGAAGTATTTTGTTGCAAGGTGCCGCACTTTGTGCCTGCTTGCTGGCGAGGCCCAAACAATAACCACATAGAGCTGTTCAGGTTGTAGTCTTACAACCTGGAAGACAGTTTGCATTTTCAAACCATGGGTTCCCTAGGGAATTTTCAATCAGTTTTTATAATGTCAGTTTTGTATTTTTTAGAATAATGTCTGTGGTAACATTTCTGTAAAAAAAACTTTAAGGTTTTGTTTTACAACAGAAATGTCACTGTCTGCCATACTTATGCTGCTATGATTTTTTATTATTTTTTTTTAAATGAACATTTCTAACAAGTTTCTGTCAGGCACAAAGTGAGGGCAACCTGTGTATATCAAATGGATAGTATGTTTGATTGGCGGAAATTAGAGCTTTTTGCGATTATAAATGGTGATAAATGCAGTGCTGCGACTCTAAATTGCTTGCAAATTTTAAAGCACATAAGGATTACAGGCTAGGGATTACTTGATGCATCAAATACTGTGACTTGCACAGTAACAGGGAAGGTCAGCCATTGAGTTCAACCTCAGTAAGGACACGCAGTGGGTGAACATTTAAGTGTGGCATGTAAACAGTTTTAAAATGGCCCAAACATATGACAGAAATACACCTAGAGATCAAGAGTGGTAATTTGATAATCTGTTTTTAATTCATTTGAAAGAGCTCATGGTCAATCAAAATCTTCCCAGAGATGCCCCTAAACTTTTACACTGTCTTTGTAAGGGTGTGTTTGTGTACATTTACTGTTATGCATGCGTATGTGAATGTTTATGTATTTATGAGTGACAAATGACCTATCCTCCTCCTGTTTCACCCATAGCTGTTTTACCGAGTGACAGAGGACAAAGCCAAACAGGCGGAGCTCTACCTTGTGGGTGTAGTCTGTTACTATGGCAAACACTACTCCACTTTCTTCTTCCAAACCAAAATCCGCAAGTGGATTTACTTTGATGATGCTCATGTGAAAGAGGTAAACATCTGATCAGCAAAATCTTTTTGTAACTAGCGAATGTGAAAGACTAAAACCGCTAAACCGATTTGCCTGGGTTTTACATAGCGCTGCAACTAAAAATAATATTTTTAAGTGATTAAGATTGATTACTCTTCTATTATTTATTTGATAAAGCAGATAAAAATAATATATATATATATATATATATATATATATATATATATATATATATATATATATATATATATATTTCCTGTATTTGATTATAATGTGATTTTTGAGGGTGGGAAAGGGGTTGTT
This sequence comes from Moxostoma hubbsi, assembly GCA_032164185.1. Taxonomy (NCBI): domain Eukaryota; kingdom Metazoa; phylum Chordata; class Actinopteri; order Cypriniformes; family Catostomidae; genus Moxostoma; species Moxostoma hubbsi. The sequence goes on along the minus strand of JAVLUX010000021.1, from coordinate 21,720,078 downwards.
TTTTTTTTTTTGGTTGTGGTTTTGTCTACAACAACCTGCTATATAGTGAAAATATTTTCAGAAGTAATGCCATAAATAGTTTTGATTGATCAATTAATGTCACACAGAGTGCAGTAAACATAAAAAAAGCTAAATTAATATTTTGTGTGATCACCCTTGTCATCAAAACGGCACAAATTCTCCTGGGTACACCTGGACACAGTTTAAGATTCTTGGCAGATTGAATGTTTCAAGCATCTTGGATAATTCACCACAGATCTTTTATGCGTTTAGCCTGTCTCAGTTGCTTCTGTCTCTTTATTTAATCTCAGACTGACTCGATGTTCAGTGGGGGGCTCTGTGGTGGGCCATGCCATCTGCTGCAGGGCTCCCTGTTCCTCTATTGTATTTGCAAAAGAAATGTTTGGGAATCTAAAATCTATATTTTCAATTAAAACACTAAAGCAGAAGATAAAAATAATCATGTAAAGACAAACGTTTTTGAGAAAAATCTTATGTGCCTAAGACTTTTGCACAGTACTGTATAATAAAAAAAGGGGGAATTAGGTCTATGTTAATCAACTGTCTCATTGGCAAAAGAAAATTTTTGTGTTTAATATGAGCCAGTTGGTGATGTAAATTGAATCTGTTAGTCGTTGTTTACATAGAACAGCGCTCTGTGATCGCTCGTATTACCACTACATTACTTAAGCTAGGACATTGTTTTAAATGGCTTTAAATGAACAATTTCAGGATTAAGGCTCATTGCAGCTGAGAGACACAAAGGACTGATTGATTACAGAATTCGAGGCACTTACCGAGTTTCCACATTGGATACACAATGTTTAAAAATGGCGGAGGACATCGCTGTTTATATAGTGATCGACTCTTGAGCGGCTACCATGAAATATACCACGAAATATTGTATATAAGCAATATCACACTCACAATCATGCTATATGGCCCTATATCAGCACTGCTGTAATTACCTACAGCACTCAGAATAATTATATTCAGTGTTATTTACAGTGTTATTTGAAGGTCACGGACCGATGATGACATGAAGACCACATCATCTGCAAAAAGTAGAGATGAGATCCCCAGCTCACCGAACCGCATACCTTCCCCACCCCGACTACGTCTCGATATCCTGTCCATGAATACCACAAACAGGATTGGTGACAAAGCGCAGCCTTGGCGGAGACCAACCCCCACATAGAACGAGCTCGACTTCGTGCCGAGGACCCGGACACAGCTCTCGCTTCGGACGTACAGGGATTGGATCACCCTAAGAAGGGACCCCCCCACCCCATACTCCCGAAGCACCTCCCACAGTCTCTCCCGGGGGACCCGGTCATACGCCTTCTCCAGATCCACAAAACACATGTAGACCGGATGGGCATACTCCCAGGCCCCCTCCAGAATCCTTGCGAGAGTAAAGATCTGGTCCATCGTTCCACGGCCAGGACGGAACCCGCATTGTTCCTCTTCAATCTGAGGTTCGACAATCGGCCGCACCCTCCTCTCCAGCACCTTGGAGTAAACTTTACCAGGGAGGCTGAGAAGTGTGATACCCCTGTAGTTGGCACGCACTCTCTGGTCCCCCTTTTTGAAGAGAGGAACCACCACCCCGTTCTGCCACTCCTTAGGCACTGTCCCAGATTTCCATGCGATGTTGAAGAGGCGTGTCATCCATGACACCCCCTCCACATCCAAAGCTTTCAGCATTTCTGGTCAGATCTCATCAATCCCCGGGGCTTTGCCACTGCGGAGTTGTTTGACTACCTCAGTGACCTCCCCCAGGGAAATAGAATCTGATCCCCCATCAGCCTCTGGCTCTGCCTCTAGCATAGGGATAGAGTAGGGATTTAGGAGTTCTTCAAAGTGTTCCTTCCACCGCCCAATAACCTCCTCGTTTGAAGTCAACAGCGTCCCATCTTTGCTGTATACAGCTTGGATGGTTCCCCGTTTTCCCCTCCTAAGGTGGCGGATGGTTTTCCAGAAGCACTTTGGTGTGGACCGAAAGTCCTTCTCCATGGCTTCTCCGAACTTTTCCCACACCCACTGCTTTGCCTCCCTCACGGCTGAGGCCGCAGCCCTTCGGGCCTGTCGGTACCTTGCAACTGCCTCCGGAGACCTTCGGGAAAACAAATCCCGGAAGGCCTCTTTCTTCAGTCGGACAGCTTCCCTAACCACCAGTGTCCACCACGGTGTTCGAGGGTTACCACCCCTTGAGGCACCTAAAACCTTGAGGCCGCAGCTCTCCACCGCGGCTTCGGCAACGGAAGCTTTGAACATTGCCCACTCCGGTTCAATGTCCCCAACCTCCGCAGGGATGCCTGAAAAACTCCGCCGGAGGTGTGAGTTGAAGATCTCGCGGACAGGGACCTCCTCCAAATGTTCCCAGTTCACCCGCACTACTCGCTTGGGCTTCCCAGGTCTGTCGAGAATCTTTCCCCACCCCCTGATCCAACTCACCACCAGATGGTGATCAGTTGACAGCTCTGCCCCTCTCTTCACCCGAGTGTCCAAAACATATGGTAATGTCCAAAACATAACACGATTACAAAATCGATCATCGATCTTCGGCCTAGGGTGCTCTGGTACCACGTACACTTATGAGCATCCTTATGTTCGAACATGGTGTTTGTTATAGATAATCCATGACTAGCACACAAGTCCAATAACAAACATCCACTCGTGTTCAGATCGGGGAGGCCGTTCCTCCCAATCACGCCTTTCCAGGTGTCCCTGTCATCTCCCATGTGCGCGTTGAAGTCACCCAGCATCACTATGGAGTCCCAACTGGGGCCCTATTCAGGACTCCATTCAGGGTCTCCAAGAAGGCTGAATACTCTGTACTGCTGTTCGGTGCATATGCACAGACAACAGTCAGAGTTTTCCCCCCAACAACCCGTAGGCGAAGGGAGGCGACCCTCTCGTCCACCGGGGTAAACTCCAACATAGCGGCACTCAGCCAGGGACTTGTGAGTATCCCCACACCCGCCCGTCGCCTCACACCATGGGAAACTCCAGAGAAGAATAGAGTCCATCCCCTATCCAGGAGTACGGATCCAGAGCCACAACTGTGTGTCGAAGTAAGCCCCACCAGATCCAACTGGTAACGCTCCACCTCTCTCACCAGTTCCGGCTCCTTCCCCCCCAGTGAGGTAATGTTCCACATTCCCTAGAACTAGCCTTTGCTGCCCGGGTCTGGTCCGTCGAGACCCACAGCCTTCACTGCCACCCATATGTGACCTTCAGCTCTCACTGGACCGATTGGCAGTCGAGTGTGAAGCGGCTGGGATGAGGATTAGCACCTCTAAATCTGAGGCCATGGTTCTCAGCAGGAAACCGATGGAGTGCGTACTCCGGGTGGGGAAGGAGGTATTGCCCCAAGTGAAGGAGTTCAAGTACCTCGGGGTCTTGTTCACGAGTGAGGGGACAATGGAGCGGGAGGTTGGCCGGAGAATCGGGGCAGCGGGGGCGGTATTGCATTCGCTCTATCGCACCGTTGTCATGAAAAGAGAGCTGAGCCGGAAGGCAAAGCTCTCGATCTACCGGTCAATTTTTGTTCCTACCCTCACCTATGGTCATGAAGGTTGGGTCATGACTGAAAGAACTAGGTCGCGAGTACAAGCGGCCGAAATGGGCTTCCTCAGAAGGGTGGCGGGCTTCTCCCTTAGAGATAGGGTGAGGAGCTCAGTCATCCGCGAGGAGCTCGGAGTAGAGCCGCTGCTCCTTTGCGTGGAAAGGAGTCAGTTGAGGTGGTTTGGGCATCTGGTAAGGATGCCCCCTGGGCGACTCCCTAGGGAGGTGTTTCAGGCACGTCCAGCTGGGAGGAGGCCTCGGGGAAGACCCAGGACTAGGTGGAGAGATTACATCTCCACACTGGCCTGGGAACGCCTCGGGGTCCCCCAGTCAGAGCTGGTTAATGTGGCTCGGGATAGGGAAGTTTGGGGCCCCCTGCTGGAGCTGCTGCCCCCGCGACCCGCCTTCGGATAAGCGGTTGAAGATGGATGGATGGATGGATGGATGGTTATTTACAGTTTAATATAGTAACATCATCTGTAAACGCAGTCCAGATTTACTCTCATGCTAAAAAGTCGCATTGTTGCTCACTGTATTACATATGCTTACATGATGAGGAGAAACCATCTAAAACTCTTTAAAAACCGGCACAATATGACCTCTGAGACATCAGTGTGACATCCATGAAAGCTGCACAATTGATTACATTGAAACTGAAATTGCTGTATGATGTTGCACGAATTTAATAAAAATTATTACGCTCCCTTTCTCCATTGTGATCGGTTTGATTGACATGGATGTCCGGGCTCGCTTGCTCTGTGAAGTTTAATGGAGACTCGCTGGTGAAAAAAAGACAAATAGTTTTGCGAACTGGAAATACAAGGCTGATTTTGAATAACATGTACATTATAAAATATTAACAGAAAATAGCAGTGAAATGTAATATATGCCTTGGAGAGAAACAAATCTTAAGAGCATAAAACTGCACAAGCACTCTGTGAGTGAATGCACCTGATGCAGCAACCGGTCCATATTTAACTGTATGCTTATTATGTTCTTCTTTGAAGTGTTTATAAAGTGCTCTCATGCACTAGACAATTTGGATCATGTTTTTTTGCGCTTCACTATGTTTCATCATACAAAAACATTTTTCACTCCTGTCAAGTGACGTCACTGATGGAGCTGCTCATATCTAATCGATAATGAAATTCGTTGTCGATGATTTTCATTACTGATAATTATCTACTAGTTTTACATAGAACTTTATTTATACATGCCCTGTTGTAGTATTGCTTGCTTGTTCTGTCCTCAGGGAGATTGTGTTGAATCATTAGCTGGTATAGGCCAATTTGTTGGCTTGTTAGCAGTTCCTCACACACTCCCAGCATGTGGTGTGTGGGTGGGTGTGTGTTTGTTTTGTTCTAATAGTGCTTACGTGTTGTTGTACATAATTGACAGTTGTTGACTCGCCACTCAGGAGTGTGTATTTTTGTGTGCAGGTATACAGTATATACTGTATATGTACACATGCCACTTGCACGCTCCATGTCAATAGTGATACATAGTACTATGCACATTTAGTACATGGTCTTTCAGTCTGAAGAATAAAAATAGGAATTGTTCTGTGCTTGGAGCAAGTGAAAGTCAATAAGTATTTTAATTGTTGTGTATTGAAAAGCATTGACCAGGATATACAGTATTTTATATGTTGATATATATTTCTATATATTTTATATAGAAATGTACATGAACACGGTTTGATATTGTAGAGGTGGTGCATACATTTACATCACCACTACAGATAAACACATTCAGAAGGACATCTTTACTGTTATCATGTCTCGTTCTACCATGGGTTTTTAAGACAGTGTGTTAAGTTAAAAATGGTCCAACTTATCAACTAACTTGTTTTAAGACTCTATTTACTATTGTATTTCATTTCGCTCATTTCAGGGTCAGAAATTTGTAGTTGGGGTGGGGGGAGGTGGGTTGTTTGGGGCAAAAAGCTAGCAAAAACGTGGGGCAGAAAGTGCACTTATTTGTGACATCTGACATATTTCTATGATAATAAGATTCTTTTATAGTCCTAGTTATTAATATTTTGGCATAAAAATTAATTGATTGTGATTTAATCCTTAGGGTAATAAATTGTATGATTTGTTTCAATCAATTAAATTGAAGCATTTGTCATAAATGCATGAGACAGTTTATGTTAAAAATATGCCATCAAAAAAGTAAAAAAAGCCCACAAAAATGTACCATGGGGGGAAATATTGCACCTTAATGTAAAAGTTAATCATTGGCACTGACTCCATCTAACTTTTTTTGAATTCAAGAGTAAGGCTTAAAAGCCCTCTAAGAATCATGTCCATTCAGGGTTAGGTGACATAACTCATAACCAGCCTAATTATACAGGGCTTTTCTGTGACCAGTGCTGATTAGTTTTTGAAAATATGTAGTTTTGACATCCCTAGTGTACACTAGGGATTACACGGCTACTGAATTTTAAAAGTCGAGCCCATTAGTCGAGAGTAATTCGACTAGTTGTGGCATCATACGGATGTGTTTTGTAAATTGTGTGGAAAGCAGATAGCAGACTTCAGGCTGACAGTGTCAACTACATTAGTTATAATCTACTAATATATGCAACCCCTAGTGGACACATACATGCTTATGCTCGCATGTAATGTCACCCTGGGTGGTGTTGATCCAAGCTGAGTTTTGGATGTGCAGGTTTTTATCTTTATAATAGCAGTGCAGGACCATGGATCCTGGACAGTTGCACACGAAGCATCTTTTTCTGTGTCCATAGAGTCTGGCAAGCCTATGCTGACCTACACATGAGCTGCACAGAATGCTCACAAAAGCCCACTGAAAACAAGGATATCCCACTATTGTTTAAAACCCCAGCTGGACAGTGGCAGGGTGTGGCCTACAGAGAAAGCAGAAACCGCCATGATAGCCCACCACATCAAACGCGCACACTAAAGCTAACTCTCTCTCTCACATGTTCATACACCCACACATACTTGTCTGTTATCGTTTAGACATCCTTTGTCTGATTATGGATGGAGCGTAGAGAAAGTCGTCCGTTTGGGAAATCGGAGTCAGGGTAAGATCAGTTTGAAAATGTCAGATGAGTGTCAGTTTCACTCACAAATTGCCATTGTAAATATCCAGAACATTTAAACTTTTCAACATTTTAAATAGCTGGAAGTGATGAGTTTTCCAGGAGACAGTAACTTGTAGTTTTTGATGATTGGTAAAATATACAGGACAGCCTTAACTGCTGTTTTTTCTCTCTCTCTTTCTCTCATTGCTCTTATTTTCTCTCAAAGATTGGGCCCAAGTGGAAGGATGTGGTATCCCACTGTATAAAGGGGCATTACCAGCCTCTACTGTTGCTCTATGCTGACCCTCGAGGGACTCCGGTGTCAGTTCAGGATTTGGCTTCACGCCTAGACCTACACCACTACTCTAAAGCATACTACGACAGCGAAGATTCAGGTATATTTGTGCCAGGATAGTGGCTTTTTAGTCCTGAATCTCACTTGAGCAATTCCTTTTGAACGACTTAAGGAGGCAGTTGTTCTTAATAAAATGTTTAATTCATAAGAACAGCAGTAATTTTTTATAATTTTAATGAGGCACAATTATCGACTTTAGAGACAAATAATTAGTGATGCTTGCTAAGTACCACTAAGTAAATGAACGATAAAATTGTTGAAAAATCCCATAGATTCCTATTTCATAGACATGGGGGTGGGCGAACAACCACCTATAATATACTAGAAACCACCAAGCAATGCCCTAGCACCACAAAGAACACCCTAGCAACCGCCCACAACAACCTAGCATCATGGTGGCGAGTTCTGCATGGGCATACAGCACTCACCTTTCCTGCATAAAATGTAAAGATCTAGTTTTACAGATATACAGTTGCTCCAGGAACCAGCATATGTAATACTTACCACATCCTCTGTTTGATTTGTCAGGCCGTGAGCCGTCTATTTCCAGTGACACACGAACAGATTCTTCCACAGACAGCTGCAGCTATAAACATTCTCACTCTCACCATGAGTCTATAGCTTCCCACTTCTCCTCTGACTCACAGGGAACCGTAATTTGTAACCCTGCCAACGACTCTGCCTCGCAAAGCAGTCTGGAAACCACAGGTAAAGCAGTATATACATTCACACTGAAATTCAAATGCAGTTTTAAGCATAACTGAGATATGTTGACACCAGATGGGTTCATCATTTTACTGTCTCGTGTCCTGCTGCTCTTCAACAGTGACCTAACTTGTTTATTTGTGAAGGTTCCTTGATTGGCACTGATCCAGTGCAGTGCCATACTCTCAGAAAAGTGAGCGTCTTAGACAAGAAGGGAGGTGTTTTGGAAAGGAAACGAAGTGCCAGCAGGCCACGAAAATTTGAGACCCGTGGTGATTCAAGGAGTCGATGCTCAAAGGCAGACGAGGTGTTGTCTGCTGGTTACCACAGCGAAGGTATTCAGTTAAACAATGTAACCCTATAAAAATAACATTCCCTCTTCCTTTTTTTTTTTTTTATAAATAATTTCTTCTCTCTCTCTCTTTTGCAGGTGAGACTTTAAAAGAGCAGCAGGTTCCTCGTTCTCTACCTAAACCCAGCTCCAGTCGACTTCGAGACTTCAGGGAGACTATGAGCAACATTATCCATAAGCGGCCACTTTCTGCATCATCCTCTGGCTCAATGTGTCCCCCAGACTCCATCGCTAAGGTGCGAGACTGGGAGGCAGACAGCACCAGCAGTGAGTCCAAATCTAGCTCCTCTGGAGGGCGCTACCGCCCGCCCTGGAAGCCTAGGCGTGAGGCCCTGAACATCGACAGTATCTTCAGCAGGGAACGCCGTAAGCAGGCAGGGTACAGTCCGTTAGGAACTCTGCTGCCTGAAGACACTGGGCCTCTGGGGAAGTTGACGGGGCCCATGAAGCAGACCACATTTCGAGACCTGCCGGGACCCCTGGGAAGAGGGTCAGAGCAGCCCCCACGTCTCATCCAGAGGATGGAGAGTGGCTATGAGAGCAGTGAGAGGAACAGTAACAGCCCCGTCAGCCTGGACATGCCTGTTAGCGAGGGGACCAGTAATGGCACACACAGGTAGGAGTAATGGCACACACAGGTAGGAGTAATCGCACACTATGCATGTTAAAGTACAGTTGCTTTGGTAACAAGTCAGTGCTAAAATGCAAAATAAATGAATATATAATCATAACAGTCTTTATGTAGTCTGCGATTGCTGTCTGTAAATAGCAGGGTATTAAAGGAAACATAATTGGTGATGTTTTAAATAATGTAAACAGGTGGGACAAAATATTGGATATGTGCATTAGGACTTGCAGTTATTGGACTTGCCTTTGTCTATTATGTTGTTGATATTAAAGAAACAACAATATTAACAAGATTGAGATAACCTAGTACAGGGCTTCTCAAACTTTTTTGAACCAAGGACCCCTTTCATAACTTGCATAATTTTTCGTGGAAACCTGCCCCACCACCACCACAACAAATATGATATTATTTACTAAAAGTATAAAAATAACCTCAGTAATGAGTTTAAATACACACGATATGAAGCTTGCAAAATGACCAAGCATTGCTGTTCTGTGCAAAGCACAAACCAACACCATAAAATTAAGTTAGGGAGTCAGTCCGTGGAAAATTATACAGTATTTACTGCATAAATACAGTGAAATAAACTAAAAAGTAAGGGTCACTGTGTTAGAAAATAAATTGACTTGAAGCTATATTGTCAAATGTCATATCACGTGAATTTATAATATGTCAGTAGTACCATACTTTATCTAGCAAGATAAACTAAAATAATTATAGGTAAGTATATACTGTCGGAAACAGGGGCCTTGCTAATCCAGTGTTGGCCAGCTGGTCAGATAATTTCTCCCATTTTTGTATATATTGTTTTTAACTTTGATGTCATATAATATTAACTTTTTAGACAATAGCTTTTATATTGAGTTTTTTTTTTTTTTTTTTTTGCTTATTTTATTACAAAATTGCAAGATAATATTAAATAATATTATATATTATTATATTAATATTAGATAATATTAAATATATGGAACACAGTGTGAGAAACACTGACTTTGTAGTTTTAATAAGCCTTCTAAAATCGCTAAAAAAAATTATGATGCAATAAAAAAGTTCATGTGAGGCCTGATTGTCAGTCAAATTCAAATCCATACGAATGGCATTAAATCATCATTATTAGAATAGATCTAATAGTCAAGCACTAAAGACAATTATTTAGTTATTTAGTCAGTTATTTAATCAGTTTTATTTTTTTATTTTACCTCCAAGTTCTGAATGTTTAATTTTATATGAGGTACTGCTGTTTGATACTTGAGAAACTTCAAGCTATGTTTAATTAATTAAGAAAAGGGCTATATTCCATCTTTATAATTTCATTTGTATTAATATTGTTATTTTCTAAGGAGTGTGAGCAATTGTATATTCAGTTTTGCCGTGTTATCAAAAAATGAATGTAAAATGCTTTTTAGAACTTACAAGGACCTGATACAGGTTTGAAAGCATATTATTCATCTTTCTCTCTCTCTGTCTTCTGCTTGTCCTTCAGCTTACGAGAGGGAGGGTTGAAAAAGCCTTCACCTGATGTCATCCAGTCATGGAAGTCTGTCACCAAATCCAAGAGCAGCAGCGCCCTACTGCAAGATGTCAAAGTGTCAGACAAGGGCAATAGTCACATGAGTTTGGGTGTGTACAGTATGAGTGCGTGTATTTATATTCTTCATCCAGCCAGTATGAGGGTAATTTTGAGTGTACTTTACCTAAGGATATGAATCATTCTTTCCATATGTTTAATATTTATCTTGCTGTTTCAATATATGTACTTAATATAATGATAAGCAAGCAATATTGTGAAGAATTTTGCATCATATATTACAAAATACATCCTGTTCCTTTTTCTGAAATGTTATCTCTTTACCAGTTATGTAAACTGACTGAAGAACATGATATTACCCTGGATATTGCCATTCGTTATATTTAATTGTATGCATTTTGAAACTATGTGCATCTTGGGTTGCATTTACACAAGAAAATGCACAGATTCAGTATTTTGACATGTATCCAATTTTTGTCCAGCCTGTTTACATTCAAGAACTGTTTATGCAAATACCCCACCAAGATATATATAGTTGCCTTTGTTCTTGGGAATATCTAAAAGGGATAGTCCATCCGAAAATTAAAAGTAATTTACACACCGTCATGTTGTTCCAAACTCTTAAGACTTCCTTTCTTCCATTGAAACACGAAAGGAGATTTCAGGGAGAATGTTAGCCTCAGTCACCATTAACTTTCATTGCATCTTTTCTCCATACAATAAAACACTTAATCACGCTTCACTGACTACTCTCGATAATTTGCATGTAGAAAGTCCCATGCATTTACCAACTTTACCCGAGTGCCCAGTGATGATTTCGGACCAGACCCAAAATTGTTTAGCAAAGATTCAGAACTAAGTGTAGAATTAGATGCGTGCTTAGATATATTGTAGGTCAGATGACCAAATACCAGATATGCATCAGAATTAGAGCCACATTTGAAAGTGGCCCAGATCAGATAAGAAAATCTGAGATTTTTTTTTCTGTTTTGAAAATTGATTGACAATTAATTGGTTGAAAATGTGAATGCACCCTTAGATCATTACATTGTTTGCACAGACTGTTTCCTTTTTGTTCTATTGTTTATGTGTGTGGTGCAGCGGGCGAGGGCCGCAGTGAACTAGATGAGCTACAAGAGGAAGTAGCTCGCCGGGCCAAGGAGCAAGAGCTACAAAGACGAAAGGAAAAGGAGATAGAGGCAGCAATGGGCTTCAATCCCAGACCCAGCAAGTTCATGGATCTGGACGAGCTCCAGAACCAAGGTAACCAGCATGCCGTGCAAGGGCGAGGGGAGTAGCTCTGTCTCCAGATGCATTTCTTGGGTTTCTGCTGTGGCTTAACCTTTGGAGCTTGGGACTGCATGTGTGTGTGCATTTGTGTATGTGTGAAATGGAGGTGTGCAGGTTTCCATGCTGAAAAGCGCTGTGCTATGCTGTTTGTCACTTGCAGGGAAAGGGGAAGGCTTTGAGCAGTGTGTGTTGGAGGCAGAGTCTATGTTAGACCAGTCTCTGAGACTGGAACAGGCAGGAGAGGTGGCCTCTGCTCTCTCTGTGGTTAATGAAGCAATGTGTAAGTAATCCTGCCCTCAGCCTGCTGCCTGCTATCACTACTGCCACTAAGTGTGTGTGTGTGTCTGTACTATACATATCTGTCTCTCTCTGTGTGTGTGTGTGTGTGTGTGTGTGTGTGTGTGTGTGTGTGTGTCTGTGTGTGTCTGTGTGTGTGTGTGTGACTCTATTGCAGGGTTTTTATTTGCCTGTTTTCACTGCCACCACCATATTACTATCTTCAGATGTGTTTCAGTTCCACAAACAATATATTAGATTTATCTTTCTGGAGCCATGGATAACACAGTCATCACTTAGTTAATGTGTATTGAGGCTGCTGTGCCTTCTTGCCATGCCGTCTGTCTTGAACACCTGTGAGGTCATTACCAGCCAAGACATAGACCTGTTTGTCTGTAACCATAGAAACCAACTAGCCGCTTTAAGGAAGAGGGAGTTTGCCCAGTACTATGGCAACCACCTCTTTGCAAGAACTTTGATGGACTCTAAGTGCGTATAGTGTATGATGTTAAACAGTGAGATACCGACAGGCCTGCTGTTCTGTGTTGTTAACAGTCACTGCTGATTATATAATTTGAGATGATAGACACAAGCCAAAATCTGTGTCGTTTAGGCACAACACAAGGCAAATTTTCTGCAACCTCATTTGTAATGAGTATATTCACAATATAGCTCAGCCTCAAGTGCCTTGTTCCTTTTTTAAATTGTTACAAAATAATTAAAATATAATATACACAGAATTCCAATAAACCTTGTGTTAAGCATATTCAATATATGGCATCCTTTTACTGGAATATTTAGTCCCTGACATGTAATAAATACAAAATATAATTCTATGGGTGCTGTGCAGTGAATTACACGGTAGCAAGGGTAACTGGTATTTTGCATCATAGCTGTTACTATTGTCCTGTTTCAGTCATGTAACTTTTCCCTCGCTGCCGCCACATTTGTGACCATCAGCAGAAGGAATCGTGGTGAATGGAAAAGAACTGTGAAGCAATATCTAGAAAAACATACAAAATTGCTTTTGATCCATGGCAAGTCCCAGGAAAAGTTCATACAGGTCTGAAGAAAAGCACAAATATAGCCAAATTGGGCTATCGCAAACATTTTAATATATTTTATCCTCGATTAATCTCCGTACGCTAGTGAGTCTGATGTGTGACCGATGAGGAGTACACACGCCCACCAGTGCATCACCTTAAACATCTCTCATTCAGAAGTTACAAATGTTTTGTGTAGTTTTTAGGTCTGATTTGGTGCCAATATTACAAAATGTCTGTGACAATCCTGTCCTTATGAATGTAAGAGTTGCGTTTAACTCTCGAAGAAGGCTTTTGTCGCATCCCACAGTGCAGTGCGTTGAAGGTATTTGCAACTTTGGTCACAAACATGGCGGCGTAGTCATACAGTGTTATCACATGAAACAGGTCAATCAACATACAGAACCAGAACTATCCAGTTTATAAGTGTTAATAAAATAACATTTATGTTTCTCTGACTGTGATCAGTGTGTATGAGCCTTTCAAACACCAGTGTCTTTTTATGTCTGTCTGTCTTTGACTTTCATAAGTATACCCTGAGGTTTGTCACTTATGGGGTGATCACATGCACGAACACACATGTATACACCAATACTTGCACACCTTCCATGGCCTAGCCCCTGTGTTTACCTAAACCTTACTCCCCTACCTGCCTTCACAAAGTTTCTCTGTAGTTTTAGAGTCAGAGTTGGGTAGATTGCAGCTCATATCATGGTGAAAGTATTCTCGATCGTCTGTAATTATACCATTATTAGATCTATACTGAGACACAGCGTTAGGCTCAGGTAATTTGCTTTTTTTGTTGTTCCATGACTGAACTACAATTAATTTTGGTTTAATTCAACTTCATTATAATTTAATCATTTTGTGCTTGACAGAATGTAAAATTTTTTAGGATTTTTGTAGATTTCCCATCTTCCCTATTTGTGTGACCCTCACCTCATACCCTTCCTCATAATTCAACCAAACATTGAGTCTCTTTTCATTTCAGTTTTTCGTAGCAAGTGTGTTTGCATGCACCCCATGATTCTGCTTGTTTTTATCTGCATCTGTTTAATTTTTTTATTTTTTATTTATTTTTGCCTTTATTTATTTTGTTTGCATTGTAGCTAAACTCAGGCATACCTTGCATGAGAGCAGCACTAACGCTCAGGGCAAGATGCAAAAGTGCATGAGAAGAGCACGAGGTCTGCAGCAACGCATGCAGCAGCAGCAGGAACTGCAGCAGAAGCAACAGGAGGAAGAGAAGGAGCAGAAACAGCCTCTCAGGTACCTGCTGCTGGCTGCAGTTGTGTGTTTGTGTGTGCTCCAGGAGCCCTGCGCACACAGCAAGAGCAAATGTGCATTGTGCCTTAAAATGATCAATACTCTTGTAAGTTACTAGGAGGTTTGAAAGTCAGGTTAGTGTATAATTAATTCCAGATCCTGCCATAAACTGCCCAGGTAATGTTACACTGATGTGTAGAGAGGCTGATTAGACCTCCAAGTCTGTATACTGCTTGACACCATCATAAGATACTGATTCGAGATGCTGACCATGCTCACAGTGACTCTAGCTTCAAGTAGGTTCTTTCAGTGTATGGTAAGGAACTCACTGTACCCCCCCCCCCCCCCCTCTCATCCCATATTCTGTATTCAGTGAAGAGCCTGTCCCGGTCGAAATACTTCTGACAAATGTTAAAGAAGAGGATGAGAAGGCAGTTTCAGAAGATGCCTTAAGACCAACTTCACCTCTCCTCATGAAGCCTCAGTTTATAATTAAACCTATTCTTGATGACCCTGGCCATACTGCATCCCTTCACCATACAGACCCACCTTTAAAGCAGCGGTGCAGTGCAGGGGACTACTCTAGTCCTGTGACAGATAATGGACCACACTCGCACACATGGGGGGCCAAAGACTCCATCACAATCACAAACTCTCTTGTACAGATTGCCAGTAAACACAATTGTGCCACTGTGCCTGTGATTGCAGTGAATGGTTGTGAGGGTCCTCTACAGCCCTCTGCTCTGCCCAATAACACACAATCTAGTCCATCTTATTTCAACAGTCAATGCCCAACTCTTTTACAAAGTGTCCATCAATCACCTTCCATCTCTGATTGCTCCAACTCTTTGGATTGGCAGCAAAAGTCACCACAGAAGGCTCACCATCAGTCTATTTGTGGCCCATCCAATGCACCCAACAGCCATGATTCTAATGCCTATAAAAAATCTAAGACACTCCGGGCACCTCCACGGAGCTGGTCTTGCCGCAGTCTGGAACGACCTGATCAGTATCCAACTGAGATGGATTCCTCCCTCAGCTCTCCAGCAGACCCTCAGTCCCCCTTATCCCCCTGTCCGCCATCCCTGTCTTCTCCAGCATTGGAGCACTATCCAGCCGGAGCCATGCCTGTGGAGCGCTGGGCTGTGAATGTCAATCGATACTACAATTCCCAGAATTCTGTGCTGTCTGGACGTGGCTCACAATGTGAGGAGCTGTCTGAGCTGGATTCGCTCTATCAGGCCAGCTTGAAGGCTCCCAGCATACACCGAGCCCCACGAGGATCAAGTCCTCAGCATGCCAACAGATCAGGTATGGGCAAAATTTGGGCAAAACTTAAGCTAAGTCCCGTTTAACTCTTTTAGGCTTGTCTTTTTTTTTTTTTTAAATATTTGGGGGAGTGAAACAGACAAGTGCAATTTGAATAGAGTCATGATTGGATCACTGTCCCTCTAGGTCATGTTGCTTCTCGAAAGCACATTGCTGGACTTTCTGCCACTCTTGGTCGTTCCAAAACCCCCACAGCAGAGATCGAGAGGTGTGCCTACAGAACGCCAGCAGACAGCAGTAAACTGGCTCAGAAGGTGACTTAGCACACCTGCATTATCTCAGTAGTATCTAAAACATGAAATTGTTGAGTTGTATAGCTTTTGTCCAAGTCTGTTATCTTTGAGGCCATCTAACTGCTAGTGAACTCATAAAAGCTTTAGCAGATGTACACATTTCAAATGTACAGTTTTTCTTTTCCAGAATACAGACCAAAAATATTGAATCCTCTTCTTGCAGTCCCCTGGCGTATCCAAATTTTTATTCAATAAAATAATCTTTTAGAATTCTTACCCACTAGGGTTAAATAGATCCGATACTCACATTTTCAGACAGAACGGTTATCGGTCAAATAAGTCCGATACTGGCTAATAGTCATAGTTGTTACTGTCAAGCCCAAAAATGACATAAAATAACTATAAGCACCAATAAAGTAGTGCATGCATTTTATTAGAAATCTTTCAAAGACATACGATAACTTTGTGAATCGCAAAAGGCTGCATTTAATAAATAAACAGTATATCCTGCATGCACTGAATGAGCTCTGATGTGTTGTGGCACACACTCATAGCACGCTCATGATGCTCTCAGTGTGGCGCACAATATGCACCAGATTTTGAATGAGAAACAGTAAAACTGAATTTCACACAGAAACTCAAAGGTCTTCCTGGAGTGTTCTGCCAAAGTAAAAACCCAAGGGTTTAAAGTAAGTATTATATTGCAAGTTACAATAATTGACTGAATAGCTATATATATATATAAAACAAAGTGGATTAAAAATAAAGAGATCTGAATCCAAATACTGTAAGTTCAGATACAATTTAGAAAAATATGTGCATAACTGGCTTCTTTTCTACTGAAGATTTCCTCTGGAATTACTGTTCATTTTGCTGCCGCATTATCAATGAGAGTTGTTAAAAATATAGTTTTCTTAATAGGCTGCACATTTTTAATGTAAGTGTTTTCTGTCTATTCTATTTCATAATAAAATAATGTGTAGTTATAGGTTTGTGTTTCTTTACACATAAGAGTACTCCCAATGAGTTCCACACAGTTGGGTATACATAGATATTCTAAACTTGATTTAAAAAAAAACTACTTTGGATCGAATTGGCTGATACCGCAAGTTTGGGTATGGGATCAGAAGAGAAAAAGTGGTATCGGTGCATCCCTTACCAATACCACCGATATCCCTTACCGATACCACCCACCCCCACTGACTTTTGAAAAAATTTAAAATGCCTTTCGACTTGTCTTTCCCTATTCCTGTTTCAGTTGGAAATATGTCAACATAGGAAAGAAAACTGCACTCTTCAAGGGTTTAATGTGGTCTTTAAAGCACTGTTTGGAATTGTGTTTGTGTAACTGTCATTGATATGAAGGACATTCTTACTGTTGATAAGGATGCAAAATGCTAATGCAGCATGTCTTTATGTGTGTGCAGTCTGTTTCTGCTGCAGTCTGTGGTGCGCTGCGGGGTGAGGATGAATCATACAGTGCAGAGAACCTGCGACGAATTGCTCGTAGTCTCAGTGGCACTGTCATTGGGGTACGAGCTGACAACGTACCCCCCTCTCGCAGCTTTGTGGGTGTCTCACACAATTCACACTCACTTGGTCAAACACCTCTCAAATTATGCACTCAAAACACATTTGCACTGTTAAATTTGCTGCAAAATTTGTTTGGACTCAGTATGTTTTAATGTAACATTATGGAAATCCTAGATGTACCAGTACTGTATGTGAAGTAAGTTTGAAAGAGGAATACTGCCACCTGGTGTGACTGTATTGAACACAGTTAAACTTCAGTATATAAAACTTAAGTTACTTTATAGATGTTCATGAAATTTGGTTTGATCTGAAAATTGGCTACTATTGATGTGTCTATTGCATCTAGGCTATACATACATTACCAATTTGTTTTTGATTTTCTGTTGTGTCATTTCTGTCCTTGTCATATTGCTGCGGAATTTGTCTTATTTTCATTTCTCCTTTATCATCTTTTTCATTCCTTTTTTTAAATATTTTTTATAAAGGACCCCCCTGTCTCCAGGATGCCAAAACATGTGAACATGCAACTCCCCACACATCGCTCCAGCACCTCATTGCATGTTTTACCCCCTTCTCCACACAATCCTTCTCACGAGCTGCAGCCCCAGTACCTTCTCCCAAGTCGCCACCACCACCCCACCCCTCCATCACACCTGCACCAGCAGACACTAAGGCCCAGCGCACTGGGGCCCTCTCATGGACTAACAGGTAACCATCTCCCTCCATCCGATCGTTCAGCCTTCATGTCGCAGACACAGAATTAGGCTGCCACTGGTCCTTACCGTAGTTGTCTGGGATCTTTTGTTCCATCACTTTATTTGTGAAACTGGCCGAGGTTTTGACCTAAACCCTTTTTATTTTCATTTTCTGATGTTTGCAATGTTGAGAATTATGTGAAGTCGCTGAGTTCCATATTAAATTATTTAGGCACAGGGTTCCCACGATAATGGAAAACCTGCAAATATCAAACCTGGATTTTAAATGTCAAACATAAAAGTCATGAAAGTGTATTATCATTAATATATGCTTTATAGTTATTTTCAGCTTTACAATACATTTCATTGGCTAATATTTTCATTTTTCATGATGTTTAGAAATCCTTATCAAGCATTCGTGAGCACCTGGAAAAGACTTGGAATTTAACTGTTTCATTCCCTTGCATGCATAATTAAATTTTCTTTGACACCTTTCCGCAGGAGATTGCCAAAAGGCCAACAAGTTTCTGGCTGTGCTTGACCGGGGTGAAGCGATCTCCCGTGAAAACTACCACAGTGTTGCAATGAGCTATGGCACCCTTCCACGGGCTCCCCGTAGGTCAACTTCAACTGGTCCCAATGTACTCCATGCTAGGCCAGAACCCTCGGTTGGACCAGGGCCCCGGAGCTACCCAGATGCAGCCTACGCCACACTTTCCAACCCTCGTCGCAATGCAACGGCAAGTAGGACAATGGGTGGTTTTTACAGGCAGTCATACCAACAATCCAGCCATGCTGCTTCAACCACACCATATGCTAACCAAAACCCACATCACTCCAGCCATCATCATCCACATTTGTCCTTTGAGCCGCCTGCCCAGCTGCTCCGTCTCGATGTGCCCCCTGAAAGGGACTGGAGGACTTCAGACTATAGGATGGCTTCTAGAGACACTCATGTCTTCCCCAGGCCAGAGCCATGTTTTGGGTCATCCTGTGGCCCTCCTGCATATCTCTGCGCTCTCTGCAAGCAGAATCCAGCTGAGCCCTCTAGAAGCTATTGTCAAACCTGCAGAGCCCATATGAACCACTACAGGATGACCAGCTGAGTGAAGGATTTACATACTGGAATACACCACTGATATGCAACCTTTTATGCACTCATTCTCTGACTTTACGTGGAAGTACAGTAAAAACGTGAAACTTTGAAACTTTTGCCAATTTTGTGGAGTATGGAGCTCTTAAGAGATGCTGCAAAAATGAATTAATGCTGCATCAATGGCATTATGAAGCAGGTCAGACATGTTCTTTTTACCACATCATTAAAATATCTAAAAAAAAAATTCTGATGAAGAGTGAGAGACTGACGTTCGTTAATGTTCATGGCTGCCATGGCGATGTTTTGAAATTAGATTTTACATGCAGTTCCTAAACTGCTGCATTTTAACACTGGAAAGAAAACATCAACATCCTATGCTTTTATTCTATTGTAAACATTTCAACTGCTTAAACATTCAATTCTGCAGATAACTTTAGTTTCATTTAACTGGACACCATCTCAGCACAAAGCATCTGCCGCTGTGAAGAACAGAGCATTTTGCATTTTTGAATGAACATTGTCTGCTAATATACAGCATCTGCTCCGTATATGCACAAGTTCTATAAGACTTGCTTTACGCTCCTTTGAATTAGCATTCCAAACTAACCTTACTTAGTTCTGTGATTGTAATTTAACTTTGTGAACACAAGTTTAGTGCACTTCAGAAGTGTTACGTTAGAAGCGTCTCTCTGTTGTAACTTCTCCCATTTTATGGGAAAACAGACGTCTAACTACTTAACTTAGAGGGCTGTAATGTAAGTGTGCATTAGTAATCAAAGGTACATCAGATTTCTGTGTTGTACCAACAGTCAACTTTTATCCACCTCATTAGCATTGTGTCTGTATTATTGTGTACAGTATTGTTCAGCCCAACAGTAGCACCAAAAACTCATAATTGTGATCTTTTTTATTTTATTTTGTGGTAGCAGTTTATTGACTTTGATTTATACAGTATATTATACATATAAATGTTAAGTGCAAAAGTTTTTCAGGCTGTTAAGACTTTAAAGATAGATAACAAAAGAACAGAACATTCTGCAGTGCCTTGAATTGTGGAAGGCAACAAAACTGGGTATCAGTTTATTGATTTAGTAGCCATATAATATTGATTATTACAATAGTGTTAAATTATAGAATTTCGATTCAAAATTAGAGCATTTAACATTTCCCCCACTGGAGAATAAACGATTTATTTTTAATTTTGTATTATTATTATATCTTGGATACTGCAAGGTGAAACATGTGGACTAAGATAATTAACTTATAAAGTTACTAGTTATGAAGTCATGCATTCAAAGTGTAAAGGAATGTCTGTTAGCTGAGTTTGAAAGTGCAAATGTGCCATTTCATGAAAACAAAAGTGTTACTGGCTCGTAATAGTGGCCACAAAAGCATTTTTTTTAAACGGGGCCAAAATGTACTAAAGCTTTTCAAACATGATCGCTGATTAGAGCATGTCAAATACCTCAAACAATCACATGCTCATTTTTTTTTCTTCACCACAACAATTTAGCATGTACTATAATTTCATAATTTAGGACCTAACAATGAATCAGAGTGCCTCTGCACTGAATTCCCACTGAGTAAATTATCTGAAACTTTCTTTGTTTTGCCAATATGCAGTGCAACACTGCCCTGGCATGATTATTAACAAAACATGAATCTGTGACTGAATTACCCTTTCCTTCCTCCTTTCTTTCTTTGCTCCTTTCCTTTCTGAAATTAAAAATACAAACAGATTTGGCAAAAAAAAAAAAAAAAAAAAAAAACAAGGCTGTGTTTATAAAGTGTGTACAGATATTTAGTCTTTGACTTTAAGTACAGACAAATTTGGACTTGTAAATGCTATGCTAGAAAAGAAACTTGTATTTTTACAATAAAGTTATATTGAGCTCCAGTCAGGAGCAGAATACTAACCTTTTATCTGACTGCCTTTTTCTTGTTTCAGAAAATATAATTACTCCATATAGGCTATAATCTCAATGTCTTGTCTATTGTGACTGTTTATCTAAATCATGTTAATTGACAAGTCTCTGCAGTTGTGTCAGTTTCATGTGAAAGTTCTTTGAACAGGGAATTTTAAAGGTGCACTCAAGGATTCTTTTGCTAATAAATAAACTTAAATGGAATTAATAGTATTATTGAAAAATGTGTCTTAAATGATGCGTTTTCACATGAGACTCTTTTCATATCAGTCTTAGGCCATGTCCACACTTTATATATTTTCATTTGAAAAAACATTTTTTCAAGTTTACACCTCTCATTCACACTGGAACAGAATTTTCCTCCACTTAATACAGAGACTTTGGACAATGCATTCTATTACTGCATACTTTGGAAAATGATGATGTTAGGAAATTAAAAATGGACTTAGAAATGGATTAGTGTGGACGGTTTAAATCGTTAATTGTTGGATCATCAGTAAAATGTAGACACGCACTACAATAAAAGAGACACTACACAAACATTTCATATTCATCAAAACAAACACATACATATAAAATGCATTTGAGATGTTTCTACCCCCTTTTATTTATCCATGAGAAAGTCATGCACATCAAGCTATGCATATTTACCTCCACCTTCTTGTACCTTGTGCATGAAAATCGGTCCTGATAGCACATTCATGATTCAAATGACCAGTCAATATTATCAGCTTTTTCTTTCTTCTGCGAGAAGTGCTTTCTTGCAATGGCATGGTAACTGAAAACGTTTGCTTTTTGCATAATGCTGCATCTACGCCGCTAGGTGTCAGCAAACATTTTTATTAAGCACACCTTTAAAATTGTGATTTCCAGGGCTGAAAATTCTAATTTATTAAAATCTTAAAGGTAATAGAAGTTTCTATAGACAATATGTATTTTCTAGTTATGATCTGCATGTGACTCATGGGATTTTTTTTTTTTTTTAATTTTTCACATAACCTTTTGTTTTCCACAAAAGAAAATGGAAGCGTACAAATTTGGAACAACATGAGGGTGAATAAATGATGAGATTGTATTTTTTGTGCGATCTATCTGTCACTAGTTCTTGTAAAGCAGCCCAAAGCTCCAGCAGTTAGACGTCAAATAGGTAGAACATTTCCAATGATGATGTCAGAGTAATTACAGTGATGTTTCTATGACAGGGCACATCTGAAATTAACTGTTTATGTACCAATGTTGATATGCTCATTTGGGGTCGATATTTTCATTTTCTTGTTGTCTCACTGCTGATGTGGGGGTCGTGCTGTGTTCTCATTGTTTGTGTGATTTCTTCCCTGCTGTCTGATCACAAAGGGAAGCACTCTTTTGTTAAAAGTTGACCCACCAGGAGTCCTCTTAAGATGATTTTACTCCTTATACTCCAAACACTGACAATGATAATTCACATAACCACACACAGTGAGATGACAATGGATTTCTCTGTGTTGTTTTGAACTTCATGACACTAATAAGGTTGTGTCAGTTCCTTAGCAACAAGAAGGCAGTTAGTCTGTAGTCATTGTGTAGAAGCATTTTTGGAGATGTCCTTGCTGATACAACTCATACTAAATACTAAAATATTTTCTCTCTTTTGAATTGTTACAGCATCAATCAGGATTTAAATAGATTTTTTTTTTCAGTTCAAGGGGACCTGTCATCAAAAAGGTGTTTATTTGCCCTTTGTATATACAGTGCTGCGCAATCAGGTAAAGTTATTATTAAAGGAAGGTATTTTGCATTATTAATGCAGCTTTTCAGTGCCAAAATTAAATTGTGTAAATGTATGTCTGTTAGAAAGGTACATAAATATATGAAAGCAAATTATCTAAGTATGAAGGTAAGTAAATGGGGTACATAAATAAGATAAAGTATGTAGATAACATCACTAAATTATGTGAGTAAGAAGGTCATTAAAGTTTAGGTACAATTAGGTGTGTATGTTGAGTTAGGAAAGTAATAGAAGTTTTTCTCTGTTACTGCAGGCTAAAAAAAAACCTCTTCCACATGGTAATGACAAAAATAGTCTGCCTTTTTTTCCCCCTTTTTTTGCAAAGTAACATGCTAAATTCAGTGTGTCAATCAGTAAATTGACTTTAGCTGCAAAAGTGAGAAAAAGCAAGGTCTTCAGTTTCTTCCTTGTTCTAGTTCTGTTATGAGCTTCATTCACTTCATAGGTCAAAGTATGCATTTGCAGATGAAGTGTCAGACTGTCTGCTTAAGTGAAACACTGGGTCTTTCTTGGAAAAGCATTTTCTGCTCTTCACAGCAGATGACTGGATGGAGGGATGCGCCACATCTTCAAGAAACAGCATTTTAGTGTTGGCTTACTAAGATATACATTTTGAAACCACGTTGATGCAGAACCCTTAAAAAAAAATACAAAAAAAAAAGCTAACTATCATGCAAACTTTATTGTAATGAGAGTTCCTCATTTGTCGCTCACTTCGAAGTTGTTTCGAGTGAAGCAACACTAGGGGACTTTCTTGAAGGTCTCGGTTACCTCTGAACTTGAGAAAAGGCCAATAAGAATTTGGCAGACAGAATTTGCATGTCCCTCCCTCGGTCATACAGGTATAAAGGGAGGGAATATTGCCACTGTACATTCAGTCTTCTTTTTCCGAGCTGAGCGGTTGTGTGATTAGCGAGCTGAGATCACTTACTGTTCCACTCACCTCTGCAGAGCTTATGCTGTTGGATCTATGGCGCATATCAGTGGCTTTCTCCCTTTGCCCCTGGGCGCTTCAACAGTGCTGCTAAAAGAGTATTTCTTCTAAAATAATAAATTTTCATGGATAAAAGAGCCCCATGGCATGTTCGTTTACTTCCGTCCGAGCTCGAGGTGAGAGCGGATCGCCTCACGGCCAGTCTGTTTACTCCCTTGAGCCCCCTGAGCTGGATGAGGAGTTCGCCGCTGCATCGGAGAGCGTTCCGGCGTCTGATGCAGAAGACTCCACTGGACTGGCACCTTCGGGTCGACATGCCCAGTCTGAGGCTGATGCCCAGATGGCTGACATGCTTGCCCGGGCCGCGTCAGCATGGGGTTGGACTGGAACCCTCCGTCCTCCCCACAGCCTTCACGGCTTGCAGGCCATGCATGCCCTGCAAGTTCACAGGCAAAGGCACTCAAAGATCTGCACTTGGGTAGTCCTGACCCTTGCATGTTGCAGGAACTGTGCTCTGCGACCGACCTAGCCCTCCAGGCCACAAAGGTTACAGATACTCGGTCAGGCGATGGCCACCCTCATGGTCCAGGAGCGTCATCTATGTCTGAACCTGGTCGAGATGCGGGAAGTAGACAAAGCACGCTTTCTCGACGCCCGTTTTTTTGCTCGTTTTATTCAGTGACACCGTTGACGACTTCGCACAGCAGTTCTCAGCAGTGAAGAGACGTCCTCCTGCGGCAGCTCCGCTTCAACCAGGGACCAGCTCTCAGCCCCAGCGTCGAGCGCCCTGTAGGAAGCACACGCCCCCTGTCTCCCAAACATCTTCG
The DNA here is from genome assembly GCA_032164185.1 of Moxostoma hubbsi. Lineage (NCBI taxonomy): Eukaryota > Metazoa > Chordata > Actinopteri > Cypriniformes > Catostomidae > Moxostoma > Moxostoma hubbsi. The sequence continues at coordinate 21,695,673 of JAVLUX010000021.1, read as the reverse complement.
AGGACCCGGAAGGCTCCCAAGCATTCCTGAGACGGACAACCCTGGGAACGAGACGTTTGCTCTGGAACTTCGAGTCTTTTCTCAGCACTGCTGTGAAGCCTCACCAGGTACGTCAAAAACGATCATCCCCTTAGTGCCCATCGTACGAAGCTTGGACGTGTGGCTCTCACTTCCCAACCTGTTGCGCTAGCTGGCCAGGACCATCCGACTTGGCTACACGATTCAGTTCGCCAGGCCCCCGCCTCCTTTTGGTGGCGTACGCTTTGCCTCGGTGTATGGCGAAGACGCAAACACCTTGCGCGCGAAATCACGACCCTTTTACTCAAAGATGTGATAGAGCCTGTCCCATCAGCCGAGATGAAGAAGGGTTTCTACAGCCCTTCATCGTACCCAAGAAAGGCAGCGGCTTACTACCGATCTTGGACTTGCCAGTTCTCAACCGGGCCTTGCACAAACTCCCGTTCAAAATGCTCATGCAAAGACACGTTCTAACTTGCTTCCGGCATCAAGATTGGTTCGCAGCGATAGACCTGAAGGATGTGTTCTTCCATGTCTCTATCTTGCCTCGACACTGACCCTTCCTATGGTTCGCGTTCGATGGCCAGACATATCAGTACAAGGTCCTCCCCTTCGGCATGTCCCTATCCCCTCGCATCTTCACAAAGGTTCAGAGACAGCCCTTGCCCCGAGAGTCACTGTGTGCCCACAGGGACCAGGTGCTCAGGCACCTCAGCCGTCTAGGGCTTCAGGTAAACTGGGAAAAGAGCAAGCTCACCCCAGTTCAGAGCATCTCTTTTCTTGGAATGGAGTTAGACTCAGTCTCAATGACAACGCGCCTCACCAACGAGCATGCAGTCGGTGCTGAAATGCCTAATCTTATTCAAGCCAGGCATAGCGGTTCCTCTAAAACAATTCCAGAGGCTCCTGGGGCATATGGCATCCTCCGTGGCAGTCACGCCACTGGGGTTGATGCATATGAGACCACTTCAGCACGGGCTTCAGACTCGAGTCACGAGATTGGCACGTGTGTTCATCACCCCCGCCTGCCGCCAGACTTTCAACTCTTGGACAGACCTCTGTTATCTGCGGACAGGAGTCCCCCTACAGCAGGTGTCCCAATGCTTTCTTGTCACCACAGACGCCTCCAAATAGGGTTGGGGCGCCGTGTGCAACAGGCATGCAGCTGCCGGCTCCTGGACAGGGCCCTGGCTGGGTTAGCAGAGGTTTCTCCCGCTAAATATGGGGCAAGCACGTCTTGATTCACTCAGACAGCACTGCTACGATAGGGCACATAAATCACCATGGCGGCGTGCACTCTCGTTATATGTCACAACTCGCCCGCCATCTCTTCCTTTGGAGCCAGCAGTAACTTGGTGAGAAAAAGCAGTTTCAGTTTCTTCCTTGTTCTAGTTCTGCAATGAGCTAGATCAGTGCGCGTCACTCACATCCCAGGCGACCTCCACACGGCAGCGGATGCACTGTTGCGACAAGGCACGCTCAGCGGAGAGTGGAGGCTCCACCCCCAGATGGTCCAGCTGATTTGGGAGCAGTTGGCATAGCACAGGTAGACTTGTTCGCTTCCCAAGAGACCTCCCACTGCCTGCTATTGTACTCCCAAGCGGAGGCTCCCCTCAGGACAAATTTACACCCTGAAGTGGCACTTGTTCGCGACTTGGTGTTCTTCCCAATCTGAAGACCCGCAGAGATGCACAGTCGGGTCAGTGCTCTCATTTCTGCAAGAGAGGCTGGAGGGGAGGCTGTCCCCCTCCACCTTGAAGGTTTTTGTAGCTCCCATATCGGCTCACCATGACACAGTGGATGGTAAGTTCTTAGGGAAGCACATTCTGATTATTAGGTTACTTAGAGGCGCCCGGAGGCTAAACCCTGTCAGGCCCTGCCTGTTCCACTCATGGGATCTCTCCATGGTCCTTTCAGGCCTTCAGAAACCCCCCTTCAAGTCACTAGAATCAGTCGAGCTCAAAGCCCTCTCCTTGAAGACAGCCCTCCTGATCGCGCTTCCATCAAGCGAACCTGCAAGCGTGCTCTGTCAGTGTCAGCACACTCAACGAGAAGTGTGGCATCCTCCTATGCACTGGCCAATGGTACCTCCCTAGCAGACGTCTGTAGTGCAGCGGGCTGGGCAACACCCAATACCTTTTACAAGAATTTACAATCTCAGTGTTGACTCGGTCTCGTCCCATGTTCTCTCAGGTCTGAGCATGTAGAACTTGGGAATGCGGAACTTCTGACCAGGTGTTCCACTTGCTCATAGCGCCTTTCCCCTCCACTGAGGTGATCACTTGCGCTCTTTTCCCCAGGAGAGTCCACTAGATTCACTCTCCCTGGATATTCTTCCTCCCTAGCCCTCTGGTTTGCAAATTCAGCTGAGGAATTCCCCGACCAGACCCACTACGGGTACTAAAATTACTCTGAACTGGAATAGGTGCTCCACAGAACGGGCCCTTGTGGATTAATCTCTCTGTGCGTACTTTCCGCGGTACGGTCCCCCTGAGGGCGGACCCGCATCTCCCTTTGTCAGTCCTCGCTGCCCCCCGGTCGCCGTGTTTGCAGTAACTCTTCTCCCGCAGGTAGGATCTACCACCACGCCATTTCCACATGTGGCCTGAAAACCCATGTGATGTATTTGGCCACTCTTTACCTCCCCCCAGCCTGAGCAGGTGGTGGTCTCTGCGTGGTCTCTTCCCCCTGAAAGACTAGGAGTTGGAAAAGAATGCCTTCCCTGATGCATGTGATAGTGTTAAGATGGCCCCAGCCGCTCTAACTCTATGCAAGAAACATAGAGAGAGAAAAGGCGTGGCTGGCACAGCCTGCTCCCATGCTTGGCACGTCGCTTTGTTCCCCCCCAAATTCTGTCTGCCAAATTCTCATTGGCTTTTTCTCAAGTTCAGATGTAACCGAGGCCTTCAAGATAGTCCCCTAGTGTCGCTTCACTCTACACAACGTCTCGTTCCCTCCATCAGGAAACGGAGGATGCAACAGTAACCTAGACGCTTTATACACTTTAAACTTGTACTCAAGAAAAGTATTCTCATCTACCTGTTGTGGTAATGTGATTTGTGCACTTTAATAATTGTACTATTCAATTTGTACTATTTATTTGGTAAGAAGGCACCTGGTAAGAACATAAATGTTCATGTTAACACAGCACAGTGTAATCAGGCAGGTTGTTTTCTTTCCATATACAGTTGTGAAACCATGAATTGTCCAGAAGTTCACTACTGGTAAAGCAGCACATTCAGAGTCAATGAAATAATTATTTATTTCTTTACTTTATATGACTGCCAGTCCTTTGCCATTCCAATTACAACACAAAATGTTTGTAAGGATATTTGTGTCATGGCAACCCATTTCATTCTCTGAAAACCAAGAGGTGATACTCTTGTTGTAACTAGAAGATTATGTCAATCAAAGAGATGTCCTTTACACACCAGTGATGCTGGGCAATGCTTTCATCTTTCAAATGCTTTTGAACATTATTGTTCCTCATGTTTGTTGTCAGGCTGCAAATGTTTATTAAGACGCATCAATGTGGAGCTATTGATCCACCAAACCAGCTAACCGTGGGTCAATACCTTTCAGCAACGCTGCCTTGTCCAGTCATCTGAAAATATAGAAGCAGATGGGTCATTTTTAGGGCAGCTTTTGTGCTGGTGGATAACCTGACACTTTTTTGTTTTGTTTTGTTGTCTTTCTAATCAGAGCGAGCATGATATCAGGAGGAAGGGAGAGAAAGAGAAAAGAGTACTTGAGGGAGGTAATGTCAATTTGCATAAGTCAATACATATTACATAGTCCATAGTTTCTCTCTGTTGTACTCCATTGCTGTACACTCTTAAAAATAAAGTGTTTTACACACTGATGTCATAGGAAAAGCTTTCTATGTTTCTCAAAGAATGTTTTACTCTCTAGTTCTTTAGAAAAACATTTATGTAAGCCTACTGATGCTTTCAAGAACACAGAAAACAAAACACTGAACTGAAGAACCTATGAAAATGAAAAACTAAGCACTTTTTTTTTTTTTTTAATTCTCAAAGAACCCTATAGACAACTCAAGAACTCGTTGCAGCCAAAAATGGCTCTTTAAGAGTTTTGTTGAAGAACATTTACTGTATCTCTAAGAATGTACCTTTATGGTGTCCTTTGGAACGTAATATCTAAAACTCCAAAGGCAGTTTAAAGGCTTGCAAAAGCAAAAAGCCCTATCTTTTATCACAATCTGCAAAAAGACCATGCAAGCTGCTTGATCATCAGCAGCGGATCTATGTGCTTTCTAAAATCTAAAGGGACAGGGGTTTACAGGTGCTGGTCATATAATTAGAATATCATCAAAAAGTTGATTTATTTCAGTAATTCCGTTCAAAAAGTGAAACTTGGATATTATATTCATTCATTACACACAAGACTGATATATTTCAAATGTTTATTTCATTTAATTGTGATGATTAAAACTGACAACTAATGAAAATCCCAAATTCGGTATCTCCGAAAATTAGAATATTACTTAAGACCAATACAAAAAAAGGATTTTTACAAATGTTGGCCAACTGAAACGTATGAACATGAAAAGTATGAGCATGTACAGCACTCAATACTTAGTTGGGGCTCCTTTTGCCTGAATTACTGCAGCATTGCGGCGTGGCATGGAGTCGATCAGTCTGTGGCACTGCTCAGGTGTTATGAGAGCCCAGGTTGCTCAGATAGTGGCCTTCAGCTCTTCTGCATTGTTGGGTCTGGCGTATCGCCTCTTCCTCTTAACAATACCCCATAGATTTTCTATAGGGTTAAGGTCAGGTGAGTTTGCTGGTCAATTAAGAACAGGGATACCATGGTCCTTAAACCAAGTACTGGTAGCTTTGGCACTGTGTGCAGGTGCCAAGTCCTGTTGGAAAATTAAATCGCATCTCCATAAAATTGGTCAGCAGCAGGAAGCATGAAGTGCTCTAAAACTTCCTGGTAGACGGCTGCGTTAACCTTGGACCTCAGAAAACACAGTGGACCAACACCAGCAGATGACATGGCACCCCAAACCATCACTGACTGTGAAACCTTTACACTGGACTTCAAGCAATGTGGATTCTTTGCCTCTCCTCTCTTCCTCCAGACTCTGGGACCTTGATTTCCAAAGGAAATGCTAAATTTACTTTCATCAGAGAACATAACTTTGGACCACTCAGCAGCAGTCCAGTCCTTTTTGTCTTTAGCCCAGGCGAGACGCTTCTGATGCTGTTTCTTGTTCAAGAGTGGCTTGACACAAGGAATGCGACAGCTGAAACCCATGTCTTGCATACGTCTGTGCGTGGTAGTTCTTGAAGCACTGACTCCAGCTGCAGTCCACTCTTTGTGAATCTCCCCCACATTTTTGAATGGGTTTTGTTTCACAATCCTCTCCAGGGTGCGGTTATCCCTATTGCTTGTACACTTTTTTCTACAACATCTTTTTCTTCCCTTCGCCTCTCTATTAATGTGCTTGGACACAGAGCTCTGTGAACAGCCAGCCTCTTTAGCAATGACCTTTTGTGTCTTGCCCTCCTTGTGCAAGATGTCAATGGTCGTCTTTTGGACAGCTGTCAAGTCAGCAGTCTTCCCTATGATTGTGTAGCCTACAGAACTAGACTGAGAGACCATTTAAAGGCCTTTGCAGGTGTTTTGAGTTAATTAGCTGATTAGAGTGTGGCACCAGGTATCTTCAATATTGAACCTTTTCACAATATTCTAATTTTCTGAGATTCTGATTTTGGGGTTTTCATTAGTTGTCAGTTATAATCATCAAAATTAAAAGGAAGGAACACTTGAAATATATCAGTCTGTGTGGAATGAATGTATACATTATACAAGTTTCACTTTTTGAATGGAATTACTGAAATAAATCAACTTTTTGATGATATTCTAATTATATGACCAGCACCTGTATATTGGTTTTAAATCGCTGCACTTTTATCTGCAGTGTAATTAATTTTAGCTCTAAAAAGCCCTCCATTTGGAATGACTTTAATCTAAAACTATGAAAAGTCTTCATGCTGCCAATAAGATGCAAAGTGTGAAGTTGAATCAACTGCTGTTTGCATATAGATCATTTTTGGAGAGTTAAGTCTTGTTTCATCTGAGGAAAAAACATGATTGAAAACTAAACTAATGGAAAACTAATGTGGTTAGTGAATTGGCCTGCATAGGTGCATGGAGCTTGTTGAATCTGTATTTGATTTTAAGTAACAGGATATGGCTGTTGTTTGAATGCTGATTAATGTACTCTGGTTTCTCTTATTACTGAATCACACATTTTATGGGGACAAGGTTCTCTTCAGTGGATTAAAACAAACTCTAAATTTAAACCAAATTGCTACAAAAAAAAATCGATTTCGAAACAAGTTTTCGATTTGTTTGGACTAATGGGCATAAAAGGTGATCTAATAGACCCCTCACCTCATTAATTCCTGACTTGATATTTCATTTAAATAAATAATGACATTTCTGAGAATATTTGGTTCTGTCCTCATACAATGTTTTATAATAGCAGTGTTTAATACATTTTCTGCACAATAACTGTAAACAGTTTCAAATGCATTTATTACAAAATTAAGAAGGCAATACAGGTTGATAATATGTACCACTTACATTTAAGTTTTCTGGGTGTACTGAGTGAATGGATAAACTTTCCCTATTTAAATACTACAATACATGCTCCTGAATTTGCCACTGTTAAACTAAACAATGTTTTCACATCTTTACAATAGTCCATCCACAAGCAATAGAGAGAACATCATCATCTTTGGCCAGAATCTTTGTCGCCAAGAGTCTGTGTAACTATCACATCTTCTGTCCTACATCTTTTTTAGAAAACAGGAATAATTACCAATACTGTATGACCAATGACCAATTTAATGTGTTTGTTGCTTTTATCTTTTCAGTGTCTCCTACATTCTGGGCATGTTTCTCTTGCTCTCTCCTCTCCACTCCACTTCTCTCCTCTCCACACTTCTCATCTCCTCTACTCTCCTGAAATTCTAGACCATATTTACAGAGGTTTCATTATCTGTGATTATGTGATATCTTTCCATGTTTGTTGTTATGTCTACTAAAAAGTTCACAACATTGAATGTAGCTACACACAATCATTGGTTCCAAAACATTTTACAGATTGGCTGGATTACAATTTTTGTGACACTGGTCCAGAGCAGTTTTACCAGCACATTTGCCTGACAATAAAAACAGCACCATCACTATTTGAAAAAAGTAATTTTTGATCAAATCGTGGAAAATTATTTAACATTTTTCAAATACGTTTTCTTTTAAAAAATATTCAAAAATACCATGTAATCTTCTCAACTGAAATAGTGCAGCTAGGTTAAATAAACCCCAGTAATCTTAAACGTATCAAAGCAACTCCAATGATTCTCTTTCAGTTATGCACAGTGCATGTTGATATCCTAAATGTGTAGTGTTGAAAGAGTGCTCGCCAAAGTGAAGAGTGCTATGGCTGGCTCAACAATCTCTCACCTACCGTCAAGCTGTTCTCAGGCTCTAGTTTTCACCACAATGGTGACCTAAAACACATTTGCTCTGCCTTCTACTAACAGTAGCTATAGGGTCTGGTCACTGTGATGCCCTAATTTCATAAAAATTGTCTGTATGACTGTTTGGAAACATGAAACTGTAGATGAGCGATTTGAGTAGGCAATAATACTGAGCTCTTCAGCGCTACTGACGCTCGGCACTGACACCATTTTTCGCACTCTTTTGGCGCTCGCTTAGACTGCACACGAGTGACTAGACTCTAACATCTTTACTTTATCAGATCGTGTTTGAAGGCTTTTGCTGTGCCAGTTGTCTGTCAGTCTCGCTAGCGGTGATGAGCGGCGCGTGCGCTCTGTAAGGAAGGGCATCTCGTGCCCGACCCAAGACCCGAACTCACGCGCATTGTGGAAAGCCTCTCCTCGTGGAACAATTCCGTGATGAGCGCGTATCGGCTGGTGGACTTACCCCCTATGACTACATCCGTAAGTGAAACATTACTTTTCTTTTGAACAGAATTATTCTCGACAGTTTTCACATTACCTATCTTGTCCTTTGCTGATTGTCACATTTAGGTGTGAATGAAAATATGTGGCAAAATCCCGAAAATGCTACAATTTTAAGTAAATTGCAATGTTTAGCATGCATTGCTAACTATAACTAAAAAATAAGCTATATCTAAATATCCGTATGTGCATGTTAACATATATATATACAAATTTACAAAACAACATATCGGATATGTTTACGTTGTTTTTTTTAATATAGAAAAAAAAAAACGATCTCAACAGATTCTCTAAGAGTGTTTGTCCTACATTATATGTGTACATCTTTTCAAACTGGATACATTGGAGGCTAAAATTTAAATAACATTTGATTTTATGTTTTTTATTTTTGTTTTTTACTGAAACTCTACATTTTTCTTTAGCATATTTACCCCCCTCCAGAGTTATTATATATATATATATATATATATATATATATATATATATATATATATATATATATATATATATATATATATAAACCCTGTATGACACCTGTAGCCATATTGTTTTAATTATTTAAGTGTTCACTCTGTCTAGAGTCAAGTCTGAATCAAAGGACTGGTGTGAACCGTTGCATTTGACATTGCTCATTCTTAAACACAGATGACTGAAATGGTCCCTTGTTAATCACACACTTTATATATGGCTTGAGTCTGTGGTCAGCCTGAAGATGTATTTATGAGGTTGATTCCTTGGGTTTTTTACTGTTGAGATAATTATTAAACACTGAGCCAAATTAGGACTTATGAAGGCATATTTGTGCCATAGAGATTTACCATGGAGTTACATTTATTTATGGTAATCAGGAATGTCTTAGGGCTGTTTATGTATTCTTTATGATGTTCCTCTTTCTTTCCCTTAATTTTGTCTTACAGTCAGTGCTTTCTCTTTGTTGTTAAATCAAATCAAGAGATACCTCTAAATTACAGATTTTATTTCAAGTTAGTCTACATAGACTCTTTAACTTGAGTGATGATGGGTGTTACAGGCATTAGTTTTAACAACCAACAAATAAATAAAAAGACACGTACTAAAATTTTGCATTTTCATTTTAATCAGAAAAAATACTAATAGATTGTTCCTGTCTGTAATGAACAGTAAGATGGATTTTTTCATCAATTGATGAATTTAAAATATGATTTCATAATGACTTTTGAACAGCCTGGACTGAGATCGGAATTGTTTTATTTTACATAACACCTTTACAAAATTAACAGGGCTCTGTTAATGACCTAATCTCTGTTCCCAACACAAAATCAACAGAAGGGGGTGCAGTATTTATATCCTGACATTGGTGGAACATGTAAACCTAAAAATGGGCCACAAAAGCTTGTTCTGTCACAGTTCCCTTCTTGACCTCTCTGAAATGGTTTTATGTAACTCTGAGCCCTGTGCATCTTGTTTAGAAGGGTACATATTGGGTCACATTCATCAGGAAATGAACACAATTTGCATAAATCATACAAATATACTTGTGCTTGTGACCCATCTGTAATCAAATGTGACCCAGAAACCCAGTGACACCCAGAACTAAGAGCAAAAAATGCTCCCATTCAGGCCATGGAGACATCATTTTAAGTCTGTCAATAACAGTAATGTCTGTCTGGTATTTAGCATAACCTCAAATGTAAACCATCCTCATTTACCATGAAGGATTAGTTTAATAATTTACAATAGGTTATAGAATTATAGGTTAATAATCTACTGGGTGATATGTCCAGCAGCCATATCACCCTGTAGCTCAAGACTGGTTGCCTACTGAATAAAAGAAAGGTTGAGCCTGGTCAGTACCTGGATGGGAGACCTCCTGGGAAAACTAAGGTTGCTGCTGGAAGAGCTGTTATGGAGTCCAGCAGGGGGTGCTCACCCTGTGAACTGTGTAAGTCCTAATGCTCCAGTATAGTGATGGGAACACTATACTGTAAAAAGACACTGTCCTTTGGATGACATGTTAAAATGTGGTCCTGACATTCTTTGGTCATTAAAATTTTCAGGACACTTCTTGAAAAGAGTAGGGATGTAACCCCTGGCATCCTGGCCAAATTCGCTCTACTCTCTCCTCTCCACTAATAGCTGGTTTGTGGTGAGCATACTGGTGTACTATGGCTGCTATTGCATCATACAGGAGGATGCTGTACACTGCTGTTGGTTGATTAGTGTCCCCTTGTTCACTGTAGAAAAGTGCTATATGTAACATTCATTCATTAAAACATTTAATCATAATCCTTTGATTGTGATATAATCATATCCAGGTTTTAGTTCATCTATTGACCAGTTCAATTTATTCAATATGTTCTCTTCCTCATGATGATATAATATATAGTAGCCTATTTAAGCAAAGAAGGATCATTGCTTGTTAAACTGGTGTATTGTAGATTAATAATAATAAAAAAAAAAAGAATGTGAGAGATTAATATAAATAATTTCACACATTTTTTCAATTCGAATTTTATTAAATAAATAATAAAAAAGCAAAGTTACTGTGAGGCACTTACAATGGAAGTGAAAAGGGCCAATTTTTTGGAGGGTTTAATGCAGATATTTTAATCTTACAATTTTATAAAAGCACTGACATTAATTCTTACGTTAAATCGTATGTAATAGTTCAGCAGTGAAGATGCTTTTATGGTAATTTTACGGTTTTAGGGTTTACAATAATGTTGCAAGTCAGTTGTAAAATTGGATAACCAGGGGTGCAATTTTGCCGGAACGCCGTTCTGGAACCTTCGATTCCAAAAAGAAAGAAAAAATGCTAGTTTGTCAATCCATTCCATTTCTTGTATTCTCCGATGCGGTTTTTGTTTTATATTGAAATATTTCAAGCTCATTGTGCTTTGCTAGTCCGTTGCGGACGCTGGGAGAGGCAACATACTCGAGAGCCGCACGAGACGCGCAATCCGCTTCTGTATCGCGCAGTGGTCTCTGTTTCATGGATATCGCGTGATATGGAATCAACTCTTTCTTTTCTTAGATCTCCTGGATATTCAGTGGCGATTTTGCTTATTTTTGCTAAAAAGATGAAAAAGTGGTTTTGAATCTGGAATCACTCGCATCCAAAGCAACATCAACAGTAGATGAAAAGACCACTCTCGACCAACAAACACACTGTAAAATATTTGACTATTATTTGCATGTGTATGTGTGTACGCCATTTTTGTTGATTCAGCATTATTATTTTTTCTTTTGAAAATATAGTGGGATTCACTAGTGAATATGCTTATTCACTGCACTGTGAACAATTTAAAACTCTTTTATAATTTAATGCAAATGTTTTCATGATGAATAATATTATAACAACAACTAATTGTAAAAGGTAGTTGTGTATGATGTGTTTGTTTCACCTGTTTAGAACAAGGTGCATGTATTTTTAATTGTAACTTAATTAGATTTAAATTTACCATTTTCTTTAAGATGACCCCCAATCTAGGGCAAGAAGAAGGTACACTTTGTTCCATATAAAATCTATAAAATACATTTTATATCATTCTCAATCAAGTTTGCGACATCTCCCAATTTTAGGGTTCCCCCAGCCCAAAAATGCCAATTATATCCCCTGGATATAATGTTACACAGAAAAGTAAGTAAGTGATTTAATCACATTTAAATAATGATAACACATATTGTTTACATATTCTATAATTTTGAAACAGTATTTCAACTTTTAGAATTGGCCCTATTCACTTTCATTGCAAGTGCCCCACTGTAACCCAGATTTGTGCTTTTTTGTGACAAGAGGGTCTAGACGAAATTCATTTTTGTGGCAATCAAAGTTATGTCACAAATGCTGCTGATTGAGCTTCACTTGTACGGAACCCGGAACATTCTAAAAAAAAAAACTAAACTGGGTGATGATTTGTACTTAAAACCTAATATCAGATGCATCAATCAAAACAGGCATGCTTTGAAAAAAGATGCTATGTATTTTACAATTATTTTTTCACAGACATGCAGCATTCATTCTTATTTTAAAATAAATAAAAAAATGTGTCCCCAAGAGGACAACAGTACACAATAAAAATAAGAGCTTATGGCAGTGTAGGGGAAAACTGTTTCAGATTATTAAGTGGGAGGTATTGGCATGTGTTTGGCTGAGCTCAGGCAGCTTTACTGTCTAACTGAGCTAAGTAATCATGGTAATGCAGTCAAACAAGGACCGTAGCATCTGGATTTACAGATATGAAGGACAGCTGGGAACATCTTTTGCTAATTATAGTATATTCATATCTCAGTTATTTGGGCCATGGAATCAGTAAAAATAGACAATAACGTGTATCAAAGATGGTCATTATCAATTTGTGATTTAGAGTTATTTAAATCTCAAGAATGAAGTACAAGTATAAAAACTGACATATAATTTTCTCATTCTAGATTAATGTGTATCTGATGGCTCATCCTGTTAATTTAGTGACATCTAAAATATCATGAAAGAAGAAGACCTCTGGAGTTGTGGTCCTCTCACTCTTTGATTTGGCTGTTTCTTCTATTTTCTAGAAATTAGAATGTTTTTTTTTTTATTAGCACAATGTAAACCACTGTTTAGTATATGGGAAGATTTTTTTGTGTGTGTGTGCGTGTAAATCTTTTAATAATTTGTAATTACTGGATGTGGTATGAATAAACTGGTTAATGGGGACAATAAATAAATGCTTGTGAGCTTGTTGTGTTTAAGTGAGATATCAAGCTTCTCTCTGGCTGCCAAATGTTCTGACAGTGATATTAAACACACACACACTACATTATCATAACGTAGAGTTTAAAGTGTAGATCATCAGCTTAGACAGCTTTAATTGTTGTTTCTAAATGTTACGTAGTGATTTAGGGCCATATAGCAAGATTGCGAGTGTAATATTGATTATATACAACTGTTCAATGAACAAGTAAATTGTAAAAAATTTGGAAAAATTTAGTACAGTCATAAAAAACGCATTTGTGCATGAAACTACTTTCTTACGCAATGGATCAGATTCTAACATTGCCGGTTCAAACCAACTGATGCGTCCAAGCCTCTGTTAGAAATTCAAAAATGTCACTTCAGAAATAGTATCAGGGCTTGTGCTGTTTCTAACAAGTTATTGGATAAATAATGATGTGTGTGTGTGTGTGTGTGTGTGTGTGTGTGTGTGTGTGTGTGAGAGAGAGAGAGAGAGAGAGAGAGAGAGAGAGAGAGAGAGAGAGAGAGCGAGAGAGCGAGATGGAGCATGTGTGATCACATGTTGCCAAGCAGAGATGCTTACAGCTTCCTGAAGATCAGCTTTCTCAGTGGAAAAATAGCCATCCAATCGTGGGTAATTCTCCCTATTTCACGGTAGCTGGTGAGCAAAAGTTGATCACTATAGAAACCGCAATGTCCTCTGCCATTTTAAATAGCACCCATTGTGTAATTATTCAGTCTGTTGTATCTACCAGCTGTGATGAGCCGTAATGCTGAAGTTGTTAGTTTAAATCTGTTTAAAGTTATTTCCTAGCTTTAGTAGTGTAGTAAGCGATCATGAAGAGCTGTTGTATTTAAAAGCCTGATGGGGATTCACTTCATGTCATCTAACCCGTTAGGTCCTAATTAGCTCATATTACACACAAAAATGATCTTTTGGCAAACATATGTAATGTAAAAAAAAAAAGAAAAAGCATATCTCTTAACAGCTCTGTACTACTCTTACACTTTAGTTTAGAATGGCACAAGCACAAGCGGAGTGATACACACACAGTGAAGTGTCGGAGTGCAGATGGTGTGAGACCATCAGTGCTCATGGAATGTCTCTCGTCCAATCAGATTCCAGGACTGGAACTAACTGTTGTGTGTATATATATATATATGCTTGAATATTCTATATCACATAATTTCCTAAATAGTTCACTAAATATCACATACAATAATCACATTCGATATATGATGCAACAACATTTATCATTATTTCCATTTAGTTAATTAAATTTAATCATAGATATGAAAAATGCTAATACTGTTTCGATTCTAAGTCCACAATAAGATTTATAGAAAGAAAACAGCAAAGAATTCCACTGCATCATACTGAATACCTTAATTATGTAACATAAGCATGCCCAGCTGTGTGGTTTGTATATGCCTTTCACAGAATTTCAACTCAATCAATTTAATTTCCAATGACTTTTTGTGTGATATTTTGTATCGAGTCTAATAAATAATGATTAGAATCCCAGATGGTTTCACATGGTCGAGGTTCATTATGCAAAATGTTATCTTAAGGTTGTCATGTCAATAATTCTACTAGGTGTTGTCCTTGTGGCTTAAAGCAATTTTGTTTCCAGAGTACAAATGCTTTCATGATAAGTTATCTCCCCAATGCTAGTGATGGACTGTAGCATTATCCATGCTTTCTTCTGTTAGCCTCACTTGGAGACAAATCTACATAATTAGTGCACATTTTGTTACAATGTTACAATGATTTTGCTTATGAAACAAGATATTTTATTGAAGAGGCTGGTTCACTTTGAAACTACTTTGAAATCAACCCCACCAAAAAACTTAACACAGTTACTGTCATATATCCCTGAGTGTAAAACAGATCCAGACGGTATCTATTTCATTAGAATCTTCATTCCAGGGAAAAAAAGACAGCTTAGACAGAGATAATGAATGAAAACACAGTAATGACTACTGATATATCTTGGAATAACTTCAGAACACTTAAATGCACCAGTGCAGTTCAGGATGTGAAGTGGTTTAATAAATATTTTGATGATGGAATTTGTGTCATGTTGATTAGAATCATGGTTTGCTTGGATGTGTGGTTTGTCAATTCTAGTTTAAGATTTTGTATAAAGAAACCATGTTTCTGCATCCTAAGGTTCCATTACATTGTTAGAGAGCCATTCTAATTCTTCTTTTAACTATAGCTCTGATTTTGACCAGCTCCAAAGATTATTTGCCATCGCTGCCAATAAAACATTTGACAGTGTCTCAAATGCATGATTCTGTTATTTCAGACTCTGTATTATATATGTAACATGACACAATACTTAAAATGGAGCTAAAAATAACCTTAACCTTACAGCTTGCTTGTAAAGAAATGGCTCCACATCATCACTTGACATATACAAAGGCAATGACAGGATCTGCTTTGTCATATTTCTTTCATCATGGACACATGGATGTTACACTCATCTGCCTTGATATGACTTTTCCTGGAGTGCTTGTCTTCTCATAGGCCCGGAGCTCTGCCATTTAAAACTCCTTTCATTAAACCTTTTCCTTTAGAAAATGCAGCAAACAAATTTCTGCCAAGTGGAATGTGTGCATGCATAGAATTGTTAATCACATTTGCTCTGTTAAAGCAAAATATTTACACTTTGTGTGATCCTCTCAACATTCCATCATACCAAGTAAAATAAATAAAATACCATTGTAAATCAGTGTCTAAGAATAACAATATTTTCAATAGATAAAATTTGTATGACTAGATATATATGCAATACATATAAATATATATATATATATTCAATACTGTTCAAAAGTTTGGGGTCACTTGCCTGAAATATTTCTCATGATCTTAAAAATCTTTTGATCTGAAGGCATGTTCTTAAATGTTTGAAATGAGTTTTGTTGACAAAAATATAATTGTGCCAACACCTTAATTTATTTAATTCCAAAACTAAAATTTTATTTAAAAACAAAGTTTTTGAAATTGATGACTTGGACTGAATAATAAAGAAAATCAGCCACTAAGTGCATTATGGGAACTCCTTCAATACTGTTTAAAAAGCATCCCAGGTTGATATCTCAAGAAGTTGGTTGAGAAAATGCCAAGAGTACATTTCTGCAAAGTCTATGCAAAGTGTGGCAACTTTGAAGATGCTAAAATATAACACAGTTTTGATTTATTTTGGATTGACTTTACTATAATTCTAAAATGTGAAAAATCTGTACATATAAAAATATGAATATATATTTATTTATGTACTGATTATATATTCAGTCACACCATTTTCCATATTCGTTCTATAACAAAGAAGGACAACTGGAGCTGGATTCTTCCAACACAGGTAGATAACTTTTAATTTACCACTTCCCATATATCGCTCTCCCCGTGCTCACTGGAATTATAAACAGGTGTTAAACATGATTTAGCTCAGGTGCAAGTGCCCTTTCTGCTTTCTCTCCGGATGGACTGTTGACCATGCCCCCGGTGCCACAATATCATCCATCCATCGTCAACCGCTTATCCTGTACAGGGTCGCGGGGGGCTGGAGCCTATCCCAGCTAACATTGGGCGAAAGGCGGGGTACACCCTGGACAGGTCACCAGTCCATCGCAGGGCCACACATATACAGACACCACTCACACTCACATCCACACCAATTAATTAACCTAGCCTGCATGTCTTTGGATGGTGGGAGGAAGCCAGAGCACCCGGAGAGAACCCACGCAGACACAGGGAGAACATGCAAACTCCACACAGAAAGGCCAGGGCAACCAGGGTTTGAACCCACGACCTTCTTGCTGTGAGGCGACAGTGCTAACCACTGCACCACCGTGCCGCCCTCGCCACAATGGAGTAAATCATGGAATCAAATGGAAGGAGCTGAGAGAAGAACTAAACAAACTGATTATTGCCATGAAAAATGTCTCTTTTTCCAATTGTCCCTTCAAATTAATTTCAAATATCTTTAATGCTCAAATGGACAAAAAGGTTTTATTACTGGCCAAAATGGCCATTCATCAGATCTTGCTGCTCTAATTAGTCTGTCAAGAGTCAATCAGCCGTCACCTGCATAAAGAGTAAATCAGACAAAAGCAAAAGGATATGAATTTATAATAGACAGTGGATTGAAGAATTTTTTTGTGTGAACAGGACTACATAATCTGTTTTTTTCTTTCTTCTTGTTTTCTTCTTGTGAACTGTGGCCTCTAACATTTAGGTTGTGTTTGCCATTTAGTTGTGTTGCCAATGTATTATATTTTTACACTAAAGTCATTTTTGAACCAGTTTTTACTTTATAACATAATTTTGATAAATTTCTAACATGCACACACACTGTATATGTACACTTTATTTACAGTATATTGAACTGCTTGTGCACTTGTAATTTCAGTGGACTGTAATTGCTTGCTGCTGATGCCCATTTTTTTTGCACATTTCTATCTGTGCAGGATTTAAACAGGCCTGATATATTTGTTAATGCTTTTCATTGCAGGTATCCAGGGTAAATTAGGAAATGTATTCGATTCATAGAAAAATCTGTCAGTTTCTTGTTTATCTGTGGTGTGTGTGTTAAGGGACAGATTAATAGAGTGAAAGAAATGGTGAATTTGAAACACTTTTTCGGTTTGCTGAAAACTTTCGTATTACAAGGTGTCATAAATTCTTGAAAAAAAAAGAAGATATTATGTCATTTCAAATCTGTTTGACTTTCATTCATGGAACACAAGGGGAGGGATATTTGGTAAATGTGGAAACGTCTCGGTTATGTATGTAACCTCCGTTCCCTGATGGAGGGAATGAGACGTTGTGTCGAAGAAGCGACACTAGGGGTCTCTCTTGAGTGCCGAATATGCCTCTGATCTATGAAAAAGGCCAATGAGAAGCTGGCAGACAGTATATGCATACCCCGCCCCTGGACATACGGGTATAAAGGCAAGGAAATACTACAAGTTCATTCAGGATTTTTCTGAGGAGCCGGGAGTGTCCGGCCACCTCAGAAGCTCGGCTCAGCGACGTGGCCGGGAGGACACAACGTCTCGTTCCCTCCATCAGGGAATGGAGGTTACATATGTAACGAGACTCGCTCACTTTGACGTCATGTCGAAGAAGTGACACTAGGGGTCCACTTTAAATCACGCCATGCGCTGAGCCGTGTATGTGTACTGCTGACATAGGTGCGGGCAGGTATTTCACGTGCACAAGCGACCAACTGTGTTTCTGACTGCACGTACCCTTCCCCTTTGCCCCAAAAAAGTCATCGGAATCCTTTTGGTTACCCTAGAGGGGAACAAGGCAACACTTGCCAACCTGGGAATGGGCCAAGCCTGGCTGGGCCTCTTTTCTCTCTATGTTTCTCGGCATAGAGCAAGAGCAGCTGGGGCCTTTACCGCATCGTGGGAAGGGGGTCTTACCAGTTTCCTATTCTTTCAGGTGGAAAAGACCCTGCGGAGGCCATACCTGCTCGAAAAGGGGAGGTAAAGGTGGCGAAATACATCACATGGCCTCTTCGGTCACATGTGGGAAAGGAGAGGAGGGGGGAGTTTCTTACAACACGGTGACAGGAGGGCAGCGCAAACCTGCCTAAGGAAGATGCGGGTCAGCTCGTAAGGTGACCGTACCACGGAAATACACACAGGAGGAGTCCGCCTAGGAGGCGTCTGCCTAGGAGGCTTGACCTGTGGAGCACCTGTTCCAGTACAGGGTAGCCTAGGGTACCCATAGTGGACTGGGTCGGCAAGTTCCTCCGCTGAACTGCGGACCCAAAAGGGCTAGAAAGGAATCGACCAGGGACCTGGAGGGATCTCCTGGGAAAGAAGGCACACTGTTTTACCTCAGCCGAGGGAAAGGGGTCAGACCGGCGTGTACCGAGTTCTACTGGCTCGGACCTAGGCACGCAAGGCATGTACCGGACAGAACAGTGAGGGGGCTGGGTCTGCCTCCTCCCGGGGCAGCGCTTGCAGGTTCACTACCTGGTCTCTGAAGGGTGTGGTAGGAACCTTGGGCACGTAGCCCGGTCGGGGTCTTAGGATCACATATGTGTCTGCTGGACCGAACTCCAGGCAGGTGTCGCTAACAGAGAATGCTTGCAGGTCCCCGACCCTCTTGATGGAGGTGAGCGTGATCAGCAGGGCCGTCTTTAGGGAGAGGGCCCTGAGTCCAGCTGATTCTAGCGGCTCGAAGGGGGATCTCTGAAGACCGGCGAGGACCACCGAGAGATCCCAGGGGGGAACAGGCTTGGCCGGGAGGGATTTAACCTCTGGACACCTCTTAGGATCCTGATAATTAAGTCATGCCTACCCAGAGACTTGTCGCCTACTGGGTCGTGGTGAGCTGCGATAGCGGCAACATACACCTTCAAGGTGGAAGGGGACAGCCTCCCCTCCAACCTCTCCTGTAGGAACAGGAGCTCTGACCTAACTGCGCATCTCTCTGGGTCTTCTGCCCGGGAAGAACACCAATTCACGAACAGATGCCATTTCAGGGCGTAAAGTTGCCTGGTAGAGGGGGGCTCTGGCTTGGTTGATCGTGGCAATGACTGTGGGTGGTAGACCAGCTAGATCTTCCGCGTCCCATCCAGGGAATCCCAGGGAAGCCAGACGTGGATGTTCCAAAGGTCTGGGTGCGGATGCCAGAGTGTGCCCCATCCCTGAGATAGAAGGTCCTTCCTCAGGGGAATTCGCCAGGGAGGGGCTGTCGCAAGGAGTACGAGGTCCGAGAACCAGGCCCGGGTGGGCCAATAAGGAGCCACAAGAGTGACTTGTTCCTCGTCCTCCCTGACCTTGCACAGCACCTGTGCAAGAAGGCTCACTGGGGGAAATGCATACTTGCGTAGCCCCACTGGCCAGCTGTGTGCCAGTGCGTCTGCCCTGAGGGGAGCCTCTGAATGGGTGTACCAGACCGGGCAGTGGGAGGTCTCTCGGGAGGCAAACAGGTCTACCTGGGCCTTGCCGAACCGTTCCCAGATCAGCTGGACCGAGTGGGGGTGAAGCCTTCACTCTCTGCCAGGCAAGCGTTGTCGTGACAGTGCGTCCGCTATCACATTGAGGTTGCCGGGGATGTGAGTGGCACGCAGGAGGAGATGACAGGCGAGTCATGACATGTTGCGGGAGCGTACAACGCCTTGGCGATTTATGTACGCTACCGCAGTGGTGCTGTCTGACCTGACCAGGACATGTTTGTCTCAAACTAACGGGAGAAACTTCCAGGCAGTTGATGTGCCAATGCAGTGGGGCCCCTTTCCAACAGCCTGCTACTGCGTGCCCATTGCACACGGCGCCCCAACCCGATCTGGAGGCATCGGTCGTGACCAAGACGCGTCAGGACACCTGCTGTATGGGTACACCTGCCCGTAGAAAACAGAGGTCTGTCCAGGGTTTGAGTGTTCAGCGGCAGGTGAGGGTGATCGTCACATGGTGCGTGCTGCGGCACCACGGTCGTCTCGGGAATTAAGTCTGAAGCCAGTGCTGAAGCGGTCTCATATGCATCAACCCCAACAGCGCGACCTGTTGGAATCTGGCGGCAGAGTGCATTTGCGGGCCAGGTGACCCAGAGACAAAGGAAATAGCTCTTTTATTGAGAATGTGGGTACCGCAGCCCCGTCTTGGGGGGGCGGCAAATTAAAATTTAACAAAAGATTCTCCTCCCGGCCCTCCACCGGGGGACAGAGTGGTCTTACCGTCTCCGGATCTAATGTCTCGGTCCCTGGGTCGACCATCTCAGGAGCGCCTGGGAGCCTTACGGGTCCTTGAGGGGGTCTGGGAGACGGGGGGCGTCTGCTTCCTGCGGTGTGCTCGATGCTGGGGCTGAGAGCTGGGCCCGGGTTGAGGCGGAGCAGGGTGTTTCTTGGTTGCAGGGGGACGCCCTTGGCGAGCAGATGGGGCAGGGCCCGTGGCAGCAGGTTTGTAGCGGGGCAGGATATGAGATATGGCCTCCGTCTGCTTCTTCACCGCGGAGAACTGCTGGGCGAAGTCCTCGACGGTGTCGCCGAAGAGGCCAAACTGGGAGAGGGGGGCATTGAGGAAGCGAGCTTTGTCGGCCTCACGCAGCTCGACCAAGTTCAGCCACAGATGACGCCTGCCTGAGTGCCTGCGCCGTGACCTTTGTGGCCCTGAGGGCAAGGTCGGTCGCCGAGCGCAGTTACTGCAACACGTCAGGGTCAGGGCTACCCTCGTGCAGATCCCTGAGTGCCTTGGCCTGGTGGACTTGCAGGCGTACAAGGCAGAAGCGGCCTGTCCCACGGCGCTGTAGGCTTTGGTGGTAAACGAGGATGTCGTCCTACAGGCCTTGGAAGGGAGTATAGGACGACCCCTCCAGGTGGTAGGGTTTCCGGGGCATAGATGGAGCGCAACAGCCCTATCCACCTGGGGAATCGTCGTATACCCGTGGGCCGCTCCGCCGTCGAGGGTATCATGCACCTCCGGGAAAAATGGGACCGGAGGTTGGAGGGGAGGCTGTCCCCTTCCACCTTGAAGGTGTATGTTGCCGCTATTGCAGCTCACCACGACCCAGTAGGCGACAAGTCTCTGGGTAGGCATGACTTAATTATCAGGATCCTAAGAGGCCCCCAGAGGTTAAATCCCTCCCGGCCAAGCCTGTTCCCCCCTGGGATCTCTCGGTGGTCCTTGCCGGTCTTCAGAGATCCCCCTTCGAGCCGCTAGAATCAGCTGGACTCAGGGCCCTCTCCCTAAAGACGGCCCTGCTGATCGCGCTCACCTCCATCAATGGGGGGGGGGCAGGGCTGTGAGCAGCTCCCAGACCCCAGGAACCAGTCATCCAACCGCAATGTGTGTGCGGAGGACGGAGGTTTCCAGTCCAACTCCACACTGATGGCAGCCCGGGCAAGCATGTCGGCCATCTGGGCGTCAGCCTCAACCTGGGAGTGCTGGCCCAAAGGCAGCAGCCCAGGGGAGGTATCAGCGTCAGACGCCGCGCTCTCCAATGCTGCGGCGAGCTCATCCACCTCGAGCTCCAGAGGATAAGCAAGGACGGGAGTCAACGAGCGTGCCGGGGGGTGTGTGGTCCGAGGGGGTGTGCCCGACGGAGCTGCACCCGCTGCCCTCCCCAAATCGCCTCCATCGCCAGCCGCATCGTCCTCAATCCCGTGGGAAGGAGGAGCGGCACGGGGGGTTCTATTGAAAGCAAGCCACGAACACAACGTTGCCATGGTCATGCCCTCGCAGTGAGAGCATGAACCATCCACAAACGCTGCCTCAGTGTGATCGCTGACCAGACACACAAGCCTGTGGCTGTCTGAAGCGGAGAGCGAACTACACGGGCGGAATGGCATCTTTTAAAAAGACACGTCCTGAAAAGAACATTCAACGCCGCTGTGTATTGCTCTTTTAGAGAAATAAACTCTTTTATAGAGAAAATTTCTCTTTTAAATAAACTCTTTCAAATACTCTGCACTGTCGAAGCGCCCAGGGGCAAACTGCACTGCCGTGCAGAGAAGGAGAAAGCCACTGAAGTGCGCCGTAGATCCAACAGCAGACAGAGCGTCAGAGGAACAGAAGCAGGATTCTGGTGTGTCACTCACAGCTGGGTGCATACACGACCATCAGCTCTGAAGAAAATTTCTGAATGAACTTGTAGTATTTCCTCGCCTTTATACCCATATGTCCGGGGGCGGGGTGTGCAAATACTGTCTGCCGACTTCTCATTGGCCTTTTTTCATAGATCAGAGGCATCTGAGCGACAGACGGGGAACTGTTTTCTTCATACAGTGAAAGTGAATGTGACTAATGCTGTCAGCCACTAACATTCTGCCTTTTAAGAAAAAAATGCCATTTAATCACTTCAGAATACAGCATAAATTTACATTTAAAAGAGACACCTTGAAACAGTTTGATATACAGTATGTTTCTGAAGAAACTGTGGCATCTCCACAAGCTTAATCTGTGATCTAAATCTGCTCATCAAAGGTTCAAATGTTCAAAAAACTATGTCTATATTGCATATTTATGCTGTTTTGACCTTTAATTAATAAAAACCTGTTTTTCTAGTAATGTCAACTGGGTTCAGGCTCAATGGTGTTTCTTAAACATGTTGCACATTCTTTGATGCAAAGGTCATTATGCAACAGAAAACAGATGAAACAGATTTTAATTAGAGCTATGAAATAGTGTGTGTGCTGCTGTGTCTTCAAGGTTGCCATGATGGGAGAGTCTGTCTCCCCGTTCCCCACGGTGGATGTGCCTGATCATGCCCATTACACTATTGGTGCTGTCATCCTTGCCGTTGGCATCACTGGCATAGTGGGAAACTTCCTGGTCATCTATGCCTTCAGCAGGTGAGAACGACTAGTTACGGAGAAGTTGAGAATTAGTCATTGTTCATATCAAAACGTGAAATATGAAATTCGTCATTGTTCATTATTAAAAGAAACTAAAACTGTAGACATATGCATTGATGCTAACATCAATAGGCTACATTTTGACAGTAGCTTTTGTAATAGATACATTTTTGCTTTTTCAGCATATTTGGAGATTATTGTGATTAATGAATGGAGTTCTAAAACGTTAGGGGGAACATGTTCATCTAATACTGTAAATCATAAACCAAATGTATATAAACAGCTACTTGCATAAAATTTGTGACCATTCTTTTGGCGTCCCACCACCATTCCACCTATACCTATATTTCTATTAAATTCTATTACATAGTAACCCTGCTTAAAACAAACAAACAAACAAAACAAAAAACAGCTGAAACCACTCAGTTTGAGTTTACAAATTTCACACTTATGTTATTCAGGGGTCAAAATTGACCCAAACCTACAAGTGTAATTTTTTTTAAAGCTATGTTATAACTGTAATTTCACTTAAGTAAAAACACTAAAGATGTGCATTTTTGTGGGGGTTGGGAGTGATGGGTGGGTGTTTGATGGTTTTAAGACCTTGTTTACCTCCAAATTCTCATTCATTTTCATATAAATTAAGCACATTTTCTGTTATCTTCACTTCAATAAAAACATTCATTTCAATAAACTGATTGTCAAATCATCAAAATATGTGATGCATCAGGTGTTTCTGGTGACATCTGCTGGAATAACAATAACAATAACATGAAATTACAACTATGACCAGTAGATCTCTATAAGTCAATTTTGTAACAAACTTAATTTCTAGATATTATCACAAGTTATGCATTAGATATATATTTAGACATTATAAAAAAAACTATTATTTGTCAAATAGTATGAATTTTTTTTAAACCACTTAAGTCAAAGTGTCAGATTTATCAATAATGCTCTAATATGCTGTCAAACCTGACTAAGCTGATACAATCAAAGCTGATTGTACTACAAGGAAAGATTATTTTGTTACCTGTAATTTATTTATCATTAAAATTATCATTAACTTTGTCACACAGGCACAAGACTCAGACTTTGACCTGTTTGGTTTGTTTGGCATGTGGACAGGTTTGTAAAACAGAAAAAAAACACCTAAATATGTCAGATGATGTAGTGATGTGATGTTTGTGTGACAGTTAGGTTTAGGGGTAGAGTTAGGAAATAGAAAATTGGCCTGATATGAATTCAGTGGAAGTCTGAGATATCCTCACTAACATTGTCAAACAAACGTGTGTGTATTTTGATTACTTAAGAGATTATTTTGCATTTTATTGTCATTTGTTTTATTTAATATTTAGTCCTTTCAGATGGAAAACATTTATACATATAAATAATGTGATCCAAAGTGCATTTGAACAGTGGTGAAACACTTTCTTACAATGTGTTACATTCATACGAGCAGACAGAAACGTAAGTTTGAAGTAATTTTAGAGCAGAAGAAATAAACCTTGTTGTAAATTGTCAGCATTACGCTAAGCTAAAATGCTATTTTTAGCCATTTTCCATGCACATGTTACCAGCCACAATCATATTTTTTATCAAGAAAATTCATGTTGGATCATAATTTCTTTTTTTCTAGTAAGATCTTTGATATTAGGGCAAAAATCATATTCTTGATAATAATATGTTGTATTGTCTTCCTGTAAAAATATGTAAAAATCCAATTTGATTGATCTTGTTTTAGAAACAACACTGCATAAGATATTTAGTTTTTTCAGAGAATGTATTTTTAACATGCATTTTGTCTTACTGTACTGGCAGAGTTTTTATAGTCAAAACAAGTGAAAAAAAAAAAAAAAAAAAAAATCTACCAGTGCTGAAGTAGTAATCCAAAGTATTTAGAATACGTTACTGACCTTGAGTAATCTAACGAAATGTTAAAAATTTAATTTTACAGCATGTATTCTGTAATCTGTAGAATACATTTCAAAAGTAATCCTCTACTACCCTCCCAACCCTAACTACATGAGGGTTAGGCTGGTCTAGCTGGTCTCCAAGGCTTTACCATGGGTAAGTGGTGTTCTTGGCATGACACAAAGTTAAACTCATTAATATTAATAATCAGAATGAACAATTCCTATGCCAAGTAAGATACTTTGGCTGTTAGCGTTGCCAAGCAGCATAGTAACTTGACACATTAATATAAAAGGTGTGTCACAGCGGTGTGTTTAAAGTTATTTTACAAGGGCTTTGAATGCGACTCTGTAAAACAGTTCACGTTACGGGCAAGGAAGAGGCGAGAAACCGGCTTAACATAAACTTAAAGGTTTAATGAAGAACTCAAAAGACAAACGCATAATAAGACGGACGTCCGTAATTGAGCTCTCTCTTCCGATCACCGTCTGCGAGTGGCCTTTATCCCTCTTGACGGCGCAATTAGCCTAATACGGGACCGGGCGTGCGTAATCACGCGCCGGTCCCGCCCTCCACCGCGCCACAGACTCGTTCAATCAGAATTTAAAGTCGGAGCTATCCGTTGTATAATTATCTTCATTTTATTCAAGAATTATTAGAAAATGTGAACTTGTGAATTGAATATTGGGTCATCCTTTTGATATGACAATTAACTGAGCAGTAATACTTTTCCATTTTCTTTGTGAGGTGCTCATTAGTTTCTAAGCTGTTTCTGTTATGTCTGACCAAGTGACCATATGCATCATGAGAAAACTTGAATGGAATAAACTCATTCAGAGTTCTTCTGAAAACTATCAGCACAGGGATGCTATTCTCATTGACGTCATATAACTGTCTCACCTTCCTGAATGAAGAAGTGAATGCAGAAAAACTGTAAAGGAGTTATGGAAACCTTTGCAGTGCAATTTTCTTACACCTTAAAGTCTTGATTTTTTAAATGCATTTTATGTTTTTAATATATATAATTTTCCATACCAAACAATTGTTTTGTATGTGACTGTAGGAGCCGGACACTGAGGACACCTGCCAACTTGTTTATAATAAATCTGGCCATCACAGACTTCCTCATGTGTGCCACCCAGGCGCCTATCTTTTTTACCACCAGCATGCACAAGAGATGGATCTTCGGAGAGAAAGGTAAACAAATACAAACACATTTACTTAGCTATCTAAATGAGTACATGCAGAGACTTCAATGTGACTATTATATACAGTGTGACTGTAACTAAAGGATTGCTAAGTTAACCCACACACAAATCATATCATGGTATCCATACATGTCATTGCGCATATAATCCAAATATCACTAAAAGTTACTACAAAGACAATGTCTGAAATAAAAAATGCCATCATTTATTTTTTACCTTACTGTTCTTTATGAATCACAATGAACACATTTAAGATTATGGTTGATAAATGCAGATGAAAGTGGAGAGAGCTGATAAAAAGAATGACTCACTTCTTAAGTTAAATTAGGTTCAAATGAATGAAATGTTGTCCTTGGAGACAGCTTTGATTTCTCTGTACTTAATGTGAGAATTAAAGCCAATCTTTTCCCTTGCTGTTGTTGCTAATGATGAATGAATTTCTAACAGTTTTAGGTAACCTTTTCTTGAAAAGAAACATACAAGAATCATTGATTTGTCATCAGCTCAAATTGATTCAGTTCCAGACAGCACTAGCTAGTTGTTTTGCTCAGTGGTAAACTGCTGCTCCTGGCATCAGGGAATGGATGCTTTAAATGTCAGATGCTGTCAGGATTACATCTATATTGCCTTCATCAGCTGGGTTTTGTTGAAGGCTTCAGCTTGCTGACATTTGCTATGAGAATAAGCATTCTGTGATTATGATGAGTGTGAAATGATTGATGCTGAAGTTTTGTGTTCAGGCAGTCAGACTGGGTCTGTATCAATTGTAATGTTTGCAATCAGTCAGTCTCCCACCATTGGTGGAGACCAGTGTGGTAAAGGAATCCTGTTACAAAATGTTCTTGGCTTCTCTTATAAATAACACATTTCTATAGCAGACTCTAAATTAAGCTCACCCAAAAATGTAGATGACATGTCAAGCATCAATTTATGTGACAAACTGTATCCCCACAAAAGCACTATATATTTAGCATATTGAGGCATATCTTCAATTCACTTTCATTTAAACAGAACAGCCTCTAGTCTCCCTGATCGGATCCTGCTGTGTTACAAATTTTTTAACACAGTTTGGAGGGGAGGTTCACTGATCCAGTTTCATATGGATTTTTCAAAAAGGGTTAAAAGGTGTGAGCTCTGATTGCACCATGATGTCATGCATGCATGAAAATGCTCTTTTCCACAATGCATTAACCTGAAAGCATCTGACAAGGTGTGAGAGAAAACATCCTGCTGAGTTGGAGGAAAATCATTTATAACAGAAGCTTTTCTTTTGTAATTAAAATACTAAAGTGCATATAGTAAATGCGTACTGAGAACGACAAGCAAAATTATCCTAGATAATTTGTGTGACATTACTTATAGTCATTCTGAAAAAAAAAATATTGATTGACCAGTAATTTGAATATTGGGGGGGATGTGATTTCATGCTTATGGTGTTAACAGGCCTGCTTGATGAAACCGATAACAGGTGTTTGTGGATGTTGAGGATGTTTTTAGCCAAACAATGAATGCCTTTCTTCCAGATGGGTTATCAGACTAATGCTGTCTTCACATGCTATCAGAATTGTCCTACTTATTACTTCTGAAGTCTTAATTACGAGTGTCACGTTCAAGTGCTTTGTTTAGAATAGAAAACATGGACAACACCAGGAAAATTCTTGTATCCAGGGTTAGGAGGATTACTTTTAAATGTATTCCACTACAGATTACAGAATACATGCTGTAAAATCTTCAGCACTGATTAGTTTTTTTCACTTGTTTTGACTATAAAAACTCTGCCAGTACAATAAGACAAAATACACATGTTAAAAATACATTCTCTGAAAAACCAAATATCGTGTTGTTTCTATCAATCAAATTGATCTTGTTTTAAGGATTTTTAGATATTTTAACAGGAAGACAATACAACAAATTATTATCAAGAATATGATTTTTGCCCTAATATCAAAAGTCTTTCCAACGTGAATTTTCTTGATAAAAAATATGATCGTGCCTGGTAACATGTGCATGTAAAATGGCTAGAAATAGCATTAGCTATTTCGTAATGCTGACAATTTACACAAGATTTATTTATATTTCTTCTGCTCCAAACTTACTTCAAACTTACTTCTCTGTCTGCTCGCCTGAATGTAACACATCGTAAGGAAGTGTTTCACTGCTGTTCAAATGCACTTTGTATCACATCATTTATATGTATAAATGTTTTCCATCTGAAAGGACTAAATATTAAATGAAACAAATGACAATAAAATCCGAAGTAATTTCTTCTGTAATGAAAATACTTTTTGAATGTAATTGTATTCTAATTACCAATGATTTAAATTGTAACTGTAGTGAAATACAGTTACTTATATTTTGTTTTTTAAATACATAATCCCATTACATGTATTCTGTTACTCCCCTATCCTGCTTGAATCTTTCTTGGGGAACTCTTTGACACATTAATACACATTTGTCAGCTTGCTGGTGATAATGGAATTTTGGTAAAATAGATGCTATTTTCTCTTTGTAAAAATGTGCAGTATGCATAAAATGGTTACTGATATAATGTATGTGAATGTACATAAGCGGCAAGTAACAAGGTAGCTGCATTTAGAAAAATGTATAAAACTAACCATTTTCTGCAGAAACTGTACTCTCCTTTGCCACATTGAAAGGTTGTCTCCTTCCCCCTTGTCTGCTCTATCATGATCATCTCCCTCTTAATGTCAATGCTTTTCAGACTAATGCTGCCTTCAAATGAAATACAGTGTGCTGTTAAGATGTCCACATATTTTTGGCCATATGGAATAAGAGTATTTCATTCATGAAATTGCACATCATCAGGGCTGAAATGCAAACATTGTGAATGTGTCTTGTACTTTGTTGTAATACTGCACACATTTCAGTGCCACATCATTTCCTGTCTACTCCTTGGTTAATGAACTAAACTTTATATATGACTGTATATTGCAGGTTTTTATGGCTTAGTTATACTCACTGACTCACCTAACTGATTTGTCTCCCTCTCCAGGTTGTGAGTTGTATGCATTCTGTGGGGCTTTATTCGGCATCTGTTCCATGATCACGCTCATGGTCATCGCAGTGGATCGATACTTTGTGATCACACGGCCGCTAGCGTCCATCGGAGTGTTATCTGAGAAGAGAGCTTTTCTGATTCTTTTGGTAGCCTGGGCTTATTCACTTGGTTGGAGCCTGCCACCCTTCTTTGGTTGGAGTAAGTGATAAGCTCAGAGCCTCTATTGGACAGCAGCATTTCATAAAAAAAGTGTATCCATATGCCATATTAGAACATACAGTATAAAGAATATACATTCAGATTGTATATGTATATAATGTATGATATACATATGATATACTGAACCCTTACTACAAAAGTATTAAAACTTAAGCACATTTAAAAATGTATGAATATCGTCATGGTTACTGATGTAACGTTGTGTCGATTGTAGTGACACAAGGGGTCTCTTTTGAGAGCCTCACGTACCTCTGAACTTGAGAAAAGGCCAATGTCAAGTTGGTAGACAGAATTTGCATGTTCTGCCCCCGGGTATAATGGGGAGTGGGTGAGCGAATGTCAGACAGGTTTTCACTGAATAGCCGAGAATAAGGTTATGGTGCACTACAGTTGTAGGGATAGTGACGTGGCAAGGAGAACACAACGTCTCGATCCTTCCATCGGGGAACGGAGGTTATAACAGTAACCATAACGTTCCCCTTCTGTCACTCACTCGACATTGTGTCGATTGTATTGAGGGTCCCACTTAAAAAAATATGCAATAACCCGTGTTACGTGGCTGCTGAGCCAGGTGCAAGCATGCTGTTGCGTGCTAGAAGCAGCTGGGTCAGCTACACGTGCCCCCAATAAAAGGTGTCATATACCGCTCTTAGGTTCCAGTACCCATACGGGAACAGGCGACATGACTTATATTGGAGCCAGCCAGCCATCCGTGGCCTTTTCTCTCTCTACGTTTCTTGTCATAGAGTTAAAAGCGACTGGGGCTATCTTAACGCTGCAGATAATCAGGGAAGGCATCCTTTCCGTTCCTATTCTTTCAGGGGAAAAAGGCCCTGCAGAGACCACGACCTGCCCAGACCTGCCAGTGGGGGGACCATAACGTGGCAAATACCCTTGGAGCCCAAGCCCAGCACGGAGCACTTGACTCGTGGTGGGTCTGGCGGCGAATTCCTCCGCTGAATCAGCGGCCAGTGGGCTAGGAGCTTTCTGGCTCACCTGGGAAAGAAGGCACACTGGATCAGCTTGGTGAAGGGCGCAAGGTGCAATCGGAATACCCGGTCGGTTGTTCCGTATTACCGAGTTCTACCGGCTTGGACCTGTCAAAACACGGGACTCAACCGACTCAACCTTGAGGTTGTAGAACCTATCAAAGGTGTTGGGTGTTGCCCAGCCCACTGCTCTGCATATGTCTGCTAGGGAGGTGCCATGGGCCAGTGCCCACGAGGATGCCACACTTGTAGAGTGTGCTTCAACCCGTAAGGAGGCGGGGGGGGGTTTGGGGGGGGGGGCACGGCCTGGATGTGATAGGCTAAGGATATAGCATCAACAACCCAATGAGGTAACATTCTCTTTCCGCCATCCGCCAAAGCAGACATAGAGCTGCTCAGAGCATCTAAAGCCCTGCGTGCGGTCCATGTAGAAATGCAAAGCACGTACCGGACACAGCAACGAAGAGGCTGGGTCAGCCTCCTCCCAGGGGAGCGCTGAGGGGGTCGTAGGAACCTTGGGCACGTAGTCCATTCACGGTCTTAGGATGACGTGAGCATCTGCTGAACTGAACTCCAGGCAAGTATCGCTGACAGAGAACGCTTGCAGGTCCCTGACACTCTTGATGGAAGCGAGTGTGATCAGGAGGGGAACAGGCATGGCCAGGAAGGGTTCAACTTCCGGGCGCCTCTAAGGAACCTGATTATCAAGTCGTGCTTACCAAGGGACTTGCCATCTACTGCGTCGTGGTGGGCTGTGATAGCAGCAACATACACCTTCAAGGAAATGCGTAGTTGCACAGCTCCCGGGGCCAGCTGTGTGCCAGCGCGTCTGTGCCAAGGGGGGCTTCCGTTAGGGAGTACCAGAGCGGGCAGTGGGAGTTGTCTTGGGAGGCAAAGAGATCTATCTGTGCTTTGCCGAAGTGGCCCCAAATCAGCTGGACCACCTGGAGGTGGAGCCTCCACTCTCGGCTGAGCACAACCTTCCGCGACAGCGCGTCCACCGTCGTGTTGCGGCCGCCTGGTATGTGAGTGGCGAGCAGCGACCTGAGTCGTGGCTGACTCCAAAGGAGGAGATGGCAGGCGAGTTGTGACATGTGACGGGAGTGCACAACGCCTTGCGATTTATGTGTGTTGTCGTTTCAACAATATACAGTTAGTACAGTACACAGCGAAACGAGACAACATTCCTCCAGGACCATGGTGCTACATAAAACAATATAGGACAAACCCAGAACCACATGAGAATGCACAGACTAAATAATATACCTATATAAAGTGCACGTGCAAACGTGTGCAAAAAGTACGGGACAGTACAATAAATTACTAACAATGAACAGGACAAAAGATGCAGTAAGAGACAGTGCAGCGCCGACTAGTTCACAGTAGTGCAAAAAGATGACAATTTCTAAAAATGCCAAATGTAAACATAACATACTATGAGATAGTATTCTATGGACATAGCAGTTATTGAGGTAGCAGCCAGTTATAAAGTGACAATAATTAAAGTGCAACTCAGGACGTGTGTGTGTGTGTGTGTGTCAAACCAGTCTCTGGGTATTGAGGAGTCTGATGGCTTGGGGGAAGAAGCTGTTACACAGTCTGGCCGTGAGGGCCTGAATGCTTCGGTACCTCTTGCCAGACGGCAGGAGGGTGAAGAGTTTGTGTGAGGGGTGTGTGAGGTCGTCCACAATACTGGTGGGTGGCTTTGCGGATGCAGTGTTTTTTGTAAATGTCTTTGATGGAGGGAAGAGAAACCCCGATGATCTTCTCAGCTGTTCCTCACTATCCTCTGCAGGAATTTGGTGCTCTTGACGATCTCCACAGAGGAGCAGTCAATGTTCAGCGGAGAGTGCTCACTCTGTGCTCTCCTAAAGTCAACAAACATCTGTTTTGTTTTGTCGACATTCAGAGACAGGTTGTTGGCTCTACACCAGTCTGTTAGCCGCTGCACCTCCTCTCTGTATGCTGACTCGTCGTTCTTGCTGATGAGGTCGTGTCATCGGCGAACTTAATGATGTGGTTCGAGCTGTGCATTGCTGTACAGTCATGAGTCAGCAGTGTGAACAGCAGTGGACTGAGCACACAGCCCTGGGGGCCCCAGTGCTCAGTGTGGTGGTGGTGGAGATGCTGTTCCCGATCCGGACTGACTGAGGTCTCCCAATCAGGAAGTCCAGGATCCAGTTGCAGAGGGAGGTGTCCAGGCCCAGCAGGTTCAGCTTTCCAATCAGGTGCTAGGGAATGATTGTGTTGAATGCTGAACTGAAGTCTATGAACAGCATTCGAACGTATGAGTCCTTTTTATCTAGGTGGCTGAGGGCCAGATGGAGGGTGGTGGCGATGGCTTCGTCTGTTGAAAGATTTGGACGATACGCAAACTAGGGTCTAGTGAGGGGGGCAGCTGGGTTTAAATGTGCCTCATGACGAGCCTCTCAAAGCACTTCATGATGATGGGTGTGAGTGCGACTGGACGGTAGTCATTGAGGCAGGAACGCCACTGTCACTGAAGACTTCTTTGGCATGGGGACGATGGTGGTGGCCTTTAAGCACGTTGGAACGACGGCGTTGCTCAGAGAGATGTTGAAGATGTCAGAAAGAACATCTGCCAGCTGGTCTGCACATACTCTTGAGCACTCTGCCAGGAATGTTGACTGGTCCAGCAGCCTTCCATGGGTTGATTCTACATAGAGTTTTCCTCACATCGGCCATGGGGGCGTTCTGCATTTCAAACCAAGCGTAGAAGTTGTTCAGCACATCGGGAAGGGAGGCATCTTTGTCACAGGCAACTGATGTTGTCCTGTAGTTGGTGATGGCCTCGATGCCCTGCCTCATGCGCCACGTGTCACCGTTGTCCTGGAAGTGACTGTGAATTCTCTGGGTGTGTGCGCTCTTTGCCTCTCTGATGGCCCAGGACAGTTTGGCTCTCGCTGTTCTTAGGGCTGCCTTGTCGCCTGCTCTGAAGGCGGAGTCTCGGGTCCTCAGCAGCGCGCGCACCTCCGCAGTCATCCACGGCTTCTGGTTGGAGTGTGTGTTGATGATCTTGGAATGCAATTGCTGATGTAGCTGGTCACTGATGCTGTGTATTCCTCCAAGTTGGTAGAGTCGCCATATGTTGCAGCCTCCCTGAACATGTGCCAGTCAGTACACTCAAAACAGTCCTGAAGAGCAGACATGGCTCCTGCTGGCCAGGTTTGTGTAAACAAGATCAAGCACGTTCGCTCCTCTCGTTGCAAAGTCCACATACTGATGGAATTTAGGGAGCACTTGGAATTTAGGGAGTCTTGAGATTTGCATGGTTGAAATCTCCGGCGACAATAAACAGTCCGTCAGGGTCATAGCCCCATACAGTTCATAGAGTGCTTCCTAAGCATTAGCGCTGGGAGGAATGTAAAATCCGGTTATGATAACAACTCTGGTTATGATAATATCTCCAGTTATGATAACACTTTTAACACTATTGCCTTCTACAGCCACTTTTTGTATTGACTAGTCAATGCTTTACTTGTCTTCCACAATAATGTAATGTGTAGTTAGTAGATTTGTAATTTTTTTTAAATTATTAATATATACATATAAATATATATTAATAATAATAATAAAATATATATATATATATATATATATATATATATATATATATATATATATATATATATATATATATATTTATATATAATAAATATACAGTCTGCGAATGTTGACATACTGTATGTGACTCAAACGAATGTTAGAGCACCCTCAACTGAATGTGCAAGCCTAATAATACTGTACATTGGCGAAGTAGATTTTCTTGAATCCCAGTGAATACATGCACAAAATCCCTGCATCAAAACCATTAAACATGTATTATTTAGCAAATAAATTTCCTAATTGCAGCACAGCATTCTGCTCTCAATGTACACATAAGCATTTAATTGGTTGCCACCTCCGTTTACTCAGAATTACATTAATGTACATAATTTTTTTTTTTTATTACATAAAAAATATGAATCAAGTGTATTAAACATGGTTTAATCTAATAATAATAATAATAATAATAATAATAATAATAATAATATTGCATAAAATTTTTACTTTATACAGTGCACCCTCACTATTTTCAGAAGCACCCTCAGCAATTTGGTCTAGGACTGGGCCTGCAGACATCCCTAGTTACAACAAATGAGGGCTTTTCCTAAAGGCAATTGTCAATGTGCCATTTGATGTCCGTGCATTTGTTTGTTTGTGTTTAAGTTCAAGTGTTAAAAGAGTTCAGTATTCCTTTGATGCTCACTTAAAAATCCATTTAAATGATGCAGCAGACCTTTAAAAAAAGCACACATCCATTGAAACAGGTAAGCTAAGCAGGCTAAATCATCTATGTTTCAAGTTGTTAGCCAATTGCTGGATTTACAATAATTGCAGTGTCGGACCGTGATCTTTGCCAAGTAATATGGTCTCTGAGAACTGAGGCTTTTGCCTTGATGGAGATAGACTGGAAAATCCTGGTGCTTTCTCCCCTCTGGCACTCTCTATCTCTGGTTTTCAGGCAACTTGCATTTCACACAAGAAGGCTGGCTGTCGCCTTGAACGTTTCTGACAGCTTAGATCTTCCTTGCTGATCCCCAAATGACACTCAGACCTCAGAGAGAAGATAAATAATTGCTGCCCACACACGAAAGTCAGACTGATAATAAATACTATGGCTTTAGCATACCATCTTAAAAAATATCCTCAGCTATGTGTGCATTAAATAGTATTTCACTGCATTTGCCCAGAAGCCAGCCAGCTTTTTGAAATCCATTTTTCTTTCAAAATTTGATCTAGTTTTTACATTATCTCTCTCTTCCCTACAAAAATTTAGTTATTGTTTAGGTGCACTTGGTCATTCTTTCTACTTGAAAAAAAAGCTTAATTCCTAAACCCCTTGAAATAACAGTACTTTTGAAAAATATGAAGTGCCCTAGAAAAGAAAGCTTATTTATCCAACATGGTGTTGGTCCACCCTCATAGTGGCCACCATCTTGAGAGCACATGACATGAAAATCGGATGTGGGATACTCCTATTTGATATCGCAGATCATTGCAGTTCATTGATTGTCACCAGAGACATCTCCTAACAACCAATTGCAGAGGATAAGCGATGCAAAACAATGCTAGCAATTGTTCTACAGGTGTATGATTATCAAAAGAGAGTATCATTTACTGTGTTTAACACATCTGACTCTGCAAACGTTTGCTAAACAAGTTTTATTATCATGTAATTGTAAAGGACTTTAAGGGAAAGGAGGAGGTGAGAACTGGCTTGACAATGTAAATTATATTATAATTATAACCTTAAAACAATGGACACAAACACACATGACGGACATGTCCGTAAATTAACTCTCTCTCCTCGCACCACCGTCTGCCATCGGCCTTTATCCCTCTCGGAGGCTTGATTAGCCTGACACGGGACTGGGTGTGTATCATCACGACCTGGCCCCGCCCTCCGCCCTGCCACAGTAATGTAGGAACTTTGACTGATTAATGCCTTTTATTTGCTTAAAAGAAAATGTGTATCATTAACTTTGCACTTGTTTGTGTGAAATGCACCTATCTCTGTGAGTTGTGAATTTCCACACAAGTTTCCAAGTTCAAATTCCAACTTTAACTGGCATTCTAATGCACTTTTCGAAAGTAGAAAATCGGAAATTCTGCTTTTCCAAGTTGAATTGAACGCAGTATAAATGTCAATAACACTTTTTATTGGACACTTTTGGTTACAGAATTAATGAATTTTGCACCCACAAATACTCTTGTGAAAAGGGTTTTTCTACAATGTCATCTGTAACTTAAATCGTTTTCTGCATCAACGTCAACATATGTAAGACCACTGTTGTACCACTGAAAACGGAGATCTCCTTTAATATTTTATCTCTGTTCTGCAGGTGCTTATGTTCCTGAAGGGCTGTTGACGTCTTGCACCTGGGATTACATGACCTTCACACCCTCCGTGCGAGCTTACACCATGCTTCTTTTCACCTTTGTCTTCTTCATTCCACTTATTGTCATCATCTTCTGCTATGTTTTTATCTTCCGTTCCATTCGCAGCACTAATGCGTAAGTCCTTTGATATAGATCTAGCAATACAATATGAAATTATGCATAACCTCAGCACTGTTCTAAAGCTGTTAAAATGGTTATTGAATTGTCAAGCAATATCACGCAAGCAGAAGTGCTGTAGTACTGAATTCATCCACAGGGGATCACAGCTGTGCTGCTAGTCAATACAACAGTGTGATTACAAGTGGGAAGTTAATAGCTAATAACTTGCATTTCAGGCTAAATTTGGCCAGTATATTTTCCTCTGCCAACAAAAATAGTTCAGAATAAGGCCAGAACATCAGGCTTTTCTGTTTCGCCAAGAAACGCATAGACTAATGCTGTGAATACAAACTAAGCAGAGTAATACAGACAGTGAAATGTCCCGGAGTTGATAAACAGCACTCTTAGATGCTGTAATATAATATTTGCATGTTGTATTATCTACCGTATATTGAAGTTGTAGTACTTTTAGAAAAACCCGCTGAATCATTTGTTGAATGTAACTCTGAAGTACTCCAGCACTGTTACTGTATCTTTTAATTAACCTTGAAGTATGATCTAGCTAAATTAGATAAGATGGAATGACAGATTTTGATATCATTAATCTTTGATATTGAATTAGTGTTGTCTAATTGTTGCTTTCTATTTGTCTTTGAAAGAGCTGTGGGCAAAATTAATGGAGATAACAAGAGAGACTCAATTAAAAGATTCCAAAGGATGAAAAATGAATGGAAGATGGCAAAAATAGCACTTATTGTTATTCTCATGTATGTCATCTCTTGGTCTCCATATTCAACTGTGGCACTGACTGCCTTTGCTGGGTAAATACATCTCCCTCACACACATACTCATGCACATGTATATTCTATACTTTTTAGACCATGGTTTCAAAAACATTTTTGGTCAGTTCAATCCCTGTGACCTAAATTACTTATTTGGAGTGCCTCAGGACATTTGTGTAATGTTTTAACATGTAATCATAGATTACATTTGTATGCAAGATCAAAGAAAATTATTATACTAGTATTGTTTTTGTTTTAATATGCATTTTTAGTAAAAAGAAAAAATGTGTATTAACAGATCTTAAACCCTTAGGAGTTTGCAAACCCCTCAGTTGGGTCACCCTGAGCTATTAGATTTTGATTTGTATGATTGTGATAATGTGATAATTAATGTATTTACTAATTTTCCATGTATTTCTGAGGCATGCTGATATTCTCACACCGTATATGAATTCAGTACCTGCGGTGATAGCCAAAGCTTCAGCCATTCACAATCCCATCATCTACGCCATCACACACCCAAAATACAGGTACTGGAAGGAGTCACACGTGATTTTCTCTTTATCATTGTTGTCAGTCCAATGTATACAGTATACTGTATGATCCACATTGACTGTGGTACTGGCATCATTGACCCAAAGTGGTAATTAAAGACTGAGATTCTAATGAAGAAACTCACAGTCGATGAATGCAGAATATGTGCTATTAGATTACCTGGTCTTGCCCCATTGTGTCTAAACACCGGAGGCAAATTGTGTTGTTTCAATTTTACACTAGCTCACTGAGCTAATCAATTGCAATACCTGATCAGTCACTTTAGAAACAGCCATTGCTCCTGGGTTTAAAGTATACTTTTCCATTTTGACTGATTTACATGAAAATACATTTGTGCATATGGAGTAAGTAATCCTGCACATAGCATCCTGACAGAAGAATGAGAAGGCCCAGTAGGGTAAAAAGACGTTCTGATATTATTTTCTCTCACATTAAATAACAAAAACAACAACAACAACAAAAAACACCATCACAGGACTGATTCATGAGGTAATTGATTGCAATGAAATTAGGTTGATTTTGAGTAGTTGAACTAACTTTTAATCATTTTTAAAATGTTGCAGACTTATGTACC
The DNA here is from genome assembly GCA_032164185.1 of Moxostoma hubbsi. Classification (NCBI taxonomy): domain Eukaryota; kingdom Metazoa; phylum Chordata; class Actinopteri; order Cypriniformes; family Catostomidae; genus Moxostoma; species Moxostoma hubbsi. Next base: position 21,657,302 of record JAVLUX010000021.1, on the reverse strand, counting down.
TACTGAGAATCACTAAAATTGTCACATTTTAGATATCCAATCATATCACTATAGCTCCCCTAAGGGCATTTATATTCACATATTTAATCAAAACAAGCTTTTCTAATATTGAAAAAAAGCTTTTCTAGTCTTTGGGAACTGTATGCTCTTAATATATCTGTATCCAATGATTGAATCCTTTCATGCTCTTTGTGAATGTGGATCTAGTGTGGTTAAGATGTCTTAGGCCTATATCTGATCTGTCTCTTTGTCAGGCTGGCCATAGCAAAATATATTCCATGTCTTCGCGTGCTGTTGTGCATTCCCAAGCGTGATCTCCACTCATTCCACGGTAGCTTAATATCCACACGCCGTTCCACTGTCACAAGCCAGTCCTCTGATCTGTCCGGACATTTTCGCAGAACCAGCACCGGCAAGTCCCGGCTCTCCTCCGCCTCCGACAGTGAATCTGTGAGTGTGTTAGACTGATGGATCTGAAGATTTGATGATTAGTCATCTAATGTGCAAATGTGTTTGTAATAGGCAATACATGTACACTGTTAGACCAAAAACATACTTTATGCAAGTACACATACGAAGATACAAGCACTTCACCGACGTATTGCAAATGCGCAGCCCGGTTGAACCTGCTTAACGTACGTTCTTGCGTTACTGTGGCAGTAACATACCTCAGTACTCAAGGGGGCGGTAGAATTACCAGAACTTTCAAAATTATTTGCTGTTAAACTGGATGTGTTTTTACTCAGGTAAATTGCCAAATAATATATTGGCTTTACCTTACTAGCCCAGCAATATTCTCTTCAGATTGTTACCCCAACATGACAGTAGTTGATTGAAATAGAATACTACATAGAAGCGGACAGTTCATATTAGGGCTGTCACGATAATTAAATTAATTGTGTTAATTGTCAAACAAATAATTGCAAGTTTGATGATTAATTGTCTGTTTTAGAGCATTGATGATTAATTGCCTTGTTAAAGACTTTAACGGTTAATTGTCATATAAATTGTCATTTTGTTTAAGGTGTGCTTTTTCTGCACGTGTGCTTCATACACATTAAAAGGTAATTTTTACATATTTAACTTCAAATATATAAATCAAATAATAAAATTGGGATAAACTATGATTTCCTTTTAAGGCGTTAAAAACGTATGAATGGCATGAATATAATGGTTTAAATATCAAAATATTTCTAAATGTTTAAAATATGTTTCTCTTTTTGGACTTATTTAGTTTAGGTCAGTTTGAAATACACTTGTTTTTTGAACTCATATATTTTATTATTTTTTAAATACAAAAGAAAACTACTTTTTATATGTATTTTATTATATTTATATATCATCCAATAGTACAAGATATCTTTCCTAATTTCTTCACTTTCACACGTTATTTTAATTCTCTGATTAAATCCACGGGTCACGAGACCTTATTTGTCTATTAAGCAAAATCTTTGAGATTTCAATTCATCGTTTAATCACTCCACAGAAGTAGAGTAAGCCTGCATCTCCTCCTCTTTTCCACTGCGTGCCATTAACACAGCTTGTATGAACTAGGAACATTAGCCATTACATGATCGTTTAAAGCGAAACCGGAGGGCTTTGCATTCACTGTCACAGTTTAGACTTGTTCGTTTATATTTTCGTGGGAGTTTGGCAGGAGCCTCTGCTGACAGCGGGCGCATCAGAGCACTTCACGCGCTCTTCCGGACTAGAACCATGCGGCTCAGTGACACCTGGACTCCGAATTCAACTGAATGACACAAATGCGCCGTTTATGGCATTTATACAGCATATTCACTTAAAATTCCCTTATTTAGGAATTAAAATGTGACTGGAATTTGAATGCCCAAAATAACCGCGGTTAGATCAAATAACCGCGATCAGACGGTTATTTAATAATCGCGACAGGCCTTATAGTGGACTACACTAATGTCCACTATAGCGCCCCTTGAAGCAACACCAAGAATGCAACACATACTTGCGTTGTGTTATGAATTACGACGCACAAAATCAAGCTTGTAGAACATGAATGTTTCTGAGTTTGAGTACTTGCATAGAGTATATTTCAGTTAATTTGTATAAATTATATTTCATATCTTATAGTTATACATTTTTGTTTGTGGATTTTGTCTTTGTGGCACTCTTATCCTGCTGAATGTGGGTGATTCTTCAATTAAGCACTTTTGACTACTTGAAATCTTGAAAAATTAATCATTTCCAACCTATGTTCCATCAATGCTAAATCATTTATCCCAATTCCTGCAATAAAGATCTGACATAGCTTTGATGTAGATTTATCAAAGCATATTATGCAGTCTGTGAAGGGCACCAATGCAAGTTATATGTTATTCAAGGATCCGGTCGCGGAACACCAACGATCGCCTCTGCTCGCACTTTCACCTCGCGCTCGCACAACGCCTCGCAACTTTTGTACCGTACATACCCCTGCCCACCCCCTAATCTGCCCCTGATTTTATGTGTACAGTCATTTCATTAATCATCAATCACATTAAAAGGTACAAATAAAATGTTTTAAGACACCAATTGAATGACAAAATATTAACTTGACAATCAAACATAAACTTCTGTCTTGGGGTGTCCGCTGCAAAGAAACTACTTTATGACTCAACGCTTGCCGCCACAGTGCTCTTCTTTGGGTCAATTTGGTCAGTTGGCGGGCATTAACATTTTTTTTTTGTTTTTGTGTTTTGTTTTGTTTTTGGCATTGTTTTAAGTTAAAAAAAACTACACAACAGCTTTTTGTCATGTTTTTGTTGTTAAAATAGCCAAATCTATTGGATATTTCCCCTGATTTGTGTGAATAACTATGGTCACAACGCTTTGCTTTCCCACAGGAGTGAGCAGGGCCTCCTTGCCAACTGTATCGATAGAGGGGAAGTTAATGTCACAAAAGTGAAATTGTGAAATTCTGACAAATATTTCAAAATTATTTTAAAAAAAAATAATAGAAAAAAGAAATGAAAGAGACATAAATCAAAAGTTACATTTTTCTTTAAACATCATACAGGGGAACAGAAATGATACCCTAACTGAAGAATCACCAATATATGTGTGTTTGTGTTGATGTACAGTATGCTTTAATACAGTGTGACCTGCATGTATTTTATGACCTTCAGAACTGGACAGACACTGAGGCTGATCTCTCAAGCCTGGGCTCCAGGCCAGCGAGCCGCCAGGTGTCGTGTGACATTAGCAAGGACACCGCTGAGCTCCCACACTTAAAACCATATAACTCATCCAGTTTCAAGTCAAAGCTCAAAAGCCATGACTCTGGAATCTTTGAAAAGGTGACCTCTCATATGAGTGACCATCATATGTATTTCATATGTGGCAAGTATGGAAAGAAAATTACAAATCATTTTTTGGGATAGTTGACCTAAAAATTTGAAACCTGTCATCATCTGTTTACCTTCATGTCAATTGAAACATTTATATTTATTTGTTTATTTATGTATTTTTTTCTGTGGTACATTTAAAATAAATGAGACAACAGAATACAAATCATATTATTAAAGTCTTCTAAAGTGATACAATAGCTTTTTCATTGAATTTCTTGTCTTTTTCCCTAGCTCTCAAATCTTGTTCATGCTGCATCACAGTCAAACCTGCCACACTTATGATATGGGAGAGTGGGGTAAAATGTGTCAGTAGGCAAGCCATGTCTTCCACATAGTGTAGGAAACTGCCCAATTTTTATCATGTCTCCAACACATATACCTGTAGCTGCTTGTGATTGAGAAATGGATAAAATAAACATTAAACTAAAAACATAAGAAAGTGAAAACTGATTGCCTTATGTTTCAGGGTAAACTGTGCCAGCTGCTCATTAAAAATGTGTAGTACCCTTTGCATCAAAATGCAGGAAATACTATTTCATATTATTATTAATGGCATAAACCGTTGTAAAGGGGGTTAGACGGGCAAGGAGGAGGCGAGAACTGGCTTGACAATATAAATAATAGTTTAATGAGAAACTAAAACAGAAGACAAAACACACACATGACGGACATGTCCGTAAATTTTCTCTCTCTCCCGCACCATCCTCTGCAGTCGGCCTTTAACCCTCTCAGAGGCTTGATTAGCCTAATACGGGACCGGGTGTGTAGGATCACGACCTGGCCCCGCCCTATGCCCTGTCTCAGCCGTTTGTCAAATAAAGGATCTGTCAACTTGTTCCTTTTAGAGTTAAGAATTTTTTGTTTGTAAAAATAACAAAATACAAAATGTTGAAGATTGTATCACTAAAATAAATATTCGAAATAAAAGATTTCTGGAAGGGTTATGGGTATCTTTACGAAAATGTGAATAGTGTACAGGAAATACAACTTTTGAATGGAACAATGCATTATTAAATGCACTGTATAAACTATAGATCTGTTTTTTTGTACAGTATATACAACTCATTCATGATCATATTTTTAAGCTTTCTTTTAAGTAATATTTCCATGGCCCTTTAAGATTTATGCTTACTTCTGAATTTCAATCGATAGCAGACATCCAGAAAAATATTTAGGCATATTGTTTTAGCATTGTATCCTTACTCCTTGCTAGAGTGCATCTTATGGAAGAAGTGCCACTGGTTTCATACATCCCTCTCTCCCCTACACATGTGAACCACCAATGGTACATGTGTGCAGAAAGATGACTTAAAATTATATGAAAAATTACTATTTTGGTCTGTTCCTGAGATAGAGCTATTGTGCAGTACAGGTCATATAGGCTACTTTTTTGGTATTTTTTTTTATTTATATATTTTTTGACATTTTAGGAGATTGACCACCCTGGTTACTGTCCAGATATATTGTTTGAAAAAAGCACAGATTGTACATTTAGTTAGATAGCTGCTTTTTGATACATTGAGGGGGAAATAAATGTTCAAGTGGCATTAGGGTGAGAATTATAGAATTCATAATTTTTGGGTGAACTATCTCTTTAACATATCCTTAGCTCCTTGGAATTAAATGTGTCAGATTAAGACTGTAGTTGCTATGCAAATTTCCACTTAATACCAAGGAAATAGATTTTCATGTTACTAGAATAGCATATATGTGCAAGAGCACTCAGCAGTGACCTCACTCTCTCTCTCTCTCTTCTGACCTAGAGCTCCTCTCATGTGGATGATGTGTCTGTGGTTGGACTCAGTCAACCTGACCATGCATTCCCTGTAGCTGTAAGTCCAACAGTGAATGTGATTAAATTAAATATAAAACAATATCTCAGCTGACATGCACACCTTTAAGCTTTCACAAAATCCTCTGGAGGAATAAAGTGTAAAATTAGCTGACCCTGTGAACTTTTTGTCAGGACGTATTTGAGAAGGAATTTATGTTGTCATTTCATGCCCCAGCGATTTCTGTGAAGAATAATCTGCAAGCCTCTTCCAGTCTCTTGAGTGCAATTTGATGAATCAATCACTCTATCTATCTATCTATCTATCTATCTATCTATCTATCTATCTATCTATCTGTCTATCTGTCTGTCTGTCTGTCTGTCTGTCTGTCTGTCATTATAATCATTGTCTGATTATACAGCTAGCTGGCAGTGTGTCTTACAGTGTGTCTTAACCATCAAATTTTATTATTTTTTAAAAACTAAAGTTTAAAATTTCTGACAAATCTTAGTCAAGCCAACATCAAATTTGTCTTGACAAACTTTACCCATCTAGCCAAGATTTGTTGTGCTAAATAATGTCCCTCAATTTAGATAATAGGTAATAGGCAATCTACCATAACTGACCATTTGATGACATCATAGCAGTAGACGTCTATACAAGATTTGCTTTTATGTTGTTTTCAGGCTGGTAACATTACAGATGTGTCTGTTTCAAGAAGTACAAGTGGTCGGATCCCCAGTATTGTCATCACGTCTGAGTCTAGCACTTTACTGCCCTTATTAAGGCCCAGCTACAGAAATAGCCACTCAAGTATATCCAGTGGCAGTGTTGGGGCAAATCCCCTCAGAAGAGACTCTCAGGGAGGGGTCCAGCAGGGGGTGGTACATCTCTCCACTGCTCCTGAAACACCAGAACTTCCTCTGTTAGAAAACCCTCACCCCCAATAACTCTTCTTAGTGCTTATACCTCTTCACTTGCTGCCCAAATCTTGTGTTCAAGCTTTGTGTCAGGATTATGTTTTTCTCTTCTCCTGTTTTGTGATGTAGAAGTTAAGCAATGTAAACTTAAAGTCAAGACAAAATCAGAGAGGGAATAAACTGCTCTTTATTACAAAATGTAAAATCCTTTTACATGTAGTATCATACCTCAACTCTCACCAATCTTTGTTTCAAGGGAAAGTTGAAGGGACTGTGCTTTGAATCAGGCAAAGCCACTTAAAAGAATAATAGTTCACCCAAAAATGAAAATTCCCTTATCATTTACCCTCATGCCATCTCAGATGTTTATGAATCCAGTGGTGAAATCCATATCTTTAAAAGTGATATAAGTGTGTGTGTGATAAACTGATAAATATTTAAGTCCCTTTTTTCTATAAATCTCTAAATTCACTTTCACATTCTTCTTTTTATTTTTTGGTGAGTCACATTATTTGTGCATATCACAATCTGCTGGGCAGGGAGGATAATTTATAGCAAAAAAAGGACTTAATATTGATCTGTTTCTCACCCACACCTATCATATCACTTCTGAAGATATAGATTTAACCACTGGAGTCTTATGGATTACTTTTATGCTGCCTTTATGTATGGGTAAGTAAATGATGAGAAAATATTTTTTTTGGGGTGAACAATCCCTCTAAGCTTATCCACAGAGTGTTGTTGGATGGAAAAAAAAGGACATCTGAACGTTCTCGGCAGGGAAAGGACATCTGAAAGTACTTTTGGTCTGGTCATTTACTTCAAATAGCAATGACCTCCAGTAATATGAGCTTACATAGAAAGTTGTTTGTGTTTGCTTTAGTGTTAAGCTTCAGAGGTTTCTGTTTCTTGTGCATTTTAATTTTTATTTGGAAAACTGTTCCCTTATTGATACATTAAAGTTAACTACCATTTAGCAATCCTTTGCAACACCATCTTCAAATGACATCCTTTATATTTAGCCTATGATGATTTATTATTTATTTTCAATCATGGTACTCTGCCTGAATTAGTTTTGGTTACAAGGGTCATCTTAAGTTTTTTCACAAGACATTAAATGCGCTCAGTTCCACTACAAAACTGCATTTGCAATCAGACCTCCTATACAATTTTTGAAATAGAGTATTTTACTGTTTGTCTCATCCAGTTAATTTGGAAAAATCATTTTAGATGTCTGATATTGCACAATTGTTTTATGTGTAACTGTGTATTTGCTTGTATTTATTTAGTATATACTTTGAATTGTAAAGGTCTTGTAACATTATTAATGGCCTCTGAAAGTAACAATGTGGTGTAGTAGAACCCTGAAAACATCAGCATAAGAATGCGGAATTTCATTCATTCATTCATAGATTCTTCATATTGTAAATAGAGTAAAAGGAACTTATTGTTCGGTTGTATGACAAACAATGCTATTGTTACGCAATGCTAATAGGAAGGAAAACAGCTACACATTTCACCATAATGCATATTAATTACTTTAATAACTTTTTATTTATTTTTTTATTATTTTTTGTAATGTGACAATGTTTGAAGAGACAAAAAGGTTTTATGTTGCTTTGAGTTATCTCAAGTGCAAGACAAGTGCAGACATGTCTTTTTTTCTTCATTTATTTAAAAAAAATGTTTTTTGATATTTTTTATCCTAATTTTAATTGTTCGCATGAACGTACACAATCAAATTATAGTCAGCTATTAATGAAAAATATTGGATTTTTCTCAATAAAATGTTTTGTAGGGCTGGTTACCTCAAATATGATGGTGGCTGCTCTTCTAGACAAGTTTGTGGCACTCTGGGGCCTATTGTTAGTTCTTCAGTGATCTGTTTGTTATTCAATTTTTTTCATCTATTAAAGGTAGGACAATGGCCAAGGAATTATTTATTTGTAAAGTGGTACATCAGATGGTATCAGAATGTATATTAATTAATGTGTATCCATAAATATTAAAGACCATATCTATGTGGATGCATCAAACATGATGAGGAACATTATTATTTTGTAATGTTATTTATATTGTATTTGAAATGTTATTATGTACTTCTATATATTTTAAAAAATAAATCTGCAGTATTACATATTGTTTCATTTCTGGTTATTCACCTATTCCACACAAGACAAATAATAATTAAAATAAGTTGCTGAGGAGCAAGTTCTCTCACAATAAAATTTCCAAGTATTGATCAAATCTGTTCCTTCATAAACTGACATTTAGGTCAGTCTGAGTATTTTATTCCAAGTGATGGTCACTGAACTTTTCTAACGGGTTTATTTATACATTTACATGTATGTATTTGGCTGACACTTTTACTGTATCCAAAGCAACTAACAGAGCCCTTATTACAGGGACAATCCCCTCAGAGCAACCTGGAGTTAAGTGCCTTGCTCAAGGGCACAATGGTGGTGGCTGTGTGGATCGAACCAGCAACCTTCTGATTACCAGTTATGTGCTTTAGACCACTACACCACCACCTGTCCTCAACAATTCAAGCTGTCAGTGGAGATTTAGACATTGATTTTCCCTCTTAGTTGTCTTAATTATAACTGTGTTAAAACTATGCTTCATTTCACTTCACTATGCCATCTCAGATGTGTATGATCCTCTTTCTTCAGCAGAACACAAATGTGTGATATTTTTAGAAAAATATAAATAAAAAATATGTTAAAGTGAAGATTTAGAGTAAAAAAGGACTTAAATATTGTTCTGTTTCTCACCCACACCTATAACTGTATATTACTTCTGAAGATATGGATTTAAACCCTGGAGACATATGGATTACTTTCATGTTTCCTTAATGTGATTTTTGGAGCTACAAAGGACTGATCACCATTCACTTGCATTGTATGGAACTAAAGAGCTGAAATATTCTCCTAAAAATCTCTGTTTGTGTTCTGATGAAGAAAGAAAGTCATACATGTCTGGGATGGGATGAGGGTGAGTAAATTATGAGAGAATTTGTATTTTTGGGTGAACTATCCCTTTAATAATATCATTCTCTCTCTGGTTCTGTAAAAAAATGCCCCCTATGGCCAGACATTGATTTGCATGGGCTCATTTTTCTAGTTCATTCTTTCTTTCTTGTGCATTTCAATCAACTGAGTTAGTTGTGCCTTTCACATTGGATTAGAAAGCAGTGATAATGTAAGGTCATTGAATGCACATTAATGTTTTGGAAAGAAAATATTTCCTCATGTCCCTCATGAATTCAGTATGCCACGTAAAGCAGAGCAATGTTATACATGACCCAGATGAACAATAAGATGAGTACTAAGCAGTAAGATAGTGTGCTCTTTATGTGGCATTATAAACTCTTACTGAACATAATATCAAACAGAAATTTCTTAGGTTTAGCACATGAGACATGTGACAAAAATTCTATCCAAAGTCGGAAGTACAGTTAGGATTGGGGCGCTCTGTGTCTCAGTCAATATTGGAGAATTATTAAATATAGTATCCATTTTGTATTGTTTTGAATATTCACAGCGCTTCACTTTTTCCACATTTTGTTATGTTACAGCCTTATTCCAAAATGGATTAAATTCATTATTTTCCTCAAAATTCTACAAAAATACCCCATAATGACAACATGAAAGAAGTTTGTTTGAAATCTTTGCAAATGTATAAAAAAAAATATAATAAAAAAAAATCAAATGTACAAAAGTATTCACAGCCTTTGCCATGACACTCAAAATTGAGCTCAGGTGCATCCTGTTTCCACTGATCATCCTTGAGATGTTTCTACAACTTGTTTGGAGTCCACCTGTTGTAAATTCAGTTGATTGGACATGATTTAGAAAGGCACACACCTGTCTATATAAGGTCCCAATGTTAACAATTAATGTCAGAGCACAAAACAAGCCATGAAGTCCAAGGAATTGTCTGTAGTCCTCTGAGACAGGATTGTATCGAGGCACAGATCTGGGGAAGGGTACAGAAAAATTTCTGCAGCATTAAAGATCCCAATGAGCATAGTGGCCTCCATCATCCGCAAATGGAAGACATTTGGAACCACTGGGACTCTTCCTAGAGCTGGCCGCCCGGCCAAACTGAGCGATCGGGGGAGAAGGGCCTTAGTCAGGGAGGTGACCAAGAACCCGATGGTCAATCTGACAGAGCTCCAGCATTTCTCTGTGGAGAGAGGAGAACCTTCCAGAAGAACAACCATCTCTGTAGCATTCCACCAATCAGGCCTGTATGGTAGAGTGGCCAGATGGAAGCCACTCCTCAGTAAAAGACACATGGCAGCCCACCTGGAGTTTGCCTAAAGGCACCTGAAGGACTGTCAGACCATGAGAAACAAAAGATTGAACTCTTTGGCCTGAATGGCAAGCATCATGTCTGGAGGAAACCAGGCACCGCTCATCACCTGGCCAATACCATCCCTACAGTGAAGCATGGTGGTGGCAGCATCATGCTGTGGGGATGTTTTCCAGCGGCAGGAACTGATAGACTAGTCAGGATTGAGGGAAAGATGAATGCAGCAATGCACAGAGACATCCTTGATGAAAACCTGCTCCAGAGCGCTCTGGACCTCAGACTGGGGCGAAGGTTCATCTTTCAACAGGACAACAACCCCAAGCACACAGCCAAGATAACAAAGGAGTGGCTACGGGACAACTCTGTGAATGTCCTTGAGTGTTCCAGCCAGAGCCCAGACTTGAACCCGATTGAACATCTCTGGAGAGATCTGAAAATGGCTGTGCACGCTCCCCATCCAACCTGATGGAGCTTGAGAGGTCCTGCAAAGAAGAATGGGAGAAACTGCCCAAAAATAGGTGTGCCAAGCTTGTAGCATCATACACAAAAAGACTTGAGACTGTAATTGGTGCCAAAGGTGCTTCAATAAAGTATTGAGCAAAGGCTGTGAATACTTATGTACATGTGATTTTTTTTTTGTTTTTGTTTTGTTTCTTTTATTTTTAATCAGTTTGCAAAGATTTCAAACAAACTTCTTTCTCGTTGTCATTATGGGGTATTGATTGTAGAATTTTGAGGAAAATTATGAATTTAATCAAATTTGGAATAAGGCTGTAACATAACAAAATGTGGAAAAAGTGAAGCGCTGTGAATACTTTCCGAATGCACTGTACATACATAAGCAGCAAAAATGCACCATCAATGTACAAATCAAACGTATGTCCTTATCTTTAAATTATGCAATTATTAAACTTAAAAAACAAAAAAAATTTGCTTTGTATTATATTTAGCAAATGCTTCTGAGAAAATAAAAACCTTCAACTTGTGAATCTCTGAAATCTAAAACATGCAGATCCCTAAAATGATCCATAAGCTACTATACATCTGTTAAACATAAGTTTATACCATGCATAGAATCACAAACACGCTGTCGTTTATATTTGAGGGTTGAGTTTCAGAAGTACAGAATACAGAAGTTTCAGAATCATTATTCTGCATAAGTAAGTTATCAAAATGTTGTTAACAGGACAAACAGACATTAACAAACATACATTCTAGAATTCATGGTTCAGCAAAAGCCTCAGAGATACTGGACGTGAAATTTGCCAGTGTGAATTCCTTGGACATATTTTAATCATGTCTTCTCTGAAAGGAACCAGGAAACATTATTTATAGAGCATGCAATCATGTGTGCGAGTGTGTGAGCACTCTTATATGGGTACAAATACTCTCACACTGAGTCCTCATATTCCTTTAATTTCACATGTGACCCAGGTTGACATTTTCATGCAATGCTATTTGCTCTTTCAGACAATACCTTTCTGTGGGCAATGCAATATTTGGCAATTTAGTGGAGACTCTTGATAAAGTATGCATTACATTAAGCATTACAGCAAGAAATGTTTGCATTCCTCTACTCAAAATTGCTTTACAGTATGTAAATTAGTTGGGGGGGGGGGGGGGTTAAAGTTTAAAATATGGTTGAAGTTAAAAGGAATCCAATAAATGTGATGCTGCTGTAGAAGAATGTAAAGTAAAAGTATTTTGAGCATTATTTTTATTAATTTGGGATACATTAAGGTATGAGAAGTTAAACAAAAATGTACACCAATGTGTCAACGTGAGACTGAAACTGAATACTAGCTACTACTACTAATAATAATAATAAAGAAAACATGACAACAAAAACAAAACATATAAAATGTTTCATATCTAACCTCAACTACTGGCTTTTCTGCTCTATGGAGCCAGGAGCTGCATCAGCATTGACAAACCATTCAAGTGTGTCACTCACAGCAACCATTCATTCAGTCACAGTGACTGACACATCCTCTGGGGCCCGCTGTTCTCCACAAATATCTGAGCCTTGCCACCTGTACATCAGAGGCTGCTGTAAACAACGTGTATTCATTACATTTAGCTCTCAGTTATGTTCCGCTTCCATTTGTTACAATTTCAGATAAATGAATTTACATTAGGGATAATCAGCTGGTTATTTTCTCAAACTAATCCCCTACTAAACTGGCAGAATTATGGTAAAAAATAAGTAGGCGTATACAGGATAAAGACTACCAATTGTGCTAATAATGTACTATACAACTGTCAGCATAAAAGCATAACGGTACACTAAACATACACTCATTTGAATTCACTTTAATTAACTTCACCCAAATATTAGGAAACTTGCCCAGCTACCTAGAAACAACTTGGTTAACTTGGCCTTGACAAATTGACAATTGTGAGTCACCATGATCTAAAGCCATTCCACCAGAACACTTAAGCAGTTTGTAATCATACTGTGCTAAACCATGCTCAAGTGGAAGAGCTACATGAACTGTTTGGCCCAATGATGAAAATAACTTTTTGTTTTGCATGAGGAACACAAAAGGAGATATTTTAATGAAAATTCCAGCTGTCTTTTCAATACAATTGCAGTGGATAGTACCTCACTTTAAAGCTTAAATAAGGACCCCAACGTATTGTAAAATTCGATATGACTCGAAATAGTCTATATTCCAAGTCCTCTGAAGCCATACAGGTTTTAGTGAGAAACAACACAGAATGTAAATACTTCTTCAGTGCAAATTTTTACATCCATTAAAACATCTCCTTTTGAGTTCAGAGAAAAAGAAAGTCATTTGGGATTGAAATGACATGAGGGTGTGTAAATTATGATGGAATTTTTATTTTTGGATGACATTAATTTCAACTAAATTAAATCACCTGCATTTAATTAAAACGAATAAAAAACGTTAATAAGAGTAACCCAAAGGTTTATAATTAAGTTTAGATAATTAAACAAAGAGCCCTGAAACCTTAAGAATGTCTGTGCCGTTGACAGACTGAAAAGCAAGGGCCCTCGAGTGATGTCTGTGGCTTTAATAATTCCCCTCTAATGAATATCCCTTACTCTCCGCCCCCTGTCCCGTGTGCGAAATTATGAATCCTACTATGCCGAATGCTCATGATTATTAATTAGGTCATGCAGCCGTTGCTTAGTAACCGCAAGACAATGTCCGTTCACAAACAGCTAATTGCTATTCATGAGCAAAACATTCACCGATTCGTTAATTCGCCAGCTCATTTCCGCACACTTCCCAACGTCTGCCTATCAGCAAATCAGCTTGCCCTGCTGGGTGAACTCTTCGTTCATTTACTAATATTAATGAGGTGAGCCTTCACCATAGTAGGACTAATAAATTCGCGTCCCTTGTGCTTACGTACAGCAGGGGTTCCAGGGATCTGGCGTGCCGCGTGAGTGACTGCGCTCGCCCCGGGGGGGAACGGAACGACTAGCAACGGCAGGTATCGCGGCTGTCTATATAAACCAACTTTTACTATGCAATGTAGGTTGAACCAAAACTTTCTGAATGGGTTTGCCTTTTAATGATTTGTTGTAAAGACATAGGCGCAGCAGGTTTATAGGAAGGAGTTACACCGTGCTCGAGACGCTCAGAGGCTGCAGCCAAAACAGTTATGCCTACTGTTATCACTGTATGCCTACTCGTCCTTCTTACCTACTGAATAATTCATTTAATTATAGCTTATTCCGAGTTTAAATTGATAAGTTACTTGTCTGCTATTGTTTTTGTTATGTATCTTTTTGGATTTGTCGCAGACGTTTGGCTGAAGTCAATGATGCTCATGTTGTTTGACAGTTTCATGACTAATGTTGTGTGTAGTTTTCGCATAAGACATCTGTTTGCATATGTTTATAGCATGTTTGTGTCTGATCAAAGAGTTCAAATAAATTCTCAATATTTTATTTTTATATTTAACATTTTACAGCAGCTGCATGTGTGTAGGTAAGCGTAGGTAACCATTGTGCAAGGTGCACGTTTTTAAAAAAAGCACTTTGATTGAGGTTAGATACAAGCCATAAGGTGGAAGGAATGCTGTTAGACACTGATACTGTAATTTATTGATTTGACTTTTATTAATGACAACTGTGTGTGTGTGTATGTGTGTGTGTGTGTGTGTGTGTGTGTGTGTGTGTGTGTGGACGGGTTTGGGTGGTTTACTAGGACTTTTTTAGGTTACAAACTGGTAATTGCAAGGGTGTTATGCTATAAATGTGGTTTATGAGGACATTTCTAGTGTCCCCATAATTTAAATTGCTTAAAAAACATAATAAACAATGTTTTTTTTTTTAAATGTAAAAATGCAGAACGGTTTTGTGAGGGTTAGTGTTAGGGGATGGAATCTATAGTTCGTACAGTATAAAAATCATGTCTTTGGAGAGTCCTCCTAAGGATAGCTGCACCAACACATGTGTGTGTGTTTGTGTGTGTAGCTTCATGTTGGTTGTGCAGAAATTCAACAACCAGTGTGTGTTCTTTGATCTGCTGTGAGGTCATCTGTAAGGCCGTTGCTGAAATTCACAGGGCCTGAGACAAAATTGTTACTGGTGGGTCCCCTTTCCCCTGGGCCAAATGAGTAGATTATACCATAGAGTGGGTCTCCCTCATCGTCACAGGGCCCAGGACAACATTCCCAGTTACCCCCGCTTTGGCCATGGCCTTGGTCATCTGTATTCACCTAACAATGGAAGCCAGTGGATAATTAGGTATATGTAAAAACTGGTTGTAAACAAATAAGTTCTTATGTGATAATTATTTTTGTGTAATTGTGTATTTCCCAAAGCTCCCACCTTATAACAATTCAACAAGTTATTAGCCGACTGTTGACTGTTTGAAAACGGTCAGTAAAAGCATAGCATATTCCCCTACATCAACTGTACCTGCTTGCATGCTTGTACAACTAACTTGAAATCAAAGGAACAGTCTACAATGGCTCAAGTTGGCTTATTGTAGTTGGAACCCCCTTTCTGAACAACTTTTGTTCTAAACAGTTAGTCTCTACTATGTGCATTTCTGTAAACAGCAAGAAACAATGACATTGACAACCTTATTCAAAAGAGAATCAACTACAGTGGCCACTGTCACTTTAGGAGGTTGACATTAATCTTGATATAACTACAGTTGAACTAAAACTAAAAGTTATATCTGTACTAAACGGATTGGCCAGTAATAAACTGAAGGCTGTGGAGTCTTGTAATGTCAGTCAGTCAATCAATCAATCAATCAATCAATCAATCATATATTTATAGAGCACAAATAAAAACAACACTGGTTAACCACTGTGCCGTACAACATCATCAAAATGAACATAACATAAAAATTACTTAAAACAATTATTTAAGACCATCAATATAAAACACCCAAAGAAATAAGAAAGACATCCCATCACATGATACGTCGACCAAGGATAGACTGTGAGATTATTTGTGAGCCAGCTCAAGAAGGTAAGTTTTTAATTGAGAAGTTTGTAGTTTTAGACCCACAACTGCAAAAGCACAATCACCCCTTGACTTTTGTCTTGATTTATGGTTACCATCAAAAATGTATTGTGTGATGTTCTCAGGCATCTAGGCTTTGAACTAATGTTCAGGAGATTGGAAAGATAAATTGGTGCCAATCCGTTTAAGGTTTTAAAAATGAATAACAAAATGTTTAAATCAATTCTGTAATGGACTGGCAACCAGGGCAAAGAAAGTAGAACAAGGGTGATATGTTCATATTTCTGAGTGCTAGTTAAAAGTCTAGCAGCTGCATTTTGAACCATTTGTAGTCCATTAAAATAAGATGTGTTTATTCCCATGTACAGTGAATTGCAGTAGTCTAGATGAGAGGAAACGAAAGCATGTATTACTCTCTTAAACTCTTTAAATGATAAAAAACTCCTGACATTAGCCAAGAGCCTTAATTGAAAGAAACTTGATTTAACCACTGCATTTATCTATTTATCGAATTTCGGAGCTGATAACCAATAACCTATGACACAAGTTTTTCACTGATGGTTTTACGTAGAATGCTAACTCATCTGGAGCATGGTTTATGCTGCCTGTGCTGCCAGGGAGAATATGTTGAGAAATGTTGAGTCTTAAGCTGCAACCAAGAAGTGCTAAGAAATTATAGCTTGTAATGACAATCACCATATTGGAGCAATGCCACACACTTTCCAGAATTGGCATGGCTTGTTCTCTGAAATGCCATCTCTGAAGGCTTGATTGTTTGAACTTGAACATTTATGTGGAGTATTACTTCAAATTCTTCTGTTGACAAAGAGGGCTAAACTTAGCTGCTAACTGGAGTTCTCCCAAATTAGGCAGAGTCAGCAGGCAAGTCCTCAGTGGTTATCTTCACTCTGATGTCTCAGTGCAGACTGCGTGATGGCAGGAGAGAGTGCTGGTGCAGGAGAAGTCCTCTTATCTATTCTCTGAGAGCAATTAGAGCATATCAGGCCTTTCTCACTGGCACTCACACTGTGTCTAAAGTTGGGATGTGAGGTTCTGTTCCTGAAGCTCATGTAATGCATTTGAATGTTCAGGAGACCATTATCTTGTTGTAGATGCCATTCAACATTTGAGAATGCGGTTAAGAAAATGAGAACATTGTCTATTTATTCATGGAGCTATGTTAAAATTCTAATGTGTTTAGACCGGAGATAATTGATAGTCACTTAATTCAAACAGGTGGCACATTTCCATTAGGATATCCCAGGAAGCATTGTGTATGCATGAGATAAGCTTGTTTGTGTCCATAGGGCCTGCCAATTAACTCCAACCTTTCATTAAGCAGGGTGGTAATCGCAAGGAATTTAACGGCTCTGGTTCCGATTGCTCTGAACGATTCTGGTTCCCTGTCGGTTTCAATAACAATTATTTTAGTACTTTTGAGGAAGACATATTTGGAAATAATAAATGCAATATTAATATTGAATTTACTGCCCTTAGCAGTCTGTTACAAAGTGAGATCTTTTTATATTTTAACTGAACGGAATCTTGCTAAAGGTGTTTACATAGACTAATTAATATATTTTTATTCTTTCATTATTTAACTTTTTATAAAACACCACTAATTTCAACAAAACTCATAATGTGTATCTTTAATAAATAACACCTAGTCATTTCAACAACCATTCAGTAGGCCTAATTACACTGATTTAATTCTCACAAGCCTTAGTAAACATAACAATTATTGGTCAATTTAGAGTCAGATAAGATTTTAAATGCACAAGATATTCACTAAAAGAACTGTCTGATAGGAGTCATTAGTTCGGGAGGTAGTTCTGTATGTTTTGCTGTGTAGATACAAAAGAACTGACACTTGAGTGATTCATTTGGGAATCAGGCTACACTGGTTGCTTATGCTGGGTAGTAACGGATTACATGTAATTGTTATTTCATGTGTCTGCGTCATTCTGTGAGTACACAGCAAAATGCTATCTATACGCTTCATAAATAAACAAAGCAATACAATTTATGGATTCAAAACTATTTATTAAATTATTATAGCATCAAAAATTTGTTCAAAGTATGTGAACATGTATGTTGAAATGTTGGTAGGCTACATATTATTTATTGTACATATTACCTGCACTGCAGGCAGAACATAAATGAGGAAATAACTGTATGCTTGCTCTTTGGTCACTTAAATAATAATACATAAATATTCTAGCATAAATTACAGGCCCAGAGAAAAAAAAGATTTTAGTGTTTTTTAAATGGTAAACCGATATTGTGGTTTACTTGTAACTTCATGAAACTCAAACAGAATAAAAAAACAGCAGATACTCCCAATTGTGAAAATTTCTTTAATGGTCCTGAGTTCAAATACAATGTAATATAATGCATAGGGGCCTATATATTAAAATAAAATTGGCAAAAATGTGACACTACCTTAGACATCCTTGTTATCATCCTGGGAGGTGGTCCCTGGTTAAACTGGACCAATCATAGCTATTCATGTCTGCTTCGACGCGACACATTTTTTTGAAGAGGTGCACATCAGGCTACGCCATAGGCTATGCCTTAACTGCTGTAGCCACGCATAGCCTACACCGCTCTACGCAGAAATATAAATCGGCCTTAATTAAAAAAAAAAATTATATAGCATGCTGATATATGTTTGGAAAGTCTTTCAATCTTTTTTGTAGGTAATAAAGGATGAAATATTGTGTATTTTCTTCCTCTTTGTATTTGTATGTCAAAATGTTGTTCAATATAACTGTCCTACTCACAGGCATGTGGCATCAAATAAACAAAGTTAGGTCCGTAGTAATCCGAAAGTGATCAGATTATATTACCAAAAACATGTAATACAGCATATTAAGTTACTGATTACAATTGTGGTCATGTACAGTAATTTTTAATCAGTACAAGATTACATTTCAGAAGTAACCTTTGACTGTGGCGTTGTGTCTCACTGTTGTTTTCCAGAGTCTCGCACAGAAGCGCCATGTTTTTAAATGCTATGTCAAGTAAAAAAAAAAAAAATGTTTTTAATCTCAAGACACCTGTGTTCTTATATATTTGTTGCTCTATGCCTAGCTTTTTTAGCACAAGAACATTTCTGTCTGAACGGCCCCTAAGGTTGCACTTGCAGGGAATTGGTCTCACATACATTTGGACACTTGGAATACTGTATTACCAAAATGTATGAGATTATTACAGTTATAATATGATCAGTATAGACTGGCCTCAAAATGGTCCTTAGTGTATAGATAAATAAGGCACCCTAGAAGAAAGGAGTCTAGAAAAAACTTTTAGTCTGAGAGGGGGCTATATTAGCCCTGTGAATCATGGGAGGCCTGGCATTCTGGGTGTCCCCTTACATGCCATATAAGTACCCCATTCTCCCCCTCCCCACAATACCAAAGTGCTATCACTCTCTGCAGAGGGGCAGCTATTCTTAGGCTGTCTTTCCAGCTCATCTGAGCAGGCAAGACTCCCTTTACTTTGGCTTCTAGCTATTCTCTGTTGCTCAAGTTATTTTGCATTAGTTGCAGTTTGGGCCTTGGCCTTGTAGTGCACCTGCTTTTTTGGGGGAGTGAGTGTTGGCTTTGTTTTACAACCTTTTTTCTTCTTCTTTCAGAGGCTATTTGGCAAGTGCCCTGCCCCCAAATCAATTATCCCTGTCTGTTTGGAGAAATTCAGTTGATTAAAAAATATACAGGCTTTTTTGAACAATGAGTACTTACAACGTGGCACTAACTGGACCTTCGCCCTGGGGCTTCCGGTTGCAAGGAGGCAAGGACTTCAACATGCCCCTCACCGTCTCTAGGGTAAGACCCCAAAATCTGGGCCAAACACTCAGTGATTCATTAGTTCAGCACACTTTATTCAAAATGTGACTCCCTACAGATTAGGTCTAATAGGTTTTATTGAAACTTTCATGAGTGATGATGCCTGGTCTCTTGCTGAATAAGAGGGACTCCGCTTGGGTATTACACTCCAATATTCAAAGTCTACAAAAATCTGACTTTCCGAAGCAAATTCACTCTCTTTTGAGACCTATCATAAGATTCCTGACATTAATGCTATCATGTGACTCGTATTTATGATGTTATGATTGATGTTCAATCATTCATTCATTCATAAATTGTTGCCTTTGCCTCAGTATGATCCTGTGGATTAATGTACTGATGTATTACTGACAGTTGTTTTTATGTATGCTATTCTTATTCCTCTTGATTTGGAAATTTGGATTTGACATGTGTGCTTTGTTCATTGTATAAAGGAGTGGTAGCCTTTGTGTATCTATGTATCTCCATCTGAGAGGGATTAATATTCTTTTTTAGGTGTGCCTTTCTGCACTGTTAGATTTTCTGTACCGACTTTCTTGCCTAATTTAAAGTCTTTCTGCAATGCTGACCACAGACCATAAAACCCTGTAAATCCATATTTACAATTAAGATTTACAGTACTGATCATAATGTATTCTTTTTAGTTCATGACACACATCCGATTCGTCCTTGTTCTGCATTTATTATTGAGTATGTGACATGAAGTCTGATGACTAACACTTGAACAGCTAATTCTGTGAAATTGTAGTTTGATATATAAGAATTTCAGCATGAACAATTGCAAAAGGACACTGAGCCATTTTTGTTCCCTCTATTTTGCCAATGTTGTGAGATAGGAAGTTCAAATATCACAGAAGGGCGAGTTCTCATTGTACTGTAACAATTATAGCCCTGCAAACGCACCTAGCAAACATTCTAGTTCCTGGACTAATGGTTAATGGAAACAGAACAGAGAATTTATTTTGACCATAAAGGTTTTTGGCCTTTAATCAGTTTGTGTGTGTTTGTGTGTGTGTGTGTGTCTATCTGTCTTCAGAGAAGAACGCGGTCCATGTGCACCGTCCTATTCTCAGATGTCTAGAGAGGACAGATTGACTGCTCAAGTATGTTGCTGACATTAGAGAGCCTTGAAAAATAGATCCTCTTGTATAAATTGTTGTTCAAGCACAGATGATGATGACCACACAAAGATGATGCACTGTCATTTTACCTCTGTCAACATACTCTATGGTCAGGAACAATGTCTGTCCTGTCACTATCCTAGGTAGCCCACAATGTTAGTCAGACTGTGACACCCTTGACAGAAGGGTCATAAATTAAGAAATTCTGGGGGCAAAATTGCCACACTGATTGAATGCCATTGAAATTCAAGATATTGGATCAAAGAATGCCCCTGTTATGAATATATATGTTTTGAATGTGTAACATCTTTTGACATTTTTAATATTCTTCTCCTGACTTATTTTACTTATATTGAGTTGATGTTTATTTAATTTTATAGGTAAGAGGTAATACATTCTCAGTGTTGTTATTAGTGAATTGAATGAATTAAATTGACATATTTGACACAATATATTTTTATGTGGAAGAAATACAGGATGCCCTTAGAAAAATATAAATGCCTCAAAAAATCAAGTTCAGCGGGGCAAATATTGCCCTTACTTGAAATTTTGGACACTGCTTGATAGTAAGTGTAAGCGTAAGGCACAATGGAATCTTCTGACGTAGTTTTAGGCCTTTTATTTGTAGCATTGACAGCCTTTTGGCCCCACTGTAGCAGGTACTAAGAATATCTAAATTAAGAGGTGTGTGGCAGGTCTGTAGTGTGTCTCCCTACACACCAGTGGAAAAGACCAGTAGCACAGGACCTAGTCAGTCACTGGAGTGACAGGTGGCACTCAAAGCTCACTTTTGTTCTGGCTGCCAGGGTGGCTCAACAGGAGGCTTTTCTATAAAAATACCTCACAGATGTGAGCATGCTGTAAATGAAGAGACAGGAAGAGCTAATTTATTCTGTATTTGAATCAAGGCATAGATTTACATCTGCTGTGAGTATTATGTAAGGAGGATATCTGTAAATTTTTAGAATATGAATATTATTCTCCAGCCACTGGAGACAGTCAGCCTGGGTGCTGCTGATCAGCCTGTGAGAATTCCAGTTCAGTGCTGGAGTCTTCACTCTAAATTTTAGGGCAACATATCTGATACAATACTGGAAATTTTGCTGCTTCTGTTAAAATCGAGGAATAATGTGTTCTATTCTAGTTTGTGTATGTATATGTATGTATGTGTGTGTGTGTGTGTGTGTGTGTGTGTGTGTGTGTGTGTGCGTGTGTATGTATGTGTGTGTATATATATATATATATATTAAGCTTAGGCATAATGTAATGTCAGTGTATGGACTGAATGCTAATTGGTTGGAGAAATCTGCAGAATTTTTAACCATTTGCTACATTGATTTTTGCTGTTACATTCCTGTGTGTGTCTATATGAGATATGTGTGTGTCGTTCAGCGCTGTCTCCGGCTTTTCGTATTCCGTTACCTTCCAGACATTTTCCGTTGGAGTTCCCTCTGACGTCATCATCTCTGCCACCAATTGCCATAGACCGCCGACTTTAAAACCCTGCCAAAACCCATTCTATATTCTATTCTATACTCTATCCATTCATCGTTGCAAATAATTAACCCATTCATTGATATTTGATATAAAGTTTGATATTGTACGTTCTCTGTCCTGTTTTTCTTATCCCTTTTCGTTATTATTTGTTATTACATGTTTATATAATGTCGTTATTTTTATTACATTGGGGAAAGTGGAAAGGTAAGGTCACATGACATACATGGTGCACACATGCAGGTTTTTGCAACTGTTAGGAGTGAGTGTCACCTGCTGTACATTTTGTGTTTACTAGAATGAGTTTTGAGGGTTTACATATAGTTAGTGTTTTTTGTTTATTGGGTGTGTTTGGCACTGCTCACTAATATATTTTAATTTTTTTTATTATAAATTATTTTTTTTTCTCCATTTCACTTGACACAATTTCACCTTGTACACATCACCTTGTATATTTAAACCACTTGAGTATTGCACTGTATTATCCTTTGCCTATTGTCACGATGGATCACCAGCTTTACAGATAGGCAGCAGCTATTGAGACTGGGGAAGCTCACATCCGGGACCCTCTGTATTAGCGCTGGTGCTCCTCAGGTATGCGTTCTCTCTCCACTGCTCTACTGCCTGTACATGAATGACTGCCCTGCAAAAGACACCACTGTCAAGCTCCTGAAGTTTGCAGATGACACCATGGTCATCTCCCTCATCTGTGATGGTGACGAGTCTACACACAGATGGGAGGTTTATCAGCTGGCTGTCTGGTGCGGTCACAACAACCTTGAGCTGAACATGCTCAAAACAGTGGAGATGATAGTGGACTTCAGGAGAAATCCCTGATTGCCATTGCAAGATTGTTTAAAGCGAAACCGGAGCGCTTTGTGTTCACTTTCACCGTTTAGACTTGTTCGTCTATATTTTCGCAGGAGTTTGGCATGAGTCTCTGCTGACAGTGCGTGCATCAGAGCACTTCACGCGCTCTTCCTGACTGGAACAGGTTGATGTCAGCGGTGCTGCTCAGTGACGCTCGGACACGGAGTTCAACTGAATGACACAAATTTGCCGGTCGTGGCAATTATACAGCATATTTGTATAAAATTCCCTTATTCGGGCGATAAAATTTTATTGAAATTCCGATCAGACGGTTATTTATTAATCTAATGACTTTTTGGATGAAATGATGGTTCCTCTGAAAAAAATTAAATAAACAAGAGCTATTTAAGAGCAAATACATAATTATTGAGATGTATATCAAAATCATTAATAGGCTGAAAAATATCAAGATAAAATTTAAGACATCGTCCAGCCTTAATTTGTGGTACCATTTGAAAGCTTACAATCTGAACTTTTCACCTTTCGGGAATGATATACACAATATACACAAGTGTCATATAGCATATAGCCTACATAGACATGTTGTGTCTGTGTATCTCACACTTGTGTCATAGCACATACATAGACATGTCATATGTCAGATTAAAGCTTCCATTCTCAGGAATGTGACTATATATTTTATTTTGTTGTCATAATACCACAGTTTGAATATTTAGCAAAAGAATCACAAAGTGAAATATGATCTCTGAAAGACAATAAATACAAACATCTCATGTCTGCCTTCCAATGTGTTGTCTCAGAATTTCAGAAAATAAATAGGCCTACAGTCCAGAAAAAAAGCATGATATACAAATCATCTGCAAAATACAGTATGCTCTCAACTATTGATTATGAAATGTATACATCATTACAAAGCTGAGGAGATTGAGTTCTAGTCCATTGAGAAGCCGAAATGTTTGACAAAACAGTGAGGAAGGTCTATGCATTCTAAAAATAAACTTGATGTCTATGGACGAGCGCATGTGTGAGTGCATTTTCAGATTTTATTATTTTTAGTTTTTTTATAATTCAGAGGGAATATATAATTTTCCGGTCTGATTGTTTTCTGTTTGCTATTTTCTCAATTTTTACAGTATTTTGTTTTGCATGAACTGTCCAAATGCTTTTGAAGAATATTATAACATAAGAGCATTTCTATATCTTAATTTAGCTAATATACTGGGCTTTCTGAATTGGATGAAATTTTGTTAGCAAATGCTACTGTGTAACGCTGTGTGTACCCTGATTTAGTGCTAGGTGCTGAAATTACGGTTTCTCTTGGCTAATAGCAGTTGAGACTGTAACAGATGGCACACAGAAAGCATGTTGCAATTCATTTAAAATTGAAAGCAGCAGATGAGGGATATAAATACCTCTGGGTGGTTCGGATGAAAATGAACTTCTAAGACAAAAAAAAATTGTTGTATTTGGAAAATGCATTAAACCTATAAAGAGTATCTTAAATATAGTAGCAAATGCCAAACGTTGTGTTAAAAGTATAGTTGTGTAAATAAGTTTCAAAAGTGTTTTTTAAAAGTCACAATCTCAATTTTTAATTTTCAGATATCTATATTCATATATTTAAAAAATGTTTAGCCTGTTATTATGGAGATAATCAAGCATTTGCATTTCTCATTACTGTACAGGAGGTGTTGTTTCAGCATGATTAAATTAAAACATACAGTAGCTGTCACACCAGCATGCATAGCATAGACTATAAAAACCATCTGTGCTCTTGTACTGAGTGGGGACGGGGATTTGAAGTGGGGACCCCCTATGTAAATGAGGAATGTTATGGTGTTACCCAGCAATTTATTTCCCCATACATTGTGCTGAAGCTCTGTGACATTTCGAGTGTCATTAGAAACGCGTTCGGATCTGAAAAGATGTTACAGCTAAATGTCAATGGGGATCCACTGTTTATGATCTGCCAAAATACTTTGAGAATGCCTAATCCAAGGGACATAACAGTTGGTGCATACAAATGACAGCACAATGTTAGCTGATGAGCTCTCTTGACTTACCTTAGAGTTCAACTGGTAGAATAGTATTTCACCTCTGTGAGCCTGTATTCGGTGCTCAAATGAAAGTTTCAAATTAAGGGCCACTCCAGTTCACATGGCATTCATTGAGCAGTTAAAGCTTGTGAAAATTGAGTTTTATGGATGGACTGAATTTGATCTGCATACCAAGTCATGGATTTGATATGAGTATGTTGGCATAAATTGGTCAGTTCCTGTCTTAGATGACTTCCTTATGTAACTTTTACGCTCCATGACTAAAACATTAATAGATTAATATAAGGAGGTATATGAAGTCAGAATTTAAACAAAATGCTCCCTCAGGAAGTCTCCCAGAGTGTGGGACCCTCAATTAGGTCTTTATCCATTATACTAATGTCAGTCACTTTCAAGCAATCCTCTGCATACCAGTAGACAGCAAGTCCCCTGTCTTGGTCTAAGCCATGAAAGCCTGTGGCTGGTGCTGCTGACAGGCAGAGCTGTTTTTAGATGGTTGCCGAAGGTCGTCAACTATGCTGGGGTAGACTGGGGCTATGGATACTAACAGCACCTAGATCCACAAAAACTGGTTTCATTCCAACACAACAAAATGTGGGATGTTCTCTGACAACTCATCTGTTTAACTTTGATCTGGTGTATTGAACTCTTATTTCTGCTCTGTTTACATGTGTTTTATTAATTCGCAGTTGGGCAGGTTTACTCAGCTCTCATATGAGGGGTGATATATCACTCTCTGGGTGGGCTGGGGGCAGGTCACATTTCGTTCATAAAGTGTCGGATTCTTTTTGGTCTTGCTAGCATTAATGAACCCATCTGGTTAAGTATTCAGGCTTCAAACATGAGTGAGTAATGCTACTTCTGTATTATGTAACTGATCATATACACCTTTTAATTTACTGTATTTAGACACCATGACTAATATTTGAAATCATGGTTGGTGCACACTCGCGCTTGCCTTACTTAAAATGATACTCTATGTAGGAGCCAGATTTGAATTTAAAACCTTTTTTCTTTGGGACTTTTATTTATGGTTTACATTTATTGACCTTTGGCTTGAAACTTTTATTTTGACATTTGCTCAGGTCTCCTAGGGAGTTAATTTGGTGTATTCCATATGCTTAGGTAGACTCTCTTAGTTAGTTTTCCGCCATGATGGAGAAAAATTAAGTTGAGTTATTGCAACCCGTAGAGTGAAATCGAAGACTAAATTAGTTAAAAGAACTAATGGACAAAAGTAATGCTGTTGATATGAACAAAGGTGTTAAATCTCAAATTTGTGCATTGAATAAATTTGATGAATCTCATGTGCTTGTGCGTCAAATGTTAAGTGATGCTGAATGAGAACATGATCATTTTAACTGGTATGTGCCAAAAAGGAATACTTAATCATAACTTTAAGGGAGTGGAAATATGGAAAATCAATCAACCTGATCCTCAAGAAATGATTACACCTTTTGACAATGTTTCAAATGTATTTAGGAAATTAAATCAAAAGGTTCTTCTAAATCTGGTGCATCTTATTTATCATCGGCACACATAAAAGCTGAAGCTAAGAAAGCAGCTCTTTCGGAAAGTGATGCTGGGCTGAAAAAGAAGCATGCTTTGGAAGTGCAAAGAGTGGAGCTACAAAACACAGAACAGAGTGAGCTGGAAACTAGCAGCAGCAAATGTCAAAGTTCAGGTTCTTGAGAATTATGAGAAACAACTAGCAAGCTCTCAAACCAAATCAGTGTCACACTCAAAACTACCTGAAGATTGCATCAATACTTTGAAACAGAAGGTAATGAACTAAAAGAAACAACTTTGTATCCAGAACCATCGGTGGAATATGCAATATACATGTAGTTCCGAAAGCTCCACTTCAAATGGTTATGATCCAAACACAAGCACAGCTGTGTCCCATTAAAACATCAGTAACACAGCAAATATCTCACCAAGCAGCAGCTGCTTCTACCCCAACAGCACAACCAAATCGCACAAACGCAACTTGAGTGACATTGCAGATCTCATTTTTCAACAGCAAAGGCTGTCTCTACTTCCCAGCAGGGAAATTCCTGTTTTTGATGGGGATCCTCTGAAGTTTAAACCTTTCATGCATGCAATGGGATTGAAGGCAAGACCAGTAACATCCAGGACCAATTGTATTACTTTGAGCAATACACTTCTGGCCAATCAAAAGAACTGGTCAGAAGCTGTCTACACATATAGGAACGTAAGGGATGTACTGAGGCAAAAAGGCAGTTGGAGTATCATTTTAGCAATGAAATAAAGCTCACCAGTGCATACATGGAGAATGCCTTAAACTGGAGTGATATTATAGCTGAAGATGGAAAGGCATTATCCAGTTACACCCTTTCTTCGAGGATGCTGCAATCTGTCACGGAATCTGCAATACATGGAAGAGCTCATCCTACACTGTATAAAATGTCAGTAATTTTAACAGTAAAATAGTGTAAAAATGCTACAGAAATAAAATGTTAATTGATTAACAAATATTAACTGTAAAATATACAGTAAAATGTTTTAATATATTTTAAAAGTCAATACAGTAATCGGGCATTCCCACAATTCCCTGCATGACCCATTACATTTCATTATATTTGATGGGAATAGTTATGTTTCTTCTTGTTTTTAATATCAGTTACATACACTGGGGTGTTCTGTGCTATATTTGATGTAATTTAGTTAATGTTTACTTCATTATTTAAATCTCACCTGATGGTGTTTAGTGTTTGTGTGTGACACTGAGCACTGTCTCTACATGTTTATTGATGAACTTCATGTCATCCTGTGCCCTTCTGTAGTCACTACGGTGATTAACAAATACCTCATAAAGTAAACAACAGATTTTTACAGTTTCAGAAGGCATGTTAATTTTTTTTTTTTTTTTTACTGTAAATGTAATTTATTTATTATTTTTTTTTACAGTGCCAGCGTGTAAATTACAACCATTTTAAACTGTAAAATGTACAGGTTGTTATGTAAAGTGAATTATTCTGGCAACCACAGCTGCCAAATTGTTTTTGTAAAAACAACAGGATTTTTTTTTTTTTTTACAGTGTACCCTCTAACCTAAGGCTTATTGTTTCAAAGCTCCCTTACAAGTTAAGGGAGAGGTGGAGGTCCAGCATTTGATATCCTGGAGCAAAGGAAAACAAAGGCTACCTTTTGTAATCTTGTTGGAGAGGCAGACTAGAAATATGCAAGATCCACTCTTTGGTGACATACATCTACTAGGGATGCACCGATACGACATTTTCTCTTCTGATATCGGAAATCTCAGTATCGGCCGATCCTGATCCGATACCAGTGTTGTTGTTTTTTGCATAATCAGTTTAGAATATCTTTACATTGTTGTGTAGGACTAATTGGTACTCTATAATATGTAAAGAAACACAGACCTGTAACTACACATTATTTCAATATAAATGTAGAGTTTATTAAGAAAAACTTTATTAACTAGTATTCTGGATAATGTAGCAGCAAAATTAACAATAATTTTTTTTTCAAAAAATGTTTCAACTTACATCTGGACTTTAAAGGATTCAGATCTCTTTTTTTTTTGTTCAATTTAGTTGACGTAAGTCCACTTTTCATTCACACAGTTATTTCTGGAACCCATTCAACTTAAATATTGTTATGAATTGTAAAAAAATACTGATGATGATAATGATAATAAATAGTTTTTAATTTTAATATTAAATACAACAGTAATATATTTAAGTCGTGCACTTTTGAAACCCTCATGCTTTTATTTTGACATTCTGAACTCTCCAGGAATCCTGTATGTGTCTGTTTGTAGGCAAGTTCACAGTAGTTTAATTCACTTCTTATTCAATTCTGGTCAAATGCACCTCTGGTGCCATTCTAAATGCATATTATAAGTGAACCGAACTATTGAGCATCTACATCTGAGATGTTGTCTGTGAGTAGCGCTCAAATGTTGCTCACTAGAGTGTGTGTGTGTGTGTGTGTGTGTGTGTGTGTGAACAGAGCTGCACCATTCACTAATGTGCTGGCACTGCACATACTATATATTTACTTATTAACACAGCCTTTTGTGATTCACAGAGCTATCACATGTTTCAAGTGGCTTTGAATAAAACGCACAAGTGATATGAACTGCTTTAATGGTGTTTTAATGGTTCTTTTATGTCATTTTTAGAGCTTGACTGTAACAAACATGACTAACACACAGTATCAGATTTGAATGGGGCTCATCAGACCGATACCTGATCCGTTTAGAAGCTTCAGATCCAGGTATCAGATCGGTGCATCCCTAACATCAACCATTCTCCAGTAACAGGGTGATGAGGAACAAGTCTGTGTCAGACAAGCTTGCATTTAGAGCAAAGGCACTAGCTTTGCCACCACAGTGGCAGCTGCACCTGATGGACCTGTTGAACTTTCTGAAATAGACCACGTAAAAAAGAAAGTCCTGGATGACAAGCCAATTTTTTCCAAATTCTGTCTCATTTGCAATGTAAGTAAAGATTGTAAATTAAAATAAATCGTATTCTTGTTTATTGAATCTGTTCTTAACGTTTACTTTTATCAGCAGGTATGGGTCATTCAATCTCAAAAATAAAAATAGATTGAAGTGCCTCATTAAGTGTGCATCAAATTTGCTGGCATGACCTTGCATGATTTAACTTATTTGTACAAAGTCAGGTCAGTGAAAAGGTCCAGTCAATTCTGGCTGATTCCAGCCACCCCATGTTTAAGGAGTTTAAGTTGCTTCCATCTGGCCGCAGATATAATCTGCCAACATGTAGGACAAATAGACTTAAAAACACTTTTGCCCAAGCTGCCATTGGTTTCTTAAATAATTCAACTTGATTCTTATGTTGTAATGAATGTTTATTGGTCTTGTAATTATTAATATTAGTTTATCTTATTATTTTCTTTCCCTATAGTATTTATTGCCTATTTATTATTCTTCGTCTGATGGTTGTATGTAGTTACTGCTGTCTGTACAACAAATTGCCCCTTGGGGATAATAAAGATAATCTTGAAACTTGAACACTGACATTGACCTGCTAATTGGAATAAACGTGCCAAAGCTGATGGAACCTTGGATAATAATATATAGCGAGGGCAATGGGCCTTTTACTATCAGGACACTGCTTGGATAGGTAGTGAATGGTCTCCTCCATGGTGAGCACACTTGTCTCAATAAGCAAGGCAAGTTATATGTGTATGCGCACCTGATTTCTGTCACAATTTCCCTGAGAACATCTACGATAAGACTGAGATGTCCCAGGAAGATTCATGCAAATAATGGACCGCTCTGCTGTGATGAAGGATGGACCTTATCAGTTGCCATTGCATTCAAGAGGAATGTTCCTCAGATGCCAAACAACCGTCAGATGGCTGAACAAAGACCAATGCCACTGAAAAGAAAGTTTAGCAAAAACAAGACTTTCCAAAAGGAATACAGAGAATTCATGGAAAGCATTGTAAAATGAGGGCATGATGAGCTTGTACTTGAAGAACATCTGGAATTGAAGAATGGAAAGGGGTTGTACGTACCTCACCACAGGTTTTTATCATCCCAAGAAGGGAAGTTTGTGGGCAGTGTAAAGGAACACCTCTCAACAGCGAACTTGTACAAGGTCCAACCTTACAAATTATTTGATTTGAGTCCTGGTACGCCTATGCCTTGAGAATGTGGTTGTCATGCCTAATGTCAAGAAGATCTTTCATCGGAGAGTCACGTTACGCCATGCAAGGAGCGGACGTGTAAATGGCGAGCTCTGCGCACTTTCGTTTGGCTAGTTTTTTTTTATTATTTTTATGTCAAACCGCTGAGATTCGACACGTTCTGCTACATATCTGTTCTTTTGAAGTCAACATGGAAAAGAAGACAAAATCATCGGGCTCTGGAGATATTAAAAGACACTTACTTGCTCTAGCTGATACCCCAGACAGGCCTGCAGACCAGGGACTTTGTTTGGTTGGTGCTGCGGGAGAAATCCATCATCAACTGTCCAACATGTTTGACAACAACTGACAAAAGTTGTTGCCGACTTATAGGATCTTGCTGTAATACGTTGATTGATTACTGCGATGGAAACTACATTTTCTGAGTTGGTTACAAGATTGTTGGATGTCGAGAGACGGATAGATTACCCGGAGTCATCAGAGAAGGAATTAGCTGCTAATCCGCTAGCGACAAATATAGATTTTGGTATGAGTTTTGGAAAAACTGGAGGATTTGGAGAACCGTAGTAGGTGAAATAATGTCAGAATTGTTGGAATTCCTGAGCATGAGGAAGGCAGAGATATGGTAAAATTCCTAGTCCCAGCTCGGAGATCCGCAGAGGGAGACAGGCCCCGATCAATTCTGGCCAAATTTCTGAGATCATCTGATAAAGATCATATGTTACGTGAGGCGAGGAGCGAAGGAAAGTTTTCTTGGTAGAATCACAACACAAATTTGACGAGAGAAATGTGATCAAAGATACTCTTACATCAACGGAAGATCGCTTTTGTCTGTTGTTTGGCGCAAATTATTTACATGCCCACAGCAAGCACTGTCATGAAATGCTCGTTTTGGGTGCTTATGCCTCCCTGTTGGCTGGAGTTGGCTTTGTGAAATATTTCTTGCAGAACACTGGAGTGAGTTTGACTGCCCAAAGAACTGAACAGCCTGTTTTTTTTTGTGTGCTGTTCCGCTACAGCAAGTGTGGGGCCATTTGAGTATTTACAAAATTATTTGCGGACCATACAATTAGGGTTGCTGCGGTATACCGGTTTCACGGTATACCACGGTATGAAAATTTACGGTTATCATACCATGTACATTTGCTTATCTACGGTATTGAGAAAAAAATGCAACCAGAAGGAGAATCTCCCTGTCAGACTCATGAACTTGCACCACACACACACACACACACACACACACACACACACACACACACACGTACGTAGTGGAGTAAATGTCAAGAGAGAAGCTAGGCAAGGGGGTCTGACGTGTGTGTGTGTGTGTGTGTGTGTGTGTGTGTTTGTGTGTGTGTGTGTGTGTGTGTGTGTGTCAATTAAAGCAGTGCTTCTCAACTGCTCTATTCGGACTGGGTTGTGGACAGCAGGGAAAGAACAATGCCATGGAATCCCATTGAAGATATTTCGGCGGCCGCCCAAGTGATAGCCTGTTTAGGACTGCCGCCCGAGGCAGATTTAATGATAATCTCACAAACAGCTAAAAGTTTCTCATCTGCACTTTTGCACAAGTGTAACGAGCTCGCGATATTGATCTGCTCTTCTCTCTAGCGCTCGCGCATGCAACAACTGGGCTTCCCTCGATATTGCGGAGTGCAGACACCAAAACTGATGTGACCAATTTCAATTCTAGTGAAACTGTTCTAGTTTAAAGCGTTACGGAGGAAGTCAAGTTGAACCTCTCAAACAGTAGGCAGCCCTGACATGCCAAACAGCACTGATGAGGAAAATAGCAACACTGTGATATGCGCAAAAAATAAATAATTACACACCATCACCTTTACAAGTTTGTTTCATGATTTTACATGAGTAAAAGTAACTGTTATATTTTTACAAAATGTTAGAGTTTCACATGAAATAATCTAAAGGTAGAATCTATTAGACCTCATTTTATATCAACAGTGGCAGTTGTAGTTAAAGTTTCAAGATGTGTTTCAGCTAATGTTTATTTTTCATAAATACTATAATTTGTTATTATTATTATTATTATTATTATTATTATTATTACTATTATTTAAGACAAGCTACCTCACCATGGTAATGAGGAGCCTTTCCTTCTGTGTAATATGTGTATAAATATGTAATATTAGGTAACAAACAGGATAATAATGGGCTCATACAAGTAAATATGCTCTTCAATTTTTAAAAGGAGGAGAGAAATCTTCCTGTAGATTGACGTCAACAACAATGATAATGTCACTTGATGCATGTCCTTGTACTGGAAAACCATGAACAAAACTACGCAACATAAAAGGAAATGCAACCCAGGATACATTAAATACAGGTTACGTTTTTACTATTGGGTGTCGCCACTTGATTTCCATTTAAAATCTGTCCTGAAGCAAAACCAGTTGAGAACCACTGAGTTAAAGATACAGACAGGAGCAGTCTGGCCTCGCTGTCGTGCACCTACAGTATATGTTAATTGTTAATAATCATTGGACATTACTTTACAATCTCACACAGCTGATGTTATTTTTCATTTAGTAGTTATTTTAACATGTAAACTAAAATGCTTTAGTTATATGACATGTTATAGTTACATGCTATTTTTTTTTAATCATGTTTATAATTTGGTTTATTTTAATTCTGTTAGCTTTCTAATTTTTTCTATTTCTTTTTGTTTTCTGTGACTATGTCTCACAAAATTTGTACAGAAGCAGTCTTGTACTTGAGCAATCTGATGGCAAAGTTGTCACGGG
Organism: Moxostoma hubbsi; assembly: GCA_032164185.1. Classification (NCBI taxonomy): domain Eukaryota; kingdom Metazoa; phylum Chordata; class Actinopteri; order Cypriniformes; family Catostomidae; genus Moxostoma; species Moxostoma hubbsi. Next base: position 21,623,699 of record JAVLUX010000021.1, on the reverse strand, counting down.
GGGCTCTCATAGGTGTACATGGACTGTGTTTAGAGGGATAGACAACGGTTGGCGCTGTCGTGCGCAGGGTTAATGCGCATGTTTTTCTTTTTTCTGTTCGCTTGGTTTGGGATTTGATTGTTGCACTAATGGGGAATGTGGTCTTTTATAATTTTTATTTTTGACACACAATCTATTTTTTCCTCATGTCAAAATGTCAAATGTTAATATGAGTGGATTGTCTCTCTCCACGTGGAATGTGAATGGGTTGGGGCACCTCATAAAAAGGAAGGTTATTTATTTTCTTAAACATTAGAAATGTGATATTGTGTTTCTTCAAGAAACTCTTCTTTCCCTGCAGGAAGTTGAAAATTTGGAAAGATATGGGGTGGACATGTTTTGTTTAGTGCAGGCTCAAATAAGAGCAGGGGAGTCATTACATTGATAAGTGAACATCTACATTTCAAATGTCTCAAACAGATTAAAGATAAATTAGGAAGAGTCATTATAGTTTTAGCAGAAATTCAGGGGCAAAGGATATGAATATCGTGGAATGGAATGCATTTATGGTCTGCGATATCAAGTAGGAAAGATTTTGGCTAATATTTACACCTAACGCTGATGATAAGAGCTTTTTTTATAGATCTTGAAGGGATGTTGCAATTTGCTGGCACCCCTCATGATATAATATTGGGAGGAGACTTTAATATTCACCAATGAAGATATTAGAAATTTGTGGAACCATTAAAACTTCATAAACTGACTACTGAGCAAATTCTCTTGATTCTGAGATAACCTTGGAGGAGCTTAGCAAGGTAATTAAGGCCTTGCCAACAGGCAAGGCTCCAGGGCTGGATGGCTTTGCTGCAGAATTTTTAGATCCTATGCTACAGAACTGACTCCACATTTGCTACAATTTATGTGGAATCATTAAAGAATCGAAAGCTTCCACCAACCATGACACAAGCAAGTGTAGGATTTACCAGCCAATTTCCTTGATCCAGTTAGATGTAAAAATACTGTCAGAAATGTTGGCTAATCGATTGAGTAAAGTTATGAATTCTCTTATACATATAGATCAGATGGGGTTTATTCGGGACCATAGCTCTTCTGGTAACATTAGGCATTTCATCAATATCACGTGGTCAATGGCAAATTATCAGACTCTGTCATCTCAGTTGACGCTGAAAAGGCTTTTGATATGGTAGAATGGGATAATCTTTTTAAGATTTTGGAAATATACGGTTTCGGGAATACTTTTATTGGATGGATTAAGTTAACTTATAGACACCTTGTAGTGGCGGTACAAAGTCTAAACCTGGATAGAGGCATCCGGCAGGGTTGACCTCTTTCCCCATTATTGTTCTGTCTTGCCCTGGAACCATTAGCAGGCACGATAAAGGACAATTTTCCAGGCGTGGTTGCGGGAGGTATGGCACATATGTTTTTGCTTTACGCAGATGATATTTTATTATTCGTCTCTGTCCCTACTAGATCTATGCCTTGCCTCCACAAAAATTTGTATTCCTTTTCTAAGTTCTCAGGAAGTACTGGATCCCTTGTGCAAATACTCTGGCAAGGACAATTATCAATGAGTGTGTTCCGAGTAGGTGGCATCATGCATATGCAGGTGAACAAAAGATGGCTGACCTGCCAATTGACCGTTTGACCCCTGACCTTCCTAGATTTACATGTCGGAGTTGATTATTTTGGACCGATAGATGTTAAAAGAGGGCCAGGCTTGGTAAAGAGATACGGTGTGATATTTTTCACCACTTGTAGGGCAGTTCATCTGGAAGTGGCACATTCTCTGCATACAGACTCCTGTATAAATGCATTCAGGCATTTCATTTCTAGAAGAGACCAAGTGAGAGAGCTAAGGTCAGACAGTGGAGCTAATTTTACCTCTACTGAAAATGAGTTGAGGGAAGCTTTAAAGTCTTAAATGTGGAAAAGATAGAAAGCAGTCTACATCAAAAGGGTGTGCAATGGACATTCAATCCCCCTGCTGGTGCCCATTATGGAGGTGTTTGGGAACGGCTGATCCAAATGGTAAAAAGTTTTCTTGTCTTTTACAAACCAGCAGCCTTTGGATGATGAGGGTTTTGCCACATTGATGTGTGAGGTTGAATCCATTTGAACAGTTTTCCCTTAACAGTTTCAGATGATCCCAATGACATTGAGCCACTAACCTCCAATCACTTACTCCAACTCAAGGTCCAACCCATATTACCACCAGGATTATGTGAAAAACAGGACTTGAATGCCAGAAGGCAATGGCGACAAATACAATACATCACTTACCTTTTTTGGACACGGTGGATACGATTTTTACTCTCATGCAGGAACGACAAAGATGGACTCGTGTCAAGCGTAATTTCTGTCCAGGAGATATTGTTGTGGTAACTGATGCTACAGCACCATGAGGATTATGGATAATGGCAGTCATTAAAGCCAGTAGCGTAGCATAGAGGGCCAGTAGCCAAAGGCCAAATAAGGCACTTTTTTGGGGGTGAATGTAGTTATTTGCTCTTTCGTTGTGGATACTTTTGTTTTGAGATTTGAAGAATCTCTTGATTCAATTAATTGAAAAAACATTTGTGTTCTGCAGAAGAAAAAGTCATACAAATCTGGGATGGCTGAAGGGTGATTAAATGATGAGAGAATTAAAATTTTTGGGTGATCTGTTCCTTTGAGGATTTGTTATGATTTAAGGAATGATTCACCCAAAAATAAAAATTCTCTAATTTACTCACCCTTATGCCATCCTATATTTTTATGATTATCTTTCATCTGCTGAACTCTTAAGGAGTTTATCAGCTTTTTTGGTCCATACAATGCAAGTGAATGGATGCCAAAATTATGAAGCTCCAAAAAGCACATTAATCAGCATAAAAGTAAACCAAGACTCCAGTGGTTAAATCAATGTTCAATCAGAAGAGATATGATGGGTGAGAAAAGGATAAATATGTAAGTAATTTTTTGCAATAAATTCTCCTCCATGCTCAGTCAATCTTTACTGTCACTTTTACATACTTGTATTTTTAGTGATTCACACTTTTCTTATCACCCTCTAATGGGCGGGGAGAAATATTTCTAGTTACAAAGTACTTAAATATTGATCTGTTTCTCACCCACACCTATCTTATCACTTCTGAAGATATGGATTAAAACACTAGAGTCCTGGCATAGGGGTGAGTAAATGATGAGAGAAGTTTCATTTTTATGCAGTATCTGAATCACCAGAGTACTTGGAACATAATTCACAGCACATTTTACTTCTGTGATATTACATACCTTTATCTCAGAGTAAAACCGGTCAGAATATATAAAAAAAAAAAAAAAAAAAAAAAAAAAATGTAGGGCAGGAATTTATTTATTTTTTTCTCCAGTGAATTTATTGGATCATGAAAAGTTATGACAGGTGGTTTGAAATAAATAGAGGTCTTTGTTATGTCAGCTGAAAAGGGAAGAGGCTGAGCAAGTTTAATGAAATATTACAAAGACTTGTTTTTGTTATTTGTAATGAAGTGCACCATTAGTGTACAGTAATACCAGAAATTTGTATAAAGAAAATGTTAGTCAATTTTAGTTTACAGTGTCTTTTCAAGCACAGCGTAATCAATCTTTAATCCGAGTATTTGACTGAATTTGATGCACTTTAATGTCAGTCTACATCACAGGTCATCCATCCATCCGCCCATCCATCCAGTTTTCCTGCCACCAAATCTCCCTCTCGTTCTCTCTACAGTATATCTTCTGTGCCCCCCCCCCCCCCCCCCATGTGATTTACTTGACCCACCGAACAGCCCTTTTGTGCTGTTTTGAGTGAACAGGAGATTTGAACTGGCATATCAGCCACCCATTCACCCAGGCATCAATTGGAACGAGCTGAGAGTGGAGAGTTAATGCATGTTTTGTGTGCCAGCCCCCTCCCCCCCCTTTGTTTTCCCATGCTCTCTTCCTTTTCCTCTTTCCATTAGTTCAGATAAACCTAGTAAAAAGACACTATCACTATCAGAGTGCATTGAGTAAGAACATCTAAATTGTCTGGTCACTTATTTTATAAAGCAACTGTAACAAGTTGCTGCCTTAACACTGTGTCTACACTGGACACATGCAAAGCATCTCGACAACATTTTATTACTCCCACTACAATCAACAGAACTGTCTGCTGGAAGTACCCAGCTGAAATTTGACAAACATATTAGTGCTGTCATAGGTTCCAGTTTCTTTCAGCTACGTCTACTCAGTAAAGTTAAACCCTTTTTCTCTGAGAAAACATTGGAGATAGCAGTTCATGCTTTCATCATGTTTTGTCTGGACTACTGTAATTCTCTGTATTGTGGAATTTCCAAATCACTCATTGCTCGACTTCTTCAATTAGTTCAGAATGCAGCAGCATCATTTCTAAAAGGAGGTCGGAAGTTTGATCATGTTACCCCCATTTTAAAATCACTTCACTGGCTGCCGGTTTAAGCTAGAATTGATTTAAAAATTGTATTGTTTGTGTACAAATATTACACAACCATTTACTTATCTGACTTATTACATCCTTACCATCCACCTAGAATTCTGAGATCCTGTGATCCATATCTCCTCGATGTCCCACGCTCGAGGCTAAAGCGTAGAGGAGGGGGAATCTTTTTTTTTCTCCATATTATTAGCTCTATAATATATTTCATTTGTTTCTTTTATCACTCATATGCAGGAATATAACAGACGTATTGAGTTCTGTATACAGAATTTCTGCATATGAAACAGGTACAGATTAGTGTACAGAAAAAAAAACTAGTCTTATATTTTAGTAAGATATGGCATTATTTCTGTGCATTTCTGCACAAGCTGAAAGTTGGAATTGGTGTGAAATAATACACTGTAACTGAGAACTCTTCAGAGATTCCCAAAGGAAGTTTTAGTCCCTTAGGAAGCCAAACAAAACCGTGTCAAAACATTCTCTTCCAACAGAGAAAAGAGAAAGTTGATGCACACAATTTAAATAAGCTTTATTAATTTGCATTTATGTCAGAATTCAACAAATGAGACTAACCAAGCCTTGATTTAAACACTATGGATGGTTGGCTGGAAAATGGTAAGCTCACCACACAGAAATGACAACACAGACTCCCACATGCTACGTTCTGTTACATCACTGATATGTAGAAGTGCAATAGGCATATAGAAAATATTTAAATGTTTGAAACATAAATAGATTAATGTACAGATATAATATATGATAAAAATTACACTAGCAAGCGAGATTCAGTCTAGTCTCATATTTTTGTAAGACACAGCATTATTTCTGCACATTTCTGCACAAGCTGAAAGTGTGCATTGGTGTGAAACTACCAGCATAAAGCTGTTATTACAGCATTCGAAGTGGCTAACTGATGGTGTCATTCTCCAGACCGGGGATTGAAAAGGATTTTTTTTCATTTTGGTTTGTTCTGAGCAGAAGCTGGATTTTTTTCTGCACCTTTCCAAGTGATAACTGCTTTGAGTGAAATTATAGAATGGTTGAACATTTTCTTTATAAAATTACAGTTCTCTGTGCTGAGGGTGGGTGATACACTAGTTGCAGTGTTGCCAGGTCTCATAAGAGAAACAAGCAAACTGGACTAGAAAAACAAGCCCAAAATAAGCGACTTGCCACACTAAAATGAGCAGAAAAAGCGATCCAATTTTTTTTAACAAGCATAGTATACTGTACATTAGCCTTTATAAAAAAATAACTATTTTTGTGTGACGTATGGTTTCCCTCAGAATAAATGCATACTAATCATGTTCAACTAAAAAGAGAGACGCCTTATTTTTTTCTCGCAACAGGAAGTGGTATAATTCTGAAAATGTACTCGGATAAACTTCTTTGGTTACATGCAAAAATAAGTGGAATTAAATTTTTTTATTAACCAGTTACCAGCATTTCAAAATAATGTTCTTACATTGGGACAAGTGAAAGGAACTGGCTGTTTTTGTAACCCATTTATGGTTACATTCTGAAAAAAAGTTTTCAGTACATGAACCATTTCTAGTCCCTGCTCCTGATATCATTATATGTGCATGTACTTGTAGTGAATGTTTTTTCATAACAGTATTACATCAGACATTATATAATATATAATGAGGCTGCATTGTGGGTAATGATGTTGTTTCGCCTCTTCTGCTTCTGTCAGTGTGATATTCCTACTGGACCTTTTTGCTGATTTTTCAAAGGCCCAGTCTAGGTAGCTACAGGCGTTCCAAGCATCTCTGAGATGTTTGGCCTGGTGCTATAGAGATATGATGATCCCCAACTGATCCCAAAATCCATGAGTATTTTAGCAGACATTGAGCAACAATCCCAGACTGAAGTATGACGTTAGGATGACTGGTTCCTGATTCAGGAACATTTAAAATCTAAGGATCTTGGCAGAAATATTGCAGATTTTAAACCAAGCAAGGATGACCCAGGAATTGGGAAATAGGTAAGGTTGCAAGTGTGAATTGCAACAAGTCTGTGATTTAAATTGGATATCTGGGATTTTTTATTTTTAGCCTACAAGAGAAAATAAACCATTAAAACACACAATATGCTCTTGTAATGCAAAATAGAAGAAAATAGTAATCTCAGACTTTTGGACCACACTTTATATGTCATGCTCTTGTTATGCTTGTTAACTAGTTCTCAGGCTCTTGAAATAAGCTTTGCAAAATTGGCTTCTCTGCGTATAAAGCCTTGGCTCTGATGTTCATGCATTAATTTAAAATCAAAAGAGATGGAAACACTAATAATATACTGTAACGGAAAGCTTTTCGGTGCTTCAAAGGGAGTTTTAGTAATAGTTCCTTAGGAAGCCAAATAAAACCGAGTGTGAAAACATCCTCATCCCAGAGAGAAAAGAGCAAGAAAGTTTATGCACACAACTGAAATCAGCTTTATTAATTTGCATTTACATCAGTATTCAACAAATGAAACAGTCCTTAGGCTGGTACATGGTCTGTTCTACCCTTGATTTAAACACAATGGATGTTTGGCTGGGTAGGTGACTTCTTACCCAAAACGCACAGTTCACCACATTTAGAAGAAATGTCAACATATGCTTCCACATGCCACATGCTGATACAGCATACCCAGAAATGTTTTGGACACTGAAGTCACTCATAAAATGAATGAATTTCACTAGATAACAAAATATTAAACCAAGTGAAAACAAGCAAAAATGTAACTTCATTGTATGGAGCTAATACAAATATTAATTCAGTGTCTATAGACAAGGGGTCACAACTTAATTCTGAGCTCAGTTTTATTTTTAGCAGATAGGAGGAACACATTATCTGTTCTTGTGCTAAGCATGCCACATGCCAAATGTGTGCTTGAGATCTCTTTGTGTACCCAGCTGTCATGGATTAAGAATCACAGTGTGTTTTTTTTTATCCTCTACTAATTTTATTGAGAGGGTATCAAGGAGGCACCTGCAGATGACAAGAGTTTTCACTTTCATCCAACCTACTGTACATTATCAGTCCCATGAGGAGGCAGACCGTAACAGGACCAAATTATTAATTACCTTTATTTGCTGTTGAACTATTTTGTTTGGTACTGCTCTGACCTGTCAATATTTAATTTGAAATCTTATTTTGTGTTTGTCAGATTACACCAGGAAGCAAGGCATCATCAAGCAACTTGAATCAGGGTGACATCATTGTGGCCATTGATGGGGTCAGCACAGAGGGGATGACACATCTGGAGGCCCAAAACAAGATCAAGTCTGCAAGCTTCAGTCTGGCACTCACCATGCAAAGGTACGTTGCTACATTTTTGCAGTGGTGTGGTTATGCCATGGATGGGTTACATGACCATAGTTTGTGAACAAAATTGTCCCCCGAAGTGTGCTAAATCCTTTTTGTGGACATCCTCATTAGGACAACAATAGAGTGCAACAGTGCCTGCCCACTTTTTCAGCCATCATCCATTTTACAATAATTTTTTCCATAGACTTTTCAAAAAATCCTACATTAAAGAATTGTAAAGCATGAACCCAACCAACCAGCTCCGAGGTGACATTTCAGACTTTGTTTTAAGGCAAAAAAGTATTTAACAAAACATTTGACAAAAAGACAAAGGTTCAAGTCTGTGTACTTACCATCTTTCATAAGACTACGGACTACAATCCCAAGAAGCATTGCAAATGACGTAATAGGAAATATATAAAACTATTTATTTTAGATTTGTTGATTATAAGAATAGAAACAATATAGTTTGTTTATTGCGAAACATTCCGATAAACAAATATACAAGAAGTTTGAGAGTGCAGGTAGATCGACTCTTTTGCGTGATTCAGAGTGCGTCATGGTAGGGGTAGTTCGCTTCCGGTCTTATTCTGTGGGCTTCGTCGTCCGCCCTTCTCTGATTTGGTGAAGCTTTCTCTGCTAGACCATGGGTAATGTAGACGATTTTTAAACATTGAAGTTGAAATAATGCAGACGAATGGCTTCAATGGAAGCAAATACCATGGATGAACAACCTCTACTCTAACCTACTGAAGATGGAACATTGACATCTTTTGAGCTTTCTTACTCATTATCCTTGAAGTGCAGGAATAGCACTCCCTAAAAATGGTCTGAAACCTTGAAACTTGGGGCACTTGTCCAAAGGACACATTCTTTCTGAATGATGGCCTAAAAAGAAAGACTTGGCAGTAATGGAAATTTCAATATTGTTCAAGACACAAGTCACTTTCAGATATTTGAGAAAGTCCTGTTACATAGAATCCTCCATCCTGATTAAAATGACACCATAAGGTTGAGGTCAGAAATAACATCCCAGAATTACTCTTCTAGGTTTCTGTTCTGGAGAAGGTAATAAAATGGTCTGCAATGTTTACTCTGTGATCCGCTCTGACATTACATCTCTCTTGGTCAGCTTAAGCTCAATCTGGACCTTCACTGACAGCTCTGAGACAGCCTAGTTTTTTGCAACTACTCTTGTGTAATCTGTCTAATTTGTAGGTACAGACAAATTATTATATTGAACACAGAAGTTAGCGGGCCTTCTGGTGACTCTGTTTAGTGAAGATGCTATACTCGTTCACGGCAATGTAATAAAAGTAATTCTGTACTGTTCCCAACAGGACAATTTGGCAGTCAATCATGGTATAAACTTTAATTAACCGTAAACATGCAGAAGGTTCAATATACTGTATCACTCTCAGATGTGTGTTATGAGATTGTGTGTTAGTTTAGAGTAAGATAAGGGGTGAATGCTTGGATGTGTTCAGTCAGGGAAAGGTCATTTGATTTTATTGCCATCATATTTTCCCAGTTAGTCTAAAATGACAGAGATGATATAAAGAGTAATATGACCCATTCTTACAACACACTGGCTTTATCAGCACAGACTGGCTGCTGATTCGTCAAGTTATGTGTAGATCTGATGTTTAACCTTCTTTTACCCACATGGGGGAATTTACCAAGAATGAATTGCACGTCTGTTAACATAGTTTATTTGTGAATGCAGTCTGCATTGTTTTAGCACCTAATTCGAAAAAGGAATTATGCATTTTGTGCAAACACAGCCAAACATTCAGTGCTGAATGAAATTTGCACAGTGCAACTCCTGATCTTGTGTTTCGATGTTGAGTGCTCTGTTGTGGTGGATTCAGCAGACTTCCGTGATCTGGCATACTTTGCTGGGACTTTCGCTCCACCACATGAAGCTCTTTGATATGGAGAAAGTGCATTTGTCTGCACCGCACAACTGGACTAATGCCCATTTCTTTAATAAAATTCAGTTTACTACATGCTTTATGCTGGTGTTAATGATAGCTTGACCTTAATTGTGCCAGGCAAATACATCGCTGGTTGTTCGGTTTACTTGATTAAAATGAATTAAAGCAGCACAATTCTAGAACATTTTGTCTTAACTTGATTTCATTACACTCTATTCAGTAAAATTTTGAAAATTAAGTTTACTCAAATTATCACTACGTGAATACTTTTTGTAACATGGATGAAACTGGGCAGGAGATTTCCACTTCCCAGCATGCTTTGCAGGTGTCTGGATGGGGTGAACAAATGTTGAAACTATGTTATTCTATGTATTTTTGAGTAAGATAAGAATAGGAGGACTTTTGTTCATGTTTAATGTTATGTTATATTGGCATTTAAAAAAAATTGTTAGGCTAGAGCTTTTGGAATTACCATTGTGGTGAAGATTGGTGCTTGTTATTTGGTTGAGGATGGACTCGCACTTTCAGTGATTTTGATTTGTGTGCTGCTTAGCTCTATAAGCCGTTGTTGTCAATCTGAGAGATTCACTTGCTCCCCTTGCATCTACATATGGTTAATTAAATTAATTTAGTTGGACCAACAAGAAAAAAAAATAGGTTTTATCTAGTTGGTCTGAAAAAAATGTATTTAAGTGTATACAAATTGAACAAGTCAGTTTGAACCAATTCTTTTTGTTTGATAATTTTAATTTAATTGTCCTCAAATGAGTTAAGTTTCTTTTAGTGTAGAGCTGACTTTTATGAAAAACAAGCAACCTATAATCAGCAGAAGTTACAATTTATGCATTTAGTGCCTGGTGAATCTGGATTGTGTGTGGTTCATGAATAGGGTGGGTTTTTGCACTGAAATGCTGCACACAAAAATGGTGCAACTGTTTAGCGGATTCACCCCACAGACTTTCACCTTTTGCCTCTCTATCTCTTGATCTGATGTGTCTTTTTTTTCTTTCTCCACTTTTCTCCAAAATTTGAAATGGGTTGTTGAGTGCGTTACTGCAGCGTGTGGTGGCTTCGCGCTATTCTGTGGCATCCAAGCACAACTCACCACACTCCCCACAGAGAGCGAGAACCACATTATAGAGACCATGAGGAGGTTACCTCATGTGACTCTACCCACCCTAGCAACCGGGCCAATTTGGCTGCTTATGAGACCTGGCTGGAGTCACTCAGCACACCCTGGATTCAAACTTGCGACTGATAGTCACTGATAGTCAATACTCGCTGAGCTACCCAGGCCCTCTGATGTGTGTCTTTTAAAACAAATAGCTATTTTTTTTTTAAAATCTCTTAAATAAAAGGACAATGCAAATCATACTATACTTTCAGCAGCTCATTTCTAACTCCAGCTTCCAGAAGATTTCTTTATGGCCTCTACCAAGTGTCCAATAATCTATCTGCAACCTCACACTCTAGTTAACCTGATAAGTTATTTTCCAGCACTGTGCTCAGACTCAAGGCTGCCCAGCATCCACATACATGTAGACATTCATATAGAAATGTGAAAAAACGCACAGCTCTAAGAAGCGGCAAGAAAGACCCAGCTAGAGTAAATTAATGCAGTCTGTCCATCCATAATTAGGTGTTATGTGTTTCCATTTAGTAGCATCTTAAAAACTCTGAAAACCCTGAAAAAGTTGTGTGATGCATCACAGCAGTCAAAGACATCAGTTTAGTGCATGTTTATGTAGACCAACAATTTAAAAATGACGCAAGATGCATCCCTTATGAACAGTTTTCCCCATGTGTCTTGTCTAGGTTGATAGCAACTAATGGATTTTATTGATACAGACTTTGTTTTTTGTGTCTATTATTTTGTCACCTTCATTGGGATATTTCAAGAACCTGACTTCGTGCACTTTTACAAGAGAAAACAAATTTCTTTTAATTTACATTTTCAAACCATATGTACTATGGCGTCTTTTGTGTGCCTTAAGGCCAGCAGTTTTTTTACATTTGTCTGCTCAAAAAGATTTAATTTGGGACAAAGTTTGTTTGAAAAAAAAAAAAGCTTTCAGTTCTGATTGCTACAGCAAAAATTTCTCCCACTGTGGATAGGATTCATTGCGCTCTTATTGTGCCAGTGGGGTTCATCTCAGTAAAACCAAAGGAAAAGTTGTGAGACCTGAAAAACTGTAAATATTTGTCTCAGTTGTCTGTATTTGCTGATTCAGACATTCCAACTGGCTTTTGGATTTAGAATGCTGATCATTTTCACAATGCCCCCAACAAAAACCAGCATTACAAAAATTCTAACATACTAATTGGCTGTTGAAAATAAGAATGTTGATAGTTTGCACCGTGCCTCCAACAAACGCCAACATTTAAAAAATTAAAACATTACGATTGGCTGTTGGATTTATAATGTTCGTGTTTTGACGTTCGTTACATTATACATATATTTTTAATTCTTATTTACTCTGTTTTATTATAGGTCAAAGCGTCCCACCCCAGTTCCCATGGGATCACCATGGATCGACTCCCCTATACCTTTGATCCCCCATCAGAAGGTATGTCTTGCATTACATCTCCCATTCTGAAAACATCTGCATACAACATATTCATGCATTCAGATATTTTAAACAAGATACAAGTCCAAATTTTCTAATTCTGATCTTTCACAGACTGATGAAGACTACAGTCCTTAGAGTATGTAAAGCCCTGTAAAGAGGCATGTAAAGGGGATTATTTTGCAGGCATATGTTGGGGACCATTTTAGAGGCTACAATAATAGATTCTGGGTTTTGGCTTCCTCTCAACTCAGGAGGACTTCCATATAAGTTTTCTGCTACCTGTATAAAGTGGTATAATGCCCCCTAGTGGCATTCACTCCACATTTGCAAAAAGTTAACTTGGAACATTTTGATATTATGTGTATATCACACACACACACATGATAATTATAAGATTACAGATTTTTTATTTTAAGTTTTAAATTAGTAATTACTGATCAGCAGTATTCCAATTAATTTGTAAAGTTGTTCAATCAATATTGGACCTCCTTTGACCAGATCCCTCTGTTCTTTCCTTTCCAACACTGTCTACATACATATATGCCTCTCTTTAAGGATCAGCCTGTGCAAATTAATGGGGGTCTCTCAACTTCTACTGAAACAAACTCCAGCTACTCAAGCAAGCACACCAACCAGACTTATAGCATGGTGGTGAGCAGTAGTGGAGAGGCTTCTTTGCCTTCTCAAAGGCAGTTATGTGCTCCCAGGGAAAAATCCACCTCCATGCAAAAAATCCAGAAGTATAACTGCCCCATTGGTCTGTACTCTGCCGAGACAATGAGAGAGATGAGCATGCTACTGGAGAGGACTAAGAGCTTGGGGTCAGGCATTCCTAGTGGGTATGTAATCATGCAAAGAGCTAGATTTGATGCTAGACAGGTGTGGTAAACCTAAACTAGACCTATTAAAAAGATTGAGTAAAGGCCACACCAATAAAATAATAATCATATAAATAAAAAATAAGTATTTTTGTCTTGTTTTCCAGTACAAAAAAAGTACATGAGAAAATGTTGTGATTATACAGTAATAAGATTTTTTTCATATAATATATCTTGAATTCATCTTACCCCGTTTGCAAATGCTTAAGTATAAATGGGGTAAAAAAATACAATAAAATAAATAATCTTGCTTCTCAAGTAAATTCATGCAACAAACAAATATATTTTTATTTTAAGTTTTGTTATTTTTAGTGGAAAACAAGTCAAAAATACTTGAAGCATATGAAAACATGCAATACTTGCATTTATGAAAAAGCAGAACAAATGTCTTTCCAAACAATTTACACAAGAATTCGTTTTTGCTTGTGTTTCATTAATTAGGCCTAAAGTGCTTTTAAACCCTAAAGGCTTACATTTTCACTAGTGAAATGTGCATTTTCAATCAGACATACTCATGAAATTCAAAAAGATGTTTGAGGTTTCAGACTATATGATGAAAACAGAAAAGTCAGCCAGGGAAAACCGAATGTATATAGGAGACATTGTTCTGCCCCACCTGGTTGCTAACTTCACTCTTTGACGGAGGAATGACAGCGGCTATGAATCATTCAGAAAAGAGAGGTTACATCTGTTAACACTGACCTCATTCCACATTGGCATTAGTAGCGCAGAGGCAGATCTGGTTAAGGCTTCTGAAGGAATGTGCAAGACGGCAAATTTGATCTGAGGTTTCAGTTGTTCCCATGGTGGCCCTCCTTCAGGTACTGTGATCAGGTTGTAATGATGCATTCACCAGAGGGTTCAATTTGAGTACTTGCCAGATAGAATACATGCCTGTAATATTACTTAGGGACAACAACAACAAAAAATGGATGGAAAAATTGTGCATAAAATATTGTTCAGATAACCAATGCAACCAATTGAGACCCCTGCTAAAAAAAAATAAATCTTAAACCACTTTAAGCTGGTTTGCTGCTCTTAGCTGGTCTTTAGCTGGTGTAACTGGTCTCCCAGCTTGACCAGCTCACAAAAGCAAAAAAACATTATAAATCCAGCAAACTAGACCTGATTAAACTAGTAAGGTAGAACCTTAGGCTTCATATTCTATGTTTGCCGGGACATTAAAAGCACTATATTGCTTTCTGTCAACAGTTTCTGCTATGTTCTGCCATATCATCTCAAAGCAATGTACTTTGGCAGTACTGTGGTGGATTAGGAAAAGGGTGACAGTGTTCTGCATCCTCTCAATTTAACCTTTTCTACTTATGCAGTGAAAAAGTTCTTACCATGTGCTACAGCATAGAGGAAATCTCAGGCCATCGACTGATACATTTACACAGTCACCATAGAGATGGAGTGAGAGAACACCTGTTGCAGTTCTCTCTATAAAAGTTCATGGAATGTCAGGGTTCAGTTTCCCAACTACGCTGCTACACTGATGCACACCCCTCACACCCTCCTATCGCGTCTTTATAAGTAGGCACTGAAATTAATGGATATTTCTCTTCCTTCGTATGTGACCAATTAAGCAGTTCCATTAATATGGCCACTTATGTGCAGTTATTTATTAATTTGCCTCTTTGACAGGTGACCCACTGCTGTGTGTGCACAAACACGTTATATTTCATTCACCCCAACCACACACACACACACATGCACACTCACAAATACTCAAACACACTAACATTTTTCCTTTTCCTTAAAGGTGAAGTTTGTAATTTTCACTTGTGGCACCAAATGGAATGGCAATCTGTTTGAGTGCCACAACAAAGATAGATATAACAACATTGGCTGAACCAATAATGGACAATTTGGGGTTAAGACTACCAGGCTCTCTGGATAGAGAAAAACATGTAAAAATGGCAGACCTGTTTGGGAGTGTTTGGGAACTTGTGTTATCTTTCACTTATGTTTGGTTCCACTTGTGGTGCAATGGTATATTTCACCTTTAAAATCAGGGAAGTTCCATATGTAGAACTTTCATTGGCACAACCCTTCCATGTAAAAAGTTAAGTAAGTTTCTAACCAATGCCCTTCTTTCTTTTTCCCTCTGCTATTGTAGGTTATTACCAACACTCCTGCCAAGTTAGTAACAGCCTCCTAGCATAACGTTTTAGTGCTCTGTGTGGTATACGTGCATGGAATTGTTTTGAACAGCTGTTTTGGTGTGTTATCAACAATAAAGTGTGGTTAGTGAGATTTGTCTTCCCATGCAATCATAGCTTGCTTTAATGGTGTACTTAATGCTTAATGTAAACCAATACAACACAGAAAAATGTATTAGAATTAAGCTGACTTACTCTTTGAGTGCTGGATTGAAATATAAGCCCTTTTTTCACCATTGGGCCATATGGTTCTGAGCACTTTAAGTAACGGTTCCAGGTAGAATTTCCACTTGAGCACAGTTTGGTATGTTATGATTACAAACTGTTCCACGCCCGGAATTCACAGCAAGGTTAGCTCACCATACTCAACAGTGCTGGTGGAAAGCCTCTAGTATGTGGCGAGCTCGCAACTCTTGATTAGTTAATTGCCCAGTCAGTCCATTCTATTCCTTTGCACCATGATAGAAAAGAAAACTGGAAATGTGCCAATGAGCCCGGATCAGTATGGAACGGCACGGTTCCATAACGAGAATCATTCTGCCTGATGGTGGAAAAGCAGCTATATACCCATAAGCAGGCCCACATGGAATCCGCACTAATAGAATTGGAACGTTTCACAAAGATCTATGTAACACTGGCTCCTGTCGTGTTTTGTGTATTAGATATTTTGGTGGATTTCATTATGCTCTCAGCTCCATTTAGCACATTTGACTATGTTGGAATCTGTTCAGCAGAATTCCACAGATATACCCCCACATTCCGTTTTGGCCTGTCCATAAGTAATCCCAGCTAGTACCGTGGTGTAGTGTGTTTAGGGTGGTGATAGGTTTGCTTTGACTCATAAAACTCATGCTTTAGCTATAATTATGTGGATACAGTAATGATTTGGGCAATTCAAGTATAAACACAGTGGGCCTTATTCATGAAAAATTAGCACATACAATTTACGTGTAAAACATTAGTTAAAGATTCAAACATAAATTGTCCCATTCAATTCAATGGGACAGTTTCCATAAGAATACATTTACACACAAATTAGTTTTCGTATGTTTCATGAATAAGGCCCAATGTGATAAGTTCCACAGCATGCTGTAGTTATGCAAATCTTTGTATGTGTCATGTTGCGTGCAGAAGTAATATTTTGCTGTGTAAAATGTGTGGTTGTGTTTCATAAGAGTTGCTTTGATTGCCTTTAAAATACATTGAGCCTTTTATCCTGTTTGTGTCTACTTGGTTATTATCATACTATAATTAACTTAGTTTGTCTAACCTACAACACATGTCTTACCTTTTACTCCCAAATAACTTTTCACACTACCTTTATCTCTTTTTCTTCCACTCTTTTCCTCTCTCTCTCTTTTCCCATTGATCTCTCTATCCCTCTCTTAATCTCTCTGTATTCTCTCTTGTCCCGATACTTATCCCTTACCACCACTCCCTCACTGGCACAGCAATGAGTACCTGCCCAACTTCAACCCCATAGCTCTGAAAGACACTGCTCTCTCCACCAACAAGCCAATTGAAGTGACGGGGCCTGGAGGCAAGGCCACCATCATTCATGCCCAGTACAATACTCCTATCAGCATGTACTCCCAGGATGCTATCATGGATGCCATTGCTGGTCAGTCCCAGGCCAGGGGTAGCGAGCTGTCGGGGTAAGACCTCCTGCACCTAACCGTGTCTTCTCCCTGCTCACATGACCTACATGAAATGTCTTTGCAATAATGCCAAATAGCCATGCTTGACTAGGCCAGTGCTACCCGCTAAATGCTGTAGAGCATCCATACTCTGGATATTGCCTCTGACATTACTGTTGCAGTGATCCAGTATTGACATAAAATGGTCTATGATGTGTACATGTTCTTTGAATGCACACAGAGAAAGGCAGTTAGGCAAACTTTTCAATTCTCTCAAAATTAGTAAATGTTACATTTAGTTTCTGCAGAGTCAGCTAGTCTTTTTTGGGTGCTTCTGAAATGGTTAGAATGATGGGAATTCTCAGTTAGGGGTCATGGTTTATTGCCATGCTGTCTGTTTTAATAGCAGATCTTAATAATCTTTACCAGTGTGGGATGTGTGCATTCTATTTATGTACATTTTTTTCACTGAGATTTTAGCTGTGATCTACATATTTTGATGTGTGTTGTTGTGAACAGTGATTCTCATAATATCTGGTCTTTGGATGGTTTATATTGAAATTGAAAGGGGCCACTATGCTCTTTGCTTAGTGTCAGAATCTACTCTATGGTGCACAACATGGAAGCTTTATCTAATTATTGCACTCTCACTCCATTTCATTCATCCCACTATCCATCACGTCATCTGTCCATCACACTGTAAATCGTGTATCCTGTCCCGTCCATGCATTGCCCAAACCCAATGACCTTTCCTGGCAGCAATGAATGTGTTTGATATTAGTTTTTTTTCTTTATTTTTCTCTCTCGCACTCTGCAACCCTTTCTGCACAAAGAGTTTTGCAATGCAACTGACATTTGTTGTGCATGAGTAGAGACTGTCCTACACTTCAGCAATATTTGAAGTACAGTGGCCCCAAGAAGCAGGGCTGTCGATATTGTTTGTGAAGCCATAGCGGATCTTTGTGAGCCCATCAGGGCCTGCAGCAATGTTTCCAGTTGTCCTCCCCTGATGATGGCCTTGCCAAAAAGTATTTGGAAGCATAAGTTACACTTGAATATGAATGACTGTTTTGGATAATAAAATATTAAACCAAGTGGCATTAATTTTTCATGTCATACAGCAAAAACACACTTTTCAAGCAAAACAAGAAGAATGATATATTGTTTAAAAGAAAGCAAAGTATTTGGACATATTCTTGTTGTTAATATTCAGTGTGATGAACTGCACCTGTGGGAACTTCATACATCTTCATACATCCACTAAAAATTAACTTGACACCAGCTTGTTAAAAGTATTTGAAACAAAACATTTCAAGCTAGTTCTGAGAACAAAGTATATAATCATTTGTTTGCAGGTGCAACTTTTGATATTTTGTACCTATTGCAATGCAATACAGTAACTGTATATTTAAGATTGAGGGATGGAATATAGTAGTTTACATCGAAAATCCCATATCAATAGACCACTTATCTGTATATTCAGGGGGGACATGCCATTCTCAATGTCTATGGTAGTTACGGACCTGATGCTGTAAAAGTGTGGCTTAAGTGTCCTAAAGTGTCCAAATTAGGGCTGCACGTTTTCAAGTTTTTCATTAACCGTTAACCGAGGCCCTTAACGGTTAATACTCGGTTAACCATAGTGTGCGCCAGGGATGGAAATTAACTTTTTTGTCCACCGGCCACTGTGGATTTCAAAATCTACCAGCCACTCAATGTTTTTACCAGCCACTTTCTTGTTTTTAACCGACAATGTGTAACTGCATGTGAAAATTAATACTACAAGATCTACAATACTTAAGCTGTTTATTTAATCTCAAGTCTCAATGAAATACTGGTATTTTCTCTTTCTCTCTTATAGCCTACACACACAATCCATGAACTGATATTCATTTCAGTTCGCATACGAGGAAAACACAATGTTACGGACGTGCGCGCTCTGAAAGCGGCACTGAAAGATGCTTTAAAACTTCCACAGAGACATCAAACAGAAAGCACAAAACCTTTCTTTAAAGTGAATTTCGTTTTGTATTAATTGTGTCTTAATTTTAATCAATGTTTCATCAACCAATTGCCTGGATTTAATAAATAAGAATTAAATATAGCAGACGATATAATCACGAAGCCGAAGCCGGCGCGTGAACTGGAGCTCGTCTCATAAATGAACCGAAACTCAGTGTATAAGGTAGCCTTGCCTCACAAATAATTCAAAACTAAAGAAAACAGACACAGACTGCTCTCTGCTTATGTAATCCGTAAGAAATGTGCATTTCTCTCTGGTGCGTTACTGCGAAGACCGCGAGTCAGCATCGTCAACTTCATCTTTGCAAATGACACGGACAAAGAAAAGACTTGTTTATTAATAAATAATTAAAATATCTCCTTGCTATATTTTACATATTCATAATCATTACTTTTGCCGGTTCTTTGTGACAGATTTTAGGAGCTTTATTGGCAGCGCCACGCCGCCACCCTTACATGAGCGCGTCACCGCACCCACCAGAATAGCCCTGTTTTTTTGTTAAGGATTTGATTTCATATTAGAAAACTGGTCAAGACTACTTCTTGTGGACATTACAAATGTCTGGGAGCGCTCTGGCAGTCTCTGGTGGTGCAAAAATGTATTACAACTAAATTCAATGCACGCCATTGACGCCACTTAACCGAGCAAAATGTTTCACTCGGTTACGCAATTTTTAACGGTTAATCGGTTAATCGATTAACCATGGACACCCCTAGTCCAAATACATTTTGTGGCCACTGTAGCTGGATATTGCTTTTTTATAAAGCCAGATGCAATGATGACAACAAATTCTTTTCCATCCTATCAAAGTTACACACTGTACCGCTCCTTTTGCCTTGTTCCTATCCCTTCATATGCCTCTCCAACAGGACAGCGGCTTCATACTTGATAGTGCTGCTAGGTAAATTTGACAGTCTTTCACATCAGTTGTATAGTTCGGTGGAAACTTGTTTAAAATGGTGAGGTTTACAGAAGGAGGGCCTGATAATGTGGAAACTGAAAACCCATGATTATCAGTGATTCAGTTGTAAATGTCAACAAATAGATCTTTGAATGCTATATACTACGTTGTCATTCATCTTGGTAAGAGATATAGTCTATGTATCCAAAGTATGCTTTGATCTAGATACTGCATTTTGTAGTGATAAGCACGCTTCTGTCCTTAAAAATGCCTGTGCTTCTTTGTTGTCGTTTATAAGCATATGTGTGAAGTATACTGCATATTCTTATATATTTGCCCAATTAAATCAGTGTTAACAGACATGCTATGCTATACATCATGAAGTATGTACCATAGTAATAATGGGAGTAAATTAGTCAGAATGGGGAAAATTGCATCACCGATCATAACCTATACAGTATTAATCTAAACATTTCAACCAAAATAATGAAACTCATTATGGCAATACACAGCATGCTGATAAGGAACTATGTGTTTCACAAGTATGGCTCTTTCTGTGGTTGCAGTAATCTGCCAGTTAAAGATTGTGTTATAGACCATGCTTCCCCAGTGTATCAGGCTGTTAACCCCAGTGAGAGCAATGAAATGGAGCCCTCTGATTGGCCTGCAGAGCCGCCCAGCTGCAGTCCAAGACCTTTCGCATCCTCGCCCACATAACTGGAACTGAATACAGTGAGTGTGCCTGCTACAGTTGAAGTCAGATTTTTACATACACTTAGGTTTATGTAATTAAAACGTATTTTTTATGCACTCCACGGATTTCATATTAGTTATCTATAGTTTTGGCAATCCGTTTAGGACATCTACATTGTTTTATCCAACAGTTGTTTATAGATCGATTGTTTCACTTTTAACTGACTATAGCACAATTCCAGTGGATCAGTTAACTGGACCACTGCTCCAATACCACCATAAAAAAGCCAGACTACATTTTGCAAGTGCACATGGAGACAAATATCTGAAATGTCCTCTGGTTTGATGAAACAAAAATGGAACAGTTTGGCCATAATGACCATTGTTGTGTTTGGAGTAAAAAGGGTGAGGCTTGCAAGCTGAAGAACACCATCCCAACCATGAAGCATGGCAGTGGCAGCATATTGTTGTGGGGGGTGCTTTGCTGCAGGAGGGACTGGTGCACTTCACAAAATATGGCATAGTGGGTAAGGAAAATTATGTGTATATATTGAAGCAACATCTCGATAAATCAGCAAGGAAGTTAAAGCTCGGTCGCAAATGGGTCTTCCAAATGGACAATGACCCCAAGCATACCTCCAAAGTTGTTGCAAAATGGCTTAAGGACATCAAAGTCAATGTATTAGAGTGGCCATCACGAAGCCCTGACTTCAATCCAAATTTGTGGGCAGAACTGAAAGCGTGTGCGAGCAAGGAGGCCTACAAACCTGACTTCAGTTACACCAGTTCTATCTGGTGGAATGGGCCAGAATTCCAGCAACTTACTGTGAGATGCTTGTGGAAGGCTACCTAAAATATTTGACCCTAGTTAAATAATTTAAAGGCAATACTACCAAATACTAACAAAGTGTATGTAAACTTCTGACCCACTGGGAATGTGACGAAAGAAATAAAAGCTAAAATAAATCATTCTCTCTACTATTATGCTGACATTTCACATTCTTAAAATAATGATCCTAACCGGCCTAAGACAGGGAATGTTTTCTACCAATTAAATGTCAGAAATTGTGAAAACAAAAGTTTAAATGTATTTGGCTAAGGTGTATGTAAACGTCTGACTTCAACTGTATATACACTACACAGATTAAGGTTCATCATAAACACTCTGCATTATTTATTAGTTCTTAACAAGATGCATGGATACATCTGGCTTGCTTTTGTCAATTTCCTTTGTTTTAATAGAGATTTTTAGTTCATTCTGTAATAAATCTATATCTATTCTCTGACATTTTCTCTTCTCTCTTTTCTTCTCCTCTGCATTGCAAGACCCTGATGAGGAAGCTCGAAGAAGATCAAGGTAGGCATCTAGCAGCAGCAGCAGCAGCAGCAGCAGCATCTGGTGGCCACATATTTGATCTGTGCTGATCAATAAACATGACATTTGATCAAACCCCCTTGTTTCACACTACTCTCTGTGCTGAACTTGACCCACACACAAGCTATTACCATGTTTAGACATTGATTTATAGTACTGCAGCACTCCAATCACTTTAGTTTGGAGCATAGGTGTAAAAACTACAGAGAAATTGTACTTAATTAAAGGTTTGGGTACAAAACAGGTTTGGATCAGAGTTTTGGTATCCACGATTAATTGTATTTTAGTATTTAAAAGTAAAAATTAAACATTCTGTAGCTTAAGTAATACACCAAGGACATCGAGAGATGGGTGATTTTCTTGCTTAAGTAACTTTAATGCACAAACTTTGTCAGCCAACCTATTTGATCACAATTTCGCATTGTCACCAGAAACAATTATTATCATGACAATTCCTTTTGATGCCGTGAGAGGCATGGAAATTACATGCTTTTTAATAACCTTCAAAATATGTATTTTGTACTGTAAAGGTCTAAATGAAAATCATTTTAAAGAATGTTTTTATTTTTGGTCCCTTTGAAATGCTATTATGTTAACTAAATAATTAGTTTCAATGTACACAAATGCACAATATGCAGTAAATGGCAAATTTCTAAAAGTAATTCTTAGTCTAGGTACAATTACTTAAGTACTTTACACCCCTTGTCGGTTGTACTTGCATCAAGTTTCTTTTTTCCTTTCTAGCTCTAGCTCTCATTTCATTTCACACTTTCAATGAAATTTCTGACACACTGCAATGCAAAGTGTGATCTCAAAATGCAAAGTATGACTATACTTGTATTATTATGCTTTTCATTATTTGATTACTTTGTGATTAAACTAGCATTTAGTGCTGTGCAGATTACTTGTGAATTGTAATCAGGTACTGATTACAAATTACATAACAAAAAAAATGCAATCAGTAACGTAATCTCATAGTTTACATTTTTGGGGTAATCTAATTCTTTTGAATGAATACTTTTGGATTACTTTCAACCTAATTGTATTTTATTTTATTTCACATACATTTTAGCAGGATAACCATTTTAGCATAAAAGTACAAATAGGAATAAAATGTATTCCATTCTTTATTACTAACAAAAAGAGTTCCTCATGACATTTTTAAAAAGTTAATTAAACATTACATGAATAAAATAACATTAAATCTAACAGCAATAACAGTGCATGGTCAAAATTTATAATTCAAAACACTGATGGATCAAGATCATTTAAGTGCATAAACATTAGCAACATTACAAATATTAATGACCATAAAATGAACAGCAACATTGCTAGGTCAAAGCTTTCATCTAAAAACACTGAATCACTTTTGACCTTTACTGATAGTCCATCACCTATCCCAAAGCTGAGGTGCAAGATATTCTTTTTGAACAGCAAAAATATTATAGAAAAAAAGCAGAACTCGAGTTCCACCGAGTCACACAAGGATCAAGTGTCGAGTTTTATGTCTAGTTTCATGCAGTGGACTCCACTGTATCAGCAGCAACAATAGAGTGATGGGCGTTGTTCCTTATTGCTGCACATTTTGAAGTTGAACTATTGTGTACCCTGCGAGCAGAACCCTTAGAGATGGCATCCACTAGATCCTTTGAAGCAATTAATTTCAATGTGTGAACAGTATACCATTGGTGTAATTTCATTCTTAAAAATGAAATGATCTCTATAGATCCAGTGATTAAATGATGAGGGAGACTATACTCCATCTTCACCTGGCTGACTTGTAACTTGTATCAGTTCTGAGTGGAATACACACAACCCTCCCCCTAACTTCTGAAAAAAAGACTTTCCAAACATGTATCAGTGGCGTGCTTATTTAGAATAAAAAATGTAAAAGATTAAAAAATAAAGACAACTATTAGGATGATCAATAAATTATTAAATATTTACTGCCATTCACTTGTTAATATGTAATCATGTAATCTATAAAAAGTAACTAGTCCAATTATGGGTATTTTAAAATGTAATTTTATCCAATTACAAATACTTGCTGTTTGTAATCTGATTACATAATCCAGATTACATGTAATATGTTACTAAGCACTGTTCGCATTGGACTTAATCAGAAGCTACATGTACATTTTGGCACACAGTCAGAAAGCCCACAACAGGACACATTCCCTAACCCATTTCTCCACCCTCTCTTTTCTCTCTCATTCCTTCCTTGTTTTTTCCTGTATAACCTTAAGGGAAAAGTTTGAATCTGAAGCCAAAGGCCCTCATTTTGCTAGACTGAAAAACTGGCACCATGGCCTTTCATCACAAATTCTTAATGTGCTGCAATAAACAACTCAAAACAGAGAGAAATAGACAGGTGGCATTGACAGGCTATACAAACTGTACAGGAGATCAAAGAAAGTCAAAGCATGTAAAGGCAGAAAGGCTGTAGATGAATGTCAGTTAGAGTTGAGTGGCTTTTTCCATGTCACCACTATAAAAGATTTACAGTTTCAATCTACTGTAGTTGCTCACTTTATGGTATAGTTTTAGGTTCAAGGGACTGCTACCATTTATGTTCTCTCTCTTGTATCGCATCGTTGGCTTACATATTGATGCTCGTTAAGAACATCATAGCATCTGTGCGCAAGTTTTTACAATCCATTAAATAAAAGAAATGCCTATGTGAAATTCATTTTTGTGTGAAAGTATACCTGGATTTGAGAGATTAGGTATGCAGAAGGAAAATTAACTTAAAACAGTGGTTCTCAAATAGTTTTGTTTCAGGACCCAGATTTTACTGTACATTAGACATCAAGTGGTGACCCAACACAGTACCAAAATTGTGTATTGTACAAAATGTTCTCAATTAAGCATTGGAATTTATTAATATTACAATGAACTACATAGTCCCAACATTATGCAACATTAACGTCACATTGACTGAATAGGAAAAAATTTAATTTTGTAAATGCATAGAAATAGTAGATACAACCTTTGAAAGAGCAAAAGATATGGGAAGGGTTTTCTATCAAAAGCATCTAAACAAAACCATCTAAAAAAAGGGAAAGTTTAATCATTCCCTTTTTCATTCTTTGGCACAAGGTCATGTAGATGAAATCGTTTGTCATGTGCCCTTCTCTAAAGCTTTGATGTTGTGTTTCAATGATTACCTAAGGCCAAGCAAATGTTGAATTTTTTTGCACATGCAGTCTGCGACTGTAGGTATTTTTATTCCAGGAGATATGATTCATTGCTTATCTGCTTAAAAGCTGACTCATAAAAGACAGTTCTACATTAAATAAAAGCTTTAGCTTTAAACGTCAACTTTGAATTACAAAACTATTATTTCTTTGTTATTTCCATTGATGTTATGAAAATGATGTTTGGTATATAAAGAAATCATTGAAGTAAAAATGGGAGTTTATGGCTTTTAGTCTATTAGCTTTAAAGCCATTTATATGCTATTGTACCTCTAAACTTGACTAAATCAACTTTTAGCAGATAGGTATTCGATATGTACACTTTTCCTGCAATCTTGATGACTGATCAGTGATTTTGATTATTTGACTAACTATAATAACTATAACTATTATTTGTATAACTATAAGGCTTAGGCTAGATTTTTATTTGTGCACTGGATGGCTCTGATCCGAGACAGAATAGAGGAGAGGTTATACCTTTGAGACTGGAAAAATCTCATACATTTTTTCTTGGACAGATACAAATCCAATGGTTTCACTTTATCAGGACATTAGACTTTTAGTAACATATGAACATATGTGAGTTAATTTGGTTAGGATTAGTAATAACCTTTAGGTAGTTGAGTCATGGCTGAAGGGTCAAGTTCTGTGTCTGGAGGATGGGCGAAGTCATCAGAACAACCAAGTTGTTGTCCTCCTCCAGAAGAGAAATAAGAGAGGCAAGATGAAAGACAATTTGCTCTGCTGTGGGCCTGTTTGCAATAGATTGTTACTGGAATAAATGTATGCCTCTGCTAACCGTGTCCTCATACCTTCACATTCCATCTCACACTTTGTTTCCTTCACTTCTTCTGAGCCTTCCACTTACATGCAATGCATGCTGGGCAAGTGAGTGACTGAACTGGAGTGCTTGTGGCCCTGGGTGGCTGTCCCACTTCATTCTTTCTTATCTTATTTATTAAGGCCGCTACCTTCATACACTCACCTAAAGGATTATTAGGAACACCTGTTCAATTTCTCATTAATGCAATTATCTAATCAACCAATCACATGGCAGTTGCTTCAATGCATTTAGGGGTGTGGTCCTGGTCAAGACAATCTCCTGAACTCCAAACTGAATGTCAGAATGGGAAAGAAAGGTGATTTAAGCAATTTTGAGCGTGGCATGGTTGTTGGTGCCAGACGGGCCGGTCTGAGTATTTCACAATCTGCTCAGTTACTGGGATTTTCATGCACAACCATTTCTAGGGTTTACAAAGAATGGTGTGAAAAGGGAAAAACATCCAGTATGTGGCAGTCCTGTGGGCGAAAATGCCTTGTTGATGCTAGAGGTCAGAGGAGAATGGGCCGACTGATTCAAGCTGATAGAAGAGCAACTTTGACTGAAATAACCACTCGTTACAACCGAGGTATGCAGCAAAGCATTTGTGAAGCCACAACACGCACAACCTTGAGGCGGATGGGCTACAACAGCAGAAGACCACACCGGGTACCACTCATCTCCACTACAAATAGGAAAAAGAGGCTACAATTTGCAAGAGCTCACCAAAATTGGACAGTTGAAGACTGGAAAAATGTTGCCTGGTCTGATGAGTCTCGATTTCTGTTGAGACATTCAGATGGTAGAGTCAGAATTTGGCGTAAACAGAATGAGAACATGGATCCATCATGCCTTGTTACCACTGTGCAGGCTGGTGGTGGAGGTGTAATGGTGTGGGGGATGTTTTCTTGGCACACTTTAGGCCCCTTAGTGCCAATTGGGCATCGTTTAAATGCCAAGGCCTACCTGAGCATTGTTTCTGACCATGTCCATCCCTTTATGGCCACCATGTACCAATCCTCTGATGGCTACTTCCAGCAGGATAATGCACCATGTCACAAAGCTTGAATCATTTCAAATTGGTTTATTGAACATGACAATGAGTTCAGTGTACTAAAATGGCCCCCACAGTCACCAGATCTCAACCCAATAGAGCATCTTTGGGATGTGGTGGAACGGGAGCTTCGTGCCCTGGATGTGCATCCCACAAATCTCCATCAACTGCAAGATGCTATCCTATCAATATGGGCCAACATTTCTAAAGAATGCTTTCAGCACCTTGTTGAATCAATGCCACGTAGAATTAAGGCAGTTCTGAAGGCGAAAGGGGGTCAAACACAGTATTAGTATGGTGTTCCTAATAATCCTTTAGGTGAGTGTATATATGCATACGAACACGACACACTAGGTTACACAGTCATTGACTGTCCATATTTTCAGTCTATCACATCAGACACTTCTCAATGGTGTGTTGTGTGTTTGACCTAAACCCTTTTAAAACAGTCATTTCCTATCATGTCGAATTGTGTTAATCATGTCTTTGGTTGAATGCAGTCAAACGGGCATTCATTCAAAGCTTTCAAAACCCCCGATTAGTTTTTCAATATTGTGAAACTCACAACACAGTTATATGTCTTCCTGTATTTTGTTTATTAATAACATGTTCTCAGCTACAGCATTATCAATGTAAAATGATTGCCCATTTTATTCCATTTAGTCTTGTGAAAGGCTGAAAAAGGAAGGTATTTTCCTCAAATCATTGAAGCATGAATGGAAACAACTGTTTAATACTTAAAATGTAAGTGTGGGGTTAAAAACAGAACCTGCCATTTAAGTCCAATTTCTCCAGTCAAAGCTTTTAAGTACCTCCCATGTCTCCTGTGTGTGATTACTGTTATTGCATGAATATCTATATCTACCTTATACTATGCAAACTTTGTTTCCTAATTTGCATGCCTGGATGTACATTAAAGACAGGAAAAGTGTCTAAATGTTAGTTTGCTTTTTATTCGAAGGTGTTGCACTAACCCCTTTACTTCAGAACAAGAACACACTTTCCCTATGTCCAAAACATGTGTCAAGCTTAAAATGCCAGCAGGTGGCACTGCAATATCTTGTCTGAAATGACCCCTCTGCCTGTATTGACTCACTTTGACCTCTGCTCCTTGTCCACGAATTACTCAGTTTGCTAAAGAGTGACAGCTGTGGTGAGCTGTTCTTGTATACCTGTTGCAGTGTAATGGATTTTAGTACTTGACTGGCCTGTGATGACATTTTTAAGTTATACTCTTTCATTGCTTATAGTTTATAAATGGTTCAAAACTTTTTAGAGTTTTCCAATCTTTTTTCTAATTTCAGTCTCTCACAGCTTGCTATAAATGTGAATCTGTATCCGCTTTCTACCACCATGCAACTTCCCCAAAGCCCCTGCAACAATACGCACATGTACATGCTCTGCTCAAATGTTACACACTACATACAATGGTGAGGGATTCAGAATACATACAAGTTCACCACAGAAAGTGATTAAAGCTTCTTGAAGGCTTCATAAATGTCTGCAACCAACAGTTCCAGACCACTCTCTCTCTCTTTCTCTCTCTCTCTCTCTCTCTCTCTCTCTCTCTCTCTCTCTCTCTCTCTCTTTCTTTGTTCCATCACAACACTCTTACCTCACCTCTCCCTTGTGGGCTGTTTCAACATGAAAATGAGACTGAAATATAGAGAGATGGTCAGGAAAGATGGTTGCGGAGAGTGTGAAGGGGGTCAGCTATCGATCCACCACCAGGCCTGCTGCTGATAGATGCCTGCCCTTTATCTTCTCTCTTCTGCCTGGGCGGCTCCAACATCAATATGCTTTTATCATTTATTTTAATGTGTTGGATTGAGTGAAAGGGAAACCGAATTACAAAAAAGTAGACCCGTCAGCAGTGATAATCTGTTTTTGTGACAATGCAATTTTTTGGCTTGGATCTCAGGGGGGTATTATTCAATATTAATCTACTGCTACTCTTAACCACTGAATAAAACATATGGTGTTTTATGGACATACTAATAGGGTTTACATGACCTATACCCTGTGTCTTTTTATTATGGTGAGGTCATGCCAACAGCAGTTCATTGTCCCTGATCAAGCACATAACTGATTGTAGAAGCCCTCATGTCTGGATTCATTTAATTAGTCCTTGAATAGCACTTAAACTAGTTTCAGCTGTTAAGATGTTCAGAGTAAAATACAGCCGTCCTATTCACAGGCATCACAGCTCAAACAGTGACTCATGCTGAATCAATAGTTTATAGTCTTTTACGTTACAGTTTTTGCAGTCCTCCTATTGCAAAATTAGGAAACGTGTTAGTTCACCCAAAAAGTGATCATTTAGTTACTACTGTATTTGCTCACCTCAACTCCTATTCAGCCTCGGTTGCACACTTTCATCGCATCTTTTTCCATGCAAAGAAAGTGATTAGTGACTGAGGTTGTCAGTTGCTAACATTCTACCAAGCATCTTTTGAGCTCCACAGAAAAAGACTGTCATATTGGCTGTTTCGGTGAGATCTAGGGCTGATGTATTCAACGAATCCAACAGGTTGGATCTTTTAACCTTTCTTGCCCCCTTGATGGACATCCTTGCATCGGGCTCTTTGAGGCTTGCTGCATGCATGAGAATGAGGCAGCTGCCTTGTTGAGTGCCAATAACAAAATGTAAATTGCAAATGAAGGCATATATACGTACACAGCACAAAACATGGCTGCCGTCTGTATTTATGACTGGCCTGACATCAGTCTTTGATATCAATGCAACCTAACCTTTATTTAGTAATCCTAACAAGCATGCTCCAGTTTCCACCAGCTTTGCACCTATTTGTCTGCCTGCTATCGCTGCTTCGCCCAATGAGCTCCTATCGGATCCACAGATTGCCAATCAGGCAACTGAGCAAACCCCGGAAGACAGGTAAAGTCGCATGCTTGTGATTTTTAATTTTAATTTTTTTTCCCCCACTTTGTTTTAGTTATTGTATTTTCCCTTGGCATACAGATGTGCATCCATTTGTATTTTATTACTTTGTATTGTATGTCAGGTTTGCTCTGTTTTCATTGTTATTGCTGTTGGTATATTGGGGGTTATTCATCGATGTTATTAATCTGGTTAAAAAGAAGATACAGGTTATCTGTGTGGCTGTGTGTATCACATAAAATTAGTGTGTATTAACATAAAAAAGTTATTTAAATGTTAATAAACCTCTGTTATTGGAGGCATGTTAAAACAATTACTAATATGGTGCAATTATATTCTAACATTTTGAGAGATTGTAGGACATTTGAAATTAATGTTTTAGAACAGAGAGCTTCCATTGATCACTGAAGTCTAACCCAATTCCATCTAGTCTAACCATTAATCAAGTCCTAATAATGTTATAACCAATAGTATGATATAACATGATAATATTATTTACATCCTCTAATTGGTCAGCTTGGACTTGTCCGCTGCTCACTACTACAAATGCTCTTTCCCAAAAAAGATGTAACCTATATCATGATGGTCAGATTAACTATTTGTTTTGAAGTTCTGCTTTCGCCCCTTTTAGCATCAGAATTTTATTCAATTGACTTCCATGGACTTATTTTGTTTGCCAAATTAATTCTCAAAAATCACAGTAAGAGGTATTTATGAAACCAGAGATAGTGACTTTTATAAATCAACTTTAAATGTTACCTTTTGGGGGTTGAGCAATATTTAGCCTGGTTTTCTCTTCTTGAAGAGGTTTTGATTTCAGATTTTATTTCTTATTAATTGCTTTAAATTCATACACATATATTTTGTACATATTTATCAAGTACACATGAAATTCACAGTCACAAGTTAAAAGAAAGCAATGATACATGCATACATTGATGAATTTGTTGTATTAACAAATGGCCCACTATTGAGACTACGGAGAGTATACTGCCATACAGCTTGATTCACTGTGATGTTAATTTTCACTGAGAGCAATATAGGCTAACCAATGCTCATGTCTGATTAACTTA
Source organism: Moxostoma hubbsi (assembly GCA_032164185.1). Lineage (NCBI taxonomy): Eukaryota > Metazoa > Chordata > Actinopteri > Cypriniformes > Catostomidae > Moxostoma > Moxostoma hubbsi. Next base: position 21,592,728 of record JAVLUX010000021.1, on the reverse strand, counting down.
AATTTGTTATCAGACATGGCAGAAACTGCACTCTCTTTGGATGTACTGTAACTATGACATTATCTCATCCATTGCTTATGCTGACCAAGCAAGTCAATAAAGAAGTTTGCATACAGACTGGAGTGAACTTTTTTCAAGATATCTATACATTGACATATAATTACATAAGTGTCCAGTAATGTAGTTTCAGAATTAGAGGCCATAGCCATATTTCTTTTTAATTCAGATTAGGATGACAAACTATTATTCGTCTTCTAATACAAGAGATAATCCAGTCTTACAACAGACATAAAAACTATTAATGTTCAGGTCCCCCTAATGGATCTGTCAGCCCGAGTCCAGAAATATATGGATCCTGTGTTAAATTGGGCCTCATATTACTAGCTACAGGCATATATACCTCTGGGAAAACAGTAATTGTTGGTAGTGGTCTTTGCCTTGAACTCCTGTTTCCTTACATACTGTTGTCCTGTAGTGGTGGTGCTGTAGTGGGCTAAAGCACATAACTGTTAATCAGAAGGTTGCTGGTTCGATCCCCACAGTCACCACCATTGTGCCCTTGAGCAAGGCACTTAACTCCAGGTTGCTCTGGGGGGATTGTCCCTATAATAAGTGCACTGTAAGTCGCTTTGGATAAAAGCATCTGCCAAATGCATAAATGTAAATGATTCATGTGTGTTCGGATGTCTTTTTTTTGGTAATATTTAACAACATTTTATTTATACAATTATTGGTGCTTGATTTTTATTTTGTTTTGCCATGTTCACTCATACTGTACATCTGTGGATTGATCTACAGCCAACTTCAGGCAAAACAAGACCAGAGGACACGTCTTACTCATTCTATAAAGGGTTACTGCATAGTCACACTGATTTCAAATGTCCAAATATCTGATTCTGTATTTATTTTCTTATAGACAGATGAGATATTATAAATGATTTAAAAAAAGAACTCAAACATTGTGAATTATCAAAAAAACCCAGACAGACAGATTGTTTGTAATTATTTTTTTTTAATGTGAATAGAGTTGTTTGGGTGGCTTTCATTATAACTGTGAATCACAATATTTAGATATGACTGCAGTCTGGGAGTGATATGAATATGAGAGTGCCAGGCTTCTCTGTGGCTCAATCTAGACATGATAAGTTTGAATGTCCACATTTTGTGTCTTTGTTATAGCTTCAACTTGGAGACTTCAGTTGGTTAAACTTTCTAGTATAAAACCTCCATCTCCAGGGACTGCTGTTGCAGCTTTGTATTCAGTCAGCTAGTGTACTTTCTACCTTACAGTGTCAGTATGCCATACAGTGTTGAAATAACATATTGTCTTAATTTTCTGTCCTTTTTAGCCAACTGACCCCAAAGGATAATATTATGCTTTGGTTATTTATTTTTAACCTTTTGTAACCATATTTAAAAATGTATCTATGCATGTAACCTGGTCATTTCATTTGAATCTATTGAAATGGTGGCTCTCTCTTCTAACACTGTTTTTGGTGCTAGATTATTTCTCTGTAACTCTTTTAGTGGGTTTCTGATCTGTTAAAACATCACTAACTTTTGCATTAAAACTGTGATGAAAGGAACAAATATAGGTAAGACACTGTCAAACTGGATCATGCATAATATATGTAATGGAGTATGTGATCGGACAACCTTGGGGAATATTAGTAGTAAAGTCTTAGAAAACTGCATTCAAACTACTTTTGTACAGTTGTCAGCAAATCTTGTAAAATATCCAGTAGCCCCAATGATACATATTTTATATTGTTAATTAAGTGGTAAGGGGGAATAGTTTCTATGCTCTGTTAGTCATGCATTTGAACTGAAACGTTACACAGTTTTTGTCTGTCCTTCTGCAGTCCTTACGCCCAGCCTCCACCTATGCAACAGCCACCACCCATGCAGCGGCCTCCACCTATGCAACAGCCACCCATGCAACACAGCTCCATCCAGATCCCTATAGGTCCTCCTCCTCCTAAAGTGGTCAGCACTGCCAACATTGTGCCTACAGCCTACCCGGCTGCCCCAGGTAGCCATTGCACAAATTACTCTTTGTGCACTATTTTTACAATTCAATATGTGTTAATTTTTGGTTGCAACCTATAGGAATGCACATGCTATTAATTGATGTGCATCTTTCAGCACCAGCTCCAACAATGTTTCACGCACCTGCTCCTGCCCCAGCTCCAGCCCCTTCCTCCAGCAGGCCTCCTTGGGTTACTGATGATAATTTTGCCCAGAAATTTGACAAAAGCAAATCCACCACCACAAGTATCAAAGTGCAGGCTTTGCCCCAGGCTGCCCCACCACCACCAGTCTACATCCCTAACCCCATTCCTGCTCCTGCTACCCCAAGTCCTGCTTTCAACCCTTCCTCTTCTCCATTCAGCCCTGCGCCAATCGCACCCGTGGCTCGTGGAGTTGCTCAAAGAGCTGAGCGGTATGCAGCAAGCAGCAGGACACCTCTGTGTGCATCCTGCAACAACATCATCAGGTATGATTACACTTGTACATCTGTGCAATATTCATCCTTCTAATTGTAAACCCTTGTGATATATTTGTGATATATTTGTCAAATCATTGTTTCCCACTGCCTTTCTGCCCAACTAGTTCAGATCTCGCAGGCTGGTTCTGAGTGCACGTGTTTTCACTGGGTGCAATTTATTCTTGGTGAATTCCCCCCTGAATGTTTCAAGCAGTCCCTCCCGTCTTTTATTCTTTAGCCAAATGGCTTGTCCCGTTGCAAACTCACACCATTAGTTGAGCCAATGTCGTTATCCTGTGCCACTAAAGGGCACTAAACAAACCGATTGCAATTCCGCTGGTGTTGCAGAAATATACATTTTCCAAAAACATGATTTTTAAATTTGTTTTTCATATATATACAAAACATTTTATACCATATTGTATTCTGACCCTGCAGGGGACCATTCCTGGTGGCATTGGGTCGTTCCTGGCATCCCGAGGAGTTCAACTGCCATTACTGCCACACGTCTCTTGCTGATGCCAGCTTTGTGGAGGAGCAGAATAATGTTTACTGTGAGAATTGCTATGGAGAATTCTTTGCACCTACCTGTGCCCGATGCAACACCAAGATCATGGGAGTATGTTGAAAAACGTACTAACATCTACTAACATGTTGATTTGTACACGGACACAAAATTGTAGACACATTTCACAGGTACTTACAGTTATTCCTCTCTACAGGAAGTGATGCATGCACTGCGGCAGACCTGGCATACTACTTGCTTTGTGTGCGCAGCCTGTGGAAAGCCATTTGGAAACAGCCTCTTCCATATGGAGGATGGGGAGCCCTATTGTGAGAAAGGTAAAGGAACCACCAGCTATGTCCACCAGAATGCATTTGATAGGTCTACTGTATTTTCACTGACTGTTTCTCTGTCACCAGATTACATTGCTCTCTTCAGCACAAAATGCCATGGCTGTGACTTCCCAGTTGAGGCAGGAGACAAATTTATCGAAGCTTTAGGCCATACATGGCATGACACTTGCTTTGTTTGTGCGGTAGGTACAAAATCAACTGTTTTTAACTGCACTTTGCCAAAGCTGGTTTAGAAATTATTTATTTACAAGGAGTTATTAATCTTCTGTCTTGACATACAGGTGTGCCATGTGAACTTAGAAGGACAACCTTTCTACTCCAAGAAGGACAAGCCCTTATGCAAGAAGCATGCACATGCCATCAATGTGTAGGTGCCTTAACAGTACAATAGAAGCTGTCTGTGAAACAATTAAATGCAGTTTATAAAACAATTGCATTAGAGGTTCTATAGCAAGGCATCAGTGCCAATCCAAATGAATAGAAAATCTTACATAAAATGACACATATAAATATATATATATATATATATATATAAAAGCAATATCACAGGAGCAAGAGTGCGATATGGCCCTACATCAGCACTGCTGTGATTTGGCCACAGGCAGAGTGCTGTAGGTAATCACAGCAGTGCTGATATAGGGCCATATGGCAAGATTGCGAGTGTGATATTGCTTATATACAACAGTTCATTGAACAAGTCAATTTTAAAAAACGGTCATAAAAAACGCATTTGTGCATGGAACTATTTACTTACGCGACGGATCAGAATCTGCTGTTGCTGGTTCAAAACAAATGATGCGTCCAAATCAAGTTATTGGATAAACGAGGTTGGGTGTGTGTGTGTGTGTGTGTGTGTGTGTGTGTGTGTGAGACTGAGAGAGAGGGAGAGAGAGACGGAGCGTGTGATCACCTGTTGCCACTCCCAAGCAGAGATGCTGTCAGCTTTCTGAATATCAGATTTCTCATTGGAAAAATAGCGCCCATGCGGGGGTATTTCTCCCTTTTTCACGGTAGCCGGTGTGGTGTCGATCACTAAAGAAACAACAATGTCCTCCCATTTTAAACAGCACTCATTGTGTAATTAATCAGTCTGTTGTGTCTCAGCTTTGAAGAGCCGTAATGCTGAAGTTGTTCATTTAAAGCGGTTTAAAGTTATTTCCTAGCTTTAGTAGTGTAGTTTAGACAAGCGATCACAATGAGCTGTTTTATAGACAGTGGCTTATGCGGATTCACTTCACGTTACCGAACTGGCTCATATGACACACTAAAATTATATTTTGCCACCACCTGCTGGCTAACATATGTAATGTAAGAAAAAAAGATAAGCAGTAGCTCTTAACACATATGCAGTGCTCTTACACTTTAGATAAGAATGGCATGAACACAAGCGGAGTGAAGCGTCGGAGTGCTGATGTTGTCAGACCATCAGTGCTCATGGAACGTCTCTCGTCCAATCAGATTTGAGGACCGGAACTTACTGTTGTGTGTGTGTGTGTGTGTGTGTGTGTGTGTGTGTATATATATATATATATATATATATATATATATATATATATATATAATTTTTACATTAAACATATAGGTGTTTTAACAAATGCACATTTTTATGTCCAAATTAAAACCCAGTGTGCACATAGAGGATGAGTTATTTAGTGCATTATCTTTATTATAATGTATGTATCTTTTATTACAATAAATGTGCACTTGTTTGCCTGATATACATTCATTTAAATGAGATCACATCACTTCGTGAATTTATACAACCTAACATTTTTATGATGTTAGTGACTGAAACATTGATTTGAACTTCTTTGTTAGAATTTGGTTGGATTTTTAACCAAGTAACTACTTCTTTATTTAGAATTGAATAGGTTACAATGTACATGGAAGTTGTTGTGTTTGGTGAATATTGTCTAGAGATGTATTTACTCATCGCAAGGCATAGTCTTGAGTTGATATCATGTCTCAGATCATTTCAAAATCAAATCAAATCAGAGTCTGAACAAAAATCTATGCATTCTATTATGCCTTAACCTCGAAAGTAATCTTAACTGTATTTCTTTTTATTGCATTACAAGTTGTTTTCACAAAATATAACGAGGCCTGTTGCTCTTTTACTTCACACTGAAACAGGATACTGGTGTAGTCTTTTTAATGCTGAATAAATCATTTATATGTGCTACAAATCTTGTTCATGTGTGATAGGAAGCAATTAATGCATTTTTAATACAAATATTTTTCCATTTGTTGATTAAAAACAATTTATGCAGGGCACCTGGTAACATAGAATTTGAATTGGTGAATCAGTTCTTGCCCTCACAATGCACAGCTTGCAAGACATAACTAGCTGTTTAATTTCCAGCCTGCAAGGCTGAACCGAGTACCTTAAACTGTTTCTCTTGGTCATCGATGTTAGCCATTTTTTGTTCTGTTATTTATTGTATATTTAGGCTTTCTTTGCAAATTGCACAGTGTTATACTTTGCACAGATTTAATTTAATTAATAATTTAATCAACAAATAAAGGTAAATTTAACCACATACACAGAAAAGAGAAATTGATTCTTAATGTTATCATGAAGATTATGACAATTGTGGTAGCCTAGACTTTGTTCTTTGTATTCTCAGTTAGTAGATGTGAGATGCAACTTCAAGCTTACAGTTAAAGTTTTCCACCAGTTTTTTTTTCTTTACATTTTTGAATTTTAGCGCAATTATACACTCTTTTGTTTCCTTCAGGCTGTTTAACATTAAGCTTTTTTGTTCTTACTCTTTGAACACAATGACTCCTGTTTGATTGGCACATGTTTTATGAATGTGTCCCTGACATGTCAACATTAGTCATAATATATTCACTGCCATATTTAGAATTTTATCCAACCTTGAACCTACCAGTTGAGAAGTGTTTTTGGACTACTTAAGTTTTCAGGTTGATACAGCAGGTTTATTATTTAAAAATGTGATTGAAATAAACAACAGTTTGGCATGTTAAATGCCTCTCTTACTGTAAATTAAAAAAATAATATGCTTCATTTTTATGGTGCACAAGTAAGTTACAGTATGTGAGCATTTATAGCAGCTTTGGGTTCCGGTGTATGGAATTACAGTATAATTTTAATATACTGGTGTATGTATTTAATATACATCTATAACCATGTATTTTCATTGTGTTATTATGAAATGTAATGCTATTGAATGTCAAGCAGTCACTTTTCACAAAATGTAAAATCATCCACCATTTTCAATTGTGAATTAAAAAAAAAAATCACAAAGCATTCAAGCATCCAGTTACAGAGGCATGAACTTTTTCTTGAATTTGCAGATTATTTGTGTTAGAGTAAATAAAACACCCTTAAAGGAATATTTCACACAAAAATTAAAATCATTAACTTATCATTTACTCACCCGGATGCCATCCCTGATATGCATTATATTCTTCTGCTAAACACAAACATTTTTTAGAAGAATATTTCAGCTCTGTTGGTCCTCATAATGCAAGTGAATTGTGGCCAGAACTTTGAAGCTCCAAAAAGCACATACAGTCAGCATTAAAGTAATCTATATGACTCCAGTGTTTAAATCTATACCTTCAGACGTGATATGATAGCTGTGGTTGAGAAACAGATACATAATAAAGTCCTTTTTACTATCAATCTACACTTTCACGTTCAAATTCTTCTTTTGCTTTTGGTTATTCACATTATTTATGCATGTTGCACTTACTGGTCGGAGGAGATTTTATAGTAAAAAAAAAAAAAAAGCACTAAGAAAAAGTTATATTGATCTGTTTCTCACCCACACTATACATCATATCACTTCTGAAGATATCAAGTTTTTTGTATTACTTTTATGCTGCCTTTATGTGATATTTGGACCTTCAATTTCTGGCCACCATTCACTTGCGTTTTGGAGGACCTACAAAGCTGAGATATTCTTCTAAAAATCTTTGTTTGTGTTAAACAGAAGAAAGACAATCATACACATCTGGGATGGCATGAGTGTAAGTAAATGATGAGAGAATTTCCCCTTTTGGGTGAACTATCCCTTTAAGAATCATGTGAACACATGGGTGCAAAGTTACCACATAGCACACATTTATAAAGTTTTTTGTTGTTATCTTTGTTGTTTTTTTTTTTTTTTTTTTTACTTAAAGTGTCTTTAATGCAATTTTCTTCTGTTGAATACTGTGGATTCTTTCTTTTGGTATTTTATGAAAGGGGAGTAAAAAATGGTTAAAACTGAGATGTGGTGTGGATACTTCAATGTCCAAATAATATCTTGTATTTGTATTTGAACATGACTAGTATAAAATATTAAGTTGCTTTATACAAACTGTTAAAACAATTGCTCATAACTGAAATATTTTGTGATTGAACGTTATATCACTGTACACTGGACAGCACCATTACTAATTCATGCTCATAATATTTTAAGCACATTATTTAATCTAAATCATGTTTAACTTACATAATACTTACATCAAACTGTTTGAAAGGAATTTATGAAATGTACAGATTCAGCAAATGTTATACAACATGAACACACAAAGAATGCAACTGAGTGTATTTCTAATTTATATCATTAATTTATGACTTAAAAATGAAATAAAACACTATTATATAAAGAGTTGTATATCATTTTCTCTCAAATATTGCAATCCAATCGGATATTGCGCTCAGTCGTACTTGCAGCCGAAGTAATAACAGACATCTGATTCGCACTTCAGTTGCCAGGGGGAGCTGTACCGTCAGGTAAATCGGCGCGATCGCTGTTTGTCGTGTACTAGCATATCGTCAGAGAGCGCATCGCTGTATGGTGCTGGTCAGTGCCAGACCATTTACGGACCTCGGTTAGAGTCGACCACAAACACATCCCCTCTGGATTGTCCCAGTGTCGATAGCTCATTAAACTGACGGATTAAATGGATATACGCTTTATTGAAGAGTATTTCCGGTAAGTGAAGTAGGACGTGTTAGCTCGGCTAACGCTGCCTGACGAAAGTTTGTTGCGCTGAAATTTGCGTTTTTCCTCTGAATATTTTGACCGACTTGGTAAGCCGTATTATCGACTGCCGTGGCCGGTTTCTTTTTTAATTCGCGGTAAACGCATTTACAAGGCTTAAAAGATCTAATGTACGGCATTTTCGGTGATTTTTCTCTCATTTTTTCAGGTTTCCTCAGCGTGAGTTGCTGTCTGAAGTGAGTTGATGGCTAGTGTGCTATCGCTACTAGCAAGGCGAAATAAACTTTAATTTGTTTACTTAACAATCAATAACGACTGTTTTTATTCTTTATAATACTTTATAACTATTGTACTACTTGTCAAATGTTTGTAATGCCGCTATTATTTCCCGAAGAAAAATGGTCACTGTCTGTAAAAGTCCGACTGAAAGTTTGTAGGTTTTAACGCCGCTGCCTCATAACGCGAACAACAACTTTCCTTAAAAATCTGACAGTACACTGTACACTTTTCTACGCGTTAATTTATTCGTTTTGTGAAAATGTAATGCGTTAAATCTATGTTCCTTTACACCGTACAATGTTGTGTTTTGCTTGATTTTGGCTTAATTGTTATTTTCTTGGCTCAATCTGTTAAATGAGCTGTTTATAGAAAATTGACTACGTTTAATTGTATGCTCATTTCCACTGTACATCGTGTTCACTTTTATATTGGGACGGGTTATGTGTGTGTATTGCGATCCTGAATTTTGTCTTTTTTTTGTCCATGCCTCTCCCCCTTTAAATACAAAATCTGTTTTTAATTTATTGGTTCTTTTGAGGGAAAGCTCCTTTTAGTTACCTTCTCAAGGCTCGGAGGTCTGGTACTCAAGGAGGTCAAAAATCAGATGGTAACTGCATGTGAAGCGGTCTACTTCCAGAGGCCTGGAGGAGAAAGGTTGAGGCTGGGAAAAGTGGATTTGTTTTAGAAAATGAAAGTGAAAGGCTCGCAGTGTATACATACCAGACAGCTGTACATTACACAGCTTGCTTCACCCTCTCCATTGCTAAAAAAATAACAATATCAGGGATCACTGTGCTGGTGAGAGCAGAAGTATGGTGTATTAATATATGCAAAAGACTGTGCTGGTCATACACTGTGTGACCATGTATCTACATACAGAGTTGTTGTGTGTTTTTCTTTGGATATTCATTAATGAGCTGTTGTTATGCAAATGCGAGACTCATGTTCTTAAAGTCCAAAGTGAGGTGACCAAGACTAAAGTAATGCAGCCTATGCATTTTCATTGGCACAAATCTTTGACATATAAATAACGTCCAAAATGAATCACTTGATGCTGCAGTATTAAACAACAATAAACATAGATGTTTTTCCACTCTGTCTGTGTGTGTGTGTGTGTGTATATGTATATATATATATGTATATATATATATATATATATATATATATATATATATATATATATATATATATATATATATATATATAAAATGTATGTATATGTATATATACTAGGGTTGCAGTGGTATACCGGTTTCACGGTACACCACGGTTTGAAAATTGACGGTTATCATACCATGTACATTTGCTTATCTACGTTATTGAGAAAATAATGCAACCGGATGGAGAATCTCACATGCGCATCTCCTTTCCTCCTTGGCTGCCTGTCAGACTCATCAACTTGCGTCACTCACACACACACACACACACAGGATACATTAAATACAGGTTATGTTTAATCTATGGCAGGTCGCCACTTGATGTCCAATGTAAAATTTGCATCCTGAAGCAAAACCAGTTGAGAAGCACTGAGTTAAAGGTACAGACAGGAGCAGTCTGACCTCACTGTCGCACACCTACAGTATGTTAACTGTTAATAATCATAGGACATTACTTTAAAAGCTCACACAGCTGATGTTATTTTTGTTAATTTTTAATTATTCATTGTTAATTTAACATATAAACAACATACTTTAGTTATATAACGTGGTATATTTACATGCTATTTTTCATCATGTTTATAATTCGATTTATTATAATTCTGTTAACTTTTTTAAGAAATCTATATTCTATATTTAGAATTTTTTACACACTTGAATAAAATAAATGGTTTCAAGTTTTAATTATAAGTTTTTGCTCAAAAATAAATAAATAAAATTACCCTTCTGTTTTCACTGATAATAGTAATTGTGTAATACCGGATACCGTGATATTTTCTGAGACTGTTATCATACCGTGAAAATCTCATACCATTGCAACCCTAATATATATACAGTACTGTGCTAAAATATTAGGCACAAATTATGTTTCACAAACGCATTTGTCTTAAGATGGTTATTTATTTCTTCAGTTTTAGTGTGTCAATAGGAAATATAAATGTTAGACTCCCAAACATTCCATTTGCAAATGTAAAAGATTAGAATAGAAGAACAGGGAGCCCTGCAACAGATGCAGTGGCCCCACAAAGCACCCCCCCCCAACATCGTGTCTGTCTGAGATTACATAAAAAGACGTAAAGACAGAAGCAATTGAGATGGCCTAAATAGATCGAAGAATTCTCCAATTCTTATTTTCTCAGCATCCTATTTTCCAACACCAACTGTGTCCAGGTGTATCTAGTACAATTAATGCTGTTTTAAAGGCAAAGGTGGTCACACAGAATATTGAATTAGCTTTTTTTTATGTTTACTGGACATTGTATTACATTAAGTGATAAATGAAAACTATTTGGCATTATTTTTGAAGACATCCTCACTATGCAACACTTTTCACAAGTGCCTAAAACACTTGCACAGTACTGAATATACACACACACACGTGTGTATATATATATATATATATATATATATATATATATATATATATATATATTATACAAACATATATACACACACACACTGGCGACCAAAAGTTTGGAATAATGTACAGATTTTGCTGTTTCAGAAAGAAATTGGTTCTTTAATTCACCAAAGTGGCATTCAACTGATCACAAAGTATAGTCAGGACATTACTGATGTAAAAAAACAGCACCATCACTATTTGAAAAAAGTCATTTTTGATCAAATCTAGACAGGCCCCATTTCCAGCAGCCATCACTCCAACACCTTATTCTTGAGTAATCATGATAAATTGATTATTTGGTACTAGAAAATCACTTGCCATTACATCAAACACAGCTGAAAGCTGTTTGGTTTGTTAAATGAAGCTTAACATTGTATTTGTGTTTGTTTTTGAGTTTCCACAGTATGCAACTGACTGGCTTGTCTTAAGATCAATATTAGGTCAAAAATGTAAAAAAAAAGAAAGAAACCGCTTTCGCTAGAAACTCGTCAATCATTGTTTTGAGGCATGAAGGATATACAATGCTTGAAACTGTAAAAAAAAAAAAAAGTAAGATTTCATACAAAGGTTTACACAACAGTCTTCAAAGACAAAGGGCAACTGGCTCTAACAAGGACATAAAGAGATGTGTAAGTCCAGATATAAAACTAAACAAGAGGATAAGTACATCAGAGACTCTAGTTTGAGAAATAGACGTCTCACATGTCCTCAGCTGACAGCTTCATTGAATTCTACCCACTCAACACCAGTTTCAAGTACAACAGTAAAGAGAAGACTCAGGTGCGCAGGCCTTATGGGAAGAATTGCAAAGAAGAAGCCACTTTTGAAACAGAAAAACTAAAACAAAAGGCTAGAGTGGGCAAAGAAACAGACATTGTCCAACAGATAGTAGGAATAGAGTGTTATGGATCATAACCACATTTTTGATGAGAACTCTGACATAGTTTATTTATTTTTGTTTTCAAATTGTAATAGTAATTTTTCACATTATTATTGTACTGAATATACATTGTGATCAGTTGAATACCTCTTTGGTGAATAAAAAGACCAGTTTTTTTTCCCTAAGAGCAAAATCTGTTAATTGCTCCAAACTTTTGGCTGCCAGTCCCAGGTTGAGTTGCCCAGTACGCTTCAATGTGCAAGGTATCGGATTGCAGGAGTCTGTGACAAGGTGACAGCAGGGAGGTTGAGGGGGGGGGGGGGGGGTTAAGAGGCAGTATAGATCAGGTTTCACATCCCTGCCTGTGTTTCTCTGACTGCTCCATCTAGTCAGCTCCCCACCCCTCCTCTCTGACTAGCTTTGGAGACATAATGGCTAAGCAGCAGAGAAAATCATACACCCACTACCTCAGACCTGGATCTAAATGTTTCTACCATCTCATCACAAAGGTGCTGATGCATCAATACCAATCCACCCCCAATGCAAACGCAAGCCATTTAGTCATATCATTCTGATCTAAATGTTGGAAAACTAATCCTAGATGAGCACAGCCATTTGATACTCACTATCCAAGAGCCCGTATTGAACATTCTTACTGTAGACTGTGTAGGCATCTGCATTTGTATATCCCATTGGTCATTGGAAGACGGAAGGAAAGCAAATGAGAGCAACTGATTTCTTTTAACTCTTTCTACACCACTGTTGGTTAGCATGATGGCAGATTAGATAAAGATAGATGGGATAAACCAGTGCAGTGGGAGGTTGTGCCCCAGCTGACCTTTAATGGTATTGATTTGCTTTAATACACTTGGCTATCGGAGTAAATTATTTAGAGTTGCACCGGATAGGGTGAGTTCTAAGATGGATTGGGAAAGAGCAAAGGCGACCAAAAAGAATTCTTGTAATAAATTGTTGTTTTTATTTGTTTTTTAAAGAAATGCCAGGTGAGGGAAAGGCTGTTTTGAAACAGCTGAATGCCAAAATTCCTTGTCTAAAAGACCTTGTTTATTTACCAAGACTTTTGTCATTATAAATCCTCTAGGATAATTCTGCTCAGTGGCAGACTTTTGATATTTAGTTAACTTAAGTAATTGCCTATGAAAACCTAAATGGAGTTATTTGACTTTTCTATTAAGCTATGTAGCCAGTTACTAACCTGTAATTTGTCCTAACCAGGAGCAGCATGATACATTTTCAGCAACAAGTATTTTTTTCATTTAACAATCTAAATGAAATGCAGCACAAAGTGAAAGACAATCAGAGTATATTAGATGTGTAATTCGATTTTATTGTGGATGGGACTACCAGTACTATGCATCAGAAGTAAAAAATAAGCTACCAACAAAATGTCTTGTCACTTGTCTTTACACTTGTTTATTGCTCTGAAATTGTATTTAGCTAGTAGGTAGCACAGCTAAACATCTTCTGTTACTAAATGTTAGACTCAGTGGATAATAAAAATAGAGTTGGTGGCTTGGTGCCAATTATTAGCTGTACCCTCAAGTAGGGCTGCAACGATACACAAAATTCATGGTTCGGTAGGTACCTCGGTTTTGGGTAGGGCTGCTCCTGACAAAAGATTTTCTTAGTGGAGTATTAGGTGTTATAGTTTAAGCCATTAGTAGACTAGTTGTCGCACGTTTATGATATTATATATATTTTGGGGGGCATCAGAAAATGGTTTGAGTTCAAGGGCTGAGAAAGTATGTTATAAGTAACATTGCTAACACTGTTCTACATTACAGAGAAATACTATACCATAATAATGAGCCTTTAAAATATAAATTTTACAAGTGCACGCACGAAGCGAGCCACAGCGAAGCGTTAATGATTCTAAATGTGTTGGAAAAACCAGTAAAGAGACTGTCGAGACATTTATAGAGAGAAATACACATTAGGGTTGTGCCAACAGACGATGATCAAGGGGATCGACGATGGTCAGATTGATCGGCAATTGCTGATGCCTTTGACCATGTAAAGACGATATTTGTCTCGTTTTCCCATTAATTTATTAAATTATTATTATTAGGCTATTATTATTATTGTCATATTAATATTACAAATAATTTTCCTGTAGACACACGGACAGGCACTTGAAGAAACACATTTGATTATATTTTTTCTTTTTCGTAAGAACAGTATCATCTATGACAGAGGTTTTCAATTGGTGAGGCGCGCCTCCCCTGGGGGGCGCCAGAGAGCCCAGGGGAGGCACAGCACAGAGAAAATAAATCATAACAGTTCATGTCTGTACACATCTGTCTTGCTAGCTTGCATGTTAAAGTGCATGTTATGCATATGCATGTTGCAAAATGGATCGCTTTGTAGTGTCTACATAACAAAAATCTACAGGAGAGGAGGCAGATTCTGGGCCAAGCAAAAAACGGAGGAAGTATGATCATGAATATTTAAAGTTGGGATTTTCGTGGACCGGTCCTGATGATGTACCGCTGCAACAGTATGTTGTTGGCAAAGAGGTGCAAGCAAATGATAGAATGAGACCCTGTAAGCTCCAGCGTCACGTTGAGGCCAAGCTCTAGTCTGGTGGCCAAGCCACTGGAATTTTTTTGTCAGAAAGCTGAAAGAATTGCAAACACAAAAGAGAGTAATCCAGACTTTTAGCTCTGTTAATATTAAGGCGACTGAAGCATCATATCGCGTTGCTTTACGTATAGGACTGAGTTTCCCATACTCTCTCGAAAGCTATGAAAGTCCTCATCCCCTTCACCTCCAATTACTTATGTGAGTGCGGGTTTTCCGATTTGAACCTGCTTAAAACCAAATACCGATCAAGGCTGCAGGTGGAGGACAATTTACGTTTATTGCGTTCTGCCGCGCAGCCCCGCATCAATCACCAGTGTGCATCAAAAAGTCTTATTGACTTATTGTTCCCACTGATGTAGGGGTGATGAAATTGAAGAGGCAAAATCGGCAATCAGGTTTTTTTCTTATCTTTTTTTTTTTTTTTTTTGCTTAACGTAGACCTATATGAAAGTGATTTTTACACATTTTATTCTGTGACAAAACAGCGCAGTCAATAGCTGAAGTTGTTTGATGTCTGATGTTGATTTTTTCAAAGTTGAATTGGCTTAAGTAGCCTAAACTCTCCAAAATAGTTCTTATTCAATTGATATAATGTTAGTAGAGTGTGGCTGTTACTGAACATGTTTACAGCATAGTTATTTGACCATCGAGGGTTATCTGTTCAGTGATCAGAATATAGAGCTGTCCATCGTGCTGATTTCGTTCTGTCTGATTTTGTTGGCTCTTTGGTTATAGGGCTGTTGAGTATAATTCGTTTAGTTTTTTTGACTGTGGAGGATTCTCTTCAGAAGGCTAATTTGAACAGTTTCCCAATCCTTGAATGTGGTAAAAATGTGTTTGCAAAGTGTGTTCACCATATGTTTTAAAAAGAAAGACAAACGTGTTTGAAATGTTTAGAAAAAATATAACCTATTTCAAAACGAAACTGAATTTAAAATGGAATGTTGATAGCTTAATAAAAAAGTTTATCTTAATAAAAAAAACAAATGGGTGGGTGTTCATGGCTGTCTTCCAAGTTCTCTAAGGGGAGGCTCACATTCACCCAATTTGAAAACCCTTGGTCTATGAGAATGCTGCAAATGGCATCTCAGCTCAGGAGTTGTTTTGAGTTCAGTTCTCTTTATTTCCACAGAGCAGTTCATTGTGACCACAACTCTGCAGCCTATATATCTGTGATTAAAAATAAAATGATACAAAAACACATTCACCTTGAACCATGATTTATATTTCAGTGATTATTGTCATTATATTTATTATTTTTACATTTAGAATTGTTTTTATGTCTTTATTTTTGTAAGTAATTTTCCGCCTGCATGATTAGACGGATACTTGCTTGATGGTAAATGGAAAGGTGGTTACTTGTATATAGGCTATATATTATTGATCACTTCGTTATTTTAATTGCTTTTTTTTTGGAGTCCAATATGAATTTAGAAACGTAGCCTATTTGATTTAAGTTTTAAATTTTTTAAATAAATTAATTTAATTTTCAATGCAAAATCACAAAAGCAAGAATATTCTCGATCCCTCAGCCCGGGGGTTGCCTATGTAATTGGATATTGTGATATATATATATATATATATATATATATATATATATATATATATATATATATATATATATATATATATTGGTGCTGTCGATTTAACACATTAATTCCGTGCTATTCATTTTATAAAAAATAACGTGTTAAAAAAATTTACGCAATGAATCAAAATGCCCCCGGACCGTAATAAGGAAGATTCCTGAGAAATGCAATCTTGTAGTACCACCTGTAAGGCTGTAATCAACCAAAGAAACTCTTGGTCGACTGAAGTCCTGAAATTTTCAACTAAAAATCGACTAAAAATGTCGTTAGGAAAAAAAAAACTAGTAGGCTATTTTCAGTATATTAAATCGTTTTTGACCTAATTATTTTGCACTGAAATGAGTCTGACACACGAGTCTGTCGGCTCTGACAGCGTTGCATCACGTGCACCTGCGCAATATCATAGCCTATGATTTCCGAAAATAGTACTATGTTGTCAACTAGTGATATCATCTGTTGAGGAATATGCAACATAATTTAGACAATTCTTTTTGTCATATGTTATAATAAGAAGTTATAACTGTCATTTCAGCCGCTCTGTGCATGTCCTCGCACAGAGCAAGGCTGAACATGAGCTCAGCTTCGCGACTGAGACACACACGAATAGACTATTAACTTAAAGCTTTTACTCTTAATAAACACAAAAGGCACGTCCACTTTAATAAAAAAAAAGAATATTTATTAAACAAACCAGATCAAGAGCAGAAACAAAATAAAGTGCATAACTGAAAAATAAAGCATCTTAGGCTCAAAACTAACACAAACAGTGGGCAAATAAAAAAAAAATAAAGTGCCCAAATCCAATAAATAATACTAGAAATAAATTTGATCTAAAAAAATAAAGTTTGCACAATAATAAAAGGGAACCATAAAAGTAAAGTAGGCTACCTACAACATGTTATTCAGCCAAATTTTAAACGAAACTAAATAAAGTGATTTTATTTTTCCGTTTGGATGATAAATGAGGCTTAAAATCTAGCGTGGTCTGGGTGTGTCCAGGGAAGCTACCGTCATTGCGGAGGGGTGCGCCTAAAACGATTATTACACTAAAACATTGAAATATGCCAATTCTGATATGTTCATATAGTTTACTCAAAACAGACAGGGCAACCTAACGCAGACAAGTTAGCTTACCGCTTTTAGATGATATGTCATGTTTGTCGTCGAGCTGTGGAAGGCAAACTGTTGCTTGCAAACTTTGTTCAACCTTTTTCCCGTTATCAATTTTAACAAAATGCTGCCACACTGTCGATGTCTTTGTTGTTGACATGTTAGAAGAGGACTGACTATTAAATTCTCTCACAATTAAATAAATAATATTCAGCATCAAACCTTCTATAGCCTATCTATCACTCTTCTTTAGTGGGTTGGGCTAATCCAAAAAAAGTGAAAACAAGGGGGTATTCTGAAGACAGACTGTTACCTGTGAAACAGGGGTGTCCTGAAAACACCCCCATTAGCAATTAGTGCTTTCCACCTGATGAAATGACCACGGCAAAACTGATGAAATGAACGCGGCAAAACTGATGAAATGAATGCGGCAAAAAAATCGACCAATCAGAATTTTGGTCGAACCAGAACATATCGACCAATTAATCGACTAATCGACTGGGACGTTACAGCCCTAACCACCTGTTTACTCCAGAGGGCAGTAAGTGAAACATTAACAGCTGTGTGGTAACGCGCAGTTTATACAGTGAACAAAACAACCATCCAGCAGCAGAACAACACAAACATGCGTTACGTTCTTGCGTTCAAAACACTTGATGGAGCGCAAATTCAAACTAAGAGATTTCAATATGTGTTTTAAATATTAATCTATATTTAACTTGACACAGTGACCTAAACATTTATGTTTATGATGCAACGCACCCGAGACGCTACACAAGCATGTCTGACGCAGATGTGACAGGTCCTTAAACAAGCCCTCATAATAAATCTCAAACTGATTGACAAATTCACTTGTGAAATGGATTGCTGTGAACTGTATGCCAATGATTGACTTATGATCAATAATATGGTAGTAAACAATACATTGTATTCTAAAGCCATGTTTTGTATTGTCTTCTCAATAATTAACTCTTCTGCCACAAGAATATAATGCATTTTAATTATCTGAACATTTTCTATATATATATATATATATATATATATATATATAATTATTTTATCATTATATATTGAATTATTGTTATATGAGGGGCTTTCTCACAAATAATTGTATATGCGATTAATCGTGATTAATTAATTGGGACAGCATGTAATTAATTCAATTAAAAATTTTAATCGATTGACAGCCCTAATATATTTATTTATTTATTTATTCACACACAATGTATTTTCCCGGACAATGAAACATCGGACCGGTATAGAATTGTAACACAGATCAAATTCATGGGCAAGGAAGAGGCGAGAAACCGGCTTGACATATAAACTAAAGGTTTAATGGAGAACTCAAAAGACAAACACATAAGATAACAGACATGACCGTAATTGAGCTCTCTCTCTCCATCGCCGTCTGCGAGTGGCCTTTATCCCTCTTGACGGCTTAATTAGCCTAATACGGGACCGGGCGCGCCCTCCACCGTGCCACATTCCTCCCCCGTTCTTTCAGGCTGGGGACCCCCGGCCTGACGTACATCCCCTGGGGGGGGCGCGTCCCGCGCGGTCTGCCGGCAGGTCATCCCCATCAACCTGGACGAGGGAGGGGGCAAGGGGAGGGAAACAAAAAAACAACAATTAAAAATAGGGGGGGGGGGGGGGGGGGTTCCTGCACTGGGCGGTACCTCCCCTCCCACGAACACCAGAATTTAAAAAAGAGGGAAAAGGCCAAGGCAGAGCGGTAGCGAGAGAGAGAGGAGAGAGAGATTAAAGGAAAAAAAAAACTTACTGGCCGGTTCTCTGATACACCGTAGCTCGTTCCTCAGTCACTCCTCCACCCTCTACCGAACGGCAGCCGCGCCTCTCCAGGCAGATCCGAGGCAGTCCTCAGCCCCTGGCGGACGGAACGCCCCGCCGCGTTCTCGGGGAGCCGAAGGGGACTCCCCAGCCCCTGGCAGCGGTTCTCCTGCTCCAGGCGGTCGGTCGCGATCCCCTCCCCGCTCGCAGACGGCAGTCTTCCCTCGACCCCTCCGCGTTTCAGCGGCTGGTAGGGGCATCCTCCGCCCCTGGCAGCGGCCCTGACCGCTCCAGGCGGTCGGCTATAGGAGCCCCTTCTCCCCTCGCGATCGGCGGCCATTCCTCTGCGTCCAGGCGGCTGGGCTCCTCGTCCCCCGGCAGATGGCCGCGGCTGCTTCTTTGGGGTAGTGGCGAGAACTCCGCTACGGCGTATCCCTCTTCCTTCCCGGGTTTCGGCACCAATGTAACACAGATCAAATTCATGGGCAAGGAAGAGGCGAGAAACCGGCTTGACATATAAACTAAAGGTTTAATGGAGAACTCAAAAGACAAACACATAAGATAACGGACATGAACGTAATTGAGCTCTCTTTCTCCATCGCCGTCTACGAGTGGCCTTTATCCCTCTTGACGGCTTAATTAGCCTAATACGGGAACGGGCGTGCGTAATCACGCGCCGGTCCTGCCCTCCACCGTGCCACAAGAATGTATAGATGAAGTAGGTTCCTTGCCAGAGAGATGTTGTCCTTCACAACTGATGTAAAGCCATTTTTCAAAAAGTTGAACACCACATTTTTTAATTGCACTTAAAGTTTTTCCAGTTTCATTTGAATTTTTATTTACAATAAATAAAAAATTAAGTTCAAAGTTTGAAATCAAGGAGTCTTGCTTTATTGTGTAGGCTTATCCCTAACCCTGCTTAATGAAAATTACCCCATAGGACCACCTAGCGTCCAACGAGCAGTGATGCACCAGAGAGTTCGTCAGTTTTCTGTGGAGTTTCTTTTTTTTCTGCGACCAACCGACCAATCAAAACTTGGTCGACCAAGACTCTTCTCATCGACCATCGTTTGGTCGACTATTAGGGGGCAGCCCTTGTTTTGGGGTCAGAGTTTGGTATGGTTTTGATACAGCAGGGAAAACAAAGAAACTTTGATTTATTTTGAAAACAGTGGCTGATGGGCAATAATTCTCATTGTGAAGGCCCATTTATACATGACTGCACTATTTCTTCAATGAAATTACAATACAAAACTTAAGATCCTCTTATATGCAAATTGTATAAAAACATAAATGATAATAAAAGTAAAAAAAAGTGCAATTAGCTGTAAGTGCAATAAGATATTAACAGTGCAGATTTCTCTGTCTTTTGCCTTTAGCTCACCTCTTGTACAAGTACACTTAATTACAAGTACTCCTTGGCTTGAGGAGTTGGGTGGGGGGCAGGCTGCCATGCTATGGGGGGAGGGGGGCACAGAAAGACTGTTCCATATTGTATATACAATGGATGAACGCATCTAAGCGCGTTCAGTGGGAGACGTGACCATAAACATGGAAGACCGCAAGCAAAAGTGAAAGCCGTCAGGGTTGATGAAACAACTGTCCGCATAAACTTCACATTCATTTTCTGATCCGCACTTTCTAGTGTACCGTGTAGCGCTCATAAGTTTGGGTTCCGTGTGGTAGGGCTGGGCGATTAATTTTATTTTCAATTACGATTTTGGCTTCGGATTTTTTTTTTAAAAAGTTCAATAAATGCATGATGTTTCCAAAGTCAATGAGCAATTGTGTTAAATGATAGTGATCTCAATATTGACCAAAATAATTGTGATTTTGATTTTTGCCATTATCGAGCAGCTCTACAGTGCGGTCTCGTGTTGCTTCACATTTTTTTATTTTATTTTTTTATTTTAGTTCTACACAGTTTGTGCTGTTTGTTATGTTGTTTTAATATTGGTTTTAAATGTATCTTGGCATGCTAAGATACAGTTGAAGTCAGAAGTTTACATACACTTAGGATGAAGTCATTAAAACGAATGTTTTTAACTACGCCACAGATTTAATAGCAATCTACAGTTTTTGCAAGTCATTTAGGACATCTGCTTTGTGCATGACACGAGTAATTTTTCCAACAATCATATACAGACATATTGTTTGCCTTTTAATTGACTATCACAATTCCAGTGGGTCAGAAGTTTACATACACTAAGTTAAATGTGGCTTTAAGCAGCTTGGAGAATTCCAGAAAATAATGTCAAGCCTTTCAGCAATTAGCTTCTGAGCCTACCTTCAAACTCAGTGCTTCTTTGCTTGACATCATGAGGAAAATCAAAAGAAATCAGCCAAGACCTCAGAAAAAAATTGTGGAGCTCCACAAGTCTGGTTCATCCTTGGGAGCAATTTCCACATGCCTGAAGTTACCACGTTCATCTGTACAAACAATAGTATGCAAGTATAAACACCATGGGACCACACAGCAAATCATACCGCTCAGAAAGGAGACACATTCTGTCTCCTAGAAATTAACATAGTTTGGTGTGAAAAGTGCAAATCAATCCCAGAACTCCCAGAACTACAGCATAGGACTTGTGAAGATTCTAGAGGAAACAGGTAGACCGTTATCTATATCCACAGGAAAACAAGTCCTATATCAACATATCTAAAAGGCTGCTCAGCAAGGAAGAATTCACTGCTCCAAAACAGCCATAAAAAAGCCTGACTACTGTTTGCAAGTGCACATTGGGACAAAGTTATACAAGTCCTCTGATCTAATGAAACAAAAATGTAACTGTTTGGCCATAATGACCATTGTTATGTTTGGAGGAAAAAGGGTGAGGTTTCAAGCCGAAAAACACTATCCCAGTTGTGAAGCATGAGGGTGGTAGCATCTTGTTGTGGGGGTGCTTTGGTGCAGGAGTGACTGGTTCATTTCACAAAATAGATGGCATCATGTGGTAAGGAAAATTATGTGTATATATTGAAGCAACACCTCAAGACATCTGCCAGAAAGTTAAAGCTCATTCACAAATGGGTCTTCCAAATGGACAACGACCCCAAGCATACATCCAAAGTTGTAGCAAAATGGTTAAAGGACAACATAGTCAAGGTGTTGGAGTGGCCATCACAAAGCCCTGACGTCAATCCGATAGAAAATTTGCAGGCAGAACTGAAATGGTGTGTGCGAGCAAGGAGGCTTACAAACCTGACATCAGTTACACCAGTTCTGTCTGGAGAAATGGGCCAGAATTCCAGCAACTGTGAGACACTTTTGGAAGGCTACCTAAAATATTTGACCCTAGTTAAATAATTTAAAGGCAACGCTACCAAATACTAACAAAATTTTTGTAAACCTCTGACTCACTGGGAATGTGACGAAAGAAGTGAAAGCTGAAATGAGCCATTCTCTCTACTATTATTCTGACATTTCACATTCTTAAAATAATGATCCTAACTGACCTAAGGCAGGGAAAGTTTTCTACGATTAAATGTCAGAAATTGTGAAAAACTGTTTAAATGTATTTGGCTAAAGTGTAAACTTCTGACTTCAACTGTATGTAATCATTTGTGTGACTGCTTGTACTGTACCGAAGACCCTATATCCATTCGGTTCGGCATGGATACATGTAACGTTGCAACCCTACCCTTAAGTTACGTTTGTTTGAAGAATCAGCCTTTCTTCTGCATTTCTTGTGGAAGTTCAAGCTTGATGGCAAATTTGCAATATGGTCACGTGTACTGTATTATGTTACATGTGCTATGTTAGTATTTAAAGTGTTTTGTCTCCCTTGTGTTACAGGCTTTTGTAGTACTATGTCAGAACCCAAATGCAATTTGGACGTTCAACCACCTGAATCCGGATGACACCTGCAACCAGCCTCCATGCTTACAAAACACTATGCCAACATGCTTCACAGAAATGGATTTTTTGTATGGTAGGAAAACCTCTGCAAAAGTTTGACACCATAGATGATTCTGTTCTTAACATTTCTTTTAGACTGAAATCTGTAGTACAAGTAAGAACTTTCTTTTTAAAAGCAATAAATGTGATCATGACCTTTAAGTATAGGAATGCTCCCTCCATCAGAGATGGACAGACCGAAACAGATGGTTTCCTCATGTTTGGATTTGGGAATTCATTTTAGAAAAATAACTTTTACAGGTCTGAATTTCTTCTAGGCTATGTGTGTGTGTGTGTGTGTGTTTTCTACGTTAACAGCCCCACCCAGGTTCACTCACACCGGTGGTGCAGACTTCTGGTTAGCAGATGTAATGCTGTGACAAATTCAGGAAAAGGGGAAAACTCATGTGAACAATGGTCACGCAGAGCTGGAAATGGTTCATATAGTTAATCGTAGAGACAATAGTAGTCATTAGGTCCTGATGCATGAAACAATGTGCTCCCTGAAGTAAAGGGAATCCCAATGCAGCATCCTTTGAAGTCCAGAGATTGTTTGAAATTGACACTCGATAACAGGGTATTGTATGTCTTTTAAACCTTGCTCTCATCAAACCCTGCAGCTCCTCTCAATCAGGCCCTTTAATGGAATGTTAGCAGCAGGTAATGGAAATTAAACTTGCAAAAAAATAAAACTCTGCGGTTCCAAAAATTCCAGGAAATTTGTGAACTTTTCCATCTCCAGATGTGTTCCTAAGTAAATTCCTTGAGATGAAAAACAAAATTATTTGTATTGGGTGAAAATAAGAGATGTATAATACAATGCAGGCTGAACTTTAGGAGAAACACTCCAAGCTGCAAATAAGTACCTAACCTGTCATACACAGCACCACTTAAGTTTATAATAAGGGGTGTAAAACATTTGTAAAAAAAGCAAATAAGAGCTTTGTTCTATAACAACAGCCAAACATAAATGGCAGGTATAGGGTGAGTATAAAAGTAAGAATGTGATAAAAGTAAGCAAAGCTGAAATAAATAATTCTCTCAACTACTATTCTGACATTTCACATTCTTCTTTTTTTTTTCTCTTCTTTTTTTCTCCCCAATTTGGAATGCCCAATTCAAAATGCACTCTTAAATCCTCGTGGAGGTGTAGTGACTCGCCTCAATCTGGGTGGCAGAGGACGAATCTCAGTTGCCTACACGTCTGAGACGTCAATTCACGCATCTTATCACGTGGCTTGTTGAGCATGTTACCGCAGAGACATAGCACTATTTTAGAGACATAGCACGCTATTCTCTGCTGCGTCCACGCACAACTCAAAATGCGCCCCACATAGAGCGAGAACCACATTATAGCGACTATGAGGAGATTACCCCAACATGACTCTACCAACCCTGACAACTGGCCAATTGGTTGCTTAGGAAGCCTGTCTGGAATCATTCAGCATGCCCTGGATTCAAAAATGTGTCTCCACTTAACTGTCAGTTAAGTGGTATGGTGCGCAATTTACAATTTTCAGAAGTTTACATACACTTAGCCAAATACATTTAAACTTAGTTTTTCACAATTCCTGATGTTCAATTGTAATACATTTTATATAAACATTTGGGTAGGACTTGCATGTTTTTTTGCACATTGTTCCAATGCAATATCTTGAGGATAGTTTAGAGTGGTGGTGGCGTAGTGGCTAGAGAGCACAGGGCTGCTAATCAGAAGGTCGCTGGTTCGAACCCCACGGCCACCACCATTGTGCCCTTGAGCAAGGCACTTAACTCCAGGTTGCTCCGGGGGGATTGTCCCTGTAATAAGTGCACTGTAAGTCGCTTTGGATAAAAGCGTCTGCCAAATGCGTAAATGTAAATGTTAATGTAATGTAATGCAAACATACTGCTGTTCTCTATTAATGCAGCATCTAGTCAAGAAATTCATTTATAATGATAAGACCTGTATACATACATTTTAGTTGTTGGTGTTTTAAATCTGCATCGTTCAGCTCCGTGCAGTGTCAAAACAACCACCACGAGGCATCAGTGATAGTTTTTATTTCGCCTCTAGAGGCCGCTCTCATAATGTATAATGACAGTACACCCTTCCCAGCCGCTCCAGCACTGGACACAACGCAGGCAAATTATCAATGTTGTTTTTGTGGATAACCGATAGTTCCAGAAATCGTTATCTGTGCCGATTAATCAGCAAAACGATATATCGTTCGACCTCTAAGCTGAACAATTGTATGGGGTCTTTGTTGCCATCTAATGTGCTTAATGCACCAGACATTCTCAAATGGAGATGGTCAGGACTGCATGCAGACCAATCTAGCCTCCCCACTCTCTACACAGCCATGCACTTGAAATCCAGGTAGTATGTGGTTTGAAGTGTCCTGCTGGAAAATGCATGGATGTCCCTGGAAAAGACAGTGCTGGATAGCAGTATATGTAATTGTATGTATATGTAAATTTGCACATATCTGTCTGCATTCATCGTGTTCTCACAGATGTGTGGTACCCATGCCATGGGCACTGACACACCCCTGGGCCATACAGACACTGACTTTTGAACCTGTTGCTAATAACAGCTTGGATGGTCCTTTTCCTATTTGTCCCAGATAACCCGATGGGTGTGTTTTTCAAAAACCTTTTGAAATGTGGACTCTTCTGAACAAAAAAACAGTTACACTGTTCTACTTTCCATCTTAGAATAGACAGAGACCAGAGAAGTCGGCAACGCTTCTATACATTGGTGATGTAGGGCTTCTACTTTGCATAGTAAAGTCTTAACTTGCAGCTGTGGATGCAGTGATGAGTGGTATTGACTAACATAGGTTTACTAATTTTATCCCAAGCCCATGCTCATGATATCCATTACAGATGAATGATGTTTTGAACAGTGACAGTGACATCTTAGGAATCAGAGATCACGCACATTCAGTTTTCGTCTTGCTCTTTACGCAGCTAGGTTTGATCAGATTCGTTGAATCTTTTAACTATATTGTCTACTGTAGAGGGTGAAATGCCCAAAATCCTTCCAAATTTGTCTTTGGGAAACATTGTTCTCAAAGTGCTGGATTATTTGCTGAATCATCTCTTGGCAAATTGACAAGTCTTGAACTATCCTTGCTCTTGAAGGACTAGGCTGTTTTTGGAGGCTCCTTATACAGTATACAGTACTATGACACAATTGTCTCAACTGTTTAACATTTCCTGTTTTCAAATTGCTTTATTTCAACTCATCAAATTGTTATTAGTCTTAAATTGCCTCTGTCTCAACTTTTGATTTGTGTTGCAATCATCTGATTTGAAATTGAAAAAAAATGAAATTCACAAGGTAAAAAATCTGTTTGAAGTATAGTGTAGTGTAGTTGTGGTGCTTTCAAGTATCAAAGGGGGAATATAAATTACAAATCACTCCTTTTTGTTTTTATAAGCATTTTTCATACTGTCCCAAATTTTTCAGAATTGGGGTTGCACAGTGCATCCGGAAAGTATTCACAGTGCTTCACTTTTTCCACATTTTGTTATGTTACAGCCTTATTCCAAAATTGATTAAATTCATTATTTTCTTAAAAATTTTACAAACAATACCCCATAATGACAAAGTGAAGAAGTTTGTTTGAAATCTTTGCAAATGTATTTCAAATAAAAAATGAAAAAAATTACATGCACATAAGTATTCACATCTGACACTCAAAATTTAGCTCCGGTGTATTCCATTTCCACTGATCATCCTTTAGATGTTTCTACAACTTGATTGAGTCCACCTGTGGTAAATTCAGTTGATTAGACATGATTTGGAAAGGCACACACCTGTCTATATAAGGTCCCACAGTTAACAGTGCATGTCAGAGCACAAACCAAGCCATGAAGTCCAAGGAATTGTCTGTAGACCTCCGAGACAGGATTGTATCAAGGCACAGATCTGGGGAAGGGTACAGATTTCTGCAGCATTGAAGGTCCCAATGAGCACAGTGACCTCCATCATCCATAAATGGAAGAAGTTTGGAACCACCAGGACTCTTCCCAGCACTCTACCAATGTATGGTAGAGTGCTGGGAAGAGTCCTGGTGGTTCCAAACATCTTTTAAAAAGTTTGGAAACTGTCTTTTACTGAGGGAGTGGCTTCCGTCTGGCCACTCTACCAATGTATGGTAGAGTGGCCAGACGGAAGCCACTCCCTCAGTAATAGACACGACAGCCCACCTGGAGTTTGCCAAAAGGCACCTGAAGGACTCTCAGAACAAGAAAAACAAAATTCTCTGGTCTGATGAAACAAACATTGAACTCTTTGGCCTGAATGGCAAGTGTCATGTCTGGAGGTAACCAGGCACTGCTCATCACCAGGCCAATACCATCGCTACAGTGAAGCATGGTGATGGGGATGTTTTTCAGCAGCAGAAAGGCATCAGGATTTAGGAAAAGATGAATGCAGTAATGTACAGACACAACCTTGATGATCCAGAGCGCTCTGGGCCTCAGACTGGGGCGAAGGTCCAACAGGACAACGACGCTAAGCACACAACCAAGATAACAAAGAAGTGGCTACGGGACAACTCTGTGAATGTCCTTGAGTGTTCCAGCCAGAGCCCAGACTTGAACCTGATTGAACATCTCTGGAGAGATCAGAAAATGGCTGTGCACCGACGCTCCCCATCCAACCTGATGGAGCTTGAGAGGTCCTGCAAAAAAGAATGGGAGAAACTGCCCAAAAATAGGTGTGCCTTGTAGCTTGTAGCATCATACACAAAAAGACTTGAGGCTGTAATTGATGCAAAAGGTGTTTCAACAAAGTATTGAGCAAAGGCTGTGAATACTTACGTACATGTGATTACCCATAGGAACAATTAAACTTAATGTGACCATTTTGGTTATTGATGCATTGTCATCATTTCATATAATTATTATACTTATTTTATTTCTATTTTATAGATACATTAGGCTATATTATGGTATTTTAATATTGAATAAAGAATTATTATATTTATAAATTCCTTCCCTGCCTTTTCATTTAGTTGGACGATTGTATTATTAGTTCTTTTTTTTTACTTGTTGCTGCTTGAAATTTAATGAGGGGAACGAGCTGTCTCGAGTTTCTGGACACTACATGTGCTACTAATGTTAATGCCATTTAATCGGGAGATATTTAATAAAGATGTTTGAATTACACCACATATTGTAACTCATGTTATTACTTAGATGCCTATGCCTGGTGGAGATTGAGACTGAATGACAATAAGGACCGTTTCACTGCTCGTGCTGTTTTCCCTTTGTCTTGTTGCGTGTGAAACGCCACATTAACAGTACAGTACACGAAAATGTCATATTCACCATACCTCTCCCTCTGTATCGTTTTACCGAAATTCGGCCAAATTACAGATCGAGTCATTGGACATGAATATCAGCCAATACTGATCGGTGGCCAATCGATCGGAGCATCCCTATATAATATCACATTTATTGACTGAATACATGGATTTGTTTTTTTTTAAATGCTAAAATGTGACATGATGTAAAACAAATAAAATATAATTGGTACATTAATATTTTCATTATGTACCTAGTTAGTAGGTCCCCTGTGTAATTAACAGCATTAGCTGGGAGAGAATTTCTTTCCTATATCAGCAAAAGGGACATTATAACTGAAATGTGCCCATCTAAATCGATATGGAATCAAAATTGGAATTGAATTGAGAGCTTGTGAATTATAGTCAAATCAGGAAATCTGTATCTGTAATCCTGGGGCTGGGCATTATGACTACAAAAATTATAACTCAATATTTTTCAGCCTGTTGATGATATTCAATATATATCTGTAATTTATGTATTTGCTTTGAAATGGCTTTAAAGTGTTTTATTTATTAGTGGAACCATAATTTTATCCAAACACCCATTGATTTAGTGCAAGAAGTAAGAATCTAGTTACATATAAGTAAGGCATAGTTTACCAGTTTTTTTACTAAATGAAAACAAGGAAAAATAAAATGTAATCCTTTTTAGTTATATGCACTCAAACTCGATGATACAAAGTGGTCTAATAAAAAAAAAACATTATTTTATTATATATTATATATTTCTGAAAAATTTCTATGACTGGACAGGGTGTGCAAAACCTAAAACTTTACTCCTAGTCGAATATTATGTAATACTGAATAATTTTTGTGGGACCCAGTCAAGTTGATCGTTACACAATGATTAGGATATAAATACGATTTTTTTTTTTTTATTATTTGTTTTATACAATAAAATATATTTCTGTTGTATTTATTGAACACTGAATGTGACATTTTACAGTGTTTCTCACTACAAATTTGGTGAAATGCTTTTCTGTGATCCTGTGTTGTGTTTTCAGATTTGTGTTATAACTTGTAGCAGTTACAAATGTTTGGAATCACCTGAATATATGAACCTACGGTTCTTGTTCTTGTTCTTGTTCTGCTCCGAGAATGCTAAAACTCTGTCATGAGCCCTGCACATGCACACAGAACAGCGTGTCATCTGTTTACTCTGCAGCACATGAAGACCATGTACTTAATTAAATCGCAGCTTTTTGCGGTTTAATCATCACATATAGCCATATTGCAATTCTGATGTTATTTTGATTATCTGTGCTGCTCTAATGGATGATGAAATTAGTCTTATAACATGCTCTTTTGGAAACATATTGACCAAATAAAAGTGCATCAAATGCAGTGCAATATTTACGATATTGCTTAATTTTATATTGCCTGCCAAATCATCATGATTATATCATGAAATTTAGATATATTGCCCAGCCCTACTACCAAACAATTCAGACTTTAAAAGTAATGGGAAAATAAAGTACCCAGCATTTTGAAGTCATTCTATGTTAAATAGTTAATTTATATGCACAAAGAACAAATCAGATTGTTTACTTTAGAGATCCACAGATAGGCTTTTCCAATCTAAATCTTTTGAGCCGAGTTTCTTGAGATCCAGCCAAAATGTAATCAAGTTTTGGAGTCTTTGTTCTTAAAATGGTGTCTCATCCCATTACCCTTCCAGAGAAATCTGGCTGAAGGAGCTCATATTGCACCCAAGTGCTCCACAGATTAACTTTTGTTCTATGCCTGCGGTCCACTGCTGTATCAGGAAAGACTCTGAATACTTGTGCTACATGGAAAGACTGCTTGACTAACTGTCCACAAGGCAGCTGCTTGACAGTGATTTGATGCTGTCTCAGGGCAAGATGCTGGATTGGGTGAGGAGAAGGAATAGGAAGAGGAGAAGATGATTGAAAGAGAGTTGGTACGGGAGACACATCTCAATGTGCCTTAGTATTCTTATGCTAATCCTTTCCTAGGATGAGGCGCAAATCAGCCAAGCAAACAATGGCAGTGGAGCCAGATAGTCTGCCCTTCAGTCTCGCAGGCCTTGAAAGGCATGTCGGGCATAGCGCCGACACTGAGGAAAGGCAGCCTCAGTACTGGGAGCCCTGCTGTAAGGAAGGGCCCCAGGAGGGACCAGAGATCCGGGCCAAAGCAGGCAGAGAGAGTGAGGGTGGGGGGGTTGTCATTACAAGCTGTAGAGAACTGATAGTATATGCAACATGAGCTATATTTCACAGATAGATGTCTGCCGTTGAATGTATTACTCAGTCTCACCTCAAATTATGTAGTACTATTACTTTTGAAGTATTAAGTACAAAAAAAATCGTATTGTTTTTGTCTTGTTTTTCCATCAAAAAATCCTTAAAACAAGATACATTTACATCAAGATACATTCAAGCAACACTTGAGATATTTAAGTACTTGTTTAAGGAGATTGATTCTTAAATATAAGTGTATTTTGTATATAAGTGTATTTTTTCACTTGGTTATACTTCTGCGAGTAAAGACAAAATATACTTGTATTCAATATCTATTCTTTAAAAGCAAGTCTAAATATTCAATATGCTGCTTCTCAGGTGAATGCATAATTTTTTTTAAAGGATATATAAGTTACATTTTCCAAAATTTGAGGTCATAAAAAGTCTTAAATATCTTAAATGATACAACAAAATTCTTAATTATCATTTAAAGGTGTCTTAAATTTGGGGGGTGGAAAGACCAGAAGCATTATATTTGACCTAATGTGATTATCAAACTTCAAAAGAATACGATCTAATTAAATGTATGCACTGTGTCCTTCAAGGTGAAAATGTGATTGTTGTATTTCCAGCTGTTGCAGAGCAGTTCACAATCAATAAGCCATATTGGAAATGTAAATCAAGCGATCAGCTGTTGATGATGTACTGTTGATGAAACAGGACAATGGTTACATTTAAATGTTTATATTGTAATATGTTTTAGATTATTGTAGTTCACATTTTATTTCCCTTATCTGTTTGAGTGAGCAGCTGAATGCAGTGAAGCACAAACATTTCAAAATAAGAGTCAACGGTGTATTTTAGCCTTTAAAATTAAAAGGCCCACACAATGAAACAAATATTTTTTTAATTATTTATTATTATAATTTTTTTTCTTGGTTATTGGTGGATGTGTTGCACCATAAACTGCATCTGGAATTTTATTCAATTTGGGTTCTTGTAGCCTCTGTCTGGTCCTCCCCATCACAGGAAGGGAAGACTAAGAACATTTAATATATTGGCAGATTCATTTCTTTTCAACACATTTACATATCAGCGAAATCCAATATTGGTTGACCTAATTTGTATTTATTTATATAATGGTACATAAACCAATTTTAATGTGATATATACACCAATCAGCCACAACATTAAAACCACCTGCCTAATATTGTGTAGGTCCCCCTCGTGCCGCCAAAACCGCGCCAAACCGCATCTCAGAATAGCATTCTAAGATGCTATTCTTCTCACCACAATTGTACAGAGTGGTTATCTGAGTTACCATAGACTTTGTCAGTTCGAACCAGTTTGGCCATTCTCAATTGACCTCTCTCATCAACAAGACATTTCCATCCACAGAACTGCCACTCACAGGATGTTTTTTTGTTTTTTTGGCACCATTCTGAGTAAATTCTAGAGACTGTTGTGTGTGAAAATCACAGGAGATCAGCAGTTACAGAAATCGTCAATCCATCCCATCTGGCACCAGTCTGACGAGGTCAGACAGTTAAACCTTTTGCTTGGCATCGACAAACTGTGTCCAACATGCAAATTTTTTTAAAAGGTAAACTAATGTTATCCAAACTGATGAAAGCATCAGTCATAGAGATGGTTGTATAGCATGCTAAAAATCCCTATTCATAGTATTTTGCCTTTACAAATATTTTATGCTGCCAGTATAAATATTCTGTTCCTTCGTGTTATTATTGTTCTAACAAAGCCCGTGCAAATCTACATGCCCACAAACGTTTCCTCACACTCGTAGTAATAGCAGGATAGTTAATGCGTAGCAAACAGGTTTTCAAATATTTGAAATGTTCACAGATAGAGTCGCTAAAGTTAATAAATGAATACAATACAATAGGCATATTGTTTTACTCAAATACTAAAACATGTTTATTTTGCACAGTATAGTTACAACAGATGTGGCATATTTGTTGCATATTTTTTTTCATGAAACACAAACATTACATGAAAAAACTGTTATAGGTGATTACTTAAAGCAGATTCTCTTGATTAAAAAAAGCCAGAAAATACAGATGCACTGCATAAATCCTGAGGGAATCTCCAAGGAACATGTCTGACATGCTGCTGAACTTCTGAATGGAGGCCGGGTGGCTGCTCCCGGGTCCTAGTGCCTGCCATCTGCAACCTCTGTTAGTGCGACTTATATACAGATGTGACTTATCAGTGTTTTTTTTTCTCTCAAAAACGTGATTTTGACCAGGTGCGACTTATGTTCAGGTGTGACTTTCTTTCCGGAAAATACTTTATTACATCGTGCTGAATCTTTATTGATGTAAAAGTCAACCTCTGCTTTTTTTCCCTTTTCCCTTAAATCAAATTAGTTTAATGTGGCATATTATAGGTTATCAGTTATCTCTCTCATTAAAAAACTTCTACGGATCAGGCAATGGTGCAAACACTTTCACAAAATATTTGCTAAACATAATTTGCCTGAGGCAGTTGCCGCATGCGGAAATTCAGCTTGAATACAACATGTCTGGATATACTCCGATCAGCCACAACGTTAAAACCACCTGCCTAATATCGTGTTGGTCCCACTTGTGCTGCCAAAACAGCTCTGACCTATAGAGGCATGGACTCCACAAGACATCTGAAGGTGTCCTGGGGTATCAGGCAGCAAGCTGTATGCAGTTCTGTAAGTTTTGAGGTGGGGCCACCATGGATCGGACTTGTTGGTCAAGCACATCCCATAGATGTTTAATCGGATTGAGATCTGGGGAATTTGGAGGCCAAATCAACACTTTGAACTCTTTGTCATGTTCCTCAAACCATTCCTGAACAATTTTTGCAGTATAGCAGGGCTCATTATCTTGCTGAGAGAGGCCACTGCCATCAGGGAAATACCATTGCCATGAAGGGGTATGCGTGGTATGCAACGATCTTTACGTAGGTGGGAACTGTCAAAGTAACATCCACATGAATGCCAGGACTTGAGGTT
Source organism: Moxostoma hubbsi (assembly GCA_032164185.1). NCBI lineage: Eukaryota > Metazoa > Chordata > Actinopteri > Cypriniformes > Catostomidae > Moxostoma > Moxostoma hubbsi. The sequence continues at coordinate 21,559,170 of JAVLUX010000021.1, read as the reverse complement.
TCCCAGCAGAACAGTGCTCAGAGCATCACACTGCCTCTGCCAGACTGCATCTTCCCATAGTGCATCCTGCTGCCATCAATTTCCCAGGTAAATGACGCACACACACCCAGCCATCCACATGATTTAAAAAAAAAAAAATGTGATTCATCAGACCAGGCCACCTTCTTCCAATGCTCCATGGTCCAGTTTTGATGTTCACGTGCCCACTGTTGGCGCTTTCAGCACTGGACAGGGGTCAGCGCGGGCATTTTGACTGATCTGCGGCTACACAGCCCCATACGCAGCAAGCTGCGGTGCACTGTGTTTTCTGACACCTTTTCTGGCCAGCATTAAGTTATTCAGCAATTTGTGCTACAGTAGCTCTTCTGTGGGTTCAGACCATAAGGGCAAGCCTTCACTCCCTGTGCGCATTAGTTAGCTTTGGCCCTGTCCCTGTGCTGACCCTGTCGCCGGTACACTGGCTGTCCTTCTTTGGACCACTTTTGGTAGGTACTAACCACTGCATACCGGGAACACCCCACAAGACCTGCCATTTTGGAGATGCTCTGATCCAGTCATCTAGCCATCACAATTTGTCAGGGTCGCTCAGATCCTTACGCATGCCCATTTTTCCTGCTTCCAACACATGAAAATTGAGAAATTACTGTTCATTTGCTGCCTAATATATCCCACCCCTTAACAGGTGCCATTGTATCGATATAATTAATGTTATTCACTTCACCTGTCAGTTCTTTTAATGTTGTGGCTGATCAGTGTATGCCAGGTTATAACGCTCTTCTCTATAATTTAAGTATCTGATGAATTACTGCTGCCATCAGGTTTGTAATAATTGTGATAGATTCATAAATTTCCCTTCAGGTTCTCTTGTATGTGCAGTTCTATCATTCACCATTTTTAGACTCTTAATAAAAGGTCATGGAAATTGATCATATGAATTCACTTAATACACAAATAGGCTACATTATTGTAAAACCAAGATGAATCTATTTTAAAGTTGTAAACATTCAAGTGAACTTCTATTGTAACATTAAGCATAGCAAGTTGAGTAATTGTTGTTCTGGATATTTATTAGGCTTATCTTAAAAGATGCATTGATACATGGTATGGTCTGCTTATCACATGGGCGGTTTCTTTTCTTGTATTGTAGTGCCGTGGACCCCGTGAAAAGGACTCCCTGAGTTTGTAGTACCATCATCCTCCTACCTCACCCTCTCCATTTCCCTAATTCTGGTAATCTCTGCAGCCCCTTGAGCCATAATTTTTATTGCTCCACCTGTGCGTTAGTGGTCACTGGAATTTTAGGAGCAGAAACAGCCTGATCTCATCTTCACCCCCAAAGGTTGACTGACGATGGCAAGGCTTTTGTCTTTCCCTGCGGTTTTGGCTGGAGTCTACATTCTTCTAAGGCTGTGTGTTGGAGGTAAGGGTGTTTTCTGGAGCTTTTATTTTCTTGATCCAGTAGATTATATTCATACTGTTTAAATAAACCGAGCAGAGTAACTGTAGGGTGTGAAGTCACCACAGACTAGTGCTGCTTGTTTATGGCAAAAATCATCATTACAATTATTTTGGTCAATATTGAGATCACGATTATTTAACATGATTACTCATTGACTTTGGAAACATCATGCATTTATTGAACTTTAAAAAAAATAAATAATAATTTTTCCTTGAAATTTAAATGTAAACCTCACTAGGTAGGGGAGGAGGCTATTGTCATATGATAATTATTTTATGCTTTGTATGGTTGTCAAATAAAGGAGCCTCCATCAACATCATTTACAGCAGGTGTGCTCATAGTTCTATGGAAAGAGATATACTTTTTCATCATGTTATTGCAGCAAGATCTACCAGGTACAGTAAATCATTACCAAATATTTCAGTAGTCTTTAGTGAAATTGTTCTCAATACCAGTTTCAATACCACAACAAATAATTCTAACTAATATGTTTATTATGGAAGAATGATTTCAAGTTCTTGATTATTCAAGACTAGTAAACAGTAATAAAATAACAATAAAAAACAGCAATTAATAGAAATAGGTAAAAAATTATAGAACAAAAAATACAAATTAAGACAATTCTGTGCTTTTTTTTTAACAGCTTTCAAAGTTTTTACCAGCAGTTTCAAAGATTCAAGGAAACATTCAGAATGAAATGCAACATAAACTACTATTGGTCTTCCCTGTATGATTATAATACATTATTATATAATAATTATTATTATTTTTAAGTACTCAGTCAAGAGCAGTTTCTTTTATTTTGTTGTTATGGTTGTTTTACTATTATAATGACGGCAACCGCTCTAATAGCTTACATTTACACTTACAAGTCTGACATTTTTATACAAATCCGCATTTTTCTCCACTGTTTACGTTCACTTTAGACATCACTCCCAGTGTTTACATGAATACCTCACCATGAATTTGGTGGAATTGGAAATCTATTTGAACGGTTAGACATTACATTTGCGGAACACGTTCATGTTCAACACACACATATGTCACCTGTCAATCAAACAGGGCGCAGCTGTTACTAGATTGCTTGCAAATTATAAAATCACTTGCTCTGGATTACTTTCAACAGCATAAAAAAATATGAACTTTCTAATAAGTGACACAGGCCTAGGCGATCGCAAATATAGCTGGTTATTTTTTCGTTATTGACGTTTTAATCCGTCTGCTTTTCTGGTCGGCCAAGTACATTTCTCTTTCACTTGCCTTTCACCTTCAAAAATCCACTTGTCGCGAACAAGCGTTGATGCCGAGCCCTTATTAAATATTATTTTCAACATACTCTGATAATAATTTTTCTTCTCCAGTATAGCTCCTAAAGTAAATGTATGTTGTTTTACATTTGATCTTGTTTTCATAAGTGTTGGAAACCAAAATAAATACATTTTGATTAATCGCCCAGCCCTACCTCAGGCAGGCAAATAACAAAGGCTTTAGTTGTTCTAGCCAGCACATGGCTCCATAATTCAGTTGAATGTAACAAGGTTATGACTAAAGCTAAGGTATGCTTTTTGTTTTGAGCCCTGCATTCATGTAATTTTTATACCCTAAATATGGCTTTCTTTGATGTGATGGAATACATGGGGCAAGAATCAGATGGCTCTTCTGAACATTTCCATGCTTAACAATGTGATGTTTACTGATGTCAAAGCAAACTTGTACCTTTACTTTCAAAAAAGAACGGTTGCTTGTGACAGAAAAACCTTCTTTGTGAGCATATAGCTGACCTACAGTTACGAATTTTAGTGGACATGTTTATGTTGGCATACTTTAATTCCGAGCTTTTGTCTATGTTGACGCCACTTTGTGCTGATGGTTTCACTAGATACTGTAGCTCTGTGTGTTTACTCATGCCAGGGAGTTCAAAAAACATCTTTCCCATAGTCACTCAGTCTTGAACCATGAGCTTCTCTGGGACCCCCTACTACAGGAAGCTGTTGAAGTGATTGTTGCCGCTCTCTCTTCCTTTTTAGCACATTAACCATTTCCTGTTTGGCATTGCCACAATTGTCAGTGATTATGAGATATTCCAAACGCCGTGTTTTCAGAAATACTAGGACTCTTTTGTGCTGTTGGTTTTCAGATTTAAGTCCCTAATAAAGTGGATTGCTTGCTGTCCCACACTGAAAGTGTTTGTGCATTTTTTTTTTTTATAATTTTTTTATTGATCTACCTTATTTGTACTAACAGTTGAATTTATCAATGAAAAAGAAAACTTGTGCTTTTTTATTTGCCTGTTTTTCTTTTTTAGTGTTTTTTTTTTCTTTGAGAACAAAAAAGGTTAAGCAAATAATGAGGATGGTAAACCTTTTTTGAGAAAACTTGGCCTATCCCTTACAAGATTCAACACGTTGGGTTAACACTAACTGTATTAAAGGCTTTTTCAGTACTGTATTTTACTTGATTCTGATACTGATGCTGAAAATACTGTATGTTGATAACTAATTTTGGAAGACAAGCCAATAACCGATTAATCGGCTGATTAATCCTTTCTTTCTTTTCTTTTTTTGCATCTTGCATCTGGACTTCAAAGGATTCAGATCTCTTGTTTGTTCAGTTTAGTTGACATAAGTCCACTTTTCATTATCACAGTTATTTTTTGGGACCCATTCAACTTAAATATTGTTATGAATTGTAAACAAATACTGATGATGATGACAATAATAATAAATAGTTATTAATATTAATATTATTATTGACTTTTAATTTTAAAGTCAACAGTAATATATTTCAATCGTGCACTTTTGAAACCCTCACGCTTTTATTTTGACATTCTGAACTCTCCAGGAAGTCCCGTATGTGTCTGTTTGTAGGCAAGTTCACAGTAGTTTAATTCACTTCTTATTCAATTCTGGTCAAATGCACCTCTGGTGCCATTCTAATTGCATATTATAAGTGAACCGAACTATTGAGCATCTACATCTGAGATGTTGTCCGTGAGTAGTGCTCAAATATTGTGCGACACTTGAAGGCTAAAAATAGCCACGAGTGTGTGTGTAAACAGAGCAGCGCCATTCACTAATGCGCTGGAGCTGCACATACTATATATTTACTTATTAAACACAGCCTTTTGTGATTTACAGAGCTATCACTTGTCTTCAAGTGGCTGATCACTTCACTTCTGGTGATGGGGTCTTTAATGTGCAACTAGGGCAAACTAGTGAATTGCAATGTCTTCTCTATAAGAGAAGATTCTTCTCTATTAGAATCAGTGATATTTTTGTTTGTATTTTGCGCTGTTATGCTCATTTCAATTCTCAAACTCTTCACACATACACACCGATTACTTGATGATTATCTAATCAAAATGACAAATACAAATTACTGTGAGAATAAAAAATGTATTAAAATCAGATGTGTTTCTGATTTGTTTATACGTTTCTCTTGACTGCATGAAGATATTTTTCTCATCTCTCACTACCTTTCAATATACAACTTAGCTGGCTAAAGCATAAACGTGACTGGATATAAACTAATGCAAATAGATGGTAATACATTTTATTTAAACATTTGGGTAGGACTTGCATGTTTTTTAGTTGTTTTTTTTTACTCTTACACTCTGAATTGCACCAATGCAATATCTTGAGGATAGTTTTAATGTTGGCGTCCTCTCAGCCTTGTCTGCAAACATACTGCTGTTCTCTATTAATGCAGCATCTAGTCAAGAAATTAATTTATAATGATAAGACAATGTGTAATGTATACATACATTTTAGTTGTTGGTGTTTTAAATCTGCATCGTTCAGCTCCATGCAGTGTTCTGCTGCATTCAACATGCAGTCTAAAGTGTCAAAACAACCACCACGAGGCATCAGTGATAGTTTTTTTGTTGTTGTTTTTATTTCACCTCTAGAGCCCGCTCTCATACTGTATAACAACAGTGTGCCCTTCCCAGCCGCTCCAGCACCAGACACAACGCGTGCAAATTATCGGTGTGGATTTTTGCCGATAACCGATAGTTCCAGAAATCGTTATCAGTGCTGATTAATCGTCAAAACCAATATATCGGTCAACCTCTAATTTAATCACTTTCGTCTTTGTTTCTTTATTACAAAGCTGTATATTACTGAACCTGCAGATTCACACTAAACTCACAGCACCTCCTGAGATGATTAGAGATCATTTGCTGCATTCTCATAGATTAATTTTTTCTTGCAAACAGTTTTCAGAAGAATGAAACAGAGTGATAAAGGAGTGATAACTCTTTACATGCACGTGTTCCATGAGACAGGGTCCCGCTGCACACCTCTGAACAAACAGTGAATCCGACACAAGCAATGACTTCTTTTGTTTTGTCTGTTTTTATATAATAAAGTTTCAAGCACGTGTCTTGTGTGTAACATCATTTGTCACTCCGAGACATCTTATAGGTCACCCGAGCAAAATTACCTGCGCATGAAATACCTGCATTTGGTTCTTCGAAATCTAATCACACATGCTTCTTCAAAAGTGTGTCTTTGTGGCTAATGTCTTGTCTTATATCACTCAGACATCTTACAAGTTGCTCTCCAAAGTGGCTTGTACATCAGCAAAATTTCCCACCACTGTCCATGAAATATCAGCATTTGGCGGGTGTTAATTAGAATTTTTTCTACCAGGAGTTGGCTGTACAAGAAATTCGGGAGAAAGGAAATCAAAATGGTGTCACTGACTTTGCAATCGCACCCACTCTTTCTGCTAGAAAAATATTTCTAGGAAGTTTTCAATGATCTTGTGTTTGTGAATGGTGAGACACCTGGGAGCCACTTAATTTTTAACAAAGAGCCACCTTTGGCTCACGAGCCATAGGTTCCCGACCCCTGGTTTAGAGAAAGAGGAAGTCTTGTTTCATGTCCATTAGTCAGATTTTAGAACTGTTCAGTTTTCCTTTAGAGTTCATATTATATCAAACATCAGTCTAATGTCCTTGTCGATGTCTTTTTGTACAGATGCAGCAGAAAAGTAGGAGATGGTTGAAACCAGAGACATGGCATGAAAGAGAGGGTGTTTGACTTCTCATTGCACTGTTGTTTTTCCCAGTGTTACAGTTGTGTAACAGCTAGTTAAATAGCTCTATAGTACATCTTTTTTACCTTGCTCATCAGATGCAGCCATGAGATGTAATTTCAGGCAGGTGTCTGCACCGCTGAAATTAAATCTTAAAGAACGAAAGAGGTGACATTGGCAACTGAAAGCCTCCACACTGCAAAGTGCTTGTTTTTTGCTATTATAGATGTCTACCTGATTTAATAGTGAATGGGGTAAGCACTCCTCCTAGGGGAGAAGAAAGTGTGTGTCCTTTCCCACACTTTCTCTGAGGTACATGAATGAATGTAAAAGCATGACATTTTACAATAACAATGGCACATCCATCCATCCATCGTCAACCGCTTATCCTGCGTACAGGGTCGCGGGGGGCTGGAGCCTATCCCAGCTAACATTGGGCGAAAGGCGGGGTACACCCTGGACAGGTCGCCAGTCCATCGCAGGGCCACACACTCACACTCACATTCACACCTAGGGCAATTTAGAGACACCAATTAACCTAACCTGCATGTCTTTGGATGGTGGGAGGAAGCCAGAGAACCCGGAGAGAACCCACGCAGACACGGGGAGAACATGCAAACTCCACACAGAATGGCCGGGGCAACCGGGGTTTGAACCCACGACCTTCTTGCTGTGAGGCGACAGTGCTAACCGCTGCACCACCGTGCCGCCCCAACAATGGCACAATCATTTTTATTTTTTCCAATATCATGACTTTATTCTGTTTTGACAGATGTTAGCCATCATTGCTTCCAAGGGAGGGAAGTTATTACCGACTGCCATTTAAAGTGACATGTATGGTGACATTACAAGTGCTTAAAGGGTTACTTCACCCATAAACATTCTGTCATCATTTGCTATGAATAATGTCATATAAAAACCTGAATGACGTTCTTTTGTGGAACACATGAGAGTTCTAATTCTAATTGCAACTTGCAGCGCAAAATGCAAGTGGGTGTGGGTAGGAATTTGTGCTTGTGGGTGTATCGTATGTAAATAAAGTGGCGCAAAATGCAATTTTTTTATTTTACTGATTAGGTTAGGATTAGGACTGATAAGGATTTGGACCTGATAGGTTGTTGTGCTAAGACATTTGAAAACCACTTATTTCAGCACAAAGTTAAACTCAGTTTCTGCATTTGAAGTTTGGAGATTCCAGCAGATTCCACCAGCAGGTTGTAATAAAGTTAATTTCCAAACTCTGAAAATATAGTGGAATATTAAATTATGTCCCTGACTTTGAGAGTTGTAGCCATCTTTTGTAAAACAAAAACGTATGAGATTTATGTTATCTATAGGTAATAGATTTTATTTTTCAATTATTATGTTTAAATTTACAATTGTGTATATATGATCTAATTTGTAGGCCTTAAGGTATTTTTCCACCTGTTGTTGTAGAGTGATTTTTAAGTCACTACAAAATGGGCAGATGGAAGAAGTTGGAGAGAGTACAATGTTTTGAATTTGTATGTTTTTGACCACTTTATTCCAATTAGTTATTTTGATTATATTTTTGTTTCATTTGATGTGTAATTTCATTTTAGAGATATGTTTGGTTAAATGTTTTCGTGTTTCAATAAAGCATTTGATTTTTCAAAATCGACCGGTAGAAGTAAAGTGCATGCCGATACAATAACTGTTAATACTTGCTTTGTGTGTCAGTAGATTAAACTGATGAATAATACTTACATTCTCTGTAATTTAATGTAGCCTACATCCAAATTCAGACACATTTTCCTTCTGTATAAAAGGAGTGTGTCACTGTCATGGAAATATGCCTGACAATCATCAAGTAATGCCATTTTAAATTCTAATTCATTGCATACAGTCCATTTGCCAATTTCCTATGAATGTGCTGTCTTGGTTTATATTGCTGGTTCTTGAGGGATTGGACTTTATATAAAAAGATGCAGATGGTGGAATAATACCTGGAGAAAACCTCAGAATTAAATTGCACTTAATTCAGCCCATTTGCGCAATGCGTGTACGATTTCACCAAACCTACTTACACCTAGACTTAGCGCATGAAAATTTGCACGAAAATACCAAAATTTCATGGCCATTCCCATTGACTTATGACCTGTGGCATACCACTGTGCTTAATGCTTTTCAATAAAACAATAAATTGCTGTAAAGGAAAATATTTCCTTTCTCAATTTCTGTCTTTTCTATTTCTATTAAGCAGAAGCTCATTGCATTTTGCAGTGTGTTTCTTTAAGAGAACAACTGTGTGTATGTGTGTGCGTTAGAGAGGTTCATTATGGGGGGATGCTCTGCCAGACCTCAGACTCCACTGTAACTGGCGGCAGAGTTAGTAAGCACACATGTGATTATTGAGGCTCTAATGGGCTTCTGTGACACATCATTCATCACCCACAGTCAATCACAGGCAAAGTAATCCTTTAGATGGTCGGTACAACTGCTTTGAATCTGTTTTGAAGAGCATCAGAGTTTCAAGATGCCAACATGGTCAAATGCAGTTTGTACTTTCTGTGACTCCCGTGGACAGAACAATTTTTCTGCAGTTGCAGTGAAATTAAGGTCAAATAAATCCAAAGATAATTTTCCTCCAATCTCACAGCCATCCCTGAAGCACTGGCCCTGTATGGAGAGAATAAAACAAGCCTGGGTTCCTATTTGAGGTTTTGCCATTTGGTCCTGGTCCTTATGCAAAATTTCCTCGCTGGCACTGTGCAGCAGAGTCTGTCGTCATCAACAGACTCTGGCTAAGGGGGCTGTCTCCCTTTGCCAGGGCTCAAGGCCACACAACCTCTTACATTTGCTTTGTAAGTAGCTCAATTACTGAAATTACCTAATTGAAATCCCCTGCGAGCAGTTGAATGAGATTAAGTCTAGACAGTATAATTCTTTTAAAGAGTTGTCTTTTATATTTTAGCAAGAGTAATATGAGACTGTGTTTGATCCACTTTGTAAGTAAGCTATGGAGTCTGTCCTCACCCTGAATGAGAGCACTTGAGAAGCTAAGTGCGTCATTTTTTTGCGGTCTAGAATTGTTCTAATAGATGGAGCGTATCAACGGCAGGTTCTTGCAGCTTTATCTGGCCTTTAACTGACTCCCCTCCGTAAGCTTCTATTTTCTTGGGGTGTTTCCCGAGTACCCTTGTTTGTGTGCTGATCAACAGTTTTACTAATGTATACTGTCATGCATTCAGCCTCTGGCTCTTGACTTCCACAATAAAAATGTATCCGTTAAGAGACCACCACAGTGTCTTTCTCTTCCATCCATTTAAATGCTGCAAGATTAAGCCTTCCTGGACAGAAATTACATGAGATAAACTAGGAAAGTTGTTTTCTTAAACTAAAAATGATTGTCATTTGCCTTTTAGTTTAGGTTACTTATACGGCTAAACAGTTCAATCCCTCCATACTTAACTACTTGCTAAACAAAACCATGCTATTTTGTAACAAATTTGAATATTTCAATGTTTATTGATTAAAACTCTCTGAATGTGTACATTTAACTTGGCCTATTGTTATTATATGAACCTGTCAGTAATTTTACAGGTATAAGTCTTGCAAACCTTATTTCGTAACATTGTTCATATATGGTTAAGTACACATACCACAGTAGTGGTTATATGATCGAGACATGAAAGTTATGACTACCAGTTCAGTATGTGAGAAGTCGGCAACTGCTATGATCGATTCTGTGAATAATTTGTTAGCATGATTCAAAAGCGATTTGTATATTTTTTGATGGGTGAATGGCGAGCTCTGCTTTTAATAGTTTTTAATACTTTTTATGCCATAAACTGGAGAGATTCGATACACCTTGTTCCATAACTTTTCTACGAAGAAAGTATGTCAAAGAATTAAAAATCCTCTGAAGACATTAAAAGACACTTAAGTTCTCAAGCTGACACCACTGACAGGGTCGCAGACCAGGGACTGAGTTTGGACGGTGCAGCGGGAGAGATTCAGCGTCAGCTGTCAAGCATGTCTGCAATGCTGGCGAAGGTCGTTGCTGACTTGCAGGATCTTGCTGTAATCAATCGTTCACGACCATGGAGACAAAATTGGTTACAAGTGGTCATCTGGAGTGATTGGAGAGGGAATTAGCTGCTAACCCACCTGCGACCAAGTTGGACTTAGAGCGTGTTTGGGAAAATTAGGAAGATCTTGACAATCGTAACTGGTGAAACTGTCTGAATTGTTGGAATTCCTGAGAACGAAGAAGGCAGAGATGTGGTGAAATTCCTAGACAAGCTCTTCCCGAGTCTGCTCAACATAGAAGGCCCACAGAGTTCCGGCTTGGAGGTCCAGTGAGAGACAGGCCCTTATCGATTCTGGCCAAATTTCAGAGATCATCAGATAAAGATCTCTTGTTACGTGAGGAGTAAAAGAGAGGCTTTCTTGGAAGAACCACAGCATTTTCTTGTTCCCAGACTTTGCAAATTCAACAACAGAGAAACATGATCGATTCAAGGAATGCAAGAAACGCTTACATCAATGAAAGGTCGCTTTTGCACTGATGTTCCTGGCCTAAATGAGAATAGATACTAAGGATGGCTGCAAAATATTGACATGCCCACAGCAAGCGATGTCCTTTATAAAGTCAATGAACTGAGTAAGTTATTGTGTGATGCTCTCGATACAGCCAAGTGGACCTGACTCACTGAACATTATCTTGATCGTCCGAATAAACTAGGTGCCTTATTTGTTTCTTTTTGTGCTGGTTCCGCCTAGCGGCTGGAGTTTGTTTTGTGGAGGAACACACCTTAGGGATGGTTATGTGGATGAATCTACATGGTCTTTGTGCTTATGCGTCATATTGGCTGGAGTTTGATTTATAGATATACCAATACAATCATATGTTGGGATATTAGTTCAATAATAAAGAAGCAGTTTGCCTTAAAGCAAACTCTGAGAACAGCATTTATCAATGCGCTTCCATGACACTCATGAGAGGTGTGAGAGATTATTAGAACATTAGATTTAGTTTCAATCATGGTCCGATTATAACTTAATGAATTGCAATTATATCGAGTATTAGTTTAGTGCATAGGTTTAAACACCCCTTTCAGAATTTATACAAATATAAGATATAAAAGATTTTGTACTCATATTTGTTTAGTACTGCCCATTAGAAGCTACACAATAGATTTTTACCACAACACAAAATAAATACAAATAATTACAAAGGACACACTAATTGATCATCGAGGAAACAACACATCTTATTAACAACCAAGAGGATGTAAACTTTTGAACAGGATAATTTGTGTCAGTTCAGTTATTATTGTGTCCTTTGATAATATGTAAACATCTGTCTCATCAGGGCAATACTACATAAGACAATGCTATTTTTATGATCTATCTCTCTTTTTTAAATGATAAACATCTTGCAGATTCTGCAAAGGGTATGCAAACTAATGCATTCAATTGTATGCATTGTGACACATAGGCTATCCTCAACAGCTCTGCATTGAACTCATTACATTCAATTTAGACTGCAAGCTCACTACTCTGGAAAAATATTATGTGTTTTACTGTGGTGCTGAAGATTCATATCACTAGTGTGGTGTGCTTAAACCTGCTGGGAACAGTCTTGTGTTCAGCATGACCTATTTCTATTTATTATGCCCTCAGGCCACCTATTTTTGTTAGAACTTTAGTGTATTTATTGAGTTGAATGTACCTATTTTATATATTATTAGTGTGTATATAGTTGACCATCTGTTGAATTATGAAGTGAATTGAAGAGCTACAAAAGCTCCTCTTCAGTTTAATCAAGGAATCCTAATAGAATTAGTCCAGGAGGAGAGTCCAGTCTAATTGTGAGATCGGCAGCACAACGAGAGGCTGAATAAGACAGACTGGTAATGGGATCTGAAGATGGAATGTAGTAATGTAGCTGCTGCTTTGTGAGCTGTTTTACCAACAAGTCTGGACTGGAATGTCTGCAGTGGAGTCATGTTCAAGCACCTTCAGCAATACACACAGAGTGTGGCCTGGAGTGAAGACACTGAGATCAGTGGTGATATCAGAAGGGCGATTGTTTAAACTGAAATGCAAATAAAGGGGGGTTGGAGTCTACCGGGTGTGAAACAAAAAAGGGGCATGGTGCACATCTTGCACAGGGATAGTTGGTTCAGTCATGTTTGGATGCCAATGATTGGGGGGGCTGGGGCAATTATGTGAATGGAGTTGGGTTTTCTGTCACAAACACACAGGAAACACCATGACATGAAGGGCACAGAAGGAAGGAAACAATTTAAATAGTTTAGGAAATGGATGGATTTAGGACCTTATTGCCTTATTTTCTTAAGTGATTTTTATACATCATGGATATGAGTTTCTAACCACAGACTTGTTTTAACACATGCTGGTCAGTGTTTCAGTGCAATGTATCTTAACAAAGAAAGCACATAGTTATTGATTGTTGGTGTCTTGTCATTTATAGCTGGTCAGAATCCTGATCACGTACTGCAGGGCACTGGAGTAAGGCCTGGATCAGACTCCAGAAGGCATGGGGATGACTCTACTGTGGCACCAGAAGATGCTGCCCGCTTCCTCAGCTGCCACTGTTCAGGACACTGCCCTGACGATGCCAAGAATAACACCTGTGTGTAAGTGTCAGAGACCAAGCCTTTTGTTGTAAATATATTTGTTTATGTATTCAAGGATTTTGATGGAATTTGATGGCTTGTCTTTGCACCACAACAGGACAAATGGGCAGTGCTTTGCTATCATTGAAGAAGATGAAAATGGAGATGTGATCCTAAGCTCTGGCTGTATGAAATATGAGGGCTCTCACTTTCAGTGCAAGGTATCAAAACTGTTTTATAAATTGCTAATTCAATTTCACTGCTAATATCACAAAAAGTTTAATAATAAGAATGTTTTATTCACTTGCTAACACATAGACTGATGTTTTACAGGATTCGCAGTTTGCACAGACACGTCGAACCATCGAATGCTGCCAGTTTGACTTTTGTAATCGAGACCTAAAGCCAGAGTTACCACCTCGAGACTTGGGTGAGCATCAGCATTTTCGGCCGGGAGTTGTAAAGCATGACAATTAGGAGTTTTGGAGAAGGCAAGTGTAATACAGATTATTTGATTTGTATTTTTGTTTTGTTTTTTCTTGTTGTGTTTTGCAGAACCACCAGACTCTCACTGGTTGGCCTTCCTCATTTCAGTAACTGTGTGCTGCTGCACCCTCATCTGTGTCACTGTCATCTGTTATTACAGGTGAGATCATCACCACACTGAAGCGCTTTAATATAATAGCTGCTTTTGACACTCACGACTTGATCGCATTTTTCCAACTGTAACTTTACCACTGTTTTTGCACACCACCTTTGAGAGTGCATGCCACCCACATTATTGCCTGATTTTGTTGTCAAAACGAAACACTTGTCTCTGGTAATGCAAGTAGAGGAAAGAATTTATGCAGATATGTAAGCATCAATACACACCTGTGGAAATGTGAATTTTCTTTTAAATGTGCAATCAGTAACCACCATTGTATATATATGCCTAAACCCCTAGAAATTCCTCTTGAAAAATGTTTAAAATGTGCTCTCACTTGAGATGAAATCTCCAGTCAAATCACTGGCCAGTTCAATGCTGTTTTATCCCCCTTCACAACTGTCATTAGGGTATTTCTACAATGGAATCAGTTACTGAAAACTTTTCATGATGCTCCATCTATCCGGATATGTGTCTGTATAAAGTCCAAGACCACTGTCATATCTGTGAGGGCACCATAAATGTAGCATCACGTTTGAAAAAAAAAAAAAGGGTTCCAGGATACAGCCTTTGAGGTCAGGCATAGCTGAAAAGATTTTGTTCTTTTTTTCTTGACTGTGTCCCGGCATCAGATATAAGTGGCAGACAGAGAGGCAGCGCTACCACAGAGACCTGAAGCAGGACAAGGCCTTTGTCCCAGCAGGAGAATCTCTAAAAGAGCTCATCAACCAGTCTCAAACATCAGGCAGTGGCTCCGGGCTCCCTCTGCTGGTGAGAAATTAGAATGGCAGGCAATTGGATCTTGATGTGTCAACCTTTCCACTGCTTATGAACTGTGTTCACATTCAAATCTTACAGGTCCAGCGCACCATTGCAAAGCAGATACAGACAGTGCGTCTTATTGGTAAAGGGCGATATGGTGAGGTGTGGTTGGGTCGGTGGAGGGGGGAGAAGGTAGCAGTGAAAGTGTTCTTTACTCGAGAGGAGGCCAGCTGGTTTCGAGAGACAGAGATCTACCAAACTGTACTCATGAGACATGAGAATATACTAGGTATGCTTTAATTACTGTCAGTATGATACTGATACTGCTGTTAGATCAGTAAAATCTCAGGGTATAAGTTTCTAAAAGTAAAGCTAATCTCTTGTTACACTATATGGCAAAATTATGTGGACCAGCTCCCTATTAGTACTGTGGTGTATTCAATGAATAGATTAAAATTTACAATAGATCAACTCACTTTTGTTTCATGTTTTCATGGCAACTTTTTTCTATCTCTCCAAAATTTCTTCTTTGAAGGCTTCATTGCTGCTGACATAAATGGCACTGGAGCCTCTACGCAGCTCTACCTGATCACTGACTACCATGAGAATGGCTCTCTTTATGACTATTTGAAGTTCACCATTCTGGATACACAGGCCCTTCTTAGACTGGCCTACTCTGCTGCCTGTGGCCTGTGTCACCTGCACACAGAGATCTACAGCACACAAGGAAAACCTGCCATAGCACATAGAGACCTGAAGAGCAAGAACATCCTCGTTAAGAAAAACGCCACCTGTTGCATCGCTGACCTGGGCTTTGCTGTCAAATTTAATAGGTGCTTTATCATTTTACATACATTTTAAAATGGCTTTGATATCTGTCCTATTAGTGTGTCTGGATCGCTTCTGTTTGTTTGATAATTTTAAGGAATAATTTGTTTGTCTCAGTGACACAAATGAAGTGGACATCCCACTGAGTACACGTATGGGGACCAGACGCTATATGGCTCCAGAAGTCCTGGACGAGTCTCTGAATAAGAACCACTTCCAGGCTTACATCATGGCCGACATCTACAGCTATGGGCTGGTTATTTGGGAAATGGCCAGACGCTGTGTTACTGGAGGTATTCATGAGAGACTTCCCAGTCACAATTTGAAATATCAAAGTATATTTTTAAAAATGTTGCTATAGACATCAGTTAAAAGAGCCTGGCTTGAATTGTTGACAAGATTTCCTTTTATGTATGTTAAAGGTGCACTCAGTTGTTTTTCCACGTAAGAAAGTGAATAGTATGTTTGAAATAATGTATACTCAAATGAGATGAAAACTGGGCTGAATTATGGTGGCCGCCATAGTGAGATCACATGATCAGCTGAATACCTGATTTTGTCTTGGTAACCCCCCCCCCCCCCCCCCCCCCCCCTTGACTTGCTACAAGTAGTGCATTTCTACAATGGCATTTTTAGCTGAAAGCTTTTGTTTTTGTTTTTGTGTGAGGCTACACCCATACCACTAGGTGTCAGTATAAGTCCCCATGTCTGCCAGTGCAAAAAAAATTACTGGGTGCACCATTAACCGAACTTACAGTGATTTGCAAAGTATTTGCCAACTTCCTGATTTCTTTTATTTTTGTGTATTATTCACACTAAATTATTTTAGATCTTCAAATGAAATACAGCTTGAAATAAAGGCAACCTGAGTGAACAAAACACAGTTTTCAAATATATATATTTTTTATTGAAACAAAACATTTATCCAACACCTATATCACCCATGTGAAAAACTAACTACCCCCTTAATCTTAATAGCTGGTTGTGCCACCTTTAGCAGCAACATCTGCAAACAAATGCTTCCGAAAACTGGAGATCAGTCTTTCACAATGCTGTGGTGGAATTTTGGCCCACTCTACTTTGCAGAACTGCTTTAGTTCAGCCACACTGGAGGGCTTCCGAACATGAACTGCCTATTTAAGGTCCTGCCACAGCATCTCAATCGTGTTCAAGTCAGGACTTTGATTAGGCCACTCCAAAACTTTAATTTAGCTTCTTTTGAGCCATTCAGAGGTGGAATTACTTCTATGCTTTGGATCATTGTCTTGCTGCATAATCCAGTTGTGCTTGAGCTTCAACTCACGGACTGATGACCAGACGTTCTCCTTTAGGATTTTCTGGTAGAGAGCAGAATTCATTTTTCCCTCAATTATTGCAAGTCACCCTGACCCTGAAGCAGCAAAGCATCAGGTTGTGTTTTGGTAAAATTCAGACGAGCCTTAAAGTTGTTCTGGGATAGCAGTGGTTTTTCACTCTTCCATGGATGGCATTTTTGGCCGGTGTCTTTCTGATAGTGGAGTCATGAAAAGTGACCTATTGATGCTAGAGAGGTCTGCAGTTCCTTGGATGTTGTTCTTGGCTTTTTTGTGACTTCCTGAATGAGTTGTCGCTATGCTCTTGGAGGAATTTTGGAATGTCAGCCACTTCTGGTAAGGTTCACTACTGTGCCAAGTTTTTTTACATTTGGAGATAAAGACTATTACTGTGGTTCTTTAGAGTCCCAGATCCTTTGAAATAGCTTTGTAACCCTTCCCAGACTGATGTATTTCACCTTTTTCTCATAATTCCTCATAATTTCTGGAATTTCTTTCGACCTTGGCATAGTGTGCTAGTGGTTGAGACCTTTCAGCCAACTTCATGCTGCAGAAAAGTTCTATTTAGGTCTTGATTCGAACAAGACTGGCAGTAATCAGGCCTGTGTGTGTGTCTAGTCCAGCTGAACCCCATTATGAATGCAGTTTCATAGATTTGGGGATTTAGTAACTAAGGGGACAAATACTTTTTGACACAGGCCCAGTTGGTATTCGATAACTTTTTTGTTTCAATAAATAATATTATCATTTAAAAACTGTATTTTGTGTTTACTTAGATTGCCTTTGTTTTATGTTAGAAGTTTTGAAACAATTTAGTATGAGATATACACAAAAATAGAAGAAATCAGGATGGGGCAAATACTTTTTAACAGCACTGTAAAAAGCTAAGCGAATATTCAGGTATTTTCATTTTTCAGGTATCGTTGAGGAGTATCAGCTACCATATTATGAGATGGTTCCATCAGACCCGTCCTACGAGGATATGTTAGAGGTTGTGTGTGTCAAAGGACTGCGGCCAACTGTATCTAACAGATGGAACAGTGATGAGGTGAGTGACAACATGCAAATTCTCCATCTGGCACTATGCAGTTCTTTTTTTTTAGCTTTGCATACAATCTTCAGTTCATAAAGATATATTTGTTGAATTGCATATAGATCTGATAAACTTTGTCTCCCCAGTGCCTGAGGGCCATGTTGAAGCTGATGTCAGAATGCTGGGCCCACAATCCTGCATCACGCTTGACCAGCCTACGAGTCAAGAAGACTTTAGCGAAAATGGTGGAATCTCAAGACATTAAAATCTGATTCATCTTTTACCTCAGCACATATGCAAAAACATACAACAGAGTGGTTTTATTTCATTTTTGACATCACTGTCCCCTTTATTGATGAGAAGTATGAGAGTTGGTAACGATGACATCTAAGAGCTGTAAAAACTTTTCCTTTCCTGCTCAAGCTGTTGTGGATCGGACATTGTGCCTTCGCTGCTTTCTGTGAAAGCTATATCATTGCAAACTTGGATCATTACTGCAATAGACAAATATGATAGAGTGGGATTTTTTGGGAAAATCTGACCTAATACCCCACTGCCTTCAACAGAAATACACACCCACCAGTTATTTTGACCAGTTGTGCATTTAAGTTTCTTTATATTCTGGGATAAACCTCCTGCCATATGGATAAAATACTGTTGTCTTTTCATGGAATCTGTATAAAACATACTTTTGATTTATAGTATGACTTGTAAATGTATTATAGTAAAGATGCAGAACAGCTTATCAATATAATCTCGTCCGTTAGCAACAGCTTTTTACAAGTTGTAGACTCTTCAGAGGATGATTGAATGTGCCTGTTGCTCCCTGATGTGTGTGGCATTTAAAGATCTTATAACCATACAACCATACTACCATAAATAGCTTTTCTCTCACCATGAACTCTTGCGAAAAATATATAATTTTAGATTTCCAAATCCACCCCTACCTTTACCTTTTAAAAAAGGTAAAGAGAAATGCATGCTTTGTTATGTGCAGTGTTGTTTTTTACTACAAAATCGATTTTGATAATGATTTTGTTGCATGAACCATAAATAGTTTGAGATGCTTTCTTCAAAGCATGCAATTTTTATCTCTGAATAGACAAACACTTCCAATTTTTTCCACATTAACCTCATACCATATATTTTCAAAACATTAACCAACTATGAGTGACAAAACCATTGGTGATGTAACAAAGTAATGAGTTCAACTTTACATAAATGAACAATGTGGCAACTACCAATGGGAATGCAAAAATAGTACAGCTCATATGGTCCACCACCTGATCCATTTGAATACAGCAGTCGAGTAGGAAGGTCTGCTTGCAACCATCTGTACAGTGACTTTGTGACCTACATCGATTTAATCGCGGTCGGTGTGAACACCCCTTTAAAGTTGCCAAACTTAATTTTGTGTTTGTGGGAGAGCTTGTGGTTTCATAGGTGTAATCAGAATGGTGTGATCTAGTTATATGCTGATCATATGTCCTTGCAATATTATTAATCATGTATTTGAATTGTGTACATGTTTGTGAGGTGCCTGAAGGCGAATGGTACGGCTGTAATTAAATAACATCTGTTAGTCATCAGTGCTTACTATATCAGTTGGGGCTGCCAAAATAGTTTCCTGGTAACTGGTACAATCCAAAATACACATTTTTGTTAGAAAATGTTACAAAACTTGTTTACAGAACTCACATGTGGATTTCATTTTATTACAAATTGCAAGGTCGTGTCCTAGCATACCCATTTTTATTATTCTCAGTGCCATTGAAAAGACCAATGTGATTTTGAACTGTATCAAAAAACAAACAAAAAAAAAAAATTGTTCTTCATACCACTGAACCCTAACAGGAAGTGTGATTGAAAAATAATATGATAATATCAGTGCCAGACTAAGGTGCTTTGTCAAATACTACTAGTACAGTATGCCTAGAAATGACAAAAGAGCATCTTGATTAACAAAGAATGCCAAGGTTGCTATCATGCTTACAAAACAACTTAAATATTTAAGAAAAGTTCTGAGTAAAGATCATAAGATAATAAATAATAATAGTTCTAAAACAAGGACAATAATCAATCTCACCTCAGCATGGTTAAGGATGTTATCTTCAGTGAACTGCACAATAGGAGTAGAGCAAAAACCAAATATACTTTCTATATACAGTAGTGACCAAAAATATTGGCACCCTTGGTAAATATGTGCAAAAAAGTCTGTGACAATTTGATCTTTCAAGAAAATCACAAAAATCTAAACTTTAATTGAAGTAACACAATTGAAAATATCTTATTAAATATTTTTCTACAAAACTCATTGGCCATAGTTATTGGCACCCTTTTATTAATACTTTTTACAACCTCCCTTTCCCAAGGTAATAGCTCTGAGTCTTATCTTATAATTCCTAATGAGGTTGGAGAACACATGGCAAGGGATCCATTCAGTCATACAAAATCTCTAAAGATCCTTCAAATTCAGAGGTCCATGTTGGTGAACTCTCCTTTTCAGTTCACCCCACACATTTTCTATGGGGTTCAGGTTTATCTGTTGGTATTTGATAGAGCCTGTGATACCATGTATCTGAACAAGATGTCCAGGACCTCTGGCAGAAATACAACCTCACAACATTCAAGATCCAGAATCACATTTAACTGTGGGCATTGGGTACTTCATTTCTGTGTACGCCAAACCCATCTCTGGTGTTTGCTGCCAAAAAGGCTATTTTTGTTGTTGTTTCATCTGACCATATACCCGGTCGCATTTGAAGTTCCAGTAGTGTCTGGAAAACTGAAGACGCTTGAGTTTGTTGTTGGATGAGAGCAGAGGCTTTTTTTTTTCTTGAACTTGTGATGTCTGATTGTTTTCTCTCTTTTTTTTTACTTTCTGACTTAACTAATTTCTGCAATTCTCCAGCTGTGATCTTTGGAGATTCTTTGGCCACTTGAACTATCCTCCTCACTATGCGTGGAGAAAATATAGACACACATCCTTTTCCAGGACAACTTCTGGATGTTGGAAATGTGTATTTTCAATGCTTTGGCTATTTTCTTTTAGCCACTTCACATTTTGTGAAGCTCAACAACCTTTTGTGGCACATCAGAACTATATTCTTTAGTCTTAACTCACTGTGATTTCTGATAAGGGGAATTTGGCCTGTGTGTTACCTCATATTATTCATATTTATACCCCAGTGAAACAGGAAGTCATGGCTGAACAATTTCATGTTCCTAGTCACCCAGGTGCACTAAAAATGTGAAATATGAATGGGAGTATACTTCAGATATATTTTACATGAATTTTTAAATTGTGGCCAATTTGTTTTGGAGAAAAGTATTTATTTAATAATGACATATTTCCCCAGTTTCAATTGTTTTACTTCAATTAAAGTTTAGATTTTTGTAATTATTATTATTATTTTTTTTTTTTTAATAAAAGATCAAAGAGATAAACAATGCAGTTTTTTTTCACAGCCTTCTTTGCTCATATGTACCAAGGGTGCCAACATTTTTGGCCACTACTGTAAATACACTGGTAACTTCTACCATATATGCCATCTAAAATTTAAATCCATGAAGAAAATTGTTTACATCAAATGCTTTTCTGAAAAAATGTCTGAAAATGGATCTTCAAGTAAGCATTTGATTGTATTTAAAAAAAAAGAGGAGGAAGCATCTCTCTTTTTAACTTTTGCAATATTTTTGAATACATATTGGTCCTCTTGGCCAGTGCAGTAAATTTGGCAAAAATTACCCAACTACCTAATCTATAGATTATCTTCTAACCCATAACTTTTTTTCTTTGTAATTCTCATTCTCAATTCTACCTCTCAACTGAGAATGTGTGTGTGTGTTTTGATGGGGCATGCATTTTACCATACTGTAGATATTTAAATGTGCTTTACCATAAAGCACAGCCCTCTGTGTATTATATTAAACATAACCTCTAGTGTCTATTTGGTAAACCCCATGTTGAAGGGGTGCCTTACGATTAGGCCTCATACTCTGTATAATATGTGTCCATGTAAATGTTTTTTAAAAATATACTTTTAGTACACAAAGCTGTTTTGTGTGTTAAGTCTTTCTTTTTCTTGGTGCAAACTTGAGGATACTCGTAGTACAAACATTTTCTTTCCTTGAAAGTTTGGTTTATAGACACAGGGTATGAAAGCCAAAGGAATATAATATAGTTGTGTATTATTGATGCCAAATGTAGGACTTCTATTCCAGACTCCTCTTTTCATGTTGGCATTCCACCAAACAGAGCTACATGAGCTAAATTTTGTTCTTCGTAAACAGTGCAGTCTCATAATTGCTACCAGCATGCTATTTTAGTCTGCAATCCTGAAAGAGAAATTTAAGTGGTGTGCAGTGCAAAAAAAGGAGGATTTTTTTATTCTCTTCCACACAGTCATTTTGCATCCTTCGAGTGTATCTCGCCCTCAGGTGGTCTGAAGCATTAGCAGACCAGCAAACGTGTTATCTTGTGGGTTGCGCTCTAGCGTTCCCAGCATCAATTCTAGTTGGAGTTCCTCTCCTGGATCCAGCTGCAAGATGCAGACACGTGTAGTGGGTGCACTCAGTTTTCTCTGGGTCTGCCGCAAGGTGGCAGTTACATCTCCACCTTTCTTTAATTGGACCAGAGATGGGCCCGGTCCAAAGTCCAGTGTCACCACAAAGAGGTACACACCAGAAGTTGGAGCACGAAATGTGCCTGTTTTGGGCAAGTATGTTTGTCCATGATTCAGAATCACACTATCGAAAATGACAGCACCAGAGACATTAGCACCATCTGTACTACTGGCCAAGAACATGACTGGAATATCTGGAAGTTGACGAAGCACTGTTTGGAATCAAATGACAATGGTTGACAAAAGTCAAATGACAAAGCCTAATCAAAACAAGAGTGCTGACAGAAAGGAAAAAATGGGCCATGAGAGTGCTGTTGCAGATGTTGTTCACTGGGGTGCTCTTGCCATAACAATAAAACCTTTCATATGTAAGCTTTGTGCACATTTCTTATTTACTCAGTACTGATATAGTAATGTTTACTTTGTTGATTAAGCAAATTATTATTTATTAAAATATTTGTAAAAACCAAACATAATTTTTGTATTATTATTATTATTTTGAAATTTTTACATTACTATATTTTTTCCAATATTTCTATCCTGCAAATATTATAGATTAAATGTAATCATTCAAAATTAGAGACTAATTGTTTTCTCTTTGGGATACTTTTTGGGTAACTGTGTGAACATAAACACAAAACAGGAACGTAATACTTACGCAAACAGTAAAAAAAATTGAATTATTTTAAATTATTTTAAAATTCAATGTCAAAATAAATTTTTATTGATTTTAAATCATATAAAAAAAATTACAGAACAAAATACAGGGTTTGTAATTCAATAAAATCTGAGAATCGATTTAGGGTGTGAATACTTCTGCAAAATATGAATGTTGTAAATAGTATATAGTACTATAATGAAATTCTTACCTGCTGACTCAAGTGATGCATCCCTCTTCCTGCGGAAACGATCATGTTCCATTGGTGGGATTCCTCTTTTGTTTGGTCTCTTTTTTTTTTGCTTTGCTTCCTTTTCCTTCATTAAAGCTGACAATGTATCCAAGTCTACAGAACTGTTATTGAAAATATTGTTAAAAACAACTAGATGGGCCTCAAGGTTTTTCCGCAATGTAGCAACCTCATTTGCCAGTTTGACCACTATACCACCAGCTGTAGCAGTTTTAGTGGAGTTGCTGCAAGAATGACAATAATGGTCCCCAAGCCGTCGGATGTGAGTTCCAAGCTCTTCTACTTTTTTCTCTAAAGTCCAGAAGTCATTGTCCGAGTATTCTGGAAGTTCCTCAGATAGGTCAAATCTCTGATCCCCACGTCTCCTTTTGATGCCCACCAAGTCCCAGTCTGCAAGCACTGAGGGCTCATCTGCTGCAGTCACCTGAGGGGTAGACGAGTTCAACATTGAGATCAAGCTGAGGCTGTGTCCATTGACCTTCTCTTGCACATTCCTGATGCTTTCCCTCAATGCTGGTATAGAGTAATGTCTCTGGTCCTCCTGAGACCACTCCATGAATTCCAGAACCTCTTCTTCAAGCAAAATCTCCAGTATCTCTGAGTGACGAATGGCATCCTGCAGCAAAGTGTTGAAAATGCTACCTAGGTGCTGGATATTTTCGACCTTGACCCTGTCCTGTTCCTGGAGGGTTTCAATGTCCTTTTGGCTGCCCAGGAGAGAGGCCTGGAGCTGGGTTAAATTGTGCTGAATCATTCTGCTCTTTTCCTGTTCAAAGGCCAGGGACGTCTTCACATTGAGTAGCCCTTGTTTCAGATCTTCCACGGATGAAAACCAAGCACCATCGTCCCGATTGCCTAACATCTTCTCTGCCTCACCCTCTTGGGATAACCTGTTTTCATTCACTATCACATTAGCTACAGTTTGTTCCAACAATGCCACAGATGTTCTGAGAGCCACACAGTCACAATTCCAACCTGCTGAACTTATATTCTTGTAATACTGTGTAAAAAGATAGTCAACATCTGTCTCCATTTCCTGCAGATCCTCCTTGAGTTCACTGATGTTACTGCTCATCTCATTAATACTGTCCAGCACTACTACTTTGGCTGCCTCCACTTCCAAACCGGTCTCCATAAACTGAACCTGGCTTTTGTGGCCAGTCTGGACTACTTTCACTTCCAGATCGCTCCATCTACACTGGAGGTCCTTGATGTTGTCAGTCACTTGTTCTTGGCCTTCAGTCAAAGCACTGAGTCTCACTGTGTTGTTGATGACTTTGTTGTCCAATTGGGTGATGGCTTCCCAGACAGCTGTGCTATCCTGAGGCTGACTTTGTGTTGGACTAGTTCCCTTTTCAGGCCAGATCCTCTGGAGTTCCTCATCCAGCCTCTCTTGCTCCTGCTTCACTTCAGATATTGAAGAGTTCAGAGAGTGGAGATTTACCTAAATAAGATTCAAACATTTATTTAACCCTAATTTACAACAACAAAATTGTTATGCATGTGGGTCATTGACAAATAAGATTTTCCAAGGTAAGAAAATGCATTAAACGTTTGAAAGAAACCCCATGTCCATGTTGGTTCATATAATTAAAAAAAAAAAATGTATTGCATTTTCTACAAAATAATAATGATAATAATAATAATATTAATTTTAATGACTTAAAAAATGTCAAGTGGTGTAACCATCAAGAACAAGGAGTTACTGTAAATACTTTCCTTACACATTGAATACACATGTATACAAAACTTAATAATTAATTTGGGAAAAAACATATAAACAATTAATTTAATATTTGTTAATAAAAATATTTTTAACAAATTTCAAGAATTTGTGAATCACAAATATCAAGAAGTCTTCTTACTCCATTTGACCTGAACAAAATATGTCTTTTCATAAAAATTTTAAAAAGTTTTTTTCCTTAAGGGTCTTAAAGGGGTCAACTGTTTTATTAATAAATAAAAAAAAATATTATTACTAATTTAATTTAAGCTTTGAATTATATTGTCTCTGGAAGATTACACCACTAAGACATTTTTTACTTAAGCAATTTGGACCAAAGAAATTTGCATCATGTGATTGACCCACATTCTTTTGATCTTCCTTACTAAAACAAGGATTGTTCTGCACATATATCTGCAAAAATAAAAAAAAATATTAGGATTAAGGAAGTCAAAAATCAGACCTGTAGCATCTTTTGGTTACGTTTGATTTTGAGGTCCATTTCAGTCTTGAAGTTCGTCAGGTTATAAAGCAGCATGTTTTTCTGTGCATTGAGCCTCCCTTCTATCTCACTGCGGTGGTTGTGAAACTGAGTTTTCACCTCCTCCAGCTTCTGTAAGCTCTCCCTCAACTTTTCCGCAACGGCCTCCTGATGACTGTGCTCCTCGCTGCCAACCTCCAGAGGTTCACTGACTCTCCCCTGCCTTTGATTATGTTGGAGTTGAGCCATGTCTCGCTGCAAGCCCTGCACGTCCTGAAAGAGGCGTTCCAGGGTTAGATTGAAATTCTCCAGCACAGGTTGCAGCTGAGACATCACAACCTCTTTCAAGATTGGCAGGAGCCTGTGGTTAAGGTAAGATGTCTCAGCAAGAAGGATGCTTTCATTTACAGCATAGGGATCTGCAACAAACATGGACATTAAAAAACTATGCATGCTAGAGGCCTTAACAGAGAACCTTCACCTATACTTTGGAAACAAACGTGTGTTTCTAAATGATTCTATGAATTGCTTTGTGGCACAGGAATGTTGAAATGTGAGAAATCCCAAGTCACTGCATTTGCCTTTGAAAGGATTACACTGATAAAATGTAGTTTATTTTTTTTGTTTGTTCCTTATTAGTCTCAATTCTGGCAATAACATTGTTTTTTTCCAAAAATACTCATTTGGTTTTATTGACATTCTTGGATCAAATACTACCCATGGTGCTGTTTTCCTGTTTTACTTACTGTGCAGCTCATGAGGAAACAGCGATATCATGTCGGAAAGATTTATATCTCCATTTCCAGTTCAGGTCAAGCCATTCATCTGACTTTTGACCCTTCTAACTGATCTGTCAACAGCCTAGGGTCTTTCACATCCTCTACAAGTGTGTGTGTGGTCCACTTATAAAAATCTATTTAGCATTTTTCTAAATTAATTCGCTTTTTTAAACTATAAATGATATTATCCGACTTAACACTTGAAAATGTAAAATTAAAATTCCAATTTCAGAATTTCTCAGTACTTGGTATGTTCCCCTTTTCTGCTGAGAATCTAACAATGTAGAGGTCATGTGCTTTCAAAATGGTGTCTGATAAAAGCTTAAAAATGTATTGTCATCCTGTATTTATAGTGTGGTATAGATAACAGAGTAGTGGTTTATCACACTGACAACATTGTTTTTACTAGTTTAACAACATTTCACAAAAGATCTGCTTTCACTTAGAACAACAGCGTGAGAAAAGTGGAAATTTCTCAAGGGTAATAGTGTAAAACATTGGACAAAACCTTCAAAGTTCTTTGTATTACTTCTGCCTTGTCTTTTTAGAATCCTCAAAATCAGAGTAAACTTTTAAAAGGGGCTATAATGATAGCATGAACTAGGATTTGAGGTTATAGCATAACTAAAATTGATTTGATAAATGGGTTCTTACATTAAGATTAGGATTCTGTCTGTATCTGAACTTCTCGTATTGTGTCATTCCTATAGACCATTACATCATGCTAATGAATATACAATGCATAGAGGGACTTTTATTATTTTTTCCTCAGAAAGAGAGGATATTCTGAGTAGGAAATTGTAATGGGACAGTGAGCAGGAGTTGCCACCGCAGGGAAATGGAAGTTTCCCCCCACTTTTCAGCATTATCTAAATCCGGCATTATCTGGCTAGAAGGATGTAAGTGTGACCAGCTATAAACAAGACTGGCAGAATAATACCCCCATAATATCTCAACCAATGGAAGTGTCTATGGTAAGCAAGTTTCTGGGTGGAATACAGTCATATTATATGAGATGATTGGATTTCATTACTGTTTGTTTATACAAAAGTAGAAAAAAAAACTTATTACAGAAGCAAAACCTTTTAGAGGATATCATAAATGGAAAAGACATTTTCTAAGCAGTATATCACTATTATGCCAATGTAGCCTTACAAACAAGCTAATAAGCTCATACAATAAGTCCATTGCCAACAATCACCAATAAAATGACATTGTAGGTGAAAAACAGGCACTCATTGTAAGGTTAAGGTAGCCATGAAAAAATGACTCGAATTGCTGTATTAAATGGCTTTCATAGTTTTTACGAGTCTGCAAAGATTATTGCACACAAAACAAAAGGCACAGTAGATTCTGAATTTAACTTACCTCTCCTGTCAAAGTCCTGACTGTGATGGTGGTCATGGCCAGTATTAGGGCTGTGCTGCTCATAGTCATTGCTTGACTCCATTGCAGTTTTATTCTCTACATCGGGTTGATGAGCTTCATAGAGTGGACTGCCAAACATTTGGAAGTCATTGTCCTCTCTGTTCAGATTCTCTAGCTGCCGAGTCAGCTTGTTATATCCTGGAGAGAGGACACATTTTGAAGGACACTGATTTGAAGTCAAAATATAGAAAAGCACAACAGCAGAGCTGGGACTTATGACTCTTACTATTTCTGCACTATATAGATATGAAAAAATAGTAAGATTAGTATGGTAATATGACATTTTGCCAATATATAAACTGATAGTAGTTCCGCCATCAGATAGTTATCTTTGTTCGCTGCATGAATGTTTCTTTGACCTGTGCATTTGAATCTCAGGAAGGTCATTAAGGTGTGGTGAGTGTGGTGATTATTCCATAATTCAATATTTGCACAAACGCCCTTTGTAATTTCCTTAGTTTGTTTTACGCAGGGGTTTAATTGGTCCAGGCAAGTAGAACTGAAGTGCCATGGGACGTCAGCCTTTCACTGGTAAGCAAATGGCCAAGACTTAGTTTAAATAGGCCACCACATGAAAAGATGTCAGATCAATCCATATACCTGGTGCTGCATGTGCCTCTGTGTAAAGAAAATGAGTAGTCCCCATTCCTAGAATGTTTACTTTGTCTGATATAAATGTAATAAATAAGGTAGGACTGACTGCTACATTGTGAATATATTGTGAAATTTGCTCTATTGAACAACGGTCTCTAGCCATTACTATTTTAACAATCTAGAATGGCTTTGAGTGCCTTATTGCTTTTATTAATTAGTTAATTCATACTAAAAATAGTAAGGATGCAAATTTTAAAATGTTTTTCATAAAGCCAATTCATTAGGTGCCAGCATTCCACTAGAACAGTGTTTCCCAAACCTGGTCCTGGTGTACCCCCAAGACTGCACATTTTAGATGTCACACTTATTTGACATACCCAATTCTGCTCATGGAGCCTCTACTAACGAGCTAATGAGTTGAATCCGGTGTGTTAAATAAGGGAAACAAGAAAAATGTGCAGTGTTGAGGGTACTCCAGGACCAGGATTGGGGAACACTGCACTAGAAGATATAGTCCCTGACATGTAAACTTGCGTTAATGTTAATAGTTGGACACATTAGCCAGGTGAACAGGTATTTTTAGTCATAGCTACTACTATATCGCAAGCATGGCTAGAACGTTGTATTGATGAATCAGAACTATTCATTTTATAATAGAGTGATTGGAATAACAGGTTACAAAAAAATATCAATTGATAAATAGAGACAAATACATTTTATTTATTGATTTTTATAACACACCTCTGATAGTGGCTTCATGGTCTCCTGTATGAGGTCTGCCTGTCATGGTAGAGTCTTCAGAGTCAGAGACATGGTCATCTGGGATTGACATAGCATATAGAAAATAGAGAGAGAATGTTAATTTTATTGGTTTAGTGGCCCCTATTATGTTTTCACCACCCCGTGCCCCCACCAAGTGCCTCTCTGGAGATCAAAATCATTTTACATACATCTGTTCCAACTAAGTCACTCAAAGTGAACTAAAACATTTAATGATGCTATTAGTATAGAAAGATAAGTCAATGTCAAATTAAAGTGCAAAAACTTCACAGAAACTGTGATCCTGGTGCAAAAGTAAAACACTTTATTCTGACATTGCAAACACCTTGTGTTCTCGGTACCAATTTCACCTTAAGCTCTTTTGTATAACATTATTGTATAAGCTCATCAATACCTGTCTCCTCACAGTTCTTCCCACTATGCCCAGGGCAGCATCGCCATAGAAGTGCAGTAAAGATCTTCTGCATTTCTCGGTACACTGGGCGAGTGGATAGCTTGTACCTGCATTATGAAACACAAAGAAAAACTTTTCACATACTACACTTGTTTGTAAAGAAGGCAACGCAGTTCACAGATTTTTTTAGTTGTGAGGTGTATGGCAGTTAAAGGAGATGTATGTCATATTTATGTATGTTATAATACTATTCTACCAGAACCAAGTAAGCCATTTTTATGCTGACCATACACGACCAGCCCAATAGAGCAGCGTTGGTTCAACCATTGGTGTGAATTTGGGATGGGACTATCTTTTTGTTCAGCCAATGGCAGATTTGGGGAATTTTTGGGAAATCTTTAAAAAAAAAAAAAAAAAAAGTAATTATTTTTTCAATTCCATTTCGTGAGGCTAGTGGCGCAAAAATTATTTACGGTATGATGTATTTGTTTCACTCACATGAGCAGCTGGCAGTCTGGAGAGCCATTAGGACAGGGACTCTGGGACTTCATAGTGTACTTTTCCATTCCAAAGGATACTGCCACAGTAACAGCACGCTTGTGAACAAATGCACACCAATTCCTGGAAGAGACAGTGAAAGAATGTCAGCCACACAACCTAATAAGTGTACTCTACAGTTAAGAAACATAGGAATTATCCAGTTAGGTCAAGTCTAGAGGTTCATTGCAGGTTCAATATACTTAGCAGTAATGCAGATATTTTTGTGAGCTTTTGTTGTGATCTTTTCTCCAAGTTCTCAGGGTTGAGGCTCAAGATATTCCATTGTCCAGAGGGAAATATCAAACCATCAATGACATATTAACCCTGTAATGTATTGTTTGGAATGTATCCATGCTTATCTAAATTAGTTTGATGAACCTGTGGCTGGATGTATTCCTCAAAGGTCTTGGAATAAAAATAATTTACTCTTAAATTCAGAGTAAATATACTTGGATGCTTGCAGCAGTGCTATACATCAGTTAGGCTTTTCACAATTAAATTGTTAACCATTGTAAGTGATTTTGTGTCCTTAAGACTTAGCATGTGAAAGTTTCTACAACTATACAAAGCACATGGATATTTATTGAGGCAAGCATTGATGCAGATTATTATAAGTTTTCTGTTGCTAAACAACTTGCTAACATAACTTTGATTCACACTGTATATCTTTAGCACTGCAATTCTGGGTTACTTTCACAGTCACAAAAATAATGAGCATGTTTCTGAGGTTGCATTTAGCTACTTTAATACTCCACTGATGGTTAGGTTTGGGGGTTTAGTGCTTCACTGTATCACACAATTTACAACTAGTAATGTTGAATAATTTATAACTTACAACAATTTGCTACACAACTCTCTTTTTGGAATCCCTGTGGACATTTCACCCATAAACTGGAGCTCACACATGCCCATACATTCAAAAAGACTTCCCATTTTGGCCACTGGGAACATAAATTTTTATCGGTTTTCTATTGCTAAACATCTTGCCAACACTGCATTGATTCATATTGTATCTCTTTAGCACTGCAATGCGGAGTTACTTTCATAACCCAGGGTAAACACCCTTTCAAAATAATGTGAAACGTTGCTTAACCCAGAGTTAAAGGTGTCCTTAACCTGAGTTTTAAAAGACATAAGCATAGGGTTTAGCATAATATGAAAATCACTGTGTAGTTCTTAGTTACAAGAACTACTACTAGTGTTTATGTGTTGTATTGTTTTTAATTATTAGGAAAGTTTTTAAATTTATGCCATTACATTGTGTCAACTATATCCACCTTTATTTGGCAAATATTGTCTTCCTTTCAAACCAGGAACCAAAGAATGGGTCTCTTGGTGCCAACGGCAATACAGCAGTGATGATGGTGCTGACTGCATGGCAGAAACCATGGCATCAAATCATCAATCAAAATGGTAGTAAGGTAGATGAAAATGTACAACATATTCCACTGGATTACAATCCCATAAACCAGTGTTTTTAACTGGTGGACGGGACTCGTGACCCAAAAATGGCTAGCAGTTCGGTTCTGATTGGGTTGCAGACAGGTGGTATACACAATTGTACATACAAATAATAAAAACCTAACTATACAATCATATAATGCAGTTTTAACTTCTAGTTGGTAGACACTAGGTATCCCATATTGGCAAGCTAAATTAGACATATGCTTACCAATATGATCACAAGTTTCTACTAAATGTTCCTGTAACATTAAATTGACCCTATTCTGCCAGGCTACTGACAAATGGCATCTCCCATCAGACATGTTTGCATCAATTTGAATGTGTTTACCTTGGGTAAACAGACATGGGTTCTGGAAATATGCCCCCTCATGGAAACCAGGAAATAATCGCTGTCATGTAACAATAATGAGCATGTTTCTAAGGTTGCATTTTCACTCTGATCGCATGAATACTCCACTGACAGTTAGGTTGGGGTTTGGGGGCTTAGTTCTTCACTGTATTACATAATTTACAACTAGTAATGTTGCATCATTTATAACTTAAAACATCTCGCTAAACAACTCGCTTTTGTCAACCCCTGTGGACATTTCACTATAAACTATAGCTCACACATGCCACACACACAAAAACACTTCCCACTTTGGCCACTGGAGAACATATATTTTCAGTCAACAAAGACTGATTTTAGCTAAAAACATTTTGACTTACTGTCACCAAATTCACAGTGCCAACACTGGGAAGTTTTCATGACCCTCCTCCTTGAAAACCCCAAAACTATGCAAGGTAACAGAAAATATGTCCAAGTCTACATTAAATACAGGTTATGGGTTTGATAGTGTACTGGGTCACCTCATGATGCCCAATGTAAAATCTGGATCCTGAAGCAGAACTTTTTGAAAACCACTGCCATGAACAAGCCCCCTTGCTCAACCCTTTTGAACTGGACAAGCCAAAACCGCTAGTTCCTGCACCAACCTGGTGCAAACACATATCCTATTGCCCAATTAGGAGATAAACAAATTGAAAAGTCACTAAAACCACAAAGGTAAGAAGAGGTACCATATGATATATACACTAAAAGAGCACTAACATTTCATTGCATCCAGCTGTGAGGTCATTTTCCTGTGATCACGACAGAACTGATGATGATGGTGGACTTCATTCAAATTGATATCATTAGGTTTGAACGAGGATCAACCTTTGACAAGTCTGTGTTACTGATTATGAGTTAAACGTTTACACTGACCTGAGATCAGATGTTTGATGAAGTTTAAGAGGAGATGGAGAAGGGGTTTTTAGGAACATTAGCCTGCAATTGGTTGTTTTTAGTTGCCCAACCCTCTTGATGTATGACTCATTACCCATGAGTAAAACAAGTCAAAACTTCTCGCCAACACCCTCTGCCAAATCCATCACATCTACTGCCAAGTCTTAAATTGTTTTTGGTGTAATTGTTCAGTCTTAGGTCAAGGGTTACTGCATTCTGTATGAGAAACTCTATTTGTCTCTACATAAATCAATCATGAATGCAGGCCAGATAATGGTCAATTCGCCTGATACTTTTAAAAAAAAGCTTTAATGACTAAATGACTGGGCACAAACCAGGTTGATTTTTTGATTCTGGTTTGACTCAAAACTCAAGACACATCTACAATCTACAGCAGATCCATTTGGCTGACTAAAGTTGTGCTTCAGTTATAAACCAAATCAAAACAAAAAGAGATACTTGTTATGTCATTGGCTGGTCATTGACTGGAAAACATGGAGAAATGTAAGCACATAACAGTGCTATTTTTAAGGTATGAACAGAGTTTCCAGGCCTCTTACTTAAACACAAGTGTATGACACAAAATAATTTGATATTGTACACAGTTCTCTTAGATAAACAGTTTTATCAACCACAGTGCATCTGTCCAAAGAGAATAAACAATGTGACAAAAAGCAACTCTAACACATTTTCAATATACAAAGTGCCTCAAAACATGGTAAACCATGCAAGTGAGGCCAAGAACAACATTTCTTGTACAACACAACAAGACTCCCAGTTATGGAAACACAGCAAAAACAGACTGAAATTGTAATGTATATCGAAACGCATTTGTCTTTTTGCCTGAAGTTAATAAAAGCTGTATTTGAGGCATTACATGATTGCTCCCCTGATTTTACATTTGCCTTGCTCACTAAGCTGACTGTAATGTGCCTGCTGATTAATAGGATCTGATGGTAAAGGGATTAAAGATCTCAAGACACATTGGAATAAATACGTGGATAAAGCATGTGAATCTTTATAGTTTACAAGCCTGTGATTTTGCTACATTCTGGGGCAGACTGGGATTAAAAGATTAAAGGATGCCATACAACTGTCTTCCTTCTTGTTGCCTCCTTCTCTGGCATATGTTATCATCTGTAACCCCTGGTGTACACCAGCCCCCTTCCCCCAATCTGCAGACTCAAAACTTGCTTTATGTCACTTCCTGCCATCAAGTTCTATGGATGGACATCTCTGTAAATACCATGCTTCTCTGTAGATTAGTCTGCTCCTGCTTTGGCTCTTCATAGGAAGGAAGTGTCTGACATTTTCTCCCTCGCACAAGCTTCTCTCAGGATCTCCTAGGATCCTTACCCAACAAAAATACCCACAGATTTGCACAGATGCAGACTGACATGACATCTAACCATTTGTGTCATCGGTTTCCATTGATCCAGTGTCATTTTCCAGAGAGTGGATTTGCCAGAGAGTTGAGCATATTCTGCTGTCTTAGTGAAACTATGTAAAAGCCATAAAATATAATGGGGCAACATGTTCAATCTGGTCCAAAGGTTTGAGACCACATTCAAAATCTGTAATTCAAAATTTAATTTAAACTTGGAAATAAACAGAACACTTTAGTATGTTGAAAACCGTAAGTAATGATAAATGTTATGACTTGAAATTAATGCATGATTTTTGCAATTCTACACTATTTGTACAGTATGTCACTAATAATATGAGCACATTTGTGACATTGCCCATTAAAGTCCTTTCTAAAGAAATAAAATGCCAGATTTTCTTGCTTTCATTGAAGCACACAAGATGCACTTTGGAGCATTCTCAAATCATGCTGGATAACATGGGTTATCTGGTTTGCACAAACTTTGGGACTCAATGCTGTAATTAAAGTAAAATAAGATATACAAAATACTAAGGAATGTTAATTTTTCGATTGAACTTAACATTCATATTAAACTCCAGTCTCTTATATTTTTGGGTTTGGAATGCTAAATGAGCCACAAATGTATCTGTGAAATGGGTCCATTAGAAAAATGCACAATAGAAGCATTTCACTTGAGGTCTCAGACTTTTGGGCCCCACAGTATACTGTCCTGTTACAAATTTTTAGGTTATTTTCAGTTAAACAGTATCCAACTGTCTGACTTAAGGCTGAATATAAATAGCGGATTTTGTTTTTCTTTGGTTCTTGTACAGGTTTCTCCTCTCACATTAATACAACAGCTCTAATAGATAAATCTAATTCATGTTTTTGATTAGTCCAAGAAATAAATTACATTGTATATAAGCTAGTGTAGTGTGGGTTTATAAAGAATTGAGCACAAAAGGAAAGGCTCTATTTATTGTGGTTGGTCGAGACCCAGAAAATAAATTGCATGCAAAATTTTAAAATCCTTTAAAGCATGCAAGATAGAGTTTGCATCCTCCTGAAGCAGAGCCAGAGTGAAAGCAGATTTAATGAAACTAAAGCAGAATCTATGGGATAGGATTTGAAGCATGGCAACAGTGCACATGGTATGGAGAAATGTCCACCACTGGAATGAAATCAGGGGTGTTGGATGACTGAATGGATGTGTGTCTTGACAATTTGGCTCGTGAGGAGTATGAGGAATTTGTTTTACATTGGATTTGTTTTGATATTCTCACAGCTGTTTTTGCTCAGACAAGACAGCTTGACATATCCCTTAAAACTACACTATGTGACTTTTGGCCCTCTAGCAGTTAAAAAATAAAACTGCAGAAAGAAACTTGCGGAAGAACATTGTTTTGGTTGTGTTTTGGCTCTGCTCCTCTGTGCACATGCATGGTGTTCGAGGCACCGGCATACACATGAATACAGGACATCTTATCAGAGCGAATGGACAATTAAACGACGAAAGAAAGGAAAAGACGGATATCCGAAAACATGCCATTGGAGCAAGTAAGTGCCCTATCTTATGCTGTTGTTTTGACCAAGTGGAAACATTGGTGTTTTGAAATAAATTACGTTACAAAAGTTTTTATAACTACAGGATATTCTGGCCAAATAGGCCATGGTAGTTACTAATTTATACATTGTCATTTTTACCAACCAGTGGTCAACATCATTTCAAGACTCACATATCCTTGCCAAGCCTAGGAGTGAAGGATTTATTTATATTGCTCGTTGACTTTTCTCTGTTCAGGGTTTCTTTGTTATTACAACTGATGATTCCCCAGAGGTTTGTCATTTTTAATGATCCATGGTCAATTTTTCTCATTCATTGTGACAACAAACTTTTAGCCTCATGCTACTCCTCCACCATACACACGCTACAGTAGCCAAAGCTTATTGTCACTGTGTACGGATATGATGTCAACACACACAGGTGAATGACTTAAGTATGCAATTTCCCATGAAATCTGTCCCAACAGCTCTTAAGTCGTTATTATAGGTCTAGCAAAGTGTATTTTGGTAAAGACATGGTTTGGAAGAGGGCTTTTTGTTGCATTTTCTCATTGATAACATTTTGTTATTTTTTAAATTACATAGTGTAGCTTTAATTAAAATTTCTATTAAAATATATTTTAAACCCTTGTTATTTATTTTCCATAATGGTACAAAAAAGTCCCTTCATTACACAGATCAATTAAATTTTCCTCCAAAATCTGTGGAACTATGCCCCATCCACGGGTATTCCAGCTCAGTTTACTTGACGTTTCCAGTTTTCTGCACCTGGGCATCAAACTCTATTTTGTCGCCCCTTCTTTCTTTCAAGCTTTTCAGAGTTGCCCATGTGTGCCAAGATATCACATCACTAAAAGGATGTTTTCTCTCATTCACAGACTGACATCTCCACTAAAGTCCACCTGTTACTTACTAAGATTTTTGCATTACCCTAAGATAGACATGAATAATATAAAGTAATAATAGTAATAATTAATGAGATAGTTCACCCCCACCAAAAAAAGAAAAGAAAAGAAAATTCTCACGATCACTTTTTTCTTGATCCTGACTGCATCGCATTCAGGGCCTAATTCTCACTATCGAGTTCACTTAATCAAGCCTCAACCAGGTGTTCTTGCTTAATCATGATGACAACAGTTTAAAATAATAAAGTTTTAATAATAACCTATCTGTAACAGGCCAATCTCTAGGGAAGGGTATTATCAAAGATTTAAGCCTGCTGCTGAGCAATTTTGGGTGCAATGTATGTATTTGGGTTGAGGTAATGAGAGTCCCAGTCACCTGGCTCTCATTCACTGATTAAACTGAGGCTGATCTCAAAGTGCAGGAAACATTCAGCTCCTATGTGTTCCAGGTAATTGGGATGAATTACTATGGATTAGCCAGAGCTAAGAGAAAACATATGGGCACTCCTGACACTTTGAGGAGATGTGGGGTCAGAAGTGATGTGTTTGAGTACACAATTTCTTCAACAACATGGGTACTTCTAAATGTTTGCTAAAACTCTCTTCCTATGTTTAGTTTCCACATCAACTAAACAGTGATTTGAAAAGAGATGGAGGAGATAAAAAACTTGAGGAGGTCAGATAAGAGGGGTTTGAGCTGATGGAGAGGAACCCTGCTTGACTTTGTTTTCATGAGCTCCAAAACCATTTAAATAAAAAAAAAATTATCACATAAATGTAATAAGGCAGCTCATGGGTGACCCTTTATATTCCTACCCTAAGCATTATGTACAGTTCCCCTCAGCTAAAACATCATATTTGTGTGTGTGAATCAAATGAAGCAAGGATGATGAATTAATCCCAGACTCACTTGTAAAACTTAAAGGTTCACTTAACCTAAAATAATAATTCTGTCCAACCCACATGACTTATTTCTTCCATGGATTGGAATACAATAGGGGATGTTAGGCTGAATTTTAGCATCAGTTCACTTTTACTGTATGGAAACAAGACAAGAAACGAAAGTGAACTAAGGCTGTCAGTCTTTAGCAATTTTCCTTTTTTGTTCAACAGATGCAAGAAAGTAATTCTGGTTTGGATCAACATAGTAAGTAGTCAGACAGACTTTTCATTTATGGGTAAAATATCCCTTAACTGACTTCAGTCATTTTAGAGTAAGAGGAATGGCGACCCTCACCCAGTGCGTAGTAAAGAGCCCTTGGTCCCAATTTCAGCCAATGGATCCACTGCTCCCTCTGGCACATCTGAAGATGGATATCCATGGCTCGAAACTTGGTGTCCATTACTGAGGGGATATTGAGGAGCTCCATAGACTTCAGGGCTCTGT
Organism: Moxostoma hubbsi; assembly: GCA_032164185.1. Lineage (NCBI taxonomy): Eukaryota > Metazoa > Chordata > Actinopteri > Cypriniformes > Catostomidae > Moxostoma > Moxostoma hubbsi. Next base: position 21,521,277 of record JAVLUX010000021.1, on the reverse strand, counting down.
TGTGCTCCAAACCCTACAAAGGGAACTCCATGCGCCCATCCACCACCGTGCGACATGTCCTTCAGGTCTTCTTCATCCTCCACCTCCGGATCCCTGGCTCTGACCTCACAGCGTGCTGCAAGAAGCAGCCCCTGGATTAGTACTGCTAACCTCAACACCACCATGTCTGGAAACACAAAGGAATTGCCACAAATCACAAGTCCAACACAGGGTTACAAGTTGTTTTAAAGCTGTTGCTCTGTGTTGCCGTATAGAAACTCTCCACCCCCCCATCTCGCAAATGATCCTCTCCCTCTCTCCCTCCCTCCCTCCCTCCTTCCTCCTGTCAGTCAGTCCACTAGCTTCATTTCCCCATCTTTCCCTCTCCCCTCCTTCCTCTTGATGGTTTCAAAGACCTCCAACAATCCTCGGAAATGAAGCACCCCACCCACATCCAGCTTACTCCCAATGGAAAGGTCATATAACCTGGAACAATGAGCCTGGTCAGCTCTCAGGCTTACAAGCTCAAAGCTGCTTTACATTCTCTTTGAACACAAAGAACACACATACACACTTGTCTGCACCACACGTGAGGAAGTGGACAATTTTTCTTGGCTGGTCACTAGTATTTTTATGCTCATATCGCCTCTCAATACTCCATTCTACACTCTTGACTAAGAATCTCCGGAAAAGGATGTTAAAGTTGAATGTGTGAGTATTAAAGGGCAATGGTTTTTATGAAAATATGAACATTCTGTAAGGAAAACACCTCTGAATCATCACAGTCCTTGATCTTTTTCTACTTCTCTCCCACATAGTCCGAGAAAGCCCTCCATTGGCAGTAATATGTGGGAAAATGTGGACTGATGATATTTGCTGTTCAGTCAAAGGACGAGTCAGTGTTGTAGTACCATACTTAAAGTAGTTATAGAAACACATATTTTAGTGTCTTCATTTGGAAAAAAGATCCATATATAATTGCTTTTATTATTCTTTTTTATTATTATTATTATTATTATTATTATTATTATTATTATTATTATGGTATGTTCCCATTTAGATAGCCAAGTAAACAGACTATGATATGGTTAGAGATGCCAAGGGACTATGGAGATGTGCATGGATGTTGTTACTCAGGTGTTCCTCAGTGTTACCATTAGATGGCAGCAGTATGACACAAAGTGAGAGCATGTACATATCCTTAGATTCCATTGAAATATTGCTAACCTTTAAAATAGGAATGCGTATGCTCTGGGTCAACAAATATTTGTAAATTTAAGATTACCATAAGTTTTTCAGTCATATTGTAATGGGTTGAAAACAATCACATATTTTTTCACATAATTATGGTGCGTTCACATGCTATGGTAATTATGGTAAATACCAAAAGCCAACGTGGAAAATGCACATGAACACCCCCTCATGTGGTATTTTCCACTGGGCAACTCGTAGAATATTTTGATGCACGAGTTGCCGAGATGAGATAACCTTTGACCTTTTCAAAATGGCGGAGAGCAACGCGAGAGTGTTGAATGGTAAGCATTGTACAAAACCAAACCTTTTTTGCTACTGTTAGCTAGGGGTGGAATGGTACATTCGTATTGAATCGAAACGGCGCGGTCCGGTGCACGAATTTACACGGAGAATACACGTTATATAAATAAATAAAACTCTAAATAGCGATAAATTATGCTCTATTCGCGTTTGGTGTGAACGCAGCATAATGAACAGGCTGCGATGTCAAGATTGCAATTGTGTGTGTGTGTGTGTGTGTGTGTGTGTGTGTGTGTGTGTGTGTGTGTGTGTGTGTGTGTGTGTGTGTGTGTGTGTATCTCCATCTTTTTACCACATTACGACAACAAAAGCACTTGAACGCAACACACTGGTAAATACCAGTTCACAAGTGGAAAATATCATATTTACCATAGCACGTGAACGCACCAATAGACTACCCAAAACTCAAATCCTCTAACTTGCTGCCTTGTAGAGTTTAAGCTGCCTATTGACCACAACCGAGGCAGCTGCCTTGTTACTAGTGCTGGGTGTCGATCCAGATTTCCAGATTCGATAAGGTTTCGATTCATACAGGTATATTTCAGTTAATAATGTCCATTTTGTTTACATATGAAAAAACAGTCATTTTAAATTGATATACATTTTGTTTTATCATTAGTTCTTCATTATTTTAGTCACATTTCAGTTTTATTATTTTTCTTTTTCTTTTTTTTTTTTGTTTTTAATGTACAAATCCATTTATTCCATGAATTTATATGATTTCTTGATGGCATAATTAAATTGCATACATATATTTTGTTACATTGTGGAATCGGGGGCGTGGTCAAGCATCCGTCCTGAGAGAGAGAAAGTGGTAAGGGTGCTTTCACCAGTGACCAGTGACTGGCGTGTCATATTAAATGTGTATTGTGAAGCTGAAGAGTTTATATTGAAATTTATAGTGTAACTGGATTAATGGAAAGGAGGAGGTGAGAACCGGCTTGAAGATATAAGTAATAGTTTTAATATGAAACTGAACCAAAAGACACAAACACACACATATGACGGACAGCTGCCCGTAAACGCTCCCTCTCTTTTGCACCATCCATCACATACATGTTTATTGTATACATGCATGATTTATGCTATTTTGAAGAATAAGCACTAAAATGGTACTGTCTCTTTAAGAATAGCAGCAGTTCAGTAAGGATCTGACAGTTTCAGTTGAGCACATATTAACAGGAGTGGGGTCGAATGGCTTCTTCACCGCATAGGCCACGATGAGCGAAAGATTGTTTTTGGTATTTAAAAATTGATATCAAGGTTGATCAAAAGAACATTGTGATGTATCTGAAAATCAATATTTTTACCCAGTCCTACTTGCTACACACTCAGTCAATAAGTGATTTAATATGAAGGCACCTGAAAGTAACCGGTTTCAGATTGCCTTCCTCCCATCACGTTTGATTATATAAAACAAATTCAAGTGAGCTGTAGCAATAACCAAGTGAACATTTAATGACTACAATGCCTATTTCTTAATATAAATAAGCAGAAAACGAAAAATATATATTTATTAACTAATTTACTGCTTTCAACTGCTCCATCAGAAGCCATTTTCATTCATTCAGCCAACCTTCAAACTGCTTGCACAGGATTGTAGGATATACAGGTAGTGAAGGACACATCTTTGCCTTCACAAATTGGCCAGATGGAGGCATCTTAATATACAGGATGTTACGGAAACACTGGATTCGGACATGCCTTGATGGCTTCTTACCTTCATGCATCATGTTCAGGTTTTAGATACAGCCATAGTTATATAACAACAGCAATAGCTATTGTCCATGGAAAATGTTATAGGTGATAGCACACTTGGAGACAGGCATGGAACTGAATAATGGCATCCTTGAAATCTCTTAGACTTAAATTTTTCTTCTCTCACTAAGCTGGCAAGTTAAAGTCATGGGCATGCTTCCAAACTCAGCAAGTCTTTGTAACAAGCTTCTTTTGTTCCAGCTCACACCAGTTATGATACATTGTACCTCTGATCCAGCAGAACTCAGACACACCTCTGGCTCTTCTCCCTGCTGGAGAGAGTAGGGGTGATTAGTTGTGGCCTACCTCTATATTAATCTTTACTTTTGGAATTTTAGAGTTTATGCAAATAGGAAGTTATTGATATGCTTTGCAGAATATGCCAAATAAACACCAAAATCATCCTTTGTTTTTGACCTTCTTGTCTCTGTTCTAATTGCTTCAAATTCACTGCATCTTAGCAGCATTTCACATGTTGTATTGTACTACTGTCATGGTTAGTCTCTCAGATAAAGTGCTCTAAATTGCCAGTGATTTGGATTTACTGAATTATAACATTGTCCTCACATGCCAAGCAATTAAACAGAAGGCTCTATTGCACAGGCCTGACTGCAGATTGATTTGGCTACTTACCAAATAGATAAATGTATAAACATAAAATATTGGTTTTTGTGGAAATTAGATTTTAGCAAACTTGTAGATTATCTTAAAGCCAAGAAAAATAGTCCATTACAACCAGTGTTGGGTGTGATTTGATTACGAAGTAATCAGTGAACATATTTTAACATTTTGTAATCAGATTACAGTTACTGATTTTAAGGTAAATACATTTTACAAGTAATTACATTTCTGTGACATCTGAAGGATGAGCAAAAATGAATGAGGAAACATAAACATAATTTTTTTATTTGTTAAGCAGAAAACAAAACATTTCTGTGAAAAGTGTTTATGAAAGTAACATGTAGATGTAAAGTAATTAGTAAATGTACTTTTCACATATATATAATATGAATGGGAAGGCAAGTACACTACATTGGTTCCCTACATTTCAGTGATCAACCAGAAAGCTTTTATGTTAGCTAATGCATTTTGATGTACAAATGAGAATTTCGGGTGGTGGACTACCTATCATTCAAAGTGTTTAAAGCGAGAGCTGCATACTTCTGAAGTGCATAGTAAACTGAAAGGCATAGAAAATTGTTTTCTCACAGTTAAGTCCTCACCATTGAACAAATTCCTTAGACCCACATTCTATGCAAAATCCTTTTTGTTGCCTGGCAACACAGACAATGCATCAATGGCTTCTCAAAGTCACTAACAGGCTCTGTTTGGGAAGCTCTTTAGCTGCCAAGTTTTTAAAGAGAGGCTTGAAAAAAGACCTGGCTTGAAAATGCAGTAATTCAGCCATAACAACGAATATGTACTATAGACACATCATAATAAAAGTTAAAAGTTCCAAAACAGTGCTTTGGCTGTACCATGGTATAGTAATGGCTTCAGATGGTAATACTAATCTAATGTACATTGATACTGGCAGCCAAATGTTTGGAATAATGTACAGATTTTGCTGTTTTTCGGAAGAAAATTGGTACTTTAATTCACCAAAGTGTCATTAAACGGATCACAAAGTATAGTCTCGACATTACTGATGTAAAAAAAAACAGCACCATCACTATTTGAAATAAGTCATTTTTTATCAAATCTAGACAGCACACCAACACCTTATCCTTGAGTAATCATGCTAAATTGCTAATTTGGAACCAGAAAATCACTTGCCATTACATCAGACACAGTTGAAAGTTATTTGGTTCGTTAAATGAAGCTTAACATCGTCTTTGTGTTTCTTTTTGAGTTGCCACAGAATGCAATAGACTGGAATGTCTCATGGTCAATATTAGGTCAAAAATAGCAAAAAAGAAACCGCTTTCTCTAGAAACTCATCAGTCAATCATTGTTTTGAGGAATGAAGGATATACAATGCTTGAAATTGAAAATAATATTAAGATTTCATACCAAGGTGCACACCTCTTCAAAGACAAAGGGCAACTGGCTCTAACAAGTGCAGAAAGAGATGTGGAAGGACAGATGTACAACTACTCAACATCAGTTTCATGTACAACAGTAAAGAGAAGACTCAGGTCTAAAGGCCTTATGGGAAAAATTGCAAAGAAAAAGCCACTTTTGAAACAGAAAAACAAAAAGAAAAGGATCAGTTAGACTGTAAGGTGCGTGAGAGGTGCCCAACAAGACAGCCACATCTATGGCAAGTGTTACAGGAAGTGTGGGGTGAAATATCATCAGAGTATCTGGACATACTGACAGCTAGAATACCAAGGATCTGCAAAGCTGTCATTGTTTCACGTGGAGGATATTTTGATAAGTAGTTTAAGAAGTTCTGAACATCTTATTCAAATTGTAATAGTAATTTTTAATGTTATGAAAGTCCTGATTATATATTGTGATCAGTTGAATTCCACTTTGGTGAATAAAAGTACCAATTTCTTTCCATAAGAGAAAAATCTCTACATTATTCCAAACATTTGGCCGCTAGTGTATATCCAAGGTGCTACTACACTCACATACCATGATATTTACATGGTACTCTAATGTGCTCCAAAGTACATCATGATATCAGTTTCACAAAAGCATGGTAATACCATGGTACTTTTTGTGCAACCTGGTCTCATATAATTCTGTTAATATCACTTCATTTTAACATTTGCATTACAACAGCAACTACATTTACAAGCTTCTTTGAGCTTGAGGAAACTGCACGGTATAGCTCATTGAACTTACGATGCAAAGGGCCGATGTACGAGTCCTGAAGGGCATGTGAGTGTCGACATATTAGCCGAAAGTGTCATATAAGCACAACACATTTATGTGGTTGCTGCAGCAATTGCATTTTCCATTTCACATTTGTCGTTTATGACACTAACTATTAGGTTTTAGGGTAGGGAGGTAGGTTTTGTTGATTTAAAGCTTGATAAAGCCGTAAAACCTTATCTGTTTGAGAAAACGTTTTACTCGCTTTTAGTGCAACACAGGAGACTTCCACCTCAGAACTGCCACATGAGAAATATCATTTTGCAAAAATGATTGACATTTGTAAATACCTGTTCTTATTGTTTAATTTGTAACATTTTTAAATATACTTGATGAAACTGTTTTTAAAAGAAACTCAGCTCAACTAATTAAATCCCAATGTCTAAAGCATTAGCTTTTATCCAGGCTAATATGAAAGCTCTATGTGTGACAACATGTGAATGTCACCATCGAGAATTTTTGGAGAAAATTGTCACTATTTTAATGTGTTATCAAAATGCCAGCAAGATCCAAAATGTTACTTTTGGTACAAGTCTCACACTTTCTCTTTATTGACCACAGGGAAGTGGAATGTGATATGAAAATTGATGGCAATTTTCCCTGAATCCCAATCTCAAAGCAGATATAAAGCACATTTTATAATCCACAATTACTCCAGTTAGAGGCAGGAGAGAGAGAGAGAGATGCCTGTAAGAGAATGCAGAGACAGGACCCAGGAGTTGAAGAAATAAAAGAAAAACTGAAGAACTGGCACTGGACAGCAAACACGAGGAGACTAAAATAGGGAGAGAAATCAAATGGGATAACAGGGAACAGGTGAGGCAAACAAATTAATAATAAGCAAAAAAGGAGGCAGGGTATGACGAAAGACAGAGAGAAACACGGCAATGCAGAAACACAACAAAGCCATATGCTCCCACTAGACAAAACACCTGAATGGCATGAGCGCACATTGCCAAGACAATAAGGCAATATACACCCCTGCCAACTGACAAACAAGACGAGAGAATGCGTAGCGATGCCAAACTCACGTGGTGCATGCAACAGGTGACAAAAACAAGACAGGACACCTGTGCGAGAGTGCGGCCACACACAAATCCGAAATCTCAGACTGAAGTGACCGAATCTCAGCACAACGTGAAGACAGCCCGTGAACCGGGCTTACCAAGGTGCACCAGTGTTCACGAGAGACAGACATAAACTATTGATGTGAGAGCATGCTGTCATGTTGACATAAGCACGATACACCCACATCAATAACAGACAGACATGGAGTGTCCGGATCCCGACACAGACTGAAACCGAACCAGACAGGAAGTCAGGACCCAGAAACCATACTCCAGACATGAGAAAGACAGACCGAAAGGCGTACGGCAGAGAATACAACCGAAACCATGCTCTCACACAAAGACGAAACACAAGACAGACATGGGACGATGATGCCATGGTCCTGTCAGACAAAAACCTAATCTGACAGAATGACAGGACCATGACACCAAATAACTAAAAAAACATCAGCAGAAATGTGACTATGAACATAGAAAACGTTTGGGGGAAAAAAACAAGTGACTTTCAGAATAAAACTCTCAGGAATAAACCTTTAGTCTGGTTTCATATTTCAGCATTACATTAATGGTAAATCCTTTTGTGTGTAGTCAATAAAACTCTCCATCACTGGGTGTGGAACATTTAAGCTTTTAGACATAAAAGGCCTTTTTGTCAGCTGATGAATTCCATTAAATTAGTGCTGAGCAAAAATAAGAGTGAGTCCACCCACAAAGACAGTTCTGTCAGCAACTGAACTGCATAACAGAATTGTTAGCAGTCTAAATGGTATAAACAAGGAGGTAAGTTTCTGCTTTTATGCCTGCATTAATAATGACTTACAACTATTGCATCTATACTGTCATGAATCAGTATAAGTTATCCATGTTAACTTATTTTTTGTGCTTAAAATCACTGGATGTTAATTCATAGGCCCATTTGAGCACTCCTATTTGAACTTAACTGTCAATATAAAGGCATTAATAAACAGATGAATCTGTTGAACTCCCAAAACAACCATCATATGAAAAAAGGTTTTGTCAGGTAACCTAAAAATTTGCTCCATAAGGTAACATCTAAATAAGTGTAATTCAAGTCAAAAATATTATTTAATTTCAAGGGATCAAGGTTTTGCAGGTCAGGAAAGTCCAATCAGACAGGCAAAAAGTATCTTTCTCCATTGAAAAATAGTTGTAAATTCTGCAAGCAACATATACAATATTGCAAAATGTTGCATTGTACTTTGATTTAAAGTCTCGATCTTGTAACCTTATAATGCAGGACATGCGAATATAATATGCCTGAATATTACAATTCAGAGGGGGGCGTTGGTTCAGCAGCTCACAGAGGGATTTAACCTAATACACATACAAGAACTGTACATCAGTGTTCATTTTTAATTAGTCAACATGGAGTCCATCTATGATGAAAAATGTATTCAATGGATTGTATGGGATGGAAAGAGAAAGTTTTTTTTATTGGAGTTTGTCTTTCATCTACTGTGTGCCGTGCACCATAACTTGATCTAATTAAGGCTATGAGGCTCTTTCTTAATTTCACCACAGTATATATTACAGTCCATAGCCTGGATTTTCATCAGTTTTAAAAGTATGTGTACATCGAAGAGCATCTATATTAGATTACCGCAAAGACATGAATTAATACACTCATATCAGATTGAAATTCTTACTTGGTGAATATGACAGGCTCTGGGACCTTCTAGAGTATTGTCACTGGTGCACAAGTCAATGGAGCCTGCCCAGTTTGATAGGGCAGATATTAAAGGGAAGTTGTTACATTGGCGAATAGTTATTTCTTTTTTAAGTATAAACCTCACTAAATTTGCTAGAGTTTATATAATTTAACTTTGAATAAATGTGTCTTGTTTTCAAGAAATAGTTAACCCAAAACGTAAAATTACATTTTCTTTTATCTACCCTCATTTTGTTCCAAACCCGTATGACTTTCTCTCTTATGTGAAACACAAATAGAGACATTAGGCAGAATTTTAGTGACAGATTAGAGAATGTCATTTTTGGATTAACATCCAATTCTTATAATTCACAAGCATATGTTTGGGAAGGATTAAGGGAAGAGGTTGTTTAATAGTTTTATGAAGCTGTGCAATTTAATCTAGCACTATGAGAATCTCATTTATTATAGCTGGCTGCAGAACACAGGGCAAAGTGAACATGCTTACATGCTTCTCTCTCTCTCTCTCTCTCTCTTTATTCAAATTTTTTCTTGCCCATCTGCTTGACTTCTCCTCTTGTTAAAGTTGTCCCAATCTGTCTGAGCACTGAGCGCCCATCTCACACTCGAAGGAGCTGCACACACACCAACAACTGACACATACTCTGGCAGAAGCACTTACAACACTAGCAGGCGCAGAGCTACACACAAACAGCTTCATACACCAGCTAGAAGACAACAGGCAGTTCCAACTGAAGGACATAAAGCCAAGCTCAGAGCTCCAGCATGGATGTACTGAAGAAGGGATTCTCCATCGCTAAGGAGGGAGTGGTGGCCGCCGCTGAGAAAACCAAGGCCGGGGTGGAGGAGGCAGCTGCTAAAACAAAGGAGGGGGTCATGTATGTGGGTAAGTACAGATCCAATTTAGGGGAGAAAAGAGAGACAGATTCAGAACAACATACAACAATTCTCTATTCATAGTCTCAAAGTCTCCAAAATTATTTGAATTACAGGTAATTTTGTGTAATATAAATATAAAGTAATAAGAAAAGAAGTTATCAAGAACCAATATTTAGACTTGAAGACCTTTTTAAAATTATACATAAATACAATATGCATCATACTATACTGTAAATGTTGTTTTTTTCTTATGATTTGTAATGGAAATAAAACGAAATATCAGTTTTGGATCTTAGATAACAGAATTAGTCACTGATGATTACAGTCCTGAAAAGGGAATGAAAACCAGGGTAATGAGGATAAATGTGGGGCACAAGCCCCTTATTACATGTGACTGCTGTGTTCAGTCATCTTGTGACAGTAAGTGAACAATGAGCATTCAAGGCATACTAGCACTTACCAGTCTCCTCTTATTTTTGTACATCACAAACTTACCTGCCTGAACTGAGTCACTAGCAATGAACAACACTAACCCAGATTTAACATACAGTACACACACAGAGACATAGATAAGAATAGATAGAAACGAGCCCCTTGCGTGGTTCCTTGAGTCTTCATCTTGGCATTCCTACTGTGGCTTTCTGTGCTTTTACTGTCAGGAATGAGAGGGGAAGAAAGGGAGGCAGAGAAAGAGATAAAGATAGAAGTGAAGGATAGGAGGAAGGAAGCACTTTCTGTAAGGGCAATAATTGACCAGACACTTTCAACATGACAAAAATAGAAAAGCCCAACATGTTTATTTTGCATCCATAAAACTCAATTTGATTATCATCTTACCAACATTACTTGTTCAAAGGATCTTTTAACTATAGCCTGTGGAACACTGTATCTATATGTCAAACTTTATGTTAGTGTTTCTGCTACAATCTGATTACATACTGTATGTACAGTAATCTATAGTAACATATTACATGCAATTTGAATTATGTAATCTGATTTTTTTTTTTAAATGCATTACATTTTAAAATATGTGTAATCATATTAATTCAATTTTTATTGATTACATTACAAATCATACAATGGCAATAGCTACAGTGTAATTTTCTTATTATGCTTCCAAAATTTAAAAGAGTGATCTAAAATCTAAAAAATACATGCAAGTTATCAACTTTTGGTCAAAGCATTATTTGTAAAGTGGTGGCAGCTAAACTGTTTTTTGATAACACATATTTTCTCTTTTGTTTTGCTTTTTAAGATTATGATCAATGTGGCACAAACCACTGTAATCCCATTCCCTTCCAGTCCATTTCACATCCTGGTCCACAGATACCAGGGTCTGCTCGGGTCAATACACAATCTTTTATGATTCGTAATGGCTCTCAGAGTGTGTACACACCAGTGAAAGGTGCCTGCCAGTATGGTATGGTGGAGAAAAAAAATTCTGTTTTCAGACTGCTTAAGAGCTTGATGTAAACCTCCAAATTAGAAGACGGAGAGACTGCTTAGTGCCAGTTTTAGCAAGAAACAAAACTGTCAGATCCCGGGAGCGTGCTGCAAGAGCCATGGAAGATGTCAGAAATGCGTGTCTACTGTATTTGTTGGAGTGTCAGTGCTTTAACATGCTGTTTTATTGCTGTTCTTGGACAGGACAAATCATGTTGTGGTGGTGCACATCATCATGAGAAAGTCAGCTGCAAAGCTTGCAATGTGTGTGTTTATGTCTGTGCTTGAGTTTGTGAATGCTCACATATAAATATGCAGCTTAATTTGAAAAACAGATGAGCTTGCAGGTTAGAGGTTCGGCTGATGCTGTGGATGGAGAGCAGGGAAGGAATGTGTGTGTGACTTGTGAAGCTGGAGGTTAAAAAAAAAAATGTTTTTGGCAGGTAACCTAAAAATGTCCTTTGTGTGAAAACATCTAAATGAACTGCTTTTTTTTTTCCTTAAGTCAAACATATGACTAAATCAACCTGACCACATTAGGTTACAGCAACAAGGTAATTTTAAGGGTTAGATCAAGTAGAAAATAGATCCTTCAAGTAACAATACCACTTTACAGTGTAAAAGCTTTACTCACACAACACATACAGTACACTTTTCTTCAATTTAAGACACCTCAAGCCACAGAGAGGTCAATTTACTATAATCTATTAAAATGTCTCTAAACTGTACTCATCATAGAACACTGTTATATACGAATAATTCACATGCCTGGCTGCAAATGCATTTTCATAATATATTGATGATTCTCAAACCTCTCAAGTCTTTAATTTGAAAATATCTTCACATATAGATCACACTGGGCTCACACAGAACTTTACCACTTTACTTTCTATCACATTATATAACACCAATTTCATTACAAATCTGTGTGAGGATGGTCCAGATTAATTATAGTTTGCGATGAATTCACTGGGATTGAAGTACATGGGAGATGATGTAATCCAAACAATTATACAGAATATAAATTAAGGTATCATGGTGAAATAGATCTAGAATAAAACATGCTGTGCCATATTTGTGGAACACTTTCATATCAACCAGGCTAAAGTTCCTCTATAATCTATGCACATCTATATTTAGTACATCACTGTCTCTTCCTTTTAATCTTAGTGGAGATGCAGCCATAGAGATGTTTTATGCATTTTCACATTTTTTTTTAATTATTTTTTTTGGAAGTAGCATCATATTGCAGCAGTGGTTGGGCAAGAGTAATATTTTCCATCAATAACTTAAGATTCCAGGCTTTTGTATTTGTTTTGCAAGCTGAGGCCAGGCCCTCAAGAATGTGCATGTTTGATAGTAAATCAGCTCTTTGTCCAGAACAACAAGGACAATGTCATGCCTCTCTTGAGGGGTGCATTTGTTTTTCTCTGTCTGTGTCTCTCTAAATGCGTGTATGTTGGAGGGGGGAATTTTTACAAACACATTGCTGTGGGTTTAAAGATTCTGGGAAGGAACAGAGCTCAGGCTTGTTCTGTGAACCACTCGTGTGACAGAGATTCCGTTCTGGAGATGCCAGGGCTTTTCAGAGGCCAAACTGTTTTTTTCCCCACTGTTAGCATTCAAGAAGCATCTCTGTGTAGAATAGATGTTTCCTACTCTGTATCATGCTTAATAGCACTTAATGGTGCCATTCTACACAGCCTGACTGAAGATCAGAGGCATTTTGCTGGCCACAATTTGCCAGAGGGTCTTGGGAATCAGAGAAGGTTGGCCTTGCACTTCCAGAAAATATGTTTATGGATCTTACGACAGAACAGGAAGGACTGGAGCCAGACTTGAGAGCATCAATTGAGTAGCAGACATCTGGCTAAAAATAAGATGAAATTGAGGAAAATTGTTTCAATGAGCTCCATTTGAATAAAAATGTATGCATTTAAAACATTTGTTTACAGGAGTGCCTAACTGGGAGCTTAACATAATTTCCTCCTCCATAACTTTGCAATACACTTTTCCTTTTATTTTTGACAGGCACAAAGACAAAGGAAGGTGTTGTGACAGGTGTGAATACAGGTAAAATTTTTTTTAAAAAACAGACATTGACAATGTTTTCTCCTAAATTACCCTAATCTAAGAAGAGTCCCAAATCAAACTATAAGAGCACTTATAGTTTTATATGCTCTATAGTTGCCCAGAAAACAACTGATCAGGCGAATCTTGTGGGTGAGGTTGCTGTGGCTGGAGCCAATCAGGTGTCAGAGAAGACAGTGGAGGGGCTGGAGAGTGTGGTCGCATCCACCGGCCTAGTCAAACCGGTGAGGACAAAAATAATCATATGCGTTTTTTGGAAGTGTATCATTTGTTAAACCTTTACATCTACACAATTTGAACTTGAATTGATGTCTTGAGGTGCACTATATCATTGTTTTTTGTAGGCCTATATTCATTCAATACATATGCAGACATAAGATTTGAATTGCTTATTGCACTGTTTCTGTCATGGAGTTGGATTTATTATTTTATAGAGATGTTCATGCTTTAATGTGCTTTTGCTTCTTACCCAGTCATGGACAGGATGAGCTGGAGATCACACAGGTGCTTTCAAAACTAAATAAATGCATGCATGCAATAAAAGTATGCTGAATACTCTCATCCATAAAAACTCTAACACATCATCACACGTGTCTCAGTTGGTAGAGCGGGTTGGCCACTAATCGCAGGATTGGTGGTTCATATCCTGGCCCACACGTCTCCACTTGCTGAAGAGTACTTGGGCAAGACACTGAACCCCAAGTTGCTCCCAATGGCAGGCTAGTGCCTTGCATGGCAGTTCTGCTGCCATTGGTGTATGGTGAATGTATCACAGTGTAAAGTGCTTTGAATGCTGTTAAGGTTAAAAAAGGTGCTATATAAGTGTAGACCATTTATGCTCTTGCTATTTAGGAGTGAGAAAGGCATGTATTCTTGAAATGCCTCCTCAGTGAACCCAAACATTTGACACACTGCCTAGCAAGAGTTAAGTTCTTCATAAATAACTAATTTCTTAAACTTCCCAATTGTTGCTCTGCATTTTTATGAATTCTTAAGCACATTTCCAGTTCCATTCTTAATGATAATATAATCGTTCCTATTCATTCAAATGTAAAAGCCCAAGAAGAAACAACCCTCGGCCATGCAACCGTTATCAGCAGCACCTTGAACTTTGACAACACTGTACAGCAATCAGACCATCAAGATTGAACAACCTATTCATGAACACGAGTTAAATATCCCAGAAAGCATTGCAACAAATGGAAATGAAGAATTGATCCATGAATTCACAATTCCATAACTCAAATGGCCTTGTGTCTTATAGTTGTTTTGCTTTGCAGTGGCGGATTTAGGCATGGGCAACATGGGCAGCGGCATGGAGGTGTCCACACAAACAAGTGTGTGCCCTGAACTCCACCAGCCATCTCATTTACAATCCCCCCCCCCCCCCCCCCCCCCCCCCCCCCCCCTCCCTCCAGTCAACAACTTTGAGGGATTGCTGAAGCAGGTTTTGCCCAGGATCACTACTGATGCTTTGTAAAAACCTGTAGGGTTGAAGATGTGACAAACAATGTGAACTCTTTTCCTCAACTGAGTGTGTTACTGTCTTTCTGCCTCCAGAGGGAGTTCTCAAAGCAAGAGGGAGCTGCAGGACAGCCTGCAGATGCAGGACAGTAGGTAAGAGATCTGATAACCTCTGCATTTTTACAATAGATACAGCATCAATGGTTTTTACCATAGGAGAGAGAGTGCATGGTCAATTAGCGTGTTACTACAGTAAATCACTGTTTGCAGATACCATACAAATGAATGGGGAGAGCTGCAAACTGACACCTACCTGTCACAAAATTGTCCGTGTCTTTTGTTAGTGTACCGTATCACGGTACACTAAACACATAGTTGACTTCAAAATTATTGTTTAGTGTAAAACATGTTGAAGTTTATTGGACAGTTGGTCAGTTCATTAAGTGATGAGCTGTTTATTCAGCACACTTAAAAAAAACAGTCTATTGTTTCGGCTCCAGTGTACCGCCCATTAAATGTCTATGTGACCGCCCCAATATGCAATTTTTGCTAACCTTGTAGGCTCCCCTTGACAGAGGGGCTCTGACAAAATGGCATGTGGTGTAGGGAGGGAGACCATTCAAAGAGAAGTTGGGGATAAAGTTTCAAAAATGCTGAACATGCCTTAGAGAGAATATGATGCACAAGCAATACCACACAATAGCACCCGTGTGATAACAACTTTTTGGCTTATTGGACTGTTGTATATAGGCCTAATATACATATAGTGACACACCATGTCTATGTTCACACATTCAGTGTTTGGGATTGACACAGGGGTGGACTTAGCATTAGGCAAATGTGGGCAACCACCTAGGGCACCTAAAAGCTGAGCCCCTAAATATACAAATTGTATTTTTTATTATTACTAATGCTGAAACTTAAAACATTTTGCCGTTATAACACCAATATGATTAATATTGCTGTCACTTTCAGCACAGTCATTGCAAACATCCCACATGTTCCTGGGATACTCTGTATTCAGCATGTTTCTGAGATTAAGAGAAACACCACAGTGGGCTGAGTTCATATAATGGCCTATTCAGATTAGTGGTCTATTTATAAAGAATCACAATGAATATATAAATTAATTATTACAAACCCAGAATAAGAAACTAGGCCTAAATATTCTGTGGTGTTTTGGAGTTTTAGAAATTCTTTTCATCTTAACATGAAAATTAATAGTTATAAAATATGTAATTATATAAAAATTTATGGACAAGGGTTTAATTAAAACGTGATTATTTATTATGCTCTCCCATAAAAGTTGGCAGAAAATCCTAAATGTCTGGCTGCTATAGGCAACTCTTGTGAGACAGTGGCAGACTCATCTGGTAGTTTGATTAATCTGGTAACAAAGTTTTGTTTAAAATTTACCAGGCTTCTACAGTGAGCACCTCTGAGAAAGAACTAGTCTAAAACCTTTTTATTAGATTTGCCAAAGCTTGCAAAGATTGTCTTTGAAGCAACTTGTGTGATTAAGTGGTAATTTGAATGAGTTACCACTTTTATGTCATACCACTATAAATAATAAAATAAAAATAATAATACAGAAAATAATAACAATGAGGAGGGCCCCATTCCTGTATTTTGTCTAGCGCCCCCAAACCAATAAATCCGCCCCTGGATTGAACTATTTTTACTTACAGGTTTCTGTAAGTGCAGACCATACACAGACAAACGCATATGTGCAAGGTTGATTGTTGAGATAGAAGAGTCCATTAGGTGGCAATATGCACAATTGGGCTGTACTGTCAATCAGTAGTTGAAGAACGTATCCTTCTCCATCGTTTTGTTGTTGTTGTTCTTGCTTCATCTAATGGCAGAGCTTCAGTTTTCTTCTTCCTTCAGAGCAGGTGTCCTGTAAATGACATGACTTGGTGCTGCCCTCTAATGTCTGGTAGCGTATAACAAAGTAATTGTACTGCGCATGTGTCGAACGCGTCCATTTGCACTCATCCACATGTGAGCTGTGAGCACACAACTTTGTGTGAGACGGAACGGAACGCGCAAAGTGAATTATACTGTACCTGTGCCTTTACAGAAGCAACCAAAGTCACAACAATATTCTAACAGCTGTAACCATAGTAAAAGTAACAAAAAAATTATGATGTCCATAACACCGGTATGTCTTTTCACAATTGCAGCCACATTCATAAATAAATAAATCAGATGGATGCGCAAGTTCATTCATCAGATCATAATTAACTGACAGTGGCTTTGAATGGTTTATAACCATGGCTCGCACCTGTGAGCAGCCGGTGGAAGACAGTGGCTGAATCTTCGGGTGACCCGCAGTTCATTTCTCCATCTCCTTGAGTTAACAAAACCCCACATGAAACACACCAGACACACCCGTGTACAGCCGTGGCCAAAAGTATTGGCAGTGACATAAAAGTTTGCTGCAGCAGTATTTGTAGATTATAATTTCACATGTTTCTATTGTATACTGGAAAACAATGATTCTGCCCAAAAACACTGCCATGAATAAAGAATGGTATCAAAATGTCCTGCAAGAGCAACTTCTCTCAATGATCCAGAAGCAATTTGGTGATTATCCGTGCATTTTCCAGCATGATGGAGCACCATGTCACAAGGCAAGAGTGATAATGAAGTGGCTTGGAGATTATTACACTGAAATTTTGGATCCGAATCCAGGCAAATCTTAATCTCACAGAAAACCTGTGGTCAATCCTCAAAAGGCGAGTGGGCAAGCAGAAGCCCACAAATTATGATCAATTCTGAGCACTGATAAAGCAAGAATGGATCGCCATCTGTCCGGATTTGGCCCAGAAGCTGATATCCAGCATGCCATAGCGAATTGCAGAGCATATGAAGAAAAAGGGTCAACACTGTACATATATATACAAAAATGATCTACAAATACTGAAGCAGAAAACTTTGCAAAACACAAAATTTACGCTGCATTATGCGCTGCTCGTGCCGGCGCTTCTACATAAATTAAACGCTAGGAAGCTTACACACTAGGGAAAGCTCAGATGGAGCGTTTGACACATGGGAGTACGTAAGGTCCGTTTGGAAGGCATGGAAGAGGTGATCATGGATAGCAATGGCTATTTAAAATATATATTTTTGTCAATTTACCAGTAAACATTGAAACTCTTCTCCAGGCTCACTCTCCACAATGACTATCTTTTAGCCGGACAGAGAAAGATCATAGAGGACAGTGAATGAATACACCGTGCATGAGTTTGTCTGCCATGTTTTGGCTTCTTTATTTTTTTCACAGCACAACTAGTCCCGCTTCTCCGAGATTGGTCCCAATGGTCAACGGATATGTACACTAGAGTGTGCTGCACCAAAAGTTTAATTGTTTTCAATGCATGATGGAGCATCACTATTGGAAACCCTTGCGTTTTCCCTCACAACCCATCAATCCATTCACAGCATTTTCTGGCGCTGCCTTTACTCTAGTGTGAAGGCACCATTAGTGACAACACATCAAGTATAGACAGCTTCAAGCCTGTGAGACATGCCCGGTGTAGACAGAGTGATACAAGCACTCTTGGCCAGTCAGAGTAGAGGAGTTTACAATACTATTTACATTTTTCTCTGTAGAAGCATTGACATCAAAGTCCCTTTCAAGGTAAGTCAGTCCACTCGGCAGCCATTTTAGGAACGCTCTTGGGTTGGCTGGGCAGTAAACCCTTCTTTAGCTCAGATCAGATAAAAAACCCACTATTTTTCTGGCTAGTCCTGCTAATGCACATGCACGTTCTCGAGATGACCAACAAGCTACGTCTATATCTAAAAATGTATTGGCTCTTTACGTTGGTCGTTCCAATTTCTCCCATTCAATTTAATAGCAATGGTCCATCTCTGCTAAACTGTCTCTGATTGACATTTAAAAGGTTGTGCTCTTTATTTTGTTTCCATTAAATAAAAACAGGATACAAATTCTATGTATGACTGTCTTTATTCAGCAGAACACAAATAAAGCTTTTTAGAGGTAGAGCTCTGTCAGTTCCTTATAATGCAACTAAACAGGTGCCAGCACTTTGACATGTGACTCCAGTCAATCAACGAATGTCTTCTGAATCAAATTGATACATTTTTGTAAAAAATTAATTGATAATTACAACGTTATTAGCTTCCTACCAGCAGTTGATGCACATGGTTTTTTTAGGGTTACTTTTGAAATATAGTCCACTACAGATTACAGAATACATGCTGTAAAATTTAATTTTTAACATTTCGTTAGATTACTCAAGGTCAGTAACGTATTCTAAATACTTTGGATTACTTCTTCAGCACTGGTAGATTTTTTCACTTGTTTTGACTATACAAAATACACATTAAATATACATTCTCTGAAAAAATGAAATATCTTATGCAGTGTTGTTTCTAAAAACGGATCAATCTAATTTATCTTTTTTTAAGGATTTTTAGATATTTTACAGGAAAACAAAACTATTTTTGCCCTAATATCAAAGGGCAAAAAAAAAGGAATTTTCTTGATAAAAAAAATATGATTGTGCCTGTAACATGTGCATGTAAAATGGCTAGAAATAGCATTTTAGCTTAGCATAAAGCTGACAATTTACACTTTACAGTTTATTTCAGTTTCTTCTTCTCTAAACTTACGTCAAACTTACTTCTCTGTCTGCTCGTATGAATGTAACACATTGTAAGAAAGTGTTTCACCGCTGTTCAAATGCACTTTGTATCACATCATTTATATGTATAAATGTTTTCCATCTGAAAGGGCTAAATATGAAATAAAACAAATGACAATAAAATGCAAAGTAATCTCTTCAGTAATCAAAATACTTTTTGAATTTAACTGTATTTGAATTACCAATGATTTAAATTGTAACTGTAGTGGAATACAGTTAATTATATTTTGTATTTTAAATACGTAATCCAGTTACATGTATCCGTTACTCCCAACTCTGTTGATGCATCACACTGTCGTGTGATGTACATGAGAATTCAGAAGTGGCGCTTTTAGACCATATTCACGCTAGCATCATCTTTGATTTTTTTTAATGGGAATGACAACGAGGCTGTGAGGGATAGACTTACCATCTCTTCAGTGGTATGCATGATATAAAGCTCCTAGTTCGGTCATTTCAAACAGCATCAGAGCCCTGGATGGAAGTGCCAACTTAAACTTTACATTACTGTTATAATGTAAACAAACATTACTGTTTATAATTATCTTAGAGTGTAGCTACTGTATTTATTTAGGACAGTCATGTGAAGGCAAGAATGTAAGACCTTGTCACGTTCACCAGTTAATTGAATATACCAGATCTTGCCAGACAGGTTTTATGTCCACAGCACACTACATCATAGCAATGTGTACTAAGGCTCTGTTATAATGTCAAAAAGAAAATGGAAACAAACAGGTCTGGTATAAAATGTACCTCTGTGTTTGAGTGCAGCAGTCTTTTCACTTCAATTCAAAAATATTTTACCAAGCCCTGAAGAGAAAACAATAGTAAGTCCTACCTACCCATGTACTCTAACCATCCTTCTTCATTTCAGGGTGATGTTTTGATGAACGCCACTTGATGATGCCTGCCGTGATGCTCTGCTTCTTTGCTTAAGAGGAGAGTGCTAATTAGCTGCTGGCCATGCTTGAATATGATCATTGCTAAATTCCTGATGGACACAAAATAATATCCTACTTCACAGAAAACAACCAAACCATGTTTTTCTCTTTCTCCTCACAAACAAACTCGACTTACCTCAAGTTTACCTCCTTCCTTCACATGGACATATAACATATACAGAGTTACTCATGTAAAATCAGTTAATTATTTAGCTATGTGATATTTATCTATAGTGTACAATTTTCCACATTTGTGACAACATTTGTGCTTGTGTTTTGGAAATTCTTATAAAAACAAAGCCTGTCTTTCATACCTGCCTTTAAAACAAGTGTCTACCAGTTTTCCTCCACCCAATACAATGAGGTTACTTGGATTAGAATTATGGAATAGAATTATTTCAGATACAAAAACATTTGAGCCTACGCACACTGTCAATCTATTGTCAACTGTTGTTGCTTATTACATCTAAGACAATGTTTGAGACCAGGACCAGAAGACAGAATGTGAAGCTATAGTTAAAGCAATATTCAGAGTTCAATACATGTTAAGCTCAATTGACAGCATTTCTGGAATAATATTGATTACTACAACAAATTATTTTGACTTGCTCCTCCTTTTCTTTAAAAAAACGCAAAAATCTGGGTTACAGTGCAGCTCTTACAATGGAAGTGAATGGTGGCCAATCTATAAATGTTAAAATACCCACTGTTTCAAAAGATTAGACACAATATGTGTTAACATGATTTTAGTGTGATAAAAATAAGTTACTAACCTTTTCTGTGTAGTTACAGACAATTTTACAATTTTGTTGCCATGACGATGTGATGTCAACAAACCCAAAACAAAAACTTTTCACCTTAAAGAATGCGTTTTGATAGAAGAATTAATGTTATTGCTTTTATAAAATTATTAGCTTCACATTTCTGCTTTTAAACCCTCCAAAAATTGGTCCCCATTCATTTCCATTGTAAATGTCTCACTGTAACATCAGTTTTTGCTTCTTTTTTTTCAAGAAAAGGGAGAATGAGTAAAAATATTTTGTTTTGCTAATTTCCATTTAGTCACAAATGCTGTTGACTGAGCTCAGCTTGTGTTAAACCCAGAATATTCCTCTGTTTAGTTATTCTTAAGTATTAGTCTGTTTAGGTATTCTTAAGTATTACCTTTATTAAGTATAATTACAGAGTGATCAGTATTGTATTAATGCTTTGATAATGTTACTTTCTGTACAGTTATTTACTAATTAAAATTTGCAGATTGCTAGGTTTTAGATTTGTTGAGGTCTGTGGAAATGATTACATTAATTTTAACAAACTCATAAAATTCATGTACTTGACTTATTTCCCTTAAAGTCTGAAAAGACAGCTGATTTATTTTTAAATACTCCATCTGTAATAAATTCAGTTTTGTGAAAAATAAAATAAAAATCTTATTCTAGTTTTATTCTATTCTTTTCTTTTTGCTTATCATTTTTAACCACTAATCCTGTACAGCGACTCAGCTTGGTTATTGCTATGCAAAAATTATGTATCACCAAATGAATCACCAAATCCAATATCACTGCAAAGTGTTTGCATATGAATTTCTTCCCCCCCCCAATCAAAAAAAAAAAAAAGTTCTTTACAAAGGGGCAGGGCAAGCTCGACCTAAAATACTGTAAAGGTAAGAATTCATTTTTAAGAAAACCAACAAACATCAAGATACGTCATGCACACCCTTCCCAATCCAGAACACCCCTCCCTCTCTTCATCTCTACATATCTGCACATGATATTAAATATGCATCCAACCAACAAACAAAGAGTTCATGGTGTAAACAAAAAAATATAAAATGGCCATTGTAATACACTGAAAAGCATTGTTCCTCTAGCAAAATGTCAAATTTTATAAAATTTTCATGCTGTCCATGTGTTGTCCAAGTTTTTAAAATTACAGTCATTCAGCATTTTCCACATTCCAGTTGTGGGAGAAGACAGAGATTCCTGCCACTGCCCATAATTTTCCAATTGCTCAGAGGGCCGTGTACGCCAAAACATAAACAATGCTATTGATATCAGGGATGCTGACAACATTTCTGTATCTAAGCGGCCATGCTCTGCTTGACTGAGCATTTTGTTGGATTTCATTTATGAAAAAGTTATGAATCAATATTACTGTTCTCAGAACAATACAACTATTCCCCAACAATCATTCTTACTTGCTCCAACCCCTTAAAGAAAAAATGGTTAGAAAGTATGTTACATAACATGTTAAAATGAATGCATCATTATCAAGTGACTCTGTCCTCATATTTTAACAACAGATGGGTTGTACTGAAACCATCACTAATGCTGGTACATGAAACAAGGTTAACCAGTCAAGCAAGATCACAGCATTTATGATGAGGATATTTTTCTACTCCACCCACGTTCAAGAAGCCAATAGGCACACATATCTCTGATGTGCTTTCACAGAGTACCAGCCTTAAAATAAAAACTGCCCACTTCTGCTCCATAACATAGATACATTTA
The DNA here is from genome assembly GCA_032164185.1 of Moxostoma hubbsi. Classification (NCBI taxonomy): domain Eukaryota; kingdom Metazoa; phylum Chordata; class Actinopteri; order Cypriniformes; family Catostomidae; genus Moxostoma; species Moxostoma hubbsi. Next base: position 21,498,399 of record JAVLUX010000021.1, on the reverse strand, counting down.
CACTCATTTGCAAACACAAACAACTGGGGACTCCACAAACATGTCTTTCCTTTCAGGCTTTTTGGGTAATAAAGCAGCAGACTCATTTGTAGACCAGGCTGTGGACAAAGCAGGTGAGTCCCACATGCGTGACTTAAAGACACCTTAAAACTATTTTTGTGTTGAAAATTCTCTCTGTTTTTGTATGTTTCTTTCTTGACTTTGTGTACCAAGACACTTTGTGTCCTCATTTAACTAGCCAAGTTTTGGATTTTACTTTACTTTTCATATTTAAAGGAGACAAAACTACAAATGTAGACATTTCCTAAAATTTTGCTAAGCAAGTATAAGGACAAAAGTGACAATTAATTGGTCACTTAATTGTAAAAAACATATTTTGTTTATACGTTTTAGCTGAAAATAGACTCAAGTTTGTCAAGATGCTTTCAAGAATCAATAGGTGAAAGCCTAAAACAAACTTTTTTTTAGTCACACCTCATTTCACAGTCTTCATGTTGCTTCATGTTGCTGTGATTTTGCATAGGCAATTGCTAAGTAAAACCTTTCCTTTAGGCAAGTTCCATCCTTTTCAGTTTGCCAAAATGTTTTGGCATTATTTCACCTACAGTACTTCAAAGTTATTTTCTGTTTTTCATCTTATATGACTTATATGACTGCAATATTTGTTCTCTAAAAAGGTACTTAAATATATCTTGAGAATGCAGTCAGTCCTGTAGCCATGCCAATCTAAGGCCTTAAAAGGAATATGGATGGAATGAGCCTTTTATGTAAGCAAAGTAAAAGTTCCTTATTCAAGGAAACTTATTTTTAAACAATCTTTAGACATCTAAAAAATAAAAAATAAGACCCTTTTTGGCAGGATAAAGGCACAATCTGATCTCCCCTGACACTTACAAAAAATGTCATGCATCTAAAGTGCCCTTGTAATAATGTTCCTGTTTAATTCTCATAGCTACTGTGGCCAAAAGGAAGGTGAAGGAAACAATTACTGGAAAGAAACAAGATCAGCCAGATAAAACAGGGGGCATGGGAGGCCTTTTCCCATCTGAGGATGACAAGAAACCAAAGGAAAAGACAGGAGATGCATTGTTTGGTGGCCTCCTTAAAGAAGATCCAGGAAAAGAGAAGAGCAGTGGAGGAGACAGTAGTGAGTTTACTTACCCTTCCTTGACAAATAATGAAAAATGACATATTTATGACTCCATATATGACTGTTTATATTTGTTCAAATTCTAGAGATATAAAAGATGGTCAAGCACTATGTCAAAAAGTCAAAGCCTGATGAATCTTTTCATATCTTATAAGAAAAAACAACATAAAGCCACCATGCACAAATATAATAACTCATTTCTATGTTTGTGTTTGTTTAGGTTTCAATGATGCATTGGATGACCTTGCTTCTGGGTTTGCAGATAAATGATGATCCGTCAATTGGGAAAAATCTCTTTGCATGAGTTCCCTACACAGTTCTCCAGCCAGGAAACTCTACCTCACATCAACAGGGTTTTCAGGGCCTAAAACAACATAAAAAATATATTTTTGTAAATATTTTTTGGAGAATTTTGAACAGATGTCCATTCAACATCTTCAGCTGGATCACTACTATAAATGACTAGAAAACTAAATTTCTTTTAGCTATTATGTTAACATAACTTTCTTGCATGTTTGTTTTTAATATTATATGAGAATAAGATGTGTTTACTGAATAAAACATATATAATTTTAGCCACCTACTCATTGCGTTTTTATTATTAGTTTGCAAATCGAAGATTTTCCAGGTTAATTAGTGAAACTACAGTGCATTCATAAAGTATTCAGACCCCTTAATTTTTTTCACATTTTGTTAAGTTGCAACCTTATGCTAGAATTCTTTAAATGATTTATATATTCACATCAATCTACACTCGATACCCCATAATGACAAAGCAAAAAACAGATTTTTGATAACTTTGTAAATTTGTTAAAAAGGAAAAACTGAAATATCATATTGACATATAAGTATTCAGACCCTTAACTCAGAACTTAGTTGAAGCACCTTTGGCAGCAATAACAACCTCAAGACTTTTTGGATATGATGTGACAAGCTTTGCACACCTGGATTTGGGGATTTTCTGCCATTCTTCTCTCAAGCTCTGTCAGGTTGGATCAGGACTGTAGGTGGACAAACATTTTCAGGTCTCTCCAGAGATGTTAGCTTGGGTTCAAGTCCGGGCTCTGGCTGGGCCACTGAAGGACATTCTCAGAGTTGTCCCAACAAAGCCTGTGCTATTGGGAACCTTCAATGCAGACATTTTTTTTTTTTTGTAGCCTTCCCCAGATCTGTGCCTCAACACAATCCTGTCTCTGAGCTCTGCAGGCAATTCCTTTGACCTCATGGCTTGGTTTTTGCTCTGATATGCATTTTCAGCCACAGGTGGACTCCAATCAAAGTACAGAAACATCTCAAAGATGACTCAGAGAAATGGGATGCACCTGAGCTAAATTTCAAGTTTCATAGCAAAGGGTCTGAATACTTTTGTGATATTTAATGTGATATTCTAGTTTTCCTTTTTAATACATTTCAGGTAAAAATCAGGTTAGGTCATTATGGGGTATAGAGTGTAGACTGATGTGAAAAAAAAAAAAATATTAAAAGCATTTTAGCATAAGGCTGCAACATAAAATGTTTTGAAAAAATGAAGGGGTCTGAATACTTTATGAATGCACTGTATATACTTCAAAACATTTCAAAGGAAACAACAGTGCAAACTAGAAAGTTCTGGAAAGGTGTTCCTTTGTAAATCAGCTAAAACGCTGCACATTTTCATTTACATTTTATAAGTTTTACAATAAAAGGCAATACAGAGCTTAATTCCCTTTCGAGAAATGTGAAGGGTGTTTCATATTGAAGGCCAATATCTTTAAGGAAATAAACATATGTTCCCAATTATATGCCCAATCATTTGCATATTAAGGTCTGCGCCACAATAAAAAAGGAAGCTTTTAATGGAAAATTATTCCAAAGGAGCAGTAAAACCTGATAATAATGTGCAATAGTCTGAGATCACTTACCCTATTTTACCATACTGTCAAGAAGGGTGGAAAATAAAGAACTAGAAATTCTAGCAAGTACAGCCACATGCACGGTGACTGTGACCAAGAATGCTGCTGTGACTATAAGGCTTAACTGTCCTTTTTACAGTAATAGCGTAATTAAACTTGACCATAAAAACCTCCCAAAGAGGTTTAAAATAAGGTAGAATGTTATTAATTTCTTACTGCTATATGCTCTGATACATAGCAAAGACAGAGTGACATGTGAATTAAAGTGGCTTTAAGACTTGGCTATAAATAATTAAAAGATGATGAACTTGATGAGACTGGAAGCTTCTAATATATGGCCAAATAGATGCATATATCAGTAACCACATGAATAATTATGTGATTCTATATTTTGACTAAATGTGAATAGCTTAGGAGTTAAGTGATATATCACACATCTGTTTACATCCATTTATACACAAATGGAACTAATGATGGAATGGAATACAGGTGAGGATGATGGGGAACAGATGTAAGTGATGAGGGCAGTGCACTATGGAAGATGTAGTCCGGGAGGAAACTTTAAAATAAGAGTCCTTGTAAAACATGAGGGAGACAGACTGTGACATGAGTAAATTAGTACATTTGGGCGAACTATTTCTTTAAGTAACTTCAACATGCTTTAAAACAAACTGAAAGAGTGTTGGTTTGGCACTTGCTGATGTAAGTGCAATGAGTGAATAAAAAAGAAGAGGCTAAAATGTTCCTTCTCCAGAACACTTTGTGGAAACTCATTAGTGGAATATTTCTTGCATTAAAGATGCACTCATTAATTTTTTCCCCATTATAAAAGTTTTACTCCTAAAGCAATGAATTGTAATTTTGAAAAATATCTATAAAATCATGAGCACTCACATGAGATGAAGACTCCAGTCATATCAGTAACCTTAAAAAAGCTGTTTTATTCTACTTGGGGGAGGGGCGACCTCATGGGGGCTGCCATTTTAGAATCACATGACCATCTGAATACTACACACTTAATCTCAGTAACCATGTTGGTACTGGACACTTTCATTCATGGATTAAATGAATCATGGCTGATTGTGAATATGGAATTTCTACAATGGCATCTGTAACTGAAAACTGTTGATTTTTAATGATGCTGCACCCACATCACTAGGTGTCACTGAAAGTCCAAGATGACACAAACAAAGAGTTACTGAGTGCACCTTTAAGCCACCAAAATGAATATGAGGAGGAAAAAATTGGGTTCAGAATGCAGTTTAACAGAGAGACAGAGATTGACTTATTTACAGTATGATGTCACTAACTAATAGTCATCTTTAGGAAAAAATATGAATTGATATGAAATATTTAGGGACCATATATTTTCTCAATTCACTTGCCATTGACAGGTGTGGAAAAACATATATTTTGACCCTGCATTGAGCACATGCTTTAATCTCAACACATCTCTTGGGTGTGGTCAATGGTTTAGAATTACATAACATTAAATGGTTTTCCTCGTGATCTCATTTCCAGTTTGGAACAAATGAATGGAAACAACAATAGCACGTGAATAAACAGATGCTGTTCTCTGGTTACCAGATCCCTGTCTTCCACAAAAGCAGTAGTTGGGTGTGTGACAGATAAGAGTGTCTGTTTGTGTCTATGGTTGGATGATAGAAATGAATGTGCTGGAGGGGACAGTGATAGGAAATTTGTTTAATTTCAAATTTAACAGCAAAATAAACTCCACCAGGGTGATACAAGACCTCTCTGCTTCGTGTTGGGGTCTTGATCATCCTGTTATGGTTTATTTAGAGATAACAACCTTCTGAATGTACTTTATTCCTTACTTATTACACAACTCTCTAGAATACTCAATTCTGATTGGTAAATTGTGCCATCTAGCAGTCTGATATCATTTACTTACTCTTACAGATCGCTCCATTGTGTAAGCCAATCCAGAATGTGCAATGTCCTTTTCAGAAGCTCTCTACCGGTAAAACAATATGAGCCCATGAAGGTCTGGTGGTCTAATTTATACAAATTAAAGCAATAATGATTATGAGAGAAGACAAGAGCTTGTGCACATGTGTGTATATGTACGTGTATTTGTACTCACAGCAATCCTGGCCTGAAACTCATAAGTGGGAACGACAGGTATGGCTCCACCATGTTTCCCATAGTTTCTTGCTAAAGTCTCCTGGACAGACACTGCCAAAGAATACATTAGAAGATGGTGTAGGAGAGTAATGATCAATGCAATGTTTTCCACTACAAAATGCTTCGCTGAGGGTTAACTAAATTCTGTGTGTGATTTAGTTACATTTTCTACAATATAAGGGTGCAAGAACATTTCTGATAGTACCTGTGTGTGTGTGTGTGTGTGTGTGTGTGTGTGTGTGTGTGTGTGTGTATATATATATATATATATATATATATATATATATATATATATATGTATATACACACAAACACTTAGCACGACCTGGCACCTATTACTCTATTTTGCCTTCACAACATCAACAACTGCAGCTTAAAGCTGCTCTTATGGAGCTTTCTGACCCGGAACACTACTAGAAACAAATTTTCAAGACAGAAAATTAATAATGAAAGATAGATGACATAAAGAAATATAAATTATTTTTAACCTTCTTCTAACAACTCTAATATTTAAAGATTGTGTCCCTTTCATGGCCATTATAGATGAAAGCCATTACAAAGTTATCACCTCTTTTAAAAAGAAAATAAGGCTTTGACTTCGTAAATTTACACTTGTGTCCACTTCTAACAACTTGAAAGACATCAGAAGATGATTCAAATAAGGTAACATAGTGAGCAATGATGCTCCCTAGTTTTTACGGTGCATTTTGGGAATTTTTAGGAAGCAAAAGTTTCAGTGCACTGGGACGATTTTGCGATTGAGACAGCCCTAGAAATGGCCGACCATCTGACCAGTGCCCCGACTACTAAAATAGGGAGCTGATTGAAATGCACCCCTTGTGTTTTATGTTACTGCAATTTTGCTAAGATTTCTATTTCACAACAATTAGTATGAACTAGAGCATAAACGAAACTTCATGAGAAAATGAACTTATACAACATATACAATATGGATACAGTTAATTTTGAATAGTTTGCTAGTTTTATTTCATTTTATATTTAGATTTTTGATTTCAGTTTAGTTTTAGTTTGTCTTAATTGTTCGTTAATAGTTACACTAAAAGTTTTTTTTTTACATTTGTATCTTTAGAAAATGACAAATTTTTGTTTGGGTGATTCTTTTTGGTGAAATACATCAATAGCCTAAAGTCAGGCTTTGGAGAGGAGATTAATTAAATCAGAGCATGCAACATTGCCTGAAAATAGTTATAGACAGGTGTTATTGACAGGATCCATGTCTATCTCTGTTACTGTCTGTGCTTTCTGTCTGTGTGTTCCCCTCCTGGAACATTTGTACCATGTGACAATTATGTAAGGTCATTCCAGGCCAGACAGAAAGATGTGATAGAGCAAATGTTTGTGTATGTGCATGTGTGTGCATAAACATCGCCAAAAGCTCTTAGTGGTGCACCAATTCCACTGTATTTGCTTCTGGGAGCAGAATAAACAAAGTTAACAAAATTACCACATAACCAATTATCCCAGCCTGTCTGTACCATTGACAGTGTAGAGCAATTAGAAGATACTGTTTAGTACTGGAAAACAGGCCCTCACAGATAACAAAAACAAATTATCTTTTATCCGTAAGGCCGGTATCCAATTTATAAACAGTCATACCGTTTTTACTAGGGATGTCCAAAACTACCAATTTTCATAATTGACAAGTCAGCTGGTTGTTGGAATGACTAGTCGTATGTTAAGGATAACAATGTCTAATTAGGCTCCATTATGTCCATTATCACGTAGCCCTGATCAGACACGTTTCAGAGGGATAAAAAGATGGTAAGTATGGGACTACAACATGGTAACTAACAGATATTCAACCAAAATATATCTGTGATCTTCGCTGCGCATTCAAAAGTGCAGAACTGCACAATAATGATGCGGATACACATCTAGTTCTCAATATCCAGTAGTTTAACCCTTTTTTACAGCAACGTTTTATTTAAGCAAGGAACCCTATTGCAGAGATTTTAACTTCTGGCACTGCTCATCTTGTAATGTATTGTTGATGCGCAGCTTTGATGGCTGAAACAGCAGCGGTGTATAAATGGACAAAACTTAGAGCATTACAGAGATGAAACGTCTTGAAGAAGGTTTAACTGTGCTGACTATTATTCACTTTTATGCACAGCAAGGTATAATAATGCAAAAACACTTTCCAAAAAGTTATTTGTCTATAGTAATTAGAAAATTGCATCTCCCGTTAAAACCACGACCACTAAAATATTAATGTTAGTAGTTGACCTCACTAATCGACTAGTCAGTTGTTAGTCGACCACTGTGAAACATCCCTGGTTTTAACTAAAGAAATATCTAATAGCAAACATGGTATATTAATTATGTAGCATTGCTGTTTTACTGGATCTCTTTCCAACGAGAGTCGAGGGATTGCTGCGTTATCTGCCTTACAAAAACCTGGATGTCTGCGGAGATTCCAGACAATGGGCTCCGCTGGCGTGTTTGTAAACAGCGGGTCGGCAGAACCAATGTCCAAAAGCGTTTGTCTGTCGTATAAAATAAGGCAGACAACATCCAAGACAAAAAAACAAAAAACTGTAAACAAAACAAACAATAAACTGCAGTGTTGTGTCGGAGCTTGCAACGCAGCAGCCATACTCGGCGCCATCTTGAGTCCATCACTGGAGAAGTGTGAATTCCCATGATGCTTCAAATGCTCAATCATTATCCCTGTCCCCCCAAAAAAAACAAAATCACCAGACTAAATGCCTACAGACCTGTCGCCCTGACATCTGTGGTCATGAAATCATTTGAGAGACTGGTGTTGGCCCACCAGAAGAACATCACTGGACCCTTTCTTGATCCCCTTCAATTTGCTTATCGAGCAAACAGGTCTGTGGATGATGGAGTCAACATGGGATTGCATCATATTCTGTAACATCTGGACAGACCAGGGACGTATGCAAGAATACTTTTTGTGGACTTCAGTTCAGCTTTCAACACCATAATCCCAGTTATACTCCAGGGGGTAATAAAATAAAAAGTCTTAAGCAATCTCTTCTCCATATGCCATTTAACTATTAGCACTTTGCACCACCTTGATGCATGATATCAGTGAGAGAAAGAGCTTGAATGGCCAGATAAGTCTAATATCTACCAATGTTTACTTATATCTCATAAAATTATCAAATCATGTCCTTATAACCTGTAAAAAATAATATTTGTTTTGATATTTTTATTCACTGCCATTTAAGAAAATTGTCCCATTATGTGTAAACTTTCAAAAATAAAAGTTTTCTTTTAGTCTTCTGTTCTTTTAAATTCTTTACCAATATCGAATGAGCCTCTAGAGCACACAGTGGCATGTGCTGAATATTTAAAGTCCTTATGTAAGCAATCTCAATAGTGTAAAATATCAATATCAACTATTTTAATAGTTGGTGGTGGCGTAGTGGGCAAAAGCACTGAACTGGTAAGCAGAAGGTTGTAGGTTTGATCCCCACAGCCACCACCATTGTGTCTTTGAGCAAGGCACTTAACTCCAGGTTGCTCCAGGGGGATTGTCCCTGCAATTAGGGCACTGTAAGTTGCTTTGGATAAAAGCGTCTGCCAAATGCATAAAATAATGTAAATAATCTCAGGTGGTACTTTATTAATTTATGTCATAGTGGTTCGGCTGACAAAAAAACATTGGAAACCCCTGACACAAACAATTACTTGGTCTTGGATTGTGGTTGTGCACAAAACTGAATAACAAATGTCTTATCTCCAAAGCCAGGGGTTAGGCCCATTTGGCTCATGTAAGCAGCCTCATTGACAATATTGTGAATGCCATGGAAGACACCATTGCCAGTGGCAGATATGTGACTGTGGATCCCACCCTTGCTGATGGGCTTACCAGTCACACAGGCATGAGCACTGATATCCAAATTATAATATGTTCATGAGAGTTGTGAGTATATCACATCAACAATGTGTTATATACTCATATCTCTCATGTCCTTTGATTTATCTCACTACAGGCCAGATTATGAATAGAACAGAGCATCATAGCTACCCAGACAAAGCAACTGACTGCCATGGGAGGGTAGACGGTATTGAAAGAGTTTGTCAGGAGAGGGAGGGAAAATACAGGGGCACTTTGTTTTCCTGCTCTCATAAACACTGTGCTCTTTGTCAGGGACAGTGAAGGCTCTGGGCACCGAGTCACCAACACAGCCACAATCTGTTTGATTGTTGCCTTACAACTCAGTACATTTGACATTGCGTTTATTAACTCCTTTTATTTCATTGCGTTTATTATTGCCTTCTTACACGACCTAGCTGAAACCTCTCTACAATAACGGCAATATTTTTATATTGGCTATGGTGTTTGAGCCCAGCCTGTTTTGGCACGAAACTGTGTGCTATAAAAACAAGTGCACAAACACCATTTCCTCAGAATTTCTTCCTTCAAGACTGCAATCTCTTGTTTAGGAGCCCTCTACCCCAGCTAACAATTTTATGTTCTAAGAACGTTTTCCTAACGTTAGTATTTGGTTGTGGGAACATGAAAATGTCCAGTTTTCTTAACATTAGTAGAACGTTTTTTAAGGTTAATAACGTTATAAGGATGTTCCATTAACGTTTTATATAATTTTTTTCCCCCCAAACCTTTAAATAATGTTAGCCAAAGTTGTTGGAACGTTCCCTGTTAGGTGGGACCCTTCGCCGGCAGAATCTTCATGGCAACGAGAAGACTCTTCGCTCCCCTGCAGTGCTCCGGTGGTGAACATCACTCCACCTCACCACTTGACACTTCACTGATAGAAATATAAATGTATGTCCAAGAGATGCCCCTACGTGCTAAAATGGAATGAGTTCACTGAATGCTGTCTCTCATATGGCAAAGACGCAGTAAACTTCCCCATACATGAAATTCTCATATTTCTTCAAGAGCGATTAGACGCAGGACTCACTCCGTCAATGCTCAAAGTGTATGTGGTGACTATATCTGCATATCACGCCCATGAAGCTGGTGCCACTATAGGCAAGCATGATTTATTCATAAAGTTCTTAAAGGAGCAAGACGATTAAACCAACCTCGGCCGGCTACAGTCCCAACATGGAACATAACTTTAGTCCTAAACGCTATTGACTGTTGCCACTATTGGCAACAGTCTGTTATGTGCGTCATTTTGTGAGTCATTGGCATATTATAGTCCTCCACGATCGGCCTTTAACCCTCCCGTATTAGGCTAATCAAGCCTCCGAGAGGGTTAAAGGCCGATCGCAGAGGACGTGCTTGAGAGAGAGATCGTTCACGGACATGTCCGTTGTCTTATGTGTTTGTCTTTTGAGTTTTCCATTAAACCTTTAGTTTGTATGTCAAGCCGGTTTCTCGCCTCTTCCTTGCCCATGAGCATGAACTTCTTTACAGTGAGCTAGCCCTACCCAAGATTTTGATTTATTATTATTAGTGTTAATTTTGTCACCTATTTTTAATTTAGTCTTAGTCTTAGTCTTATGCCAAATGTCCTTGTTAGTTTTAGTCATATTTAGTCATTCACATATCTTTTTTTGTTAGTCAAGTTTTAGTCGACTAAAAGTCTCGTCATTTTAGTCTAGTTTTAGTCAAAAGAAAATATATCTTAGTTAAGTTTCAAAACATTTTAGTCTTTTTTTAAATAAATTATTTCTGAGATTAATTCTGAGATAACCATTTCAGTCAAATAATGTTTCACACATCTCAAATATTGGTTAAATGTCATAATTACCTGACAAAATACACTTGTTGAATGATATGTTGAATTCACTTTGTTAAACATGTCTGGTTTTCTGATTTAAGAGACACATTCACAAATGATGAACTTGTTCTGAAGAGTATTTTATTAAGCAAATAAGTTACATAAAATATATATAACCTGCATAATGTATGTGCCACAACACCATAGCTAACTGGTTAATTTACAGCGTAGATGCCTAAAATCAGCATTAGCTTATGAGACGTATATTTAAGTTAACTTCCCTGAATGTGTGGGTGGTTAGCCTTTAGATGTCGCTTAAGGTTGGTGGTGTTTTTCCCCGATATTTTTTGTCCGCAGTGCTTCCCGTCAGTTATAATGACACATTCTGACTTTTTGTCAATATCATTGTACCTAAAATGCGACCAAATATCGAGCCTCTTCCTTCCAACTAGCATGTCGTCGGCGCTCGTCGCGTGTTCGCCACTGTCTATGATTGTTGAGTATTTGCTCCATGTAGTTTCGTGTTGCAGCCACAGGAGCATGAGACCTGTAACCGTTACTAGAGCAACAGCAAGAACTCATTCGGAATATTTTGAAGGCGTAACAGCAGAATATTCTATCTCATGATGAAAAAGTAGAGACGATTGTATACGAATATGAAGAGAGATTTTATCTTAGTTTTTATTTTATGCAAAACATTTTAGTCTCGTCTTTTTTCGTCAACAATAATGTTAATTTAGTCTTAGTCAGCGTTTTTGGACATTGGTGCAGTCTCGTTATCGTCTCGTCTTAGTCATGGAAAAAAAGGTCGTTGATGAACATATTTAGTCTCGTCTCGTCTGACGAAATTAACACTAATTATTATGCATTTGGTTTCAGACATTTGGCCCATTGGTTGCATCCACCTCAAACAGCCCCTCCCTGGTTTTGTATTGAACAGGAATTTTTTTAGCCAATGTAAAGCCTTTCTTTCAAACTAACCGGAGAAGTTAAGCTGCACCCAGTTATCTCGCATTTGAAGTCAGTATGGACAAAAGTGTCCAGAGTGTTTAATTGAGACATTCATTTAAATACTGCTTAGAGCATATGACTGAACCCAAAATAATTTATTAATAAGTCCTCTTTCTGCTGGACAGAGTGGATTGTGAGGGAGGTTAATATGCTCGGTAACCTATATGAGAGTGGAGCATTTTAGGATTCCCAAGTCTCAATTCTTTAGGTATTTACAGCTGCTCCATCTGGTCTGTACTATTTTTGGGAGTAGCATACACCCGCCTTAAGTGGGAGATACTTTGGGAGAAGTGATTACTGCTTTTTGAATAGGTTATGAGGCATCAGTGTATTACTCCCTGTTAATTCAGAGTCTGGGGGACAGAGCTTTAACTTCTATCAAGAGATAATGAGAGAAAGATTTAATATTGGATTTGGAGGAGGGTGTGTGAGCTAGGATTCTACAAAACGTCAAGTCTACATCTAAAGATGCAAGGGTGTGCCCTATGCAATTTAAGATTTTACATAGATTCCATTGGACCCCCTCTAGATTGTATAGGCTTGGTCTTAAAGACACACCCACCTGCTGGTGATACCATTCAGAAGATGTGGACACAGCCCATATTTTTTGGTGGTGTATTAAGATCCAAGAATTTTGGTTGAAGGTTCAAGAGTTTTGTGTGTGACGTATTGGGCACTTGTGTTTTGTTCTGCCCCAGACTCTGTGTTTTAGGTGATGGGTTGTTCATTAATTTGGGGGATAAATACATGAAAGATGTATTGGCCTTTCTGGAGGGTTCTCGCTGAGGGGCAGTGTAGGCAAATTTGTAGTTTTAATTGTTTTATTTAATTTTTTATCATTTTAAGTGTTTAATCTAGTCTGTTTTTAATGTGTGTGTATACTTGAATTTTGTATTGGACCACTGGATGCTTGTAGTGTGAGGGGGAAGGGAGGGGGGATGTTCAGTTATGTGTGTTGTTAAATGTTATGTTTCTTTAATACTGTTATTTTTTATCAATAAAATGTTAATATCAAACCTTTCCTGGATTTTAAATTCAGAGGCTTTTAACATTTTTCATGAGAACATGTATTTTCTATCATATTACAAAAAATATTGTGTCAATCTTTTATGTAAAATACATAAGGCACAAATGATCAATGTGAATAATTAGATCTTATATTTTATGCAATATGTATACCTAGGCCTAGAATAAAATAACAAAATATATAAGATGTTGGGGCATTTTTGTTGCTATTTTTGCACCTAGCCCCCATTAATTTCTGACCCTGCTACTACTTGTCAGATATCACTGAGCATAGGAATCCTGAGATACCACACCTCTCTCTGTGACAGCCCTAAGCTCTCTAAATGGCAAAAAAGAAACTGACAACAATACACCATTATTTAGCCAATGAGAGGACTTTGAGATGCTCTGCCTGTTTTCCAGCTCATAATGGACTAGCTTCATATCCCCAATATAACTGAGGCTTGTGCGTCTTCTTCATCCCATGTCAAGTCTTTTTTTTTTTTTTTGGCACTCTGTAGAGCACACAAGCTGACGGGGAACATCTAGGTTACGTATGTAACCTCCGTTCCCTGATGGAGGGAACGAGACGTTGTGTCGAAGAAGCTACACTAGGGGTCTTTCTTGAGCACCGAATATGCCTCTGGTCTATGAAAAAAGGCCAATGAGAATTTGGCAGACAGTATTTGCATACCCCGCCCCGGACATACGGGTATAAAAGTGGGGAAATACGTCAAGTTCATTCAGGATTTTTCTGAGGAGCCGTTAATGGTCCGGCCACTGCAGTGGCTCAGCTCAGCGACGTGGCCGGGAGGACACGACGTCTCGTTCCCTCCATCAGGGAACGGAGGTTACATACGTAACCTAGACGTTCCCCGTCTGTCGCTCACTTTGACGTTGTGTCAAAGAAGCGACACAAGGCATCCACTTCAAATCACGCAATGCGCTGAGCCATGTACGTGTACTGCTGACACAGGAGCGGGTAGGTATTTCACGTGCACAAGTGACCAACTGTGACTTTCAGACTGCATGTACCCTTCCCCAATGCCCCAAAAAAGTCGGCAGAATCCTTCTGGTTACCCTAGATGGGAACAAGGCGACGCTTGCCAACCTGGGAATGGGCCAAGCCTGGCTGGGCCTCTTTTCTCTCTATGTTTCTCCGCATAGAGCAAGAACAGAGGGGCCCTTACACGCATCGAGGGAAGGGAGTCTTACCCAGTTTCCTATTCTTTCAGGGGGGAAAGACCCTGCAGAGGCCACAACTGCCCAAAAGGGGAGGTAAAGGTGGCAAATACATCACATGGGTTTTTTAGGCAACATGTGGAACGTGGCACAGTGGTAGATCCAACCTCAAGGAGGGGGGAGTTGCTACAGCATAGTGACCAGAGGGCAGCAAAAACTGCCTAAGGGAGACGTGGGTCCACTTCGTAAGGGGACCGTCCCGCTTAAAATACACACGGGTGAGTCCTTGTAGGAGTCCTGATCTGTGGAGCACCTATTCCAGTACAGGGTAGATTTGAGTACCCGTAGTGGACTGGGTCGGCAAGTTGCTCCGCTGAACTGCAGACCTAAAAGGGCTAGGGAGGAATCAACCAGGGTGGGTGGGATCTCCTGGGAGAGAAAGCACACAGTTTTACCTCGGCCGAGGGAAAGGGCGCCAGGTGCAAGCGATTCACCCGGCCAGATCATCAGCGTGTTACCGAGTTCTACCAGCTCGGACCTGAGAAAACACGGGACGATACTGACTCAACCCTGAGATTGTAAGATCTCGCAAAGGTATTAGGTGTTGCCCAACCCGCTGCTCTACATATGTCAGGCCAATGAAATGGCATCCACCACCCAGTGGGAGAGTCTCTGTTTGGAGACAGCGTTCCCTTTCTGCTGTCCCCAAAAGCAGACAAAGTGCTGATCAGAGCACCTAAAGCTCTGTGTGCGGTCCAAATAGGTACGCAAAGCATGTACCAGACACAGCAATGAAGGGGCTGGGTCTGCCTCCTCCTGGGGCAGCACTTGCAGGTTCACTACCTGGTCTCTGACGGGCGTGGTAGGGACCTTGGGCACATAGCCCGGTCGTGGTCTTACACATATATCACAGTCATATATCACATATATCACATATGTGTCTGCCGGACTGAACTCCAGGCAGGTGTCGCTAACAGAGAACACTTGCAGGTCCCCGACCCTCTTGACGGAAGCGAGCACGATCAGCAGGGCCATCTTTAGAGAGAGGGCCCTGAGTCCAACTGATTCAAGCAGCTCGAAGGGGGGTCCCTGGAGGCCCGCAAGGACCACTGAGAGATCCCAGGAGGGGAACAGGCTTGGCCGGGAGGGGTTCAACCTCCGGGCACCTCTTAGGAACCTGATGATTAAGTCGTGATTAACCAAGGACTTGCCATCTACTGCATCGTGGTGGGCCACAATAGCGGCGACATACACCTTCAGGGTGGAAGGGGACAGCCTCCCTTCCAGCCTCTCTTGCAGAAATAAGAGCACTGACCAAACTGCGCACCTCTGTGGGTCTTCAGCACGGGAAGAACACCAGTTCGTGAACAAGTGCCATTTCAGGGTGTAAAGTTGCCTGGTAGAAGGGGCTCTGGCTTGGTTGAGTGGCTATGACCGTGGGTGGTAGACCAGCTAGATCTTTCGTGTCCCGTCCAGGGGCCAGACGTGGAGGTTCCAAAGGTCTGGGTGCGGATGCCAGAGCATGCCCCATCCCTGAGAAAGAAGGTCTTTCCTAAGGGGAATTTGCCAGGGAGGGGCTGTAGCAAGGAGTACAAGATCCGAGAACCAGTCCCGGGTGGGTCAATAAGGAGCCACAAGGGTGACTTGTTCCTCGTCCTCCCTGACCTTGCACAGCACCTGTGCAAGAAGGCTCACTGGGGGGAATGCATTCTTGCGCAGCCCCGCAGGCCAGCTGTGTGCCAGTGCATCTGCCCCGAGGGGAGCCTCTGATTGGGCATACCAGAGCGAGCAGTGGGAGGTCTCTAAGGGAGGCAAACAGGTCTACCTGGGCCTTGCCAAACCCTTCACCTTGGGTGAAGCCTCCACTCTCCACCGGGCAAGCGTTGTCGCATCCGCTACCACATTGAGGTTGCCAGGGATGTGAGTGGTGTACAAAAGGAGGAGACAACGGGCGAGTCGTGACATGTGGCGGGAGCGTACGCCGCCTTGGCGATTTATGTATGCTACCGCAGTGGTGCTGTCTGAACTGATCAGGATGTGTTTGTCTCGAACTAACGGGAGAAACTTCCACAGTGCAAAGAAAACAGTCAGCAACTCCAGGTATTTGACGTGCCAGTGCAGCGGGGCTCCTTTCCAATGGCCTGCTACTGCGGTCCCGTTGCACATGGCGCCCCAACCCAATCTGGAGGTGTCGGTCGTGACCAAGAAGCATCGGGACACCTGCTGCAAGGGTACTCCTGCCCGTAGAAAACAGAGGTCTGTCCAGGGTTTGAATGTTTGGCGGCAGGCGGGGGTGATTGTCATATGGTGCGTACCGCAGCGCCATGCTCGTCTGAAGCCAGTGCTTAAGTGGTCTCATATGCATCAACCCCAGCAGCGCGACTGCTGCGGAGGATGCCATATGCCCCAGGAGCCTCTGGAAAATTTTTAAGGGGACCATTGTGCCCGGCCTGAAAGCGGCGATGCACCTCAACACTGACTGCGCAAGCTTGTTTGTGAGACGTGCTGACATTGAGACTGAGTCTAACTCCATGCCGAGAAAAGAGATACTCTGGACCGGGGTGAGCTTGCTCTTTTCCCAGTTGACCTGAAGCCCTAAACGGCTGAGGTGCCTGAGCACCTGGTCTCTGTGAGCATATAGTAACTCTCATAAGTGGGCCAGAATGAGACAATTGTCGAGGTAATTGAGTATGCGGATGCCGGCTTCTCGGAGCGGGGCAAGGGCTGCCTCTGCAACTTTCGTGAAGACGCGAGGGGAGAGAGACATGCCGAAGGGGAGGACTTTGTACTGATACACCTAGCCGTCAAACGCGAACCGTAAGAAGGGTTTGTCGAGGCAGAATTGAGATATGGAAGTACGCGTCCTTCAGGTTTACCGCTGCGAACAAATCTAGATGCCGAACAAGGTTAGAATGTGTTTCTGCGTGAGCATTTTGAACGGGAGTTTGTGCAAAGCTTGGTTGAAAACTCGCAAGTCCAAGATCGGTCGTAAGCCGCCGCCTTTCTTGGGTACGATGAAGTAAGGGCTGTAGAGACCCTTCTTCATCTCAGTTGGAGGTACAGGCTCTATCGCGTCTTTGAGTAGCGATTTCCACGTGCAGGGATTTGGCATGTTCGCCGTTTACTGCAAAGAAGCGGACTCCCGTGAAGGGGGGCGGAGGCCTGGCAAACTGAATTGTGTAACCGAGTCGGATAGTCCGGGCCAGCCAGCGAGACGGGTTGGGAAGTGAAAGCCACGCGTCCAAACTCCGTTTTAGAGGCACCAAGGGGACGATTATTTTTGACGTACCCGGCGGGGCTTCACAGTGGGGCGGAGCAGGTAAAACGCCGTCGGGAGGCGAAGACGCGCCCCGAGGCTCTGGTGCTAAGAAAAGACTCAAAGCACTTACCTTGCTCCACACACCCGGCAGGGGGCGGGTTAGCGACTAAGGAGGAGTTCCAACGTAGGCGTCCTCAAGACTCATCGGAACCGGCCAGCCGGGGAACAGTCGTGGGGCTGAAGGCGGGTGGTCCGCATCCAGCGTGCTGGGACTGTTGAGATCTGGCGGCAAAGTGCCGTGAGAACGGCATTTGCAGGCCAGGTGACCCAGAGACAAAGGAAATAGCTCTTTTACTGAGAATGTGGGTACCGCAGCCTCGAGGGGGTGCGGCAAATGAAATAAATCCAACAAAAGATTCTCCTCCCAGCCCTCCACCGGTGGACGGAGTGGTCTTACCATCTCCGGAGCTAACGTCTTGGTCCCTGGTTCGGACGTCTCAGGAGCGCCTGGGAGCCTTACGGGTCCTCGAGGGGATCCGTGAGACGGGGGGGGCGTCTGCTTCCTGCGGTGTGCTCGACGCTGTATCTGAGAGCTGGGCCTGGGTTGAGGCGGAGCAAGGTGTTTCTTTGCCGCAGGAGGACGCCCTCGGCGGGCAGACGGGGCATGACCCATGGCGGCAGGCTTGCGGCGGGGCAGGATATGTGAGATGGCCTCCGTCTGCTTCTTCACCACGGAGAACTGCTGGGCGAAGTCCTCAACAGTGTCGCCGAAGAGGCCGAACTGGGAAACGGGGGCGTTGAGGAAGTGAGCCTTGTCGGTCTCACGCATCTCGACCAAGTTCAGCCACAGATGACGTTCCTGGACCACAAGCGTGGCCATCGCCTGCCCGAGTGACTACAACACATCAGGATCAGGGCTACCCTCGTGCAGATCTTTGAGCGCCTTGGCTTGGTGGACTTGCAGGATGGCCATGGCGTGCAGGGCGGAAGCGGCCTGTCCAGCGGCGCTGTAGGCTTTGGCAGTAAACGATGATGTTGTCCTGCAGGCCTTAGAAGGGAGCACAGGGCAACCCCGCCAGGTGGTAGGGTTTCCAGGGCACAGATGGAGCGCAACAGCCCTATCCACCGGGGGAATCGCCGTATATCCATGGGCTGCTCCACCTTCAAGGGTAGCGAGAGCGGATGAGCAGGCTTTGTGACGAGTGGAGAGGGGTGCTCTCCATGAAGATGTTGGCTCATCGTGCACCTCCGGAAAAAACGGGACCGGGGGGAGGGGGGTGGGGTGAGGCTGTGAGCGGCACGCAGACCCCAGGAACCAGTCATCCATCCGCGATGGCTGTGGGGAGGACGGAGGGTTCCAGTCCAACCCCACGCTGGCGGACGCCCGGGCAAGTATGTCGGACATCTGCAACAGCAAGCAGAGCATCAGAGGAACAGAAGCAGGAACTGGTGTGTGACTCGAAACTGGCTGCATACACGACCATCGTCTCCGAAGAACATTTCTGAATGAACTCGACGTATTTCCCCACTTTTATACCCGTATGTCTTTTTGTATGTGATGCTACAAGCTTGGCACATCTATTTTTGGGCAGTTTCTCCCATTCTTCTTTGAAAGACCTCTCAAGCTCCATCAGGTTGGATGGGGAGCGTCGGTGCACAGCCATTTTCTGATCTCTCCAGAGATGTTCAATCGGGTTCAAGTCTCGGCTCTGGCCGGGCCACTCAAGGACATTCACAGAGTTGTCCTGTAGCCACTCCTTTGTTATCTTGGCTGTGTGCTTAGGGTCGTTGTCCTGTTGGAAGATGAACCTTCGCCCCAGTCTGAGGTCCAGAGTGCTCTGGAGCAGGTTTTCATCAAGGATGTCTCAGTACATTGCTGCATTCACCTTTCCCTCAATCCTGACTAGTCTATCAGTTCCTGCCGCTGGAAAACATCCCCACAGCATGATGCTGCCACCACCATGCTTCACTGCAGGGATGGTATTGGCCAGGTGATGAGCGGTGCCTGGTTTCCTCCAGACATGACACTTGCCATTCAGGCCAAAGAGATCAATCTTTGTTTCATCAGACCAGAGACCGCTGTGCTCATTGGGACCTTCAATGCTGCAGAAATTGTTTTATACCCTTCCCCAGATCTGTGCCTCGATACAATCCTGTCTTGGAGGTCAGACAATTCCTTGGACTTCATGACTTGGTTTGTGCTCTGACATGCACCGTTAAATGTAGGACCTTATATAGACAGGTGTGTACCTTTCCAAATCATGTCCAATCAACTGACTTTACCACAGGTGGACTCAATCCAAACTCAAAGTTGTAGAAACATCAAGGATGATCAGTGGAAACAGGATGCACCTGAGCTCAATTTTGAGTGTCATGGCAAAGGCTGTGAATACTTACGTACATGTGATTTTTGTTTTTAATAAATTTGCAAAGATTTCAAACAAACTTCTTTCAAATTGCCATTATGGGGTATTGTTTGTAGAATTTTGAGGAAAATAATAAATGTAATCCATTTTGGAATAAGGCTGTAATATAACAAAATGTGGAAAAAGTGAAGCACTGTGAATACTTTCCAGATGCATTGTATATTGGTGCTGATAGTTGCTTTTTGGAACTATCTGTTATCTCCAAAAATCAATGATTAGCACTAGCTGCAGATTATTTTATTATTATTATTCAGTTTCTGATGCTGGAGGGTTGTACAGTCTAACAGTGGCCTCTAGAGGTGAAATATAAACAATCACTGACTCCGATTAGAGTTTGTTTTGCTACTATTACTACTATTGATGAGTGTTGACCTACTGTTGATGAATAACTGATCATACAGTATTTATTAGACTATGACCATGTTTAAATTGTAATATATTTAGTGCATGTTTGGTTTCCCTTATGTGTTTGTGTGAGCTGCAAGCACATATATTTCAAAATAAGAGTCCCTGGCATATTACAAGCTTAGATTTTACCAAAAATGTAATTTAAAAAAATATATATATATTTTAAAAAACTATCGGCTGATTAAGTGGTTATCTGCCTTTTCCACCTGCTTAGTTATATGCATTGGCAAAATCCACTATCAGTCGAACTTTACTCTATTAAGATGTAACTCTTTGCACCAGAGCTACTTATTTAATTAGCCGAACCAAGGAAATCTATCTGTTCTATCTGTAACTCTCCACACCTTCTGTCTGCAGCTCTGCACCATGCTGTAAATCACTCTGTACATTCAAAGAACTCTGAACTGCTCATTATTGGCTTATGTGCTGCCAACACCCATCATCTGGTTGGTAAAGCTCCAGAGAGTTACTTATTAAACTGCTGTTTTTCTTTCTCTCCTAAGTGAAAACAACTGGAATGTGTGCTTACACAGGCACATTACAATGTCCTCAGTTATTTGTGCCAGCTGTAGGGTTTTATATGGTATTCATGCTTTTCCTCAGTAAGCTCTTTCAGAATTCGCTGAAAGAGGTTCAGGAGAAAGGGCTCCCTCAGTGGAACTCAATGGACATCATTTGGAGTCAAGGCAGGTTGATACCCAAGGGAAAAGTTAGAGAGGATGGGGAAGTTGGTAGACTGCACTCTGCTGTTACCCCTAAAAGAGTACCTGTTTTAGAGACCAGTAAGGACCAAAAGGAAACATCTCCAGATGACAGCACTCCATCAAACTGCCAGTGCTATACATCAAAAGGAGAATACACTGAAGAAGACAAATTGTGTCCTGTATCAGTGATGGAATATCTAAATATCTGCTTCTCCTGCCCACAGAATAATTTAGTTCCTGGACAGAGCAAAAATGGAAAGCCTGGATCCCCTTTGTCCATAGAGACTGATTATCTGAGTACTTGGATAAAATCCCAAGTATTGCTACTTCAAGGTAGAGTGGCCTGTTCTCCTACATTGGGCTTCCACTGAGAATTTGGTTCTCCACACACCCCTCCCAATCAAACACCATCAGCCTCCACAAGTTCCCAAGAATTGTACAGCCCAGAGAGGGGGGGGGGGGGGGGGGTGATCACATCCAGTGGTATCCTTTGTTCTTCCATTAAGTTGTCCTGCAAACTTGCTGGTATGGTGTAAGACCCATGCTGTGGTTCAACCATGTCACTTAAAAGAGATCAAAGTGAAAACTGGAGCTTTGGCTGGCAACAGTGTACCTCTAGCCACTGTTATTGTCACTGACCAATCAGACATGGAGATGAAGGTGGTGCTATGGAGGGCAGCAGCTTTCTGGGCTCTGACTGTACACCCAGGGGATATTTAGCTAATTACAGGTGAAACCATTGAGATCTCATTTGCTCCAACTATCACGTTTTAAAATTGTGTAAATACATCTGTCTTAGAAGTGTCAAATGTTCAGAAAATGTATGAAATAGAAAGCAACAGTGCCCACCCAGTTTTCAGCTGCCTGAGAAGTATTTTTCCTAGTAATTTCTTTCATAGACTTATCATGAAATCCTTCATGAAAGAGTTGTGAGTCATGAACTAGCTATGAGATGAATCACAATATTATAAACTTTGTTTTGAAGCAAAAGAATATCTGAAAATCAGACAAAAAGACAAAGGAACAAGACTGTGTACCTACCATCTTTCACAAGGGCTCCAACTACAATCTCTTGAAGCACTGTGAATGAAGTAATCAAATATAAAATTATGGCAATTCATAAAACTATTGATTTTCACAGTACATAATGGGAGTGGGTGGTCGCTTCTGGGCTTGTTTGACAGGCTTTCTTGGATGGAGTTCTCTAATATGTGCATAATTCTCTGCTGGACCATGGGTAGTGTAACTGTTCACCAGGTACTAAGGTACTATTAAGCATGATTTTAAAACAATGAAGTTGTAATAACATGGACTGATGGCTTCAAAAGAAGCATATACCACCAATGAATAACCTCAGCGCTTATGAGTGGTCTATCTTTAAATGTTTGAAAGTTAGTTGATCAGTAAAAGTTCATTTGTCTATGGAAAAATGTAATGGGATTTTTACTTCCAGAACCAGACTGTTGTGCTCTAGTACAAGGAAATTGATTTGGTTATTTGCTCTAAAGGACACAGTAATTATGCCATTATCAATTAGTCTACTCATTATTTTACATTACACACAAGATACAATATATACACATAACAGTATACAAATAAATGATACAAAGTATGTAAAAAAATAAATATACAATACAACACAGGACAAAAACAAATATTATACACAATAAATTTAGGAGACGCTTATATCCAATATATATGTTGTATGCGTATACAGTATACTATAACCACAAACAATATACATAGAATACACATACGGACGTGTAATAATGTGGGTAAAGAGTGCTAAATGTAGTGAGTATAGTGTATGTTATGTCACATGCATTTTAGCAGGATAATCATTTTAACATAAAAGTACAAAGAGAAAGAAAATATATTCCATTCTTTATTACTAAAAAAAGAGCCTCGTACAAAGAGCTACTTATGACATTTTTAAAAAGTGCATGTTGAAATGAATGAAATAAACATTCAATCTAACAGCAATGATGCATGTCCAAAGATTATCATTCAAAATACTGAGACATCAAGTTCATTTTGAGTTGGATTCTAAAAAGAGCAGAATATTTTTATACAGCAGAGTTCCACCGAGTCACACAAGGATCAAGTGTCAAGTTTTATGTCTAGTTTCATGCAGTGGACTCCACTGTATCAGCAGCAACAATAGAGTGATGGGCTTTGTTCCTTATTCTTGCACATTTTTGTAGTTGATCTATTGTGTACCCTGCGAGCAGAACCCTTAGAGATGGCATCCACTAGATCCTTTGAAGCAGTTAAATTCAATGTGTGAACTGTATACCATTGGTGTAATTTCATTCTTACAAATGAAATTTTCTCTATAGATCCAGTGATTAAATGATGAGGGAGACTATACTCCATCTTCACCTGGCTGACTTGTAACTTGTATCAGTTCTGAGTGCAATCCCCCTAACTTCCGAAAACACTCAAAAACGTACCAAACGTTTATCAGCGGTGTAATGATGTAGAATGACACAGGGTAAAGTATTCCACAATGTAATTGTACAAGGCACAAAGTTGATCTGACAACTACTGAGGTTTAACATTTGTACATAAGCATTTTAGTCTGATAACAAGTCAAATGTGGGATGCCATGGCTATTTACAATTTCTCAGATTCTACTCTATTATGTAATTCACGTGCAATTTAGATCTTGTCAAGCCCCTCAGCATTTGTACTGTCACACACTCTGCATGCTGTGTACACATCTGTTTGAGAAGCGCCCCCTGTTGGTGTCTCTGCTTCCTCACAAACCTCAGAATGTGCACTCCGTCCGTCCCCATTGTTCGCCTTGGAGTATTACGCCCGGACACATTGGTTCATGCTCTGCATATAGTTAAAGTAATTTACTTATCGGTATGGAACATCATTATTAGTCCAATGTGTTTGAGGTAAAATTGCTGTACCGTGGCCACTAAATGTATTTGCATATACACTTAAAATGTTTGAATGCCATTATTCGAATGCTAAATATCAAACCAAGTGTAATTTATTTGAAAATAAACTTTTAAGAATACTTTTCGAGCAAAACATTACACAAAAGTAATTTTGTTCTGTAATACATTTGAAAACAACATATATAGCCTATACTGTTCATAATAAAGACTAAAAGTACATGAACACGTTCTGGTTGTCAAACTTATTAAAGTATGTCAATTTTTCATTGTTAAAATACTTTCTTCTACCTCCACTTAATATGCAGAGACAACTGCCGTTCCTGGGTTAATTTTCTTGAAAACTGTAAACACTTTTGTCTCCATAAATGTATGTGTTTATTTTGAACGACCCGCCCCAACAACGTTACTCAACCAATGGTTTGATTTGGGGGCGGGACTACCTCTTTGTTTGACCAACGGAGGACAGGTAGAGTATTCAGAAAGCTGTTTTGAAAACAACGTTTATGGTTGCGTTTCCGTTGGTGGGCGCTAGTGTCGCGGAAATTACATACTTCAGTTTTAAAGTTATACATTTCACCTGTGCTTACTCTCTTAGGGACGTGTAAATTTGAGGGGAAATGACATTCAAAAAATAAATAACTTTGGGAACCTTTGGTTAAAATTAATTTAAAAAATTGTAATTAAACTTAGCTCTGAACATTTTACCAAAAATGAAAATTCTCTCATCATTTACTCTCCCTCTTACCATCCCAGATGGCAAGATGGTGAGTATTGTTTGATGACGCTAAAAATGTAAACGTCTAGTAAAATTAATCTTGGTTTCACTGATACTCTCCTTTTTATTTGATCATTAGGTGATGTAGAGCATTCCAGTTCCAGAGCGGTCAATCCCAGGAAGACTTGTTGTTAATAGATGGCAACACACCCTTGGAGAGGATCCTGGATATAGTCTCTGGTGATGTCACATTCACTGGATGTGGGAAGTGCTCTGTAGAGCTGCAAACTGATGAGAATGGGATATACAGGTATAGACCGTTACCCCTGCCTGCCACGCACAGGAGTGCAGCGCTACTTTAGGTCTGTTTGTGGATCTCCTATAGTGTGTCATTCATTGATAGGCTATGTAATCAAGTAAATTCAAATTTCTGAAATTATTGAGTGGGACTGGCCCCAAAAAATATTCATACATTTAAAGCAATAGTTCACCCAAAAATGAACATATTCTAATAATTAACTCACCCACATGCCACCCCATATGTGTCTTTCTTCCTTCTGCATAAATGAAGAAGTGAATGGTAACCAAAACTTTGAAGCTCAAAGCACATAAAGAAAGTTTGGCGTAAAAGGCTTAAAGGCATAAAAGTAATCCATAAGACTCCAGTGGTTTAATCCATGTCTTCTGAAGCAATCAAATCAGTTTTGGGTGAGGACAGACCAAAATATAATTCCTTTTTCACTGTACATTTTGCAAGTGCAGTCTCTATGTATGATCCTTCAAGACTGATTATATTTCCTAGTGCTTGACTCATGTGCAGAGCACTAGATGCCGCAAAGAAGTGTAATCAAGCTTGAAATCATGATCGCCAAAGACACTGTTGATGTCAAGGTTTATGCTGAAAAGGAGTTATTATATGGGTTGTTCTCATCCAAAATCAATTGCTTAAGAAGACATTTAAACCCATGGAGTCTTATGAATTAAATTTATGCTGCCTTTATGTGCTTTTTGGAGCTTCAAAGTTATTGTGCATACCGACAAAGCTGAGATATTCTTCTAAAATCTTCTGCAGAAGAAAGCAAGTCATACACATCTGAGATGGCATGAGCTGAGTAAATGATGAGAGAATTTTCATTTTTGGATGAACTATTCCTTCAAGCTGCAATTTAAAAATGTTAATGTAAATGTAAATTCTTATTTCAGAGCTAACACGTTTATATTGTTAATACTGCATTAGTAAAGTACAACTGATTTTAACCAGTTAGCAGCAGTTAAACCCTCATATCATGTCTTTCTAGGCCAGTTGTTTTAACTGTGAGAGATGGAGATAGAGCTGTGTGCATGTCCCTCCTGCTCTTGTGCAGAAGATCTGAACACTCCACCAGAAAAGATGCATAAGTCCATAGGTGAGGTGCTTCCCCTTTTACTTCTCCTTCAGAATCTCCCTTTATTTGTATCTTGATCTCTTATGCTTGTCCCTATTTGTCCCTAGCCCGTGCATCAGAAGTGCCATTCATCCAGGTAGTATAGCTAACATGATCAGTTCCATGTTGACAACCATAGAGAACACATTTCTTCTGACCGTCCAAAGACATTTATAGTGTGTTGAGAACAGCATTTCTATCAATTCAGAACTTTTTATTATTGGACTTTAGCTCACTAGAGACATGAAAAATGTTCATGTATCTTTCAGGTTATGCTATGCATTTTCATAAACAGTGGTTAAACTGGGCAACGTGGTAGAACTACCTGTATGATATGTTCTTGAAACAACATCCTTTGTTGATCCAGGAACAAATATTACACATGTAAATTATAAGCCGGAAGCACTGAGCTCCAAAATGTAAATTTAAAAGCTCTGAACGCCCAACATTCAACGGATGTAGAAAGGAAGTCCCGCCTTACAGTTAAAAGAGCCAATCAACACTGGAAGACGCACGCGTATTAGCTATTAAATGCCGGGAAATTTTAGTTTTTTTAACGCAATATGAGGCATAGAATCACAATTAATTATATCAGTGTTGTCATATTTTATTGCTGATTTGAAATATTTTATTTGATCGTAATTTTGACCAACCGTTTTTTAGATTTCGGTCTTTCTCCATACCAGTAGATAGGAGCTGCACTGCAATGACTGGAAATAACCCACCGAGAGAGTTCCAAAGATGGCCGACAGTGGACTGACTTGCTAGAGAGACTTTTGACACCAATCAAACTTCTTCCAGGGCATCGCGTGATAGAGGAATTCCCCTAGAGTCAGGGGCTTTCCAGGACACTAGCGTTTCAATTCATGAACTTGTACATTTGTATGAAGTTGTTTTGAGAGTAAATACTGAATGACGCTAAAGCATACGTTTCCTTGATGGATGGTATATTTTCGTTTTTGCTTATTTTGCTACAATTTTAGCAATTGTTTATAGTCGCCGACGATAAATTGAAACTGCAAGAGATTTATAACAAACATCACAGCTATCCAAGGTAAGTTTTATATGAATTATGTGTAACATTATTATCATATGAACGTTTTTGTGATATGTAAGTCTTAGATTAGTAGAGGCCTGTAGAAATATTTTAAAGTAATGACATATCTAAATAGTGCATAGTAAAAATATTAACGTTAGCAATTGTTTCACATTTATTTTCACACAATTCCTAATGTTCTATGAACGTTCTCTTCAGGTTCATTTTTATAACTATATACCAACGTTCTGGGAACCAAAAATTGTTAGCTCGGTTTATACAGGATGATGTTTACCCTCGTGCATATTTTTTGCAAAAGAATGATAAAACATAAACCTGGTTTACGAAAATTCAAGTTATTGATTGTACATGTAAGATGTGTGTAAGAAGTGTCTGTTTTGGTGCTGTTCGTGCGAGTCTGCGGGAAAGTCCCGTCAAAAGTCAGATGTACTTTTTGGTGCTGAGTTACAACTGTACAACAGGGAAATCACAACCCGACACACACCGTTGCTCTTAAAATTTCCATTAATTTCAGACAGAGACCGCAGTGTCGGTTTGGATGACCCTGCAGAACACAGAATGGCAGGAGCACTCAGGTAAAAAACATTTCCACTGTTTCTGTCTTTAAATCTAGTGAGCTGCTTATAATGTAGTCATAAACTACATTAGACCCAGAGACAGAGACTGTGCCTACTTCAAAGTATTCCTAATGGTTTGACATGATTAGGTGTTACTTATGGAATTTTAGCTGGTTCCAGCATGCAGTATGCCACTAACTGGAGGATTTTGTTTTGTGTATTTTGCTGAAGCTTGCATTGGTCTCTTGAAAACATTTAATTGCAGTTGCATTACTAGATTAAAAATGTTTCCAGTAAGATTATATTACAGGTACAATTAGTCCATGGTAGATTCATTGCAGCGTTCAGTGAATAATTACATAGTTCTTTCACATTTCATCACATGCATACAAAGAATTTACAAAGTCAGATTTTTTTTGTCATTTTTTATCAATGGAGGTGAGTTTTTTTTTTGTGGTTGGTGTTCAACTTGTGCATACGTGTTTGCCTGAGATCGTTTCAGTTTATGAAACTCCTTTAGCCTGATGAAGCTGTTTTTTTTTTTTTTTTTTGTTTTTTTTGGGGGGGGGGTAGCTTGCCAGAAGTTAAGATGCTATCATTTCACAGAAGAAGGACAGGTTGTGGTTGTGGTTTCACTCATCATAGTGCCACATAAGAGCTTTGACACCTCAGAAGTAAATACATAGTTTAGTCTTCCATTTGTCCCATTTGGCACTTTAGAGCAATCTAAGTCAAACTCAGCCTGAACAGTAAGAAACTTCCTCTTTCCTGTCAGTAACAGTTGAAGAAAACATTTTGTACAATCCTGTCATCTTGTTAAGCCGTGGATAACCAATATTATCAACACTGGAAAATACTCAAATAAAACATAGTTACTTCTAATGCCTATTTCATATTTTATCCTAGTGAACAAGTAAATATAATTAATTATATTATTCAGAGATCTTCATGAGAATTTCCAGTTTGGTTTAGAGTGGAAGTATCTGTGGGCCAACGGATATGGGAATTTCCCATATTTTTGGGCTGTTCACATTGCATGTGTATTGG
Source organism: Moxostoma hubbsi (assembly GCA_032164185.1). NCBI lineage: Eukaryota > Metazoa > Chordata > Actinopteri > Cypriniformes > Catostomidae > Moxostoma > Moxostoma hubbsi. Next base: position 21,469,815 of record JAVLUX010000021.1, on the reverse strand, counting down.
CGGCACTATGTAGATATCTGACTAATTCGGTTGCTCTTTCAACTAGAAATGCATTCATTATAGTAAATCGCTCACAGGTGGATTTCTTTCTGCATGTCATTCTTTGAATCACAAGTCACAGTGTGCGATAAATCTGGAGGAAGGAAAAAAGGAATGGGAATCATAATATGAATTTTGTTTAAAAGTACCTTAAAGGGAGATTGGGGGATTCAACGAAAGCCTGTGGAAAGTTGAGGAAATTCAGAAATGGGAAGTCTTGATGTCAGGGTGAGAATATACATGTACCTGCGTTTCTCAGGATTTGACATCTATGGCAGCAGTGAGCTGGTATTCTGGGGGCTTTCCTCTGTTTTTTCATTGCCGTACTTCCTGGAAGTAGCGCAAGCAAGTGAGCAATAAAGGAGGGAGGGAGAGAGTAAAAAATAGATGCACACATCCTTGTTGTGACGCTGAAAGTGAAACATACTGCGCAGGTCCTTTGTGTAAAACTGAGAACATTTCTTCCTCTGCATTTTGTTTGTCTGGTAGGCTAAGTATACACCTTCCTGTCAGAATACTGCTGTGGGGGAAAAACTGGGGAAATTAATTGTATCTGAAGGGGTTTGCAGCTTAGTTGAATCTAACAGTGTGTTTTGATTCAGCATGGTGACTGTATGACAACAGCTTGCTTGCTACTTAAGCTTTTTAGAGTTGAAAGCTTTCTTCTGAGTGAGACGGTCTTAATACATTTTCTCTGCTTCAACATTACAGGATGGATGATACACAGTATGCAATGAAGTTTGACAGTGAGGTGAGCCACATTATAATGATTATGAGAATCAGATTTCTGTTACATTGAATCTTTATAGCCTAGCTTTTATTGTTTTTAATCACATTGCACTGTACAGTATGCTAAAGATTTGACTTCAAGTTGCCTAAGCACACAAATATATAGCCAATTTAATATAACACTACCAACAGTTTGCATATGGCATCTTCAGTCTTTACAGTTTATGGTGGGCCTCCCATATATACAATCACCATTTGAGGTCAAAACTGAACCCTATGTGCCAGAGACAGGTAAGTTAACAATGTGCCTATATGTCTTGCCATATTGATTATTTTGTAGATTGTTTGCTTTTGTTGTTTATTTAGTTTGATATGTGGGTTTTCTATATTTCAGTTCATGGACCTTATCTGCAGATAATTGAGGAACCAAAGCAGGTGTGTTCACAAGTCTTCACACTGTTTTTGACATAACTGTCAACATTAATATATTAATACTTACTTTACAAAAGTAAAGAGTGCTACAAAATTGGGTTGTAGATTTAAGGTGTTTAGATTATATGGTCAAGGGTTCAAAATAGTCCCTAAATGCAAAACACCCATATCACTCATGTTTAATTAGATAATATAAGCTTTGAAATATAACAAGATTGCCATGGGTATTTAGTTTTTATTAACTTTTTTATTTTAATATCAATGTTAAAATCTGAAATGTGTGTATTTCATCTTGTCATTTTGAATGTAAAAACTCATCACAAAATGTCATTGTAAAGAGCCATGCTGTATTTACTTTGCAGATGACTTGGGATAATTCCAGAAAGTATGCACTGGAATTCCCCCAAAGTCATGTTTTATCTGTATGATGTTATGGTAATGATAATGTGTGTTGCAGAGGGGATTCAGATTTCGTTATGAATGTGAGGGCCCATCCCACGGAGGCTTGCCTGGTGCCTCCAGTGAGAGAAACCGAAGGACATATCCCACAGTCAAGGTTGGTTATGTTACATGGTCTTTGCCATTCAATGAATATGAAATGATAATGTATCTATGATAAACAGCCCAGCACGTTTAGACATAACACTCAGATGCTTTTCTACATCTAAAGGTGTCAAACTATGCGGGCCATGCTCGTGTAGAAGTACAGTTAGTGACGCACACAGACCCCCCTCGTGTCCATGCACACAGCCTTGTGGGACGCCAGTGTAACGACAGCGGTATATGCACCATTGATGTGGGGCCCAATGATCTCACAGCACAGTAAATACCCTTTACACAACTACTAATGATCATTCTCATATGTTCTCTTTCCTTATTATTATGATTGAAGTGAATTGCGTAAGGCATATTAAGTCTATCATCATGTGATGTTTTTGATTTGAGTCATATGATTGTATGTGACAATACAATACTTACTGTAAATCAGTGAAATCTTTATTCATCCCAACCAATATTGGTTTTTCAGTGGCCGATATCTAACATAATACCGATATACAGTATACACACCACACTTTAATGTTATCAAATGAAATGTAAGTACATTTCTTAAATGAAACAAACTTTTTTTTACACCACATTTACTCCAAATTCACTTAAAGAGTCTGAATTCAGCAATTAATTAAATTAATTTAATTGACAAGGCTATCGGTTGACTTTGAACTGACAATTGGCGGAATAACCACTTTTGTTAATTGGCCAATTTGGCCCACTGGTAATCAGCCATTGACAATAATCTTTGAATGTCCAAGAACCAGCTTAGACATAACATGGTCTGCCGCTAATTCTGGTATCTTCTTTGACTAGATTCAGCAATTTAGGCATTCTCCATGTCACTAAGAGAGGTGTGGCTGAAGTATTAACAAAAAGGTTAAGAGAAGAGAAGCGACGAATAAAAGAGCCTGGATATAAGTTTACTGGTAAGACAGTGATTTAATTATCAAACTGAATTATTGAATCAACCATTATCCATCTGCACTTCTTATGTTGTTTTGCTCTTTTTCACTCTCCTGTGAAATCATACAGATGCAGAGGAACAGGCTATTTTACAAGAGGCCAAGGAACTAGGCAAAACCATGGATCTAAACATTGTAAGATTAAAATTTACAGCTTATCTTCAGGACAGCAATGGGGGTTTCACCAGAGCCCTGAAGCCTGTTGTCTCCAACCCCATCTATGATAGTAGTAAGTCCCATATATCATATAGTCATATGAGAATGAATGGAATTCATGAAAAAAATAAAAACAATGTTGTTAAAATAAAAAAAAGACTTGCACATCTACCACAAACTGAGGTCAGTCTTGAAGTTTGGAGGGGAAGTAACAGTCTAATCTGGTTACCAAAAGAAACCAATTTCATTAGAGACTGTGATTTAAAAGAAAAACTAAATTAAATACTTTTTCCATACTGTAAGAGAGGAATTGTTCTATGTATTGAAAAAATACATTTTAACTTGATAATTTAGGCAACGTTGGTAAATTAAAGAGATTGTAAATTAATTAAATGCCTTAAAAGAATGTCAGTAGCATGCTATCAATTTACATGTGCTGATTATTAAAATTGGAATGAAGAAAAGAATGGCAAATGCAGTGTTCTTATTATAACTAATGTGAAAACTATTTTATCTAGAATCACCAAATGCTTCCAATCTGAAGATTTCCCGCATGGATAAAACCTCTGGATCAGTGCTGGGAGGAGAAGAGGTCTTTCTTCTCTGTGATAAAGTTCAAAAAGGTTATTCACATTTTTCAACCTCCAAAAAGATTTGCAGAACTTCACAAACTTTTATATTCATCAAATTACATTTATACTTGTTCATTTCCAGATGATATTGACATTCGTTTTTATGAGGAGGAAGAGGATGGAGGATGGGAGGCATTTGGAGACTTCTCCCCCACTGATGTTCACAAACAGGTGAGTTACAAGCTATATGATTCTCAATCCTTGTATGATTGATTGTCCCTATTAGGTCAGTCACACTGGCCATTGGATGCAATTAAGTCTTTTAAAAACATCAACCCTAATATACTTTTTCATCTCTTAGTATGCAATCGTGTTTAAGACACCACCGTACCGCTGCACAGATATCACACGCCCTGTCACGGTGTTCCTGCAACTCAAGAGGAAGAAGGGTGGTGACTGCAGTGAACCCAAGCAGTTCACATATATTCCACACAATCAAGGTTAGTAGTGGTGACCAAAACATCAGTCCTTATGACTTTATATACTATTCTGAAACAACAGAATGAAATGTAAGCCTAATATACAGTACATGTTGCTACATTTCATATTGCATTCAATGTTTTATTCTTCAACAGTAGAAAAGTGTTAGCCTTTGGATAGTTTGCTATTCTGGTTATACCATGGTAGATATGTTGGTCATGATGGCTTCATGTTATTAACTATTAACATGTGAGAGCTCTTCTTTTTTTTTTAGACAAAGAGGTTCAGAGGAAGAGGTTGAAGGCCCTTCCTCAGCCCTATGATCATTGGCGGGGAGGACCTCAAGGAGGAGCAGGGGGCTTTGGAGGTCCTGGAGCTGGAACAGGAGGAGGTGGAGGTGGAATGGGAGGAGGTGAGAGACTCTACTTGTGGATTGTACTAATTAAATCAGTATAAATGTATTCTGTTGTTCAAACATTTAAAGGTTAATTTATTAATTATGCCTATAGGTTTTCAATATAACCATCCAATGGATGGTTCAGGGTTTTATGCTGGGGGATGTGGTGGATTTGGGGGAGGGGCACAGATGTCAGACTCCACTCCACAGACAGATAGAGCTCCCAATCAGCCAACAAACACACAAACCCAACCTGGTTCTCCAATGCAACAGCAGCTCATTCAGATTGGTAAGTATCAGTAAACACAAATTGGTACCTAAATCTAAAGTATTGTCTGATCTTTAAATTACACAATCTTTAAAGTGTTACTTCACCCAAAAATAAAACTTATCTCATCATTTACTCACCCTTATGCCATCCCAGATTCTGCAGAACCAGGGATCCAATGTGTCCTGGAAAACCAGAAATTTTGTAATGCATTTTTCCAGTCATGGAAATGTCATGCAAAATTAGAAAAATATCTAAATGCCCTGGAAAATAATTATTTTTCCAGGAAAATATTTTAGTATAATAAAACGTTTTGACTGTGTTGCTAAGGAAGGATATTGTTACATGTACAAAAACATGGTAAAGTCGGGGACTCTGAATAGGAGTCAAATACACAAATTCATATCATTGTCACCACTGGCTGCTGTGCATTGTAAAACAACGTCAAAGGTTAAGGTTGCTTACACCCTTGTATTGATTATAGCAGAGGCCAATCATGTGCTTGGCAATCGCGGTCCAACACTGGCAGATAGCTTGATTGGTTACAGCAGCGCGTTCACAGTGAGAAGCAGCACTCTCATTCATATTCCATATACAATATACATTCTCATTCATAAACAAACTGAATAACCTAGTATATGTACTGGCAAACTGAACGAGAGGAGCATGTTGTTTGTTTACTTCAGCATAAGAGTCTACCTTGTTCTTCTCAGAGAGAAAAGGGCAGAAGAGCTATTAATGCATAAAAGTGACTGATTTTTATACACTTTGAGGGGCAATCACAGTCAAAGTCAGTGCAACCTTGGCTCAAACTTCACACCAAATTGTTTTTCACACGTGTTTTTGCCTCGCAAATGATGTCTCTGAAAGTACAAAGCTACAAGAAGTATTTTTTATCAGTCCAAATTTATGAAGAGATATTGAATTTATTTCAATTATTACCTTATTGTTTCCAAATATCCAGAGACCCCAGTTATTGAACTACAGTAATTACATTTTCCAAAATTGACAATAACGCCTCGACTCAACTCATGTGAAATGCCCTTTACAGTGACGAAAAGACATTATTGAAACTAAAAATTATTATTATTAGGCTATTATTGTAGTCTTTTTGGACAAACGTCATGCTCAGCATTTAAATGCTGTAGAAACATTTTTTCAGTACATGTGCTTTGTTCTTATAACGCTTAAACATTCTACTGAAGTCAATAGATTTGACATGCAAATTTTAATAGAGACGGTAAAGACGTAATTGATACTCATTAATATTGTTAGACTATTATTGTTGTCTTTTTGGATGAAAAGTCATGCTCGGCAGTTCACAAACTGAATGGAATTTATAGATCTGCTTTGTTCTTATGTTTAAAATCTCTTGGAAGATTTCAGTCTTGAACATCTCAAAATGATTCAATGACTCGCTCATTGCACATAAGATGCTCATTTGTCACCACATAGTGGCATCTCCAGATGTGGCCACTAAACTAGTCAATTAATTAAATTGAACACATTTGTGAAACCGAAGCAAGCCACAACAAAATACCCTTTATTTGTGCAACTAATTCTGCACAATTATGCAGATTATTTGCTATACTTGAATCATTAAAATGGCTTAAGTTGGTGCTTTTAGCTTATTCCCCGGAAAACATGTTTGTGAACCAGTGATTGTCTCACCATCCCTGTGATTTATACATTTTAGACAACAATGAAAGTAGGACCACTATTTTTTATTCATTTACACTGTGTTGGTAGCATGGTGATTTGGCCTTAAAACTTTGAGATGTAAATTAATTTTAAAAAATTAAAAGATTGGAGTCAGTTTATACCGCAGTTACTACACGTAGTATGCGGAAAACAAGGAATCTAGTCATAAGAATGGCATTAGCAATAAAACGTAGAGTGTCATGGAATATGATGAAAATGAATCTCCAGTTAATCAAATAAAAATTGTAACATGTCCTTGTGTGATAATTAAACAAAAGAAATTCAAATTTTATTGAATAAATCAATAATCTGCAAGTGATGCGCATTTCAAAATGAATGTGTAGAGATGGCCGCTCACTCATACATTGAAAACACCTCATTATAATCGTCATGAGCGCTCGTGTGTGTGTGTGTGTGTGTGTGTGTGTGAGATGACATAGACAGAGCACTCTGAAGTGCACAGAACATACAGACTACGTTGTTGTTTAATTAAATCACAGCTTTAAGGGGATTGATAATCACACTGGGCATGGAGCAAACTGTCTGGAGGTGAGAAACTAACATCAAAAACAAACAAATGACAAAATGCTCGATTTAAATGGACACCTGTTTTTGCTAAAATATTACACTTGTTGGGTGTAAATGTCCTGTTGAAATGTCCTGGAAAATTGTGCCTTGAAAAGAGTGGGAAGCCTGAGAACACAAATTCTTATTTTTAGAATATTTAAACTCTGTATGTCCATACAATGCAAGAGAATATTAGCCAGACATTTGAAGCTCCAAAAGTAGTTAAAGGCAATACTAAAGTTATCCATTTGACTCCAATGGATGAAGTCTTTTGAAGTGATCCAGACAATTTTGTGTGAGAACAGGCCAAAATGTAACTTTTTTTTTAAAAGTAGTTGCATTTTGGTCCATTGCCATTCTCACCCAAAACCGATTGGATCGCTTCAGAAGACATTGATAAACCCACTGGAGTCTTATGGATTACTTTAAAGCTACCTTTCTGTGCTTTTTGGTGCTTCAAAGGTCTGGCCACCATTCACTTACATTGTATGGACCTGCAGAGCTGAGATATTCTTTTAAAATTCTTTGATTGTGTTCTGTCAATCATACACCTCTTAGATGGCATGAGGGTGAGTTAATGATAATGATTTTTGGTTGAACTATCCCTTTAAGTTAACCCAGTTCTCGGCTGCCATGAAACGGAAACATACTGTACAATTCATTCAGATTTTAGATGCTTATGCACTCAATAATGTTTCCTGTATTGTTTCCAGCCACAGCTCTGCAGAATCATGCCACTTTGACTGCAAAGTGCACTGCTCGTGCTTTGTTAGAATACTGCAGCACGGGGGATGTGCGGCCCCTGGTGTTTCTGCAGAGACATCTATGTGGAGTGCAAGATGAGAACGGAGACACGTAAGGGTTTTTCACATTTCTGCCTTTCAATATACACAGTCTTTATGAATTAGGCTGGGTTTCCCCAACTGGGTGTTTGTAATAGTCAATGCAAATTTATATTGAATAAAAATGTACCACTTGCAATTATAAATGTGTAAAATCAATAATTACATGATTACGTGTGATGATGTTGTGAAATTTTAGATTTACTGCATTGCTTAATTTAAAATGGTACATCAAGGAAATGTTTTGCATCGTAGGGGTACAGCTAACAAAAAGGTTGTGGGTACCCCTGCCTTAAAGTACTGTGTCCAATCAGTTACTTTCTATACAATATGTGTGCTACCTCTTAAACCTTTATTACAGAGTAGTTAGAGTTCAGTTATGATAAATTCCTTGTTCTTTTCCCCAATTTGTAAGATGCTTTGGATTAAAGCATCTTAATGAATACATTTACTTATTTCCCTATAGGCCTCTACACCTTGCTATTATCCACCAGCAACCTGTTGTGGTGCAACAGCTCATTCAAGCCATGATGAAAACGCCTCAGCAGAAGTTCATCAACAATATCAATAACCTCAGTCAGGTAACTCGACATCTATTTACTGTGAAAGTATCTAATACTCCCAATCAAATTATAAATGTTTATTTTATAGGTATCACATGCCAACACTAATTATTCTTTCCCTCTCTAGACTCCATTGCATCTGGCTGTAATCACAAAGCAAACTAAGTTAGTTGAGATGTTGATGAAAACCGGTGCAGACCCGAGCCTGCTAGACCGAGACGGGCGGACAGCACTTCACCTGGCCGCTCACACTGGAGATGAGACATTACTACAAGTGGTCTTAGGCCTGCTGGGAGAGCGCTATGCCCATCTAGTAAACTGTGCTGACTTCTCAGGTGAGAGATATTCATTGAAACTGAACAAGACAAAAACTAATTTTCCTACTCTCTATTTTTTGTCTTGTTTTGCAGTAAAAATATCTATACATCCTTAAAGTCGCCCTGAAGTGCCTTGACACAAGTGCTGTTCGATTTGCTTTTTTGATTAAATATTAAGAGAGCAAAGCATTTATTTATTTATTTAAGAAAACGTGCACCGATGCGTTTATAATAAAAACAACAACATCCAATAAAAAAATTAGAATACATTTATTTTAGAAGTAAAATGGTATGAGCTCTTACAAAATCTAGTGAGGCTTGTTCTTAAAACAAGAAATAACTATTTACCAATGGGGTAGGAAATAAAGGGAAGTTTATTTTTCTGGCCCTAAATAGTTATTTTTCTGGCCCTAAATAGTTATTTTTCTTTACTAATTTTTGTAAATGTAACTTAAGGATGTTTTGATATTTTTACTAGAAAACAAGGCAAAAATACGACATTAAGTACGAGTAAGTAAAAAATACGAGTAAGACATTTTTTTGGAGTGAAAATTTTACAACATTGCATGTAGAATATTACATGGAGGCAATAGCATGCTGAGATTTTTTTCTTCTTCCCTTTCCCAGGTCAATATCCAGTCCATCTTGCTGTGAGGAAAGACGGGGAGCACTGTCTTCAGTTGTTGGTCAATGCTGGAGCAAAGATTAACATGCCTGAGCAGAAAAGTGGCTGCACAGCACTGCATCTGGCAGTGAGGGACAACCTTTTAAAAGTGGCCTGTAGTCTTATTACTGAGGTAAAATTACCTGTTGCTAGCACTGTTCTTTAGCCTACAGACATCACCAATGTTTCATATTCAGGAAAACAGTTTGTCTTCTTATTTCTGTTACAGCTGAATGCTGATGTGAATGCATGTAATTATGGAGGCAACAGTCCTCTTCACTTTGCTGTCAGTCAGGGATCTCCACCTCTCTGCTCCATGTTGATTGCTGCAGGTAACAAAGAGACCTCATTTCCTCTATAAATGTAATACAGTGATATCTGTGAGGGTCTGAGGCACCACAATGACAGTCATAAAAAGAGATACACTGCACTTACAGTTTATAAATGTACTGTATGTATATGTAAATTCACATTGATTTTGCATATCTTGATCACATTCACAACAGGTGATTTTAACAAGGCCTGTCAGTGTATTTGTTTCCTGAAATGAAATGAGTAGACTTTGTTAACACAGTCATGGTAAATCTGGAAATATCAGGGAATTTCCAGGTATGGAAAAGTCATGCAAATTAAATAAATTCATGGGGATTTCTACAGTGAATATACTGTATATTTTGTAGTATGAAAAATTAGATTTAAAAAATAATAAATAAATAAATTATGAATAATTTACTGCAATTGCTTGATTAGTATGTAGTCATGTAATCCATAAAGTATTTAGTAAAATATTTTAAAATGTAATTTAATCTAATTACTAAGTACTTGATTTTTGTAACCTGATTCCACAATGCATATTACATGTGATCTGTTACTACCCAGTACCTTATATTAGTTGGATTAACCATCTCCCGTTGTCTTAATTTCTAGGTGCTGATAAACGCTTGGAGAACGATGAGCCTCTTTTCTTCAGCTCGTCTTCCTCTGATGAAGATGAGGAGTATGAAATGAATAATGTTTCTGACAGGCAGCCTCAAGATGACGTGGTTCAGCAAGTTCAGTGCATGTCGATATCATCTCAGAGAGGTGCATTTAACCCACGCAAGAGACCTGCTGCTGGGCACACACCATTTGACCTGGCCAAATGCCAAAAGGTTTTATACTTCACAGTTTTTATATATCATAATAACAGATCGTGTGTGGATGAATAAGTAAATGTACTGTATGCAATAGATTTAACCTTTTGTAACACCATCGTCTTCCACAGGTTAGAGATCTATTAGATGGCAGAAAAGGTTCCAAGTCCAGTTCACACTCCCCCAAGAGGACCAAAATATGCACAGACGAAGGTAATGAGGCATAGGCCGATGTTCTCACAAACCCATAGTTTCTGCCATACATAGTAGTTTGGGCTCAGACTGATTTGTACTGCCCTTCCTGCAGTGAGCCAGGGTTTGGACAGTGAGGTGCTCACAAAACTGTGTAGTATTCTTATTCAAGACCATGTACCCTGGAGAGAGCTGGCAGAAAAACTAGGCATGCTCACACTTACTCACCTGTACCAGGAGAGTCCGTCACCCTGCCAGAAGCTTCTCGAGAACTATCAGGTAAGAGACTATTTCACGTTATGTCTTAAACTCCTCACTTCAGACTTTTTGGCAATTGCCATTTTATTGTTATTAGGACTTTGACTTTGTGCTGAATTAACTATTTCTGCCGTATTTAGTATGTATATGCAAATTACCTTGATTCCTGAATAACCAGATTTTATTTGCAAGTTTTTTAAAAGATGATAATTGACCATATTAAACATGCAAAATGTGATACTACTGATTGAACCATTTATTGTTGCATAATGTGTTCTGTTAGACATATGCCTACTATTTTTAAGAAAAAGTAGGCAGTGTGCAGTCTGTACTGTTCAGTATTAAAGGGAAAGTTCACCCAAAAATGAAAATTCTCTAATTTACTCACCCTCATGCCATCCCAGATGTGTAAGACTTACTTTCTTCTGCAGAGAACAAATTAAGATTTAAAGAGTATTTATGGTCTGTAAGTCCATACAATGTAAGTGAATGGGTGCCAGAAATTTGACGCTCCAAAAAGCACATTAAAGGATCATAAAAGTAATCAGTTCGACTCCAGTGTTTTAATTAATATTTTCAGAAGTGATATGATAGGTGTGGATGAGAAACGGATCAATATTTAGGTAGTTTTTTGCTAGAAATTATTTTCCCTGCCCAGCAGGTGTTGGTATGCACAAAGAATGTGAATCACCAAAAACAAGAAGAATATAAAAGTGATCTGTTTCTTACCCAAACTCATCATATCACTTCTGAAGAGATTGATTTCACCACTGGCGTTTTATGGATTACTTTTATGGCGCCTTTTGTGATTTTTGGAGCTTCAAAATGTTGACACCCATTCACTTACATTGTACAGTATGGACCAAAAGAGCTGAAAATCTTCATTTGAGTTCAGCAGATGAAAGTAATACACATCTGGGATAGCAGAAGACAATTTTGTGAGAATTTATATCTATCTGTCTGTCTGTCTATCTGTCTGTCTGTCTATTTCTTTTTTGTAGTTTTCCTTTTTTTTTTTTTTTTTTTTTTTTTTAATGGTTTGTAGTAAAGGTTGAAATGCTGTTGAATTCTAAGCCTACTGCCTGTCAGCTTCAGATAGGAATGGTTTAAGTGTTTATGTTTGTGCTTAGCTAAGTGGTGGTCCTGTGGACGGCCTGGTGGAGGCGCTGCAGTCACTGGGTGTGAGTGAAGGAGTGAGACTGCTAAGAGACAGCCAACCCAAAGAGGACAAGCAGAGCACAGGTATACACACACACATCTAGTGCAAGAAGAGTCTAAATACGAAATCATTGTGAACAATTACATCAATCTTTCACTGAGAATCTTGCCAATACAAGACAAGTTTTTACTATATATGCAAACTGTGGGCAGTAAATTGCAAATAAAACACACCTATCACCTTTTTTTTTTCTCCCAGACTCTACAGAGGACAGCGGCTTTGGGAGTCAGTCCATCGGAGAGAATATAGCAAATCCTGCAGTGGCCAATCACTGATTAGCCGGACATGTTAATTGAGAAATTAACTTGGCACTTAAATCTTGGCACTTTATCTGGCAGCCTCTGCTTGGACCGATTTAATTTTTTTTTTCAGGTGCAAACTAGTGGATTTGGCTGTTCATCTCAATCAAGTGGAATTACAGCTCTTTTTTCATAACAGAGAAAGATTGTAAAGGATTTTTCTGAGGTCAAAGGCCCTCAGTGGTATTACATAACTGAATAAGAAAACATTACAAAGGAGATCAGTTGCTTTGAGACACAGATTTTCCAAGGTTTGAAGTGAAGCTGTAGTTTTATTGCAGACATTTCAGCGCTTGTATCTAAAGAGCAACTCTCTAACAGTGACTTAACAGTAATGCATTTGTCATTTCCATAGAACAACTGTAACCTTGGAATATATCTGCGAAATGTTCTAATAAGGATGAAGTAAGCTCTTTTTTTGATAAATGCAAAATAAAATGCTAAACTGTGTTTGCAAATCTCATTGTGATGCAAGTCAAATCAATTCATTTTCTGATACTTCTAAAGACCTCTGTCTGATAATGTTTATTTATGTGTACTTGTGGTTGAAGTTATGTGCTTGTGCAGTGGATGAGTAAATATGTTTGTTTGTTTGTTTTAATAAAGCTATTATTTCGTTATTCAGTGCCTATACCATTTTATACCTCGTTGTACACCTTGTAAATTCAAATCTTTATATAATTAAAATATGCATATAGACATGTTTTAGAAAGACTAAAGAAATGTATTTTGAAAAAGCTATCCTTTCAAAACTCATTTATTTTGTCTATGCCTGCAAAACATACAAACATTGTAGCATTATTCTTGCCGAGCAGTAACATAATATTCACATTATATACAGCTAGAATGGACAACAACCCAAACAAAAAAGCTATAGAAATATGTTACAATTACAATAAAATCTTTGGGTGACACCAAACTACTTTGAGTGTTTTGAGTGTTCCCTATAAAATCTTGTATATAAACCCTTCTGTCAATATGCTTCAGTCATAAACAAATTCTCAAGACAGATAATAAATCTTCAAAATATATAAATAGCCTCTTTCATTAAATACACCTATTACCCATAGTGCAGAGGAGCAGAACACTTTTGAAGTGCCGCCAGAGTTTGGGTCCCAGATCCGTATAACAATCTGTTGATAAAAATACTTCTTAATTTGTTTTGTGTATTTTATTTTCTCAGTGTCTGAATTTGCTCTGTATGCTGGCAGTGATAACAGTCAGTTTAGATCTTCACCACCTGGATTTGCATTGGTGTTTTTTTTTTTTTTTTTTTACAATTTCTTGGATTCTTCATGTTAATTAATGAGGTGATGATAAGTGGAATAAAAGCTTCTTTTTTTGTTTTGTTTTCAACAAAGCAATACTTCACAGGAATCCATTGGATCATAAGAAAGTAACATTTGACCATCAGTTATTAAACAGGTACTAGTATTTCTGACCAAATGACACTTCTTTGAAAAACATCTCTCAATGCAATTGAGGTATTCTAGTGTATGTAGCTATACAGAACAAACCAGCTGTTAGTGCCCTCTCTGGTGGCAGAATGTTGTCGCAGCACATTCTGAATAAAATTTGAAAAGGAGTGCCTGAGAATTAAATGGCTTGGCCATGATCAAATGGTTTTGACACAAAGATTTGAATGGCATCATTCTAAAGCTCAGTACATATTTAACATACAAAATTCTCACACATTATACCAAATAATACAATGGGGTCAATTAAGATGATCATTTATAATGACCATTTCACAAAGAGATTTGGTCATTTTGTTAGTATGCACTGAGCAAATTCATTTGCATAATTTTGACAAGAAAAATGCCCAGTGTCATAATCACTAGTCAATAGTCATGGTATAACCAAACAAACACATTCATATTCTCAGTAATTGTACCAAACAAGGAACTGATTGTCTTGAAACATTGGCATGCTTTGAGACATGCTTTAAGAACATAAAGGACCGTACAAACTAAATTCTCAGATTTTCTTTGAAAACTGCATGTCTTGATTAGCCTCCATTAAAGAAACTGCAGTCTAAAAAGCTAAATCTACAATGGTTTAAATATATAAGGTGAACAACATATGTTCATATGATAAAGAGGTTTCCTTCTCTTTTGGTTATCGCTCGCAAGGGCCACCGGAAATAAATAAAGCGACTGAAACAAAACGGCACACAAGTGCTATGATATTAACCAACATTAAACAAGCATAATTCACAAGATAAACTGAACAGGTCTGTGGCAAAAACAAAGACTGACAGAAATACAATGAGGCTGGTGCTCCTCCTCATTCAGCCCACTTGCAGATTTGGGCTTGTGGTTGAAATGCATGCTTTACCAGTTCTCAGAGCCAGTGGCCATATATGGGTAAGCTATTGTGGTCATTTCTCCCAGATTTTAGCAACCCCTACCAAGCACAGTATACAATTCAAAATGACTTGAGAGGAATCATCAGAGTAATATCCAGGTGTCCTGAACCGGTTACACTCTTCATTCATCCCCCAAATAGAGATATATAATACCTGATGGGACACGTGGTCCACTTGCTACATGATGTCTCATTGTTTGACAGCCTGTCTGTAGCTGTGTCTCTGAGCGTCTGAGCGCTTGCTTCTCTTGGTGCTGCTGCGGGCGGCACTGATGCTGCTCCTGCTTGACTCTTCGTTGCTTCTGGCATGGCTGTTGTCCTGGGGTAGACTGGGGCTGGAGTGAGCCCTCTGCAGGCCACCGTTGTCAAACAAACGGGACTCAAACGCAACCAGGTCTGTTTCCCCTGTTCGGATTTTAGCCCTCAAAAGCATTGCGTATGTTCCGTAGCGCGTTTTCTACAAGACAAATGAAAGAAAACAATTCACCCACAAATTAAAATTCTCTTATCATTTAGTCACCCTCATGCCATCGCAAACTTGTATGACTTTCTTCTAAGAAAAACAAATAAAGATATTTAGAAGAATAGATATTTAGAAGTTTTTCTGTCCATACAATGCAAGTCAATAGGGTCCAAAACTTTCAAGCTCTAAAAAGGATATAAGGACATAGTGCATGCTTCAAGGTGATGATTCTTTGAAGCTGCATGTGATTACCAGGTAATTCATTGTGGTATCATTATATATCAATATGATGTTGTAATTTAATTTTCTAGTGTTTGTCAACCTTTTGGTGATTGTGACACATTTGAAAAATATCCTGAAAAACTTTTTTTCAGAATTCAAGAATTTAGCGTTGTAACTGACGTCTGCATTTTCAAAAAACCCACCTAGGCGTGAAAACCGCAAACCTGGCTACACTGTGTACAGCACTCTGCGCATGTGCATCCTGCTTGACCCTCTCCGAACGGGATGCCGTCATTGGAGGCGAGCACGCTTGCAAGGAGGCTAAAGGCTACAGCTACTGTGTCAGTCGCAAATACCACACAGCTTTAACATACCAGCTGGCTCCCGTTACACTCACCCCCCCCTAAACTACACTCCCATCCAGGTCACGGCACCAGTGTCACCAGTCCTACTCGAACCGCCCCGAGCAGGATTTGAACCGGCAATCCCTGGCATGGGAGCCGGATGCGCTAGCAAGGAGGCTATAAAAGCCAAGGAGAGTGACCTTTACACACTGCACAGCTATCACATACCAAGGGCTACCGTTACACATGCATCAAGCGAGAGAAACTTTATGAACGAGCCTCTCTCGTGAATGTGCCAAGGAGACTACGGTTGTCAAAATGTATATATTATATATATTATAAAATGTATAGTGACATAAGGACATAAATGTTGTTTGGTTTCTCACCCAAAGCGATCATGTCACCTCAGATAATGTAGATTAAACCACTCATGTCGTATGGATTACTTTTATACTGCCTTTAAATCCTTTTTGGAGTTTGAAAATTTTGGACCCCATTGACTTGCATGTATATGGACAAAAACTCATAATATGTTCACTAGTGTTCCGCAGAAATAAGAAAGTAATATTAGTTTGGGATGGCATGAGGGTAAGTAAATGATGAGAACATATTCAGTTTTGAGTGAACTATTCATTTAATTTGGATCACTGAGTCCGTGAGCTGAACCAGATGTTCACTATAAAATGTTGTTGCAAAAAACCTGTGTGAAGACTCAATTAAATTCTAAAATAGCATAGTAGTCACTTGAGGGTCATGCCTCGTGATAGTCATGCTTGGATTTCACATCAAAATACTGACTCAGAGCTAACAAAACCAATAGGGGTTTGGGGGGAAGGGTGTAAAATGTGAAGTATTGTACCTCAAAGTCCAGATACTCTTCCCTTTGCTTGTACTCTTCTAGGTCCCTGCTTTTGGTCTTGCGGTCTTGAGGAGAGGAGCGCAGATCATGGAGCTCAGCAGAAATGGCTCGAAACCGTGTCTCGTGAGACTTAAGCTGTTCCTCCTGACAATACAAAGTATGATTTAATGAGTGTCTGTGAGGAGCAGTGGGGTTGATATCGAGGTATTGCTTGTTAGCATGGCCCAGTTAACCCCAGCTGGTAGATTATTTTAACTACACCACTTGAAGTGTCTTTCACAATCTATGGTCATTCAAAAGTAGCCATGTATTTTAACAGAATAAAAACAACGAAATAATATCGTGGATTATTAGGTAGATATGAGTAGAGAATAATAAATCCTGTCCCAACTGGCACTGATATTACTGGACCTGTTTGAGATTTATGGGCAGATTAACCAGCTTTCTCCACGTTTTATAAGATATTATGAGTCTGAATGAGAGAGAGGGAAATGTTGTATACCTGTGAGAGCTTGGTGCTTGAGCCTGGCAGAAGAGGGCGGCTAAACTTCTTCTGTGAGCCAATGGCAGCTGGGAAGGGAGGGGCAGAGAACATGGCTGCCACTGTGTTGATGCGGGTGATCCAGGACTGCATTTGCTCTGCATTGCTGAGAATGAAAAGCAGGAACAATGGTCAGCAAAATATAAAGATTCAGAAGATGGATCAAAGTATCTTGAGTTTCATTAAAAAGATGTGTATTTTTTTCTCTCTGCTCAAAGAAGCTGTGCTCTTTATGTTTAATCCAATTAACACAGCTTGGGAAAATGAGCAATTAGCAGCCAGCTGTTTGCAGAAGAGATCCAGTGGGACAGATGGAGCAGAATGAAAGAGAGAGTTCCAGTGTCTCCATCTGGGACAGATGGAATAGCTGAAAAGGATCCATCCTCTTGGGAGATTCATTCATGTCATTCATCTGAGATGAGAACACTTTGACAAGGGCGTTACCAGCCCTGCACTTAATCAACAGCCAACCAGTTCATTGAGTTCTCTCAGGTGTGTGTGTGTGTGTGTGTGTGAGAGAGAGAGAGAGAAATAGAGATAAATTGTGTGTTTTTGTTCTGGCCTGTTTCCAAACCACAAAGCAGCTTCAGCTAATCAATAATACTCAATATCAAACTTTCCTGTCAAAGTTCTGCAAAACTTACAAAACACTGCATCAAAATTATTGCTGAAATTTGAATGTGGATGCAGAATCCAGAAACCTTTAAGTGAAAATATATCTATTTTTAATAAGATAATTTAATTAAAGGGATAGTTCAACCAAAAATTTAAATTCTCTCATCATTTACTCATCCTTATTCCATCCCAGATGTGTGTGATTTACTTTCTTCCGCAGAGCACGAATTAAGATTTTTAGAAGAATATCTCAGCTCTCATACAATGTAAGTGAATGGTGACAAGAACTCTGTAGGTCCAATAAACTCATAAAGGCAGCATAAAAGTATCCATACAACTACAGTGGTTAAATCCACGTCTTCAGAAGCTATATAATGGGTGTGGATGAGAAACAGATAAATATTTAAGCCCTTCTTTACTGTAAATCTAAACTTCACTTTCTCTTCCACATTCTGGTGTTGAGGTCACTTTCACATTTACATTCAGCCACCTACTGTTAGGTCTGCTCAAAGGGGGAGATTTATAGTAAAAAAGGACTTAAATATTTATCTGTTTCTCAGCCAAACCTATTATGCTCCTGAATATATGGATTTAACCACTGGAGTCATATGGATGACCTTTATGCTGCTTTTATGGCATTTTTAGACATTCACTTGCACTGAATATACCAACAGAGTTGAAATATTCTAAAAAATATATATTTATTTGTGTTCTGCAGAAGAAACACACATCTGTGATGGCATAAATGATGAGATTTTTGGATGAACTATTCCTTTAAGGATGGATAATGTGTTCATATTACTTAAATTATGTTGTTTGACTATTTATGGATAAATATCACATATATGGGTCATATTTCACACAAGAAAAATAAAAAACATATTTTGCAAAAAGAAAATGAATTTTAGGGACATTAAAAATGTTCCCTCACTTTAATGCACTACAAAATAAAATCTCATTATCTCATTACTGTGACGTGAAACAATTGTCGTTCTTATTACTGTAATAGAGTAGTAAAAAACTTTTTTTTTTTTGTCAAGACACAAATCAGAATAAATTAAACACAATACAGTAAATACTAGTATGATCCTTAATTGTACTTTACAAATTTAATTGCATTTTACAAATCTACTTTTGAATAATATGTCATTATTTGTTGGCATTACAGTAGGTTAATGAGCATTGTAGGAAAAGTTATTTAAATGTGCTCAATTGAAAATATGAAAATAATGCCTCAGCACCCATAAAAATAGACTTCATTTTCTTCAACAATAAAAATTAAAATTAAAGGTTAAAAAAAACTGAAGAACCAATTTTGGGTCCCCAAAATCTTATACGAAAGGTTACTAAAAGAATATTTTTATTGTCTAAAGAACCCTTTCCACAACAATGCACATTTTGTGCAATGAAATGGTTCCATGGATGGTTCTTCATGGAACCATTCATGCTAAAAAGAATCATTATTTTTAAGATTAATCAAATTTCTTATGATTTTGGGGTAAAATATATTGCCAGACATTTCTCAAGAGATTCACCCATATAGAACAGACAAGGTAAGGAGACTTACAGGGCCTGAAAGAGAAAGACTCTCCAGTCTGCAGTACGAAGGTAAAACACGTTGGGCCGCTTGCTGTAGTCTGCTGCCCGCATGGCTAAAGAATGATGGATTGATACTGCATTCTTCAAATCCTCATCAGACAGCTGCTTATCTGGATGATATTCATCCTACAGACCAATCACAATGTTCAATTAAAAGACTTACAGCAATCGTCCACATAGCATGAGAAATCAGAGTGATCACTGAACAATCAGGTGGGAAAATAAATGTACCTTTTGCAGATAGAGAATCAGTCCCTTAAGGATGGCGTAGAATGTCTTCCAACCTCTTTTACCTCGTGGAGCTTAAAGAAAATGAAACACTTAAACTTTCAATAGTTCAAGTTAAACATTTTACAACAAGGAAATTATATTTATAAGTGACAATATTTATAAAATACACTGAAAAATACTGATGTTTTTGTAGTGAAAGGGCAGAATTCTTCTCTTATTTTCTATGCTCTAGGCTGCATTAAACAGAAATGGTAAAGACATTGTGTCAGCAACAGGATATAAAAGGCTGTATTTGAAGCATGGCATACTTTTCTTGCCATCAGTGTCAGCATGAACTTTGCGCACAAGAACGCCATTCTTGTAGACCTGTGTGTTGGACAGCTGCACGACACTGACTAGGGGGTTTCCTCCACTGTTGATCCGCTTCATGGTGTGCGACGCAGAGTCTTTCCTGCCGTCCAACTCGGAGAAAGATTTCCGTAGTTCCTCCTCATCGCTGTGGAGTACACACAAGAGCACTGTTAATAAGGGAAGTCTGCATTCATATAGCCTGGCAGTATTGCCACAATGCATAAAACTTGCATCTCCAAATCTTTACCATCAATTGATGCTTCACTTTTTTGCATTAAAAATACACATAGGCCTACTTTTTTATGTGCAAGCATCAAGACAAAATAAACTGAAATTGAACAGCAATGGTGAGGTTACTTGACATTTAACAGAAACTTCTTGCTAATTACACCGATCAGTCACAACATTAAAACCACCAGCATAATATTGTGTTGGTCCCCCTTATGCTGCCAAAACAGCGCCAACCCGCATCTCAGATTAGCATTCTGAGATGCTATTCTTCTTCATATATATCAATATTTCTCAGATTTATAACTTTTATGGACAAAAAGTGCTATTGGGTGTTTTTCAATGAACGCTTGTCATGGACAATTGACCCAAGTGTGGGAACTGGATTCATCTGGCGATCGTGTTTTCATAACAAAGGCATGAAGAAATGTTGAACCCTTAGACCTTTGTAAAGATGTATAATTTGTTAACATTAATTACATTTATAGATGGTAAATGATATATTGAATGTAAGCAGAGTGATGTCACCACCACGTGGCATGTGGCTGCCATCATCAAGTAGCTTTCAAACCCAGTACTTCTGTAATATCACCCTTAATCAAGTATTTGATTAAGGTGACGTGTATTTTTTTTTCAGTTTTAAAATACTTCCCTCTATTCCAACTTAATTAATATGCAGAGACAACTCTAAGAAAACCATTTGTTAACTGATTGATTCCCCTGAAAGTCGAAACACTGTAGCACTATCAACACATTGCTCTGTTTGTTTAAGCATCCCAACCAGCCTGACATCCGAGTCTGCTTGAAAACGTGGTTTGAAATGAATTTACAGTACAACACGGAAGTGTATTACTATTTGTGAAGTATAATTTGCATATTTGCATGCACCCTCTCGCACTTATTATAGTATAATGCTGCTTTTCTCTGAATACATTTTCTTCGGAGAGAAACTCATATTCATTATATCTCTTGCAATGCATTTGCTGTTTTAATTAATAAAACAGTAAAGCAAGGGTCCTGGGTAGTTCAGCAAGTAAAGATGCTGACTACCACACCTGGAGTCACTACGCCACCACGAGGACCTAGAGAACATTGGGAACTGGGCATGCAAATTGGAGAGAAGAGGGGAGAAAAAATACAACAAAAAAACAAAAATATATAAATAAATAATAATAAAAAATAACAGTAAAGCTAGCAAATTAATAAAAATGTTAAACTGGCATCTTCTTCTGCTCGGTTGTTACCTATAGTTGTTACAGTGGTAAACAACTGCCGATAGTACTCTCGATGGTGCTCACTTTGATGACACAAACAGTGTTTGAACCCAAAAGTACAATAAGAAAAGATACCAGCGGGGACAATCGACCTCAGATTCGCATCAAGCAATCATTAAGCCTTAAAAGTCAGTCCTTAAAATACAATCTCTAGTATGTACACATCTCCAGCTGAGTGACAGATGTGCAGAGAGTGCAGTCAAGACACCCTGGAGAGTGCCGGAGGCTTGGACCTTTAAACATTCCTCACTAACTGCTACAGTACAGCACATAGCCTTTGCCTTCACATGATAATGCTCTCATCTGTTGCTTAGTAACTACTGGCCTCCACACTGGTAACCAAGTGAGCCAGAAGAGAAGATGGAGCACCATATGGGAGAGAGAGAGAAAGCACGAGAGAGGGAGAAAAAGCAGGATCATAAAAAAATAGTGGCTGATGTGCATTGATTCATACAGTGAATTATGGCCTTTAGCTGAGAATCACACAATCCTAAATAAATGAACGTGCAATGAGGTGAACCAAACTCAGAGATGGATGGAGCGCGAAAGAGAGGGGAGAGAGGAAAAGAGAAATAGTGAGCGTGGAGGAGATCTGAAGGGAGAGCGTGGGGACTCTGGGATGGTTGAAGATGAAAGAACTTCTGGTGGTTGAAAGAGAATAAAACAATCTCTCATTCTTTTCTCATTCATACATAAACAAGGCTACTGCAGCAATATATACATATAAAGCATTTGAGTTATTGTGTGTGTGAGAGCAAGAAAGAACAAGGGTGTGTTTAAGTCTGTGCATTAGCCAAACAAAGTGTTATGAAGAGGCAACTTGCCGTAACCATGGCAACAAAATTTGGAAAGCGCAAGACATCAAAAAGCTTCAGCCAGGTCATAAACATACTTTTAGATGCTTTAGAGGCCCTCTCAGCATCTAAAGCCATTTAATGACTTTAATGACCTTTTAAAGGATAGTTCACCCAAAATGAAAATTCATCATTCATCAAAAGTCATTATATATTTACCCTAATGTTGTTCCAAACCAATATAAAAATTTTTTTTTTTTTAGTGGAACACAAAAGGAGATGTTAAGAAGAATGGAAACGACTGACAGCCTCAGTCACTATCCACTTTCATAATGTTTCCCATACAGTGAAAGTGAATGGTGACTGAGATCATGGAAGAAATTCATCTGGATTTGGAACAAAATGAGTGGGAGTAAATGATGACAGAATTAAATTTTTTGGCTGATATATCCTTTTTAAATCAATAACTAAACACATTTAGAGGCATCTAATCACTCTGAAATAATTTGTATTACGTTGAATTAAAGATGCATTGCAAAGGATCTGACTTACATTGTCCACTGCAGTTTTTCATTTTTGATAGAGTTGTAAAGAGCCTATAAAAAAGAAAAAGAAACACCATTAATAACAAAAACCCATCAATATTCACTCTGTGAGTATATATGTGTGCGTGTACTCAAACATCCCACTGATGTCACTAAAAATAGCACCTGAAAGTTTACAATTACCATGAACCAGGTATTGCAGACCACAGTATTGTGATTCTAATGTCATGGATAAAAACTCAAACAATCTTAGATGCAGAAGGAAAACCATTAGCCCATCAATTCTTCTTCACTCTCTGATTGTTTTATCTTTCCATCAAAATTACCATGGGCAAATCATGTAATTCACCTGTAATTTCCCAAAAACTTTACCTTTTCTTTTTTCTTGCGGGTTTGTGGGTGATTTTGGCCATCTTGCACTTTGCCCAGCAGATCAGGGAAGGCTAGAGGCTTTAAGGAGCGAGAGCGGGGGGCTTTGGTGTAGCGGAATGGGTCCATCACACTGAAATCCCGTCCACATCGAACCGAGCACAGGGAACGAGAACGGAGACGGCCGGAAGAGTGAATACTGTTTACACCGATCATGATTTTATTAGCTAAGCGGTACAGCGGCTTTTAAGATATCCATAAATGAGGAAACAAAACAATTATAAGTTTAAAAATATAGTCTAAATTCAAACAGAGTCTTATAGGGATCCACAGAAGTGATGGCTGAAGATTAAACTGATGGAACCCAAATTCTCTTAAAAGAAGCTCCACAAGTGGAGTAAAATCTCCAAGGTAGACATGTAGAAAAGATGAGTTCAAAGAACACGTCAGATGACACAGTGGCAGATCTGAAGTCTTTGGCAGTGGTGAAGCTCTTGAGGAGATCCTTGAGAGAGTCACATGGGCATCAGGCTTTCAACTGTTGCATTATGGATCCATTCCTATACATTATGAATGTAAAAACATTCCACCAGCCCCATTTTGCATAAAACTTTCTGCTTTGAGTAAGAAGCCAAAGATGATCAAGGAAGATCTGCAGGATCTGCTGCCAACATCCAGTTGTTTCCTTGTAGTCATCCTTGGGTTGAACACACCTACACGCATTCACCAACGCATGCGGACATATTCGCAGGTGTGTTACAGATGGCTCGCGAGGACTGAGACGATGGTGGAAGGAGATAATTTGAGAGAAGAGCGCAGATGGAAAAATATTGCCATCGCTGAAGCTCATGTAGGGAACAGACTGAAAGTGTTTCACTTCCGCCCACTCTCAAATTGGCATCCCAAAATTTCCAGTAACTGTGATGTCACCAGATGTCCCCCTCTGGGACAGAAAAATAGACATCAGACGTGTGAGAGACAGAGGGACAAAGAGACAGAAAGAGAGTAAAGCAAGATAATCCTGTTGATTTGTGCTGTTTTCTCTATTCCACGCTAAAACGTTGAATGTATTAGAAGTTGTCCACAATTCTCTTTCATCTATCCCTTCCTCTTTGTGCCTGTATCCTCACACCCCGTTATCCAATTTGATGAATCTTTCACACCTTTGTGTGTGACTGCCCTCTTTGCATCTATTTTTCGCTTCCACATAACATAGCTTTGCTGCACAGCTGAAGGAACAATTGAGGTTTGGCGTCGGAGCCCTTGTTCTGTGCTCCCCTTCTTCTTCAGTTCAAAGTCTTATGCCTCCTCCATGATGCAGACTAAAAAAAATGGGCTGTGCGGTGAGAATGAGATCTTGGAAGGGAGGAGAGCTCGCCCTCCCTTCTCGTTCTTGCATTCACAATCTTGTCTGATCTCTTTCACTGTCTCTCTCTCTCTCTCTCTCCCTCTCATTCTACTTCTTAATTGTACTCTTCTCTCATCATGACTGACAAGTCATGGCACTTGAATATTTGGTGATCCCACCTTCTGGTGAATATCAATACATTTTCAGGGCTCTCAAACATGCAAATCCTCACAGGCATTATGCATTACTGACATACACTCTCATTTTTGGTTCACAGACTAGAAAATAGGTTTGTTGAACATGCAATACATTCATAATCAGCTGCCTCTGTATCTGAGACCTTCAATCTGCACATCTGTGGCACGGTGGAGGGCGGGACCGGGGCGTGATTACGCACGCCCGGTCCCGTATTAGGCTAATTAAGCCGTCAAGAGGGATAAAGGCCACTCGCGGACGGCGATGCAAGAGAGAGAGAGATCGTTCACGGACATGTCCGTCGTCTTATGTGTTTGTATTTTGAGTTTTACATTAAACCTTTAGTTATATGTCAAGCCGGTTTCTCGCCTCTTCCTTGCCCATGACCTTGATCTGTGTTACATTGGTGCCAAAACCCGGGAAGGAAGAGGGATGCGCCGTAGCGGATTTCTCGCCACTGCCCAGCGGAGCAGCCGCGGCCATCTGCCGGGGGACGAGGAGCCCAGCCGCCTGGATGCGGAGGAACGGCCGCCAACCACGAGGGGACATGGGGCTCCTATAGCCGACCGCCTGGTGCGGTCAGGGCCGCTGCCAGGGGCGGAGGATGCCCCTACCAGCCGCTGAAACGCGGAGGGGTCGAGGGAAGACCGCCGTCTGCGAGCGGGGAGGGGATCGTGACCGACCGCCTGGAGCGGGAGAACCGCTGCCAGGGGCGGGGGGAGGCCCCTTCGACTCCCCAGGAACGCGGCGGGGCGTTCTGTCCGCCAGGGGCTGGAGGACTGCCTCCGATCTGACCGGAGAGGCGCGGCTGCCGTTCGGTAGAGGGTGGAGAAGTGGCTGAGGAACGAGCTACGGCGTATCAGAGAACCGGCGAGTAAGTTTTTTTTTTTTTAAATCTCTCTCTCCTCTCTCTCTCTCTCTCGCTGCCGCTCTGCGTTGGCCTTTTCCCTCTTTTTTAAATTATGGTGTTCGTGGGAGGGGAGGTACTGCCCAGTGCAGGAACCTCCCCCCCATTTTTAATTGTTGTTGTTTCCATCCCCTTGCCCCCTGACCCCCGGCCTGACGTACAGGCCGGGGGTCCCCAGCCTGAAAGAACGGGGGAGGAATGTGGCACGGTGGAGGGCGGGACCGGGGCGTGATTACGCACGCCCGGTCCCGTATTAGGCTAATTAAGCCGTCAAGAGGGATAAAGGCCACTCGCGGACGGCGATGCAAGAGAGACAGAGATCGTTCACGGACATGTCTGTCGTTCATTTTACAACATTTATATCAAAAATAGGTTTGTGTTGCTAAATAACAAAGTCTATGAAAAGGGACCATAAATAATATAGTAATATTTACTGTGTACTGTATATCACTGCACAGCACCCATAGAATAATGTTCTGTTATTATTTACATGTAAGGAACTCTATCGTCAAATTTCTAATAAAAAAAAATTTTGATGGAAATTTGTGTGCTTATTTCATTATATGGTAACAATTTAATAAAATAAGGCAAGTGAGGCTGTGCTATTTTGTGAATACA
Organism: Moxostoma hubbsi; assembly: GCA_032164185.1. Lineage (NCBI taxonomy): Eukaryota > Metazoa > Chordata > Actinopteri > Cypriniformes > Catostomidae > Moxostoma > Moxostoma hubbsi. The sequence continues at coordinate 21,443,603 of JAVLUX010000021.1, read as the reverse complement.
GTCAGTTCTGAAAAGGTTGCAGGCAATGTGTGTCATGTCTAACAACATGCTTTAGTCGTGACTACGTTCACAATATAGCATGACCTCACATACCTCATTGCTTAATTAAGATCAAATGTTGTTCACAGAGAAAATGACTCCAGGTAAAATCAATAGAATTTACACAGATTCTGAAAAAACAGTTACTGATTATGATGCCAATACCAAACAGCATTTTGCAGTTCTGCACTGTAAGTGTAGTAGTGACCAGTGGGAGGAACATAATACAGTTTGCAGTGATGCAAATGCACATACTCATTAATCTCAACCTGGGAGATAAAAAGTAATTATGTTGTTCACACAATTGCATGAACAAAAAAAAAAAAACAGGAAAATAATTTGTGAATTGAAAGACAGGAAACAAAAGAGAGAGGAGAGACAGAGAGTGAGCAATTTGTAACACAAATACCCTGACAAACCCTCATTTCAGTGGAAAGTTGTGTGGCAGCCAAATTCCCATCTGTTCTCCCTGGCACCCTGCTGTTGCTGGCATAAAGACAGGCTTCACACAGGTTTTTCACTGCCCTTAACATTCATGAACAACACAGGCACTGAGAGCCTAACCTGTTGGCTTCAAGATATCTCCTAGCTGCAATCTCTCTCTCTCTCTCTCTCTCTCTCTCTCTATGGTATATTTAATCCCAAAACCTGTTGTTATTTTGGGCAAAAAGAGGGAAGGTGATGAAAAATAAGGCTAAAAGAACCGACATATGGGAAGGGATATCTGAACAACTCGTGACAGCACGTAAAAAAAAACGTAAAATTTATCTTTCTGTGAAACATAAAAGTGTTTTTGGAGATAATCCTGGCCACTCTATTCTATTTACTGAAAATGGAAGGGAAAAAGCTCCAACATGCCAGAAAATAGCACCATAAAAGTATTCAAAAAGTTGTCCAAACAACTTGAGTGCCATGTATTCTACACTACGTGGACAAACGTTTATGGACATAATATGTGCTTGATGAACATTTAGTTAGTCAAATCATAGGGATCAATTCTCCATTTGCCACAATAACAGTTTCCATTCTTCTGAGAATACTTTCCACTAAACTCTGTAAAGTAACATGGTAGCAGGACTTTGCTCCCATTCAGACAACTGGCAACACTTGAACTCAATTTAGAGCATGTGTTATTTTTCAGTTCCTCAAACAAACCTGTCAAATGACTTGAGAAGACTTAGAATAAAAGTCATATGGAATCAGTTTGTGATACTTTTATGGTGGTTTCTTGTCATTATGGAACTTGACAGATCCAGTCCTTTTCTTTTTCTTTATATGGTAAAGTGTCGCCAAAATATTCTTAAAAAAAACTTTTGTTTTCCACAGAAGAGAGAAAGTCAAACCAGGTTGTAGCAACATGAGCGCGAGTAAATAATAATAGAGTTTTCGTTTTTGGGTGAACTTTTACTGATATCAGTGCTTCATTCTCAGAGCCATGTTAGGTAGGCTGTCTTTTACTCAGCAACTGCATGGCCCTCACACACTCACATAGTGGTAGGAGGAGAGAAAAATAACTAAGAAGCAGAGACTAAGAAAGAAGAAGGATGCCATTTGTCAGAAAAAGGCTGAGATAGGGAGGATTATATAGATATGGAAATAACCTAGAAAGACAGGGGCTAAGTACAATTTTGCAGAATTATTGCAGAGTCTAAGGTGAAACAAAGAGCAAGATGGAATATAATTAAATAGCGAGAGAGAGAGAGAGAGAGAGAGAGAGAGAGAGAGAGAGAGAGAGAGAGAGAGAGAGAGAGAGCGAGGAGGGAGGGAAGGGGAGGTGATGGAATAGAGCAAGGCACAGAGTGAGAGGGTTGAGGAGAGAATGACGGATGAGGGATACAGAAAGGGAAATAGGGAAATGGCCAGAGGAGAAAGAGAGTGAGAGAGAGAGAGAGAGAGGCAGAGTGGGAGGACCAAACACTTGAAAGGTTCTATGTGATTGTAAAGCACATATCAGCAGAGTGGTTCAGGTGCGGTCATCATGTGGCTATTATTCTTGTGCAGTGTGCCCTGTAATCCTAGAGGAGGGAATAAAATAGATAAAGCTGGAGCACCAGCACACTGGAACAGGGCAAATTCACTGACTTTAGCTGCAAATGTAATCCCCTTAATTACAGATTTTAGTTGAACTGTGTTGCTTTGGAGGTGAACACCACAGTGACCACAGTTCTATTCTCTTACAATATTTAAAACGTATCATATTCTATTGTATTATTTTGGACTGAATTTATTGTTATTTTCCATTCTGTGATTTATGTATAATGCTGTGATGCTTCAGTTTCTCCTTGGGGATTAATAATCCTATCCTATCCTTCCTATCCTACCTATCCTATCCTATCCTATTCTATTCTATCCTGTCCTGTCCTGTTCTGTCCTGTCCTGCCCATACCATCCTATTCTCTCCTGTCCTATCCTATCCTATCATGTTTTATCCTGTATTATCCTATCCTGTCCTTTCCTCTCTCATCCCTGTCCTTTCCAATCGCACCCTATCCAATCCCATCCTATGCTGTCCTGTCCTACCCTACCCTATCCAATCAAAATCTATTCTGTCTTATCCCATCCCATCCAGTCCTGTCCTGTCCTGTCCTATCCTATCCTATCCTCTCCTAACTATCCTATCCTATCCTATACTATTCTATCATGTCCTATCCTAACTATCCTATCCTATCCTATCCTATCCTATCCTGTCCAATCATGTTTTATCCTGTATTATCCTATCCTGTCCTTTCCTGTCCCATCCCTGTCCTTTCCTATCCCATCCTATCCCATCCAAACTCATCCCATCCTATGCTGTCCTGTCCAACCCTACCCTATCCAATCCAATTCTATCCTGTCTTATCCTATCCTGTCCAGTCCTATCCTATCCTATTTTATCCTATCCTAACCATCCTATCATATCATGTTTAATCCTGTATTATCATATCCTGTCCTTTCCTGTCCCATCCCTGTCCTGTCTTTTCCTATCCCATCCTATCCTATCCCAACCCGTCCCATCCCATCCTATGCTGTCCTGTCCTACCATACCCTACCCAATTATATCCTGTCTTCTCCTATCCTGTAATGTCCAGTCCTGCCCTGTCATGTCCAGTCCTGCCCTGTCCTATCCTATCATATCCTATCCTATCCTATCCTATCCTGCCCTGTCCTGTCCTGTCCTATCCTATCCTATCCTATCCCATCCCGTCCTGTCCTATTCTAATCTATTGTATTCTTTTCCACTCTGTTCTATTCTATTCTATTATATTCTGCTACAAGACCCAGATTTTACATTGAATATCAAGTGGCAACCCAACACAGTACTAATATTGTTTATTGTACAAAAGTAAACAATAAAATAATTTGAAATGTATTATTATTATTATTTACTTTTAAGACAATAATTTACTGCACAAAGCACACTGTGGTTGATACAGTATGTACTATATTTATCCTGCAAGTGATCCCTTATTTAATATTGTTTGGGTCAAATTTCCTTTTACTACATTATTATGTCCATGTTGGCATTTGGCCTCTGCCTGGCTAGCTTCTACAAGTGAAAGGTGAATATATGTGAAAATTCATAGCCTTTGACAAAAGATGGGAAGTGCTTATTCCACCCTATTATAAGTTGATAAGCCTATTCATTTTTGTTATCCCACATATCTTTGGATTTAGCATTGATTTTCCAATTTATTCATGGCTATATTAGAGCAGACCTGCGACTCTCCAGTTGAAAAACACTGCTTTACATGGATTGTGACACACACAGGCCATCTGTGTGTAAATATGTGTAAATGCCTTAAAAACTCTACAAACCTTAAGAAGATCTTTTGGGAAGTTTTGGCCATCATTCAACCCCTCCAGGTTACTAATGAACTGTGTGCAGGTCATCCTCTTTCCTATGTTCTGAGGAAGAAAAAGATGACAGCATGAAAATTTACTGTCAGCTGATGCACTGACCTATTTCACAGTCTCTGTGCACACAACAACAATAACAAAACCAATTGCACATAAGGCAGTAAAGGTCTTAATATTCTGTGCAACAAATAATGGTCCTGTCCTGAGAAATGTTCTTACAATGAAATTTATGGATAAATTCTATTCTTATTTCTAACTGTAAAACTGGCACTCCTCCTCATACACTCAGGGGTTTATATATATATATTTTCTGGTGGCCAAAAGTTTGTAATAATGCACAGATTTTGCTGTTTCGGAAGGAAATTAGTATTTTAAATTCACCAAAGTGGCATTCAACTAATCACAAAGTATAGTCAGGACATTACTGATGTAAAAACCAGCAACATCACTATTTGAAAAAAAAAGTCATTTTTGATCAAATCTAGACAGGCCCCATTTCCAGCAGCCATCACTCCAACAACTTATCCTTGAGTAATCATGATAAATTGATAATTTGGTACTTAAAATTCACTTGTCAATATATAAAACACAGTTGAAAGCCATTTGGTTCATTAAATGAAGCTTAACATCGTCTTTGTGTTTGTTTTTGAGTTGCCACAGAATGCAATAGACTGGCATGTCTTAAGGTCAATAATGGCACAAAAAAAAATGAAAGAAAAAGAAACAGCTTTCTCTAGGAACTCGCCAGTCAATCATTGTTTTGAGGAATGAAGGCTACACAATGCTTGAAATTGCCAAAAAACTGAAGATTTCATTCAAAGGTGTACACTACAGTCTTCAAAGACAAAGGACAACAGGCTCTAACAAGAACAGAAAGAGATGTGGAAGGACTATACATTGTGATCAGTTGAATGCCACTTTGGTGAATAAAGTATAATATATATATATATATATATATATATATATATATATATATATATATATATTTTTTTTTTTTTATTTATTTATTCATTGTTTGTTATGCATTTATAACAGATCAAATGTACAGCACATTTCCCACACTCACATGTCCATGCAGATCAGTGTTGAGCAGCATCACAGCACAAGTCAATGTGTGAACACAGTCTGAAACAGACACAGAACTCCAGTTAGTTCACACCAAAACAGAGCAAGAGCACCATCTAGTGTTACTAATTCAAATACACTTCAGGTGCAAAACAAATGCACATTCATTCACAGACTTTTCTGGTACTGGTACTGCATGTATGGATGGATTACCTTCATTTGGTATCATGTTTGGGTTGCACTGGAGATATCTTCTAGAGAAATGGGACAGTACTCTCTCCCTCTCCTGTGTCTCCCCCATTAGGGCAAACTCTCTCAAAAACACTCTGAGAGACAAAAAGTGAAAAAAACAGACAGCAGGAAAAAAGGATAACAACTATGTAGACCATGTGAACTGAGGGCAAATGTTTACATAACTAAAAATGTTTAAATAAAACTCGTTTTGGGCTCTCCAATTTCTCACCTCAGCGCCTGAACCACTGTCATCCCTGAGAGGTTGAAATAACTCAGATACTCCTCTGCTACCATGTGACTGAAATCATTGCTACACAAGTACATTGAAAAGAAAAAAGCATTAGAAACGGGGGCTTTTGGCAATCATATACTGTTCAGTGGGGTTCAAATGTCTTGTGAGACCTTATGAAAATGTGGGATACAAAATCAAATTTGAATGTACTGTATTTAGAATTTTGAAAATGAAAAAAGTACAATTAATAAGAAATATAAACAATTCTTTAGTATATCTAAGTCACTTATAAGCCAAAATGCCATACTGTCATACTGCCATAACGTTAACACCCTTGTACAAAAGTTTTTCTTGCTTCTATTGAAATATTAAATATGCTCTTTAGAACATTCTTAATTCATGCTGGCATATCATGGATCATCAGGTTTTGTGCAAACTTGAGTTCATGCAAGCTTGAATGCATGCTGTAATTAAAGCAAAAATGTGGCAGGCCAGTTACTTAGAATGAAAAACCGCATTAAATCAGAAAAATGCAGTAGCATTTTTACAAGAGCAATCATACTTTTGTGTTTACTATTATCCAAAAGAAGTAGAGAAATTGGCACCACGGGGGTCAAACAAACAAAGAGCAATGAACCAAAATGAATGTAAACTGAAGAAGATAATGAATATTTATTAATGATTAAAATTATCCTCACTTCTTGCTCAGGTGTCGTGCCACGTCCGACTTTTTAAATCCATCGAGATTGTACAAGCGTTTGGCCAGCCGTTTAGCAGCCTGGAGGTCAGCTTTATTGCCATTGGCCAGAGTTTCAGTGCTACCTAGAGCCAATCGTTCAGCCACATCTGGATCAGACTCAGCCACAGGCTGTGATGGCCTCTCTCTGGAAGAAAAGTACAGTATCACAACTAAATGAAATGTAGCTACGAAATTTGCTATTAAGGTCTGAAAAAAAGCATGTGTGTCAATAAAAAGCTCCTGTTACTGCTTGTTATTTCTAGCGACACAAATGTATCCTTATTATGTATGAATACTGACTGTTTGTCAAACCAGTCAAATCATGAGGTTAAATTTGTTTGCCTGCCATCTCTCATCTCTTATCATCTCAATCAGTATTGCTGGGAATTGCCATAGACCTCCTGCTTCGATATTACAATGCTATTTTCATGCCGATTCAATATGTATTGCAACTTTTTAAGTATTGCAATTCTGTAAGTATTGCGATTTGATGTTTTTTTATATATGTAGCTGAGTTAGCTCCTTTTTCTCAGGAAGAAATGTCCATAGAAGAACTGTGTCTGAAATGACTTTTGTTTCACCCTGTAATACAGAATTTGCAGGTAGGGATGTGTAAAACTACCAATTTAAAACGACTAATCAACCAGTCTGTGCATTGTCTGAGCTATTAGTTGACTAGTCAGATTTAAGGAACGCATGTATAATTAGGCTGAATTATCTGTCCACATTACCCAATCAGATGTGATACATAAGGACACATAGAAGCAATTACAGCTATTTAATAGCTAAACTAACAGATATTCAATTATTAAAAAGGCTAAATAACTATAACCTCTTATCTCACAAAACTACTAAAGTAAAAAAAATAACTATATATATATGAAACATGAAAAGCTCCAATACAGACGGCACAAAAATGCTTATGCGCATCCCAGACGCTGAATGACGCGCTTCAATGAGCTTTTGAGCAGCCCGACTCTGATGACACGCTTCAAGTAACCAGAGAACTTGAAGTCACATGGTGATCGGCTCCGCTTTCTGAAGTGCACACAGCTGGTGTAAATATTGCGTGGGCGCGACACGTTGTTCACAGCATTCAAAAGTTTGATACGCCTTTATACATCTGAACTATTTATAAAAGCATTGTCTGACTGAATCTGTAGCATGATTCCTGACAAATATAAACAAGTATTTTTTTAGACTTTAATCACTAAAACATGACGCATGAAAAAGTGTTGCGAATGCAGTAAAAAAAAACCTTTGCCGCTCTGTGTATTATACAGAGGGACAAATTAAAACCTTAAAGCAAATAATACATAACTTGTCATACATGGGTCATATATACACATGGCATGTGTATAAAGGACATCAGCTTGTATTCATATTAACATAGCAAGAGGAAAGAAAGATTTAAGTATGACTTATCTTGTTATTTACAAATATTACATGTACACATTTCATTCAGCCTAGAATAGTGTAAACCACTAAAGTGTAAAGTTAAAGCCTAACTTTGACATAATTCTGACAAAAGAAAATAAGAGCTGCCTTCTCAAAAAAGGGATAAAAAAGCATACTACTCTACCTCAGTGACCCAACTCTGCCTTTAAACCACCACATTCCAATGTTAGTTAGATGTCTGTAAGAGCACCATAAAGCTCCTGCCACAGATCACCCCTCTGTGTCACCGAAGTTCTCCATTTCCAAACTCCTCCAACAGGATAGTTCACAAATAAGGCAGGGGAGGAGACTTGAAGACTGAACGTTATGGCAGACTGTTTATTCTTCAAACAATGGACAGATAGAACCATGAAGGACAATCCAGGAAGACAAATAAAGAATATTTCCGGCTAAGATGTTGAAAGTGCTACCACAAAGTGACAGTGACTAACAAACATACCTTTGCATAATCATTGATGAATGGCATATTTAGACACATTTACCTGAACAGCTAAACGTAGGCTATGCACAGTAATTCTTAAAATAATATGACGTGCATATCATAACACCCAGATCATAACTTGTTTGGTGTGGAAACATGAGAGAAATATGCAAGAAAAAGACTTGTAATGCCAAAATTATGCAGCAGTAAATGCCATTCGATTTAATTGTAGAAGCAAGAATTTTCCCTTTGTATGAACAAATGCTTCTTAGTGGACACGTTCACAAAGGAGAATGTACACACCCACTTAGTATAATCAGTGCGTTGAAATTGCAAAGGAAGGCATAGGGGAAAACAATCAGCTCACCTGTGCGGAGTCTCTAAAGCATTCCGATGCTTTGTGAAAAATCTTTAACACACCCCTTGAATGGTGAATTTTGATTCGCAAACAAAATCAGGAAAAAGGACACATTATATAGAGGGAAACATGTATCATGTTACGAGGATTTGAAAATGGTCTTGCATTGAAAATCAGCTGTATTAGAATTTCATAGCATGATAGTCAACTGTTTATGAAAAAACTGAGACAATAATAGGCCTCATGCAAACTTTCAAATGCACTATAACAAATTATTCTCCAGCATAAAGTAACATTCTGTACAAAGCAAGGGAGAGTACCTATCCTATAATACTGTGATAAAACATCCACCAAACACCACTCAGCATGTTCTATTGATTTTAGAGTAAAATAGGACCTGGGTACTTTATTGACTGGATTCATGAGAATCATTCACTCAGGAGTCAGCTCCTAAAAGGCTTTTGGATTCAATACAAGTTGGCATAATGTTGATACCCACAAAAAACACACACAAAAAAAAAAACACACAAAAAATACTTTAAAAAAAGAAGAAGCAAAATTGAGATTACAGTAAGGAACTTACAGTGAAAGTGAAAGGGGAGTGTTTTAACGGACATGTGAAGCTTTTTTTAAATTTTAAATGGTCATGGTCAAAAACTTGGTCATTTTAGGGTTTACAGCGTTATTTTGTCATGACATCAAAGTTGTAACATTGGCTATAACTCTACACATAAATGTTTAGTAAGCGATTTTTATCACACTAATATCATGTCAAAGCACATTGTTTATGTCTTGTGGCTATACTTTTGAAACAGCGAACATTGACAGATTTGACCCCTTTCACTTCCATTGCAAGTGCCTCACCAGATTTTTTTCAGTTTTTCTAAGAAAAAGAGGAACATGTCGAAATAATGTTCTCAATATAATGCCACAAATGCTGTTGATTAAGATTCACTTGTATTGAATCCGGAATATTCCTTTTAATTCAGATACTTTCATAATTAAAGGTGATTTTTGTACTTTATGTGCTAGTAGTGGCACCAAAGCAGATAAAAAAAAAGGGTCGTTTTCAAATCGGATTCCCAAACATACCCTACCTTCCCCACTGCAGATTCTGACATCATTTACAGACCCTTACGTTGTTCCAAACCCATATGACTGACATTTTCTTACTTTCTTCTGTGCAACACAGGAGGAGTTAGGCAGAATTTTAGTCTCAGCCACCATTCATTTTCATTGTATGGAGGGAAAAATGCAATGAAAGTGAATGCTGACTGAGACTACCATTCTGCCTCTAACATCTCCCTTTGTGTTACAGGAAATAAAGTAAGTAATATGGCATTGGAACAACATGAGGGTGAGAATATAATGATAACCATGTCATTTTTGGGTGAACTATCCTTTTAATATGAAGAAAAGAACTCAGCTTTTACTGTGTATCTGATCTGTCAATACTGACTGATATATAAACAAAAAATAATAAGTAATCAGCATTATTATACTCACCGGTATATGGCAGGGTCGGGGGCATACATGTAATTATCCTCCAAGGCACCACCTCCCCAGCAGAGCACATAATGAGCCATTACCCTAGCCCGGCCCCTTCACAACTAACATACTGTGACGAGACGAGCTTGCTCATAAAAACCGCATCCAACATTGCAAATTTTTTTTAACCCTTTCCTGAAACTCCTGTTGCTGAAAACTAATCTGAAAAGGCTTCTGCTGCTAAAAATCCCCGGACTTTCCAATTGTTGTGTCATTGTTGTAGATTCTTTTATCCTATTTAAAACTTTCACAAACTGTTTTTGTGCCCATAGCGTAGGATGCTTGGTACTATCAGTGTTCGTCTGTCCTTCTGCTCTTGCTCTCTTTCTCTCCCGAATACCCACCGGCAGCTTCCTCTGAATGTTTGCCTGCTTGTGTGTGTTTATGGGTGCCTATTTGTGTGTTCCTCTCCTCTGTTTAGCTGTGCTATATTTTGCTGGTGGATATGTTCTGTATTTCCTTTAGTCACACAACAGTTTACTCCCCCTTTTCCCTTCTCTCCAACCCTCTCTTCCTCTCTTTGTCTTGCCTTTTAACTTTGTACCACACATTAGTCTTTGTTAATCTCCATTCCTATCTCTTGCTAAATACTGTACATCTGTCTTATTATAAAATATGGCATTTTAAATAATTGTCCTATATGTCCAGAGGAAATAATAAAGTTCACATAGAGTTATTATTCTCTCATGTGTTTGAATAATAGTCACTTGAGTGTTTGGAGGTAAAAAAACAGAGCCCTGATGAAGCAGTAATAGTTTCCTACCCTCGAAATCTCTGAAATCACATTTCAAGTTAATCTGCTCTCGCCATGGAGACCAAGTGTGCCTGGCTCAGCTCCAGATCAACGGGCCCTATGGCAAGAAAAGGAATGCAGTGGATGAGCCAGGTTACAAAGCGGACAGTGTCGGCTTTCAGTCCCTCTTTATAAACACACTAAAGCTCAGATGAAACCTCTAAATATAACCGGTCCTACTCAATGCGCTCAGAGCGGGATTCGAACCGGCATCTCTGCATAGGAAGTGATAGCTCTAATGGCTACGTCCTCTAGTATCAGTCAATAGCGTGCCTCTTGAGGCCAGGGGAGTGAGGTGTACATACTGCACAGCTGGCTACTGTTACACTCATCCCCCTAAACCTCACTCCCATCTGGGTTACGGCACCGCTGTGATCGGTCCTGCTCGACCTGCTCAGACCGTGATTTGTACTGGTGTCTCCAGCATGGGAGGCGTGCATGCTAACGAGGAGGCTAAAAGCTACAAATGTCGGTTGCTAGTGCTCCTCTTGAGGGTAGGGGAGTGAGGTTTACACTGCACAGCAACCTACAAGCTGACTACCATTATTGCAGGAGACCTTATGTGTCCTTGTAGAAAAAAAAAATCTGACAGTACATTTAAAAACGTCTGTGAACTTTGGACTGTGCTTTTAACCCACTCATGCTGCATACCACTAACAATGTTTTCAATGGTCTTATGTTAAAAGCATGTCTTCTGTCTGTGTCTGGTGTGTAGACTAAGGACTGCAGGCTGAACTCAAGATATTTTCACAGCAAACAGGATTTAGTAAGAGATTATAGGCCTAACCACAAATCTGAGCCTGAGATTGTGGGTCAGTCATGTCCCAGAAGGACCTTACAAAGGCATTTTCAAGGAGAACTTGTTTGTTTTTGAACTTTATCCTTACATCATTATTACTTTGGTCAATAATGTAAATAGCCCAGATAGCTGAATATGATTTTATGCAGCCCCATATATAATACAGAGACATACATTTAAAAAATGCACAAAGCTAAATAAATAAAGTTCACATTATATTCAAGAGCATATCAGAGAGATAATGTGTCAGAAGTTCATTCCAAGCCAAAACAGACCATCCAGAAAATCCATCAAACTTGCAATCCAGTACAGCATAAACAAATGTACCACACTCCCATTGCTTAGTACAATCCTCTTGTGGTAGGCTACTTACAAGTTCAACTGCAGATTGTCATTATAACCCTATTCTACTAAGAAAGCCCAATATAGTCATTTTGAGTGACCAACTGGGTGACTTAAATTAGTCAAAATAAGCAAATTGCAGAGGTTGTGAGTACCAGCTGTTATCAAACAGCTGTCTTTGCATTTCATAAGTAACTACTAGACTTTTTTATTATGCTGAGGACAATGATGAGTTTGTCTTATGTGTTTGAGAGTGCTTTTTAGTGTGTTTCTTCACTGCCAGCTGTTTCTCTTCTAATGCACTTAATTCACACAATTATTATTCCTCAAAGCCTTTATTACAGCCAGATGGTTTGGGGGTGTTTACATTGTCTGCAATTTAAGAGTAAAATATCTGAACTGATGACATATTTCACATCTCATGAAAAGTATCGCCAGATGGCAACTAACCTTATGGCAGCATCTGTGTCAGAATCAGGCCAGAGGGCTTTATCAGAGCAAGATACACTGCAGGATATACTCTCTTCTTCATAGACACTGGCTTGGATCTCCTCTGGCAGGCCCTGGGAGGTTACGCACTCTTTGGGATCAGACACTGCAGGTGGTTCAGGGCAAGCCAGAGGAGCAAAGCTCAGTTCAATGATCTGCTTAGCGCTTTCACAGATCTGGCTCTGGATCTCAGGCGTGAGGGTCGGGAAGTCAAAAGTGAAGACCGGTGGGCCGCTGGGGGTGATGTCTTCACTATCCAGACTGCTATACGAGGTACCCTTGGCACGGTGTGACTCCATAATACTCTCAAAGTGCCTACTGAAAGAGTCCAAGCCGTCTGATGAGGTCCTGCAGGGGCTGGTCACAGAGACGGGAGATTTCAAAGCAGTGTGGCTGTCAGGCTGGCTGTCTGGGGGACTGCAAGATGAACATATGTCATTGATGACATCACGTCTATGAGTGTTGTGTCTGTATATGTGTGTAATTTCACACGTGAATTAGTGTAGTGCAGTGCTGACATGCAAAAGCAAAATGCAGTAACAACATTTAGTAATGACTGAAATCGTGTCTCTAAGACCAGTGGTTCTCGATTGGTTTTGCTTCAGGACCTAGTTTTTCCACTGGATATCAAGTGTTCATATCAACACAGTAACACACAGTTGGTTATTGTAGGAAAGCAGACAAAAATTTTCTTAATGAGTTGTCCAAAATGGACATGCAGCTTTTGACATCAGTCAAAAAAGTGTTTCCTGCATCCTAACTATACTCATTTTGCTATCCTACTATGCACAATTATAGGGTAAGTTGCATTTGATGGTTCGCATTTAGCATTTTACCTGAACAGAACAGACCTATGACCCATTGTTGGGTTGTGAGTGACCCAACAGTTTAGAACCACTGTCTAAGACTATGATCTGTACTGTGACAGACTGGTTTGGATCAATAATGCTCAGATAAAAACTTCTTACTATTTAAGTAAAAACAAAACATTATTTACACTAGAGGCCATTTTACAATTTACTTTTGAATGGACAAACAAAAACCTTCAAGCCATTTTTTCTCAGTTTCAGAGTTGACTTAGCTACTGCATTTTGGCTTTGTAGGGGAGAGTGGATCTCATCTGGCTTTGTTTCAGGAACCTTTAGGATTTTATATATGACAAGTGGCGATCCAGCACAGTATCAAATTTAGTTTATTGTACTAAAGTAAACAATTTTCTTAAAATCAAACAAAGAAATGTATTAAAATGATCAAGAACTGATGAATTTGCACCAAAATATTGATTGGATGCTCCACCCTTGATGTAAAAAAAAACAACAAAAAAAAAAACAGATATGGAAACAGTTTTGTCTTTCTTTTTAAAAACTAGTTGCATTTAGCTTTTTTTTTGTTTTTGTTTTTTTTTTGAGCTGCCACCTCTTTTTGGCCACAACCCACTAGTTGAGAACCACTGCTATAGTGTAATCTTTTTCCACACTCACCCTCTCAGCAATCGGCTAAAAACGTCATCTGCCTCAGATGCTGCATTTTTCCTCTTTTTGTCGCCTTGCATCCTCACACTGGCCCAGCTCACCACCTCCTCATCCTGGAGCTCTTCCTCACCATCTGAATGTGGGCACAGCACACCCTCCAGTGGGCTGCTGCTGCTTGTGCCTGAGGTCCCCAGAACACTGCGATTACTACCAAAAGCAGAGTCCACCTCCTCCTGTTCTGCCAGCATCACCTCGTCAAGGTCTGTTTCCCTGTAACAGCGCAGGGGTACTGCATCTATGTCTGTCTCTGAATATTTGACAGTTCGTTTGATGATGCAGGTCTTAGGCGAGGACCCCCTCGAAGGGGCAGGGTTGATCAACTCCACTTCTACTTGCTGTACATTATGGCTTGAGGATTTCAGAGAGCCGATTGATTGACAGTGTCTTGAGTGTTTTGTTACATGCCTTAGAGATGTAGATGAGGGTTGAATGGGTGTAGGAGATTCATTGGAACAGCCACTGGAGGGTGCAGTGGAGGGGCCTGGAATGTGTAGACAAAGGAAAATTAATGGATGGAGAATATCATAACATTGTGTTATATTGAGAATACTGTATTTTTATAATACAGAATCCCCATGATTTGCATGTAAAAATAATACAATTTTAAATAAAAAAATAAAAAGTTAATCTCGAATTTTCTCGTTTTCTTAATTTTCATGTGTTCTTCTGACCTATATTTAAAAACTAACATATATTTAAAACTATTTGAAACACATTTAAAACTATACTTCTCGCTCCATAGCCCCTCCCCGAGAGTCCCCCAAAAATGCCAAATTACTGCCCCATTTCCCATCAAACAAAACCCAGATCCCCAGCCTTTTACATGACACCTCCTCAAAAGCTGCCACCCTCCCCATCTCCTTGCACCACTCCTGAAACGAGGGCGCTCCAGCCGACTTCCATGGACTTAAAATAATCATTCTGCCTAACATAACGCTGGTCAGGGCCAATTTTTTTGTGTTTATCTCCTATATTGATGAGGAAAAATGAAATTTGAGTGCCCAATACGTCACACATAAAACTCTGAACATTCAACCAAAATTCTTGGATCTTAACACACCACCAAAAAACATGGGTTGTGTCTCCATCTGCTGATTGGCATCGTCAGCAGTTGGGTGTGTTTTTAAGACAACTGTAAGCCTATACAATCTAGAGGGGGTCCAATAGAATCTATGTAAAATCTTGAATTGCATAAGCCGCACCCTTGCATCTCTGGATACAAACTTGATGTTTTTTTAGAATCCTGGCCTAGAGTTACAAGAGTTACAA
The DNA here is from genome assembly GCA_032164185.1 of Moxostoma hubbsi. NCBI lineage: Eukaryota > Metazoa > Chordata > Actinopteri > Cypriniformes > Catostomidae > Moxostoma > Moxostoma hubbsi. The sequence continues at coordinate 21,428,448 of JAVLUX010000021.1, read as the reverse complement.
ACAAATAAATTCACATACATACAGCTTAAGAATACAACAAGCATTTAAAACCGACAAAGACAGGATAAGAGAAATTGACATAGTACAATTTATAATCCAATTAATTAAATGCTAGGGAAAATAAATAAGCTTTTAAGGCCCCCTGGAAAGACACTATAAATGGAGATGATTTCATGGCCGAAGGAAGCTTGTTACAAAGTCTAGGGGCTGCCACCGCAAAAGTTCTATTACCTTGAGTTTTAAGGTGAGATCAAGGAACCGACAGACACAGCTGATCACCATAGCGGAGATACATTGAAGGTTGATGCAAACATCTTAAATCAGAGATGTACTCTGGTGCTAGACCATGGAGAGCCTTAAATAAATATAGCAACACTTTGTACTGGATTCTGCATTGGATCGGTAACCAATGTAGGGAAATCAATACTGGAGTAATATGGTCTCTTTTCCTGGTTCCAGTTAAAAGCCTAGCAGCTGAATTCTGGACCCTCTGCAGGCGAGAGAGAGAGGCCTGACTCACACACAGATACAAAGCATTACAATAGTCCAAACGAGAAGACAAAAAAGCATGCGCAACCTTCTCCAAATCATCAAAAATGAGGATGGACTTTGCTATAGATCTAAGATGGAAAAAGCTATTTTTAACAACAGCATTTATTTGCCGATCAAACTTGAGCTCAGTGTCAAAAATAACAGCCAGATTTTTCACATAGGAACGTTTTTTCCCTGGAAGCAATGACAAGTTGCCATCTAAATTTACCCCACATCCCCTTTGACCAAAAAGAATAAACTCTGACTTATCCTTGTTTAATTGGAGAAAGTTGTTTGCCAACCAACACTTCACATCGGCCATGCATTTATACAGAGACTCAAAAGAGGGTTGCTTCCCATGTTTAATAGGAAAGTAAAGTTCAGCATACAGATGGTAGTGCATGCCATGCTTATCAAATATGGAGAATAAAACAGGTTCCAAGACGGAGCCCTGAGAATCGTCACACGTTAAAGGAACAACTGATGAAGAACAGTTCTCTAAACAGACTGAAATTATTCTACCTTTGAGATATGAAGAGACGCAAGATTTGCTTTCTTAGGAAGAGGCTGAATAACAGCATGCTTAAAGTTACTGGGAACAATACCAGAGGTCAGGCTACTGTTGACAATCGATAACATGCTTGGACCAATTGAGTCCACCACTTCCTTAAAGCGGATGGAATAACATCACACGAAGAACCAGTAGGCTTCATATGTGCAATTATGTGTCTGAGTTGAGACAGGGACACAGGTACAAAACAGGTCAACAGATTTTGCTGAACAGAATAGGTAACAGGATCATTAATAACAGGTAAGATCTGTGAGTGTATACCAGCAATTTGAACAGTAAATTTTTTTAAAAACTGCTCACATGTGTCCACCGAAGGGGAGATGGAAGTAAGGGAAATTTAGAATTATGACAGTTCTTTTGAAATTATATTAGAAAAATAGCTTTATTTGGCTAATTTAACTGCTCTTTGAAATGTATTCAAACAGTCTCTCAAAATTTCATAGAAATGTATCTTTAAGCCACTTTCGCTCAGCCTTCCTGCACTCCTGTCTAAGAGCACGGGTATTACTATTCAACCAGGCCTTTTTTCTTGATAATTTGTAACAGAGCCACAATGTTTAAGATGCCAGAACAAGACGAATTGAACTGGGAGACCAACTCCTCAGGCCCCATACCAGAAAATAGAGACTCCAGCACTGATTTCAGTGTAGAAACATTAAAAGCAGCTGAAAAACTACTGATGGTAGAGGGAGAGATAAAACGAGATGCAACAGCAACAGGGCCATCATTAGCCTGTTCATTATATAAAAAATAGGATTAAAAATAACAGTGAATGAACTGAGAACACAGTGTCAGCAATTTGCACATTGCTAAAGGAAAAACCAGTAGATAAAACCAGATCAAGTGTATGACCACATATATGTTTAGGGACAGCAAACTCAAAATAATACAAATAAACCAAATTGGGTCAAGAACTTCCTGTTCAATACAAAACTAGAGAGGGGCTCTCTCAGTTGAAAGTGACCAATGAGCCAAATGTCTAATAATAAAACAAAATCTTGTGTAGGCCAAGCCCACTTTTGTCAGTCGGCCTATGTAATTTATTGTAATGTAATCTGGGATGCTTACCATTCCAAATGAAGGACTTCGCTATGCTATCAAATTGCTTGAAATAAGAGAGGGGGACATCTACATCTACAGTGAGAGATTATACATCAATATCATCTGCGTAAAGCAAAGGCTTATGCACCATACCTTCCACCACCACCCATGGAAAATCATCTTCCATTCTAATCGCAGCTGCTAATGGTTCAAGGGCAAGATGGAACAAAATTAGGGAAAGAAGGCAACCCTTCCAGGTGCCCCTATCCAGAGTAAAATAATCTGAAATTAATCAATTTGTTTGTACCACTGCTACCAGGTGTCAATAAAGTAACTGTGGCACGGTGGAGGGCGGGACCGGCGCGTGATTGCGCACGCCCGGTCCCGTATCAGGCTAAATTGAGCCGTCAAGAGGGATAAAGGCCACTCGCAGACGGTGATCGAGAGAGAGAGCTTAATCAGCAGACATGTCTGCTGTCCTAAATGTTTGTTTTAAGTTCATCATTAAATTATTTATGTTGACAAGCCGGTTTCTCGCCTCTTCCTTGCCCATGAAATGATCTGTGTTACATTGGTGCCGAAAGCCCAATGAAGAGGGATACGCCGTAGCGGAGTTCTCGCCACTTCTCAATGGAGCAGCCGCGGCCATCTGCCGGGAGACGGAGGAGCCCAGCCACCTGGACGCGGAGGAACGGCCGCCGACCGCGAGGGGAGGAGGGGCTCCTGGCTGACCGCCTGGAGCGGTTAGGGCCGCTGCCAGGGGCGGGGGAGTCACCTACTAGCCGCTGGAACGCGGCGGGGTTGGAGACTGCCGACCGCGTGCGGGGAGGGGCTCGCCGCCGACCGCCTGGAGCGGGAGAACCGCTGCCAGGGGCGGGGGGAGGCCCCTTCGACACCCCGGGAATGCGGCGGGGCGTTCCGTCCGCCAGGGGCTGAGGACTGCCTCCGATCTGCCCGGAGAGGCGCGGCTGTTGTCCTGAAGAGGGTGGAGAAGTGGCTGAGGAACGAGCTACGGCGTATCAGAGAACCGGCGAGTAAGTTTTTTTTTTCTTTCTTTCCTTTAATCTCTCTCTCCTCTCTCTCAATACCGCTCTGCGTTGGCCTTTTCCCTTTTTTTTAAATTATGGTGTTTGTGGGAGGGGAGGTACTGCCCAGTGCAGGAACCCTCCCCCCCCCATTTGTAATTGTTGTTTCCCTCCCCTTGCCCCCTCCCTCGTCCAGGCTGATGGGGATGACCCGCCGGCAGACCGCGCGGGAGGCGCCCCCCCCCCCAGGGGATGTACGTCAGGCCGGGGGTCCCCAGCCTGAGAGAACGGGGGAGGAATGTGGCACGGTGGAGGGCGGGACCGGCGCGTGATTGCGCATGCCCGGTCCCGTATCAGGCTAAATTGAGCCGTCAAGAGGGATAAAGGCCACTCGCAGACGGTGATCGGGAGAGAGAGCTTAATCAGCAGACATGTCTGCTGTCCTAAATGTTTGTTTTAAGTTCTTAATTAAATTATTATTTATGTTGACAAGCCGGTTTCTCGCCTCTTCCTTGCCCATGAACTTGAACTGTGTTACAGTAACTTAATCCATTCAATAAAAGTATTCCCGAACCCATATATTTCCAAAATCTTAAGAAGATAATCCCATTCTCCCATATCAAATACCTTTTTGGTGACAAGTGAGATGGCAGCGACTGGAGACTGATCATTCACCACTGAGCACATGATATTGATGAAACGCCTAATGTTATCAGAAGAGCTATGGCCCCGAATAAACCCCACCTGATCAATACGTATAAGAGATGTCATAACTTTACTTAATCGGTTGGCCAAAAGTTTTTACAATATTTCTACATCTAGCTGGGTCAGGAAAATTGGATGGTAACTCTTACACTCGCTTGGATCTTTGTCCTTTTTAAGAATCAGACTGATCTGGGCTTGTGTCATGGTTGGCGGAAGCTTTCCATTCTATAATGATTCTACTTCTAACAAAAGTGGAGCCAACTCTGTTGCATAAGATCTAAAAAATTCAGCGGCAAAGCCATCTGGCCCTGGAGCCTTGACTGTAGGCAAGGCCTTAATTACCTGCCAAGCTCCTCCAAAGTTATCTATTAGAATGTTTTGCTCAGTCGTCAGTTTAGGGAGTTCTAATGGTTCCACAAAGTTTATAATATCTTCATCAGTAGACAAAAACGTGGAACTATAGAGCATAGAGCATAGAACTATAGAGCATATAAAGCATTATTGATATCAATGCCGAGGTAAATATTTTACCTCCAGCAGATTTCACTGAGGGAATGGAAGAAAAAGACTCTCTCTGCTTTATATATCTAGCCAAAAGCTTCCCTGCTTTGTCCCCCGATTTAAAGTATGACCTTCCACGACAAAATAGTATTAAATCTGTATTTCAATCAGGTCAATTGTCTGAGGCCATCAGACGACATTCACCTCTTCAGCTCTGCCTCTGCACTTTTAATATTCACTTCTAACTCCACGAGTTCTCATGCTTTGGATTTTTGCTATATGATCCAACCCCTAAGTACTGCCTTAATTGTCTACCAAGCCACGCCCACAGAGGATACTGAGAACCAGTTGGTCTCCATATAAACATTGATTTCAGCCTTTAACATTTGTTGGAATTCAGGATTGTGAAAAAAGGGATGCATTAAACAGCAACTATATGATTTATTTTTCTCTGTATGTGGCAACACCTCTAAACTCGCCTGAGACTAAGATGTTTCCACTTGAGCAATCAACAACAGATGAAATGAGGGACTTATATATATATATATATATATATATATATATATATATATATATATATATATATATATATATATATATATATATATATATATATATATATATACACATAATGGGTTCAAAAGTCTCCAAATATCTGTAAGACCAAGATTTTTACACATCCTATGAAGTGTCAATGTTGCTTTAGGGGGCTTACACACTATTGTTTCACTATGATCAAGGAATGAGTCCATCAATAGATTAAAGTCTCCTCCCAATATTATATCATGAGGGGTGCCAGCGGCTTGCAACATCCCTTCAAGATCTATAAAAAAGCCCTGATCATCAGCATTAGGTGCGTAAATACAACCTTTGTCCCATAATTTCTGCTAAAACTATAATTACACTTCCTTATGGCTTCTACACACTACATGACTTTCAAAGACATCGGATCGTGGTACCGTTTATATTACACAACTGTCTGTCTTGTCACTGAATTCATAGCGTTTTTCAAATTACACGACGAATCCGCGACAGGGGTGAACACCATCCATCCATCCATCCATCCATCCATCCATCATCAACCGCTTATCCTGTGTACAGGGTCGCGGGGGGCTGGAGCCTATCCCAGCTAACATTGGGCGAAAGGCAGGGTACACCCTGGACAGGTCGCCAGTCCATCGCAGAGGGGTGAACACATTACAAAATATTTCACTATTGACGAATCCCAGATGACTCTGCCTGGACTCCAAGTTTAACAAATACATGATCATATGTTATGCATTTTAGAATATGATGTGAATGTTTTTAATCACCTCAAGGCATCATATATGATGCAATTCTCTCAAATCGCATCTTTGAGAGTTCATACATTGCGATCGTTGCTCACGGGAGCGAGCTCCGATTTGCCTACAATTTCAGGCTTTTGTCGGCGATCTCCACAAAACTGTCGGCCAGCAAATATCAGGCTTAAAATCGTGTAGTGTAAACAAAGAATAATTTATCTTTAATCTGTTTGAGACATTTGCATTGTAGATGCTTACTTATTAGTGAAATGACTCCCCTGCTCTTACTTGACCTAGCACTAAAGAAAACATGTCCACCTCCATATATTCCCAAATTTTCAGCTTCCTGGGGGAAAAGATGCATTTCATATACGATATCATATTTCTTACATTTAAGAAGAGAAATAACCTTCCTTCTTTTTATGGGGTGCCCCAACCCATTCACATTCCATGTGGAGAGAGAGACAATCCATTCATTTTGACATTTGACATTTTGACATATTAGAAAAAATAGATTGTGTGTCAAAAATAAAATGATAAAGACCACATTCCAACATTAGTGTAACAATCAAACCCCAAACTTCCCCCGAACCAAACAAACAGAAAAAAGCGTGCACATTAACCCTGCACACAGCAGTGACATCTGGCATCCATCCCTCCAAACTCAAACAATCCATGTCTGCCTACGAGAGCCCACGTGACAACTCTGCAGTCGGATTGCTCAAGTCAGATGTTTTTATACAAATTTTGTGAGACAGAATTACCCAACAGAAGATAATCTATAAAACAAACTCCAGCCAATAAGCGGAATAAACAAAGAATGTGTAGATTCATCCACAAAACCCTCCCGAAAGTGTGTTCCTCCACAAAACAAGCCCGCTAGCAGAACCAGCAAAGAAAAAAAGCCCTTTCAGTTTCCTCAGGCAGTCAAACTAATGTTCAGTGAGCTGGCTCATTTGACTGCTACATGAGTGCAACAAATGGCACAGTCACTCCAATGTCCTGCAAGAAATACTCCACAAAACATACTCCAACCAATAGGAGGCATAAGCACAATGAGTGTGCAGATTCATCCACAACACTGTCCCAAAGGAGTGCCACTACACAAAACAACTCCAACCGCCAGGCGGAACCAGTACAAAAAGAAACAAAAAAGGCACTCAGTTTCATTGGATGGTCAAGTGAATGCGGATCACCAAGCCAGAACCCTGTGAGCTTGTTCAATTTCCATCTTATGGTCTGTTATGTCAAGCAGACATGGGAAAAGCCCGTCCAGGAATTTCACCATATCCCAACCTTCTTCGTCCTCAGGAATTCCATTTCTTCACATCCCCCACTCAGCAAGAAAGCAACGACCTTCTTCAGCATTGCCGGCATGTTCAACAATGCACGCCGAATTTCCCTATTTTCTCCAGCCAACTCAGCTCCTGGGCTTGCGGCCTGCTGCTCAGGGGCGTCAGCTTGAGCACGTAAGTGTCTTTTAATGTCTCCAGAGCCCAAGGATATTTCTTTGACATATTGTCTTCCTAGAATATTTAAGGATCAGGGTGTGGCGAATCTCACAGATTTACATAAATGTATTAAAACTAGCAAAGTGCTCAGAGCTCAACATTCACATGTCTGCACCTTGCATGGCGTCATGTGACTCCCCCATATTTAAGATTTTTTAAAAAACTGGCATGCACTTTTCAGAAATGTGACTAGTGGGGGCCTGGGTAGCTCAGCGAGTATTGACACTGACTACCACCCCTGGAATCGTGAATTCGAATCCAGGGTGTGCTGAGTGACTCCAGCTAGGTCTCCAAAACAACTAAATTGGCCCGGTTGCTAGGGAGGGTAGAGTCACATGGGGTAACCTCCTTGTGGTCGCGATTAGGGGTTCTCACTCTCAATGGTGCGAATGGTCATTTATGCGTGGATTGCGGAGAGTAGCTTGATCCTCCCGTGCTGTGAGTCTCAGCGGTGTCATGCACATCAAGCCACGTGATAAGATGCATGGATTGACTGTCTCAGAAGCAGAAGCAACTAAGACTTGTCCTCTGCCACCCAGATTGAGGTGAGTAACCGCACCACCACAAGGACCTACTATGTAGTGGGAATTGGGCATTCCAAATTAGGAGAAATTGGATAGTGAAAAAGATAAGAAATGTGACTAGTATCTATTTCAGCAAACAACACACTTTATTCAAAATATTCAACTGACAGGAGTGTACCTCTACAGTGTATTCACCAGTCAGAGAAACTGACTTAAAAAATTGATTGCATTTTCTTATTAATTTCTGAGACCTGGAATATACGTAATGTAAACATTTTCATGAAGGGCCTTTGAAGAATGATATCAAGTTAAAATTACATTTATAATCAACTCTAATAATCTGAGGAAAAGTCAAGAAGTATAAACCTGATATTTAATTAAGTATATTTTGCAAGCTATTAATATGGGATCTGAGGGTTAATGTTTCAGTCCCTGCATACATAGTTGTTATACAGTATATATTAAAGCAAAGTCTCTTAAAATAAATATAATTAATCTATATAATCTGCAGATTCAAAGATTAAGTGAATAGTAATATGTGTTGGGCACATTTTATGGTATTATTATATCAGTGAGTTTCTAATTTAGGATTTAAAGACCATGTGTAAAGATGATTTAAGGGAACAACATAGGTAATATTCAAGAATAATTGAAGTGACTCAATTTCCCCTGCTTAACTCGATAATTAGTGAACACCTACCCACTGTAGTGAACACTGTGAACTCAGAGATCATTGAATCACCAAAATCTATTATCTAATCTATTTTAAGGCCATTGGATTTACAGACAAAAAAACCTCAAATTGAGCACCGTTATAGTATCAATTTATTAAAACGCAATTGCACTGTGCTTCATGTGCTTTACCCTGCAAAATGATGAGAGAAAAACAAACAGCCAAGTTTAACAGTGGAAATCCTGATTGCATGCCATGGAGGATGAGTCTGGTTGCATAATTAGATTACACATAAATTATGAGGCAAACGGCTTGTTTACAAGTAGAGGCAAATAAAATAGAGAGGGACACTATTTCAGGGAAATGGCTTATAGAAATCTAGGGTGGGCATTTCTAGAAAATTCTCACCTTTTGTTTTATGTTGGTCCTCTGAATGGGTCCCAAACAGGAACTCCCACTTGGCACGAGCAATCTTCTGAGAGTGCGAGGGAGGTTGCAAAGATCCACTTTCAGACTACAACCCAAAACTGAAGTGTCAACTTTGCATCAAACAAAGACCTTCATAAATTCACAGATGCATCATGCCCATTCAAACTGAGGCATGCAAGTGGAATTGTATATTATTATCAAATATTTTATTTTTAGCATTAAGTTGTAGATTAAAAAAGTGTTTTTCTATAATGCTGTGGAAGAAGTCATGCATTCGCAGATTATTATATATATCAGGGAATTCTCAGTTTAATACCCATCCTCATGTCACTCCAAACCCTTTTCCAGACTTTTTCTCCAGTGGAACACAAAGGAGTTCTTGGATTTCAAGTTCAGATTCAATTTTGATTTGGTTATTATAAGTTTTAAGAACTGCTGCTCTAAGAGTCTCCTTGCATGTTACCAAAAACTGTACCACTATACATACACGTGTTAAGCTTTTATGTCTTTTATGTCTCATGTCTTATCTTGCCTAGGGAAGTGAGCCAGTGAGCTGCAACTGCCTCTGCATAAACATAGATATGGATGATGCCCCTGAATGTCTCTGTGTACAAATGGAAAGTGAGTGAATAGATGAATTGAATGGTTCACAGAGGATTAGATAAATCTACAATGATAAAAACTAAAAATTTTAATAAAAATAGATCTAACAGAATCATGTGACTACACCTACATTTTTGCAAATAATTTTTATGCAGCTCATTGTACATATCGCTGCAGTTTTCTGATGTATAAAACACTAGAGGCACAACAACAACAATAATTTTTATTCCCTTTCACACAAATTAAGTAAAAAAAAAAAAAGAAGCAAAATGTCAGATTATTAGTTCACAACATGTACTTTCGCCATGTTCCTCACACAATGCTATCTTATGACATCAAAAAACTTTTACTGTAGCGCATGACTTGTAAGGCAATACAGTTTAACATTGTTGGCCAACAATATTTAGATGTTTTTACCATTTACAATCAACTTGCGTAGTAGCTCGACTAATCATGTTGCACTTGCGATGCAAAGGACCAGGGTAAGAGTCCAAAAGAGCATGTGCACAGAAAGTGTCCTAGAAGAACCACAAAATTATGTCTTTGATGTAGTAATTGTGTTTTTCACCTCACATTTGCTTAAAATTCGATAGACCGTTAGCCTTAAAATCTAGAGTTGTGTCGCGATCGTGTCACTCTGTCAGTCTTGGTTTTTGTGTGACATGATCCTAACCATTGTTCTATGTCTGTCTTGTTTTGGTTTCAGTCTTTGTGCGGATCTTGAAACCAAATCAGACAGGGAAGTCAGGATCCAGACACCATGCTCTGGACATAAAACAAGACTGACCGAAGAGTGCACAGCAGAAAAATCACAACCGAAGCCATGCGCTCTTCGGTTGGTCTAGTTTCATGTCCAGAGCATGGTGTCTGGATCCTGACTTCCCTGTCTGGTTCGGTTTCAGTGTCGAGATCCGGACACTCATGCTCCATGTTCTGTCTTCTATTGGCGTGAGTACATTGATCTTATGTCATTTTGGTGGCATGCACTCACGTCAATCGTTTATGTCTGTCTCTCACGACCACGGGCGCACTTCGTGTTGCGTTGTGCACCCGGGTCGCTATCTGTCTTCATGTTGTGCTGAGGTTCGGTCACTTTGATCTGAGATGTCAGGTTTATTTTTGGCCGAACTCTCACACAGGTGCCTTGTCTCGTGTTGCCGCCTTTTGTGTGGATCGAGTGGAGTTTGCCTCGCGATGTACGCTCAGGCTGTTTGTAGTGTGAGAATGCACGGCATTGCTTTGTTGCAGTTGCCATGCATTCTCTCATCTTGTCTGTCTGTTGGCATGAGCTCATGTTGCCTTATCTTGGCGATATGTGCTCATGCCATTCGGGTGTCTGTGTCTTGTAAGAGCACATGGCTTTGTTTTGTTTGTGCATTGCCACATGTTTCTAAATCTTGGGTCATATCCCGCCTCCATGTTTGCTTATTATTAGTTCATTAGTCACACCTGCCCTACTTGTTAGCTTATTTGATTTCTCTCCCTATTTTTTTCTCCTCATGTGTGTTGTCCAGTGCGAGTTCATTTTGTTTCGCATCTCATGTCGGTCCTGTTCCCTTTACCTTATCTATTCTGTCTGTTCCGCATGGCCCTGGTCCCTATTCATCTGCTCCAGTCCCGCATCAGAGGGTGCCTGCATTGGAGTGTGTTTCCCCCCCCTTCTGGTCAGTTATGTTAGATTTTTTGTTTTGTGTTTTAAATTCCCTTTTTACTCTGTGTTTGGGTCCTGCCTCTGCTGATTCCTGACAGGATGTGCAAGGATAATTGACATTCAGTAAACCGCTCAACGCGCACTATTCAAATACCAAAATAACTATTTGGTTATTCTACACATACAACAGAGGTCTTCAACCTAACCAGAACATGTTGAGTTCTGACAAACCTTTGGGTTTTGGGTCAGTTTTTAAGTATAGGCTGAGTTAGGGACTGTTCAAACATGCTTTCTGTGAGTCTGCACTGTTTTTCTATATACTGTTAACACGCGCTGGATGGACGTCTTTGACTGTTTCGCTAAATCTCAGTTTTTTCTTTCAGCATCTTGCTCAGCAGATTTTTAGACACCAAGTGAAGTTAAACAGAACTTTGCTTTCTGATGAAGTTGCTCACACTTCATATGACTGTTACAGCAATAAACATGATTCCAGGTTGTTTTTCAACAAGGAAACTTTTATCGCTTTATAAACGGTAAAAATAAAATTTTTGCTCTGGTGTGCATATTTACATATAATAATGAGACGAGTTAAATGCCATTTGATTTTAACTCATTTAAAAATCAAAGCATCCCCAAGAGGCTATTTAACCGCAGCAGTGTAACTCCACTAACATTACAATATTTCCGTTCGCTCCTCACGAAATGTAAACCCGCCCAGGCAGAACGAATATTCAGTCAGTGACATTTTGATTATTTTTTGAGTTTGAGTTTAATGTGAGATTTTTATCATTTGAAGATCTAAGCATTGTGTTATTTAGGCACATAGCTCACTGTGCACTTTATTTGCTGCTGTTTTGAGTAGTGTTTCAGAAAATCCCATAGCAATAAACAATCTTTATTCCCACGTCCGGACTACCGACAAAAAAAACGATTAACTGTTTGTGAAACCTTGCGCATAACTGAATGATAAAAATGGTAACTGTGCACATCCATATTAAAAACCTCATCTTTTTGGGAGAACAGTTAACTCTCTTTTAGCGCCACACAGTTGAAATTTCACCTAAGATCTGCCGAGATACTTTTCATGAATAACGCAATACCATTTTGCAAAAATGTCACCAAAGTTTCATGAGATCAGGCTGATTAAAACAGACCAAAAGATGTATACAGAGATGGTTATATCACCTGTATGCCTGTATTTCCAGAGTCAGAAATCTTCTGGCTGGTTTTGCTAGATGTCTTTGAGGATATACAGTCCTTCTCATGCAGAGTGCTCTCTAAAAGGCTGTCCGTGACTCCACTGGAACTCTGTGATGCTGTACCATTCCACTCCCTTTTCAGTTCATTGCATTGCACTGAGATCCTAAAATGGCTCTCTTGACAGTCTGGTGTAACTGGACTGTTCCTTTTATGATTTTCATAGTGTGTCTCAAACTCCCTGTACTCATTGTCTGTATGATTGTCTCTTGTGTACTGGGGAGGCTGGTGCCGATGCATGGTAGGACTGTCCTTTCCACCCAACAATGTTCTCCCTATCCGCAGGTCTTGTATAGGAGAGGGAGAGATTTCCTCCATACGGTGCACCATTGCTGGAGCTGTAGGGGATGTACTTTCTATGTGGGTCAAAAGATTCTGACCGGAATTGATAGACTCTTGCTTCCAGCTTTGCTCCTGAGCTGGAGGGTTGCAGTAAGAGTGAGTCTGTGCTCCAGAGCCCTGGAAGCGGGCATAAAGTTGAGCCTCTCTGGAATGGTGACCTGACCTGGGGCTATCAGACTTCACTGTGTCTGATGATGAAGGGGTTGGGGATGGAGTCCTCCTGGCCTCCATAATTATGGAGAGTTTGGTGGCTTCCTCCATTAGTTTATGAGCCATCTCAGGACTTGTGACTGCTACACTCCTCCTTCCAATTCGTTGATTAGCTCCTTCTACCTTATTTTGCGAATTGGCCAAGTTGAAATTAACTCTGTGTGCTTGCCGTGGACTATCACTCATGGTATGACCATTTCGTTGGTAGCATGGTGGTTGAGTCACAATCATAGCAGGCAATTCATGTTGAATATCTGTAGGCTTACAAGATGGTAAATTAGGGTGATACCTATATCCTTGTGGGTGGGACTGGGTGTTGCTGAGGGGCGACATGGTAAAGTAGGTCTGTTTGGTATGGTTTGACAATTGTTCTGTAGCAGGACTCCTTGGAAATCTGTACAAAGACCTGTTCTGCTCATGGTCCATGAGTGTAGCATTAGAGGACAGACTTCTAGAACTGCATGGTAATATGGGTGACCCAGACCAAGATCGACAGCGATGTTGCTGTCCTCTCTTAACGTCACGTCCTCTATCAGGACTGTTGGCGGCCAGTCTTTTCCTTAGTTGTGGAGAACCAAATTCCTCCAATGCACGATGGGTGGCTTCTCTGGCAATGGAGTCTAGAGTTGCCCGTCTGAAGTTGTTGATGCCCAAATGCGAGTTTCCCAAATTTTGACTATGGTGTTTTGAGCTACAGCTGTTCATCGACTCCAAGCTGTTGAACCACACTGGGTCACTGAGATGCTTCCTGAGGTTGAGAGAGGTAGCTCGATCTTCCATGGCTCTGTTAAATGGATTCTGGGGATCGCTTTGGCACAAAGAGCTATACTGACCTTCGACAGATTTAATTTTAGCTTTTTCAATGTAACTAAAAGTGGCAAAAGATCTCTTCCCTTCCTCTTCTCGTCTAGTTGGGCTGCTGGCCTTACAAGTTCCACTGGGTGTAGGAGGGGCAGTAAACCGTCCTGAGGAGTGAGACTCTCTCCCATAGAAGGGGCCACGTTCAGATGGAGCACACACCAGGTGACAAGTATTGCCAGTGGGCCCTGTTTGAAGGGCAGAGTGTATCTGGTTTATCTCATCATAATGTAGGCTTTGTCGGTGTTGGACGGCTGGTTGGTCATGCCCTGGCTGTGGATGAAAATTTACTGAGTGTCTGGATGTTGATTTACTGGAGGCCAGGCTCTGGGTGCTGCTGCCAGCTTTATGCAGGACTCCACGTGGGGAGGTTTGGCCATGTGGGGCATTGGGCAAACTATTCTGAGACTGATGAAGGATATCCGGTGCTGGCAACAGGAGGGTGTCCGGTTTCTCCACATTTCCCAGGTCTTTTGCCTCTTCATCTACAGACCTCACCTCCACATACAGGTGAAGGACTTTTCCTGACTGAGACATGATCCAAAAAAAACAGCATGCAGATTGTACTATAGCACAAAGCTTGTTCTCTGTAATTGATTAATCAGACTTGTCATCTTGTTTGCTCAGGAATTGTGTGGGCATTTGCATAAGGGAAAGAGTCTGGATGGGATCCAACATCATCTTCAAAATTATCTATCAAAGATAAAAAATAAAATAAAAAAACAATATGTCTTATTTTTAATTCCAATAATGTATTTCACAGTACATATTAATTCAATAATTTGAACCTTTTTTCATCTTCTACAAATAAATACAGCATGACACATTGCATTACAGTATGAGAATTATACATTTATCTACATAATAGCCCTAAACCTAACTATGTTATGCTGTGTGAAACTAATTTGGGGTAAAAATGTATTTAAAAGGAGGAAACCACTAAAAGACATCTAAAGCAGAAATCTTGCTTTAAGAAATCTTTGAACTAACCTCTTGCTCTTTCTCCTCCAGCTCAAGGCTGAGCATGTGAACTAACTGTCTGTTGCAATAGGACCTAAATACTGCTTCTGGCAGTCAATATTTCTGCCTCATTCCCTGTTCATATTACATACTGTATGTAGTGGGGACTAAAAATTACTGATAAACTCTCAAAACAGATATAGTTAGGGATAATGTGATTACTGTACATAGAGGAAGCATGTCATGAATGAATGAATGAATGAATCTTAAATGAAAACTAGTGGATTTTTAAAGACATCTGAAGTTGGGGACAATAACATTTAGGAAAAGATACACACAGACATGAGTGGGTGTGGCATGCATTTTTTAAATTCAAGTGTATCATAAGGAGATAAAAAGTAGTCAAGTGTCTTAAAGTATATGTTTATAATATTTAATTTTATCATCACCTGTGATGTTGTATTTATGTGTATTATAAATGCTATCAACTTGTGCAATCATCTAAACAATCTGTCATGATGATTGACTTGAATTACATTCAAATTTACTTAATTATAATTAAAACTGCTGAGCTGACATTTTATGGCTTGAACAACCACCTACCTTATAAAGCCTCTACATGTAGGTTAAACCCTTTAAAGTTCTTTTTCCTGTAATGTTTTCAAAAAGGCCTTGACCTATGCATTAATTTAGACTGTAGCCACCTGTACAAAACCACAAAGTCAGATGACTTTAATCTAAATAATCCAATTGTATACATCAGAAGCTCAGAGGAGAGACATTACTGTACAAACTGCTTTTGAGGCTTCAATGTATTTGATGCACATTACCCAGTCTAACCTCTCACATACTGGTCTGACTGTGTTAAGAGTGGGGAAGTGTGGCTGAGGCTGGACGTGTACGAGGTGTTGTGCACAATTGATTGTCATATGCATCCAGCCGCATGACCACCACTGCAGTTATGGGGGAGGAGGTGGGAAAGGATAGTGGATACTTTGCCTCAGAGACCACACATTCTCTCTCTTTCTCTACCTATATGTCTCGCGCTCTCGCGCTCTCTCTCTCTCTCTCTCTCTCTCTCTCTCTCTCTCTCTCTCTCTTACTCATACATATACACACAAAACAAATGCTTCCTTTGTAATTGTAAACGGTTATTCTTTACATTAACACACCTTACACTAGCAAAACCCCTGAGTCAAACCACACAAGCCTGGTAAGACGACTAATAGTTGAAAATCTGAGCAACACTGCATCGTCATCAGAATGCTGAGTAAATAAAGCTTTTCTCAGCATGTGATGTGCAGACAGTTGCCAAAGGCTGAAGCTTATTCCTGGGACAGGAATAACAGATTCAACATGTTCAGTTAAGGCCTGCAGTGTTCTTACCACCATTTAGCCCAAATATACTGACTATATACAGCTTGATTATGTGCTAACAAGCTAACAAGTTACTATAGAAGTAACTTTATCTTATCCAAGGTAACCAGTAACAACTTGAAATTGATACCCCTTTAATTAAGTCTTTGGATCAAATTCCTTAACTGAAAGAGCATGCTATATTCCTGACATAATGCCTTTTCATATGTTTGTAATGAATTTTATCTTGCAACTAGAAATGTTTATGAAGCAAAAATACTATTTATTTTATATCTATATTTGCACTCTATGGAGATACTTTAACGTAATAAAACAAATTCTTAAATGTAAAAACAATAAAAGTTGCAGCTGACAGTTTTACTTACAATGCCTGTAAGTTATTTTTGCTTCTGCAATCACCACAAAATTCTGTAAAATTAAACATATATTTTAGTTAATTTATGGAAAAATATTTAAAGTTTAGATAAAAAAGGCTTTAGTCACTAAGTCATATATACTTCAGTTCCCCCCCAAAAAAACAGGTAGATAGGGCCCTTTCAGTTGTTTTTATAATCTTTAATCTTGCTGATATTTTGTCCACATCATAGCACAGGTCTAACTTGTTCATTAGTTAATAGCTTTTTCACAATTTTTAGAATTGAAATCCACTATATGTAGTATTTTATTCATTCACAAAAAAGGGGAAAACATGTTTGACAAAGTCTTTCAAACAAATATATTTATATACACTCTACTACGTTTCACATCCTGTTGCGGAGGCCATTTAGACCTACTTTTTCTGTGCTCCAGCTAATAGGATTCCCCCACCCCCTCCTCTAGTCCTCACTACTGTAATTATTACATAAACAAGAACAAAGAAACCAATTACATGTAAACCTCTCCCTTTACCTGTTGACCTGTTCAACTGCTCCTTCCAATCAGTTTCACAGCAGCAGTGGGAACAGAGTATTTTTCCTCCTACAGAGCCTTTAGAAAAAAGCCTACTCATTTGTATGTAGACTATGTACCTCCCTCTCCTGTCTTCTCCACAGACAAACAAATCTGGTTTGCCCTACTGGCTCACTCATACTAGATTTAAGCCACCCACATATACTTAAAGCCTGTCTTAGTCCAACAAGACTTCCTGCACTCACCCTGTCACTCATGGACTTAAGACCCACCTCATTCCAGAATTAAGCCAATCAGGTGAGCCTCCTCTCAGTCTGTTCTGTAAGGTAATGCGTTTTGCAGTAACAGAGTGACAGATGGCTAAAACTGAAGAAAGGCCCCTTTTAAATAGACATATGCTGTAACAAGGGTTGGGGAAAGGGCATTGGGATTACAACTTGTGATCCAAACAGAAACAATCCTGAGTCTCAGCAGACAAACTCTCACCACAGGACAGAAATTAAAATCAGTTAATAAAGGTTGTGGTATCAAAGCCCATCACATAAAATAAAACTCATGCCTGTGGCTTTGAAAATGAAAATATAAAGATATATATACAGTTGAAGTCATTAAAAGTCATTTTTTACCACTTCACAGATTCCAAATTAGCAAACTATCATTTTGCCAAGTCTACTTTGTGCATGACATGAGTAATTTTTACAACAATTGTTTACAGACACATCGTTTCACTTTTAATTGACTATATCACAATTCCAGTGGGTCAGAAGTTTACATACACTAAGATAAGTGTGCCATTAAGCAGCTTTGAAAATTCCAGAAAATTATGTCAAGCCTTTAGGCAATGAGCCAATTAGCTTCTGATAGGCTAATTGTGTATGCACAGGTATTGTAAGGCCTACCTTCAAACTCAGTGCCTCTTTGCTTCACATCATGGGAAAATCAAAAGAAATCAGCCAAGACCTCAGAAAACAAATTGTGGACATCCACAAGTCTGGTTCATCCTTGGGAGCAATTTCCAAATTCCTGAAGGTACCACGTTCATCTGTACAAACAATAGTACACAAGTATAAACACCATGGGACCATACAGCCATCATACCGCTCAGGAAGAAGACACATTCTGTCTCCTTGAGATGAACGTAGTTTGGTGCAACAGCAAAGGACCTTGTGAAGATGCTGGAGGAAACAGGATAGAAGTATCTATATCAACAGTGAAACAAGACCTATATCGACATAACCTGAAAGGCTGCTCAGCAAGGAAGAAGCCACTGCTACAAAACTAACATAAAAAGCCAGACTACAGTTTGCAAGTGCACATGGGGACAAAGATCTTACTTTTTGGAGAAATGGCTTCTGGTCTGATGAAACAAAATTGTAACAGTTTGGCCATAATGACCATCATTATGTTTGGAGGAAAAAGGGTGAGGCTTGCAAGCTGAAGAACAGCATCCCAACCATGAAGCATGGGGGTGGCATCATCAAGTTGTGGGGGTGCATTGCTGCAGGAGGGACTGGTGCACTTCACAAAATAGATGGCATAATGAGGAAAAAAATTCATGTGTATATATTGAAGCAACATCTTAAGACGTCAGCCAGGAAGTTAAAGCTTGTAGCAAATGGGTCTTCCAAATGGACAAAAACTGGACACTTTTGTAAGTCATTCAGATATTTTATGCAATCAGCACAGTATGTGTGTCATGGACAAATGGCACTATGCCTGATACCACAGAGGGGATTGTATTAAATAAATCAGCAAAACTTGTCATTGTTCATAGCCAGTATAGTGGTTAACATACGTGCTTCAGACACATTGAGTCATGGTACTCATGCTGGTGACACAGGTTTGAATCCACCTAATAATATGTCCCAATCACCCTCTCTCCCGGTAATTTGTTATCGTCTCTTAGCGCTATATGGTTAGTTGACGTGACATGTCAAGCAGTAACAGCAGTGTCCTGCCATGATATGCTAGTTTACATCTTATCTTATTGATCACACAATGACCTCTTGCCTACACATGCAGAGACATTGGGCACTGCCAGCCCTGCATTATCTACTGTGTTAACTGAATGCTTAATAGAGAATTCTTTACTCAGATTTGCAGCTCTGTGACATTAGCTTCTAAGGTGACTGATGACAAAGAAACTAAACGTATATTTAGGTGATCAGGGCTTGGAGAACATGGGTTCAAATATACATGTGTAATCTGCAAACAAAAGTTTCTACTGGTATTTACTGGGAAATTGTGTGCACAGCAAAGGCAATTAAGGGTCCAACTGTATAGCTACACCAAAGAGGACAAGGCTCCCAGAATCAATCAAATTAACAGTGCACAATTCTAAAATTAAATCGTGAAGAAAAAAAAAAAAAAAAAAAACGGGAACCACTGTCTCGCTCTTGCGCGCACGAAATCAATGTGTCTTTCTTTCATTTCACACCAGACACCGACTCTGAGCCTCTCTTAATAACGGTAGTGCTTAAAATATTGGTTTGGCTACTCACCATGTATTTGTATGATTTAGCGTGACTGCGAAGATGTTTGCCATGCCTCATTCTTTACTTGTAAGAAAACGGAATATGACAAGCAACTTCACATATCTGATGGTGTCCATGAAGAGGCGCCGATGCGGCAGATATTTGATGCTTCATCGTTGCATTGGCGTGTGCGCGGTGCTGAAGTGGACAGCTCCACTGTGATCAGAAAAATGACAACTCCAACAGAAGGCGAAGCAGTCGATACTCTCTCGAGCATGAGCCTTCAGGGAGTGTCAGCATCACAGTAACGGAGCATTGGCAAGCCCATCTAAGCTTCAGTCGTAGCGATTAACGTTGAGTAGCCTACAAATTTGTCAAGAAGTGTTTTTATCATATAGCCTGCAGCTTTCATGGGGTCATTAGACATTACAGCAAAATTTTCTTAAATTTGCTTTGGAACTATGCCATCACAAAAACAATCAAGAGTTCTGACAAACTTGCTGCATATTTGCCACTTATTATTTTTACATGAATATGAGCTTACGATTTGCCGCAAATTATTGCAAAAAGTTTGCAGCTCTTCACTGATAGTGATGAACCTGCAGCAAACCTGCCGCTACTAGCAAATACCTTTATGAAAAACCTAAGGCAACAATAAGTTATATCGTTATTTTTCAGGCTGGTCCAGTTAATGCGCATGTGTGTTCTCGAGTTAAGTAACAGGCGATGATTGGCTCTATTGCCTGTAGGGCGGGACTTCCTTTTCTACATCCACCATATTGGTTGTTCCAATTTCTCCCATTCATTTAAATAGCCTTCAAGTGAAATTGCCTTTGAGCTAAATATTGAACTTTCAACTTTGAATTGCAGAAGCACAGAGTTAAAAGAGATAGGCGATTTATTTATTTCAGAATGACCAGAGCATGATACTGATCCTCTGATCAGTCTTGCACTGGGCAATTTTTTTTTAGCCATCTGACTTGAGGCAAAGTCATATTACTTTTTTATGCGCATGGAATGTATTTGTTAATTGTATTTTCATCGTAATTTATGCGCACGTATTCTTACTCATTAAACAAATCCACCACTAGCGACCTTATATGTTTTTTATGCATATTTTGGAAATTTTATTCCAGTATTTTTATGCAGTATTGTAAAAACTTGCATAAAATTAGGTAGATGAAAACCCAGATAGTCTAATCATAATCAAATGGATTATTCCATGTGTAAAAGTGTTAAATTAGGGAACACTGAGATAAAGCGAGTAATATTTGGCTGGTCATATGTTCTTAACATGGCAGCAATCGACAATGTGCGACCAGCACCATTTAGAATAAAGCAGCTAAGATCATTTTAAAATATTTTTCCAAATTAATATTAATCCTTATAATAAGTGTCCTATTTAGTGCACCTTAAAATTGTGTTAAATTGTGGTAGTAATTGTGTTATTTTGTAGAATTATCCTTATTAATTTGATCCTATTTTAACACTTCTTTTCCTCTTGACACCTATCCCAGAGCACAATTAAACATTTATTGATATAGATATATTTCTCAGTAAAAAAGAAAAGAGCAAAAACGGAATGTGAGATGTTTCAGAAAATACTCTTTAAAATACTGTGATAGCTACACCAAATCCAATCATATTACATACATTGTAAATAGACAGATACATAGAATACACTGTGTATTATTTTTGTAACTGGGAACAGAGAAGAGCATTTTGTTTCTTAGATGAACAATGACAAGAGGCTGAATATTTTGCCCGTTTATATCAATACAAGGATTAAAAATTGGGAAGACTGGACCCAAAATTTCAACAGAGAATGAGCTGAGCAAGGTGAGTGTATCCCCATCACAGATAGACACAGCCCCTGTCTGTATATCTACCCACATTTTCCAAATTGCCAGCACCTTTTCATTAGAATCTTGACAAACAAGATATTTCCTTTACCATGATAGATGTAGCAGTACAGCTTCAGCTCCTCTCCATACTCCACATGCACTTGAAGGATATCAAGTCCTTCGTTACCTCGATGAGAGTGTGCCAATGCAATAGTTGAAGGTGACATTTGAGATCATGCATATAGCAAAACGTCCTCTTGTAAAGGCATCTTGATCTTTCCTTTGAAGATCTGAGTTGATCTCAAGCTGAAGGGCAGAAGGTAGGATGATTTGACAGAATAGATGACCTCTTTTAAATGTTTTGAACCATTTGGATGCAGGATTGACAGAAGTTGTGTCCGCATAGAAGGAATACAGGGTCTGTGAAGGGCTCTACACAAACAGTACATTTAAGTCCTTCTCCGGAATCTGTGTCAGCAGACCTTCTACTGTCTGTCTGTGGTGGCCTGTAATGAAAATTTCAAAGATGAGGCTCAGATTCCAATGCCATAATGTTTAAAGTGTCTTACATTACAAAAACCAGTGCATGTCTACCAGGGCCGCCACTGGCCAAATTGATGCCCCACGCAGAGTTCCAGGTGGACCGGGGGGATTGGGGGGGGGGGGGGGGGGGGGGGGAGTTCAGTGATAGGAGCGCAAAGCGATCATCTGTGCTCTGTAACCTCTTTCGGGTCCTTGAATAACTTGCAAGTAAGGGCAGCCGGTGGACTTTCTGGAGCCGCAGTACTGATGTCTACAAATTCATCAGCACTTCATAAACATAAAATGTTTCAAAATATCTATGACATATGGGTGATGTTGTCTTTCACCCATTTTCATTTGGTTTAAGATTGAAGATAATCACATTTCTTGCCACACACAAAGTTTGATCTAGATGAAAATCATGCCAGGGGTCCGTTCAGACTGAATGTGTTCTTGCACTACAAAAAAAGCTAGAAGCAGCGAAAGTCCCTGTGACAGGGCGGAGGGCGGGTCCGGGTTGTGATTATACACACCCGGTCCCTTACCAGGCTTATTAAGCCTCAGAGAGGGATAAAGGCCGATGGGAGACGGTGGTGCAGCAAGAGAGAGACCGTTTACGGACATGTCTGTCATGTGTGCGGTTTGTCTTTTAAAGTTTATCATTAAAATATGATTTATATTGTCAAGCCGGTTCTCGCCGCCTCCTTTCCCTTGAACTGCTTTACTGTCCCTTTCAAGGCAAGTCAGTCAACTCTGCCACCATCCTAGGCAGCTACAACAGATACAAGGTACAGGCACAATTGATACAGGTAGCATTCAAGTACAGCTCCTATTTACAATACTTGAACATGGAAAGATTGAAATCGTCTCCGGTTATCCATGTAACCTCGGTTCCCTGAGATGAAGGGAACATATAAATATTGCGTCAAAGCTGGCGCTTTTGGGGAATTCCTTTTGGGACAACCTAGTTAAAGCCCTTGTAGAATAACAACAATTCTCTGATTGGCAATTGTGTTTGAGCCCCGCCCCTTTAGGCAGGCAGTTGGCCTATAGAAGTGGGTGTGAAATCAGCATTCCCTCAACATTTTCTGACTGAGGGTCAAGAAGCGCATTGTTCGCACTTCGAAGCTCTTGGCAAGTAGTATGGCAAGCTTACTCATTGTCTCATTCCCTTCATCTCAGGAAACCGAGATTGCATGCATAACAACAGACATTCCCTTTCTATTACGGTTCACTCGTTATTGCGTCATAGCTGACGATTTTGGGGAATGCATCCAATCACACCACAATACTGACATGACATCACACCCCACAGAGGGGCCTCACCAGAGGCATAGACACATGAGGAAGGACATGTACAAGGCTGGAGAGGTTTCATGTGTATAAGGCCTAACGGCGTTATGGCGGATTCTGCCACCATGAAACCCGGCACTTTTGAAGTTAATTCAGTGGAAGTGTTTCCCCAGTATGAACTGAGATGGACTGGATGCACTCGCATGTGAGATGTGCATGCATGCACACAGAGTTGAGTCGGACCTCCAAAAAGGAGATCTGTTGGCTGGGAGAATGTGTGCTTTTTGCCCAGGTTGACATTGAGGCCCAGGCTGTATATATGGCAGAGTAGTAAATTCCTGTGCTTGCACAACAGACCCTCTGATTGGGCTATTAATAGCCAATCAATGTGTCACAGTTCTACCTGAAACTTCCAGCACTAACACTCCTCAACCCATCTCCCCTGAGTATTAATTATCCACACCTGCAACTCGTCTCCTCTTCAATCAGCTCCACAACATATAAGCTCCACTCTCCCTTCACTCTCTGTCTGGTCTCGACTTCGATTACAGACTCACTTACCTGTCTGTACGTTGTTTCGCGCTATAGACGACATCTCTGTTACTCCTCTCCATCGTCCTAGAATCTCCTATTCCTCCATGTTTTGCTCTCCAACGTCTCAGAATCTCCACGCTCCACTCGCCCACGCTCCGACGACTTCATCCTGACACCTTCGCTCCGTCATACTATATTCTACTGTACATCTGTTCAATAAACGTAACCTCCGGATTCAACACTATCTCCGAGTCTGGGTATCTGTAACACAATGAGGTAGTCCAAAATGTGCATGTCGCTCAGCTTCAATGGAGCGAGCGATGCATTGATACACTTGATCATGCAGGTAATCAGGGAAGGAATCTGAATTTATAAGCTGTTCCCTCGAAAGCAAATCTAAAAAACAGCCTGTGATGAGGTGCAATATGTAAATAACAGTATGCGTCCCTTAGATCTATTGACGCTAAAAGACAGATGCTCTGACTGTTTTTGTGCTGAAATGAAGTGCTCTGCAAAACCTTAAACGGCACTGTCGAACAATCCAGCTGGTGACACGCGTGTCAAGGAGGCGGAATCGTCCCTAAAAACAAGGGAGACTCTAGATTGTCCTTCAGCCCAGGCAGTGGATGCAGTTCTCATGCCCATCTGACAGCAGGATGCACACAAGGAACACTTGTGGAACAACATCTTAATGAAGACACATTGCACACAAGCAGCTCTTAAATGATATAAATATCTATATAATTATATTTAAAGAACAGAAGCATCTTTGCCAAACACTGCAGGGGAGTGGGACTGTCATCTTGCTGCAGGTACCGCATTGTCAAGGTGATGAGTCTGTAACAAAGAGCCCGTCCACTGTGAAGCATCTTCGACGGTGAGGTGGAAAAACAACTTTGATGGAACACTGCAGGGGAGCAGGTCTGTCATCTTGCTGCATGCACCGAGTTGTCAAGGCGACAAGGCGTCTGCAGGCAAAAGAGCAGAAATGAGATGGCTTGTCATGACAAGAGATGAAGTTGCTGTCTTGAAGGAAAGAATTTTGAGGGAATGGTGGTTTGATATACTGTATAGGCCAACTGCACACCTAAAGGGGCGTGGCTGAAATATCATTGCCGATCAGAGGATTGTAGTTATTGTACAAGGGCTTGAACTAGGTCTTCAGAGAAGGAATTCCCCAAAAGTGTCAGTGATGAAACAATGTCAAGTGAACTGTATTCGAAAGGGAACTTAAATGGTTGGTCAAAATTACAATCAAATAACATGTTTAAAATCAGCAGTAAACTCATACAACAATGTTATCATGAATTGTGCTTCTTCAGCCCAGACCACGCTAAAAATGCTAGGCTATTTGTCAGGCTGGTCCAGCTAATGTGCATGCGTGTTCTCAATACACTGACAGGCGATGTATCTAAAAGGCAATTGGCTCTTTTTTACCTGTAAGGCAGGACTTCCTTTTCCATCCACTTATCTAGTCGCTTTCATCCACAATATTAGGTGTTCCAGTTTCTCCTATTCATTTATATACAAGTGCTCCGTCTTGTGCTAAAAAAACCTCTGATGTATAACATCGAATGGAGCAGAACACCAGTCTTGATATGCTTTTTAACAGTTAAAGTTATTTTTAACTTGACAGAGTCTTAAAAACATGACGTTACTCACTTTAAATCACAACGGCCAAAATGTATATGTATTTAGCCTGCCTCTGCCATCCAGCAACTGTTTAATGTTTTGTTCTTCATAATCCAGATATCTAAATATCAAAATGAGTGAAAATCAAATGTGAATTGATCAGTCCCTGTTTAAATTGTCTTATGGTGTTGCAGATGGTCACTGGAGTTCAGTCAAACATTTCTGCTTTTTTCCTTTTAAAGATAAGATCATGATACTAGTCCTTCATGTAACGAGGCAGGCAACAAGAGAAGATCTACGTGCAGCTTTTTATTAACAAAAAAAAAAACGAGGAATAAAGAAAACCACGGGGAACTTAGCACATGCAATAACTAACAAATAGACAGGGGGAAACAAGGGCTTAAGTACACTAGGGAAAACAAGGAACACCT
This sequence comes from Moxostoma hubbsi, assembly GCA_032164185.1. Classification (NCBI taxonomy): domain Eukaryota; kingdom Metazoa; phylum Chordata; class Actinopteri; order Cypriniformes; family Catostomidae; genus Moxostoma; species Moxostoma hubbsi. The sequence continues at coordinate 21,402,778 of JAVLUX010000021.1, read as the reverse complement.
GGGGAAACAATCAGGGAATGGGAAACAATCAGGGGAAACCAATCAAAAAAATGGAACTACAAAGGACTACAAAAACCAAACAGGAAACAGGAACTAAACAGGAACTTCAACATAAAAGCACAAAACAAAAGTCAACAAAGTATCTGTGACACTTCATGTAAAAGTTCATGAGAATTTTTTTTATTACAATTTCATTGATATGTTGTTGTATTCTTCATAAGTTGCCATCTAATATGTAATTAGTTTTTAATATATTTTATATATGGATTGTTTATTTTAGTATATGTTAATATGACCAACTTTATATATTTTCAGGTTTCATCAAAGTCTCCTAAAAGTATGAAAGCTGGAATTCCAGAAGCCCGATTCATTAAAGACTTGTTTTGTTGAGGATGAAAATGTCCCCTGCTCTCTAAATCCTTCTGCTGTTCCAGAGACGCCTGACAGTTCGAGGACAGAAAATGCCTGTCCAGACTCATATGAGAACCTCTCACCTATCTCACATGGTCTACAGTTCAAAGGTGTCAGGGGTAAAACCTGATGGCACGTAAACTGATCCTGCCACAGAAAAACAGTCGTCTAGAGCCAGCGATTCTCCTGAGCTCAAGAATGGCCTATGTCATTACAGAGAGCATTTTCAAAAAAAAAAATTAAACCTCAGAGGCTTGATTTTTTTGAATGGAAAAAAAAGAGACTGAGACTGGTGTAAAAATGAAAGGATAAACGAATGGTATCTCAAAGCTTTCCAAAAAACCTCCTCACCATCTGAGCTTCAGCAGCACAGAGAAAGAGAAATTAACTCCAGCGGTAGACATCTGTCTAGTTTCTGATTCAAGTTTTGACAGTTAATGGATACAAAGTGACTCCAATACAGAAAAAGAGACCATTCATAACTGTCCTGTCACTAAGAAGAGACCCTTGATGGGTGCTGATGAGCTGCAAGTGAAAGACAAAATTATTGATGCAAAGACATTGCCAGTCTGTTAGTAAAGTTGCATTGTCTAATATAACAAATTCAAAACTTGGTAAACACTGGTAAATGTATCTATCCATTAACCTTTTTTTTTTCCTTTAAATCGTAAGCACTTCATGATAATTTTTAAAATGTAAAGTGTGTGAGATGTGCTAGTTTAAGGACATTAACCGTCATATACTAGTATGTAGTATTATAATGCTGTAATGCTTAATATTTGTTACCCACTCCTCGCTTTAGCACATAATACTCAAATTGTGTTTCTTTGTCAAAGTAAAAAAAGACACTTTGCTTTAATCATATAATTACGTTTCTAGTGAGTCCACCGAGAGAGCACAATGCAGTGCATCCTTTTGAATTGACTCTCATGATTGGTCACCACTCTAAGAAGCTACAAAGCAACATTTATTGTTTGAATTTCGTGAAACATTTACAATGAGTTTGTGATCGAAAATAAAATAACACAAAACTGTCAAAAAAGTGTTTTAGAATAAAATCACATTTAAATATAATGTCCATTGCCCCTTTTTATCATATATGATTTGGAGTTGGCTTATAACATAATATTTTGTGCATTAAAATGGAACAACCTATTTTTCTTTGACTTTTAGAAAAAACAAAGGCATACCAGAACATGTTATACTGTCTTCTGGTGTTCACAACTGATACTAGGTTCTCGATATATAAAGTAGGTGACCTCATCCCCTAGTTACACCGAGAAGCACTTAACCATCACCTGCTCAAAGACAACACAGACCACTGAGACCTGTATTCTTAAAGATGGCTGGTTCAAAATGTTACTTTCCTTGAAAGTGTTTTAATCTTTGTTATCCTGCATAACTATTACTTTTTGTTTTTTCTCTCTGATTGTCTTTTTATATATATATATATATATATATATATATATATATAGTTTATTGAATTTTAAGGGAGAGTACTCCAATTGCAGTGGGGGACATCATTCACTTGGAAGGGAGGTGTGTTTCTGGCTTGTGGACAATTGATAGGGACTCCGGTTTTCTGGTTCTGTGGCCTGATCTGCTGCTGTCTGGTACCAGCATTGCCAGCAGTATTTGCTGCATGAGGCGAGGGGTGCTGGCTACACAAATAATGCAGAAGAGGAAAGATTAATGATAACGGAACAAAAATAAACCAAACGTACTTTATTCTGCTTGTATATTGTCACTATACTATGTATTTTAGCTCATGTCTACAGCTAATATTAATTTCAGAGTGTTCCTGCTACTTATGCATTTATTTATTTCTGCTAAATGATGAGGCAAACCTCACTGTATTCTTAATTGTCTAAATGTCTAAGTTTTAGTGCTTTAAATAATCATTTTTCATCACTATTTGCTGGCTTGCTTGTGATTTTCAATCAGGCATTCAACGGTGGATCCAAGCAGATGTTAAATGGTACCATAGTTCATAATATCTTTCAAAAAGCAGCCATGTCGTTAGACTTCTCCCCAGAGAGAATACAGATATTTGCCACAGAGGCACTGAGGAGCTCCAACTACCTCAAATGTAAGAGCTATATTGCAACGTAATTTCCACATTCAGATGTGCAGAATGTTATCAGTTGTTCTATTATACAAGTAGATGCTGTTACTGTTGTGGTTATATAGTGCAAGACCATAAAAAATATTTTTGTGTTATGCAAGTACTTTAAAAGGGTTGTTGACAACACGTATCAACACTTGATTAAACTGACCCAGGATGACATGAAACAATATCTCCCCTCTTTATCTGAGTGGGCAAAAGACTATCTTCACACTTCACTACATGCTGGACACAAACAACTCACCATGAAACTGTGAGTGTACAGCGAAGTCTCTTATTTACTTAAAGTAGTCTCTAAAGCTATTGAGAGCTTGGGTTGCTTGAACCTTATGAAATGGCTCAACAAGCCCAGATTTGTGGATAATCATGATTTGCTAGTTGGTGGTTTTAGATGTAGGGACATTCTCACTCTAGAGAGAATTTGAGTGTTCATTTTTTTTTTGTCTGTTTTAACAAAAGAGAAAGACCGTAAATCTGCTAAATGTTATTTTTGTAAACCTTTAGGAGTATGCTAACATATAGATGACTTCAAAGCTAATTTTCATGGAAGAAAACAAAAATTTGATTTTATGGGACAGTAAAAGTTGCACTCATTAATTTTTTTTCCATTTGTTTTTCAGTTTTTCTTATAAATAAATTAATTGCAATTTAAACATGTATAAAATCATCATCACTCACATGAAATGAGGACTCATGTCATATCAGTAACCTTATAAAAGCTGATTTATTCTGCAGGGGCAACCTCATAGGGACTGCCATTTTAAAATCACATGACCAGCTGAATACTACATCTCGGTAACTGTCTTGTTATTGGACACTTTCACTCTTTGATTAATTTAATCATGGCTGATTGTGAATAGTGAATTTCTACAATGGCATCTGAAACTGAAAACTATTGCTTGTGAATGATGCTGCATCCACACCACTAGGTGTCACATTAAGTTCGATATGACATGAGCAAAAACTGCACTTTTAAAGTTCATCCAAAAATAACAGTTCTCTCATTTATTCATGGTCAAACTCATGTGACTATTTCTTTTGTGGAACACAAAGAAATTTGATGGAGATATGATGTGAATATATCCATACAATGCAGACCAATGGGGTCCAACAATTTGAACCCACAAGCTTTATTGGCTTTGCTTTTATTTGAACATGCCAGCATGCTTACGTCACGCAAGAAGCAGTGTGAACAGGGTCCTCTTATGAAAACGCATTGGAGAGTGACCGGATGTAAACAATTATAGTTACGAAGGAACATATACACTCACCTAAAGGATTATTAGGAACACCATACTAATACTGTGTTTGACCCCCTTTCGCCTTCAGAACTGCCTTAATTCTACGTGGCATTGATTCAACAAGGTGCTGAAAGCATTCTTTAGAAATGTTGGCCCATATTGATAGGATAGCATCTTGCAGTTGATGGAGATTTGTGGGATGCACATCCAGGGCACGAAGCTCCTGTTCCACCACATCCCAAAGATGCTCTATTGGGTTGAGATCTGGTGACTGTGGGGGCCATTTTAGTACAGTGAACTCATTGTCATGTTCAAGAAACCAATTTGAAATGATTCGAGCTTTGTGACATGGTGCATTATCCTGCTGGAAGTAGCCATCAGAGGATGGGTACATGGTGGCCATAAAGGGATGGACATGGTCAGAAACAATGCTCAGGTAGGCCGTGGCATTTAAACGATGCCCAATTGGCACTAAGGGGCCTAAATTGTGCCAAGAAAACATCCCCCACACCATTACACCACCACCACCAGCCTGCACAGTGGTAACAAGGCATGATGGATCCATGTTCTCATTCTGTTTACGCCAAATTCTGACTCTACCATCTGAATGTCTCAACAGAAATCGAGACTCATCAGACCAGGCAACATTTTTCCAGTCTTCAACTGTCCAATTTTGGTGAGCTCTTGCAAATTGTAGCCTCTTTTTGTAGTAGAGATGAGTGATACCCAGTGGGGTCTTCTGCTGTTGTAGCCCATCCGCCTCAAGGTTGTGCGTGTTGTGGCTTCACAAATGCTTTGCTGCATACCTCGGTTGTAACGAGTGGTTATTTCAGTCAAAGTTGCTCTTCTATCAGCTTGAATCAGTCGGCCCATTCTCCTCTGACCTCTAGCATCAACAAGGTATTTTCGCCCACAGGACTGCCGCATACTGGATGTTTTTCCCTTTTCACACCATTCTTTGTAAACCCTAGAAATGGTTGTGCGTGAAAATCCCAGTAACTGAGCAGATTGTGAAATACTCAGACCGGCCCGTCTGGCACCAACAACCATGCCACGCTCAAAATTGCTTAAATCACCTTTCTTTCCCATTCTGACATTCAGTTTGGAGTTCAGGAGATTGTCTTGACCAGGACCACACCCCTAAATGCATTGAAGCAACTGCCATGTGATTGGTTGATTAGATAATTGCATTAATGAGAAATTGAACAGGTGTTCCTAATAATCCTTTAGGTGAGTGTATTTAACCACTGGATTCATATGGATTACTTTTATTACAATTGTCTATGCTTATTTTGTTTCGCTAAAGTGCTGATTAGTATCAACTTGCATTGCATGGACCTAAAGAGCTGAGATATTCTTCCAAAAATATTCATTTGTGTTCTGCTAAAAAAGAAAGTCATATCTGGGATGGCAGGAGGGTAAATGATAAGCCAATTTTCATTTTTGTGTGAACTATCCCTTTTAATATCTTGTTTTTTTTCCACTGAAGAAAGAAAGTCATATGAGTTTGAGACGACATAAGGGAGAGTAAATGATAATTAATAATTATTGTAATTTTGTGTCAACTATTCCTTTGAAGTTAAAAATGCAACTGGTTTGTTCATTTTCTATATTTATATGAACCTAACGGTTTGTGTGATTATTTATTATCAGCCCAATGATGGGGCTCTGAGCAAGCAAGATGCAGCCTCTTGTGTGACAGTCACAGATTTTGTGGACATTGATGAGAACATCTGGTCCCCATGCTTTGGCATGAAGGGGAAGATTGATGTGACAGCTGGAGTTAGGATTCATCGCAGAGGCAGACAGCCCATAGATAGAATTGTGCCACTGGAGCTGAAAACAGGCAAAGAGTCCAACTCCATTGAGCATCACAGCGAGGTAATAAATGCTGTGTAACTGTTTGACATGTAGGCTGGGTGGAAATAATCAAGATATAAGAGTTATATCGTATATAGTAATCAAGGCATGCTTTCCACTAAATACACAAGAAACAATGATAATTAATCATTTTCATTTAAATGCACCAAAAGAAAAAATCATAGTAGTGAACAGCAATATATATATTTAACATATATTGAAAAGAACTTCAAATCAAATCATCTTTGAGGCTGTGAGGGATAGACTACTCATCTCTTCATGCATGGCATAAAGCTCTTGGATCACATCTGATGTTTTACAGCTCATGATGTCTGGAGCTTTTTGTCTACTGAATGTTCTTGGAAATATATTTTTTCAATGTTTTGTCCGCAAAACGATCCAATAGCACTTTAAACTGCAGTACAGCTCATTGAAGAGACTGTACATTATACCTCACAGCCTCATTGTCATTCCTGTCAATAATCACGCTGCTGCAAATAAAGTCTATTGATTGAATTTTGAAAAGATTAATTGAAACGGACAGTTTAACCTACTAAAAAATAGCTTTTTTAAATCACTTGCAAAATCATGAATATATTGTTAATAGAAGAAAGATTCCACTTAAATAGTTAAATAATTCTTCCTTAGTTTAAATATAGCAATGGAATATTTTTCCATATTCTAGGTTATCCTGTACACATTGAGCTCAGATAGACGTTGTGATCCAGGAGCAGGTTTCCTTATCTACTTAAAGACTGGCAGTTTACATCCCGTTGAAGGCAACCATATGTCAGGCAGTTTTTTCCCGTCACCGTGTCATTTTACAAATGTATCGCATAAGAGCCAGTGTACCACATTTCTAGGAATAACAATGTAACCAAGTGCCAAAAACATGCTAAGCTTTTATCCTGCTTATGACTATACTGATTAATATTTAATCCATTTCAGAGCTGATTAAAATAAGGAACATCACATTGGCAGCAGCCTGGTCAAGGTGGATGGTAGAGGTCAATTGACCCCTTTGCCCGCCATGATGTCTGACAAGCAGGCTTGCAAGTACCGTCCTCAGAGAAGAACTGGAGGTTACAACAGGTTATGGCTGTTTATGCTTATAAAGTATGTTATCTTCCATTTTGAGATGTCCCCTTCGATCGGCCGCCGATCAAAATAGGCAGATATTCGTCTTAAATCGGCAGTCGACCTATCGTGACTAGAATTAGGGCCGATCTTTTTTGCAGCATGAAGGCAATCACACATACTGTAAACTGCTCCTCTAATGCATGAGTGCTTTCTCAGCCCTTGAAGCATGACAGAATGGCCTATGGAGGGTGTGTTGTTGGCAATCCTAAGCATTCACGAATTTCAACTTTTAGACATGATGTAATTGAGATGAATATATGCCGGTTTGTTTTTAAAAATTGTGTAAGAATTACATGTGTATGAATATTAATTTGCCCATTTTCTATAGTCATTACGGTAGTTATTCAGACTCTTTTCACAGTGAACCGGAAGAGGATATAGAGGCTGCTAACAGGATTAAAAACAAATTAAACAACAAATAAACATGCAATTACATGATACATGACGTGAGTTTTGACCATCAGATGTTGTGTTGAGTGATAGAGACTGTTTGTGCAATCATGAGTGCTTTTAGCTTTACTCTCTTTAACATGAGCGCTCACTGTGGCAAATAAAGACGTGCACACTTCAGGTGCTCTCAATATCTCATCATCAGTCACTCATCCCAATTTAAATCAGATTAATGTTTGTCACTATACCTCTAATAATAAATATAACTGTTTAACCTTCAATAACTACACCGCGTCTTATTGCATTTGCTTAATAATTAATGATTTGTGTTACAGCAAAACTCAAAGACAGTAAACAGACCATAGATATTAATGATTTCTCACTGGAGCAAATTTAGAGCTTGTTATGAATATATTTTTCTTATTTTTGAATGTATCTCTGCGGTGTGTGATGCTTTCATGTTTTTTACTGGTTGTGAGTATGTCACAATGGCATTTTGATATTGACAACAGAATAATTAATTTATTATTATTGTTTCATCATTATATTAAGTTTCATTATTGTTGAACTTGGGCCTGTTCAAGCGTAACTGTGTTTATGCCACTTTTAAGTGGAATTGCGAAATTTGAATTTGTTTTTATAGAATAAAAATGTTGTTATGACTATTCAATTATACAAGTCAAGCTGTTTACACCATTTGTAAGTGTATGTAAGATTCATCCATACAGAACTCCATGGATTTGTGATTTATTTTTGTACCTGAATATTAAAGTTAAAATAAGCTATTACACCATTTTAAGTAGAAGTTGATTTTTATAAAAAAATAAAAAATAAATGCTTGCTGCACTAAGTTGCATTAAGCTGAAGACGTCTTTTAGTTACTTTGTTTACTTAGTTATTTTTGTAAACAAACAAACAAACAAACAAAAAACAGTCTGCTGCTTTATTATCTATAGGTAAATACAAAGAATCGGATCGGGACACGGTATCGGCAGATGTTTAATATTTAAATATCGGTTCGGGCTCGGGGGCCAAAAAAGCTGATCAGGACATCCCTACTTCCATTACAACTGTGTTTGTGTTTTTTACAGCTGATTTCATTAAAGGGTTAGTTCACCAAAAAAAATGAAAATTATCACATAATTTACTCACCCTCAAGCCATCCTAGTTGTATGACTTTCTTCTTTCAGCCAAACACATTCGGAGTTTCATCCAAGCTTTATAATCGGAATGAATGGTACCTTAGATTTTGAAGCCCAAAAAAAGAACATCCACCAATAAAAAAGTAATCCATACAGGTCCAGGGGGTCAATAAAGGCCTTCTGAAGTGAAGCGAAGCATTTTTGTAAGAAAAATATCCATATTTTTAACTTTCTAAACTATAATCATTGGCATCCGGTAATGACCAGGATCTTTTTTTTTATATAACTCCGATTGTGTTTGGCTGGAAGAAGAAAGTCATATACAACTAGGATGGCTTGAAGGTGCATGGATAGAGCCAATACAAATGTAGGGCATACATACAGAAACTCTTCTTATAGGGTGAAAGTTTATTTGAATAAAACCACCATGTTTCAGCACACAGGCCTTTGTCAGGTTCAATAAGCTAAAAAAAAAAAAAAAAAATTTCTTACGAACAAGTGCCATTCGACCTTCCCTCGGAAAAACTTCACTCACTCAAACGTCACAGCTGCGTCTGCATCACGCACACACACTTGAGAACACGCCAGACGGAGGCTCCTGGTTTTTGCCGTCAGGACTTCATTCAAGCAAGACCAGTTTAGTTTAATTCATCAAGAGAAATAAAATGGTCAGCTATAAAATGGTCGGATATGAAATGGTCGGATATGAAATGCAGTTGAATCGTTGTCACAGTTGCTGACATGTTAAAATAGATATTTTTAAGCTGCAATTACCACATTACTGATGTGATATTTGCAGTGAAATCACGACATTCATCTTAAGGACTCATTGCCAGTAAATCAGTCCGCTTGACGTATACTTGTAAAACCCTGCAGATACAGTGCAGCCATTAGAGTTTGTAAGTTTTCCCTCGTTTAGATCGGGAAATTAACTTGAGTTATGGATGTAATAAAAATGGGCATATGCTTTTGGCAGACCGCCACTTGTACAAACTTTGCTATAGATGCACAATGCAGAAATAACACTAGCCCCTTGATGAAGAGGGGTCGGCACTCATAAGAACATGTAATATTACATTTTTATTCATTGTCCTTTTCACATTGTGTAAAAACCAGCACTAACATGTATGAACATGTTGAGAGGACATGACAGCATCATTATTAGATGATCCAATGTTTCTCATATTACAATCCAAATTGCGAAACTTGTAAAAATGATCCCTTCTCAAATGCTGGCTGTAGATTTCCTACCTTCTGTGCTCTCCGATCAACTATTATATTTGTTTACAATGTGAATGAAAAATTTACGATTTTTATTTTTAACAGCATTTATTAATTTTTGTTAATGTTGGTTAATAAAAATAAAATGTTCACAGTTAGTTCACATTAGTTCCAAGTTAGTTATTTTGCTGTTCCCCTCTTTGCCCTGAACATTTTCCTGCTTTTTTTGTGCTTAGCCGATCACATGCCTGTCTAGTTTGATGACTTTCACCCTGTGTTTGCTAGCATTTTTCATGCAGTTTGAACAAAGCGTAACTGTTTAAGTCTTTTTCTTGTTTTGACTTATCCTAAATCTGTCTTTCTGACATTGTTATCATTATGTCCCTTTCTGCACTGTATTTCTCCAGGTCCCCGCCCAGAAACAGTGGAGAAAAGTGTAATCAGCCACCAGATGGAAGCCATCTTGGTAAATTCCCTTGTCACTCTGCTGTTGAAGGTAAGAACATGCCATTTGATGTGTGCAATACATGTTTTATCCATGAATGAAATCTGTGTAGAACTTGGATTTCTAAGTAACAAAGTACTAGAAAAGTGTTAGATCTGTGCATCAGGAAAACATCAAAGAAAACAAACTGGAAATTAAATTTTCAATGTTGTGTTGTAGGCTGGATGCAGATCAGCTGACATTGGGGTCATTGCCCCATATCAGCAGCAGCTGAAAGCCATCTCCAGTCTGCTGCAGGGAGCATATAGAGCTCTAGAAAGTCAACACTGGACAAGTACCAGTGCCGTGATAAGAGCAGCATCATTGTGTCCTTTGTTAGGAGCAACACTGAGGGCAACGCAAGTGAAATAAACTGCTCCTTTATAACTGAACAGGGAAATATCACACATGCAAGAGTGTTTTACTAAATATCAGAAAGGCTGTGATTTGGCCATAAGCTGATATCACAATTGAACTGATATTCAGTACAACTGTTGCATGATATTGCTTTTATTCAACGGTTCCTTAAACACAAAAGTAATTTTTAGTAACTTGCATCTTAAACACAATATAGCCAGTTTATTGCTGTTTTTTTATATTAGCGCTTTTTGTTATTAAAAAATCTGTCTGTCATCTTTCAGCTGGGTGAGTTGCTGCAGCACTGGCACAGGCTGAATGTGGCGATTACTAGAGCCAAATATAAGCTGCTCATGCTGGGCTCTGCACCCACCCTGTATGCACTGCTAGAAATACTCCTAGGTCACCTTCAGCAGAAAAATATGATATCCTTTACTAATACAATTACAGTTCTCCTAAATAAATACCTCATTGCAGGTACATGATTACATTTCTTAATACATTCATTTAAATTTGAGAATTTTACATGTATTCACTTTGCAGAAGGTTTTATCTAAAGAGATTATAAAGCTATAGGTCACTCAAAAATTCTCTCATTTACTCACCCTCATACCATCCCAGATGTGTTTAATTTTCTTCTGCTGAACACAAAGAGTTTTTAGAAGAATATCTCAGCTCTGTAAGTCCATACAATGCAAGAGAATGATTTCCAACATTTTGAAGCTCCAAAAAGTACTTAAAGGCAGCATAAAAGTAATCCATACGACTCTATACTACTACTTAAATCTATATCTGCAGAAGTGATTTGATAAGTGTGAGTGATAAACAGATCAACATTTAAGTCCTTTTTCACACCAAGTAGGTGGAGATATGCATGATAAAGCGGAGCCAGCCCTGCCTAATAAGCGACGTATGTGGCTGTATAGTGCCACCGCTGCCACCATGGGCTCCCCTACCACTGGTTCAACAAAGCCATATAATTATTTGCAATAAGTGCAAATGGCACTGGGAACACAGACCAGCTATATGCATGCCATGCATAGTCCAATGGAACATATCAAAACTATTAAAAATATTGCATGAGCAGTTCCGTCACAATAGCGTACTTATTAGATTATACTGTTATATTATACACCAGGGTGCAAATACCATATACCACTATTTACAGCAAGTGTTCTGTACCACACCTTAATTTGGTCATTTAATTTTTCTCATTTGCTCAGAATTTGATTTAATATATTTATTAATTTGTTCATGTGATATGTGTTTGGTTAGTTTAAATAATTGAGTTTTCTGTTTTGTACTTCTAAAGTAGTTATACCTGTTCTGATACAGTTGATATTTTTGCATTTTTAAGCACTTTTAAATAGGTAGACTTGCTTATTTGCACAATTTATTTGTATTTGTAATTTTTATTTGTACTTGATGGTGGGGGTGCCCCATTTTGAAAATGTGCTTAAGGCCCCAAAAATGCTAGGACCGGGCCTGCAACGAAGACATTGATTTTACCACTGGAGTCTTATAGATTCATTTTGTGCTTATTTAATTTTGGTCACCATTCATTTCCTTTGTGAGGACCGACAGAGCTGAGGTATTCTTCTAAAAACCATAATTTGTGTTCAACAGAAGAAAGTATACACATCTGGGATGGCTTGAAGGTGACAAACTCTTTCTTGGCTTACACTATACAACTTTTAAAATCTGAACGGGTCTAAAAAAAAACAGGCATCATACACTTTCTGACATAAAAAAAATCGCTACAGACAAAAACTGTCATCACACACTACCTGAATTTCAAGATCCAATCCAGTCAGTTAGAGGTAAACTTGATTACTATAATTCACCTTAATTTAATTCACATCTTACCGTTGCCTCCTGCCGCCCATCAAGCACTACCCACAGTTCACTTGTGATCTGATGTTCTCTCCTGGTCCATAGCATACTACCTCACAAAAACCAATGGTGCTCTTAAACGTCCTATTACTTGAACAAAATTTGAGTAAAAAAGTAAGCATATGCTTGCTTCAGATTGTGTAGACCTTTTATTTTGTTTTAAAGCTGGATGCCATACAAGTTGTTAAAAGCAATGGTGACAGCTCTTCATTGATAGTGATGCCCAGGACTGACAATTGAGAACACCTTTCCTCAATGCTGGATTTGGCCATAAAACATTTAACTCCAGATTAAATTATACATTGTCTCTGCCTGCCAATTCCTATCTCATGTCACGTTTTAAATGCCATAAATCCTGTAATTGCATTCCTTTGGTGTCATGTTTTTGTATGTACATTTTATAAGCAGTAAGTGGTTTTTATCTATGTTTGTATTTGTATTCTTGATTATTTTTAATGTTAAGTTTTGTTTTATAAATTCCAGCACATTAAAGTAATAGTTAATGTGTGATAACTGATTTCGATTTCAAGTTCAGATCAGGCAGTATAGACACTTAAATCCACTTTTTATTGCCATCAAAACTATTAACAAATTCAATAAATTCATTGTGCAAGTTCGTCTAAATTTTGAGAACTCCCTGAAGAATGATCTGCGCCCGACCACGGATGTCCAGTCGACCGTGTTCTTTTATCTCCAGCTCCAGCTCACCTCCACGACCAGAACACTGGAAGGCTACCACAGGCAGAAAAAAAAGATTTTTTATTCTGTGTCACAGCCTATTGTATTTTTAGGTATACTTATGTTACTCATCCTTGAACATCTGACAAAACTTGAACTTATTCACTAACGTGGACTTCTGTTAATATTTCCCTTTTCATGTGGATTCTGTATTTTATTTCACATTGTGTATGATGTAACATGGACCTTAATTTCTGCCAATTTTTAAATAAATAAAGGAAAAGGACATACCCAACATTTTCTTTTTCCCCAGTTTCTCAGACCAGTATCCAGCAAGAACTGTATGTGCAGACCCTTTTAGAAAAAGCTTTTAGCTTTTTAAAGCAGTTATTACATTCATATAACACATTGTATGATTTCCATTTTGTGTGCATCTCCACAGCAGCTCACATTTGATTTAGTACTTTCTTAAAATATGGGTTGGTTGTATAATTATCACGATAAACATTCAAATGTTTTATATTATTATTATTTATTAAAATGTTTCTGTTTCTCAAACTATACTTTTTTTATGTGCAAACTTACCAGTGACTGGATCCTCAGGGACCCCAATCCAGGGTGCAAAGACACGAGAGTAGAAGTCATAAGCAGGCTGAGTGGTCTGTGCTGCTTTTAATGTAACAATGAGACTTTTAATCTTCCCAGTAGGCTCATTTTTCAGCAGAGCATCTGCTTCGGGCTTTAAAGATGTAAGTTCAGTCCTGCAAACAATCATAAATCAACATCATGGCAAAAAATAAATAAAAAATATCTATAAATCTGAAGGTAAAAAAACAATGGAACCTGAATAATATGTGATTACTTGAACAGATAATATAATTGTTCATATAATTTTTCAAAAACATTAGTTTGTCTCATTGCACAGTGCACTGAACCTGCAAAGTTGTTTCCTGCATGCTCTTTTATTGCTTTGAACTGTTAAAGGAATATTCCGGGTTCAATACAAGTAAAGCTCAATCGACAGCATTTGTGGCATAATACAGATTACCACAAAAGTTTATTTTGACTTGAAAAAGCAAAAATGTAGGTTACAGTGAGGAACTTACAGAATCCCCCCCATTCAATTGAAGTGAATGGGGGGGATTTTGTATTGTTAAAATACTCACTTTTCAAAATTGAAACTCATTTTTGTGGTAATCAACATTATGCCACAAAAGCTGTCGATTGAGCATAACTTGTATTGAACACAGAATATTCCTTTAATTTATTCAACTCTCTTGGCATCATCTCATTTAATTCCCATTATCATAGTGGCATCATTGGTGGCATTTCCTTTCTTGTTATTTTCAGAAATGCCTCTGAAATGTCCAGCTGTACCTGCTGCAAGTGTCAGCTAGACGAATCATCAGTTTCTTTGTAGTTGCACAGTAGCACACATCGTGAATGGGTAAGCCTCCTACAGCAGCCTGCAGATGTACAAAAATAGCGTGATTCCAGTTAGGCCTATGTCATTAGAACACAACGTTATGGTACAAAATTACTAACTGGCATATTTACCCTTAAAAGATCACTGATTTCATGTTGATCCTGCAAATGAAAGAATTGAAAGCTGGGACCAAGAGCAACTACCTGATAAGTCACAAAAGTCTGTATTGATTTTGTTGAAGGAGGTTTCCTGTGGTCATACCTGGGGGTTTGGTTTGTTTAGGGGGAAGTCCATTATTAGAGAATCTCCATGTTGACGCACAAATAGCTCCCCGCTCATTGTCTCAAACAGCACAACAGGGTTGACATTGTCTATGTGATGATATTGTGGTTTTACAAAAGGTTTCATAAAATTACATATTTTGTCTTTGTGTGTGTATATATATATATATATATATATATATATATATATGTGTGTGTGTGTGTGTGTGTGTGTGTTAGGACAATCATTTCTTACTTTTAAGATAAAACAGCACTGCTGCTGAGGCCAGTGTTGCATGTCCACAAAGTGCAACCTCTTTTTGGGGGGAAAACCAGCGCAATCCAAACCGTGCTCCTATGAAAATACATACATTTTCTTTAATTATTATTAGCGAAAAGCATATTGACATGTACTGCATTTCTATTAATGAATGAATTAACTTTCCACCACAGACCACTATCAAGCATGATTACAAACACAAAAGCAGACATATGTTAATCAGATTTGTTTGTTGTACATGTGTCTAAACGGCACAAACAGCAGAATACCTGAGGAAAAATCCAAAGAATGGTGTCTTGTGATAAAAGCAGTCTCCGATAAATTCATTTCAGCAGCAATGTTCTGATATAGTTCATCTTGCAGTTCCTACATTTATTACAAAGGCACATTTCATAATATCAAGTGCTCACACATTTGGATCTTTTCATTATGAATAAGGAATAAATGTATTCACTGTGGAAAGAGAAACAATGAAGTCTTATGTAATGAAATACTTACATTCTCTACAAGACATATTGCAGCAGAATTACCCTTGAAAGGTACATTGGTAAAAGCGTCAACAATAAAAATCGGAATCTCCATTGATTTGCACTCTTTTACGCTGAAGCGTTAGATTAATCAGTGGAGGTTTGGGTCTTTCGACTTTTAAGAGCAGGTAGAGCAATAATTGAAGGCAAAATAGACTTTGACCCCAATGATAAACCACCTCATTTTAAAGGTACAGACATTAAGATTTCAGGATGGCTCTTTGTAGTTTGTATAGCCTGCTTATTCTTGAGTTTTTTATGGTAGCTTCAGCTTTTCCACTGTCCTTTTATCCCTAAAATAGTTTTAAAGCTCATTAAAAACATATTTCACTTTTATTTTAAACTGTGTATAAAGACAGAACAAGTTTTAATATCTTTAGATGTCCATTTGTATATTTAAGATTTTCTTAACTTATGGTAATATAATTCTAGGGGGAGGACTAAACGGTTAATTTATTTTAAATGTCCTTAGTTGATGTTTAAGCAAAACACAGATGATTTTATACTTTTGTGTGAATATTCACATAAAGCAATGGCTGCATCCATGTGGGTGTAACAATTTGCAGCTTATGCCCTGTAGTGTGATAATGTCATTGAGCAATGAGTGTCAGACTCAGCTTGAAGTCCATTAACACTTTTCCTGAATCCCTTGAAACCTTTGCTAACTTTCTTAGACTTGTTTCTTTGACTTTGTCACAGAATTCTATATTGGATTGGCATTCATTTTCATCATTAATCTCTGTTAATTTCTGCAGGTTCCTGCCCCAGAGACAGGTGAAATCAGCAGCCAGACAGAGGCCACCTTTTTACATACTCTTGTATATCTGCTCCTCCAATTGCCAAACATGTCATTTGTTGTGTTTTCATTGAAAACAAGATGACCATTTTGTATGTACTTTTTATTTTTGATTGAATGCAAAAAAAAAAAAAAAATCCAAATAAAAAAGTATTAAAATTTTGATATTTCAATTGACATTTTGAGTTTGTGATCAGTTGTTTACAAAATGCAAGTCTCATGTTCCAACAGATTTAATCTCATCAACCCATTACGTGAAAGCATTCAAACATTTCATTAGTTTACAGTTCTTATTGAGAGAGAAAATAGATTTAGATTTCCTTCAAAACTTAAATTCACTGAGGAAACTGTTTGTCTATATTTTGAGAGTTCCTTGAAGAATGATCTGCGCCCGACCACTGATGTCCAGTCGACCATCATCTCTTATCTCCAGCACCAGCTCACCTCCACGACTGGAACACTGGTATGCTTCTCAGGAAAAACAAATATAACAAATATTAAAGTAATGCCCCATTTTATTCATGTAAGTATTATTTACTTATCCTTACATACTGTAAACTTATGTGTGGAAACTTTTAAACAAAATAATTTATTTAGCCTAATATCAGTATTAATTTCCATTTAAAGTGAATGGTAATGAAAAGTGAATACAGGTTAAGAGGGACAATTTTTGCCATTAAAAAGAGTCCCACCTTAACTAAATTCACCATATTTGATTGATTTGTATTTTGTGTGCAATATACATGTATGATAAAACAATGCAGTGAAGGAAAAGGAGTCCATTACCCAACATTTTCTTTTTGCCCAGCTTCTCAGACCAGTAACCAGCAAGAACTGTATGTGCAGACCCTTTTAGAAATAGATTTTAGGTTAAAAAAAACAAACAAAATTTATGTAACAGAATGCTGACAGCAAATAGGTATTGCTTTTTATTTCTATTATATACTGATTCAATTGAGTTTCAACTTTGTGACCATTTACAGTAAGCTTACCGGTGACCGGGTCTTCAGGAATCCCAACCCAAGGGGCAAAGTAACGGGAGTAGAAGTCATATCCAGGCTGCTCGTTTGGTGCTCCTTTTATTGTAACAATGACTCCTCTAATCTTCCCTGTTGATTCATTTTTCAGCAGAGCTTCTGCTTCTGGCTTCAAAGATGTAAGTTCAGACCTACCAACAACTAACAGTCAGAAACCTGGAAACATTTTCTAGGTAAGTAAACAACAGAGAGCAGCCTTTTTTTTTTTTTTTTAAACAAAATTAACAGAATTTAATTGCAAAATTCTTGCACACATATTATTAGTGGTACAATTCAACATCACATTTTTAAAAAATTGACTAAACATACTTTTTGCAGTAGATTAATTTTCATTTTATTTTATTCTACTTTGAACCAGTCTTTCCCTGTTCCACTCTCTTTTGACATTTAATGTTTCTACCCTCCCTCATTTAATGCCCACAAACACAGTGGCATCATTGGTGACATTTCCTTTCTTGTTATTTTCAGAAATGCCTCTGAAATGTCCAGCTGTACCTGCTGCAAGTGTCAGCTAGTCGAACCATCAGCTTCTTTGTAGTTGCACAGTAGTACACATCGTGAATTGGTAAGCCTCCTACAACAGCCTGCAGATTTCCAAAAAAAAATAAATGAGTCTTGTTTCTACTTGGGTCATATTAATCAACTCAATATTATGATACTAAATTACTAAGTGGCAAACTTGCCCTCAAAAGGTCCTTGATTTCAGGTTGGTCCTGCAAATTAAGCACACAACAATGAGCTAATTCAGACCAAAATCAGCTACTTGATTAGTCACGAGAGTCTGTATTGATTGTGTTGAAGGAGGTTTCCTGTGGTCATACCTGGGGCTTTGGTTTGTTTAGGGGGAAGTCCATTATTAGAGAATCTCCATGTTGACGCACATGTAGTTCACCACTCATTGTCTCAAACACCACAACAGGGTTGACATTGTCTATGTGATGATATTGTGGTTTTAGGATAGTTTTCAAAATCTTTGGTAAAAGATTTTAAGGATGACTTGTTCTTACTTTTAAGATAAAACAGCACTGCTGCTGAGGCCAGTGTTGCATGTCCACAAAGTGCAACCTCATTTTTCGGGGTAAACCAGCGCAATCCAAACCGTGCTCCTATGAAAATACATAAAAACTATTTGACGACAAACATTTATGGCACATTTATGCAAAGCAAATTCACTTTTGCCACTTTTAAAAAAAATTATGAAAAAGCTCTATTTTAATGGCACAATTTTAAATTCAATTCAATTTTATTTGTATAGCGCCTTTCACAACATACATCGTTTCAAAGCAGTTTTACAGAAGATCAGGCATTAACAGACGATAAAACTGTAATGTCTATAATGTCGATGAATCATCATTGTGTAATTAGATAAAATACGATTGTTAATCGTGTTCAAAAATTTGTAATTAAATAATAATTGTTTTAATAACCCCAGTGAGCAAGCTGAAGGCGACTGTGGCAAGGAACACAAAACTCCATAAGATGTTGATTAATGGAGAAAAATAACCTTGGGAGAAACCAGACTCACTGTGCGGGCCAGTTCCCCTCTGACTAACATCATGAATATAATGCCAATATTACTTATGTATAGTTCAAGTCATGGTTTAAAATGATTCAACTAAGTATAGACCGAGGTGATGTAGGCAGAGATCAGGGATGTGAAACGCAGTTCAACCTGGCCGGTAATTTCGGTGAGGTTCGGTGTGGTCAACCGAGGTTCAAACAATGGCATATGAAGTATCCCATGTCTTATGGTTAGAGTTGGCATCAGTTCATCCTCTGAAGTCCATCATAATAGACTGAAGTGATGTTTGGCTGACACCGGCTGCATTTAGTTATCATCATATTGTGAAACGTAGCATCACATAGCGACAGCGGACATCATTAGTGGAGTCCAACAACAAGAAGGAATGGTGCTGGATCCAGCCGGTTCTGGTGACCTCAGGATAGGAGTGCCGAGGTTGAGACAGGGAAACAAATAAAATAATATAAGCATAGGTGCCATTTAATTTATTGCAGAATTATAGATCATGATCAATGTTTCTGGTTTCTGGTTCCGGCAGACTAAACTAAAGCAGCCTAATTGTGGGTTGGAGGATAAATTAGGTGTATGACTGGCTAAATAGATGAGAAGTTAGTCTAGACTTAAACTGAGGGAGTGTGTCTGCATCTCGAACAGTATTAGGGAGACTATTCCATAGTTTAGGAGCCAAATATTAAAAGGATCTACCTTCTTTAGTGGATTATGATATTCTAGGAACTATTAACAGACGTTATTTTGCAATCGTAATGAATGTGACGGAATATAGTGTGGTATAAGGTCACTTAAGTACTGCAGAGCTAGACCATTCAAAGCTTTGTACGTAGTTAACTGAATGTAAAAACTAATACGGAATTTAACAGGTAGCCAATGTAACGATGATAAAATGGGGCTAATATGATCATATTTCTTGGTTCTCGTTAGCACTCTGGCTGCCTCATTTTGAACCAATTGAAGTTTATTTATTGATCTTGCTGGACATCCTCCCAGTAATATATTACAATAATCTAGTCTTGAGGTCATGAATGCATGAATTAGTTTTTCGGCATCAGCAACAGAGAGCATGTGCCTTAATTTAGCAATATTTCTTAGGTGGAAGAATGTTGTTCTACAAACATTGGTAATTAGATTTTCAAAGGACAGATTGGTATCAAATATAACAGTCCTTTGCTGTTGAAGATGATGTAACAGTACATCCAAATTATATTGTAGTGGCTTGGTTTTTAGAGTTTTTTGGTCCAATAATTATTACCTCTGTTTTGTCAGAATTGAGTAGAAGGAAATTACTGGCCATCCAATCTTTTACTTCATTGATACACTCTGCTAATTTGGAGAATTGTGAAATCTCATCAGGTTTTGAAGAAATATAAAGTTGTGTATCATCGGCATAGCAGTGGAAACTTATTCCACGATTCCTGATATCTCCCAGGGGAAGCATATACATGGAGAAAAGCAGAGGCCCTAAAGCTGATCCCTGTGGTACTCCATATTTTACTTTTGTTTGGTTTGACAATTCCTCATTTACATAGACAAAGTGGTAGCAGTCTGCTAAATATGACCTAAACCGTGCTAATGCAACTCGACAAATGCCAATATTATTCTCTAGCCTATTCAAGAGAATGTCGTCTATCGTGTCGAATGCAGCACTAAGATCTAAAAGCACTAGAAGAGAAATGCAGCCGAGATCAGATGATAAGAGCAAGTCATTTGTAACTCTGATAAGTGCAGTCTCTGTACTGTGATGAGGCCTACATCATGACTGAAATTCTTTGTATATACTATTTCTCAGTAGAAATTAACATATTTGGGAGGATACTACCTTTTCTAGTATTTTCGACATAAACGGGAGATTTGAAATCAGTCTATAATTAGCCAGTTCTCCAGGATCAAGTTGTGGCTTCTTAATAAGTGGTTTGATAACTGCCATTTTAAAGTTTCTTGGGACATGTCCTAAGCATAGCTAGGAGTTAATAATATTAAAACAAGTCAACAACAATTAAATCTCTATCTACAGTAACTACAAGATCTGATAAAAAAATATGCAAATTCACCAAGGAAATCAGAATAAGGCCTTGGTGACCTATACACTGTAGCAAGGGTAAAAGACGACAACGTTTTTAAAAATTATTTATATCTGACGGTGTCACATTAAGCATTATTAGTTCAAATGACTTACATTTATATCCTGTCCTCTGAGTAACACCAAAAACTCGCTTCCTCCTCCTCGACCCTTCAGACAAGGCTCATGTTTATAACAATAACCTGGGGGAGTAGATTCATTTAAACTATTCATCCGGTTTTAGCCAGGTTTCAGTCAAACAGAGCGCATCCAAACTATGATCTGTAATAATTTCATTAACAATTAGTACTTTGGTAGAAAGTAGTAAATATATAGGAGGAGTGGTGGTGGTGTAATGGGCTACAGCACATAACTGTTAATCAGAAGGTCGCTGGTTCGATCCCCACAGCCACCACCATTGTGTTCTTGAGCAAGGCACTTAACTCCAGGTTACTCTGGGGGGCTTGTCCCTGTAATAAGTGCACTGTAATGCTTTGGTTAAAAGTGTCTGCCAAATGCATAAATGTAAATATGATGTGTATCTTTAATTTGTTTGTTTTGTTCAAGTTTGACCTCAATCCATTTTTTTTCTAAATGATTTAGTGAAGGTATTGTGTTTGGTAGTTCAGGGAACTTCCTGACCTGGGCCCCAGTTAGTCAAATACAATCATTATTAAGTCTATGAGCCAAATTACTAGAGAGAGCGGCACCTTCCCTGGAGGGATGGAGTCCATCTCTCTTTATCAGGTCAGGTCTACCCCAAGAACTCTTCCAATTGTCTATAAATACTATTTTATTCTTCAGACACCACTCAGACATCCAGCCATTCAGTGACACTAATCTACTATAAACCTCGTCACCACGATGGGCAGGGACGGGACCAGAGCATATTACAGTGCCTGACATCGTATTTGCAAATTCACACACCTCTTTAACATTATCTATAGTGATCTCAATCTGGCAAAGCCGGACATCATTAGTGCAGACATTAATAACAATTTTAGACAACATAGGTTTAGCATTAGCCAGCACTTGTATATTTGATTTGATGTCAGACGCTCTGGTACCCGAAATACAATTAGCAATAGTGGCTGGAGTCTCTATTTCCATGTTCCTTACAATAGATTCGCCAATAACAAGGGCTCTTTCAACATGATTCTCAGTGGGTGCATCACTGAGTGGGGAGAATCGATTGGAAACCCTAACAGGAACGGGAGAGTGGTGTCGCTTTGTTGAGCAAGTGCTGCCGAGACGTCACCCAAATGCCCTGCTGCAGGGGCTCTACAGCCGGAAACAGAGCGTGTGAGTGCGTGTTGCTCTCTGTACTGCCCGCATCCGAAACAGTAGCTACCAGATTCTCTTCCTCACTGACCTTCACAAGCGTTTGGATGCATGTGTCTAACTCATTAACCTTCTCAGTCAGTCTGACTAAAGCTGCGTACACACTGCCAGCGACATCACGTGAGACAGCAACACCATTCCATTCATTTTTAATGAGAGCACAGCGACTTCCTGCGACACCAGCTGTCTCGACCGATGTGGGCGTGTCCAGCGACGTGACAAATTTGAGACAAGTTTAACTTTATTCAAATGTAGAGCGACTTATGAAAGCGACAGCCAATAGGAGAGAGGACGGGAGAGCACACGTGATCCTTCTCTCTCCTTTCCAGTGCTCTATATGTCTCTTCCCACGTACAAGGACATTTTTAAGAAAAATACTGCATGGAAAGGTGTCAGACTCCGAGATCGAATGGTTTTGTGGACCCAGACAGACCGGCGTTTGCGTTTTCGCCGCAGATAAACAGTCGCTATGGCAAAGAGCACGCCTTGTTTCTCATTCATCTTTTATATAAAGCATTTTATGTACTGATTCCATATATATTTAGTCTTTTCCCTCCAAAATGTTTGTTTTTAGCGGCAAGAAAAGCGATTCGCTGTTGTTGGTTGTTCCTGAGCTGTGAGGGTTTGAGATTGATGTTAATCCCTCACGCAAATTGTTGTTGTTGATTGTTTTTGATAAGCGGTGCTTTGAGATCGATGCAATAATCTGTGTACCGCAGAGGAGAAACGGGTGCGCGCTGAAAAATGCACGCAGTTGAATCGCGATAAAAATAGAAAGTGGATGCATGTGGAATGTGCGCCCAGTTGAATCGCGATAAGAGAATAATACGAGGGAAACCCCGATGCACGCTTAAAAATGGCAGATGTTAAGGATTAAAGGCTGAAAACAGATATATAATCGATGCTAAAAAAAAAACTAGCATGCTACAAACACAGATTCTAGCTAGGCGCCAGCAGCAACAGGTAAAATATACGCAGATGAAACCGTAGAAAAGAGGAAAAACCTGAAAGTCGGTAAAATGACCCAATGCCAAATGGTTTCAAACACAAAAGCAGACAGCAGTGTTGTTTGTTGTACATGTGTCTAAACTGCACAAACAGCAGAATACCTGAGGAAAAATCCAAAGAATCCTGTCTTGTGATAAAAGCAGTCTCCGATAAATTCATTTCAGCAGCAATGTTCTGACATAGTTCATCTTGCAGTTCCTACATTTATTACAAAGGCACATTTCAAAATATTGTGAAGTAACAACACATTTAAGAAACAGAACTAAATCTGTAACAAGAATAGAATTTAGATATATAACAATAAGAAACAAATCTGTGCAAAAAGAAATAAGAATGTGGCTTGTGTGAAACAGTACTTACATTTTCTAAAAGACATACTGCAGCAGGATTTCCTTTGAAAGGTATATTGGTAAAAGCATCAACAATAAATATTGGAAGATCCATTGAAACTTGTTCAAACGTTTTGTCTTGTGGCTCTTAGGAAATTGTAGTCCAGTGCATTGAGGCTTGTTGAGACTTTGACCCTGGTGGCGTAACGCCTCATTTTAAAGTTACAGACATAAAGTTTCAGTATATTTCTATATGGTATACTTATAGGATTGTGTGTTTAAGCTCATTGAAAGTATTTTCAATACTTTGCACTGTGTTAATCTATCACTTTTTTTTAATTGTTCATCTTTATTATTTAAAATGTCCTTTTGCACAATCCTTAAGAAAACAATTTAAGTGACCTTTAAACATTACATTATTTCCAGGATTGGTTAATAATTAGAATTGACCAATAATTAGCGTAAAGGGATAGTTCAGCCAAAAATGACAATTCTCTCATCATTTACTCACCCTTAGGCCATCTTAGATGTAGAATTTTAGAAGAATATCACAGCTCTGTAGGTCCATACAATGAAAGTGAATGGTAACCAGAACTCAGAAGGTACAAAAATGACATAAAGGCAGCATAAACATAATGCATAAGACTCCAGTGGTTAAATCCATATCTTCTGAAGCAATATTATAGGTGTGGGTAAGAAACAGGTCAATATTTAAATCTTTTTTTACTATCAAGCTCCACCTTTGATCATACCTGACCAGTAGGTGGCTAAATGTTAAAGTGTAATTCACTTCCACACACGAATTCCTTTGAAAAATCTTTGTTTGAGTTTTGCAGACGAAAGAAAGGCACACACATCTGGGATGGTATGAGGATGTGTAATTGATGAGATAATTTTAATTTATAGGTGAACTATCCCTTTAAAAGCTGCCATAGCCGCATATGTTTGCGTAGAGCTGCAGATATGCAGAAAACTCCCTTGCGTGAGTACACACGGCCCCATCACGTGTCATAATATGGTGTGCGAGGTGTTCGAATGAGACACGCTGCAATATTGTCCAGGATTAAATATATGTCTATTGACTGTAGGTTTTACGCCTTATCCTTAATGCATTTGGCAGTTTTGCTTGAAATCCCATCCTCACACCTCAGACCGTTCTGAGTGCCTGCAGCGAGGTCGATGTCCTCGGACAGGTCGTGTTCTCGCGAGACTCCGACGTTTTGCTCTGCAGGAGAGGACAGGCGATTGACGGCAAGAAGCTCTTCATTAAAGATATTTGTGGTGATATTTCTTTATATACAATTTTTCATGCACTATTTGACAAATCTAATTCAATGGTTAATATAAATGTCATACTTTGGATCGTTTAAGTACTGGTTTTTGTCCCGCAAACCAGATCTGTGAACTTGTCGGTTGGTTCCTGTCAGGCGAACATCTCGCGTATGTTCAAGTCCTTCAGCTTGAAGTACATAAGCCGGTTTCGGTTCAGTTTGACACTTGACCGAACTGGTTCTGTGTGGCTTTTAGAATGCTAATACAAACCTATAGACTTTGTTAGCTAGCTACTAAAATTATAAAGCCTCTAGTATTTTGACCTAGTGGGCAGTGGTTCTCTGGCTAGCAAACAAACTCGTTTGACATTTAATAGATGGTGCCAGTTTTGCAATACAAGCCAATGCTCCTAACTAGATCGCAATATGTTGGACTTAGTGATTGACAACATGGCTTTGTTTTAAAACATAGTTAGCTGCCTACCTAGACTGCATTTTCTCTACAAAAGGCGCGGCCGAATGATCCACTATGTTTTGGTTTTGTTACACCACATACACTCACTGAGCACTTTATTAAGAACACTATGGTCCTAATGTACCCTACTTGATCTTTTGCAATTGTAGTCCACCCGCCTCAAGGTTTGACATGTTGTGCATTCTGAGATGCTATTCTGCTCACTACAATTGTACAGAGGGATTATCTGATTTACCGTTGCCTTTCTGTCAGCTCAAACCAATCTAGCCATTCTCCATTGACCTCTCTCATCAACAAGGAGTTTCTGTTTGCAGAACTGCAGTTCACTGGATGTTTTTTGGTTTTGGCACCAATCTGAGTAAATTCTAGAGTCTCTTGTGCGTGAAAATCCCTCAGCAGTTCAGCAGTTACAGAAATACTCAAACCATCCCGTCTGGTACCAACATTCATGCCACGGCCCAAATCACTGAGATCACATTTTTCCCTCATTTTGATAGTTGATGTGAATATTAATTGGATCTCCTGACCCGTGTCTGCATGATTTAATGCATTGCACTGCTGCAACACGAACGGCTGATAAGATAATCGAATGAATAAGTAGTTATACAGCCGTTCATAATTAAGTACTTGGTGAGTGTATGTTACACTAACAAAAGACATAAGATGCCTTTTACACCATGGCTGTTCATCAGATTTTGTGTGCTTGTGTTTTTCCAGTTACAGTCCTGATAAGGTAAACATGTCTCATAATGAAGGATATGTGGTGCGGATACGTGGTTTGCCTTGGTCATGCACACAAGAGGAAGTGGCCTCCTTTTTCTCTGGTATTCATTTACTTAAACTGAAGGCATCTTTTGTAGTTTTCTCTTTGGTTATACACCCATCTGGTTAAAGAAAGTATAACCTGCATTAATACATGTGGGTGTACAGAAAAAGAGCTGTGATGATCATTATTTTCCATTTTGAATTTGACAGATTGTGACATTTTGGGGAAAGTGAATGGGGTGTGTTTTACCTTCTCCAAAGAGGGAAGGCCGAGTGGAGAGGCATTTGTGGAGCTAAAGACATCAGAAGACTTTAAAAAGGCTCTGGCTAAAGACCGCAAATACATGGGTCATCGTTACATCGAAGGTACACTTGACTTCTATCAGTTGTTTTATCTCATTATCTGGAGAAAACTCTTATCATGTTGTATAGCACGGACAACACTATTGAAGCATATGAGATGTCATTTGTGCTTGTGTTAGTTTATTTATTATTATATTAATATTTATTCATTGCATTGTTTTGTTGATTAGGCATATGCATTACTTGACCTTTCCCATAGTGTTTAAGTCCAACCGCAGTGAGATGGATTGGGTGCTAAAACAAAGCGGCCCAACAGACTATGATAGCTGCAGTGGTAGCATGTTGCGGCTGAGAGGACTGCCTTTCGGCTGCAGTAAAGAAGAAATTTTGCAGTTCTTTTCAGGTATATCTGTTATTTCAATAATGTAACACATCCCATGCTTGCAGCCACTGTCAGGAAAACCAGTCTATTTACAACAATGTAATTGCATAACACATTTTTAATATGCAAGTTTATCTGAAGTGATATCAAGGGTTATTATGCTTTTATAGGATAAGTCAGCTCTTATTTTGATGGTTTCTTTTTTATATAGACCTAAGCTTAACATTATATCTATCATATAAACCACAATTTGGACCTTGTTTTGGTTGTTTTACATAAGGTTAATTTAAGATTGTCACCAGAACCTGAGGCAGCTCTACTGTGATACATTATTTGATCTGTGTTGATTCTCTTTTTATGTAATTCTCTTGTTCAAAAACTTTGAAAATATGTGTGGACGAAAAATATCCTTAGCGATGTGCTCTAGGGCTTTTCTGTCTGAAATAGGGAATGATTTAGGGGCTAAATTGGGTGGGGATTTGTTTTCTGCAGATGAGAATGTTGCGGCTCTTTAACATGTCTCCCCATGTGGGGTTATTTGTCCTTGGGTTAAAGGGTTGAAAATCGTGCCAAATGGGATAACATTGCCGATGGACTACCAGGGGAGGAGCACAGGGGAAGCCTTCGTGCAGTTTGCCTCAAAGGAGATAGCAGAAAAGGCTCTGGGGAAACACAAGGAAAGAATAGGGCACAGGTGGGGCCGGCAAGACTGGGTTTGGTGATAATGCTATCTCTATTGTGGGGTGGGGGGGTCATGCATCTTTCTGGAATCTTTCTTGGAGTGCATAATTGAATTTGACGTTAAAACAGTGTCACGGGGGACAAAATGAATGGTGCTATTGATAATGACAGCAGAAATATGATGTCATAATGACGTTGGCCAACATATACTGCAGAAGCAAAGGAGCCTTTTTAAAACAGCCACTGTAAAATACTTCAGAGCATTTTATTTTTCATCAAGATGAGAATAGAATTCAGTTTCTTTCTGATAATGGCTTTTAGTTAAATATTCTGCACATTTGGGAAGCATTTAGGCACCTTATTACTTCCTCCCTTTGGTTATAAATTGTCAATAACTGACAATAAACTGCCTGTTATAGTGATACCATAATGATTAGTCAATTTAGTCAGTACTCAATTACTGTTTCCCTCCTCATTGCTGTTAAACTCTTTCAACAGCTTATATATGGTAGTTCATTAACACTCCACATTTCAAACAAACTCAGGTACATAGAGATATTCAAGAGCAGCAGGAATGAAATGTGTGCATACTATGAAGTACCCAGGAGGATGATGGGACAGAGGCCTAGTCCATATGACAGACCTATAATGGGACGCGGGGGCTTCTTCGGGCCTGGAAGGGGAGGTGCTGTCTTGGACCAGATGCGCAGTGGAGGCGGTTACAGTGGTGGTATGTTATTTTATTAGTGTTCTTACTGGGGATTGTTTTAAAGATTGGCAATGAGTGGGTTCAGGAAAATATACTGTAATAACCATAGTGTGTAAAGAATGGCTTTATATTTGCTGGATTGGAGTAGTATGTAATTGTGCTGTCGATTTAACTTGCTAATTCAGTGTGATTAACAATATATATAAAAAACAAAAATGCAATTACTCATGCTTATGGACTGTAATAAGGAATTGTCCTACCATCTGAGAAATTAAAGCTTGAAGGACCATGTTTTTATGAGCCAGCAGGGGATAGTAAACACATCTCCAGCTTTATAGGCGGCAAACCAGACTTACTGACTGACAGCAGACGGCACAAGATGAGGACGCGTTCTAACACAACTCAGAATGCAGGGGTCTCCAGATGTTTTTTCTAAGTTTCAAACTACGTTTAACTTAAATGGATAGTTCACCCAAAAATGAAAATTCTTTCATCATTTACTCACGCTCATGCCATCCCAGACGTGTATGACTTTCTTTCTTCAGCAGAACACAAACAAAGATTTTTAGAAAAATATCTCAGCTCTGTAGGTCCTTACACTGCAAGTGAATGGTGATCAGACCTTTATAGCTCCAAAAATCACATAAAAGAGACAAGTAATCCTTAAGACTCCAGTGGTTAAATCAATATCATCAGAAGCCATATAATAGGTGTGAGTGAGAAACAGATCAAAATATAATTCCTTTTTATTACTCTGTGTTCAATGTGTTGCCTGTTTAGTTTCCCATTCACATCTGAAAGTCAAAGTGTAGATTTAGAGTAAAAAAGGACTTACATTTTGTTCTGTTTCTCACGCACACATGTCATGTCGCTTCTGAAGATATGGATTTAAACACTGGAGTCATATGGATTACTTTTGTTTTCTTTGTGATTTTTGGAGTTACAAATGTCTGATCATCATTCACTAGCATTACATGGACCTACAGAGCTGTGATATTCTTCTAAAAATCTTTGTGCTCTGCTGAAGAAGAAAGTCATACACATCTGGGATGTCATGAGGGTGAGTAAATGATGAGAGAATTGCATTGTAGGGTGAACTATACATTTGATACCGCATCCTAAAAATGTTGTTTTTGATGCGACAACTAAAGCTAGATGTGTCAGAAGTTGTATGTAGACACATCTTAAGAAAAGCCCTTTTAATAAATCTACAACAGATAGATTTACAAACTCAGTCGCAAAATAAATTGTTGTGGACTTTGGGCCAATAAAAGGTTTGTTCTGTGATCTGGAAAAAAACAATATATTTCCTTTTTTAAAGCCACTTTTTGTATTGCTTTTATTTTTTGCCTTTCTTTGAATATAAAATATTAAAATGCAATTAATTTGATTAATTAGTCATCGTGTGACATAATTAGTTTGATTCAAAATGATCTATTATTTAATCCATTGACAACCCTAGTATGTGACTTATTTATCTATTTAATTCAAAAGGATATGGTGGGTTTGACAATTACAATGGCTTCAACAACTACAGCTTTGGTAATGGAATGTTTGAGGATCGTGTGCGGAGTGATAGAGGAAGAGGAGGAATGGGAGGTCATGGTTACAGCAGTGATTCAAACTCGGGCTTTCACAGTGGCCATTTTGTGCACATGAGAGGCCTTCCCTTTCGTGCTTCAGAGGCAGATGTCGCGAATGTAAGAAAGCTATCGCAATGTTGTTATTTCTTGTGAATTGATTCTTTTAAGATTTTTTTTTCAAAGCAAAGGTATTATTGCCCTTGTGTCAGAGGATCTGTCATCTTTTTCAGTTCTTTGCCCCTTTAATTCCTGTGAGGGTACACATTGATGTAGGGCCCAATGGAAAGTCTACAGGAGAGGCAGACGTTAAGTTTAGATCTCACGAAGATGCTGTGTCTGCCATGTCAAAAGACAAGAATCGTATGCGTGAGTTGTCTCCATTTATTATCAGTACTGTTAACCTACTGCATCATGTCTAAATCAAAATGCACCACTGTCCATGTGATTCGTTTGTAAGTTATTTTTTCCCTGCCTTGTCATCCTCCTTGCAGAGCATAGGTACATAGAGCTTTTCTTGAATTCAACTTCAAGTGGGCCGTCAGAAATGGGTTAGTATCACTGGATGGATTTTCTGTTATTATATAATACATTTTCATTTCATTTAAGTACATGGATAAAAAGGTGTAAAGCCAACATTCAAATGTAAGTGTCATGTTTTGGGCGGATTAAAACACTGCAGGTCGTGGAGGAAGTTTCTATGGCAACTCTGGAGGCATGGGTTCTCGAGGAAGTGGATCAAGGAGAATGTTGTGAGGATGCTTGCAATAGATGCATAAACATTTGAACCCAAAGTTGGAGCTTCCAGCTTGGAAAATCTTTTTGTACGAATATGTTTACACATGTTCATAGAGAATATGCCCAAAATATTTTCCAGGCTCAAAGATAATTATCTCTAAGTAAATCTATATCAATCTATACACACACACAGAGCTCTGGAAAAAATGAAAGGTACCACAGCAAAATTATCAGTTTTTCTGGATTCACTATTTATAGTTATGTGTTTGATTAAAATAAACATTTGTTTTATTCTAAGTACATTCAACATTTCTCCCAAATTCCATATAAAAATATTGTAATTTAGAGCAGTTATTTGCAGAAAATTAAAACTGGTCAGAATAATGCAAATAAAACAAATTCATATTCTTTTTTTACTCAAAATACACAATACTAATGTTTTAACTTAGGAAGAGTTCAAAAATCATTATTTGGTAGAATAACTTTGATTTTCAATCACAGCTTTCCTGAGTCTTTTTGTTGTCCAGTTGTCATTTTCTGCAAATAAATGATCTAAATGATAATATTATTATTTGGAATTTGGGAGAAATGTTGTCAGTAGTTTATAGAATGAAACAAAAATGTTAATTTTACTTAAACACAAAACTATAAATAGTAAATCCAGAGAAACTGATAATTTTGCAGTGGTCTCTTAATTTTTTTCCAAAGCTGTATATATATATATATATATATATGAGCTGTTGCATAGGTTGACCGACTACTGTATGTTTTGCCTATTAAATTTTATATTAAATATTTCTGTTTAAATCTTAACTATAAAAATTAGCACTTTGTATGCGTTTTGACTCAAAATTGATGATGAATAGCTTGACGCTAGAGTTGTGTGTATGGAATTGCACTGAAGAGACTTCTATTTTTCCTTTCCCTAAGCAATAACGTCATTTTGGATGTTCATCTGTTTTTGCTGCGCCGTAAAATTTCTAAATTGAAACCTGTGAATTTTACACATCTATGGAAAAAAAAACCTTTATTGATATATTGTAATTTTGACCAAAGAATGTTGAAAGGTTTCTTTGTTCATTGAAGGAAACTGTAATGTAACTAAAAATAAAGTGTGATTTCTTGCTTTTGATGAGTTACTGTAGAATGAACACATCTCCATTCATTCTTCATTATATATTTTCAGTATTTCATGATGCATTCCACAGACGTTTGTATAGATTTTTTGTACCTTTTGGGGTATGTACTAAATGTTTAGATCTCAAAACATCCATCACACAAAAGTGGAATTAAAATCAACTTTAGTGGATTAAGGCATATGTACAGTTTAATACATAATCACATTTACAGTTGTGGTAAAAAAAATTTAAATACTTGTGTAAAGAACATTTATATCATGGCAGTCTTGAGTTTCCAATGATTTCTACAACTCTTATTGTTCTGTGATGGAATGACAATGACAGGTACACATATGTCTTTGTCATCAGAAAAATTCATGCATTTTGGTTCTGTTATTAATTTATTAGGAGTCTTCTGAAAATGTGACCAAATATGTTGGGTCAAAAATATACAAACAGCAATGCAAATATTTGGTTGAATGTCACTTTCACAGCAATTAGGCACTTTTAGTAGCCATCCACAAGCTTCTTGTTGAATCTTTGATCACTCCTCTTGAGAGTATTGGTGCAGTTCAACTAACTGTTGGCTTTCTGACACGGACTGTTTATTCAGCAGTTTTAATTAGAACATGGGGGTTTAAGTCAAGACTTTGGGAAGGCTATTCTAAAATCTTAATTCTAGCCTGATTTAGCCATTCTTTACAACTGCTGATGTGTGTTTGACCCAACCTTCTGGCTGATGGTGTTAGGGTTTCCGTAAGAATTTGGAGGTAATCTGCCATTATCCCATTTACTTTCTATAAAGCACCAGTTCTACTGGTGACAAAACAGCCCCAGAACATAATACTACCACCACTATGCTTGACGGTAGGTATAGTGTTCTTCGGATTAAAGGTCTCAGCTTCTCCCCTCCAAACATATTTCTGGTTATTGTAGCCAAATAGCTACATTTCTAATTCATTTGACTACAGAACTTTTCTCCAGAAGGCCTTTTCTTTGTCCAGATGATTAGCAGCAAACTTCAGTCAAGTGTTAAGGTGCCGCTTCTGGAGCAAGGGCTTCCATCTTGCATGGTATTCTCTCAGCCCATGGTGATGTAAAACACACTTGACTGTGGACACTGATACCTGTGTTCCAGCAGCTTTTAATTCAACGCAGACCTGCCTTTTGGAAGTTCTTGGTTGACTCATGTCATCCTGACCAATCTTCTCTCAACACGGGTAATAGCTTGCGTTTTCTTCCAGAACATGGCAGTGACACAACTATGCCATGCACTTTATACTTACAAATAACTGTTTGCAGTTGATCTTAGGACCTGTAACTGCTTTGAAATGGCTCCAAGTGACTTTACTGACTTGTTCAAATCAATTATCTGCTTTTTCAGATCAATGCTGTGCCCCTTAGACTTTACCACAGTAGCTTTTGTGGCTGAGTCTAATAAGTGTATCAAACCAGCCCTATTTTATTGTGCTCAGAGAAGTCACCAGCTGTAGTCAATCATAATCACTCACAAGAAGTTAATAGGCTATGCCACAAAGCAAATTTTCTACATCACCAAAATTCAAGTTGC
This sequence comes from Moxostoma hubbsi, assembly GCA_032164185.1. Taxonomy (NCBI): domain Eukaryota; kingdom Metazoa; phylum Chordata; class Actinopteri; order Cypriniformes; family Catostomidae; genus Moxostoma; species Moxostoma hubbsi. Next base: position 21,369,644 of record JAVLUX010000021.1, on the reverse strand, counting down.
TGTATGTATTTTCAGATTTTGTCATATTTCCAGAAGACCCATAATAAATTAATAAAAGAACCAAAATGCATGAATGTTTTTGGTTATAAAGACGTGCTCCAATCATTCCATCACAGAAAAATAAGAGTTGTAGAAATCATTGGAAACTCAAGACTGCCATGATACATGTTCTTTACAAGTGTATGTAAACTTTTGCCCTCAACTATTTAAGTTAACCACTGGATATTGAATAGCTCCAACTATTCAAGAGAAATGTCAGCATATTCAAGGCAAGTCAGCAAATTACTCCAAAGTGAGTAGCATTCCCGTTTTGTACCAAGGTAAACCTGGTAGTGTGAATTAACACCTAGATTTTCTGTGCTATCTGATGTGAATCCAACTCAGTTGTACTTGAGCAGCACTGACAACATTTTTACTTGTGCATACAGATTTCTCAACTCGCACCTAACCAGGGAAACAATTGTGTAAAATCCCGGTTTGGCTTGTTAAACACAAATGAAATGGCACAAATGAATGTCTTTCAACTGAATTTAAAATAATTTTTTAGAAAATATCCTATTTAGTAATTGTGTTAACTTTCGACATGTGACGTGAAGAATGAATCCTGTTCACCCATCATGTATCAAAAGTATACTTCCAGCATGTGTATGAATGCTGTGCTTAAATAATCAAATCTGAAATTCAGCTACTTACTGCCCAGAGTCATGATTTATAACCATTTTGTAAACTACAATTCAAATTTCTTTGGGCGCACACAGTGCGAAACACTGCTTTGGCCAACTGCACAAACATAGAGCTGTCATAAAATCTGCTCTGGGGCAACAGGCTTATTCCACTGTGAAATGTAAACTTCAACCATGAAAAACAGGTGTATCCATTTTGGTCACTTTGTTATAGCGTGACACAACGTAGGACCCGCGCAACGTCCAAAATAAAGCTCATATTAGCTTTTGTTATTGTGCACCGCTATTTCTGTCTTATGTGGCGTTGGAGGAGCATCGCTGCAGAAGCAAAGCGTGGCAGGTGTCGCAGACTCTCACAGGTTTGGGTGAAGCAGGGAGTGGCAGCTCGTTATCGGAGCAAGCATTGCAGAAGATCTCTCCACAATTTCTGCAGTGGTGCTGTTCAAACAAAGACAGATAAGATCATTTCAATTAAACGTGTGTCTGTATTTGGTTTCAATTGTATTTTAAGTGAGTCAGTGGAAACTTTATTTTAGGATTCATCCTGACAGTTGCCCTGGGGAATTGTCATTTAGGTATTTTCTTAGGAGATAAGTTAAAGTGAAATTTACATTTACTTTTAAACATTCGCACCAGGTTTTTACAAGTGCGCAAGTGAGTTTTGCTACAGGTTTTTCGCAAAAGTAGTTGCAAAAGTTAAAGTGTGTAGATTTAAAGTTGCAGTGTCAGATTAAAAAGGTTGTAAGTGCCGATTTGTGGATGTACTGCAAAGATTAAAGTACAAAATGTATTGTGTAATACAAGTTTGTGTCTGTAGTTGCAATTGTGAATTCAGAACACAAGCTTTGAATTACAGTCTGTGAGTGCAGATTTCATCATTCAACTTCAAATGTGTATTTTACAAGTTTTCACATCGGTTCTGTAAGTGTAAATTTCAATTTAGGCATATGAATATTTATTTTACAAGTTCTCAAATCCAAATATGCAAGCTCTCGAGTTTTGCTACTGATTTACCTTCATGTTCAAGTATCATCTAATTCTTATGTGGAAATGTTTTCCAGTGCATAAATCCAGTACCAAACCCATTTTTCTCTCATTTTAAAATTGCTTTATTCTGGAATATGTGAGAATGGATGGCAAGCTGTAATACAGATTACATTGTATATCACAGAATGGCATTTTTGATTCTGACCTTTCTTCTGGAAATTGAAAACTCCTTCTCACAAAGCTTGCAATGTGTAGCATCTTTATCCTTCAGCCAAACCTGTCCACCCTAAAATACATAGTTTATTAATAATATAGGCAAGATAAAAATTAGCTTGTTAAAAGACTCGACACACACATGCAGTGAACTTTGATAATTCCCATACAAAAAAGTAATGTGGCGGTACCATGGTACAGTAATGATATCCGATGGTAAAACCATGGTACATGTCCAAAATACCAACCAATGAATTACAATGGTATCATGTAAAAAAAAACATGGTAATACAGCTGTACTTTTTGTTAGTGTTATCGTAACAATTTTTGAATGCAAACCTGAAGTGCCTTATTTGCTTCTTTTATATCTTCAATTTTCAACTTTGACCTGAAAAAGAAATGTGCGTGTATCAGTACAAGAAAAACATAATTTTGGTGGAGGATTGATTTCAATCGTACATACTCGCTGAGTTTGCAGCCCAACTCTTCCAGTGCCTGCTCATGCTCCTCACAAATTCCCTTCAGCTGCGTGTTCTCATCCTGCAACCTGTGAAACTCCTGAGAGGACAAAAAGACATGTAAGAGCTTGTAGGACTGGATTGTTCTATTCTTCTAAAAGCTCATTCTAGCATTCTGACCAAAATTTGATTTCATATTAAATAAAAATTTCATCAATACTTAACATTATTTTGTTATGGCTTTCATAATATAACCCTGCAATTCTTTCTTCTTTATTTTGTTTTTGGAAAATAAAAGGTGAAATCTTTACTAATATCCAAGCAGCTCTTTTTCATATTATAATAATCAAGCAATTGATCAAGCTCCAAAATGACAAAAGGCACCATCAAATGTTCTTAAAAGAGGTCCATATGACTATATGCCATTGTTCTGAAGCCATTAAATAGCGTTGCGTGAGAAATAAATTGTACATGCTGTCCTCGTTTGACATCTAACTCTGTATGTATGTGTGCTTAGCTAACCACAGAAGGATACCACACGCTCGAAGAGTCCATGACCTTCCGTAGATGCTGTTAGTTTCTCTTGTCTTATCCTCTTTTGGAATGTTTGGTGCTCCAACGAGCAAATACTCATTTCGTGAGCTAAATATCTCAGTTATAGACGTAACAAATATCTAGGACTGCCTTATTTGATTTTGTTCCTGTACTATTTCAGCATCAACAATTCCTTGTCCTTGGCCTTGCTGTCACTATTCTATTGGTTGTTCTTTGTTCTATGAAAGATATAAATATTATGCTTGCTGTGATAAACTTTGAGTAGATTGAATAGAAGCACTCCGTGTGTTGTCGTTCTTTCTCCTCCCTTCATGAAGTCTTCAGAGGCACGGACTCCCGACTGCATTTAACTGGGCATGTACTGAAAGGGACCAAGGAATTCTTGACAGCAGAAGTGTTGTATTCTAGACTACAACGAGATCCAAGTTTATTTCTAACACTTTGTGTGACAAATAAACAAATATTTAAAGCTGAAGTGTGTAATATCTGCACCATTGGTCTTACCTAACAGAATTGCAAAAATAAACATTGTTTTCAAACATCTTTTCGAAAACTGCCGTTGATCAAACAAACCAATAGTCCCGTCACAAACTCAATCCATTGGTCGAGCCAATGTTGCTCTGTCGGGCTTGACAAGCCATTCAAAAAATGTTATAGCACCAAAGAAGAGAGTGTTTACAGTTCTCTAGGAAATGAACCAACAAATGGCTTACTTATAGTTGTCTCTGCAAAATAAGCTGGGATAAAAGAAAGTATTTTAACATTGAAAAAGTTCCAGTCTTCCATTATTCACTGCAAATCCTGCCCTCTGCTGTAGAGATTTTGGAATTTGACATCTCCCATCCTCATTCTAACATTATATGAAAAGGAGCAGCCAGCATATTCTTCAAAAATTCACCTTTTTTGTTCCACGGAAGTAAAGGGTTTGGAATGACATATAAATGAGTAAATGCTTAACTTTTTAGGTGAAACATTCCTTTAAATGATAGCAGTACTTTAGTCCTCATACAGACTTACTGTGGACATTGTCATTGAGAATGGAGAAATTCATCTTACTTTTTTGAGTCCGCTGATTTGCTGGGCCTCAGCAGTGAGCTGGGCAATGGTCTCTCGTTCTCTTTCCAATTCATTTTGTAATGTCTGCCGCCATTCTCTCTCTATTTTGAAGTCTGTTTCCAGCTGCATACTAAAGATATTAGAGTGTCAGATAAATTTCCCATTCAATTTCTTCTAATTTTCCACACCACCATACTGTAAATACTGTAAATGAGATTCGGTGTGGTACAAATAAAAAGAATGGGGTACAGTTTACACCAGTGTTTTTTTTTAGGAGGGGGCATACTTACAAGGAAGCTTCAATTTAATAATTAATACACTATGGGGAGTCACGTGATGCCATGCGAGGATTGGATGTGTGAACAGCGAGCTCTGCGCACTTTGCTAGTTTTAATACTTTTTTTGACATAAACCAGTGAGATTCGATACACTCTATTCAATAACTGTTCTAGAAGGACAATATGTCAAAGAATTCAAAATCCTCAGGCTCTGGAGACATTAAAAGACACTTACGTGCTCAAGCTGATGCCCCCGAACAGGTCGCAAGCCTGGGAGTATATTTGGTTGGAGAGGTGTGGGAAATGCAGTGAGAGATGCTGAACATGTCAGCAATGCTAACGAAGGTTGTTGCTTGGGGGATCTTACTGTGCTGTGTCGATCGATAACTGCCATGGAGGCAAAGTTCACTGATGTGGTTACAAGAGTGGAGGATGTCGAGAAATGGATCGATTACCTGGAGTCATTGGAAAGGGAATTATCTGCTAATCCGCTAGGGACCGAGGTGGATTTGGGGCATGTCTGGGTGAAGTTTGAGGACATGGAGAACCGTAGTCAGTGGAGTAAAGTCCATATCATTGGAATCCCTGAGAGAGCAGAGGGACAGGATATGGTGAAATTCCTGGATGGGCTCTTTCCAAATCTGCTTGACATAGCAGGCCATAAGATGGAAATCGAGCAAACTCACAGGGATCCTGCTCGTCGATCCGCAGAGGGAGACAGGCCCTGATCAATTCTGGCCAAATTTCTGAGATCATCTGATAAAGATTTTGTGTTATTTATGAGGAGTAAAGTAAGGCTTTCTTGGAAGAACAACAGCATTTTCTTTTTCCCAGACTTTACGATTTCGACAAGAGAGAAGCGATCGATTCAAGGAAAAGAAAGAAACTTTTACACCAATGGAAGGTCGCTTTTGCACTGATAATCCCGGCCAAACTGAGAATGCTAAGATGCTAATGATGGCCGTAAAACATTCACATGCCTACAGCAAGAGATATCCTTCATAAAGCATGTCATCTCGTTGTACTCAAGTTGCAGCCGAGTGGACCAGCTCACTGAACATTCACTTGACTGTTTGAAGTGAACCCTGCTCCTGGACGGCCACTGTCCTGCAGAGTTTAGCTCCAACCCTAATCAAACACACCTGCCGTTAAATTTTTCAAGTAATCAAGACAATGATAAGTGTCTTCAGGTTTGTCTGATTAGGATTGGAGCTAAACTCTGCAGGACAGTGGCCCTCCAGGAGCAGGGTTGCCCACCCCTGACCTAGAGCAACATTGCTGCTTCACAGGATGTGTAAAAATCTTGGTCTTACAGATATTTGGAGACTTTTGAGCCCATCTGGCAGGGACTATACATTATTTTCATCAGTACAAGATTTACTCTAGAATAGATTTGTTTTTATATCCAAATCCCTATTTCATCTGTTGTTGAATGCTCAATTGGAAATATTTTAGTCTCATATCATGCCTTGTTTAGAGGTGTTGCCACATATGTAGAAAAGGAAATCATATAGTTGGCACTTTAATGTATTCCTTTTGCAAAATCCTGAATTCCAACAAATAATTAATAAACTATAATATAATAATCGGAACTGCTATAATAATTCTTAAAATGCTAAAAATGAAGATTCGGTAACACTTAAAAATAAGGTTACATTAACATGAACAATACTTTTACAGGATTTATTAATCTCTCGGTTAATGTTAATTTGAACATATATACGAACACATTTTTAAAATCCAAATCATTGTATATGGTAACATTAGTTAATGCACTATGAACTAACAATTGTGTTTTTATTAACTAATATTAACAAACATTAAACATGTTAGGCTTACCACTGGTTTACACTTCCCTAACTGGTGTCAGATTCTATTCAAAATGAATGATAGATGCTGCAAAACTCACATTTGCTTCTCTCTCTGGGCTATCTGCTTTTGGAGACTGTCAGCTTTGTTAGTGAAGTCCTGCTTGAATTTGCGCACTCCGGCTTCAGCACTGGAACGATCCCTCTCTGCATCCTGCAATCTGGTGTAATTCAAACCAACTGGGTAAAACTACGGATCTGAATGTGACGGAATGTGTGGGAATGTATTGGAACAAATGGGATACAAAATAAAGAGATGGCCATATTTCAACAGGCACAAAAGAGTGGGAACAAATACAGAGCCAGACGACAGAAAAGATTTGCGCTGCAGAAAAAGACAGAAAATTTACACGAGTGGGCAATTTAAGCAATGGACCTTAGTTAATTTTTTCACAAATAATAACGTGGCTGTGAGGGATGCACTGCATTCAAAAGGTTGTACTGTATACTTGCCATTGACGAAACATCTTTAAAAAAAATTGTGAATATAAAAAGGAAAACATGGGCTGTGAAAATTCAAAGTCGACAGAGAACAGTACAACTGTAGGTCTATCCCACATAGCACTGTTTTCTTTCATGAAAAATTCAATACAGTATGCTGTCTATGCTGACTAAGGTCTTTAGGGGTCAAGGTTACTTTGATTTGTAAATTTTGATGTTTTTGACAAATGACTCACTGAATAGACAGTTAAGAGTAGTTCAAAACATCAAATTTATTGAAGATTGTGATAAAAGACACGTCATATTTGTGAAATTATGTGACTGTTAAAAGTTACAGATAATATTTATGCTACAGTACCACAAGAAAGAGACTTGCTGGGATCACTAAATAGTATGTGGAAAAACCGTCCTTAAATAAAACTTATAAGAGGACTAGTAAAGAGCGATCAACTTTTAAGATACCGCATTTTGCCACACAACTACTGTTAAGTGACAAATAGCAAATGTATCTTAATATCAGAAGGAAATATCCTTGACAAGTTTGTACTGGTGCTCGGTATCTGTGCTAGCGCATTTGACAAATGACATGGCAAGAGTTCTTGTCTGGCTGAGTAGGTCCTTGTCGCTATTTGTTGATTGAGAAAAACAAGGAATTAGATGAAGGGAGAAGATGAAGAAAAAAGAAATGAAAAGGGGGAACAAAAAGGGAAAGAGGATGTAAATATCAGTGAATTTCAATTTCATCCCAAAGCTTCCAAAGAACTTGTTAAGCAGTGCAGTCATACAAACAGCAGAAATACGATGGCAATAAATCAATGGAGAAGAAAGGGAAGGATGATTCATGTGGATATGACAGCTCTGAAAGCACCACATTACAACAAGAAACAACACAAATGCTAAAGGATGAGTGGTTAGATTAGAGAAAGCCATTCAATGCATTCTTCCACCATGTCCTAACCAGATGCGATGTGATTAGATTTCAGAAGCAAGCAATTTGTGTGTTCACACTGAACTGCTCTGACGTAGCACAATCACAGCCAATCATATTTAATGCTTAATGTACTGTTATGAGAAGCTGGATTTGGACCAATGAGAGTTCACAGTTAGCGGAAATACCCGAAAAAACACTGCATAAATCGTAAACTGATCCGTTGCTCGTCGCGGCAGCTTAGGACAAAACATGGAAAATAACTTTTAGCACTTTTTGCTTTTTCGTGACTCATCTGGTTAGGACACAGTGTTAGAATATATGCATGCAAAGTCCTTTTGCATGCTATCAAGTCGCTGGGCACTTCCTGAGTCCTGACCCTCAGAAAACTGCCTCCAATCATATAACAAAACCACTGATAGTTCTAAAACCATTAATGTACTTTCATTTGATTTTGTCTGCAAAAACTGATATTAGATACTGAGGTGCAATTTATATTGTAATATGCAACCTTCTGCAGATAACCTTCATCTGAATTTGGCAAACAAAACATTCCTTTAACTTAGTATTGTTCACAAATATTTCTGATATAAGCAAGGTGAAATCAATGCTCAAAAATACTCCAAAATATTATGCAGTACTGCTAAAAATAAGCTAAATGCATATCAGGTGTATGAGTCCACTGAAGCCCAAATTATACTTTTTTTTTTACATGTACGCTAGCATGTACAGGGGAAGTGATAGATTTCATGATCAGCGGGGTACACAAGCACTTACCGTGCGTTCAGACCAGAGGCGGCGAGAGTGTCAAAATTCGCTCTGGCTGCCCTGCCAACAACGCTATGGAAGATTCGTGGATGCTCTGACGTAGTTGAAATAGGCAGCAATGTTCGTTCAGAATGCTTGGTTTTGTTAACTATATTTAAAGGGGCCGCAAAACATCCAGACAGGGCTCGCAAAATCGCTAGCCCGACGTCCCGGGGCTATTGTGTTTTCCAGTCGGGCAACCAAAATGCATAACCGGCCGGCCCGACGGGCTATGTGAAATAGTGTAATCAAATTCCTCCTTTTATTCACATTATTGACAAGTTATTGTCTTCCAAACTCGATAAAAAGCACATGGTTTCTTCATATTTTCCTTTTGAACAGCTCGTGCGCGCGTGGGTGTGGTGTGTTATGAGGATGCGCTATCTCTCGTTGCTTTCATACGGATACTTAAACATAGAATATTTGTTTTTTATTATGTAAACTACTATGTAAACATCATTTAAAAATAAAGACATTTCTCATGCCAGTGTGACAAGCATTCACTGAGTTAGGGTAGACTGTGTAGAGTTGAGACATGTGAAATAATTTTATTTAATATAAATATGACCGCGTAAGTTTTGATCATGCGGATTTACTCGCAGCTCATGAATTTCCATGCCTGTTTTAAGAGAAATACATGATCAATAAAAATTAAAGCTCCGCTTTCACACGAATGCTTTAGTTTGCGTGTAACTGTAAAGCTGCTTTGAAATAAAAATAAATAAATGCGTAAATAAATGTGACTGGACCATCATTCAGACCATTCTGCTATATAAACAGCGTAAAATAATTAGAGCACCATTTTCTTGCCTCAAAAAAGTCTGGTATTATTATTATTTATGAATTGCTACACTTCAATATGTGAATTATTCAGAAAATTAACACTTTTAGCAGATTAACTTTAAAACAGAGCTTCACGCTCTGGTTTATGGCTGCTATACATTTTATCTGCCACAAGGTGAAACTGTTTTCAAAACTCCCGATGCTTAGAATATTGTACCGAAACAGTCAGAGAAAATATCAAAGCTTCAAAGAGTAATTATTTCTCTATCCAATCCGGCATTCAACTCCAAGTTCTGAGCGTTTGGGAAAGACACCTGGTGCTTCCACCACTTTATTGTTGTCAATTTATTGTTGCTAAGCGACAGAGATTGCGTGCGCACTTGAGAACATTTCGAACGTTTGTGCGCGCGTGACGATGTTAACAGGAGCATGGATTTACAATATTTCAATATTTCAGTTCTACTCGGCCCAAAAAAACAGTTCAGGATGAAGAGACAGACAAAGAAAAACAGACAGCCACAAAGCGGAAGAGTTCAGAAAAATCTGACTATGAGGCAAAAAGAAAACGCAGCTTTTTGGAGTCATGGACAAAAGAATTTCTGTGGCTGGAACATGACAAGGTAAACGACACAATGTTCTGGCGAGTTTGTCGTCAATTCCCCACTATTTCTGACTCAACAAGTGTTTTTGTCACTGGAACCAGTAATTTTAGGAAAGACCCCATCAGAACCCATGACAAATCCCTGCATCACAAAAAGTGCATTGGTGCCCAGTCTGCAGTGTCTTTCCCAGAAAGAACACCAATCGCAAAAAACATACTAAAAATGAGCCAAGCACAACAAGAACACCTGAAAAAACTTTTCAGAACAGCATACTATGTTGCTATGTATACTATGTTGCAAAAAATTAATTACCATTGGCCAAATTTAGCACTCTTTGCAAACTTCAAATGGTAAATGGCCTAGACCTTGGTTCCACTTACCACAATGACCATGCTTGCAGAGAGTTTATTGGAGTAATAGCACAAACCCTCAGAGACCAGATTGAAAAGGAAATTCAAGATAGCAAGTTCTTAACAATTCTTGCAGATGGCAGTACAGACACTGGTATCATAGAACAGGAGTTGGTTCAAGTCAGGTATGTGAAAGACAATGGTGACATATCCACATACATGATCAAATGTCAGCCAGTCAAGAGCTCAAATGCTGCAGGTGTTTTATAAGCTATTGATGAGGCAGTGAACACCATGGGTATCAGGGAAGACACATGGAAGGAAAAAGTAGTGTGTGCAAACTTTGATGGAGCAGCAGTGATGATGGGTGCGAAAACAGGTGTAGCTGGGAGACTGAAACAGAGGATACCCCACATCATAACAATCCACTGTGTGGCACACAAATTAGAGCTAGCCGTGCTGGATGGTGTGAAAGGCTGTGAGTACCTGGTAAAATTTGAGGATACACTGAAAACCATCTTTAAGATGTACTACTATTCCCCAAAGAAGCGAAGAGAACTGGCTGAAATAAGTGAACTGCTTAATGAGAAAGTGGCACATTTCAGTGGGTTGAAAAGCACACGGTGGCTCCCAAGCAGGCTAAGATGTCTGAAGGCTGTTGAAAAAAATTACACTTCCACTGTTGTGCATATGGAGAATATGGCAGGAGGAAGTGATATTAAATCAGAGGAAGCTGCCAAAGCAAAGGGGGTGGTGCAGGAGATGAAGACTGAGAAATTTGTTCGTTTCCTACATTTCATGTTGGACTATAGCAACATATTATCCATGTGCAGTACCGATTTTCAACATGACAACTTATACATCACGCGAACCAGTCAGTTGGTTGAGAGCACCACATCACGTTTACTCAGCCTGAAAACAAAACCAGGAGAATACCAGAAAGCCTTGGACACAAAGTTCACAGTGAAAGATGATGGTAGCATGTGCTACTGTGGAACTGACCTCACAAAAAGCCAGCGACCTGCTAGAAGATGTGAGGGCTCAGACAAGGACACCATTGATGCTGAGTTACAGAGGATTATTGACAACACAGTAAAGTACATGGACAGCAGATTTAAAAATCTGTTTGAAGAACCTCTGTCTTGTTTCAAAGTTTTTGACCCTTCTACTCTCCCCCTCTCCAGAGAAGAGCTGGCAAATTATGGGGACAAAAACGTGGATTATCTAGTCAAACATTTTGCCAGTTTGCTAAATGAGGAAGAGAAGGAGAAAATTCCACAGGAATGGATGGATCTAAAAATGTGGCTTTCAGAGCACCGGGGTATCAAGCAAGATTGCTTGTACAAAGATCTCCTCACTGAGAATCCAGAACACCTCTCTCATATCTTGTTGTTGGTTAAATTAATGCTGACACTAAGTCCATCGACAGCCATCTGTGAGAGAGGATTTTCCTGCATGAACCGAGTGAAAACATCATATCGTACTTCTCTACAGTCTGAAACACTGAATGATCTCATGCAAGTCTCCATAAACGGGGAACAGGTTGAATCTTTTTGCCCCGACAAGGCAGTTAGTTCCTGGATGTTTTCTGGAATTGGTTCAAGACACCTGAAACAAAACCCCAGCAAAAAAGAGCAGAGAAGTGGAGATTGATGCACAGGAGGAGAAAGCTGATGGAGACTCTATGCCCTCAACATCGAGTGGTATTTCCTCTGTTACTTCAGTGGAGATCTCCGATTCAGAATCTGACACAGACTGATTCATGTTCCATAGTGTTCTCATAAATTTTAGTTCAGTTAGAACCAGACATTTGTATTGATGATTCTAATTTGATTATTTTATATCTGATTGTTGATATTTGGGTTTTGAATTTTTTTTTGATGTTTGGACTCAATTGACCAATTTTCTACAATAAAAATTCTCTTTTAATTTGGGCTAGTAAAATTAATTTCGGGCTACCAAAACCTGAAGAGTGCCTGCCCGAAGGGCTACCAGTGATTTTGAAATTTTGCGAGCCCTGTATATCCTCATGAAATCTTTAAATATATTATTTAAGTAATATCACACGAGCAAAAGTGCTATATGGCCTAACATCAGCACTGCTGTGAATCGGCCGCACGTAATGTCACCACGTAGGCAATTACAGCAGTGCTTAATTCAGCAGAAAAACCGAGTAAGGTCATAAAAACGCATTTGTGTATGGAACTACTTTCTTACCCTACGGATCAGAATCTGCCGTTGCTGGTTCAAAACAAATTATGCGCCCAAGCCTCCATTAGTAATTCAAAAAGTTATCTTCAGAAATAGTATTAGGGCTTGTGCTGTTTCAAGTTATTGTATAAACAAGGATGGATTGATGGGTGTGTGCGTGCGTTCTATGTTTCTTTGTGTGTGTACGCGTGTGTGTGTGTGTGTGTGTGTTAGAGAGAGAGAGAGAGAGAGAGAGACGGAGCGGAAAAATAGCTGTCCAAGCAGGGGTATTTCTCCCTATTTCGATCACTATAGAAACAGCGATTTCCTCCGCCATTTTTAAACAGTGTGTATCCAATGTGGAAACTCCGTAAGTGCCTCGAATTCTGTAATCAAACAGTCCGTTGTGTGTCTCAGCTGCAATGAGCCTTAATCCTGAAATTGTTCATTTAAAGCTGTTTAAACCACACCAACAATTTCAGACATCTTTGTAAACAGGGACAGATCACATATTACTGGAAAACCTGCCACGGCAATAATCAGTTTCTCCTCCTTTTTGTCTTCGGAACTAATGTTTGTTGGGAACCAAAATTTACACTGTCGTGTTCTCTAGACTTCGCTAGAGCGGAGCACTTCTATACTGCAATAGGTTGCCGCCGAACCACGTCAAAGCTAATTACCATAATGTTGCCGCACTTGAAATTTTCCTCTGGCGCCCACACCACCCAAGACGTGCTGTGCCACTTCTCGCCACCGAGAGACGCTGGCTGCCATAGAAAATTAATGACTTCCTGTCGATTTGATGCTCTCGGCGCCTCTGGTCTGAACGCACCATTAGGAGAAATTATTTGCACTAATTAGTGTCCACAAGGTGGCAACACTCACAGTTGGGCCATTGCGTTCACGTAGTAGCGCAAAACTACTTGAATCAATGCCAATGGACAACAGGAGACGAAGGTGGAAACAACAACACTCAGGAGATACCTCAATTTAAAAACTTTAGAGTTTTTAAAACATCTTTGTGTGTATAAACTCCTTAAGAGAAATAGTGTGTATTCATTCACGGTCAAATGGAGTATACAAGAGGGTTCCACTGTACATGTGTGCTAACGAGCACCTAAAAACCAAAGTATACTTTGGGCTAGAACGTTATGCCTGACTTGATCCAAAATAAATTAGTAACCGCTTCTCACCTTTGCTCTAGCTGTTTCATAGTTGCCGTTATTTGATTCGTCTTCTCCTCCAATCGTGCAATCATGTCATTTTTTTGTCTCATGCTGTCATCTGAAGACTGTTGATAATTACAGATTGTTTGGTTAAACATTTTATGTCAGCAAAATTTTGTAAATAAAATTAAAATGTTTTACCTGCATTTTTTGGTACATCTCCACATTGATGGCTTTAACCTCATCTAATTGGTGCCGAAGTCCAATCAAAGTGTCTTGTTTTTCATGGATGTCCTTTTCTAACAGTTTCATTGCCATCTCCATCTCCTGCTTCATGCTCACCTGCACAACCAGCTCATTCTCCACATCCTGGAACAAACAGAGAGATTCAAGGAATGGTTACATACTAAAAACAGGTTTGACCTCTTAATTGTGCCAAGCACCACTGCTCAATCTAAAAAGCAAATACTTTTATGTGGGTGAGCACAGACCTGTCGGAGTTGACACTCCTCTTTAAGTTGCCTTCTTGCCTCATTGTACATTTCATCTAGGCCCTGCCTTGACTGCTTGTACGTGTCCAGTTCACAGTTCAAATCTCCTTCTGCCAGCTGTTCAGAATGGAGAACATATTGCGTTAATATGTACCAGTGTTTTGGCATTTTTAGCACTACTGATCAGTTTGTTACTAACTAAATTAGCCTAGTAAAAGCCTTGCAAAGTAATAGACCAGTTTGTATCAAATTACTGTATAATTAGATAGTAATCAATAAACTATACACACAGTACTTACTGAGTGCAACATTGTTTTAAAGGAATATTTCACCAAAAAATATAAAATGTCTAATCATTTACTCATTCATCCCAGAAGTGTGACTTTTTTCCCCCCCTACTGAACACTATTTTTTAGAAGAATATCTCAGCTCTGTAGGTCCATTCAATGCAAGTCTACGTAGTCCAAAATTCTGAAGCTTCATAAAGCACATAAAAAGGCAGCATAAAACAATCCATGTTAAATCCATGTCTTTAGAAGCAATAGGTGCAGGTGAGAAACAGATCAATATTTACATACTTTTTTATAATCAATCTCAACTCACATACTTCTTTTGTTTTTGGCGTTTCAAATTCTTTGTGCATATTGCCACCTACTGGCAGGAAGGAGAATGGATGGTAAAAAGTATGTAAATATTGATCTGTTTCTCACCTGGACCTCTCATATCACTTTAGAAGACATGGATTTAACCACTGGAGTCGTATGGATTACTATTATGCTGCCTTTAAAGTTTGGTCACCATTCATTTGAATTGTATGGACCTACAGAGCTGAGATATTCTTCTAAAAATAATTGTTTGTGTTCAGCAGAAAAAAAGAGTCATACACATATGGGATGGCATGAGGGTGAGTAAATGATGAGAACATTTTAACCATATGAACAATTGAACACATTATTTGTAAACACAATTAGAACAGCATGGCTTACATTTTGATTATAAAATGCAACAATTATCACGTAAATAACAAATAGTAAATGTTTTTGACGACACGTGATATAAAGTTATGATGAACATTATGATATGGACTAATGTCTGCTTTTCTGAATGGCGTGTCAGATGGGCACCGTAAGCCATTTGTGTACAAACATCTAAAAACTAATTACGATACCTCAAGACGCTGTTGTGCTTTCATTAGTATTACAGAATTTTCAGTCCTGAGTTGGTGGTTCTCTTCCTGTAGTTTAATGATGTTGTTTTTTGCTATTGCCAACTGTAATAAAAAAAGCCAACAAAAGGTTGGTATCAGATATCTCCATTCACAGGGTAATACTAATTCTTCTAAATTCTGAAAACAAACAGTACCTCTTCAATGAGTTTGGAGTTGGAATTTTCTAATGACTCCACACGTCCCTGTAATCCTTGAAGTGTGGAACTGACCAAAACAAAGTTTTAGATTAACAGCATAAGCAGTAGGTTATATCAAAGTTTAAAAGTCAACATTAAATGCTGTTTGCAAACCCATTTTACTTCCATAATCCCACATATTTCTGAGTGCAACTGGGTATTCAACAGAAAAAATGTGGGACAAAACTTGATTTTATCCATTGGGAATTGACGGATTCATGAACACTTACATACCAGAATTGTTAGAGGGTAGGAGTTGAAACAGTAGGAGGGATTTATTAAAAAATTTTTCAAAAGTAGATCAAGTTATTAGTCAATTAGATTTTTTTTTTAATAAAGTGCGTGCACAGAAGAATCGTACAGAATCAGACCAGAAACATGCATTTAGAAATGAATAGGGTTGATTTGACAAAAAAAAAAAAAAAAAAAAAAACACATTCATCCATATTATAGCCAATACTTAGCACTGGTTTTGCGATTGCTCATTATCCATATATCACAATTGCTTTAGAAAGAGCATGAACTTACTTCAGCTGCCTATTTAATTCTTCAACATAGTTCTTCTGATCCAAAATGGCTGCAATTTGACCATTTCTATTAAAATAAAAATGTGATGAAAGCCATTAATAAAGAAAAATATATAATGGTAAGGCGTTAATAATGTATTAAGTATTATAATAATGATTTGCTGGAATATATTTTCCCCACTTTAAAGACAACGGATGAGTGGCCATTAAAACGTTCAGTACATTAAGCAAGCTTTCTTCCAAGTATATTTTCTACCTTTCTTCACTTCTGTAGTCATCCATGTCATTCTTCAAGTACATGGAGAAGTCTATTACACCAACCTGTGGATTCAAATACAAGGCATTAATATTACTCAAACAGAAACCACAAGCCAAGTTATTAAAAATGGCCAATATACAATGTTCATACTTGTGTATCGAGGTCCTCGCCCTTCACACATAAATTGGCATCTATGACGTTAAGTCCCACCAGGAGACCGACGATAACTGCTCCCTCCTCTTCCAGCATCACTGCTGAGCTCTCATAGAACTCACTACACATGCACATGTGTTTTATCATATATCATTCTTTATATGTAAACAATACACATAAAAAACACATCTATTATGCATCAGAATGGTTAAACCTCAGTCATTGTCACATGTCCCACAGCAATGTGGCACACATGGGTTATAAGCTATAGGCATAGGCAAACTACCATCACTTACTTTAGTCTACTTTGAGTACAGCTGTACTCTGATACTGCGTATGGCTGACTTAAAATACTAAAGAGAACATTTATGCTATTTAATCCTCGAAGTTGATTTTTAATAGCCAGCTAAACCTCATTCCATCATCTTGGTCTTGCTTTATCCTGCATTTCATTCAAAGGAGCATTTACCTCCCCAGACTATTACGTCAAGCAAAATACTTCTCAAGGTCTTTGTGACAGCATAACTTGATAGCTGCAATTCAAGTGCTCATTTTACACTTCAATGAGCCACATGTGAACAAATTCACACCTCTCCCAATCATGCACCTTAATGGCAAAATGTATGCTTCTTCACTATAACTGCCCAAACCCTGACTATATTATTTCATAGTCTAAAAATAAACCTCTAAATAATATGCATGGTCTAAAATGTTAATACAGTATCTTTGCAATACTGAAATGACATAGTGCCACGTTGAATTGCAATGTGCTTACTTTACATTGTAACAATACTGCTTTATGTAGCATTTGTTGGCTTTTTTCTGAAGCACTAAAAATGACAACACTGATACAGTATATGAATGATATTACATAGAGTATATGTGTATTTCATTACTTTGGTTGTGACAGAATGCACAAAGTTAATACATATAAATACCGTATACGTACATTTTATTAGTCATAATTTAAAGTAAAAAAATAAATAATCAAAAACAGGTTCTCATAAATTAAATATGGTACCACATGTTAGAAAATGATGTTTAAATCTTAAACAGCAGAAAAAGAAGGACGTTTATTATAAGGCTATAGATATATAATGCACACTCCCTAGCCAGTGCACTCTGATACTCTAAACAGGAAATGCAACACTCCTTTGTTTCAGGCACACCTAATCACTTCTGTAATCACGCTGCCAGGCACAACTGTTGTGACAAAGAAAGAAAGAATTTCAGTTGGATGTTGGATATACAAAAACGAACCTAAGTATATATTTCCTGGTGATAAGGATACGTAGGTAATCTGCCAGTTTCTTCTGCATGAGTGCCAGTCTCAGCCATGCTCTGGCTCTGCCCAGAGGCGTCCTAACAAACACAGACATTTTTAATGGAAAAGCTTATTGTGACAGTTGGCAAACATTACAAACAGACACAGTAACAGCAATCAGTCAAAAACAGTGTATTGAAACTAACTACATATACAAATATGTTTACACTGACTCATAGCTGGACAGACAGACAGAGATATAGAGGACATACAGAACTGGATAAAATATAATTTTTATCCTCCTTAAAACCTGTTAAAGAGGAAGCAAAAAGACTATGATGCCAAAGACTGTCTATCCAACTCATGATTTGCAAGACTCTGGTATTTGGTTTTACAGACAGTTGCAAATTTCAGTTTTGTCATGGAACTAAAACTGAAATTTGCACTTCCCTTTTTTGAATAGCACTTCCCTATTCTCAAAATGTAGTGAGGAATACAGGTGAGAGAGTGTTAGAAAACTAGACTGCTTTTGTAGTTGAATCTGGAGCTTCCATGTTCTTTGAGATTTATCAGAAAACGAATTAAGACAAACAATCGGAGGTGTTGTCATTTATCAACAAAGTAAACAAATGAATGGTAAAGCCTCATATAGTCTTCAGCACTGCACATACTTAAGGCCAGGAAGGTCTCGTACACTGGCTGCGATTTCGCCTGCTTCTGGGCACAGCTTTTCAACCATCTCCAGAGGCCCCCACAATGACTTGTTGTATCCAAGAAACGATTTCTTCACTAGGAGATGGAGACAAATATGTTTGCTAAACAACTCAGGGCTATGATATGACACACAGAGTATACACATTTTGATGAAACACCAAGCATCCAAAAGAGTACTCATATGGTCTAATATACTTTGGAAACATTTCTCCCTTTGTTTCTGATTATAGAGTCACATGGTATAACAGTCACTGCTATCTGTCTGGTGTCTATGAATAACACTCACATACAGTAGGCCATAAAGAGATATGTGATAAAGTAGATATTGAGAATAAACTACATTAGATATTCTATTCAAAACGCAAGCGTAAGGAAAGATTAGAAACTCTGCATATATGACTGGTCAGCTGATTGTTCTCTGTGACTCTCTTTGATGATGTCTAAGCATACCTTTGAGACCATGCTTCAGGCAGTGTTCCATGACAACAAAGAACTGTTGTAGTGGTGGATAGTCAGAGTCCAGGGTTCGTCCAAAGCTGAGAGCAGACTCGATCAAACCTTTGATGCTAAGTTTAGCCATATTTAGCAAGTTTGCTCGTTCCATTGCCATGGGATCTCGCAAGGCTAGAAGACACAACAAATATATCCAAAACCTTGAAAATATAGCATTAACACCAAGTCTGCTTTTGTGATTCAAGAACACATAACAAAAATAAGAACAACAATCAAGCTAAACAGAAAACTAAACACTCACAACAGCACTTTAACCTCTGGTTGTTTCCTTAAGGCTATCATGTGACCACATTGTGAATGGCTGCGTTAACTAAAAAGCAAGATACATTTTAACAAGCCCTTAATGTACTCTTCACAACTACAGGCTTTAAATGGATAGTTCACCCAAAAATGAAAAATGTCTCATCATTTACTCACCCTCATGCCATCCCAGATGTGTATGACTTTTTTTCTTCTGCTGAACACAAATATTTTTAGAAAAATATTTCAGCTCTGTAGGTCCTTACAATGCAAGTGAATGGTGATCAGAAATTTAAAGCTCCAAAAAGCACATAAAGGGTGAGAAACAGATCAATATAATGTCCATTTTACTATTAATTCTGCTCCTTACCCAGTAGGTCGCAATATGCACAGAGAATAAAATTACCAAAAACAAAAGAAGAGGAATGTGGAAGTGAAAGTGGACATTTATAGTAAAAAAGGACTTAAATATTGATCTGTTTCTCACCCACACCTATCATATCGCTTCTGAAGACCTGGATTTAACCAGTGGAGTCGCATATATTAATTTTATGCTGCCTTTATGTGCTTTTTGGAGCTTCAAGTTCTCTTGCACTGAGTTGAGATATGTTTTTGAAAAATATTTGTTTGTGTTCATCTGAAGCAAAAAAAAATCATACAAATCTGACATGGCATGAGGGTGAATAAATGATGAGAGCATTTTCATTTTGGAGTGAACTATTCCTTTAAATGTATTGTCATTCATGAGTCCATAACAAAGTCATTCCATGTTTTTTGTTTAGTGATTCAACTACAAAAACAGCACAGAGAAATGGCAGACTTGATCACTTTTCAGTTTTGAATATCAGTGACAAGTTGGACACTGTTTCACTCATCAGGCTAATCCAACCAAATTCATACAAGCACAGTGTGGTAGTCTACTTCCCCATATCCCAGTCCCACTTCAGTTGGTCAGGGTAAATGATTAATCTCTTCTGCTTCATTCTGTCAGGCCAATAACTTTAAACGTTTGTAGGTTTTGATAATGAAATCACATATCTACTCTCCCTGCAATTACCATTTGATGTATTAATAATTCACCACAGATCATTTTGGGGCCGTTGACCACGTTTTCTAAACGCCTTCTCACGTTAAAAAGAACTTCTGATGAACCCGCGTGTAGAGACACATGCGTTGCGTTCTTCTACTCTATTCAGTTCGACGCGTCCAGCTTTTTTAAACGCAAGCTACTTTCAGTGTGAACGGCCCCTTAGTTACTTGCCAATGGCTTTTTGTCAAAGAGAGGGGGGCAAGTATCACGAGTTATCATGACAACCCAGCGGGGTACTGATTTGACAGACAGGCCTACCTCGTAATTAAAATACATTTGGCATAGCAAACGACAAACGTAGGCCTATAAATAATACCTATGACGTTGTGCTAGGTGCCGTTAACGCGCCAAGATTTATTGGACTCACAAATGGATCCACACCAATGCATTTTGTATGACATCATGCTGTTATGACATCATTCTTATTACGTACATCTGAGCAACTGATTCCAACAGCCGCCAACGACTTTATAAATTATATTGTCATCAGTAACCTACCCTTGGCACCCCATTCCTCGGACGTTTTCGGCTCTGTCATTTTGGGCAGTACGTGAATGCCGCCCGAGAATGTTTCTGACGCTTTTCTGGCTAAAGCGAATATGGGCGCCTGCCATCTCCCGTCTCCAGATTTCATGGCAGGGCTGCTGGCTCTCTCGCTAGCCGCTTTATCCTCCTGCAGTCTGAGAACACCGAACACTTGCGCTCTCTCTTTGTTGCTCTCTGCTGCTTCTGCCAACGCAAGGTCCTGTTCTACAGGAGTCGCCATCGTAGTGAATATCATACAGTTTAGGATAACGCTTCACCTAACAACCGCGTTGACTGTGTGTTGAACTGCATTGATAAAGAATGAGCTACGCGATTCAAGCGCTTTTCTCTGCGATGTGCGTTGTCAACGCCCCAGAGGCGACGCGTGTTTTCCATTCATATGAGCATCCGATCGTAGCAGAACGCAAGGCCGGATTCTAGTTTTGTTTACACCCGAGCACTCCTGCACGATTCCGTTTGTAGCAAAGGGGTGGTGTCAAAACACGAAAAAGACGTAATTCAGTGGAAGAGTATGGATATACCACCCTCTACTGCTTGTGCGGAAGATTGTCTGGACCCTGAAATATTTCATTTGGACAGCAAGAACAATTGATAGGAAGTTTTAACATTTATATGGCTGTCCTTAAATAGTAAGGATAATAGGGGGAAATTATGAATTTAATAAATTCTGAGTTTGACTAAATCTAATTTTATAGTTGTTGCAAACTTATTCTCAGCTGCCTGTGGCTGTTTTGAATAAACTGTGAAGAGTTATTGGTGACAATTTACAATATGGTTCAATTTGTTAATGTTTGTAAATGCATTCGGTATTTTATATATATATATATATATATATATATATATATATATATATATATATATATATATATATATATATATATATATATATATATATATATATATTCCCGAGTTGAAGAAGCAAAAATCAAGGTTAAACAAAAAATGAGGCACTTACAATGGAAATTTTTGGAGGGTTTAAAGGCAGAAATGTGAAGCTTATTATTTTATAAAAACACTTACATTCATTCTTCAGTTAAAGGTGCAGTATGTAAGACTCAGAAACCCTGACACCTGTGGCCATTAAGTGAACTGCAGCCAGCTACATGTTGCTCGTGCTCGAGCTCGTGCACACACTCCATTGCGACGCGAGCGAGCAGGACCAAAACAATGACGTAACATACAAAGAGACAACGTGATTTACCGGCATCATGCTGACAGATGAGGTAACATAATTAAAATGACACAGTTATGATTGTTTTACTACAATATATAGATATAGGTCTGAGTATGCAAGACTGTAGTTTGAAGTAATCACTTTTCTTCTTGTGATACATTGACTGCATTTATATGATAGCCTATGCTGACATTAGCTAGACAGCTTTATCAATAGCTGTTTGCTAAATTTGGTAGATGACAGTAGCTGTTTATAAAATAAACGGTGCATTTATAAATATGTTGACACAATTCAATATTGATGTAATTCCATCACAACTGCCATTTTGATATATCGATGTGATATGTCATTTTGATATATCGAATAATATATATCTATTGTTTTATATTGTTTTATATATATTGTCTAGCATTTATTTCACGTGTTATTGTAGTTGATATATTTCATCACTATATTTCACATACTTTGCAGTTCTGTTAGCTTACCTGTCCAATAAGAAGAATGCCAATTCAGGGTCGATTTTGATCCCCAAAACCAAACGAAGTCCCTTCCAGATATCAAATTCCCTGCTGATGTTCACTCAAGTTTTCACTCAACCATGATCATGTTCCTGCTTAGCCAGACTGGATTCAGTAGATCAATGTTTTTTTTTTTTTTTTTTTTTTTTGTGTAGGAGTCTGTGTTGTGCTGGGAGCCAGACATTTGCTGTATTCATCTCTAAGATAACATTACCTAATGTTGCAGATTATTGTCGCTGTTGAATAGCGGAAGAGAAGCACCGAGGCAAGGCTCTCAGGAGCGTGCATAAACATCACAACCTTTGGATTTTCTTGGCAAAAGCGACCCGCTCCCTTCATATCAAAATCGGTCTATAGGCTTTAATAGGCAAACTAGGAAGTTTAAGGACTAATATTTAAGTTGTGTTACAAGCCTTTCACATATTGGCAAAAAAAAAAAAAAGCTGAATATTACATGAAGATCGTTACACTTTGCACCTTTAACATGTGTATTGTTTAGGCTTTAAAGTTGTTTAACTTGTTGCAGTCAGTTTAGGGTTTACAACGTTAAGTCTTTATGGCAATCAAGTTGTAAAATTGGTTCTAAATTTACACAGAAAAGGTTAGTGAGTGATTTTATCACACTAAAATCAAGTTCACATGCATGCATATTGTTTATGTCTTGTGGCTAAACTTTTAAAACAGTGAGTATTTTAATGTTTACGGATTGGCCTCATTCATTCCACTGTAAGAGCCTCACTGTAACCCAGATCTTTGCTTCTTTTAAAGGAGGGACAATTCGAATATCAATTTTGTGGTAATCAATATTATGTCCCTAAATGCTGTTGTGGCAGGGCGGAGGGTGGGGCCGGGTCGTGATCCTACACTCCCGGTCCCGTATTAGGCTAATCAAGCCTCCGAGAGGGATAAAGGCTGATCGCAGGAATAATCTTTTAATTAAAGAAACTTATTGTTATGTTACAGAGACATTTAAGGTTTCTCTAACATATCATGCACTGAAGAATTCGCCCTTATTCATGAACATGAACCCTAACAACTCTGAAAACCACTGCACTGGTGCTGAGGATTATTCTCCTTCTAAACAATGAGTGTCATTACACTACTGGACTTCAAATTAAGCCAAGTCTCGAACATCACTAACTTACTAGTATAGTAATGTTCTTACCTTGACTGTAGGCCAGACGCTCCATACTTTCGCTGTGGGTGATGCCCCATCGGTGAAGGCTCTGGGGGGAATACATGACTGCAGTTCACCACAACCTCTTTCAGGAGTAATATTAACTTTGTGTTTCTCGTGAGACCTTTCTTCCTGGTTCCACTGTGCACAAACAAAACACTAACATAATTTATTACCACCTCATGGTTAATATTTGAGTATCACTTAATTATTTTAAAGAAAACTAATAACCTACCTATTGTCCTTTTTCATGACAGACTGAATTTTCCTGAAAAAAATAAAAAAAATGTTTTAAACTGACCTACATCCAGCTCTTAGTTTGACTCAACGTCATGTCCTGCTGTTTTCTGCTGATCTTCACTCAGGATCTGGCTATCATATGACTCTTATTTCCTGCATCACTGTCCTGCCTGTTGGACAATCTATCAAATGGAGGAAGATTTACACACATTCAGGCTGAACAGGAAAACACATTGTAATAAACTATGCAGTAAACATTCAAAAATAATCACAACAGTCATCAATTGAAAGAGTTTATGCCTTGTCATGTTGGTTAGGCATTGAGGTCTGCTCTAAAATCTAAATGAATCTCTCAGTGATGCTGAGCAAAATAGTACACTTACCCCTGCTAAGCCCACACCCTATGCCGTTGTTCTGCTGGTACTATTAGGCTGGGTGAGCTGACAAATGCTGATTAGTTGAGGGAGAATCATTTGCTGCATTACTGGCTGGTGGAAAGGATATGTCTTGCGCTGGAACAGCAGAGTGCATTCGGTGCGGGGCAGCAGAGGCGGTCAAACAAAAGGGGTGGGACATGTGAAAAGACAGGTCTTCCAATAAATGTGGAGCTACAGACTACTCAGGAAGTGGGACTGACAGGATATGAATGGAATGACAGGCTAAGAGGTTGAAAAGTACTGAACACATGAACATTTGTGTGACAGGCATTGCACTGAGGATTATGCATTATTGATATAGAATAGTTATTTTGCCTGATGTTGTGTATGTGTAATGTATAATGCATTTACATTACATAGGAAATAATATAAATAAAAACAGACCTAAATGATCTAAAAACTCTTATACACACTGATATGATTCCAGTTCCCCATGGATGCTAAATTCAAACTTATTTGCATTCAGACATGTAATTTTTAATCAAAGATGGTACTGTCTTTATTGATTTCTGTTAAAATAATATTTCATCCCAAAAACAAAACAAAAAAACTTCTCATAATTTACTCACACTCATGCAATCCCAGATGAGTATGACTTACTTTCTTCTGCAGAACACAAATGAAGATTTTTATAATAATATCTCAGCCCCGTTGGGCCTCATAATGCAAGTGAATGGTGGTCAAAATGTGAAGGTCAAAAAAGCACAAAAAGTGATAAGTGATAAATCCATGTCTTCTGAAGCAATCAAAGAGTGGGAATATTCTAAAATATAACTCTTTTTTTCAATATACAAATCTTAACATCAGTAGTCTCCTTGGCGATCATGATTTCAAGCTTGATTACACTTCCTAGCACCATCTTGCATCTTGCGCATGCGTCAAGCACTAGGAAGAATAATCAATCTTGAAATCCTGATTGTGCCTAAATACAGCAATGGCAAGATGTACAGTGAAAAAGGAGTTACATTTGGGTCTGTTCTCACTCAAAACCAATTAGATCACTTCAGAATACTTGGATTAAACCTCTGGATTAGTATGGATTACTTTTCTGCTGCTTTTATGTGCTTTTTGGAGCTTCAAAGATTTGGTTGCCATTCACTTGCATTGTATGGACATACAGAGCTGAGATATTTTTCTAAAAATCTTTGTTTGTGTTCTGTAGAAGAAAGAAAGTCATACACATCAGGAATGGCATGAAGGTGAGTAAATTATGTTTTAATTTTTTGATATATCCCTTTAAGTGACTCGTGAATTTTAATTCTTAAATCTCTCTCCCTCATGCTTTATCCAGAAGATGGCAGTGTCCTCTCGAAAGAGTAGAACTAAGTTAGGTTGCTCTTGAGAACAATTATCTAAGACATTTGTTTTTCTAATCTTGCTATCTTGCAATATTATTTTCTTAAAAAATGGAGTGGCCTTTCCTCAATACCACTATTTAACTGAGAGTGTCTCCAAGATATAAATACTTAAATTTAAGATATATTTTAAAGCAAAAAAGCACACAAGAAACATGTCAAATTATTGTCAGTTCAATTAAAGACTAGACAGCACAAACATGCTGGACACCACAACACATCTAATTATTATTCATGATCTCTCGCTATCTCCTGAAGAGAAAACATCCAATGCCTCTCAATATGCAAAATCATCATTAATTAATCTCTATCACATGTCATTAAAATATTATCACCAGTTTTAAATAAATGCTTCCTTCCTGCTGGTTTGATTCAGGCTTGATTGAAATCTGCAGGGGTGGATTTAACAACCGTGATCTTCCAGCATGAAGCTAGTAAAGAAAAGAGCTTGCTGGCGCCAAGAGAGTCAAGTGTCAGTAAAGACTGTTCAACTGACTTGTTGTCTTGAAGTGCTATGCATTAAACTCTGATATACTGTGTATCAAATTTGTATAACATAGGAGTTGTAATAGCACTTGTTGGGCCCTTTGGGTTTTTTTATGCAAAAAATTCTTCAGCCTAATGGCTTAAAACTGAGCTTCAATAGACATACTGTGTGGCGGTACACCTGTAATTATTATCATTGTCTAACAGATAAGAGCAACCCAAAAGCGTAGCCAATGTTCATTCCAAGGCACTCATTCACTTTAGTTTACAGTAGTTTACAGAGAGTAATAATAAAGTAAAAATAATCACAACAAAGGATAATGATAAACCCATCTTTCGTGCATTAATGTTTGACAAACTGCCTTTATATTAATTGTAGCTTTGCTACTTTATATTTTTATTATTATGGGTCACCATTTAATCAATTTTTTTCCTCCTTGTTTGAAAAATGTGGTCAAGGATTGTTTAAGATTGCACACTAGTCACTATGATTTAAAAGAATCGTTCACCCACAAATGAATATTCTCTCATCATTTACTTACACTCATGCCATCACAGATGTGTATGACTTTCTTTGAAGTCAAGTCATCATTTTTATTTCTATAGCGCTTAGTTGAATAGCAGCTTTGCAGAAAATTATGCTGTAATGTTTGTAATGTCTTAAAGTCCTCATTCTGCGGTTTGATAAAAAAAAAGTGATTGTAGAGTAAATCATATATTATTTTATGTATTATGTATATTATAGCCCCCAGTGAGCAAGCTGAAGGCAACTGTGGCAGGGAACACAAAACTCCATAAAATGTAGTTAATGGAGAAAAATAACCTTGGGGGAAAACAATCACTGCAGGCGCCAGTTCCCCTCTGAAAAGCATGAATGTAATGCCAGTATTAGTTATCTATGTGTAATTTAAGTAATGGTTTGAATTAGTAAAATGAGAATATGTTGGTGGCCAATGTTTAAACTAAAGAATTTAGCATGAACTATTAGATTAGTGACAAAGTCTTTGAAGTCCATTCTGAATGAACTATGTCGATGCAGTGTCCTTTGTTATTTGGCTGATGAAGCTTTGGTTGGCAGTTAATTTATTGTCTATGTATTTCATTTTTCTTCTCCAGAACACAAAGAGTTTTAACAATCTTCACATTCACTTTCACATTTTTTTCACATTTTGAAAGTGAAACTTACACATTGATCTGTTTTTTACCCACATTTATCATATCACTTCCAAAGAAATGGATTTAATCACTTGAGTCTTATGGATTAATTTTATGCTGCCTCTTTGTGATTTTTAGAACTTCAAAGTTTTGGTCACCATTCACTTCCATTGTGAGGACCAACAGAGCTGAGATATTCATCGAAAAATGTTGGTTTGTGTTCTGCTGAAAATAGAAAGTCATACACATCTGGGATGGCATGATGGTGAGTAAATGATGAGCGGATTTTCATTTTTGGGTGAACTGTTTCATTAAGTGAATAATGAAAAGTACATAATTTAAATCCACTGAGTGTTTGCCTCAAATTATAAATTGTCCAATGGCAATGCCCTCATAATTTTGCCCTCATTTGTTCTTCATTTTCAGATCCCACTCCTGCTTTATAAAGGTTGTTTTTTTTATCAGTTGAATTGGCTAAGTGACCAAAGATTGCACCATCTTAAAACTATGCATAATTAAATAATTATTCAGTATAATGCATTTGTTTCTCTATTAGTTATGTCCAAAAGTTTTATGTGCTGTGATCTGAACAGTAAGGTTGGATCACAACATTTATGGGCTGTTTCAAGCATTAAAGTGCCTCAAAATTTACATGTAATTACACCCTTTATCTTTCCATCCAGGTGTTATTTTATGCAATGTAGCAAATACAAATCTACATTATGTAAAACTAGCCCTCACAGCCATCATTATGAGGGGTGAGGGGAGGTGACCAGGGTTTGCTTAGAAATTCATTATCGCAAAACCCTGCAGTGTTTGTGCTTTCTCGTACAATTTTAAGAACTATCATACTGTATATTTCTACTGTTGAACAGAAACTGCCCAATAGTCTTTTTCATTGATTTAGTTGCATCCTTTACGGCACTCGAAATTGGTTCATATCTCAGAAGATGCCACTGGCATGGGATTGTGAATCATTGTCGGCTCCATGATTAGGAAATCACATTTGATTGAGTTTGAAGGACATTAAGCCAGGGAACAACATTTGATTAACTGCTAGCCCTTTGCTGCTCTCTTCATATGACTCTTGCCAATGGATTTTGGTTGGTTATAAATAGCATTGATCTTTCACAAAAAGAATCATCAGTATGATGAGTGCATATTATGTCCCCTTGGGAAGACTCCTTATTTGCCATAAAGAGACACTCCACCATCACAGTGAAAACCATTCGGCTCCAGCAGTGAAATGGTGAAAGTTTGAAGATGCTAATGGATTTGTTGTTTAATATTCATAGCTGTTGTGTACACACAACATGATGACAGGCTGGTGTCCCCATTTAGTTTGTGTTCTCAACAAACCTTTCAATCATGTTCAGTGAAGTGTCTGCGAATGTATTGTTCTGGAAAGGTCAGTGAGAGCTTTATTTGAACTTAAGGTAGGCAATAGAGATTTTTATTGTGCTCACAGTGCTCATATGGGAATAGTTTTTATCTTAGACATTACGACGAGGTGACAATAGCCTGGAATTTATATCTCTAAAGGATTTGTGTGTGCGCAGATCCTTACGTTGAGTAATATGTGAAATTGTCTGAGAGAATTATATGTGTTGCCATAGGAAATGATAAATGAGTTGGAGGAAGCCCCTGTTAGATCAGCGAGGGGTGAAGACTGCAGGACCTTCAGTCCTCACCTACTTCATTATTAACAGCCCAAGGAGGTAATTATGACTTCATCTATTTAAAGAACATGCTCAAATGAGGAAGACTTCAACTTATTAAATAAATAAAGACCTCCTGCTGTAATTTATGGGCTGGCATGGTAATGCATTATTGCCTTTTGTATCTTTAGACACAACACCTTTAATTCAAATGTTTCTGATCTTAAATATCTCAAAAATATCTTTGCAGGATCCAGGATTGAAATATGGAAATAGAAGGAAAAGCAGACTTTACTCTTTAATAAGAGGTGCTTCCAAAGCATCACTATGAATATCACACGGCTCTCTGAAATACTTGATTCTTATTGGTCAGTTGCAACATTCTGTGGCCTAATATTGTTGCACAAACATGTACATTATAATTGACCGTTGTCTCGGGCAACCATTCTCAGCTCTGGAAGCAATTTTATAACAGTAAAATCAAGTAAAACAGAGATTTGATCAAATTCATATGACACTAAAGTTTACATCTTATGGCTATACTTTTGAAAAGTTTTCCATTTTTATTTGAATGTTTATGGACTGGCCCCATTCACTTCCATTGTAAATGCTTTACTGTTACAGAAAATTTTGCTTCTTTTATTTATTTTAAATAAACAAGAGAAGTGTCAAAAGTATTTTCTGCATATTCAACATGATGCCACAAATGATGCTGACTGAGCTTAATTTATTGAACCCATTTAACCAATATTAATAAGTGCTGTAAAATTATTGTTCATTGTTACAGTAGTTTATGTGAACTATTTAATCAATGTTAATGAATACAGTAAATAAATAGGAGCACCACAATGTTCCAAACAACAGCAGAGGAAGTCCTTTTCTCTTATTCCCTCCCCATATGATTTTTTTTTTTTTTTTTTAAATATTAAAGAAAATAGGTTTTGTTTAAACCTTCAAATTTCAACATATATTATAAAACGTGCTACGGGGCAAGAAAAACAGTCAAAACATTGGGATATAGCAACTGATTTCTATTCTTGCTGAAATGTTACTGAAATATAATTTGGACAAAAATATTTATAATATATTTTGATTTTAAAACACACAAAAATGTGTCAAAATATATATGTGGAAAAATAAATAACCACTAATTTGGCCATTTTGGAATATTTAAAAATATAAAATAAAATAAAATAAGTTCGCTGTATGCAATTTAATGTTAATCACAATTCCAATAATGTCTGGAGTCGGGTTACCTATAAAAGCAAATACCATCACAAGATTTTGAAACTTAGCACTAAGAAACACAAACAGTTAATGTTTGTGAATGGGTTGCTTTTTGACATCTAGGAGCAAAGCTTCTTATACACTCACCTAAAGGATTATTAGGAACACCTGTTCAATTTCTCATTAATGCAATTATCTAATCAACCAATCACATGGCAGTTGCTTCAATGCATTTAGGGGTGTGGTCCTGGTCAAGACAATCTCCTGAACTCCAAACTGAATGTCAGAATGGGAAAGAAAGGTGATTTAAGCAATTTTGAGCGTGGCATGGTTGTTGGTGCCAGACGGGCCGGTCTGAGTATTTCACAATCTGCTCAGTTACTGGGATTTTCACACACAACCATTTCTAGGGTTTACAAAGAATGGTGTGAAAAGGGAAAAACATCCAGTATGCGGCAGTCCTGTGGGCGAAAATGCCTTGTTGATGCTAGAGGTCTGAGGAGAATGGGCCGACTGATTCAAGCTGATCGAAGAGCAACTTTGACTGAAATAACCACTCGTTACAACCGAGATATGCAGCAAAGCATTTGTGAAGCCACAACACGCACAACCTTGAGGCGGATGGGCTACAACAGCAGAAGACCCCACCAGTTACCACTCATCTCCACTACAAATAGGAAAAAGAGGCTACAATTTGCAAGAGCTCACCAAAATTGGACAGTTGAAGACTGGAAAAATTTTGCCTGGTCTGATGAGTCTCGATTTCTGTTGAGACATTCAGATGGTAGAGTCAGAATTTGGCGTAAACAGAATGAGAACATGGATCCATCATGCCTTGTTACCACTGTGCAGGCTGGTGGTGGTGGTGTAATGGTGTGGAGGATGTTTTCTTGGCACACTTTAGGCCCCTTAGTGCCAATTGGGCATCGTTTAAATGCCACGGCCTACCTGAGCATTGTTTCTGACCATGTCCATCCCTTTATGGCCACCATGTACCCATCCTCTGATGGCTACTTCCAGCAGGATAATGCACCATGTCACAAAGCTCGAATCATTTCAAATTGGTTTCTTGAACATGACAATGAGTTCACTGTACTAAAATGGCCCCGACAGTCACCAGATCTCAACCCAATAGAGCATCTTTGGGATGTGGTGGAACGGGAGCTTCGTGCCCTGGATGTGCATCCCACAAATCTCCATCAACTGCAAGATGCTATCCTATCAATATGGGCCAACATTTCTAAAGAATGCTTTCAGCACCTTGTTGAATCAATGCCACGTAGAATTAAGGCAGTTCTGATGGCGAAAGGGGGTCAAACACAGTATTAGTATGGTGTTCCTAATAATCCTTTAGGTGAGTGTAGAGGACACAGCTTCCTGGCCTAATGAAAATTTCAAATTGCAGAGAAACACAGACACTCACTGAGGCAAATTGTTTCCTTAAGGGTGAGTTAAGACAGGTGTCACAAACGCACAACACCTCTCAGTTCGGTGGGGAAACAGCTGCTTGATGAGAATTTGTAGTGGAAGTACCATCAAACTCAGGGGGGTTGATTCATATTTCCTCCTTCCTGGAGAGGCAGCTAAATATATGGTAGTATACAGTGGGGGAGAGGATAACATCCATAAACAAACTGAGATCCATATTGAAAAGGGCTACCTTGAAGTTGGTCTTGTGTCAGACGACCAAGCAATCATGAGATGTATACTCTTAAAAATAAAGGTGCCACAAAAAACCAAAAAGGTGTTTCTCAGCGAGATGGTTTGGTTCCCCAAAGAACCTTTCAGTGACCAGCTCTCTAAAGAACAATTGTTTTCTTAGTGCCACAAAGAGCCTTTTTAGGTTCTACAAAGAACTCTTTTCAAAGGTTCTTTGAAGAACAACTATGAAAAAGGTTTTTTGTGGCACCAATTGATCCAAAACCCTTTTTTTGTGTTTATTTATTTTAACCATTATAAAAGAAAGGATCAATGTTAATATAATTACATTAATTTGTTCAATAAAACCAGTGGACAAAAATAAATAATAAATTAAAAAAATCTAGGAATAACAAGACTCAACAATGAATAATGCATGCATGAGAGCATAGTAATACAAGGCGCTAACGTTTCAACAATCAACACAAAATTGCACAATATCAAACAGTGCAAAACAAAAATATTATTTTTAATAGAATTATATACTGAGAAGAGGAATATTTAACTTTTGAATGTACTATATTTCATCACTGATAAACAAGCCACCTTGTAGCAATCAAGGAGCATTAAGGAGCATTAATGCAACTGGCTTAACTTTTTATTTTTTCCTTATAAACAGGGGGTGGAAGAGAGTCCGGCTGGAATCTTAAACATTGATACAGGTTAACGCATTGATTACATGACATACCACCATTATGGGAAAACTCTAATTATACCACTGTGACATAGGTTTACAATATTTTTTTTTTCTGGGATAAACTAAAAACAAACAAAAAAAAAAAAACAGCGGCAACTTATGCTCTGGCAGAATTTATAGTAGTATGCAACTATGGAATTAAAAACCCTTTCACCAGCAATAGGCACCAGTCAATTATCTCTATGACTTTCTAAAAGGAATTCAATGCCTTAATTTGTTTTTACTTTGATTTCTTGGATATTTAACTGTACTGTATATACACATAATACAAAGAGCAGAGCAGGCAAACAATCAGGAAGATATCAATACTCCCATTATCCTCCATCATGTCCCCTCTATCCATCTTCTTTGGAAAGACAGAAATTGGCCAAAGGGTTCCTATTTTCACAGTCCTTTAGAAGAATGGTTGCAGTTGGCTACAGAGGAGCCTGTGACAACAAAGACATATTTATTCTAAATACAGTCTGCAATTTTAACAGGTTTGGGCAAGGCTGTAATGATGCAACCTGGCATATATAAGCTGTCAGTAGGTGCTGGCACAGACCCAACACTTACAGTGCATTATTACTATATCACAGTATATATTCATATATACAAGTATGATATATGTATTTTATAAATATATACGTATTGTTTACTTTTAGTGTTTGTAGTATTTTAAAGATTCAAGTATTGCAAAATAATAGCAAAATTTGCCAAAATTCGCTGCAAAAATAAAGGGCATCTTGTGGAGCACTTGCTTCTGTTTCACACATGACAATAAAAGACTGAACACAAGCTGGTCCTGAATAAATTATTGAATCAATTACAATTATGCCATTTGTGCATGTGCACAATTTTACTTTTTATTCTGTGCTTGTGCATTGTGGGATTTAAATGGATCCAAGTTGCTTGAGTGTTTTGAATGTTCACCAAAATTCGATCCATTTAATGATTCAGTGACCATTTCTGATGGTGTCAGAAGGTGAAGACAAATTACTTGTGTGAAATGAGTCCTCTAAAATATGTATGTCTACAGATCTACAAAGAGACTGTAGTAGAGGTTTTAAGCATTGTAAGAACAAAGCAAATCTATAATTTCCCTACAGTTTGTGAGCTGCTGAGCATGACTTTTATCAAAAGATAAAAATAATAGTCTTATAATAATTATGAGTTCCAATAACAGTATTCAATAATCAACATAATAATCAGTATGTTTTCATGTATAAAAAAGCATGTCTACATTTCTGTTCATTTCAGTAAAATTCAGTAAAGTGTTCTAAGAATGCAGCAGATCTATGTAATATCTTACAGATTTTCGACTGCACACCAACATAGAGTTAAAAAACAGGAGCTGATATTAAAAATAGCTTTACATATTTAACACAGAACTAGTGACCTGATTAAATTGACAAAAACAACCGATCAAACTATTACCTCACAAACATAATGTTAAAAGCATAACTTTGTTTTTGTTTTCTGCAGTGGATTTCATGTAATGCTGCCAATAGTGAACAATATGCTGATAAATAACTCTCGTTTATCTGTTCCTCATCTCTACATGATTAATTTAGATCAACATCAATGCCGATAAAAAAACAATATGGTCATAAATAAATGAGCATTGTGGAAAGCAAATTTGTAGAAATAAACGAAGCTACGTTGATTAGACTATCTGACTGACAACCTATTACCTATGGGTTGTTTTGACTCATGAAACTCCTGTGATTGGCTGAATGGTCGCTCAATCAGCCTAAGTAACAAAATGCAAAGAATACCCCCATGCCCCCTGTGGCTGCTACGCCCTTGTCTGTACGGTTTTTTAAAGGATTGTCAAATACTTTCAATAGACAAATTCCTCTTGTAAAGAGTATTACAGCTCAAAGTAAATAAGTTATGAACATCTGATATTTCATTATACACTACATACACATTCTAGTACAGACAGTAGACAGACTCTAGTCATGTTTACGATTACTGAAATACCCCATTGTGCCTAAATGTTTGAAATACATCCTTTTAAGACCAGAAAGGATTTTCATTTGCACATTTGTCAAATAATTTGTCATATCTTTCTTTCAATCCTAAACCTGAAGTTTGTAGATGAGGAAGCATATAAAGCTTTAGTGGTAATCAATTCTGATCCAGAGTTGTAAAGGCACTGTAAAAAAAGATGATGCAACCGGCACAAATAAGATGGAGAACCAGACCACTGCACATTTACTTATTGTTATACCTCCCCATGTATGATATAAATATTCAGAGTGAGGCAGCCCCCATGCAAAGCCAAACCAGCATGACAGAGAGCAAATAAGAAAATCCACTAAAGAGGCAGCACACATAGCTCTGTAAACATATTTTATTTATTCATTTAGCAAGACACTCACTTTGTTACCCTTACTTGATCAGTGAGGTCATACTAACACACAAAAATGATCAAAAAGGTCACCAGAAAAAAAAAGCATATTAAGGTATCTACACTTTGAGAAATTTTAAAACATAAATACTCAATTCAACCTGTTTGTTTACAGTTATCTTTAATTGCATAATGCAAAATTTTGTGCACTTTGCATAAAAACTAATTTAGGTAATATGCCCACATTTTCATGAGCAATTAAATAAACATACACTCTGATGACTCTGCTGACATTTAAAGACAAAAGGCTAACATCAATTGCATTTAGCATGGACACAGGGCAGAGGCTTAGTGTACTACTTTCCTGGTTGACCTGGATTATGTTTATACAAAAATAAAAAAGAAAAGAAACAACAACGAAAAATATACAGTACACAATAAAGGAAAATACAATATAAAATCATCACCATTTTGCAACAATAGAAAATAAGTGATTATTAAGCCACTAATATATTGAGAACTGTTGAACATGGTTAACATCTAGTTAAACTAGATGTTAAAACTGGATAAAACCTAAATATTACATATCATAAGATGATCAAAATGTAAACAAAAATAATGCAGCCCATGGTGAGCAGCATCTGTGAAAATGAAGAGAACAATCCCTGTTTCAACATATAGTTCTCAACAAATTGAGGTAAAAACGGTCTTCTGACATAATTAATAGAAGAAAAAACTAATACAAAAAGGCAAACAGGAAACTAGCATGTTTTACAGTTAATATTGAGAAAACTACTAAGGGATTGGATTTTCAAAGCTTTTCAGTGTATTGTACAAGTGTTTTATGGTAAGGATTTATTCAGTCATTACTCATTTTAGAAAAATGTATTACAAATAAAAAAGACAGCCCTCTTATAGTGATCAATGTGGCTGCAGTTCCCAAGGCCTTTCAGGTTCACTCAAACTAAGTGCAAAGTTTGAGTTGAAAATAGGAAAGCTTGCACTGTTCACCTGAGAATCACAGAGTGCCAATTTTCAAATCAGTTTAAAAAATGTACTGTGATGCAATTAGTCAACATGGAGTTATAAAACCTGGTTTCATGAAAATATATAGCATCTTTGGTGTACTTACGGCCTGATATACAGTAGTAGAATGATCATGAGAGAATGAGATGAGAGGTCATTTCTAACAGCATTGAATTCAGATGAAATTTTTTGTCTACCCATTTCCAGCTTGTAATTTTGAATCCTGAGCGTATATGTTCAAAAAATAGTATGGACAATACAAACAGGACTTGCTTGCACCAGTGTATCTGTAGCTGATTTTATCAAAGTAACATCACTTTTTGGTTTCGCAGAACTACAAAAAAGTTCTTTTTTTTTAACCATCCTATGTAAAACTTTTTTGTAAAAGATTGGTCTCAATCAATGCATTTGCAGCATTTTGGCCACTTGCTTTGGTGCTTGTGGTCCTGCTGCCTGCTGTCCAGCAGTCCATCCATATAGTGCCCATACTCCTCTATGGCATCTTCCACACGAGTGATGTACATCCAAGTAAAGAGCATGCCTAAAAACCAAAGCATCTGTAATATGACAACTTTCTATTTACTTTCTTACTAAATAAAAAAATCTGAACGTGAAAATGATATTTAATACTGGCAACAGGTAATTTTATATAAAGATAACAGATGGAAAATTAGGTGACATTTTTTAAGGGTATTAATTCAAATACTGTAGCACTTCACAATAAGGTTGTATTTGTTAAAGGGATAGTTCACCCACAAATGAAAATCCTCTCATCATATACTCACCCTCATGCGATCCCAGTTGTGAAATACATTCTTTCTTCTACAGAACACAAATGAAGATCTTTAGAAGAATATTTCTGCTCTGTAGGTCCATAATTTTATGTGAATGGGTGCCAAAATCTTAAAGCTCTAAAAAGCACATATATATCCATCATAAAAATAATCCATACAACTCCAGTTGATTAATTAATGTGTTCTGAAGTGAATTTTTGCTAAAAATGTTCACTTCTGGTCAGCTGTGATTTGCACGGTGAAGGTCTGAAATTGGCAGGGGAAAAATTTTTACTTCACACCCTCAATATTTTGAGTGACTCAATGGGTGTTTTAATATCCCAGTGAACAGTGAGCAGCCATAGCTTCAGTTGCTCAGAATCATTGATAGGGAATCTATGAAAAGTTAATCAAAAATTTTTCAATATGTTGAAACATCCAGGATAAGCACAAGCAAGCCCCATCTTGAAAAAGACACAGATACAAATAAAAATTTATAGCAAAACCAATTCAGTTTCTGTATAACATTCCTCCTCTGTAAATAATAAAGTGCTTCCGTATGTTACGTATTTCACGTAGTTCTTGTGTGAACTTCCCAATGCGCTTACATCATGCGAGAGGCAGCTTGTATTCAAACCTCATGACTGAGCTGGGCAGAAGTGAAATTTTATACTTAAAAAAAGTTTTAAACTTTTATCTTTTTCTTACACACAAAGCATTTAGCTTCAGAAGACATAAATTAATCAACTGGAGTCATATTGATTACTTTCTGATGGCTTTAAGTGCTTTTTGGAGCATCAAGATTTTGGCACACATTCACTTGCATTGCATGGACCTACAGAGCTGAAATCTTCTTCTAAAAATCTTAATTTGTGTTCTGAAGAAGTAGTCATACACCTCAAGTCGCTGCGAGCCACTCACATCCCGGGTGAGAACACCGCTACCTTGCATGCGGAAATCGCTACTCTCCTACTGAATGATGCGATAGAGCCTATCCCTCCTGCCAAGATGAAGAAGGGGTTTTACAGCCTCTACTTCATTGTACCGAAGAAAGGCGGTGGGTTGCGGCCAATCTTGGACTTGCGAGTACTGAACCGGGCTTTACACAGACTCCCATTCAAGATGCTGATGCAAAAACGCATTCTACCAAGCGTCTGGCATCAGGATTGGTTTGCGCCGATAGACCTGAAGGATGCGTACTTCCACGTCTCATTTCTACCTCGGCAAAGACCCTTCCTGCGTTTTGCGTTCGAGGGTCGGGCGTACCAGTACAAGGTCCTCCCTTTCGGCCTGACCCTGTCACCTCGTGTCTTCACGAAGGTCGCAGAGGCAGCCCTTGCCTCATTAAGGGAAGTGGGCATTCGCATCCTCAACTATCTCGATGACTAGCTAATTCTAGCTCACTCTCGCAATGTGTTGTGCGCACAGGGACCTGGCGCTTAGGCACCTCTCTCGGCTAGGGCTTCGGGTCAACTGGGAAAAGAGCAAGCTTCTCCCGGTTCAGAGCATCATTATATTCGGCTTGGAGTTGGACTCAGTCTCGATGATGGCACGCCTCATGAACGAGCGCACTGTCGGTGCTGACCTGTTTGAAGGCGTTCAGACAGAAAACAGCGGCTTCACTGAAACTGTTTCGTAGGCCTGGTGCATATGGCATCCTCAGCGGTGGCCAATAATGTCACAGACACTAGAAGAGATGGCCTGAAAATGATAGCACACATTACAAAAAAATTTCATATAGATGCTTTAATTATCCAATATGACATCTGTATTAGTATGACGTGAATGTCGAAGTCTGTGTATGGACAAAACATTACTGGAAATTCTAAATCTACTTCTTTCTCAATAATACCTGTACTTATCATAGATCAAACTCTCCCAACATAATTTCCTGTGAAACAGCATACAGATAAGGACTGTCTGGTCAAATATAAATGTGTTCTTGTGCCCTGTTCCAATCACTTCTAATGTACTGGAACTACTATTAGAGAGGAGACTGAATTTACTTTTTGCACATGTATGTGTGTTCCTGTGTAATGGTGGGTTGTTAAAGTTGCAGCAATATTGAAAATGCAACATAATGGTTTACAAATTTATGTGAATTGTGAATATGATAATCCACATCTGTGTCTCTGTTCTGTGCTGCTGTTTTTCAGTGCATCAAGGCACCTCTTAAAAACAGGTTAAAGTGAAGGAACACAGCACACAGCTGCAAACTAAAGGCTGCTTTTGAAAGGGATTTGGACTTCCAGGCTGCCAATTTGTTGAAAACCTGTCTATTTGTGGTACTCTTTTGAGAGAAAGTGTCAATTCATTCAAACCACCTTACACCACCCACTTCTTCATCAGTGTGGAAAATATTTAATGTGGTGATATTTTATAAAGAGGGGTACTTTATTAGAATTTACTTCTGAGTATGCACATATAGCGATGAAAGCTGGATAAATACTAGATGAATTATCCCTATAAATCTAGATCATTCTTGCCCATTTGGGACATTAATTGTCAGCATTTTTTGATTTGTTAATATTTCAATCGGAATTTTAAAGCTGCTAGGTTGAAGACCCAAAGTGGCCACAATAATTTGTGGCTTTTTGTCCACATTTGAAAGCTTTGAATTCATCTATATGCTAATGTACTCCTAAAAGTTGACAAAATTATCTTTTAGCATGTACTTAGGGTTGGGAGGGTTACTTTTAAAAAGTAACTACAAATGACAGAATATGCTGTAAAATATATTTGTAATGTATTCCATTAGATTACTCAAAGTCAGTAATGTAATCTAAATACTTTGGATTACTTCAGTACTGGCAAATTTTTTACTTGTTTTGACTATAAACAAGCAAATAATGAAACTTCACTTAAATTTATCTTGCTTTAAAGATTTTTTGATATTTTTACAGAAAATAAATATTTAGATTCTCATTAAGAATATGATTTTTGCAGAACATCTTTGCTCCAATATCAAAGGTCTTCCTATAGAAAAAAAAAAGTTATGCTTTCATCCTAGATACAGGTGAAACTCGAAAAATTAGAATATCGTGCAAAAGTTCATTAATTTCAGTAATTCAACTTAAAAGGTGAAACTAATATATTATATAGACTCATTACAAGCAAAGTAAGATATTTCAAGCCTTTATTTGATATAATTTTTATGATTATGGCTTGAACCAGGAACCAGAACTTTTGCACGATATTCTAATTTTTCGAGTTTCACCTGTATATTGGTTGTAGATTTCTACACGTTGTTAAAGGCTACATTGGTTAGCATTTTTTGTAAAAATACCCTAACCTCATAAAAACATTAACAAGGCATGTAATCATGTATTTATTGGATTTATGTTTCATCTGTTTTCTTGTTAAGCAGTAGAAACATGATGTAGCTCCTCTATGAAACTCCCAAGGGAAAATTCCTCAATGACATCATATCCACCTTCTCACTCACAACAGTATGCACTTGTATGAATGTAACACATCTTAAGTGTTTCACTGCTTTTCGAAAGCTCCTCAGATTGCATCTTTATATAGATAAATGTTTTCCAACTGAATAGTTTAAACATTAAATGAAACAAATGACAAAGAAATGCAAAGTAATCTCTTCAGTAATCAAAATACTTTTTGAATGTAACTGCATTCTGATTACCAATGATTTAAACTGTAATTATAGCGGAATACAGTTACTAATATTTTTTTTATTTTAAATATGCAATACTGTTACATGTATTCCGTTACTCCTCAATCCTGCATGTACTGTATATACACATTTAAAATGTACAGTTTTTTTTAAATATTGATGATGCATCTTACACTCAAAGTTATAGACGGCGGGGCCAG
The DNA here is from genome assembly GCA_032164185.1 of Moxostoma hubbsi. Classification (NCBI taxonomy): domain Eukaryota; kingdom Metazoa; phylum Chordata; class Actinopteri; order Cypriniformes; family Catostomidae; genus Moxostoma; species Moxostoma hubbsi. The sequence continues at coordinate 21,329,288 of JAVLUX010000021.1, read as the reverse complement.
GTCGTGATTCTACACACCCTATAACTTATCAGGCTAGTCAAGCCTCTGACATGGATAAAGGCTGACTGTGGACAGTGGTGTCAGATTACGGGCAGCTGCCCTGTGTGTGTGTGTGTGTGTGTGTGTGTGTGTGTGTGTGTGTGTGTGTGTGTGTGTGTGTGTGTGTGTGTGTTGTGTGTTTTAATTAAAAATTATTTATATTGTCAAGCTGGTTCTCACCTCCTCCTTTCCATTAATTCCTTTACATCCCATTAATTGTCTCCATTGATAAATTAATTTGTGATGATAACTTAGAAACCTTTAAATACAGACCTAAATGTTAATTGATGGTACAGGTACAATATATCCTTCTGTTGAAGCCAACAGTCTCTGTTATTTCCACATGGAATTCCTGGTTAAAACCATGTTGCTGAAGAACAAAGATTCACTAATCACAGAACTGCAGCAAAAGGACCGCCTGTTTTCATGACACTCTGCGAATGACGCAATCGAGTCGGTCTCCCTACACTCTCAAACTACTTTATATATATATATATATATATATATATATGAATATTTTGCACTAAAATTAAAATATATTGTTTCTAAACTTATAATCAACCACTTTAAATCAATTGTTTTATATTTAGATTTGAATCTTTTGATTCTCAGATGCATTGACCAGATGAAATGACAAGACATGACAAGACTCCTTCCAGAAAAAGAAGCCTGGAGGAAGAGCCCTTGAAGCTGTGTTGCACTGCATTACCTGTAATAGCTAATAAACATGAATAGGTTTTTTAAAACAGCCCTCTGTTATAAATTGGCTGATGCAATATTCACTGATATTGCTTATTATAATTATTTATGACTGACTATGAATATATTGGTAGCATGTTTATTAGTGTGTCAAGTTCACATGAGAAAATGGAGAATGATGAGTTTTACACCTGTAAATATGTGAGACACAAAACTTGAAAATTATAACCTACACTGAATGCACACATTGTAGTCTTTGAAAAACTGTAAATGAAACATTATAAGAATGAAAAGAATGCTAATGCAAATTCCCTACAAATGCTAAATTAACTCTTTGGAATGGATACCTCAGAGATTCAAACTGTGTTTTTGTAGGGCGTCCAATTAGCTTTTCTTTTCATTGAGCAAAGAAAGAGAGTTAATTAAACATGAAATAGAAATGTTTGCATTATAATCTGGGGTTAAGCATGGTTATTTGAATATGAGGGAGAAAAAACTTCAGAGTACAAGGGGTGTTTCGGTACTTTATAGTTTTCAATGCATAATTACACTTATTTCCTCGGAATTCTAAAACTGCATTAGATACTGTTTGATTCCTTGTCCTATTTAATTGAACAAAACTTTCTGGTCAGTACTTCTTGAATAGACATGATTGAGCATAAAGTGTGACAAGAGGCCATTCTACAAAACTGCAGTGTGTTGAAAAGTACAACGTAAAATACCAAGAACAATCGGTTATGTTTATCAAAGACTTTTGTTCTTTAGTAAACCATCTAGTAGTTGATTGGCAACTTGTGAAGTTGTGAACTTGTGAAGGCAAACAGAGTAGCTTGTGAGTGAGACTGATGTAAAGCATGTTTTCATTTAAAATATCTACATTAATCACTGGCACAACTCTTATCATGAACACTTCAAACACTTACTATTTAAAAAGTAGGTCTAATGTACAGCAAAACAGAATATATATTTCTTGCTGGCTTGTAGGCATTTTTAATTACAAATGTATAAAAAAGTGTGTTTTTATGCAAAGAAATGGCGCTTATTGTTTATTAATAAAAATTACTTTGACCTGTGGCGGCCATTTTTAACAACCCTTCTTTGATAAGTACGTTTACAAAGTTTTACCTGAGGAATTAAGATACCCAGAAGAAGTCCAGCCATGAATTTTTAGTTGTCCATGAACCAAATGAAGACCGCATCAGTGCAACCCCTTATGTATATAGCCTCTATATTGTCCACCCTCTGCAGAAATAGGGCAGGGCATTGAACATAGGTCATATTCAGGGGTCATTTTCTAAAATCATATAACTGAGTCAATAACTTGCCATCAATGCATGGCTCATTCAATTTCAAAGTTGCAAGTCATGGATTGCAAATGAAATGAGAGATAATTGGATGCTGTCCCATTCTAAGGTAGATCATCATTTATTGCATGTTAAAATTCTGAGGTAGTTCACATTGCTTCCCCAAATGAGTCCTACTGATCAGACCTTTGATCCCTCAAATCAACACTCCGAGACCAGATGGATCAACTCAGGAACCAGACCACTTTTGAAATATCAGAATGAAAACACAAGATAATCTAACATTCTTTTCTTTCATGAGAACAGATGTGTCTCACATGAATCCATGTTAATTAGATATGATGTAGAAACAGCATAGAAAGAGAGTTGAGCAGAGAAATGAACCTCTTTCTCCAGGGCCTTGTATCCACACAAGGGCCTTGTATTAACAATACAGAAAACAATTCAGAAGACTGTAAAACAGAAGAAAATTCTTAACTTCTTCACAATGATAGAAAAACACAAAGGTAAATATCAAGGTAACCTTATTATTCTGTATTTCCCAGTAAGATCGTATCAACTCTAAGATTAAGTCAAAGAACTAATTTGGGGATGGGTAGATATTTGGCCTTTTTGGCGGGTTATCGGGGAGGGCCAGTGGAGAGAGAGCTGTAGTTTGAAATGTGTGTGTGCATTCTTATTGTTTTTTGAAAATATGCTTTTTTTTAAAAATGTTTTCTAAATAATTATGACCACTGGGGTGCATGTTTGGAAATATTGCAATTAGGGATGCACCGTTACCAATTTTTCTCTTTCGATCAGATATCGGCAATCTCAGTATTGGCCAATACCGATCCCGACGCGATACCATTGTTGTTTTTTCATGATCAGTTTAGAATATCTTTACATTATTGTGTGGAACTAATTGGGTGTGCTCTTTAATATGTAAAGAAACACAAACCTCTAACTACACATTATATCAATATAAATGTATAGCTTAAAATAAACACTTTATTATTAACTAGTATACTGGATAATGTAGAAGCAAAATTAACAATTCCTCAGTAGAAAAGAAGCAAAAAAATTTAAACTTGTATCTGGATCACTTTTTTGTTCAATTTAGTTGTAAGACATCAGTCCACTTTTTTTTTAATTTATTTTTTAGAACCCATTCACCATAAATATTATTACAATTTGTAAACAAATGATGATAATAATAATATATTATAATAGTAATATATCTAAATCGTGCACCTTTTGTCATGGATCCACTGGTGTGTCTCTCTCTCTCTCTCTCTCTCTCTCTGTCTCTCTCTCCCTCTCTCTCTCTCTCTCTCTCTCTCTCTTCCTCACTGCCGGCAGCACTCACTCTCCCCTGAGTTCAGATTACATGCACCTGCATATAATTAGTGGCTAATCAAGGACTGCATATATACCCTGCTTTCACAGGCACTCTTTGTCTGTTCTTATTGATAGTATCTCTGAAACTTCAGATTGTTCTACTATGCCAAACATACCTATGTCTTCATTATTGTCTGCAAGTATCATAAGACTGTTGTGAGTGTTGTGTCCAGATCTATTCATCGTGTCTATACCCTGTCTGGATATTACTCACCTGCTGTTTGTTACTCTGCTCAAATGGATTTACTCACAATGACCAGTGCTACCAAGCTCCAAAAAGGTTGCACGAAGGTAGTCCATGACTCATGCAGTTTAATCCATGTCCTCTCAAACAACACAATTGGTTTTGAGTAACAAAAATATAACTCCTTTTTCACTACAAATGATTATAATGGAGCTTGAAAGTGTTGGACCTCACTGACTTGCATTGTATGAATACATTCACATCTTATATCCACATCAAAATATCTTAATTTGTTTGAGACCGCAAAAGGTAAATGATGAAAGAATTGTAATTTTTTTTGGCGAACTATCCCTTTAAGAAAATATTTAACTTGTAAAAACACAGCAACATAGATCCTACAATTACTCTATTAGATGGTTGACAGTACATTGTTGATTAGTAACATTTATAAATCTATTAAGAGAAAGGTATACAAGTCAGATAAAATGTGAGATATAATGGCTTTAAAAATTTAAATCAATACAGAAATAACAACTGGATTGTATTACTTGTGTTACAACTTTGCATGTGTACGGAGACTTTAATATTTGATTTGCTAAATTATTGTTTTAAGTACAATATTTCTTCCTAGATCTCATTGGGTAAATGTTTTCATATCTTGTGATTTGGTTTAGGAGCATATATAACAATGAACAAATTGCTTTCCCTCTCTTTTAAACCAACAGGCTTCTCTTCAAAGGGGTGGCATTAATAATAATTTCATAAGTATTAAAGATTAGATTATGACATTCAATTTCAGCAAAGCAATTCTGATGTAATCTTTACAGTTTAGTGACTGATATGTTGTTTTACTCTAGACTGAGGAAATTATGAGGTAATGCTTGTCCAAAAGTAATCTGCACACAGCTGGAGCTAGTCAATTTAAAACAGGCTCAGTGCTTGTTCTAAAGATAATGTAAAATAAAGGTCTCTTTGCTGTGTTGCACAAAATCCCAGTCTGCTTTGGCATTGTTCTACAAGGGTCCTGTTTTTCAACTGTGCTTAGTAACTTTAAAAGTGAGCTCTTACAATATTCATGTTAGTCCAATTTCAAGTTGCAAGGTTGTGTTGAGCATGCCCAGAGCAGTGTTAAGAATGCTTAACAAGAAAATATATGGGGGGGAAATCACATAAACAAAATAGTCAGCATCTTTATTGTCGAATCTCCCTGACTAAAAATCCTGCAAATTAAGCAGTGATATTATTAACTTAAAGTTTTCATACAGTAAATCAAAGTAAAGGATTGACTGTTATAAAAGCTGGAAAGCCTGAGAAGAACATAATTCATATTCAACATAATTTCACAAATAGAACGTGGAACTGTATAATGACAAAGTGCTAGCCAAATTCACGGCATTGTACAATGTGTAAAGTACAGCATGTGCTAATTAATTCAGGAATTCTGAAACCAGCAGGTCTTAAAACAGAACAAGACTGAGGAAGTTTCAGACCATTGTTTTTGGAATAGCTGGTTGTTTTCTTGTCTGGCCCTTACATGGTCTGTTGAGGCAATGCTTTGCCAACACATTTATCAACAATTGAGAAATACAAGACTATAGAAAAATATTTGTACAGTGCATTTTTCAAAGAAACATTTTTGTGTAATGTGCAAATAGTTGGATATGTTCAGGGTTGAAATTTTTTAGTGTTGTTATGCTAAACTCAAATGAGAGGTTATATGAATAATATGAGTTGTTTTGCATTCATTTATTGAGCCAACAGCTTTCAGAGAAGAGCATGAATAAATATTGGGCTCCAGTCTTCTTTAGCTGTATGGCACAATTCATATTCCAGACCTTTAGCTCATTTAAATGGAACTGAATAACATTTGAGGCAATTACTTAAGCAATTGGTTGATTCTTTCAACAGAAACACATATTCACTGATGCAGGGGAATTACACGACTATCAGTTTAAAAAGAGAATATAATTGTTTGATCATGTCCTATTGCAGATAGAAAATAAAAAATTAAGCAGCATGGGATGCATGTTAGAAAATGAATAAATAAGAAATGACAAAGACCCCTTTAGGAGTGAAACCACCATCCCGTTTGACAGAAAACACTAGTTTCTGTAGCTTAACTGGAATGGCCTGGTGCTACTGTAGCAAAGCCGAGGTTGTTCGTTTGTTTCCCATGGAACATACAAACGGATAAAATGTACACCTTGAATACACTGTTTGTTGCTTTGGACTTATGGTCATTCTGTTTGACAGCAGCCCTTGCGGAAAGTTCGAAAATTCTCAAAGTATTGAACATACTGAAAAAAGATGTGAACAAAACTCATACAAAACACAGTGAAAGACAGCTCTGGCAGGTAGTGAAGGTGGTTAAAACTAGTGGTTGACCGATAAATTGGCCAATATTCTGACTTTTTAAATTATCGCATCGGCCGGTACATTTTCCCGTTTGGCCGATATGTTTCTTTAGGGAGCCTGCTTGCATGTGAAGTGACTGAGACATGTAAACGACCAGTCACGGTTCATGTTCTTGTTACATGCCATCGTGTTACAACAATAATAGACTGGTGTGCAACACAGTCTCATTTAAACAGTCAGCATATCAGAGCAGACGCGTTTGAGCTCATAACGGGTTGATGCATATGAGACTGCTTCAGCACTGGCTTCAGACTCGAGTCCCGAGATGGGCATGGTGCCGTGGCACACATCGCGTGGCTGTTACACCCCTCTGCCACCACTTATTCAGCCCTTTTGAAAGACCTTGCATTTCTAGCAGGTGTTCACCTACAGCAAGTGTCCAGGTCGTCATGATTACCACAGATGCATCCAAGTCAAGGTGGGGTGCCGCGTGCAATGGGCACGCAGTCACTGATTCCTGGACAGGACCATGGCTGTATTGGCACATCAACTGCCTAAAGTTGCTGGCTGTACTGCTTTCCCTGCAGATGCTATTGCCGCAGATCCGGGGCAAGCACGTGTTGGTCCGGTCCGACAACACAGTGACAGTAGCGTATATAAATCGTCATGGCGGCGTACATTCTCCTCGCATGTCGCAACTCGCCTGTCATCTCCTCCTCTGGAGTCAGCAGGGGCTGAGGTCGCTGTGGGCCACTCACATCCCATGCAGACTCAACGTCACATCAGATGCGCTGTTGCAACAGGTGATGCTCAGCGGTGAGTGGAGACTCCACCCCCAGGTGGTCCAGCTGATTTGGAGTCGATTCAGCAAAGTACAGGTAGACCTGTTTGCTTCCTGGGAATCCTCCCACTGTCCACTTTGGTGTGCAATGACGGGAGCCCCCCTTAGCATAGACGCACTGGCACACAGCTGGCCCTGGGGGTTGCAAAAATACGTGTTCCCCCAGTGAACCTACTTGCACAGACTCTGTGCAAGGTCAGGGAGGACAAGGAACAAGTCACCCTTGTGGTGCCATATTGGTTCACCCAGACTTGGTTCTCAGACCTCACGATCCTTGAGACAGCACCTCCCTGGCCAATTCACCTGAGGAAGAACCTTCTTTCTCAGGGACGGGGCACCATCTGGCACCCACGCACATACCTCTGGAACCTCCACGTCTGGTCCCTGGATGGGATGCGGAAGGTCTACCGCCTGCAGTGGTAAACACGATCACTCAGGCCTGGGCTCCTTCAACATGGCAGCTGTATTCCCTAAAGTGGCGTGTGTTGGCTAAGTGGTGTTCTTCCCGTAGCGAAGACCAACAGAGATGCACAGTCGGGTCAGTGCTTTCCTTCCTGCAGGAGAAGCTGGAGGGGCGGCTATTTAATATCATGCTTTTGATTTAGAGTATGCTTGCACTAGTCTTAGGTTAGGGATGTATGTTTAAAAAATTATATTTAAAATTCACCTTAAAACCACATCTGATTTTGACACCATTTTACTTGCTTTTGGCACCCCCAGCTGGACGTTTCACTGTAAAACTGCAGCCAAAAGTGTCATACAGCATGTAAATTTGCAAAAATGTTGTCATGTTCATGTAAAATTCATGAGACCAGGCTGCAAAAATCTGATGGAAAAGGCACATTTTGAGAAGGCATCCACTTTGAGAAGGCACAAATTGTCTCTGAGAGATGCCAGGAACCCAATGAAGGAAACAATGAACATGATCACACCCAGAACAATGAGGATAAGGGCAGGAGCCAGAAATGCTCCCTCCTGTGTTTTGTAGCGTTGCCGCTCCAATGCTGCATAAATGCCAATAGTCAAAATGAAGCCACATATAGATAACTCAGAATTTGCCATTAAAACAAAACTAGATCAGAGTAGTGGTGATGATCAACAATATTTCAGTGATACGAGAATCTTTAGAAGGCACGTGGGTCAAAAACCACAGGCTGCAGTGTGAAACTTTAATTTGGTTACATGGGCCTCAAAACAAAAATTTGTTTATAGTTTAACTTTTTTTATCCATACATTGAAAGTGAATGGTGACAGAGACTAACATTAGGCCTATACCTAATGTATTTGTGTTCCATGGAAGAAAAAGTCATATGGAGCAAAATTAGGATGATTAATTTTTGACAGAACATTAATCTTGGGATGAACTATCAATTTAAAAAAAAGCATATTCTTTAGTATTCATTTATACATTTAATGGTATCTATGGGTAAAACAATAGTAAAGTAGAGCTATGATAAATGTTGACCTCCTGAGCCCCGATGGGGTAAGTTTGATTTCCATTTAAAAATATTCTGCATGATTATCATACTCTACTTATCTTGAGCTGTTAGTCACTAATTAAAGAATTAAAGCATGGCCTGAACCTCAAAGCATTTCTTTGTGAAATGTGTTATGTGAAAAGTAGATGTGGGAAAAACAGATATCAGTGAAGATGTGCATCAATGGCTCAGAACAGCAAATGCACTTGTGGAATAAACACTAAGCTCCAATGATATAGCTTAATGGCATAATCTAATAAAACTCAACATAATGAGACACTCATAATTGCATAAAACCCCTTTATGCCTGTTAACACATTTTGTGTGTACGAGTGTGTGTATGCATATACAATAGGCTTTTGCAGTAGATTTGTTTTGCTATTGCATTCCTTCTTGTTCTGAGCTGTCCTTGAACTACCTATTTTACTGCAGATTTCAGCAGAATTTGACTGCCCTTCATTCACGTTACTCTTCCCCTGCCTCTTAGGTTTTTTTTAATGAAATGTTTTAGCTAATTTGATTGTGATTTAGGCCACTAATAAGAGCATAATACTCTCAGCTCTGTTTAACTCACTACAGTATAGTCAAAAAAGTACAAGCATTTTAGAATCATTATGAAGTTAGTGTAATTAATGCTTATGATTTAATTGTTGTCCATTATTCTGTGTTAACCTTTGAGCATTATATTAAGGTTCAATACCAAACTAATGCATTTTTAATGCAGAAAATAAAGAGATATTTCAAAACTGCCTTTATTGCCTTCTGTTGCTTATACTTAGAAGCATATCAGTGATGAAATCCCTGTGGGAGGTACAGATAGATTGAAAAACAAATGAAAACAAAAAATGTCTTATGTTTAGATCCTTCAATAAAGTTTCAAAGGCTTTATTGGAAATTGTCTGGAAAGTGTCAACCAGAGCCATGACCTTTTATAGCCAACTTTTAAGACAGCACAAAGGTCAATGGAGCCTAAACCACCACCACCACTCCATGCATTTTGGTAATATATCTGGTTAATTATTATGCCTATACATGCAGCTTTTATGATCTCATATTAACTGAAAGAATACATGGCATATTTATCACACAGCAGAACCATTTCCATGAATTGGCACTATCACTCTACTATCTCCTCTCCACCAATAGCTGCTGTGTGGTGAGCGTATTGGCGCAGTATGGCTGCAGTTGCATCATCCAGGTGGATGCTGGACATAGGTGGTGGTTGAGGAGATCCACCTGTTTACTATGTAAAGCACTTTAGTTTATTTTAAATGAATGAATGATTGAACATTACACTTATATAGCATTTTTTGACACTACACTCAGTGAAGGAAGTAAAAGACTAAAATGGTTAAAAACATAAAAGAAATATGCACTTTCCTAATACATGTCATGACACATTATGCATCAAATACCCACTTACAGCTGCAAAGATGTACAATTTAAAAGAATTTCAAGTAGCATCCAGAATCCAGACTTTATGCACACACTCCTCTGCCCTTGAACCAATAAATCATTTTAGCTCCTTCACCCTCTCTTGTGCAGTTCCTAAAATCATGCAGAGAGGATCTTCAGTCAATATTCACATCAACCATCAAAATGGGAAAAGAATGTGATCTCAGTGATTTGGACTGTGGCATGATTGTACCAGACGGGCTGGTTTGAGTATTTCTTTAACAGCTGATCTCCTGGGATTTTCACACACAACAGTCTCTAGAGTTTACCAAAATTGGTGTTAAAAACAAAAAACATCCAGTGAGCAGCAGATCTGTGGATGGAAATGCCTTGTTGATGAGAGAGGTCAACAGAGAATGACCATTTCAACTTGACCCTCCTTTTCTTTAAAAAGGAGGGTCAAGTCCGACAACACAGTGACAGTAGCGTATATAAATCGTCATGGCGGCGTACATTCTCCTCGCATATCGCATCTCCTCCTCTGGAGTCAGCAGGGGCTGAGGTCGCTGTGGGCCACTCACATCCCAGGCAGACTCAACGTCACATCAGATGCGCTGTTGCAACAGGTGATGCTCAGCGGTGAGTGGAGACTCCATCCGTCATTGCATACCAAAAAAAAAGCAAAAATTAAGGGGTACAGTGAGGCACTTACAATGGAAGCTCCATTTTTTTTACTTTTATAAAAGCACTACCATTAATTCTTCTGTTATAACGTGTTTACTTGAGCAGTAAAGTTGTTTACATCAAAAATGTTTATGGTCGTTTTAGAGTTTACCGCATTATGTTGTTATGGCAATGAAGTTGCAGAATTGTATATAACAACACAAAAAAGGTTAGTAAGCAATTTATGACAAAATACCTTTTACAAAATACATTTTACACCATAAACACACATATTACATTTTGCAGCTATACTTTTCAAACAGTGAGCATTTTAAAGCTTAAATATGACATTTCAGCTCCACTAGCACCACCAAATGGAATTGCAAAAATAAACTTCATTTTCAAAACCACTTTCTGAATACGCCCTGTCTGCCATTGGTCAAACAAATTGATAGGCCCGTCCCCAACTCACGCCACTGGCCAAGTCAATGTAATTGTGTTTGTATATAAGGGTCCCTTAAAAAAACAAACAGAGGATTTACATAGCGCTATAGAGACAATAGAGTTTTTGAGAAAATTAACCTATGAACGGCTTACTTATAGTTGTCTCTGCACATTAGGATGAGATAGGACTAAGTATTTTAACAAAAAAAGTTACATACTTCAGCTTTAACGATTCGCTTCCATTCCAAGTGCCTCGCTGTAACCTAGACTTTTTTTTTGTTTGTTTGTTTTTTTTTAGAAAAGGAGCAACGAGTCTAAATTAAATTTGTATTAATCAACATTATGCCACAAATGCTGTCGATTGAGCTTCATTTATATTGAAACTTTCCAATAACTTTTCCGGAACTTTCCTTTAAAATTATATTGAATACATATATTGCTCACCTCATGGAGTACTGATACAATGATGTAGGCCTATGCTGCGACCATATACAAATGAAATGAAATATGATAGATGGGTCAAGTCAAGCAAAGTCATTATTATTTGTATAGAGCTTTTTTCAACAGACATCGTTTCAAAACAGCTTTACAGAAAATGAAACTGTAATAGGCCTATATATAAAGTCTTAGTCATCATTGTGTAGTTTGATTAAATATAATTGTAAATTGTGTATAAAAAATAAATAATTATATATTAATTGTATTTAGAACCCCAGTGAGCAAGCCAAAGGCGACTGTGGCAAGCAACACAAAACTCCCTAATGGCCTTTGACTCCATGTTAGATTAGAATTCATACAGACATGTAACCATTGGTTACCACTTTTTGGGTTTTATTGCATAATTGAATTCTGTTCGTTTTTCCAAAATGCCATGTAAATTAACAAATAAATACAATGTAGTGGAAAAAAAACAGTTGATGTGTTCAACAGCAAGTTACTAAAAAGATCGCTAAATAAATGAGTAAAAACACAATTAGCCTCCAACTCTCGATGAGGGCGTGGTCAAGAACCCTGGAACAGTTTTAATTAATATAGAACTGTAACTGCTAGGAAACTTCAAATATTTTACAACTATATAATCTTTCCTTTCCTAAATTATAAACACAAATTGCACACATTTGCTGACGTAGCATCATGGCCATACCTCAATGATTTAGTACACAGGCGAGAATGAAAAACAAAAACAAGTACTCAAACTCACCCAGAAGAGTGTTGCATAAACGATTAACGCAATATCATGACTCTAACTGTCGCTCAACATGTTCCGTAAACACTTTCTAGTTTGTTTGTATGGTATGGCAAGCCAAAAAGCTCACAATATGCAATAAACTAATCGCGTTTTCACCCGGCGTTTTAAACGACTTTGGCACCATAGAATACGCTGTAGTGATTGCAAACGGCGTAAAACACGTGCGAAAAACGCAGTGTTTCACACCTTTTTCCTGTGTATGAAAAGCACCTCTTTAAACGCTGTTTGGATTGCCACACCATGCAGTTTAAAACGCCGTTTTGGTTGCACAAATACGCGCATTATTTGCTACATTTTCCTTATAGTATAATGAGTCCCGCCCGCTGATTTCAACAGCCAGTAAGTTTTAACTGTTCTCACCCAATCAACAATAAACTGAGTCAGACCAGACAAGTTCATCACTGATCATTTTGGTAATTTAATCCAAACAAACACATCAAGATGGCCAGAAGAAACTTCATTTTGCGTTGCAATCAGATCAGTTACTCCATGACATAACAGAATATATAGCAGAAGAACACGCATGGACAACAAGGTAAGTGGCACATTAAAAAGATTTGCATTTTGTAACATGAGACTTGATGGCCCATTGATTTACAAAACAGGAGAAGGCAAGAACACAACAGATTTTTCTTTACCAGTATGCATGACATTATTTTACAGAATTAGACAATCTCTTCAAATATACATTAAATAAAGACATCAAAAACAGGAGACGGGCAGAGGAGTTCCCCGCTGGCTCAAGTGTGGTTGTCTGAGAATAAACTGGCATATGGTGTGGCTGACAACAGCATTTAATAAGCATCCCTTGTTGCAAAAAGCATCAACATTTTCCATGAATGCTACAATAGTGATATAGTATTAATCTTTTTTCTAGCAAGTTAGATTTTATGGATGTTTAATAGCCTTTATTAATTATAACTAACTTTTAGTTAAGATCACAGATCAAGATAGTAGATAGAGCTATATATTACATAAACTAATCTGACTACATTCTGTCCAACCACATTAAATTGCATACATTTTTTTTCCCTTAATATTGTTTATACATAAACTACACTTTGTGACTTACAGTAAATGATAGGATTACAATAATTTATTGTTATTACTGGTGTAGCCAGTTCCGGTTATCAGACTCCACTTACCTGTAGTGGAGGTAGCGCCCATTACAGCATCACTCTAGAGCAACTTTCTTTTCTCAAGTCATGTGGTTTTAATTCTCCTTCGATAGCAGGGATTTTAAAAGTCTCTATGGCTACAGTCAAACGATGCATGAAGTAAGTTGCATTAAGATGTAGGCTAATTCTTCACATGCACAAAAAGGGCATTAAGAGTGAATCTTGAGCCACTGTTTAACATTGTAATCTTAATCAACAATATTTGTTTGCATATTTGTGTGTTCCATGAAGTTCAATTTGAATCGCTCTGTGCCATATTCTAACATAACTGATGCTGCCCTTGATGTAATGATCACAGACATTGTGGCTGGGAATGACCAGCTTGGATCTGAGGCCATCAGGGCACAGCTACGGGCTAATGGAATTTGGGTGCAGAGACACAGGGTGCGAAAGTGTTTGGTTCGAATCAACCATAGGGCAGCTGCACTAAGGGCAATGTCTCAGAGACCATTGAGAAGACTGTACAGCGCTGCTGGACCGAACTCCCTATGGTACCTTGACGGCAAGCACAAATTGATAAGGTGGATATACACAGGTTACACAGCTATTTTTCATGTACATGTAATATTTCAGAAAAATATAATTGCTATTAAAACATTTTAAGAACTTTTTGATAAATGATTTGTGTCTCTTATGTTTTATTAACAATATTTCTCTGTTTTATATGGTTACAGCCATCTTATAGTCTTTTTCCGTGCCTCCAACAACAACCGCAGCAGCACTGTAATGGAGTGTTTTTTAAATGCAGTAGCGTGGTATGGATTGCCTTTTAGAGTCAGGACAGATCATGGAGGTGAAAACAATGCTGTCTGTTTATTCATTAATTTCTTCAGAGGCTCAGAAAGAGGCTGTGCTATCAGAGGCAGGAGCACTCATAACCAGCAAATTGAGAGGCTCTGTGGCAACATGTGGCAGGGATTGACTAACGTTTATTACAACCTCTTTCATTTCCTGGAGAGTGAAGGTATAGTGGAATGTGGCACGGTGGAGGGCGGGACCGGCGCGTGATTACGCACGCACGGTGGAGGGCGGGACCGGCGCGTGATTACGCACGCCCGGTCCCGTATCAGGCTAATTGAGCCGTCAAGAGGGATAAAGGCCACTCGCAGACGGCGATCGAGAGAGAGAGCTTAATCAGCAGACATGTCTGTTGTCCTATGTGTTTGTTTTAAGTTCTTCATTAAATTATTATTTATATTGACAAGCCGGTTTCTCGTCTCTTCCTTGCCCATGAATTATGATCTTCTTTACATTGGTGCCGAAAGCCCTGGAAGGAAGAGGGATACGCCGTATGGGAGTTCTCGCCACTTCTCAATGGAGCAGCCGCGGCCATCTGCCGGGAGACGGAGGAGCCCAGCCACCTGGACGCGGAGGAACGGCCGCCGACTGCGAGGGGAGGAGTTGCTCCTGGCCGACCGCCTGGAGCGGTTAGGGCCGCTGCCAGGGGCGGGGGAGTCCCCTAGTAGCCGCTGGAACGCGGCGGGGTTGGAGACTGCCGACCGCGTGCGGGGAGGGGCTCGCCGCCGACCGCCTGGAGAGGGAGAACCGCTGCCAGGGGCGGGGGGAGGCCCCTTCGACACCCCGGGAACGCGGCGGGGCGTTCCGTCCGCCAGGGGCTGAGGACTGCCTCCGATCTGCCCGGAGAGGCGCGGCTGTTGTCCTGTAGAGGGTGGAGAAGTGGCTGAGGAACGAGCTACGGCGTATCAGAGAACCGGCGAGTACGTTTTTTTTTCTTTCTTTCCTTTAATCTCTCTCTTGATACCGCTCTGCGTTGGCCTTTTCCCTCTTTTTTAAATTATGGTGTTTGTGGGAGGGGAGGTACTGCCCAGTGCAGGAACCCGAACCCCCCCCCCCCCACCCCCTATTTTTAATTGTTGTTTCCCTCCCCTTGCCCCCGCCGGCAGACCGCACGGGAGGCGCCCCCCCCCCCCCCCCCAGGGGATGTACGTCAGGCCGGGGGTCCCCAGCCTGAGAGAACGGGAGAGGAATGTGGCACGGTGGAGGGCGGGACCGGCGCGTGATTACGCACGCCCGGTCCCGTATCAGGCTAATTGAGCCGTCAAGAGGGATAAAGGCCACTCGCAGACGGCGATCGAGAGAGAGAGCTTAATCAGCAGACATGTCTGTTGTCCTATGTGTTTGTTTTAAGTTCTTCATTAAATTATTATTTATGTTGACAAGCTGGTTTCTCGCCTCTTCCTTGCCCATGAACGTGATCTTCTTTACATGGACATAGACAATGAAATACACCTCTGGGCTCTTCATTATGTCTACTTGCCAAGGATCAACAGGGATTTGACTGCCTTTGGCCGGCAATGGAATAACCACAAATTTTTGTCAGAGAATGCTTGGAACAACAAGGACAAAGAAGTACTGCAATGCAAGACATCTTTTGCAGAACAGCTGGACCAGCAAATAAAACTGTTGTTCAGGTACCATCAGAACAGGGAGAAACCAATCATCAAAGAATGATTGTACCTGTACCACAAAATCACTACACATTAGACAACTTGGAATAGACAAAATTTGCAATGTTTTGTCTTTTTTGACATCTTTGAATCAGCAATAGGAAAGGAATTAACTGATTATTTTACCACAAAACTGAGCTTGTTATGGTCACCATTAACTTTAAATAAATGGAAAAATATTTGTTTGAAACAATATGAAGATAGTAAATTATGACCTACATTTTTATTTTTGGGTGAGCTAAACATTTAAGTCTGATGATAGTTTTTGTCTTATTTTATGATCCATCCAAAAAATTTTGTCAAATTTGGTCATCTGTTTTTACATTTCTTTGGACCTCAATAGTTGCAAGGATTACCACCTTTGACTATTTTTAAAAGTCATTATATTAAAATGGAAATAGGGTAAGATGTTTTCATAGTCTTTTTAATTTAAGTCATGAGTAGGTCATTTAGGACTGGGTATCGAGTTCGATACATTTTAGGCACCGACCGAATTGCCTCTAAACAAATGAGTATCGAAAAATGTCTTGTTTCCTAAGGGGTTAATCTCGTCAACGTCAGTGATAAGCATGTAGCATGTTAGATGTACCCAAATCTAAAAGTGCTGGTATCAGTAAATGGTTTGAGTTCCAGGGCTGAGAAAGAATGTTATCTGTAACATTGCGAACAATGTTCTACATTACAGAGAAATACTAAACCATAATAATGACCCTTTAAAGTATGATTTTTACAAGCACACACACACGAAGTGAGCCACAGCAACACCAGGAAAAGCGGTAATGATTCTGAATGTGTCGGAAAAATCAGCAAGAGACTGAACATTTTGTTAATTTATAGAAAGAAATGCACATTTGGGTTGAGCAAACAGACAATGATCTCGGGATCAATGATGCTCAGAGTGATCGTCAATTGCTGATGCCCTTGACCATGTCATGACAATATTTGGCTTGTTTTCCCATTAATCTATTAAATTATTATTATTATTATTATTATTCTTAGAAAATTAATATTACAAATAATTTGCCCGTAGACACAAAGGCACGCGTTTGAAGAAACACTCTTTATTATATTATTAAGAACAGATGACAGAAAAGCATCTATGAGCATATATGACGCGCTGATACAGAGTTTGTTACTGTAGTTTATGTTCAAGGTATTGGTATCAGTATTGAACATTTTTGAACGATACCCAGCCCTGCTGTCAATTAGTAATAACATCTGGAACACTGTTAAAATAAAAAGTTCCTATTCCCACACCAAAACAGTTTTCTGATTTACTTTGACCAAAAAATGCATTTATATCTTGCCCCAAAATGTTTAACTGAACTGTTAAAAAATTTAAAAAGATTCAGATAATTTCCAGAAATATTAATTTAGTGTTTTACTTTACTGCAATACAATAATGACAGCATTTATAATTTTATATAATACACTAAACCTATAAGGAAAACATGGTCAGTTAAAGCCATTAAAAACTAAAATTTAAGTCACCGTGAAATGAAAATTCACAATCCTTTTTTCGTATTAGAAGTAAAGTTACGTTTTTTTCTTTTATTATTGTTTGCTCTTTTAACCTTTAATCTACAGTAACGTGCGCCAACCCCTTTCAACAACATCTCTTCTCTGGTGATGTACAGTACTGTGCAGAAATCTTAAGCATGTTAGATTCTTCACCCCAAATGATAGTTACTTCTATATTTTGCACGTCTGAGACCATCAATCCTGCATCTTATCACGTGGCTTGTTGAGCACATTACCGTGGAGACATAGCACATGTGGAGGCTTTGCGCTATTTTCCGTGCCATCCATGCCCAACTCACCCCACGCCCCACCGAGAGCGAACTACATTAGGTCCACACCTAGGTCCCTGGGGGGACATTGTATTAAAGACATAAGATATGTAAAAAATATTTATCTTCTGACATATTTTTTAAAGTCTTAGCATTGAGCCCTGTATATATACGAATTTGTAACATGTTTTTTTAACTGTAAGTAATATATATATATATTTAAGTAATATCGCAAGAGCGCTATATGGCCCTACATCAGCACTGCTGTGATTCGGCCGTAGGTAATTACAGCAGTGCTGATGTAGGGCCATATTGCACGATTGCGAGTGTGATCATTGCTAGATCAAAACAAATTATGTGTCCAAACCTCCATTAGTAATTCAAAAAGTTCACTTCAGAAATATTATCACAGCTTGTGGTGTTTCTAACAAGTTATTGGATAAACAAGGATGGATTGATGGGTGGGTGCATGTCTACGTGTCTTTGTGTGTGTACGTGTATGTGTGTTAGAGAGAGAGAGAGAGAGACGGAGAGAGACGGAGAGAGTGCGATCACCTGTTGCCTATCCCAAGCAGATATGCTGTCAGCATTCAGTCATTCAAGTCAGATTTCTCAGTGGAAAAATAGCATCCAAGCGGGGGTATTTCTCCCTACTTCGTGGTAGCCGTGCAAGAGTCGATCACTATAGAAACAGTGATGTCCTCCGCCATTTTTAAACAGTGTGTATCCAATGTGGAAACTTGATAAGCACCTCGAGTTCTGTAATTAAACATTCCTTCATGTCTCTCAGCTGCAATGAGCCTTAATCCTGAAATTGTTAAAACAATTTAAAACAATGTCCTATAGCTTAAGTAATGTAGTGGTAATACGAGCGATCACAGAGCGCTGTTCTATGTAAACAACGACTAGCGGATTCACTTTATGTCACTGATCTTTTGCCATCACTTGCTGGCTAACATATGTAATTTCAAAAATAAAGTCAGTAACTCCAACAGATATGCACTAATCAGGGGGCAGGACTCATTATACTATAAGGAAAACGCTGCAAATAACAAGTGTATTTGTGGAACCGTGTGGTGTGGCAATCCAAACGGCGTTTAAAGCGGCTCTTTTCACACACAGGAAAATGCGGTGAAATACAGCGGGTTTTTTCAACGGTGCCATGGTCGTTTAAAACGCCGTTAAACACGTGACAAGTCTATAGCATATTGTGAGCCTTTTGGCTTGCCATATGTTTGTGTCGTCTGAGCGAGCAGATGAGAACGCTGCATTTCCCATGCTTATAGGAGTTTCTTTTTTTAGGGTTGTAAAGTATATTTTTCAAACTGCATGCATGTTTTAAGATTAACCACTATAACTATTGCTCCATAAAAGAAAACATAGGATATAAACAGTTAAACCAGCCCTGCTTGATCCGCTTCAAGCGGGATTCGAACCACCTTCTCCAGGATGGGAGATGCTAAGAAGGAGGCTAGTGTGCCACTTGAGTACAAGGGGGAGGTTTCTACATATTGGTACCAGCTGGCCATCGTTACACTCTTCCCCTAAACCTCACTCCCATCCAGGTCATGGCACCACAGTAGTCCTGTTCTGGCTTAAACAACAAATAAGTATGCTAAATAATAATTTGTTTATTGTACAAATTGCAAAAAATTATCGAATACGAAAAGTCATGATTTGCGCAATGAAAAGATTTACTAGTCTTATATAGTCTCGACTATGGTGAGTCGAGGTGTCCGAATAAATATAACAAATATAATGTGAACTAATTATCTTTCCACTTTTCCCACCTTTTGTCCACACATCTGTGTCACTGCTCAGACAAAGTGAACAAATATCATCTCACACAATTGGAGAAATCAGAGTGACCATTGCAGCATCTCAGCAGAACAAGTAGCATAGCGCAAACCTCACAAACTGTCCAAATTGTGACACATTTACATTAGTGGGGTTTGGCAATAAAATGACAGCAAGCTGTCAGCAATAACGTGTCAATATCCATGTCATATTCGGCCTCTTGGGTTTTCCCAGTTTCAATAGACTAAGGAGACTGGTAAAGTTAGTTTTACGTTTGACATTCGTTTGACATTCGGTTTCATAACTATCTGCGCACACGACCGTACGGCAAATACAGAACGTTCCCCTAACGTTCCCTAACGTTCCCGTATGGTTCCCATTTGGTTATTTTTTGGGAACCAAACAGGAACGTTCTAGGAACGTTCCCTGTAGGTTATTTTTAGGTTTAATTTTATAACCTAAGGAGAACGTTCTGGGAATGTTCCCTGTAGGTTATTTTTAGGTTCTATTTTTATAACCTAAAGGGAATGTTCCCAGAACGTTCCCCTAACCTTAAGGGAACGTTCTATTTACGTTAAGAAAACTTTCCTGGATCACCAATAGGGAACGTTCTTGCAACGTTCTGGGAACCAAAAACTAACGTTCCCAGAACGTTCCCAGAACCTAAAATTGTTTACCGGGCTTTATATAGAATATTTAATCCATATAATGTAATTAAACTCCAAGACAATGTTGACCTAAAGATATCAAACCAACTACACATTACTTAAAATATTATTCTTTATATAGAGTTTTTGAGAGTTTTAATTGGTTATTTTTATAGAGAATTTTTAATCCATATAAATGAATTAAACATGGATTTGAACACTAAATATTAAAATACCTGAATACCTTCTGGAAATCGGTATAAAGTTTGACAACTTTAGGTTCAACGATCTTGAAGTCACTTAAATATATTATATAGGGCCTAATATAAATATATAAATATTCTATCCTTACAAATACCAAAGAATATTCCCCAAAATAAGCCTTTATAAGTGCTATATAAAGAATAACATTCTGAGTAATTTGCAATTGGTTTGACATCTTTAAGTCAAATGGTCTTGGAGTTTAATTACATTATATGGATTAAATATTCTATATAAAACTACCAAATAAAAAAATCCTCAAAATAAGCTTTGTGCTAAATAAAGAATAATATTATGAGTTTTATCTTAGACTTTAGCTCAAAAGGTCTTTAAGTTTATTTGATTTATATGTATGACATATTCTATATAAAAACTCCAAAATAAAAACTCCCAAAAATAAGCCTTCGCGTGATATGAGCGTGAAGCGATCGTCTGTGTCCCGCAACTGCTTTCGGGTCCATGAATAACGTATAAAGTGCGATTAAGGGCAGCCGGTGGACTTTCTGGTGCACTCCTATGGTAAGATGCCCCCCTTAGGGAGTTCGTGCCCTACGCATTCTGCGTATTATGCGTGTAGGGAGCGGTGGTAGCCTACTGATGAGGACTCTCCATAGATATAATGATATCATAGACATAACCCTACCTCTAAACCTAACCTCACAAAAATCTTTCTGTATTTTTACATTTTCGAGCGATTTAATTTAAATTATGGGAACACTAAAAATATCCTCGTAAACCACCCAAACCCTTCCACACACACACACACACACACACACACACACACATTCCTTCAGTTTCGGTGTTGAGATCACTGCAGACTAATAACGCACTTCCGTTGATATAAAATGGAAAACACTGTAGCCAATTGATTTTTTCCCTGTGACTGCGGACACGTGCAATGGATACTACTTTGGACCCTCTTTCAACATCTTTTCTGTACGACGAGGAGGATGGAAACGAGACTTCCACCAATCTTTTCGAGCAACCTGACTGGCAAGTGGCACTCTGGGCGATTGCATATACTTTAATCGTAATCGTATCCATCGTTGGGAATGTCACTGTTATTTGGATCATTTTGGTACATAAACGAATGAGGACAGTGACCAACTACTTTATTGTTAACCTCGCCTTTTCTGATGCGTCAATGGCAACTTTTAACACGGTCTTCAATTTCGTGTATGCTTTGCACAATGACTGGTATTTTGGTTTAGGATACTGTAAATTTCAAAACTTCTTTCCAATAACAGCTATGTTTTCAAGCATTTATTCAATGGCAGCTATTGCTGTTGACAGGTAAGGAGGACGACAATGCATTTATACATAGGCTATTACTTTTACATTTCTAAATTAATATTTCCATCATCATCATCATCATAATCATCGTCATCATCATCTTACATTATCATCATTTTGGCCCCTGCTATTGAGAAATAAAACAACTTATATGTCATAGCCTATAGTGTAATATTGTTTGAATACAGCTGAAGTAGGACATTTAAGTTTAATCATCTACTGTATCATTATGTATCCTATTTAATTCCATCACTTAAATTTAGCATATACTGTACTAAACTAGTATGGAATGACACTGGTGTGGGCATTTGGATCATATTTTGATGAGAAATAAAATCTTATATGTATTTCATATAGCCTTTAGTAATATAGAATAGTCATTTTTAATACATTAAAATGTTACGCTCACGTAAAGTCTAAAATGATGTTGCGATTTGAACAAGGAGTAAAACATTTTTTAACTGTCACTGGTTCTGACTTGTAGACTGAAAACCTGTGTGCATGTATAGCGTATAAAACGGCATATCCCCCAAACATATAACCTGCAACATTAACATTCCAACCCTAGACCAGGGCTAGTTGTCACACTTTTTACTCTAGTGAATATTCTCATTCTCATGTTTGAAAGTCAGTTTGTATATAGACACAGTAAAGTCCTGAAAAGAGATACAGCTCATTTAACCCAATAGTGGGTTGTTGACAACCATGTTATCACACTATATGGGTAAGTTGCCACAATGGAACCTGTCAGCATTTATGAAAATACCCTTGTCCTGGGAGCACAGTTCATTTTAAGTATGACCCTTCCCTGACTGTATGCTGCAGGTGTGTTCACTTGATTTGCAACAACTATAGAAACAATATGGTGATGGAATTTTAGCTTGGATGATAGATTTCACATAAATTATTCTAATTTAAGAGTGTTTTGAGGTAAGTGTTTAAAAACAACATAAACCACTGCTAGAAAAACAGAAAAAACACCTTTGTGTACCATAACTTGTCTTTTCACTATAGCCCCA
This sequence comes from Moxostoma hubbsi, assembly GCA_032164185.1. NCBI lineage: Eukaryota > Metazoa > Chordata > Actinopteri > Cypriniformes > Catostomidae > Moxostoma > Moxostoma hubbsi. The sequence continues at coordinate 21,306,804 of JAVLUX010000021.1, read as the reverse complement.
ATGACAACTCTCCCCTATATGTTGAATATTGTAGAATATATGTGGAACCATAAATGTAGCTAAGCAGACATAAAAGGATAGAGAGAGAGATGCACACTTAAAATGCTGAACTACGTCTAGAGCTTAGATGTTTGAGTCTGCGTTTATCTGCATATTCACAAAAAGGGGTCAGATTCTACAGTACATTAGTGCTCCATCTCTTGAGTGATTTGAATGATTAATTTTGAACTACACTGAAAAAAAAAGTTAGCTTAAAGGTGCACTCAGTCACTTTTTTTACATTAAAAAAGTTTTACTACAAATGAAATAAATAGTAATTTTGATAAAAATGTATAAAACCATTACTACTCGCATGAGATGAAAACTCAACCTTATAAAAGCTGTTTTGTTCTACATGGTGAGGATCCCCTCATGGGGGATGCCATGTTAGAATCACATGACTAGCCGAATACTACTTGATTAATCTCAGTAACTTTACTGATATTGGACACTTAAAGTAATCATGACTGGCTGTGAATAGTGAATTTCTACATTGGCAATGGAAAACTATTGCATTTGAATTATGTTGCATCCATACCTCTAGGTATCGGTGTAAGTCCAAGATGCCATACATAAAAAACACTGAAATGTGCTTTAAGGAACTGGCTTTAAGTGGTAACATCTAAATTAATTATGGTTTGGTTTTTGAGTCAAAAATATATATTTTTAAAAACCTAAATAAATTATGTTAAACCAAGAAAAATAATTTTAATGGTTAGATCGAGAAGAAATTGCACATTGTGGTAACAATTGCAGGTTATCATTTTAATAATTTACACTTTTGTCAACACCTTCAATATAAATTAAGCCCATATTTGATACTAGGTATTGCTAACAGTTATAGCCATGTTGTGTCACCGTCATAGATATTCTACAATGTACAAATTAAGTCTTTGTCCAGAGGAAGCAAGCAAGCCTGCATTTAAAGCCATGTCATTTTAATACCATCTCCTGTACTGTAGTAAGTCAAGCTGGTGTTGATCTGACTGCAGATCCAATCATTTATATTTGCAAATGGTCAATTATGGTTTTGCAGCACACTTGCAAAACAGTTTTGCTATGACTTTTTAGTTTGTCTGTACTAATGACATCAAAATCTGTTTACATTGGTGTCAAATCCGATTTAGACATTTTAGATCAATTGTCCTTTTCTTTTTGTGCTCCAGCAAAACATTTAGCATGCAGTAGAAAAAAAAAACAAAAAAACAGCCATGTAATACACAGAATATTAATATTGGAGAGAGCAAGGTGAATTTTGGTGTTAAGATGTTTGCCTGACATCCACAGATATATGGCGATAATCCACCCCATGAAGCCCAGGCTCTCCTCAACCACTACTAAAGTTCTGATCGGCATAATCTGGACTGTGGCATTTTCACTGGCTTTCCCCCAATGTTATTACGCCAGTACCAAGTTCTATTTCCCCCGGACTGTCTGTATGGTAGAATGGCCTGACGATTATGGAGGAAAACATCAGCTCTCGTAAGTCATTTGGCCAAAAATATTTATTCACTTAAATTGTATCACAAAATTTTCACTTACAATTTAAAGTGTCTTTCTATTTTTTATGGCAGCTCCATTCCCCTTGATTCATATATCATTGTTAATATCAATGCCCTTTTTCTTGTGCTAATGAGGTATATTTCAAACAAAGATTTGACTGATGATGTGGTGCTTAATTTGATTAGGTATCAGATTGCTGTGATTATCCTGATCTACTTGCTCCCTCTGCTGGTGATGTTGGTGACCTATAGTCTGGTGGGCCAGAAGCTGTGGGGCAGTAAGATCCCAGGAGAAGCATCAGACCACTACCAGAACCAGATCAAAGCTAAACGCAAGGTCAGCAATGCTTGTATTTGCACATTAAATTTTGTAAATTTTTAAATGTTTTTTTATTTTATTATTTAATTAGCTCATTATTTATTTATGACTTTAAATCTTATTTATTATCTTTGCATATTACATTTTATTAAATTGTTGAATAGCACCTAACTAACCTAAGTCACTTATACACCTAACAAACACAACTTCATGTCAGTGTACTCTATGTTATTTAAAATTTAGAGAGAATTAAGCATTTACATATGTATAAATTGGTGTGAAAATATGTAACATACATATGTGCCTTATCAGGATCGGATATACTGTGGTTAAAGAGGAATCAAATTTTCCTTTGTCCTTGAACATATAAGAGTTTTTTTTACTATATAAAAAAAAAATACTGTAAGTTTCAGAACTCAAAACTTTCTCCTTACTGCAAAAAGAGCATTTGTTGAAACCAAGCTGCCAAAACGACTTATTCTCTACTTCCTCCACATTGTGGTGTCACACTGTGGTAAACATTTGTATCTGACCGCCTCCACAACAACAAATTAGGGCTGCAACTATCTAATGATTTTGATAATCAACTAATCTAATGATTATTACATCGATTATTCAACTATTAGGGTGATTATTTCAACTGTTATTCATTAGCTAATTTCCGACTATGCAGCTTGTGCACTGAGTTAAAAGGTTGTATTAAACGTGTTTACTAACAATAAAGAGGACAAAATCATCTTTTAAAAATACCACTAAATGACATTCAGTCATTTATTTCTCAGCAGGAAACCGATGGAGTGCGTACTCCAGGTAGGGAAGGAGGTATTGCCCCAAGTGAAGGAGTTCAAGTACCTCAGGGTTTTGTTCACGAGTGAGGGGACAATGGAGTGGGAGGTTGGCCGGAGAATCGGGGCAGCGGGGGTGGTATTGTTAACCACGTTAACTTGTCCTGTCACAAACCTGCCTTAGCTGAACCATAGCGGAGTCATATATCAGACAGATGAAGATGGTTTTAGTTTACTTCATTCTTGTTTTCTGCTGTGTATTTAGGTGAAATATGCTAGTATCCATCTATATTGCTGCTCACAGCAGTGTCTGCGCTACTGTGTTAAAATAACCACATCTGCAACTCTACTTACATATCAGGGTTTATATGGCACCTTATGTCTATAGCAGGGAGAGAGAGGCTACGCGTGCGGAGCAGGGAGCTGGAAAGATGCACATTTGGCAATAGAGAAAAATATAAATTAGCATGATGTGTACAGCTCCATAGTTTTGACACGTTTCTCACTTAAAATGTAGAAACGGTAAGATGGGGCATCCGTTGCCTTGATGCCTCACGGTCTGGATGAAACCAAGCCGAGTTCCGGTCCCGGGCCACGATCTGCTAATTGCTGACCGTTGGTCAATCGTTTCAGCCCTACAACACATCAACGCCTACTTTAACTTATTACTTCTATAGCCCTGCCCAGTAGTGGTGAGCAGTGAGATGGCAAGGAGAGAGCAGGTCAGTCAAGAACCAATCATAACAGTGGGCATTTACTGTCAAGTCTTAAAGGAGAACCAGCAAGAAAACCGACCATTTCAGACAGAGGGTCAGAATGAGGGTGGAAAATTATCATGTTTTACAAGTATATCATTGTTGCTTTTGTTTTTTGTTTTTGTGTGTGCTAAAAAATTTACTAATATTGTAAGTGAAACTCAAGGAACATATTAAAATAATAAAAAAGGCATGTCATGACCCCTTTATAGTTAAATAAAAAGCTCAAACAATCAATGGTAAAACCTGGGAACGGACACAAAACAAAAAATTGGCTTCTGGCTGGCCAGGAAATTCGCTTTTTCATTTCTTTCACATTTTCTTTCTTTTGTCTGTAATGATAAGCCCATCTACTGGCCATTTTCATCATTGTCTCCGGCCACTGCATTTTTATTGGATTATAGTTCATTGTGTAGAAGGCAAAGAAAGACTCATGCCATTTTTGCAATTTGTTAAAGGTTGTGAAGATGATGATAGTGGTGGTGATGACCTTTGCAATATGTTGGCTACCGTACCACATCTACTTCATTCTGGGGAGCTTCAACAGGGATATATACAAGCAGCACTATATCCAGCAGGTCTATTTGGCCATCTTCTGGCTGGCCATGAGTTCCACTATGTATAACCCCATCATCTACTGCTGTCTGAACCAAAGGTAATGACATACTATAGTACCTCCTATGTGAGAAATTAGATGTTGGACTTATAAACGAGTGGATATTAAGTGCAGCATTTGCCTTAATGTATTCTAAAAATGGTATTATAAATTATTGACATGCGGTTATAACAACACATAAAAAGTGTCTTCCTTAAGGTCAGTTCACACTACACAGACCAACGCCTACAATTACCAACATTCTAAAGTTGGCCGTTTGATTTAGAATGTTGGAAACATAATGGTTGTGTTCACACTGCACCAACAGACTTCGTTACGGAGAGTCAGAGTGGTTAAAAAAATGCATGACCCTTTTACCACAATCCAAATTGTACTTTTACTTACGTCTTTATGTGTCGTTCTTTGCCTGAAAAGACGATGAATGAAACAAAAGAGGTTGTGGGTGAAGCCTTGGTTGTAGTGATGTCAGAAACGGGGCGCTTACTTAAATTTATGCAGAGAACTGCAAATAGATGATGTCCAGATCTTTCAAAATTTTGCTCAGTATGCCCCAAATCAGTTTCAAGAACTACTTCAGATGGTGACACCAATAATTCAGAGGCAAACTACACATTTTAGATATTTCACTCGGTGAACTCCTAATGATTACACTTTGTTTCCTGGCAACAGGTAATAATCTCATATTTTATCCCTTGAAATGTTAATTTAACCAAATAACAGTATTTTTTACGGTAATTAAACAAGATCAATTAAGCTGTTTAAGTGGAAAAACAGCTACAGTATATTGTACCTATTGGAATCTTTGGTATCCTGCTCTAATTGTTTCCTAATGGATGATCAACTTTAACTGGGCTTATTCCCAAAACATGTAGAGCCATCTACCATGTTATCTGAGAAAGGTAGGTGTGGCAGGGTGAAGGGCGGGGCAAGTCGTGATTCTATGCACCCGGCCCCTTATCGGGCTAATTAAGCCTCAGAGAGGGATCAAGGCCGACTGGGATGGTGGTGCAACAGAGAGAGAGAGCGTTTATGAGCAGTCCATCATATGTGTGTGTTTGTTTCTTTTGTTTTAAGTATTTAATTAAATATAATTTATATTGTCAAGCTGGATCTCGCCTCCTCCTGTCCATTAATCCCTTTACAGTAGGTTATGTGATAAGATAAGATCATTGTTAGGTCATACATTGTAAGTTATAAACATTTAACATTTGCGATCTCGCTTCTTACTTCATACATCAGAATACTAAAAATGGCATACAGTTAAGTGGATGATCCCGATTGATAACAAAACACAAGAGTAGATGATCTTTACCAGGGGCCAAAATAAACACATTTATTTAAATAACACATCAATACGTAATGACCTTTTCTCAAATAATATGTGGGTGTGCGCTCTTGTGCTTTAAGTATGTGCATCGGTACGGAGCTGTCAGGTCCAGTGGTGCTGAGCAAGGTAAAATCTTTCAGCACTATCTAGTTTAATAATAGTATGTACAGAGATCAATTATGCATGCTATATAAATGCATGGTATGTGATTAAACATGATGTCGTCATAAGGACTTCATAAGAAAGAAATGTCAGCTGTACACATGGCGAGAAAGGGCACCACACTTCCAAATGCTGTAACCAAATGCTTCATTCCTTTGTGCTATTAACACAATTTTACAGTTCATGTGTGTTTGGGAACAAAACAAAGTATTTTTACATCCAGATATCTGCCATTTTTAGATTTAAAACAGAGATTTAGCACGCCTCCTGCTAGCACCTAGCTCACTTGCTTTAGTTTCCATGGAGTTTTCAGTTCCCTCGTTGTCATGGCAACCGTTCGTGGACATGTCAAATTATATCAGAGTTTGTTGGAGTTTGTTGTAAAATCCTACCACACTGCTCAGACATTCCACGACCCGACAACAGATGCCAACAATCGCCGACAGATGCCGAGAGGGTTAAAATACTGATCCGACAAAACCTTTTGGTGTCTGTCGATGCAGTGTGAACTGGCCTTTACTTAAAGGGATAGTTCACCCAAAATTAATTCAGTAATTGTTTACTGCCTCTGTGATGTTATAACCCCGTATGACTTTCTTTCTTTTTCTTAAATAAACTTTGACATTTTGAAAATATTTTGTACTCTGTGATGTCATACAACGGTAGTTTTATTGTGAACACCTCTTCAAGATATAAATGGACACAAAATTATAATTCAGAAGTCTGATAAATTATTACATGAGACTCATGACTGTTCTGAAATCATAAGGTTTGGTGAGAAACCTTACCGTCACAACGACAGTGGCAGCAGAACATAATTTACCTGCACACAAACCAGAGAACTAAACATGCCTGAAGAGTTTATAGTCGAAGTATAGATGCATTTCTATGGCCAGCCTTATATGTTTGAAACTGAGTACTCAGAAATCAAACTGAGAGGGACTGATGAGGCTGAGAAAGCCACAGTCACACAGTGTCCTAACCTGACCAAACGACATGTGATAAAAGTTATATTTTCCAAGTTAATCAGAGGCAAGTGCCGAGACATTCTGTAGATCGCTTGTTTTGTATTTGTGCCGTTGCGCCGTGTAACTCTGTCCACTGTGATCCAGTCCAAAATCTCTCATAACAGTATACTGAAGCCAGCATCTCATGAGCCATTTAAAAACGACTCGATTTTGGCTGATAACTTACAGAATGCTCCTGGTCTCGCTCACTTCAGTCTGAGGTCTATCAGAATGGAAAAGAGGTGACACATACCAGCACCATCATCCACCTTTCTCTCGGGTTCTTTCAGCTCACTCTGTCTGTGTAGCTGCCTTCACCCTCCTCTATCTCACTGTTTGATTGAGTACTTTGTTTCAAATTAATAAGGCTGGGCATAGAAATGCATATATTTTACCACTTAAAACTCTTCAGACATGTTTAGTAAGTTCTGTTATATGGTTTGTGTACAGCTGTGTTGTGTTCTGTTGTCACTATCGCTGTGGCAAACCTGTTTTTAGATAAACAAAATGAGTTTCCACACCCCATCTCATGAGAAGGTACAGCATAACTGTTGCTCTCGTGCAGTCTCTATGAACATGCACAGGACAGCAACGCTCGGTCAAGAGTTCCACTAAATAATACAATATATTTTGGTTTGTTTCTCACCAAACCTTTGTGCATGCTTTCAGAACAATCACAAGTGTCATGAATTAAGTTAGTAGACTTCTGTAATATAATTGTATGCCCTTTTGAAGCTTGAAGAGATCAATGAGCACAAAATGTTTTCGCAATTTCTCCCTTCATATGGGGTTATGACAACACAGAGGTGAGTAAACAATGACTGAATTTTCATTTTTGGGTGAACTATCCCTTTAACAAAGCAAGCAATATGTAAAGGGTTACCACTAAAATAATATCAGAAGTAATAGACAGATACAATGGGCACTATTTAAAAATATTTAATTTACATTAACATTTTAAATGGCCGTTTCAATTATCGGGATTGGACGATATTTGTGCACAATTGTCTAATTAAAAGAAGTGGTCCTTCTGCCTATAGTGTCAGTTCCAAATCTATACACAAAGTCAACTGGATAATCAAAATTTTTGATGAATTTTAGGTAAACATTGTGTAAGACAAGTGCATCTTGACATCTTATATACCATTATTCAATTGTTGTATGTTAATACCAGAATTATGTCTGCAATCTCCCACCCTGCTCTCTAGTTAAACCCCTATCAGTCAACTACTAATTATCAGTGCATGTTATATGGTTACAATGGCTCTTTTAATGCATAGGAAGTTTACATCTAGGACCTTCTGTCTCTGTAGATTCCGCTCAGGTTTCTGCAAAGCATTCCAGTGGTGCCCCTTCATCAAGATTTCTGAGGAGGACAACATGGAGCTGCAACACATGAGAACTTTCCATATGAGACGCAGTTATCGCACCGAGACCACCAGTGTGGTGGTCCATAACCATATCGATGGTGAGATGGGAAGGGAAAGATAGGGAGAGAGAGACACACCTGTTGGCCACACTTGCATTCAATACCTCACAGTATGTTCAGAATTTGTATTTTCCATTAATCGTGTTCTGTGATGGGCTTTAACAGGTGGTGTATTAATATATTCCCATTGCAAGAGCACCAAGCCTTATTTGTTTCTGTGTTGCTGCTTAGAGTATTAGCATATTTGTGTTCCACATTGGCTTATATACAGTATACTGTATACAGTATTGTTGTTTCATAAACCATATAGCAATTCATTTTTGCATCTGTAAATACTGGTTTAAGTTACAGATCTAAATATAGTAAAAAAAATATAACATTAGATTTGTCTGAGCACCTATACCCTAGGTCAAGCCTATGAATTGCTGACAGATGTACATTTAAGTATAAATAGTACTGTGACCATAGTGCTGAAAAAATTGAGAAAATGAGGAGGGAAATTATGTTTTTCATAATTATCTATACAGAAAAAAAATCATATAAAGGCTAGCAAACACATAAATTAAACCAAACAGACATTTTCACGTTGTACTTGTACTGTACAGACAAGCAAGCTCATAAATCAGTGGTACTAAATGTATACATCATGTATTTAATTTAATATATGTTTGCATGTACATACAAATACTTGTTCTGATATAAATGTAAGAAAATTAAGTATTTTGTTAGATTGATTAAAGAGAGATTAGTGAAGTTTAGCTTAGTTTTAGCCCAGAGATTAATTCTAAGGTCTCGGTGAGATTTCATGTGATTTCTATGCCACATAAATAAAAAAAATATTCATCATTCAACACATTCCAAATCAGCACACCGATTCTGAAATATGTGTACAGTGGTGGCCAAAAATGTTGACACCCTTGGTAATATGTGCAAAGAAGTCTGTGAAAAAAAATCTGCATTGTTTATCTTTTTGATTTTTCATTCAAAAAATTCACACATATCTAACATTATTTGAAGTAAAACAATTGAAACAGGAAAAGTCTCATTATTAAATATTTTTCTCCAAAACTCATTGGCCACAATTACTGGTACCCCTAGAAAATCTTATGAGAAAAATATATCTGAAGTATATTCCCATTCATATTTAATACATTTGAGTATTATAGTATAATTATATAGAAATTGTTCAGCCATGACTTCCTGTTTCACTGGGGTATAAATATGAATAAATATGAGGTAACACACAGGCCAAATTCCCTTAATCATAAATCACAGAATTTTGTCTATATTTTCTCCACGCACATTGACAATCAGACATCACCTACATCACAAGTTGTTTGGGAGGGTTTCTGGAAAAAAGCCTCTGCTCTCATCCAACAACAAACTCAAGCGTCTTCAGTTTTCCAGACACTACTGGAACTTCAAATGCGACCGGGTATATGGTCAGATGAAACAACAACAAAAAAAGATTTTTGGCAGCAAACACCAGAGATGGGTTTGGCGTACACAGAAATGAAGTACCCAATGCCCACAGTTAAATGTGATGCTGGATCTTGAATGTTGTGAGGTTGTATTTCTGCCAGAGGTCCTGGACATCTTGTTCAGATACATGGCATCACAGACTCTATCAAATACCAACAGATAAAAAATCTAAACCTGACTGCCTCTGCCAGAAGGTTTACAATGGGCCCTGGTTGGATCTTCCAGCAGGACAATGATCCAATACAAACATCAAAATCATCACAAAAATGGTATACTGAACACAAAATCAAGGTTCTGCCATGGCCAGTTCCCTGAGCTGAACCCCTTAGAAAATGTGTGGGGTGAACTGAAGAGGAGAGTTCACCAACATGGACCTCTGAATTTGAAGGATCTTTAGAGATTTTGTATGGCCGAATGGTCTCAGATACCTTGCCATGTGTTCTCCAACCTTATTAGGCATTATAAGAGAAGACTCAAATCTTGACAAAAGGAGGCTGAAAAAATATAAATATAAATATTGAATAAAAGGGTGCCAATAATGATGGCCAATGCATTTAGGAGAAAATAAAATATCTATTTAATAATTAAATATTTCCCTTTTCAATTGTTTTACTTCAATTAAAGGTTAAAGATCAAAAGGATAAACAATGCAGATTTCTTTTCAGTCTTCTTTGTGCGTATTTACCAATATTTTTGGCCACCACTGTAGATAAACCTGTTTATGCTGTCTTAAGACAATGCATTCAATGGCAGTATATGGTGGTTAGACAATATATAGATTAAACACCATAGGGGGGCGCAATTGATTTAACAGCAATGAAACGTTGTTAATGGGACATACCCCAGAGATGAGGTAAAAAAAAAGAAAGAAAAAAAGTTGAGGATCCTCATAGATACAAATATATGATTAAATAATCTGATTTGAAGTCATTTACACAAGTCTCAGGAGCAGATACCTTGTGGCTTCCAAGCAATAATGCTCACATTCAGCTTCCTTGAGAGAAAGTTTGAATCTTTATTTACTGTATTTAAAAAAAATATATATAAAATGTGGTTGGTTTTAAAACCAGTTGTACAAAGTTGTTCGTCTGTGTGTTTGTAAGTGTGTAAATAAAACTAAAATTACCTGAAATTCCAGAACAAACAGTGAAATAGCAGATTTACCCATAATACTTAATTTCATATAAACTTAAGATTTTGTTTCACAGAGGAAGCATTGGTATGGATGGGGACAATATGAAAAGTTAAACATGAATGAAATTTATGATCTATAAATTGTAATTGGTCAGTCAGGAATATTTGTCCTGTGTGATATTAGGATACATCCAACATTTTACCACTTTGTTCAGGTCTACGTAATGTGTATCACCTGGCAAATAACCCTCAGTCAGTACATACCTTGACTTTAGATAGAAAAAGGAATTTATTGCACAAACAAATATCACACAGGATTTAAATAATGAACAATGCAACAATGTTTGGTCAACCCAAAGGAAACCACAGAACACAAAATCAGTTGTTCATCAAAATATTTTTATGGTTTTCTCCTATAGGTTTTCCAGGAACATCTATTTATACAGTGCAACTATGAATTTGTACAAAATCAGTGGATTCTAGACCTCAATTAACAAATAAGGCATGCATTCATCATAATCTCTGAGCCACTACACAGATTCACTCACATTAACTACATACAATCACTCACAAATAACCAGCTAGGGCACACAGAAAGACATTTACTGGCTATTGGTACCGCTGTTTACAAAGCTGATAACCTGCATACATACACAGCAAAAAGCTGACAAAAGCAATATGCATTGTACAATCTGCTAAAGCTTTCAGGTAAGGGTACAATTATTTCAGAGAGGGTGTATAAGCAAAGGCATAAGGTTCCCTTTCTTTGTTCATTTGTGTGCCCATTATAAGAGGGTATCTCAGAATTAGCCAAAAAGATGCTGATAGCGTGGAAGAAAGAAACAGGAAGGCAGCTGCGACTGTGAGACCGAAGTTGCATGTCTTCCCCACTTTGACCATGACAATACCACGGGGAGACAGTTATGGTTAGCGTACATTGTGCATTTCTCAATATTGACACCACAAACTGTCATACCTTCAAATGACAATACACAAAATTTGGGAATTAGCTTGGCATAATCTCAACAAAATACTTAATTTCGCTCAAGTATCCACTCTTGCCACTTCTAGTATGTTACAATGAACCTTTCAAATACAAAAATAAAATAAATAATATTTCCATAATATTGGTCAGATATCTTAACTTTTAATGATTTGTAATGTGTTTAAATTTCTTCCCTTTTCCCAATATACATCTATAAATATTTTAACAGCAGTTGAACATCTTAAAGAACATCTTTTTATAGTTTGGGTGGATAGAGATTGACCAACCCCTAGTAACACACTTAGACGTACACAGAGAAAGGCGAACAGTAACGAGAACATTGAAAAGGAGTGAAATACAAAGCAAGAAGGGGTCAAATAACAGATCTGGGCATGAGCAAATGGATTCTGCTGGATTTCAGTGGAGGAGAGCGAAGTCACAGCTGCATGGGGAAATTGATTGGCTCCCAAAGAGCCACAGAAAGGGCTAAGGGCTTGTTCTGATGAGAGTTCAGCCCGTTCAGCCCATTTGTTCTTGCTGACGCAGACGACACCCAACAGCGGTGATCAAGGCAGCGCCTTTCCCGCTTCCGTCTTCCGAGAGAAGGAAGTTTACGTTGCAGTTGGGGGCGAGCTCCTTCACAGTCTGATGCATAATCCGTGAGAAACTGAGAGGAGGGAGTCAGCAGTTAAATAATACATTTCAGACCAATTAAAAAATATTACTTGAAGAATAAACAGTATACCTACAGTGGTCCCAATTTCCCAAATACACTTAAGACACACTTAAATTTGTATGAATGGCATTGCATTATATTAAAAACATCAAAGAAAGTTGCATTTGCAAAAAAAAAATACACTAGACCAAATTTCTCTTCACTAAACAACTTTGCAATTACTTTTAACCAACTGTGTCAAGGTGATTTTAAGTGGATGGATGTATGAAGTGAATTCCAATCAAATTCACACTCAAATCAAATTCACATTGTCTAATGCAATGACATCTATGAATTTTTATTTTCCATGATGACAAAAGTGTGCCAAATACTGGGCCACTGTCAGTTGATTTGTATCTATTTAAGAAAAATATTGGAAGTATGTAACTACATCACAACAGCACAAATACCTGTGGGTGTATGAATATTAATTATACTTATAAATATATCCTATCTGCAAACACTTACTGTGGGTGGAGTTTATAAAGAGTGCCATCCACCCCAACAGTGATGTCCAGGTGGTCCAGGCCACGATTCTCTCTAATTTTATCCACAACAGCAGCCATTCCTGCTCCACAGAGCTGGGCAGCCCTGTGGGAAACTGCTCCACACACTTCTTTCACGATAATACTGTCATCACATGTGCTGTCCATGCCCAGATGCTGCAGAATGGATCTCACTTGCAGTAGCGCCAATCGGTCACTAGAGGGAAGATCAACAGGTTTAGCCTTAAAGGTACAGATCACCCAAACATTTTAATTCTCATCATTTACTCACCCTAATGCTATCCCAGATGTGTATGACTTTCGTTCGTATGCTGAACACAAACAAAGATTTTAGGAGATTATCTCAGCTCTGTAGGTCATGCGAATACATGGATTTAATTTGTTTGGTTGATTATGTTCATGCTGACTTGATCTGCTTTTTGGAGCTTCAAAGGGCTGGCCACTATTCACTTGCATTGTATGGACCTACTGGGCTGAAATATTCTTCTAAAAATCTTTGTTTGTGTTCTGCAGAAGAAAGAAAGCCATGCTCATCTGGGATGGCATGATGGTGAGTAAATGATGAGAGAAGTTCTCTTTTTTTTTTTTTTAGGATTTCAATATTTTAAAATGTGCATTACTGGTACTGAGAAAAACTTTTTGTTTAATGGAAATGTCTGGTTTTCAAGATGAAATGTGATCATCGAATATTAGAAATTGCTGCAGTACCTCTCAATTTGGGAAAGGAACTTAGTTTCGAAGATACCCCTGGTCTTCAGTGTCTCAGAGATCTGTCCTCTGAAGAGGAAACCACGCTTGGTCAAGTCAATCAAGATGTTTCGTACAATTTCACCCAGGTACATACCACTGCACATCTTCTCATACCTAAAAGTGCAAACAAACATACAATCAAAATAACATTTAGATCTCAAATATGCCAAAACATTTCAGTTATATGGAAAACATGATTTTGCCATTTTCAACTAAATAATCTATCTATCTATCTATCTATCTATCTATCTATCTATCTATCTATCTATCTATCTATCTATCTATCTATCTATCTATCTATCTGTACACACACACACACACACACACACACATACACTGGCGGCCAAAAGTTTGGAATAATGTAGATTTTGCTCTAATGGACAGAAATTGGTCATTTTATTCACCAAAGTGGCATTCAACTGATCACAATATATATAGTCAGGACATTAATAACATGAAAAATTACTATTACAATTTGAAAAAAAAAATTAAGAACTTCTTAAACTACTTATTCTAGCTGTCATTTTGTCCAGATACTCAGGTGACGTTTCACCCCACACTTCCTGCAGCACTTGCCATAAATGTGGCTGTCTTGTTGGGCACTTGTTGAGCTGATCCCACAAAAGCTCAATGGGGTTAAGATCCGTGTGGCAGGGCGGAGGGCAGGCCCGGGTCGTAATTCCACACACCCGGCCCCTAATCAGGCTTATCAAGCCTCACTCCTTTGTGTGTGTGTTTGTCTTATTGTTCAGTTTTTCATTAAACTATTATTTATATCGTCAAGCCGGTTCTCGCCTCCTCCTTTCCCTGTAACCCCTTTACACTGGTGCAGAAACCCGGGAAAGAGGAGGTATGCGCCGTAGTAGAGTCCTCGCCACTACCATCCACCCCTGAGAGCGGATGAACGGCCACTGCCAGGGGTGGAGGGAGACACTAAACGTGGCGGGGTCATGATGACCGCCGACCGTGAACAGGGAGGGGCTCCCGGCCGACCGCCTGGAGTGGGATAACCGCTGCCAGGGGCAGGAGAGAACCCTTCTGTTTCCAGAGAATGCGGCGGGGCGTTCTGTCTGCCAGGGGCCAGAGGACTGCCTCCAATCCGCCCGGGAAGGCATGGCTGTCGTCCATTGGATGTTTGAGGAGTGGCCGAGGACCAAGCTATGGCGTATCAGAGAACCGGCGAATAAGTGTTTTTTCTCTCTCTCTCTCTCTCTCTCCTCTCTCTCTCCCACAGCCGCTCCATGTTGGCCTTCCCCTCTCTTTTTTAAAAAGTTTAGTTAATTTGGCAAGATCACCATTACGGTGTGTAGGTGCCATATTTTTGTTTTGTTTCCCTCTGCTTCTCCACTCACTCATCCAGGTAGGCGGGGATGACCTGCCGGCAGACAGGGCGGAAGGCACGCCCCTCCCCAGGGAAAGAGGGGGGAGGGGGCTCCCAGGCCTGAGAGAATGAGGGAGGAATGTGGCAGGGCAGAGGGCGGGGCCGGGTTGTGATTCCACACACCCGGCCATTAATCAGGCTAATCAAGCCTCAGAGAGGGATAAAGGCTGACGAGACTGAAGTGGGACAGAGAGAGAGAGAGAGATTTATGGACAGCTGTCTGACACCTTTGTGTGTGTGTGTTAGATCACTTCAGAAGACATGGATTACACCATCATATGAATTACTTATGCTGCCTTTAGCATTCCCTTGCATTGTACTGACATATGGAACTGAAATTCTTCTAAAAATATTCATACAGTCATCTGTGGTGGCATGAGGTTGAGTAAATGATGAGAAAATTAACATTTTAGGGAGAACTATTCCTTTAAAATTTCTTAGTCGTCCATTTTGTTCATCCATTCATTTATTTGCATCAATTTATTTTCAATCACACCTTTAACTGGTTAAAAAAAGTGCTCACTTCTGTTTGCCGGCATTGAGAGAAAGATCATCCACATTATTGTCATACTGAGTCCTAATGTCATCCAGGCAGCCATTGTCCCCAAACGCTCCCCACTCCATATTCACACACATCCTGCCCTCCTCTCCATCCACTGTCTCTATGTTTCGCAACTCCTCCATGTAGCAGGCATTGCTGCCCGTTCCTAAAACCACACACACACACACACACACACACACACACACACACACACACACACACACACACACACACAAAGTAAAAGTTGTTTAAAAGACATCACTGTTTATTCACTGAAATTGACATTTTACTCACTCCTAGCTATAATTTTGGTTTCTACTTAATACAAATCTTTATCATAAGTGCTTGTTATGAATATTGCTAATGTGCTTTAAAATTATTGATTAAGTTGGTTGGTGAATGATATGATGGAATAATATGAATTTACCTGCGATAAGCCCAATCTCACACGTGGGTTCCTCATATGCACAGGTCATCATTGTACCCACTGTGTCATTCACTATAGCTACAACATCCAAGTCAAACTCCTATGAAACGTAAAGCATACACAAAACACATTAGAATTAGTACACATACACACATGTACACAACCTGTAATGCACAGGCAAAGAAACAAAGATTGAGTCAAGATTTAAAAATCAATCAAATAATTTTGAGTCACTCACCTCTCTCCTTTTGATGCCCTCTCTCAGGAGGCTGACAACATCTTCCCCTTCACAGTCTGTGGCTTTGAAGCCCTTTGTCCAATTTACCAATATTCCCTGCAATTATGAAAATATCAGCAGGATTTCAATCAATAGATGAGCACATGCAAAATGCAAAAAAAGTCAAAAGGCAGCTCACCGCATCCAGACTTGTTTGCCTGCAGGGGAAGGAGAAAGTAAAGCCCAGAGGCAGGCGAGCATTCTTCATTCCCATGTAGTCCAGGAAGTCAGATATACAGGCCACGATGTGATCAAAGAGCTGGAGGTGTTTGTGGAGATGTATTTTAAATAATTTATTGTTGAAATTTTGCATATGCTGTTATTCATTTCAAGATATGAATTAGCATTAAGCATTAAGAGTCATTAAGTGTCATTAACTATTATTAAACAGCAAATCAAATACCATATAAATATATTTAGCATTTCTATATCTGTATGTAGTGTAGTTCAGCGCCTATGCAACATTAAAAAGATACATTTTTCGTAAATAAAGTCTTCTAACTAGGTTTAATTATGCAATAGTGATTATGAACCTCCTCTCCAGTTCCTTGCATTGCTTCTGCTGGAATGGCATAGATTTTATTATGCATCTCCACAGTTCGTCTCTTGCCACTGCGAATCTTTACCAACAGCACCCTGAAGTTTGTACCTCCAAGATCCAAAGCCAAGAAGTCCCCATTTTCTGTATAACAGAGAATATACAGAAACTTAGTCTTGACATAAATAAAGGACAATAACTAAATGATGCATACAAAAAGAGAAAACAATTGCAACTATGAAGGAAATGATGGGAGATCAAAGATGGACAAGAATCAGAAATAGTCCCACAGATGACAGAATAAAGTCATAGTGGCTTAATATACTTTAAAAACGTCCTGTGCTTAGAGCTTTCTTTTCATTTTTTTCTGTCTGACAGTTGTGAATTCTCTGCACATTTGCTGATCAATGGCTAAATCCATCTGAATGTGAAAACCAAAATGTTATTGCATTAGCATGTTAAATTCTTAGTTGGGCTTCAGTTTGAAAGCCTTTAGTTAAAATCACCTTCAGGGACCCAATACAACATCATGCGCCTGTATTGAATACGTTTAGGATTAGATTTTGATGCAACTCATTGGTCAGGGATAAAGATAATTTAATTTGCTTATAACAGGGGAACACTTGAGTCAGATGACTTTGAAATATAATGGATTTATGATTTAGCTGAATGGAATTATTCTGTGGCCACACATGACATGGCATTTTCTTAGTAAGAGGGGAAAAGTCAGATCATATCAGGAGAATCATTGCATATGTAGGATTACTGTGGCCTATTTGGCCATTTTTAGGAAAATGCAGGAAGTCAACTCAATTTAAAGGTGATTTGTGTCATTTTGCACCACTAGCATTACCATCTGGGAATTGCAAAAATAATGACTGTTTTCAAACTGTTTGGCCAAACACTCCTCTAATATTCAAATGATCAAAAAACAGACAATCCCACCATTGGTTGAGCCAATGTTGCAATGTCAAACTGGTTAGGATGCTCAAACAAATGGAGAAATGTTTTGATAATGCCAAAAAGCCAGAGTGTTTACACTTTTTCAGGAAATAAACCGAATAGTGTACTAAAGTCTGCACATTAAGATGAGCTAGGAGAAAGTAACATTAATTATTAGGGGTGTAACGATCCATCAATCTGGAACGACGCATCAATCCAATAACCAACGATCCAATGTTATCGATACAATGCGTAAATAATGATATAGACATTTCTTTTAAGATGCACCTTTATTTTAATTCTCTCATGTCAACCATGTCTATATGCATTTCCGTCAGGTGATGGAGCAACCTTATTACATTAATTTAACTTTATTATCTCTAAATCCACTTTTCATGTGAGACAAGTGGTCTGTGAAAATAAATTGCGCTCTGCTATCCATGCACACACATTAACTGGGCTTCCCGCGAAACGCAAACTCTAGACCTGTGACAGGATCAGTGCAAGCATGTTAACCAGGTGCTTCTTAAAATGCGAGCTCTCCTGACAAACACAGAGCGGCTCACATGCATTCTGGCTTCCATCGATATTGTTGCGCATGCGTCCCATTTGAATTTTACATGAGAATTTGCCATTTAAAAGTTCCATGGAGCTGTTCAACCATCATGTGAAACGTCTTGACAATGCTGACATTCTGAACAGCACTAATGAGGGAAAGAGATACATCTGCCCAGTACTAGCATCAGTTATAAGACTTTACACATATACACCCTTACTAAAATGTATCTTAGTTAACTGTAACAGATCTATATTTTTTACTTTTTTACTTTTTACTTTTCTCCCCAATTTGCCAAGGTCAATTCACAATGCACTAAGTCCTCGTGATGGCGTAGTGACTCGCCTCAATATGAGTGGTGGAGGGAGGACGAATCTCAGTTGCCTCTGTGTCTGAGACAGTCAATCCGCACATCTTATCAAGTAGCTTGTTGAGCGTGTTACTGTGGAGACCTAGTGCATGTGGAGGCTCACGTTATTCTCTGCAGTATCCACACACAACTCACTACATGCCCCACCGAGAGCGAGAACCACATAATAGCGACCATGAGGAGGTTACCCCAACATGACTCTACCCACCCTAGCAACTGGGCCAAATGGTTGCTTAGGAAGCCTGACTGAAGTCACTCCAACGAACTTGTGACTCCAGGTGTGGTAGTCAGCATCTGTACTTGCTTAGCTACCCAGGCCCCCCGTAACAGAATTTTTCATTACAACTGTGGAAGTTGTAGCCAAGAAATTAGCGGATAGCACGGATAGTTGGAAACAAGACATGAGCATGTAAGTATTTTGAATTGGACTAAACTGAAAAATAAGTTGTAATCAAACGAATGATGATCGCTTTTTGTGACGTTATTTTTTATATTATTATCTGTGTAATTTTTATCAACATCTGAATTACCTTATTTTGCTAGGATGTCCCAATGTGGATCCTAAATTTGCACTTTTCAGAGAGCTCAATCAAATATTAAAATTATATTTTGGTTCCATTTGAGGGCAAAAAAATAATAAAAAAGGCACATAATATTAAAATATCGATCGCAGTGCCCTGAATCGAATCAAACCAAAATCGTATCGTGGCAGACTTTAAAGTATCTGCAAATATATAATCGCAGGCCAGGAGAATCAATATAAGATCTTATCATGAATGAAACATTTGATTTACACCCCCAATTAATTACTCACTTCACCTTTAAAGTGGATGTCCCATATTCATTTGATAATCATAGATCTTATACCTGACCCATCTGGTGTACTCCGCACATAGGTTGGCAGCATCTTGACTGTGGCTGAGCTTTGGGTTTTCTTGCTCAGTCCATTTTGGATCTCAATTGTCATCCTCTTCTTCACCTCCAGCAGTTGGTCTTTGGTCAGCCTGAACTCTGCAAGCGTCTCAGCAATCTGACGGGTCTGATCGGCCAAGCGGTAAGCCCAGGCTGTTACCATTGCAGCCCCTTTGCCACTTCCACTCTCAGAGAGCAAGAAGCGGACGTCAGATTCCGGCACTAGACGACGCACGGTCTTGTGCAATCGGCGAGCATACCTATGAGACACAGAAGGATGTATACCACAATGAGAGATTTAAAACTGAAAAGAACCACTCAAATAAAGGGATAATGTTGTAGAGCCAGCCAGCCATTCAGTCTGACAGAACATTATTCTGCTTTTACATAGCTTACTACTTACCAAATTAATGAATTAATAGACATGAAATTGACGTGAGAAGAAAGAAAACAGAGAGCTACGAAAGTGTAGAAGATTGGTTGTCTGGAACAAGTCAAATGTGCAGTTAACTGGTCATTGGAAAAAATGTTTTTACTGCAGAATACCACAACTGACCAATCAAAATAGTTTATTTTGAATAAAATTTTAGTGATAGCCTAGGTTGACCACTACTGTTAAAGGAAGCTGAATGGCAATGTTTTTGAATAACACACTGTCCTGTAGTCATATCTCACTTCCCTACATATCTCTCTCAAGTTCAAAGAGTATAGAGAGATGCTATATCTTTCAAAGGTTCTATTTAAAAACCCACTGTCTTTTCGCACTGTGAGTTGTTGTGAAAAGATGAACGAGGTGACATTAATGGCATTGAAGTTCATCTGATATCAACTGCAATTTAAATATCTGATTCTTTAATCCGTAGTAGTGTGAACACTAATGAGGTTAATGAGTATGTCCATAATGTCAAAACAAATGGAGGCACAGCTGCTTCTATGGAAACCTACACAATGTATATTAATAGAGCTTGTTTTTGTTAGAAGAGCTAATAAGGGGGTTCAGAAATCCCTTTCAGGGGTTTGAGAGTGTCAAATGCACCAGCAGTTTTATTCACAAGACCCTCTGTGAGTGCTTACTATGCATAATGGCTGTATATTATGATTTAATAAGGCTAAAACACCTGTTACATTAAGCAATGCAGTTTGAATGATAATTAATTATATTAAAATCATTTTCTTCTTGTGTTGCTTCTACATTCTGATCATCAAGAAAAATCACCAATGAGTCAGATTTTTCTTCTGAGAAATAAACCCTAGTAAAATTGGCTTTTCAGAAGAGATCTCAACAATGTCTCAAACTGTGCTCAGATTTGCCAAACAACCATAAGTTCAGATTTCGATATTAATTTTCCTTAACAAAAATATCTGGCCTATATCATCCACATTAAGTTTATAGCAGAATACGCTTAATGTATGTCAACTTATTTCTCCTGTAAAGAGTTTTAGGAAAAAACATCTCAGACAAAATTGACACCTAAAATGTTCCTCTGGCTTCACCTCACCAGTTTTTGTTACAGATGAAAAGCTCCAAGACATCAGTGGATCAGGTCGTAGTCTAATTTGAACCTGCTGATCTGATTGTAATACTCACTGTGGGTGCATCTTGTAGAGGGAGCCATCAATGCCCACTGTGGTGCGGAGTCGAGGGGCATTCTTATTGTCCTTCAGACGTGTGAGGATTGCACCCAGAGTGGCAGCAATTAGATTAGCAGAGCGAAAAGAGACAATAGCACAAACGTGTTGCACAGCAATGCAGTCATCTTCAGATGGCTCTACACCCAAGCGGGTCAGAATCTCTTCGGCTTTGGTCAGTCCCTCTTTGCTCCTAGAGAAACAGTGGTAGATCCATGAGGTTGGGTACAAAATAATCTTTAATAATGTTTTGTGTCATCAATACGTGCAGTAGTCTGAGTCCACTTGCAAAAAAATATATATATTTGAAATTCCCAATTTTCCATGTACACTGTATGTATAATGTCTGAATTATTTTTTAATTGGATAAATGTTATTTACATTTTATTTCCATTCTGATGGATTTGATGACTTACTTCTCAATTGCAGAAACATGCTTGGTTTCAATTTTTCCTTTTGTGAGCAGCTCTGGAGTGATGCGCCCCTCAAACAGCAGCCCTTCTTTAGCCATCTTCACCAGGATCAGTCTCACCAGCTCACCCATGTACATCCCACTGACCATCTTCTCAAACCTGAGAACAGACAACATTCACCTTGATCCAACTTGATTTAAAGGGCTGACAACTAACAATCTTTACTAGTGCAGAGGAAGACTAGAATTACTAACTAAGCAATCCATGTAAACAAGTTTTTATTCTGTGGCTTACAATTGCTTTCCAGGATTGAGGGACCCACGGTCGATCTCCCTGTCAAACTCAGTTCGGATATCCTCCAATGCGCCATCATCTCCAAAAGCCCCCCATTCGGTATTGATGCACATCCTGCCTTCATCTCCCTCCACAAGGTCAATGTGTCTCAGCTCCTCCATGTAACATGCATTAGTGCCAGTACCTGTAGGAAAACAGGAATATGTGCCATCACAGATGTTAAAGAATCCAGAATCTTTGATTAAGCATATTTTTAACATCAAGTATGTTTGTGGTATTTGCTTTCCACAAGTACATTAAAGGAAATAATAATTATATTTCACAACATTACTGAGAGCAAAACGTTAATGTATAGATATAATTCAAATGAGCATTACAGAGCTTTTACTAATTTATGGTCCAATTAGGAATGCCTGGACTTATGAGCATGAGAAAAAAAGGAACTATTGTAAAAATGTGACATTTGGATTGTTTTTTACCAATGATAATGCCAACTTCACATCGCTGGTCATCAAAGCCACAGGTCATCATAGTTCCAACAGTGTCATTGACAACAGCCATGATATCTGCATCATAGTCCTGATTGTGAATTTTACCAGTTAATCTCATTCTGGTATTTAAGCAGAGAATTTATTTAATTGTAGGTTAAAAATCAAGGATTATGGAGAAAATAAAGCTCACCCCACGCTTTTTGATGGCTTTATTTAGAAGCTTTACTACATCCATTCCCTCAACACCACTGGCTTTGAAGCGCTTGGTCCAAGTCAGTAAAACAGCCTGCAAAAATACAACAGGTATAAATACATTATTGTAATGAGAATGTGTGCAGAATTTAATAAAAAAAATTATAATTGGATCTATATTAAACAGCAATTGAATTATACCAATGCAGTATAGACTTTAATGCTCTCTTACCTCATCTAGTTTACGATGAGCACAAGGGAATGAGAATGTGAACCCCACAGGAAGCTTTTTGTCTTTAATTTTTTGTTTCTCCATGAAGTCTCCAAGGCATTCTGCAACATGGTCAAACAGCTGCAAAAAATAATAAGCAGTTGCAAAATAGAGACAAGGAAGATTAAAGAAAAGACCTCTGAAGATCAAAACACCTCATTTAAGTTATCTAAAATGCAATAAAGATTATAACACACACAAAACTTGTTGATCGTAAGATTTTAACCTCACACAAAAAATATAATAAAAGAAAAATGCTCAGCTGCTTTTTTCAGAACACTGACTGGTTTGTTGTTAAATGTTTATTTATATACATTATTCTAGATACTTTGGGGTTCAAAAGAGACATTATTCATATCAATTCACATCATACCATTTCATTGTTTAAAAGAAATCCTATAATTTTGTTTATTTCCAGAATTCAGTTAAATTTGAAATTGTGGTCTTTTGAACCCCATTGTACAGTATATTCTCAACATTTGCAATCGAACCCAAAAATTGGTTTGCTGGTGCTGTTGTTAAGGATGTTAAGGATTGGTTGTGTGTACCGGTGATCCACTGCCGTGGATGATGTCCTCTGGAGTCTCGTATATCTGACTCTCCATCTGCACTGTCTGTTTCTTCTCATGTGACACTTTTACCCGGAGAATACGGAAATTTGAGCCCCCCAGATCCAGGGCAATGAAATCTCCCTTCTCTGAAAGACAATTAAAAAAATGATGAAATTACAAATTTGACATGAAAGGAATACAATCGATGCTATTAAAGTCATTGTGTGTTTATAATAAATAATGATATTAAAAACCACACCTTAAAATTATAGTCTTAAGGCCCCCAATGAGCACGCCTAAGGCGACTAGATTTAGACATTTTTGTTCTGTATAAAAATGAAAGTCATATGCCATTTCCAATCAATGCAAATGGAAACTGCCAGTGTGCCTATTACACCATGACCAAGTCATGATTATACAGTGTACTATTCCATAATGGTGAGACTGTGAGACAACATTTATTTTGGTCGTGACCAAGGGGGCTTTATCAGGAATGCTTTATTGAGCTGAGCACAGACATAGACAATCTGGCAGCAGCAAGAAAACCCAATTAGCCATGAATTCTTGGCGATAGATTCTTAAGTAAATGTTTCTAATAAAACAGTGAATTACAAGTCTGTTTGTGCCTTAAATTAAACAGAGAAAGAGTAATGGCAGGTGTCAGCATGTTTGCATTAAGTCTAAATGTTCTCTATAACCATCTCTTTATAACCTCTCATATTGTCGATATTATGTGCAGTTCTTGTTGCCTAGCAACAACCAAAATCAAATGCATGTCATTTTTCCATGCCTTCTGTTTCTTGGTTGGACATAAGGTGTATGAGAGCATAAAGATTTTCAAATCCATTTCAGGAGATCAATTATGAGAGGTTACCTTATAGCAGTTCCAGATTACTACAGTAAAATGTTAATAATATTAAAGGAATACATACAGTATCAAAAGTGTCAAGAGAAGTGCTATGTGAACATTTACAATTTGTATGGCTGAACTGATCTGTTGTAAACCTAATGTGTTTAAACAACTGATTAAACCAAGCCTAGAAGAATTGTTCATTTACAGAGCATATGGGCCAGACCAATTAATCTGCAGATATTTGGCAATTTTGAGATGCATCAGCCAATAACTGTAGTATTTAAACTGTTCATATTCAACAACTTCAAGTGTATCTTATTTGCTATCATTTTAGTACTGCTTCTATCAGCAACACACTGTATCGCAATCAGTCAACCTGCTCTCTAGAGATTGACATCAGCCATTAAACAACCTATATATAAACCACTAGCACAGATTTAAAAGGATGCACACAGTAAAGTGCAATTTACAGCAAAATGTGACCTTTCCCATTTGCTCTATGAATGAAGTGTTAAAAAAACAGTAGAATGTACACTAAAATATATAGAATTGCAATCAAAATTAAAATAAAATCGATCAAATACATGTGGGCAATCTCTGTTCTGGTGATTTTTTTCATATATAAAAAACAGACTTTAGTGCTGTACACACTCAGACATTTTATCAGTGGAATGCTTGAAGGTCAGAATCTATATATACACTGTAGAATTGCTTATACTGCAGTGTCCTATACCTTAGGACTAGGGAGCAGCACTCTTGACAAGCTATAATTTTGATATATATATATATATATATATATATATATATATATGTGTGTGTGTGTGTGTGCTACAAATGGGGAGCACATTGCAGTGATGGATGTATATAATTGATATGGGTTAAAAAATCAATCAGATTCACATTTGTTCTTGTCAGTGTTTTTAAACAATTACTCTGTTGGTACAGGAGAGCATTAACTGGAATGTAGCTGTCCTGCAATAACACCAAGAATGTTAAAAAGGCACCTATGTGTCATCCTTGTGAGGACACACTCACAATCAGAGACAACTGCTTGTAGAAGGCAGCATGTAGGCATGCTAACAGAGTGCACTGAAGTCAACTTTCACATACCAATCTGATAGAGGGATTACAGCTCATATAATCCATGATGCAATCCTATGCTACTGGTTGGAGGCTGCAGGGCATGTAGAAAGGAATAATCACATGTCAATGCAGCTCAGAATGTGTTGTGGTTCAGGGAAAATTGGTTCAATATTGTGACCACTCAGTGCAACAGGATTCACCCCATTCTGTGCTTTACAAAGATTATGGTAAAGTTTGCATGGTAAATGCATTAAGGGGTGGGCAGTTTTCTTCCTAAATGCTAGTTAAGAGAATCTAACATTTGACAACTCAGAATTGTGACGTTTCAAATATAATTTCTCTAATGACATCAGGGGGCTTGTTGGCTTATGTACAGTATAATTACGATAAATATTTTAAGTAAAAAATTAGTCCTCATTGCAAGACATCCTGAGTGATGATGTTTGTTGTGTGTACAGGGTACTAGATATGCATATTAATATTGGAATTAACAAATAGTGTTATAAACAAGTAGGTCACTAACAAAAATGTTTGTGCTTTAGTAAGTCCACACCTGCAGCAATACTGGTTAAACTAGTTTTCTTAACAACTTCCTCAACAGCTTTTAATGAATACCTTCTGAGGTTCAACTTTACTCAATATACACAACACACACAAATTTTGTGATCACACTCAAAAACAATTTTTGATTGCAGTTCTCATTTCCATTGAGGCTTTAATTCAATTGTGTGCATTTGACTTTTTCATTTCAAAACATATTTTGTGATTCTTTTGTCAAAGCATTTAAAAGAGGTGCAATGAAGAAGGCTGATGTTAGTTTTTGAGACTAGCTCTAAAGGTCATAAATGCAGATTTTATGATTTGCTTGACACTACCTTGTGCCCAGGCCAATTATTTTTTCTACTATACACTGCATATGCATATTTGAAAAGGAAAAATGGTACTCAAAAGAAAGACGAAAAATGAATTAAACCCACATATCAAATTTACTTAAGAAGTAAGGTTTTGGAATTATTTAAGGACTTTGAGGTACAACAGAAGTCTAACTTTGGTGTGTACATATAATTATATATGAAACAGATTTATTTATGTATTTTTAAATAGCTTACCTGATCCATCAGGGATGGACCTTACAAAGGTGGGCAACATCTTGACGGTGGCTGTCGGGTTGGTGTCTCGGCATAGTCCATTCTCCATTTCCCTTCGGAAGCGGGACATGATGTCTCGCAGCGTCTCATCACAGAACCGCATGGAGTACAAGTATTTGTCAATCTATGCAAATGGTGGCACAATAAACACATTTAGTCAAATAATTGGGAGCATTGTTAGAGCACATTTGTGTGTTAAATAAAAAATAATTGCCATTGACTTTTTCCCCTTATCTTCCTATCTTCCCATGTGTTTGATAGTAATCAATAGCAATGAATACAGAATGTTATTGACTTATGCCAATGCATTTTGTGACAAATTCTCCCAATACTGAGGTAAAAATCATGGTCATTCTGCCCTTGAAATATATAGTGAGTTAGCAACAATATGGGATCTCATGCCACTAGTAGTTTCATCACTGAAAAGTGTAGACATACCAGACATCTTTGGGAAATATTTATAAACACAGACGATATTTGTCAAGAAAATGGCTAATGAAACATGTTTCACTGAAGTCTAATGGAACGAGAGGGAATTAAAGCAGTAAATGCGAGCACCTGCTCTTGCGTCTGCAGACTCGTGATTAATAAGCACAGATTATGGATTGGTCTCTGTATGTGATGCCATGGTAGAATAATTATTAACATAGCTGATACACAATATTGTTGATTAACTTCTTTATATGCTTTACTTGGTGATACAGTTGTTGTTTTTTATTAGGATGAAAATATACAATATAAAGATTAATAATAAGTCAAAATTTATTGTTTAAAACTGTAAGAAAACATACTTCAATAGTAATAACACAAGGTACTTTCTAAGTTTTCTGTGGCCCATATACCTGTAGTTACTTATGAAGAATTTGGTTTGTTAAAAACAGCACTGTAAATAGTGATGTGGCTGACAAGCATAATTTAATTTTGTTTTTATTTTAGTCTTCTAAACTGTAGTGAAATTTTCATTTTTTAACCCATTACTTTTTACAAATACCAAACACACAGTATTGTAACATTACCACAACAGGGTGTATTTAAATTGATATGTCTGCATAAAGATTCTCTGCATAAGATCAAACACTCTAAAAACAGTCTGTCTCAATCTCTTTCATTTGGTATGTTAAAATGAACTACTACGACTAGGGTGTGTAAGACAGGTTGTAACCAAATCAAATAAATCCCAGCTTCCTGATAAAAACAGTGGAAAAGCTGCCTAAATCCTGAATGGTGGCATTATCTTTTAATATGCTAAGAGCATTGGTATCGTTTGAAACTTTTTGAAGAGTAATGTGGGAGATAACACTGAAAAGTAATAAGAAGAAAAAGGATTACAAAGAATATTTTCATTTCTAAAGTTTAACTGCACTATGGAAGATGTTCGCCTGCTGACAAAACATGTCTGTAATCACATTAGTAAAGCAAAGTTGTTACAGTCAAATTATACATAGGTCATCAGAGGTCATAAAGTTCTTATCAGGCAAGAGCAGCACCCAAGTGTAAAGCTTTATCACAGCATAGGATATGATTTCATGTCGATTTGTCATGTTTTTACACGTTACATAATACAACTGTTGCCACTGATGTTGTGATAAGCCAAAATGTGCTTCTTTGGTAGTTAGTAATGGAAACAATAAAATGTCTGATTTCTTTAATGCACAAATATTGCTCAACTGAGGAAGTGTCACAGACTCTACTATTTACTATATGAATCACAAATTGCTTAATGTGTTCCTCGATTTCATTTTTAAGTCATTTAGGATGAAAGTGTCTGCTAAATGACAAAATGTAAAGATTTTTGAAGGTTACATCCAGTCCTCATTGCACTGGCTGGAGACATTTTCTACGTAGTAGCCTACCATATATATGAATTCAGCACAAAATAAGGCAGTTACAATGGTAGAATATCTACTTAACAAATCTAAAAGTTTACAAAGACAATTTGAGAATTAAAAAAAGATTTCCTATTCTCATATTAGAGTAGGCTTCTCTACTTCTCATTTTATTACATTAGTATTTATTACATTTTTACATAACTCCTCAGTTCAGTTACTTCAACTTTATATCCGCAAGTTATCACACATTCATATCTAAAACTATAACTCACTTAAAGAGTTAACTAGCAAACATACACAGCCTCAAACTGAGACTCCTAGACATGTGCATACATGTATTTCCCTCCCTCCACAATTACATTGAAACAGTCAAAAATATCCCATAATGGCATGCTGCCAGTCAATTGTTGTAACCAGAGACTCTTCCTGCGGGGGAGGGGCTTCAGATGATCATGGCCACCTTCCCCCACGCAGAGTCATATTCTCCAATGAGCAAGATGACTCTCCTCATGGCAACTCCCTGATGCCCCACATCCTGCTTTCAAGGACATTGCAGCACAAACTCAACACTCTACTGAGTAGGCCTGCATATTGTCACCCACAAGGATATACCTCGTACAACCCTCATCACGTCGCACTGAGTGTGACGTAAGCCGCTGCAGCAGGAGGGAGACGTGAGACAGGGCACATCTCACGACTCTATGGCAGTACATGAGAACTGTTGTCATTCGCCCCAAAGATTTCAAAAGGGTAAGAGTTGACACATATGTTTACCGTAACTGCAATGGTTAACATAAATAATGGAAACTCACCTTTTTGACCTGGTCATCCTTTAGCTCAGTAAAGTAGTAGGCCAAAAGCTGTGCAGCTATCATCCTGCTTCTCCTCTTTGGTGAAAAAGCAACAGAAGGGAGAAGATTAACCTTACGATCCTTTCCAATAGGGTGAGAAAACAATCAGAGGCTCAGAAGCAATGTGGGTCAGCTGTAAAAAGAGAAGCTAACATGTAGCGGTGTTCCCTCCCAGCAGTATAGCAAGGTACTGGCTGTCTCTCCTCGGCCTAGGAAGTCAAGCTGCATATAATGAGCTTGCATGAGATGCAAAGGCTAGGATGGGGAACAGCTAAAGCCCTGCCTACTTACTCCTCTCCTATTGGCTGAGCTATATGAGCAGGCTTGTGAGGCAAAGCACAGCTGACAGACAGCCCTCCCTCTTCTTCTTCCTGCCTCTTTCTCTCTCCTCTATCCTTCGGTTTCCTCCTCCCCCTTCCATTTCATTCCTTCTCTTTCCTTTTCAGTCACCCTCTCCTCTTCCTTCTTCGCTCACAATCAACTGCTCTCTCATCTTTTTTGTCTTAAGACGAGAAGACTTGAAGACAAAAAGGGGCTTTTACTTGGAGGGGCACGTAAAGCACGTCCCCACTGTGTCACATCCTCAAAGGGACACATAGCCTGAGGACATCAGCATTGGTGCAGGTTATGTAAAAAATGCTGAGTAATTGTCCAGCCAAAGTCAGAGCAGCAAAGAGCCATGTATTTCACAATTTCCGGCTTACACTCTTAACAGTTCAGCGTCAGCATAGGTATTTGTAGAAGCCTATTTGTACGAAGCAGGAAAAAATAAGGAGATCCCAAGGGTTGTGATGTAATTTCAGGGGTAGTTGGCAGGGAGACAAAAAGGTGACATTAGGGGGGTCAAACAGGACCGAAATGTATGAACAGCTGGCGATGTATTCCTCCTTTTACAGTAATCTATGTCACTATGCAATGCAATTGCCACTGAAACCATTAAAACACTCTTTACAATGGTCATTACAACATCTGAGGCTCTAAAAATACTTTGGCAATAAATTCTCCAACTTGGTTTGCGACTGAACATATTTCGCTCTTAATTCTTGCTATTACCTGCACATTTTCTTCTGAAAACATTTTCAGTAAAATTCTGTAACCATTTTCTCACCCTAATATTGAACCAGTACAACTTTCTTTCTTCCTTGGAACACAAAAGAAGATATTAGCTAGAATGTTAGCCTCAGTCACAATTCACTTTCTTTGTGTGGACAAAATGCAGAGAGTAAATGGTGACTAAGGCTAACAATGTTTACATTAAACATTACACAGCTATACAATACCAAAATTATTCAAAAATCATTTGTACAATTTGTTATTTTCTGAACACCTTCAACGCAGAAGAAAGTAACAAATGTGTGCTAGGATATATTTCACATTATTACATGGGAATGTTACAGTAGCGGGTGAAGTGATAATAACACAAGGCAGATGATGAGCTTTTGGTGTGTCGTGCTCCAAGGCACGTGCCCATCCTCCCCCCTCAGAGCAGTACGTGGGAGTGTTAACAGTTAACATCCTCTTTCTGAGTCCAGCCAATCAAAGCAGAGTTTCACCAGAGATACGTCACAGGACAAACATAGATTCGATTTTTGCTTCATTAATAGGTTTTATATAGTTTTAATATAGTTTTCTTCATGAAACTATATATATATAGTTTACTGCAACATTGTTATTTTACATCATAGAGCAATAGTTTCATGAAGAAAATGTGTGTGGTATGTAAAAATGTATTATTGCTCATTTTGATATACAGAAAGTACACATATTGATTTCCTCCAAAATATATTGAAAGATGTAAAAATGTACAATTTACCCTGAAATATATTTTGATGAGGTAAACAGTGATTCCTAGTGACATTACAAGAACATTTATAGTGGACAGACACTAGAGTCCTTCATGACATTAATAAATGAAGTGCGGGCCTTGGTAGCTCAGCGTGTTATGAAGCTGACCTGGAGTTGTGAGTTCCAATCCAGGGCATGCTGAGTGACTCCAGCCAGGCTTCCTAAGCAACCTAAATGGCCCGGTTGCTTGGGAGGGTAGAGTCACATGGGTTAACCTCCTCATGGTTGCTATAATGTGGTTCTTGCTCTCGGTGGGGCGCGTGGTGTGTTGTGCATGGTTACTGCAAAGAATAACATGAAGCCTCCACACGTGCTATGTCTCTATGGTAACGCACTCAACAAGCCACATGATAAGATGTGCAGATTGACGGTCTCAGATGCAGAGGCAACTGAGATTTGTCCTGCACCACCACGAGGACTTAGAGCACATTGGGAATTGGGCATTCCAAATTGGGGAGAAAAAGGGAAAATAAAATTGTTAAAATAAATAAATAACTGAAGGTAATTTAAAGTCTCACTTACAGTATGCATTGTCACATCATTTTCTGCTATAGGAAATGCAACTTAACTGAAAACAAAATTGACTGTATGTAACACAATCAAATGCTGTATCTTACATCCCTAAAAAATCATTAACAAGGGAACAACTTACCATTGATAAAGTACTTTACAAGGTGGAATAATGACATCACTTCCTGCAGATATAATGGGAGTGTTTGTGTTTACTTAGACTCTACTACAGCAGAAGTGAGAAATAATGTCTCGCTGTGGCAAAGCACTATTCATAAATGACCTACCCAGGAGGGACTACAGTTCTTGAGTGCAAAAGATTCATGCATGAATTAGCAAAGTCACAAGGGCAGTCAAAAGGTCAATTTTGTTCAAGGATAGACACTTGTTCTAGCCATTGTGTTACAATTTAAGGTCCCTTTTATTTAATATCAATAAGATTATTTCTTTATCATTCACTTTAGACTCACATGAGGTTTATGGGAAATGCAGAAATATAATAAAATGTTTTAAAATAGTAATTAATTTAAATTGCCTATAAAATAAATATAAATAAAACAATGTAATAATTCAATATATGATGCATATTGTCCACAAAACTGGAAAACATTTTCTCAGTCTATTAAGTGCTAATCTAACTGTCTTATTGTATTACACATTTTCTGTTATTTTTCCATGTGTTTTCTGAGCAGTCACAGTGACTTTCACACCATTACTTGAATATTTTTTCTTCCACTCATGTCTATTATTATGTTATAATATATCTCAGATAACCCCTCCCATAAACCACACTTAAAAATTATATAAACTGTGATTGATCCCTTTGCATGCCAGTCAGGAGGCTTTTCCTGTTCAAGTGGGTTGTTCTTGGCCAGAATAAGTTGCAATATAGACCAGACCTTTTGCGTTTAGTCAAAGGTCTGACTACACAAGACTAGGATAACAACAGACAAATAGATGAGGTTCTGGTACATTTTGTGAAGTTTCAGTCACCTCATCACTTTCCGTAATTGAAGGCAGGTAGTTTACTGTACAAAGTCAGTTAGGGAATCTCAAAATCAGTTGAAACATTTGACTCATTATTGAGAACAAGCAGGATTAAAAATATGCCCTTTACATAACCCAGCAAATGCCACTGCACTGAAAAGTGTTCTATTGTAAGTCCTCTTACAGATCTCTGATTATCCTTTCAATATTTTGCTATTATTATCTAGTCAAAATTAATTTAAGAGGTCTGTACTATGTATAGTATACTGCTTGGCTGACACAGAGTGCAATTATTAGATCAAGATTTGAAATCAATTGCATAGTTTTTTCTTTGTTGTTACACTAACTTAGGCAGAGTTTAGCAACCACCAACCTGAGATAAGTATTCCTTTAGTGATTGCATGGATGTATAATCTCACATGTGAATGTGAGCTCGCATTTTGGCTTGTGCAGGTATGGTGACGTGCTGGTGTGCATGGCTACTGTCCTCTGTTGCTTAAGCTCCAGCAAACTATTCCTCTGCAGGGATACTATTTAGCATTAACAGGAAGGATTACAGTGAGTAAACTTTTCCTTTATTGCTCCGAGAGGATTTGTGAAGGAGCTGGCCTGGTTTAACTGCTTCGTCTAATCCTTTAGGGGCTTAAATTAACAAACACAAAGATAAATGTGCTAATGGATCTATTAAATCACCTTTTGAAAAGCTGTCATATATTTGAAGTCAAAACACTGATATACTATGTTTCCAAAGATAGTACCTCACATTCTAAGCATTGTAAATCACACCTTTTGTAATGTTACTTTGTTGTAGTATGGAAGATATGAACTGCAAGCTGAAAAAAAAAACACTTAAAAAACTGTCCTAAAACATAATTGTGATGAGGAGGAGGATGTGGCTGGGCCATGGTGGAGCACGGTCAGTGCTGAATCAGCTGATCAGCGGGAGAGCAAGATAAAAGGGTGACCGGAGATGCCGGTTTGAGAGAGAGATGCATGCGGCCGTGCTGCATGTTTGTTAATGTTGGTTTTAAGTTTACCATTAAAGTTTATGTTTACTGTTCAGCCAGTTCCTGCCTCCTCCTTTACTGTTACAGTAATGCTGAAACCCGGGAGGGAGGAGGGATGCGCTGTCGCGGAGTCCTCGCCGCTGCCATCCACCAGGGGAGCAGCCACGGCCATCTGCCTGGGGACGGAGGAGTCGCTGCCAGTCGCTGAGAGCCGGTGAAACCACGGCAGTCTGCTGAGAAGGGGGTGAGCGGTTCCATCCGCCAGTGGCCAGAGGATTCGCTGCCATCTGCCGGGGGAGGTGTGAGCTGGCATCCGCCAGATGGCTGAGGAGTGGTTGAGGACCATGCAACAGCGCATCCAGGGGCCGGCGAGCAAGTTCTTTTCTCTCTCTCCTCTCTCTCTGTATCTCTGCTCTCTCTTTCCCTCTCCCCACGCCTCCCCTCGTCTCTGACATAAGGGCAGTGTTTCCCCCCAGAGATGGGGGGGGGAGTTAGTCAGACTTGTGGTGCTCCCCGGCCTGCATCAGTAGGGGGAGGAGTGTGACGAGGAGGAGGGCATGGCCGGGCCATGATGGAGCTCGGCTGACACTGAATCAACTGATTAGCGAGAAAGCAATTTAAAGGGAGATGCTGGTTTGAGAGAGAGAGAGAGATACATGCGGCTGCACTGCATGTTTGTTTATGTTGGTTTTATGTTTACAATTAAAGTTTATGTTTACTGTTCAGAGGATCCCGACTACTCCTTGCCAGTCCTTATCTGTTACAATAATTTACTGAAAATCATTAAAGGTGCATTGTGTAATTTCTTTGCACCAAATTGAAGAACAAGAATTGCTAAAGTAACGTCATGTTTACTGTTGTAACCTCCGTTCCCCGAGGAAAGGAACGAGATGTATGAATGAATGAAGTGACACAAGGGGTCTTCCTGGGATGCCAAACATACCTCTGATCCTGAGAAAAGGCCAATTTCAAGTTGGCAGACAGAATTTGCATGTCCCGCCCTGGACATATGGGTATAAAGGGAAGCGGGGCAGCGAGTGCCAGTCAGGATTTTGCACTGAGGAGCCGAAAATAAGGTACGGCCGTTTACAGTGGTAGGTCTTGTGCTGTGGCAGGAGGGACACAATGTCTCGTTCCTTCCCTCGGGGAATGGAGGTTACAACAGTAACATGATGTTCCCCTTCTGTCACTCACTCCACATTGTGTCAACATGAAATGCCACGCACTGACCGTGTAACGTGAACAGTCGAGACAGGTGCAAGCAGGCTACTTCGTGCTAGAGGCACCACTGTCGTCTGCACATAGCCCTCCCCGATGCCCCCAAAGAGATGTCACATACAGACCTTAGGTTCCCTGCACCCCTGAGGGGGGGAACAGGTGCTACATGACAAGTATGGGAGCAAGCCCGGCAGCCGCGACCTTCTCTCTCACTATGTCACTCACATTGGACGTGAAGCAGCTGGGGCTATCTTAACGCTATGAAATGCGTCAGGGAAGGTGGTCTTTCCCGGTCCTATTCTTTCAGGGGGAAAAGACCCTGCGAGCCCACATCCTGCCCAGTCTAGTGGTAGGTAACATGTGGCAAATACACCACGAGGGTTGTGAAGCCGTACGTGGGAAATGGCACAAAGGTTGGTCCAGCCTAATGAGGGGGGGACTCTACAAGCATGTCGACCGGGGCAGCGGGGCTGCCCAAGGGAAACACGGGTCCGCCGACAGAGGGACCGTACCGTGAGGAATACATCACTGGTACTTTGCCTGAAAAGGGAACTAAGCCTGTGTTGCCCGACCCCAGACAGAGCACCTGTGACTCGTAGTGGGTCTGGACATGAATTGCTCAGTGTTTGCTCAGAATTGCTTAGTGACTAACCTGGGATAGAAGGTGCACTGGATCAACTTGGTGAAAGGCACTGTGTGCAAGCGGAACACCCAGTCAGTTTTACCGGCTTGGACCTGACAAAACACAGGACGAGACCGACTCACCCCTGAGATCTGAGAATCTGGCAAAGGTATTGAGTGTTGCCCAGCCCACTGCTCTGCAGATTTCTGCTAAGGAGGAGCCATGGGCCAGTGCCCATAAGGCTGTCACACTTCTCGTAGAGTGTGCTCAAACCCGCAAGGGGGCGGGCACAGCCTGGGTATGATAAGCTAAAGAAATAGCATCAATGACCCAGTGAACTAACCTCTATTTGGAGACGGCGTTCCCTTTCCTGCTCAAAGAGCTGCTCAGAACATCTAAAGCTCTGCGTGCGGGCCAAATAGATACATAAAGCTCGTACCGGACACAGCAACAAAAGGGCTGGGTCTGCCTCCTCCTAGGGCAGCACTTGCAGGTTCACCATCTGGTCCCTGAAGGGGGTCATAGGAACCTTGGGCATGTAGCCCGGTCATGGCCTCAGGATAAAGTGAGAATGTGCCGGACCGAACTCCAGGCAGGTGTCGCTGACAGAGAATGCTTGCAGGTCCTCAACCCTCTTGATGGAGGCTAATGCAATCAGGAGGGCCATCTTCAGGGAGAGGGCCTTGAGCTCAACTGAATCAAGTGGCTCGAAGGGGGGTCTCTGGAGGCCCGAGAGGACCACTGTGAGATCCCAGAAGGGGAACAGGCTGAACAGGCTAGGTCGGGGAGGGTTCAGTCTCCAGGTGCCTTTCAGGAACCTGATAATCAAGTCGTGCTTACCTAGGTACTTGCCATCTACTGCGTCATGGTGGGCTGCGATAGCAGCTACATACACCTTCAAAGTGGACAGCCTCCCCTATAGCCTCTCCTGCAGTAGTCCAGAGGTCTGGGTGCGGGGGGTGCAGGTGCCAGAGGGTGCCCCGTCCCTGAGATAGAAGGTCCTTCCTCAGGGGAATTTTCCAGGGAGGTGCTGTCGCGAGGAGCGTAAGTTCTGAGAACCAGGCCCGGGTGGGCCAGTAAGGCACCACCAGGATGACCTGTTCCTTGTCCTCCCTGATCTTGCACAGCACCGGTGCAAGAAGGCTCACTGGGGGAAATGCATACTTGTGCAGCCCCCGGGGCCAGCTGTGTGCCAGCGCACTTGTCCCAAGAGGAGCTACTGTCAGTGAGTACCAGAGCGGGCAGTGGGAGATGACATGGGAGGCAAAGAGATCTATCTTTGCCTTGTCGAATTGGTCCCATATCAGCTGGACCACCTGGGGGTGGGGCCTCCACTCTGAAAACCTGCCACGAAAGCGCATTGCGTGCAGGAGTCGCGGCTGACTCCAAAGGAGGAGATGGCGGGCGAGTTGTGACATATGACGAGAACACACGCTGCCTTGGTGATTTATGTATGCTACCATCGTGGTGCTGTCTGAACGGATCAAGACGTGCTTGCCCCAGATTAGTGGGAGAAACCTCTGTAGGGCATGAGATACAGCCAACAACTCTAGGCAGTTGATGTGCCAAAGCTGCCGGGGTCCTTTCCAGGGGCCAGCGGCAGCGTGCCCATTGCACAAGGCGCCCCAACCCTGTCGAGAGGCACCTGTGGTTACCACGACATGTCTGGACACCTGCTGCAAGGGGACTCTGGTCCACAGAAAGCAGAGGTCTGTCAAAGGGTTGAAAATCTGATGGCAAGAAGGGGTGATTGCCACACGGTATGTGCTGTGGTGCCATGCCCATCTCGGGACTCGAGTCTGTAGCCAGTGCTGTAACCAGATATTACGTTGAAACACAAGAGTTATGACTTATCAGAGTTACAAATTACTTGCTCTTATCAACTGAGCATTTCTCTTCTAGTGCTTTTAGATCTTAGCGCTGCATTCAACATGATAGATCACGACATTCTCTTGAATAGGCTAGAGAATTATATTGGCATTTGTGGAGTTGCATTAGCATGGTTTAGGTCATATTTAGCAGACCGCTACCACTTTGTTTATGTAAATGAGGAATTGTCAAACCAAACAAAAGTATAATATGGAGTGCCACAGGGCTCAGTTTTAGGGCCTCTGCTTTTCTCCATGTATATGCTTCCCCTGGGAGATATTATCATGAATCATGGAATAAGTTTCCACTGCTATGCCGACGATACACAACTTTATATTTCTTCAAAACCTGATGAGATTTCACAATTCTCTAAATTAGCAGAGTGTATCAATGAAATAAATGATCGGATGGCCAGACATTTCCTTCTACTCAATTCTGACAAAACAGAGGTACTAATTATTGGGCCAAAAAAACTCTAAAAATAAGCCACTACAATATAATTTGGATGTACTGTTACATCATCTTCAACAGCGAAAGACTTAGGTGTTATATTTGATACCAATCTGTCCTTTGAAAATCTAATTACCAATGTTTGTAGAACAGCATTCTTCCACCTAAGAAATATTGCTAAATTAAGGCACATGCTCTCTGTTGCTGATGCCGAAAAACAAATTCATGCGTTCATGACCTCAAGACTAGATTATTGTAATATATTACTGGGAGGATGTCCAGCAAGATCAATAAATAAACTTCAATTGGTTCAAAATGCAGCAGCCAGAGTGCTAACGAGAACCAAGAAATATGATCATACTAGCCCCATTTTACCATCGTTACACTGGCTACCAGTTAAATTCCGTATTAATTTAAAAATTCTGTTAACTACGTACAAAGCATTGAATGGTCTAGCTCCGCAGTACTTAAGTGACCTTATACCACACTATATTCCATCACGTTCATTACGATCTCTGGCCTGATAATAGTTCCTAGAATATAAAAATCCACAAAAGGAGGTAGATCCTTTTCATATTTGGCTCCTAAGCTATGGAATAGTCTCCCTAATACTGTTTGAGATGCAGACACACTCCCTCAGTTTAAGTCTTGACTAACTTCTCATCTATTTAGCCAGGCATACACCTAATTTATCCTCCAACCCACAATTAGGCTGGTTTAGTTGGGTCTGTCGGAACCAGAAAACAGAAACATTGATCATGATTTATAACTCTGCAATAAATTGAATAGCATGCAGCCGGTGCCAGCCAAACATCACTTCAGTCTATTATGATGGACTTCCAAGGATGAACTGATGCCAACTCCAACCATAAGTCATGGGATACTTCATATCCCATTGTCTGAACCTTAGATTTAGGATGGACCAAACTGACCAAACTTCACCGAAATTACCGGCCAGGTTGAACTGCGTTTCACATCGCTGATCTCTGCCTGCATCACCTCAGTCTATTGATGGACTACGATCTTGAAATGGAATGCATAGACTAACAATTGCCAACAAAAGCCTTTGTAACATCAGCCAAATAACAAGGACAATTGCATCTATGTGAACTTCTGCAGTTAATCCAGGATGGACTTCAAAGACATTGATCATTAATCTTACAGTTCAAACTAAATCGATGTTTAAACACTGACCCTTAACACTTACTTAGTTTAATCATTTTAAACCATGACTTTAACTATACATAAGTAATATTTACATTATATTCATGATGTTAGCCAAAGGGGAACTGGACCCCACAGTGAGTATGGTTTCTCCCAAGGTTATTTTTCTCCATTAATCAATCTCACGTCTTATGGAGTTTTGTGTTCCTTCACTGGGGTTATTAATACAATTATTATTGAATTGCTTATTTTTAAACACGATTAACAATCATATTTTATCTAATTACACAATGATGATTCATCGACATTATAGACATTATAGTTTGTTAATGCCTGATCTTCTGTAAAACTGCTTTGAAACAATGTATGTTGTGAAAGGCGCTATACAAAAAAAATGGACTTGACTTGACTTGACTTGTGTCCTCATCTCATGTGAGAGGTCATGATTTTATACACGTGTTTCAAAATGACAATTCATTTCTTTAGGAGTATAACTTTTTTAATGTGGAAAAAAATTAATGAGTGCACCTTTAAGATATAGGTATACAAGATATACATTAAAATAAGATATACAATATTATCCAGAGAAAAAAACTGATTAGTAGAAAAAATACAATTAAATGCTTTTTAAAGTAAAGTGCAGTTCTTGTTTGCCCCGGGTGCATAGTTTCCAAGATTTCCTGTCACTACCACAGGGCATCACTGCTGCCAAATACTGTCATGACATTCCATTGCACACAGCCACCGCACCCTCTAGTTTGGCCTCTGTAAACCATTCACTCTGACTGTCCATGCAAAACCACTCACTGAGTCTGAACAATAGGAGAGTGAATAAAAAAAAGACCCGCAAAGAGGCAATGTAGATAGCATGAGCATGAAACAGGCTCATTTTGATGCAATCTTTATTGCACTTGTCAAGACATTCAAAATAAAATAATAATTATAATATGATCATAATAAATGAACAACTTTCTGTCAATGGTCTTGATGGAGCTTATTTTAATTTGGAAAAATACCTAATAAAGATGCTAAACAAGCTACATTTCTAAATTTTCAAGATTTGATAATCTTTGATTACTTTTAGAAGTCCTCTTTAAACAAAAGCAGCAGTGATCTGAGAAAAGCAGTCTGTAGGTCTAGTGAAGTCCTTTGTCTTTGTCTTTGTCAAAAATCATTAAAGCTTTTGACAGACCCATCCCAAGAGTATTTGATTATACAGTATATTGCATCAAATAAATAAATACAATAAAATACACAAATATAATTCTAAAAGGATGGTATACAAATTGGTAGATTCCAAAGTTAAACTAAATCTTTTTGCCTTCTACACTGTAAACCCAAACAGTATACTAACTTATAAACATTATCGGTGTAGCAATCAAAACCAGTTATTTAGTTGACCCAACAATAAACTTCTACATTTTCTTAATGAGTAATGATGTTTTCATTTTAT
This sequence comes from Moxostoma hubbsi, assembly GCA_032164185.1. NCBI lineage: Eukaryota > Metazoa > Chordata > Actinopteri > Cypriniformes > Catostomidae > Moxostoma > Moxostoma hubbsi. Next base: position 21,266,617 of record JAVLUX010000021.1, on the reverse strand, counting down.
TTGAGTCTATATATTTTTAGTAAACATTGCCAGCATCATAATTTTTGAGATGTTAGAGCCGTAGCCTAGCGGGCTGCAGTCATGGCAAGTGCTGCATCGTCACACAAGTTTGAATTCCAGCTCGTGAGGTCCTTTCCCGATTCCATTCCCACTCTTCTACCCTGTCATTTCCTGTCTCCTCTCCACTAACTCGGTTGGTCATACCTGTCTACAAAAGGCCAAAAAAATAAATAAAAATAGCTGAATTCTATTTATTTTTTTATTACAGTTTAATTAAAAAAAATTATTACAGGTACTTAAATATTCTTGGGTAATCAGTTACAACAAAAAATTGAGTATTCTCAACTTATCTGGTTTTACATTGTACCCATGCATATAAATCTTAATATTACACTGCCTCCATGTGGACAAATGCGAGGAGCTAGTTTAGACTAGCAAATAAAACTGCAGCTAGCTAGCGTAACCTTTAAATAGCGTTAGCACGTTCACTTAACTAGATAAGATATCAGTATAATAGATAGATATAAATGCCCTTATAAATAGGGATAAGTAGAGTAGTACTGATAAATCCTGACGATACCATCCCTACTTATAAAGCAATTATATTGCAACCTGCTGGACAGCATTTGTGGCATAATATTGCTAACCACAAAGTAAGGATCTCCGTTATGGGGCAGTTCACTGGGTCTTTGCTGTGCAAATTGTGGTGTTAATTCTGGCTCATTCGTTGCGCTCCGTTTAGGGGCTATAAGTGTAGGCTCCACAGCTCCGGCTGGGGATGCCAAATTGTGCCCTGCGCTTGAGAGACAGATCGCTCCTCAGGGATGGTATAATGTCCCTGTGCTCGCATAGCACAGATTCTGATGTGGCCAGTAACAGCCAATCACCGGGGTAATTTAGAAAGCGTATGACGTTCATCTTCAAAGGGGCAATCGTGAACTCTGAATTGATATGTCACCCTTTCGAACACAAATCTCAAGAACAGCCTCTGGCATAGTACAATTCGGATATGCATGTTTGTGTCAGTATGTGAAATGGGGAAGCAACGCAAATTCTCAAAAATGGCCTGAGCCAAAGTTAATAAGTACACTGAGGTATGGTTTATAAGCGTGCAAACATAAGAGAGAGAATTGTTTGTATGTGATCATTATGAACAGAACTCAATTAAAAAATGTAGCAGGTGCAGATAGGCCGGAAGCCAACGTCTTCCTGCATTTTGATGAGAAAATAACGGCTGTAACATTCTCTCTGTGCGTGTGCACGGTACGGGGAACGACCCCACTGCCTCTCTCACAAGGAGATTTACTACCCTCGGTGTGGGGAGGGGCAGCAGCCTCCACCACTGATCATTTTTTCGACGATGCGAGGGACACGTATCATCATCGTCAGACACGCTAAATACGGAAACTCATTCATAAAGAGCCGGAAGTCGTGACGTATGTACTGCACTGGCAAAGACGCTGTGTGGAAAGGTCGAAGGGCTCGTGGGGCTTTTGCCGGCACAAGATCCTCCTCGGTTTCTTCCGGCTCTACCTCGTGGCCCCGCCGTGCTTCCTCATGTTGTCCCTCAAGACTTAATACAAAGGATGAATTCATTTGGGTGTGTTGGGTGGAAATCATCCATCAGAAACGGAGCGTCTTCAGACTCATGTACTCACAGTGAGGGCAGTCTGTCCACATGAGAGCTGCTTCGCCGTGGGCGGCCAGACACCGAACGCAGCTCTCATGTTGGTCTGACGGAGCGATGTGTCGCTCACAGGAACACTTGCGACACGACATCTTTAAAAAGATGTGTACACACAAGTGGCTCTTTTATGAGTTCTTTTTACGTCACTTGGACAGAATATTACAATATATATCAATATGTATTAACGGAATATGTTTCTTAAATCATCATCTCTACATGTATGGCAGCCATTCATTTCCAGTGTCTGCTGAATTACTGCTTGATTTTTTGCACCAGGAGTGGCATAAAGTCACTCAACAGCAATGTGAAAGACTGGTAGAGAGTATGCCAAGACACATGAAAGCTGTGATTGAAAATCAGGGATATTCCACCAAATATTGATTTCTGAACTCTTCCTAAGTTCAAACATTAGTATTGGGTTGTTTATAAATTAATATGAACTTATTTTCTTTGCATTATTTGAGGTCTGAAAACAATGCATATTTGTTATTTTGACCAGTTGTCATTTTCTGCAAATAAATGCAGTAAATGATCATATTTTTTTTAAGTATTTACACTAACACGCACAAACATAATAATAATAATAATACAGAGGCCTTTCTGTAGCTATTATTAATCAGGTTTTATTATATTCATTTCCTATACTCAATTCGTGCATAGGCCTATACCAAAAAATAATAATAATTCATGGTAATGCATGAGCATATTGACCTGTTACCGGTTACATCAATGTATGATAATGCTGCCTTTGTGCCCAAAATTGTATTTACTTTGATACAGTGTGCTGCGCAGGATGCAGGATTTTTTGTTTTTATTTATAAATCTTGTAAGTGTTACTGCTGTTTACTTACCAGAGCCAACATTCATTATTATTATTAAAGTTTTATTTTTCAAGTGTCATGGCTTAATTTTACCCAAGTAAAGCAGCGATGAAGGGGGAGAACAGAGATATAACACTTATATGTTTCTGTTTTATTTAGACATTTCAGTTATCTCGGTATCAAATACAGTAGACTATATATGTTCATGTATGGTGAGTGGATACAATGACACCCGGGACTGAGAGGTTTGGTGACCTTGATGTGCACACATGTTAAGTTTGTACATTTGTGCAGAGATGATTTCACCTCTAAAGAACTAAATTGTGCCAAGAAATGACCAAAAAATTGACTAAAACAGCAATTGCGAGTGGGGTGGTAAGGCTTCGGTCCATGGTGGCAACGGCCACCCCTGGCTACCCACTACCTCAGCCACTGTAGAGATGTTTACGGTGATGTACCACTGAGATTGGCCAGTGTTATGGATCAACTGGGGATCATGTGTTATCTGGCCATGTATGCATGCATGTGAATAAATTTAATGGCCTTTTCAGCAGATTTGTTCAATGTGAATTGGCAAGGTGCAAAGAAAAGACATTTTGCACATTATTAAAAATGTAGGCTATATATTTTTAATACTATATACTGTATAATATACTGTATATATTCATTAATTAATTTAAAATGACTTTTTTGAGCGGTTTCAATTGATTTGTGATTGTCTGAGAGAGAGATTAATTACATTGACACTCATTAACTCTTCCTTGCATTCCCGGATGTCATCCTCGAATATTGCCACCTGAATTTCTCAACTCCTATTCAACAACTTGAATATTGAAACCTGAATGTCACGACCTGAAATCCACACCTTGAATAATAAAAACTTGAATTTCACAACCTGAATTTTGCCATACCATACTGGTTTCCCATGTAAGAAAATGCATGAAAGAGCAATGTCAATATTAAACGCTCATTTATAACAATAACACTATAGCTAAAACTAATTATTTGGACAAAAGGCATCCCACACTCTTAAAAATTGCTGTTAATTTACTATTTAGGTAGCCTACCTGCCATCAGATCCCAAATATCAACTAAATAAACTGTTTGTAACGTTATATTTCTGTCTTTAAGCCCCAAATTTTTTTCTTTAAGGGATTTGTTGTCAGATTGAGTAATGCACTGGACTTAATTAATTCATAAATTTTTTAATTTTTATGTCAGATTTGAAATTGGAGTCTGAGTTGACAAACAAAACAGTGCAGGCAGAAACACCTTACTAAAGCGGTCAGTGTGGTCAGCTAACATTAACAACTTCAAAGTTCAGATCTGGACTGCGAATCGCAAAAGCATTAGCTTAAATAACCATTGGTGGCAATAATTTCTACAATCCATTTACGTTGCATACAAAGTATACAACGCTTTTGGGAAACACAGCTGTACAGTTGCTAATGTTAAGTTTTATGCAGGGATGTACGCTATTCCTTCTCTTTTAATCTGAAAACATTGGTGATACTGGAATGGTATCTAACTTTTTAAACACTTGTTTCAGAGGAAAGCCAACTGCAACTGTGACACGTAGAGTGCAGCTGGATTTCTGAATCGGATCTTCCATATTGCAAGGTGAGTTTCATAAAAACTTTAATTCTTTTTATTCTGTGAAGTGCAGCCTTCAAACAACGTTGCAAATTTTATTTAAATAATGTTCCATTGCTCTCTGCAGCGCACTGAAATGACAGCTGATGTAGAAATGACACTCATGCTACCTGCAACTCCTCGACTGATACTTCTTGGTATGTATAGAAGTATATTTATAGTCTTTTTATGATTACAAAATCCACCAGGGTGTTTTCTGCATTTCAACAAAAGTGTTTTCTTCTTCACAAGACTTAACAATATTTGGGGAAAAATTACACCTTTTGACATTAATATCTGTCCCGACCAGTCCATGATCAACATATTAAAATGCATTTCTTATGTTAAAAGAACAGGGCTCATCTGTGAATGGGTAAATATGTCAGTGTCCCTTGCATTCATTTCCAATGTGACATTGACAAATTAATACTTTTTTTATGTCAATGCTGATATGGGGTTTCTTTGTAAAGTTTTAGATGAAACACCAGGAAGATGTATTAACCACTGGATGATCAGCCTTGAGGGGCACATTTGTTAAGGCATCCAACCAACGTTTCTGTCTGGACTTGCTGCTGCCTTTTCTACTTACTACACTTTAAACGTTCAGTACCCAGATTATGCCGTATGCACACTGGAATTCATTCAAAGGTTAGCTGCGTAGATGCTTACATCCTTCAGCTGTTACTATGTTATGTGTGCATTTTGAGGACCTTGTGTTGCTCACGTCTCATTTCACTATATGTACAACTGCACAAAATATCTAATTGCTGGAGCTTGTTAAAGAAATTGTTTACCCAAAAATGAAAATTATCTCAAATATATATTACTCTTTTTTTTTCTTCAGCAGAACACAAATGAAGACTTTTAGAAGAAAATCTAAGCTCCGAGAGGCATGCAGTGCAAGTGAATGAGTGCCAAAACTATGAAGTTAAAAAACACAGAAAAGCAATTCAAACGACTCCAATGATTTATGAAATGTCTTCTGAAGCGATCTAATCAGTTTTGGGTGAGGACAGACCATAATATAACTGCTTTTTTTACTATAAATCTTGACATCTGCAGACTCCATGGTGATCATGATTTCAAGCTTGATTAAACTTCCTAGTGCTTGACACATGGGTAGAACCACTAGATGGCACAAGGAAGTGTAATCAAGCTTGAAATCGATCATGCCTGTAAACTGCAATGGCAAGATGTACAGTGAAAAAGGAGTTACATTTTGGTCTGTTCTCAACTAAAACCGACGATATCACTTCAGAAGACATTTAATAAATCATAAGAGTCGTTTGAATTTTCAGTGTTTTTTAACTTCATAGTTTTGGCATTCATTCCCTTGTATTGTAAGCACATCAGAGCCCTGACTTCCTTCTAAAAATCTTCCTTTGTGTTCTGATGATGATAGAAAATCATACACATCTGGCATAGCATTAAGGTGAGTAAATGATGATTGAATTTTTATTTTTTGTTGAAATATTCCTTTAAGAAAACGCTCCTGACAGTAGGCCCTAATCAGGGCAAAGCAAACTACTACTTTCTCTGAACCTTGTTTATATATTGATTTACTAGTGACAATGCATAACTCCTAAAAAGATGCTAAAATGTAACATTACCTACACCTACTGTAGTAAAGGGCAGTGATACAAAAATAGACTTTGCTATATTTATATAATATAATTATAGAATTATCCATACTAATTATGAACACGCACATTTGTATTTTAGGCGTTTCATCAGGATAAATCAAGGATGGACGAGGCAAAGTCATGTCAAAGTGTACAGGTAAAGTCGCCCAGAAAAAGATGACTTCAGTCAACCTTCGTGTCTCTAGTCTACTAAAGAAACAAATGGACTTTGAGTGGGACTTTATATAAGTCAGTGAACACACACACACACACACACACATGCTGTTTTAGTCATTCATTCAGATACTTTCTCAGTTATTTACATTATTTGTTATAATAGTTATGATTTATATGGCTGAAATATACGTTTATTTACCCAAATCAGCTTTGGGCTTTGTTTTACCAATTGCCTTCTAATTTTGTACAGATGTTTTACAAGAATGGGTTTTTGCAAATAAAGAGAGACATGTTTTGAGAAGACACTTTGGAGCTGTATTATTTGTGTTAAAAGTTTAAGTCACTATTTCAAATGCTACATTTATACACTGTATTAAAATACAGAATTTTTATAGCAAGACTAAGGAATAATTTATTAAATCACAAGGTTTAGAACAAATGTAAACACATTGTAGTCCTTTTTGCTAGCAGTCCATTTCTCAATAGCTTATTTTTAGAACATTTTTGTTTTATTCTATAAAGTACTGACAACATTTCTCCTAAATTAAAATATGATCATTTACAGCATTTATTTGCAGAAAATGACAACTGGTCAAAATAACAAATATGCATTGTTTTCAGACCTTTAATAATGCAAAGAAAAAAGTTAATATTAATTTATAAACAACCCAATACTAATGTTTGAACATAGGAAGAGTTCAGAAATCAATATTTGGTGGAATATCCCTGATTTTCAATCACAGCTTTCATGTGTCTTGACATACTCTCTACCAGTCTTTCACATTGCTGTTGAGTGACTTTATGCCACTCCTGGTGCAAAAAAATCAAGCAGTAATTCAACAGACACTGGAAATGAATGGCTGCCATACATGCAGTTATGCTGATTTAAGAAACATTTGGAGTGGTCTCTTAATTTTTTCCAGATCTGTAAGACTAAACTCCCAATCAAGCATAGGATGTGGCTTACGATCTCTTACGCATCATTTTGGCTATGTTCAGACTGCAGGAAAATCTGATTTTTTTCTCAAATCTGATCTTTTCAGGCAGATTGTCCGCACTATCAATGGCAAGTGATCAAATCAGATCAGACATAACCAACCTATCTGCATGGGTTGCTTTGGAAACGACGTAGGCGTACCCACGTGACAATGCTTTCAAAACAGATGCGAGGAAAATGGAGGTGCATCATCTCACTCTCGAAATAAGCACCCTGTCCAGTCACGGTGCAGAACTCCTCCATCGTACAAGAAAAACTCAGCGACGGAGGAGACTGGTAAATATTGTAATGTTCCGTGCAGCAGTAACCGATTTTTGACGTCATCGTTGTGTCGCGTTCTTCTTCTTTTTCTGGCGTTTTATGGCTGTTGTCAAACAAACGATTCCCGCCACCTACTGGGCTGGAGTGTGGACCATTGACGGACACACTCCAGCCCAACTCCAGATGGACCATTTAAATCCTATAAAACAGTTCTACCTTTCTTAAGTATCTTATTAATGCATTACATATTTTATGATGATTCAAGTAATTAAGCAGCAGTGTTTTAAGAGTAAAATTTCCTATCCCCATTTCTATTATTTCTTCCAACAGAAACTCTTTCATTTTCATAAGCAATACAATATATTAGTGTATGCTCTACAGTTTCTGCTGATCCACGTAATCTACAATTAAGATTACGATTCAACTTTTATTGTCATTGTACATGTACAGAGCCAATGAAATGCAGTTGTTTTCACATACCCCAACTAGCTGGGGTCAGAGTGCAGGGTCAGCCATGAAACAGCACCCCTGGAGCAGACAGGGTCAAGGGCCTTACTCAAGGGCCCAAAAGTGGTATCTTGGCGGTGTTAGGGCTTGAACCCCCAACCATTCGGTCAGTAACCCACCACTTTTTCCCAATTCCCAGACTCATGTATGTTCATTCTATATAGGGAATCATTTAGAGCGGTGTGCCCAAGGCGAAGTCAGGTAATGATTGTGTCTCCTCATCACCTCCTACTTGATTTTTAATTTGATAAAGATGTCTTCCTCTTCCCACCTTAATTTCTTCTTTGCTTTACTCTATATGTGATAATTTCAGCACCTGCTTTGCTAAATGATCAACAGCCTAATTTCCACCCACTCCCACGTGTGCTTGAACCCACAGGAAACACATCTTAATTCCTAACTTATTTACTCTATACATAATTTCTATACAAGAATTTCATATCAAATGTCTTATCTTGAGGATCTCTTGAGGAAATTGTTGATATCAGCAATTCATATCCTACAAATGAATAAGTATATTTGGCTTGCAACAGTATCAGAGATCATAGTGAAATTCAATTACAGTATCAAGAATTATGCTTTTTACTAGTGGAAATTGGCATTTCCACTAGTGAAAATGACATTCTTGACATCAAGAATTAGTAGTTTAACTAGTGAAAATTGAATAGTTTAAATCAACAACACATATCCTGTGAATGATTAAAAGCTAAAACGGTTTGCCATATGAGGAACCATATTGATGTAAAATAAATCAGCATTTATAAGGTTACTTATCTACTACTGGAGTCTTCACCTTATGGTTTTATATACATTTCTTAAAATTATTCTTCATTTTTATAGGAGTAACACTTTTTTAATGACAAAAAGTTACTGAGTGCACCTTTAAGTATAAAGTTGCATTTTTTTATTTGACAGATTTGCAGATAAACAAACTATGGCTGGATATGTACAATTTTTCAAGACATACAAATGACTTGGTTGCCTAACCGCAACTATTCGATCCGTTTCCCAAAACACTCACCATTATATATTTTACATAGGGCACTCTAACATTCCATTAGTAATGTAGTGTGAATTTTAAAATCATAACATTAGAAGAAAATATAACAGTTTTAGAATAACATTTTAAGCCCGTTAGGCAGAGAACATTGTCTTGAAAAATCCAAATAATAATAATTTACTCCTCACAGCCCACATGAAATATGCAAAGAGCAAATTTGCACAGTGAAACACTGTTAACATCCCCTCTTGTTAAGAAACCTTCAAACAGGATGACATGCAAGGGATACAACAAAACAATTCCATAGTTTCTCTACAGGGTGTCTAAAAATGTAGACAATATGAAATGTGAGTGCAACGCAGCTGATATTGTGTGTCAAAATAGAGGTTAATTAATACATTCAGAAAACTAAATAGGAATTTCAAGTATCCCTCTTTTACTACTAAGCCAGTGTGTTATCCATAACTGTGCTAAGAAGCTGCATATACTGTGCTCAAACTGCCAAATTTGTATTAGCTTCTAGGCCAAAGCATCCTTCTAAAGCCTCTTTAAATACTTTATATATATATATATATAGAAATACACTTTTATTTCAAAAACAGAATTCTCTTCACATAAAGACAAACAAAAAAAAAAGAAAAAAAAAAGAAAGAAAATAAAGACGACACTAAATAAGTTAAGTAGAAATGTTCACTTACAACTTTGATTGCAAATACAGTATGGCCTGGGTGATGTCCAGAATGCATGTTAATACATTTCTTTACCTTTTTTTAAACTGGCCCCATAGCCTTTATTAACTGTTATTATGAACTCTGATTCACTTTAACCAGCCAGCATGCATCAGGAAGCTCTTAAAAATGTGTCTTAGGCCTATATGTTTTCACTCTATGTGGATCATGGAGTATACCGGTGAGTGCACTCTTAAAAACAGATCCTCTTCTAGGGAGGCGTGCAACCTTGAAGATGTGCTATGAGATTTGCATTATTATTTCCAGTGCTTTCTAAAAAAAGTGTCCTTGTATACTAACAGATTGCTTGTTGTGGATGGCAGGGTGGATAGAGCCAATTCAGGGTGACCATGTGAACAGCAATCTGTATGTATATTCAGTGAAAGTTGCTGTTCTCCTCTCCTGTGACTGGTCTCAGAGAAGCACACGTGCCCCTGGCTGGTTACTCTTTAAACCCCGGTCACATTTCCGGCTGCTCAGCAGATAGACTCGGCCGAGGCTCAGGTGATTCATAGCGCTGATGGAAGTTCCGTTTTCGGATTTTCTCTGGTGCCTTCCTCCACAAAACAATTTCCTACAAAGGAATATGAAACATTGGCAAACATTTCTTGCTTGATAAACAGGAGCCATTTCAAAAGTATATTTATCACTTTATATAACAATTCAAGCAGCCTGTCAATCAAGAAATGTAATATTTATAACACTTTGAGGACGATTCTTGTACGTTTACTTAAATGGCAAATTATCTTCAACATGATGTACCTGCTGTTTGAAGTATCTTCTGTCTTCTTCATCCACAAGCACCAAGTTTAAAAAGTACCTCACAGAGAACTTCTTGTTTACATCTCTCATTGTGGGTGTAAGGTCGTAACCAGCCAGGAAAAGACGAATAGGAATGGATTCCCCTAATAATAAGTCAGATCATAAGTGAAACCATTTTCAGTTTAGGAATAATGAGATTGACAATACCAACAGAATATTATGCTTATTAAAACTGTTAAAATTTCTACAGCTCTAAATTATTTTTTATCTAGTGCAGTTCTCACCCTTGACTGGTGCCCCATCCATAATTTCATATTTGGCCACAGTCTCTGTCTCAGTAGTTGTGCTCGGCCCTAGAGAGGCATGTCACATGATGCATTTAATAAATCTATCACATATTCAGCAAAAAGGAAGAAACTAAAGTGCTCGAGGGTAAGATGTTTCAGTATTTTGTCAGTTTTTTTATCAGACATTTTTTTATTAAATAATATTGCAATCCAAACAGTTTTACAGAAAAGATTAATTACTCAACAATTACAGAAAGATTAAAACACTCAGATCATACCAATTCCCGTCATTTCTTTCTTGATCAACTGAAGCTCCATATGTTGGATTTTAATCCGTACAAGCAAGAAGTAGATTTTACCCACAATTACATCTTTGAGGTGGTACCTGACATGTTATAAGAACATCATTGTTAGCTCTAAATCAAAATAACAAATTTAGGCCAAAAAATATATAAATTCTAAATTCTTTCAAAAAGTCATTAGTACTTAGCATTAAAGACAGATACATTGGTTTTATAGATTAATTGGTGCCAAAAGTCGGTTACATCAAAAATTGGTTCTACAGTATAACAGCCGCCTCAAGAGAAATAAAACTGACTGAGAGAATTAGTCAATATTTTGACTCTCACTTCAATGCATTTTTTGTTACTTTTGAATAGATTATCAAGTATTTTAAATTGAAGCAAGGGCATGAAAAATGCGACTATATGGAAACATGCCCCATCAGCACATACATCGAATCTCGTTAAAAATAATAATACAAAAAAAAAGGAAAAAAAAAAGAGAGCATTGTGATGTGGTGGTGGCGTAGTGGGCTAAAACACAGAAATGGTAAGCAGAAGGTTGCCGGTTTGAGTCCCACTGCCACCACAATTGTGTCCTTGAGCAAGGCACTTAACTCCAGGTTGCTCCGGGGTGATTGTCCCTGTAATAAGTGCACTGTAAGTCACTTTGGATAAAAGCATCTGCCAAATGCATAAATGTAAATGCATTGCAACAGAGCAAAGTCTCTGTCATTTCAAAAGAAGAGTTCCGAAATAAGTAAGTGTATTTCGGGTGAGTTCGTAATCCCGCATTATGCTCCAAATCTTTTCTGATTATTTTGGGGATTTTTGTTGCCCAAAAAACTGCATCTGGGATTTTTCTCATTTTAGACTCTTGTAGCCTTAAAAAAACGAAAAGTTTTTTAATATTCTTTAACTTGATTTTAAAAACTATCGTCCCTTTCCTATTTCTTTTCATTCCTTTCCTTTACTATTATTTGCCTTTTCCACCACCTTAGCTTATGAGTTAAGCGGCTATAGCGAAGTTCATGCTGGGAGATAAAAGTGCACTTACTTGGACTTATTGTATTCAAATTCAATATGTAGGCAGTCCTCAATGCCCACTTCCATTTTGATAGAATTGTTGACATCAGGGTAAGTGGCCAGCTGATGGACAATGAGGTCATGCTCCTTTACCAAATCAGATAGCCTCCTCACAATTGTAACTTTAAGGAAATACCTGCAGAGATATCAAAAGCACACCACATTGTCTGATTTAAAAAAATATATAAACCGTTGTTATAAAACACAGCTAAACAGTGCAAATGAATACCTGGACAAATTTACTCTGGAAAAACAAGGACTATCATTTCTTAAAGCAAACGAATGGCAATGTTTTTATTTTAAACATCTCAATAGTGATTGTTCAACTTAGTCCTAAAGCTGCAGAACTATGCAAATTAAGGAAGAGTTCACTAACCTCAGTCGCACATTCGCTCCAACATAAGATTCATATGGCTTTTCCACCTGCATGAACTCAAAGTCATAGCTGCGATTATGTGCAAGTTCCCCAGGTAGAGCAAGCTCCTTTACAAGGTTTACAAACTCATGAGTATTGCTTTTATCGCTGAAGAGCTCTGCATGTGAAATAAAGACAATCTCTTATGTAGTAGCTGGACAAATAAAGTTCTGTGCTTTTTACAAATTACATGCAGCAATCTTGGAATTGCTAAAACCAAGCAATCTGACTTTGTCTTATAAGACTATATAAAAGTTGAATATGAATGTCCCATCAAAATCACTAATAATATACCAAAAATTTGTAAAGGAAAACTTCTTTTAGACCATTCTAGCTACTAATAAAGTTAAATACTGCTGCTACTAAATCTCCAGCGCCATGCCAAAGAATGAAAGTTGTGAGCTTGCAATCTGAATCAAATGTGATGAGATACAAAGAGCATGTATCCCAAAATAACACAAAACAACACATATTTTTATTGCATTGTGTAAGGCTGAATGGTCAATCGAAATCAAGATATCTCTCTTTCCTAGTATTTGTCCCAAGAAGGTGCAGGGTCCGCTTCATGATAGTCCACATATATATTTGATTTGGCACAAGTTTTACGCCGGATGCCCTTCCTGACGCAACCCCCAGTGGCTGGGGGATGTACACTCACAGGGCAATTTAGAGTCTCCAATTCACTTAACCTGCATGTTTTTTGGACTTGTGGGGGAAACCAGAGCACCCGGAGGAAACCCACGCGAACATGGGGAGAACATGCAAACTCCACACAGAAAGGCCTAGTTGAACCGGGACCTTCTTGCTGTGAAGTGACAGTGCTAACCACTGAGCTTTACTTGAGTATTTTTTAACTGGATACATTTTTACTCTTACTCAAGTAATTATTAACATCAATACTTCTAGTTTACTTGAGTAATAATTTTTTTCAAGTAATTGTATTTTACTCTAGTACAGATTTTGTCTACTCTACCCACCTCTGTTCTGTAGAAAACACTACTTCCAACTGTGCTGTAAGGCACAATCACAGATTGTCTCCCTCTCTGAAAATGTGTAGCACACTAGCTCCCTTCCATGTGACAACCACATGCTCTCCTAAGCTGTGGGCATATGAGAACTGAGATACTGAGTCCTGATTACTGCATGAGTGCAAGAGAATAACAGAATGTTTTAGTTAACTTACCAATCTGTCCTACAAACTCAATGCGAATTCCCTGATGTTCAAGTCTCTTGCCTGTTTGCTTTACACTGATATTTACCTTTGGGTGACATAAGAAAGACAACTTGTGTCAGTTCTTTTTCAAAATAAGAGACTTTAGAAAAGACTTGAGCTGATGTCTGCTCACCTTTCCAGAAACCGATTCTCCATCATAAAACAGATAATGTTTCTCCAGTTTCCCATCCTCGGTCTTCAGCTCTGCTGTTTTTCTGCTTTCAGCATCATTCAGAATGACATCGACTTCACACACAGGACCAAACAGACCACCAAGAAAACTCTGTAACAGACAAATGTTCGTGGTAACAAATGGTGCAAGCTGCTGAGGCAGACTTCATTCAAAGTCTTCTGCTGTGTTAGGAAGAAATCTGATGAAATCTCCAATATCTTAAGAAACAGTCAATTAATCCATGGTGTCCCATGAAAAATAATCCTCTAAGAAGAACCATTAGACATCATTTATTATTATTATTATTATTATTATATATTTATAAGGTTTGCCAATTGTTGGTCCTACTTCACCATTAGTAAATAAATACATCATACTTCAACCTAGCGCTGAAGTGGACATTCCACGTCCATCGGAGTAATTTTACACTTCAGATGAAATGTCTTGACATTAGCTTGTATGGTAAACCTTGTTCAAGCGTGTCTCAAAACAAATACACAGACAATATACAAAGGTTCCCTTATTGCAAATAAATGCTGACACAGTGCAGAAACATTTTAGCAATCATGTGCACTGTTGAAACAGCATCGGGTGCAAAATGCTTAGTTACCAAACATCTTTTATTTTACGAGAAACAACATTAATTTGATAGCGGTTCGTTAACAGGACTCTTATCAACAGCTAGTTTGGATGAGCCTTCAACTTTACATCTGTCTCTAAAGGTCCTGTAGGTATTCCGTGGATTTAAGTTCCTTATTCAAGCACAAATTGCATAACTTCCCACTGAGGGCCCATTTGTAGGGGCAGAACAATCAGTTTGCTAGCAGTGTTATCTCTGACCCAACCTCTCCCCACCCTTTTGCCAAATCCTTCACGACTTCCATGGCCTACTTTTGCCTGGGTGAACTAAAAACGTGCTTTTGCTCCAGATGAAAGGCAACTGGTGTAAAGCGAGCAGAAATCTCACTCGCTCAATGCAGTCTGATTTATTGCTCACCATTTCAGCTCCGTGGCTTTAGCAGTAGTTTTCCTGAATTCGCTTCGCGCTGGATTCCTGTTTCTCTGAGCTGAACTGTGACCGTCAGGAACACAGTGAACGCTGAAACATTGCGAGCGCGCTACTTTAAAATTCAAAATAAAAGTCATCGTTCAATTATAAATTTTTGTGGAAATATTACGATGATGGTACTTTGTTTTCGTTTATAGTTTTTGGTTTTGGCCGTGTATTCATTCATTTATTTATTTATAATGAATCTCCGAATTAAATTAAACCATCTGTACTACATATGTTGTATCGTATCCACCATTCTTAACCCATTTAGTCCTGATTTTTTTCCCCAGCTAAGTGGGTACATGTATTTTACTCCTTAGATAACCAAATGGAACCATACATTCATTCGTTCGTTAGTTCGTTGCCAGTCAGTCAGTCAAAGTATGAGATTATCCTTGGTCACACTAGTAATTGATGGGGAACTAGTCATATTTTGCTCAGTTGTTCAATAGGACTCAATATAATTATTATTTGTATTATTATTATGATAAAAATAGGGGGGGGGGGGGGGGGGGGGTTGATAAGCCACTTGTTAACTGCATGAGGTAAGTGAGCATGATTTATGTGAGGCAGAGCTATTAATAAGCCATATTAATAAATTAATAATAGACAATTAAAAATGTACAAAATATGGTAGTTACATTATGACATGTTGTTACTTGCTTTCTTACATGGAGTTATGACACTGAAATCATCTTTCAGAGGAGCACAGCAGAAGGAAATGGCTCTGGTCATGTTATTATTTGCACCACTTGTGTAAAAATGTTCACATTAATTCAAGACTTCATTTATAATAAACAAACGCTAAACATGACATAGCTATGATACAATACGAAAAATGTATTCAGAAATATTGAATATAGATAACCACATGTAAGTTTTCGACAGAAGCACTACTCAGTACATTTAACACTTTGTTTAAAAGAAAGCAATTCAACTGGAGAAGAAGGGTGATTGTCAGAGGTAAAAATAAAGAAAATAACAATAAAGAAAAAAAAAAGCCAACCACAACACTGACAGAGTTGCAAAACTTGCCTCGACATTGATCTTTTTTGTTCTTCACAGAATTATACTCATTGGGAGACTGGATAAAAAGTAGCCACTTTTTTCCCCTGCCCTTATTTCCCCAATTTGGAATTCCCAATTCCCAATGTACTCTAGGTCCTCATGGTGGCGTAGTGACTCACCTCGATCCGGGAGGTGGAGGACGAATCTCAGTTGTCTCCACATCTGAGACCATCAATCCACGCATCTTATCACGTAGCTTGTTGAGCGTGTTACCTCGGAGACCTAGTGCATGTGGAGACTTCATGCTATTCTCTGCGGCATCCACACACAACTCACAATGGGCCCCACCGAGAGCAAGAACCACATTATAGTGACCGTGAGGAGGTTAACCCAACATGACTCTACCAACCCTATAGCAACCGGGCCAATTGGTTGCTTAGGAAGCCTGACTAGATTCACTCAGCACGCCCTGGATTTGAACTTAACTTGTGACTCCAGGTGTGTTTTTACATGCTGAGCTACCCAGGCCCCCCAAGTAGCCACTTTTTAGAATGTCTCACAGGTACATTAAAGTCCAATCTCTATCTCTCTCTCTCTCTCTCTCTCTCTCTTTCTCTCTCTGTCTCTATCTCTCTCTCTCTCTCACACACACACACACACACACACACAAGGACCCACTCATAGTTATAGCTAAAATTATGTTCTAAGTATGGATATGTATGGATATGAATATATAGTATGGATATTTATGGATATTTCTCTTTGTGTAAATACTTTTGTAAATTACAATTAATTAAATTAAATGAATAGATTGGCATGCAAAATTTGGGCACCCCATGTCTAACTTTCTGTTGCTGTGAACAGTTAAGTGAGTAGAAGATGAACTGGTCTCCAAAAGGCATAAAGTTAAAGATGAAACATTCTTTTCAACATTTTAAGCAATATTAGTGTATTATTTTTATTTTGTACAATTTAAGAGTGAAAAAAAGGAAAAGTTTGGGCACCCCAAGAGATTTGAGCACTCAGATAACTTTTACCAAGGTCTCAGATCTTAATTAGCTTGTTAGGGCTATGGCTTGTTCACAATTTGGAAAGACCAGGTGATGCAAATTTCAAAGCTTGATGCATACTCTGACTCCTCAAATTTTGTCCCAACAATCAGCAGTCATGGGCTCCTCTAAGCAGCTGCCTAGCACTCTGAAAATGTAAATAATTGATACGCACAAACGAGGAGAAGGCTATAAGAAGATAGCAAAGCATTTTCAGGTAGCCATTTCCTCAATTTTAATGTAATTAAGAAATGGCAGTTAACAGGAATGGGGGAGGTCAAGTTAAGGTCTGGAAGACCAAGAAAACTTTCAGAGAGAAATGCTCGTAGGATTGCTAGAAAGGCAAATCAAAACCTCTGTTTGACTGCAAAAGACCTTAAAGAAGATTTAGCAGACTCTGGAGTAGTGGTGCACTGTTCTACTGTGCAGCGACACCTGCACAAATATGACCGTCATGGAAGAGTCATGAGAAGAATAGCTTTTTGGAATGAACCACCACATCCTCACACGGTTCTACACCAGCACCGTAGAGAGCATCCTGACTGGCTGCATCACCGCCTGGTACGGCAATAGCACCGCCCACAACCGCAAAGACCTGCAAAGGGTGGTGCGAACGGCCAGAAACATCATCGGAGGTGAGCTTCCCTCCCTCCAGGATATATATAACAGACGGTGTGTGAATAAGGCTCGGAGGATCATCAGAGACTCCAGCCACCCGAGTCATGGGCTGCTCTCACTGCTTCCATCAGGCAGGCGGTATCGCAGCATCAGGACCCGCACCACCCGACTACATGACAGCTTCTTCCCCCAAGCAATAAGACTTTTGAACACATGATCTCTCACGATCTACAATCAGCACTGCACTTTATTAATCATCACTCTGTCAATATATTCTCCCAATTCAGTTAGTGTATATATATATATATATATATTTATACCCTTATCTAGTGTATGTGTATTCTACATTGTGTGTATTGTGTACATTTGTTATGTAAATTGTGTTGTGTAAAAGTTGTTATTGTAAAGTGGTTTATGTCTTGTCACTGTCATTACTGCAATGTTGCTCGGAACTGCACACAAGAATTTCACCTGCTGTTGCACTCGTGTACACAGTAGTGTGACAATAAAGTGATTTGATTTGATTTGATTTGATTTTCCTGCATCCTCACCACAAATTTCAGCATCAGAAGTATGCATATGAACATCAAAACAATCCTGATGCATTTTGGAAACAAGTCCTGCAGACAGATGAAGAAACCTTTTGGTCGCAATGAGCAAAGGTATGTTTGGAGAAAAAAGGGTGCAGAATTTCATGAAAAGAACACCTCTCCCAACTGTTAAGCACAGGGGTGGATCAATCATGCTTTGGGTTTGTGTTGATGCCAGTGGCACAGGGGAACATTTCACTGGTAGAGGAAAGAACGGATTAAATTACATAACAGCAAATTCTGGCAGCAAATATCACACCATCTGTAAAAAAGCTGAAGATGAAAAGAGGATTGCTTCTACAACAGAATAATGATCCTAAACAAACCTCAAATCCACAATGGACTACCTCAAGAGGCACAAGCTGAATGTTTTGCCATGACCCTCACAGTCCCCCGACCTAAACATCATCGAAAATCTGTGGATTGACCTCAAAAGAGCAGTGCATGCAAGGCAGCCCAAAAATCTCACAGAACTAGGAGCCTTTTGCAAGTAAGAATGGGTGAAAATCCCCCAAACAAAAATTGAAAGACACCTAGCTGGCTGCAAAAAAGCTTTTGCAAACTGATATTTGCCAGGGGGTGTTAATAAATACTGACCATGCAGGATGCCCAAACTTTTGCTTCGGGCCCTTTTCCTTTTTTGTTATTTTGAGACTGTAAAATATGAATATAAAAAAAGTAAAATTGCTTAAAATATGAAAGAAATGTTTCATCTTTAACTTTAAGCCTTTTGGAAATCAGGCCATCTTTTGCTCGCTTCGCTATTAACAGCAACAGAAATTTTGATCAGGGGTGCCCAAACTTTTGCATGCCATTGTAACTCTGTAATCTAAGATGGCTGAAACATTTTCAGGAAGAGAGATGTATGATGTATGTCTTGTGTTGTGTGTAAACATTATGTTGACTTTTGCATGAGTGAATTGTTAACCTATATTGCCAATTCATTATAAGCTGTATGTCTTCAGACTATAGGCTATTAAATAAATATAATACTACATGCCACAGACGCTGAGAAACAGGTCATGATGTAGGAGTCAGGAAATGTACAAATATAGTCAGCCTTAGTGTGATAGCTCTCATGGTAACACAGGAAGCTTGAATGGCTGATTTCATCTCTTCTGCAGAACACAAGGCATAAAATTCATTCCTCTTATTGCTGATGTAACATGGTCACAATGAGAGACAAATACAGTTTAAAAGTTTTTTATAATGGCCAAAATATATAAAAAACAATACAATATTGTCAAAAAGAAGAAATATGCTTGAATTTTTTAACATTTCACTACTTATTATTCAAACACAATTGTATTTCCATTACCAAAAACTGAAAATGAAATAGTTAAGCCAGATGCCATCATGGGTAACACTGCAGACAATGAGAGTAAATAAAATAATAATATAAAAGTTTGATGTGCAAATATATATATATTGATCCTTTCAATGTACAGTGGAAAACAATCCACTTTTTCAGAAAATACAACCATTACAAACATACATTTTGTAATTATATTTGTAATCAAAAAGCAGTAACCAAATATATCCTGCATGTTTCACATTGTGCTGTCAAAAATGTAAAATAACATATGAGGGAAAGTAGGTCTTTATGGAATCATACTTTCCTCCTTCAGATCCTTTGAAGAAAGCCCATTTATTTTCAAAGGAAAGATATATTGAGAGTTATTGATGTCTCGATTGGTCTCTTCCCCAAAAGTTGAGCCCTCCTCTTCATTCTTGTCAGCCTGCTCTGGACCATCGCTCATTAATGGCTGCTTTGTGTCTGAGTTGCCCAAACCTTCTCCTGACTGCTCCTCCATCTCAAAAGTGGCTTCATCTGTGCTAACTGGGACTCTGTTAGAAAACAAAAGCACAGAGTCATTCAAGAGTGGTCTGAATCCTCTCAGCCTTTCTTGTATTTTTTTGAGAACATAAAGGGCCAGTTTCTTAATCATTCCACTGACCTTTCCACTCTATGCTTTGTTACAAGCGAAACACATTGTCCACAAATCTGAACTAAATCCTGCATAAAGGCAATTTTAAAAATAATGTTTACCCTAAACAATATGTTTCTTAAAAAATAAAATTGTTCCCAAAAATATTTATTTTCTTATATGCATGTCTCTTAAAGTGTCTACTTTTAGTCTACCTTTTCTGGTAAGTAGGTGTAAAGATGATAATCAGAGCTTTAGCAACAAGTGAGTGACATGTTAATGTGTGAGATCTTGTTGATCTATTAGAAAAGATTTGAGGAGATACTACAGTTACTTGTGCTCTGAGGTCAATAGAAAAGGTATGGAAGGAAGTGACCCAGCATGAAAAATTATAAAGATTTTATGCTAAGCAAAAAAGGATCCATACCACAGGTAGATAAATATTATAACGCAAAAACATAAGGAAGTTTATCATTGATGTGATGTTGTAAATATCTATGAGACCATATTCTCATAATGTCTAATGGGGTGAAGTTGATCCAATAAAATCAGGTATCACATCTCTGAGAAATTCATACAGTTATCTAATACACAAATATTTTGTTCTAGCTAAGAAAAGCATGATTTTCTGTATAATTAACAGAAAATATATAGAATGTTTAACAAATAATAAATGTAAATGGTAAACTACTGTTAAAATTACGTTGAAAAACAATAATCGGGCGTTCCCAGATGTCCCTGCATGACCCATTACATTTAATTACATTTTATGGGAATCGTTTTGTTGCTCCTCATTTTTAAATTTCAGTTACATACATTGGGGTGTTCTGTGTCATATTTGATGTAGTTTAGTTAATGTTCATTGCATTATTTTTGTGTCACATGTGTTAACCTGATGGTGTTTTGTGGCCACTCTTGATAAACTTTAAGTCATCATATGGCCTTTTGTAGTTACACAGTGATTAACAATGCAAATAAAAAGTAGACTTTTGTAGTTCCAGAAGTTTAGTATATCAAGTTTATATAATTTTTATAATATATATGGTAGTTAACCATAAAATATGCAAGCATCAAAATTACATCCCATACAGCCTGAAACATGGTCACCATATTTTTTACGGTAAATTTCTGGCAATCACAGCTGCTGGTATTTTACCATAAATTTAACAGATTTTTAAATAATTTTTTTACAGTGTGATCAACATATTCTAATTGATACTTCATTTCAGCAGTCTGTAAGACCTCGTCTGACTTTTCAATTTTACTTTCATTCCCCTTGCTCAAAGCTTTAGATTAAAACCTTGCTGGTTGTTTGACACCCTTACGGAATCCCTATGGAGTTTACATTAAAAAAAAAAGTAAAAAAATAAATATAAAAAAAAAACTGCTTCCTCTTGCAGGTTTTGAAATCATTAAGAGAATATCTATATTAAGCTGTAATGTAACCCCAGTCATCCCATTCATGATCGTGATTATTGGTTGTGAAATCAAATTACGTTTGCATTGCTGATGAACATTTTTTTCAAGAAAAAGTCCTGTGATGCAGTCTTGTCAGTTTGGAGTGGCTTGTCCTCTCATTGTCCAGATAGTTCTAACAATAATTAATATTTAATAATGATAATTTTGAAAATGAATTTGAAACAAAATCTAATCAAGTGTTTATCCTGGTGACATCCTGTTACAACATAATATATTTCCTAAACAAACACTCAACCCTTTAGTTTTCACTACACCTGGACATGAACAAACAAGCCGAACAGACTGATCATTTCAAAATCATAATGGCATAATACTGTACTAAATTCTCAATAAAACTATATATGAATACATAAATAACTTACTTGTCTTTTGATGCAGGAGGAAGTTGAGTTTTGTGCACTGACAGTGGCATCACGGATCCTTTTGTGGCGCAGTGTGGGTTCTTACTATCAGACTTGCACCTGCCATTGGTTGGGGCTCCTGTGCTCAGGGAAAATACAGAGGGACAGATGAGGAGTTTTTCAGATATCATTCAATTATTCCCCAAATTTCCCCCAAAATTCCCAAAACATCTGACCAAAAAAATATTTTAAGACATTCTTAGTAATGACAGCGTGAGTATGAAATCTCTTTATTATAGGCCTGATGAAGAAATCACACCAAATCATATCACTGTAAGACTAGTTTTATTTGTCATTAGCACAAATGGTGGTCTAGAAATGGCCCTATTCATCCGCGCAACGCAAAAACAAGTTCGTTGTGAACGACCCTAACGGCGTTATTGTAAATTCCTCTGGCAGTTTCATTGATTATTATTTGAGATCCGGATGTACTGATATTCTCCAAGCATAACAAAAACATAATATCATAGTTAACTACCACGAATGGCTTAATTATTATTCTTTTATTTTTATAGAATATAATGTTGAGTTTGACATCCTGAAGAGACACTTTCAATTTCTCTAAAGATAATTGCGATGTTAACAATAATCTGCTTCTTCCGTCAAGTGACGTTTTATAATATCGTATATCACAATATCGCATTATGGAACTAATAAAACAGCGAATTTTAAAAGCAAAAATTATCATACTTTTTTTTTTACTTACCAAATCCACTTTCCGCAAAAAGGCAAATTATTGCCAGTGCCAGAGTTATAATGTGGTAAAATCTCATTTTATGTCCCCGTCGAGCAGAAGATGCGAAAGAAAATGTCTCAGCGAACTTCAAACAAGAGCTTTACAATAGCCTATGTTAAAGAACTTGCCCCTGTGTGCGTCATTGTTTCCTGAAAGCAACCTCTTCTTGGTTTAGTGAGGCTTTCGGAAAACATCATGCTAAATGGATGGGGCTACACATGAAGAGTGACTTCAACAAACCATTCTGTTCTGCTAATACAGCACAACAATTTATCAGATTAAAAATCAGATTAAAAGAAAACAAACTCTGTAAAAAGACAGCTGCAATGAGAGAACAGATATAAACTCTTTCTGTTTTTGAATTAGACCTTTTAATATGTTATTAATTTATTCATACATATTGGAATACTTTGTTTGGTTAATTTAAAATTTGTGACAAAATCGGCCATTGTTTTATAAGTTTTATAACTGAAGTAATGTCAGGACCCTATATAGGATACAGTAGCCCCAAGAGTTTAGGTCTGAAGAACACCAAGGCGGGTTCTTAAGGGGTGTCTATAACCCTGTTGTACCCTATTAGGATGTACAAACCACACTTAACAAGACAACAAAAATCTAGCAAAATGGCCTCTGCAAATACATGATGCCAGACATTTATTCAGAATTTCTTTTCTTTAATTTTTGCTATTAGTTTTAACTGGTGCCATGGTCATTTTGTTGTATATGTGCAGTAATTGTCCTTAAATTCACACAGGTGAAGTTCATCACATTATTTGGACATGTTCAACAAAGTTCTAAAACCAGAAAGTGTCCAAATCACTGATACAGTATATATATAGAACTGGATTGCTCATGACATCATAGCAGTGAAGCCACTGCGCCGTTATATTGCCATACTTTCCAATGTCCAGATTCCAATGTCCCGGGACAGATTATGACATGCAAAGGCCCCGGGGCCAATTATCTCATATTCAATGTTGATGGGTTTTCAAGCGGTGGGATCGCCAAAACTAGATCACGCAACCATGAAGCACAAAGCCTTTCCGGGCAGTCAAGGGCCCCTGGACACTGGCCCCATTGGCTCGGTCGGTAAACCATCCCTGCCAATGTCCCTACTGACTTAATAGGAAATCATCTAATTTCAGCGAGTAAACATTAGTCATTCAATCACTGATTTTATATCTGAAATCTGCATGTACATCACTACAACGCAAACGTCCTACACATGTAATTATTTATTTATTTAAAATCAGGAGTTGTTCCTGTTTCTTGAAAGCCTGAGCGAGTTATGTGTGTCTATATCAAACAGTCTACCTCTAACAAACTTCACTGGTCAGCTGAATGTAAACAAACAGTTATTTTAAGAATTTTTTATACATCAAAGTGTTTTTTCAGAGTTACTTGTTTTATGTTTTCATCAAAGAGTCCTTGTTCTCACAGTCACTTGAATAAGAGCGCGTGCTCGCTCCCTCTTTCACATGCGCAGAGAGGGAGACACGCAAAGCTGGTTAAAATTCAACTGTTAAAATGGCAAACGAACGTGTAATTTATTACACTTTACCTACCTTTGGTGATTATTGTGCTGCATTGATAGGCTGAACACCAGGGCAGGTGAATGCTCTGACATCGCGATCTACATATATCTTCTCTCTCATTATTATCCAGAACGAGCAAATTAAGCTTTAAACATGATTGTCACTCGAAGGTGAATTGCGACTGTTCTATCTGGAAGTCAGAGAAGTCAGTCACTCTGAGGTGTTTGTCAGTCTAACATGCACTATGACAGTTTGGGCATACGAAGATGGCCGCTCGAACACTTCCGGTGGCTTTACCTCCTGCTGGGAGTTTACCTTTGCCTCAGCGATCCAGTTCTTTATATATATATATATATATATATATATATATATATATATATATATATATATATATATATATATATATATTTATATATATATATATATATATATATATATATATATATATATATATATATATATATCAGTGTTCCAAATACTTTTTGTGAACTTTTTATTGCTCCTGTCCCTTTAACAGTTAGCCTCCTTGCCAAGTACTTTGGGGCCTTGGTTTAGTTATTCCACCACTAAAATATCAGGCCCAGACACATGCTGCAAATTGTCTGCTGTCACATCCTGGAAGACACTGCCCCATGCAAGGACACTGACATTTGACAGTTTCTGTGATATTCCGTTCATACCAAATCACACATTTTAATTTTATAGACTTCTGTAACTTGCATGGAATGTTGAGCAATGAATAATGGGGTTAGGGTTAAATTGTCCCGATTGACGCATGAATTGATAGTACAAGGTTATTTTCATATCTAAGATCTAACCCTTCTGTGGGAATCAGTTAGTATAGTAATTCTCACTAGGCTTACTTCAACTAAGATGGATGTGATATTCTACAATACATGTACAAACATCACAATTACTGTGTATTTAAAAAAAAATATAAGAGTGACTGCAGATGTATCAGCTTTTGAGAGACACGATTCGATGTTGATGTGTTTTATGAAAGATTTACTGAGAATTAGCTAATTATGGCTACTTTATTTTAATAGTTCACAATTTGAAACATTTAAAAAATTAATAATAACCCATTGCATTCTTTGTTTCTGCTGTGAGACCTCACACATGGTCAGATCTTGGCTTATAGTCAGTACTGAAAACAGTCATTGGGAGAGCCGTGCATTGCCATGAAAGACCGAACTATCCAATGTTCAGGGTTGGGAGGATTACTTTTGAAATGTATTCCACTACAGATTACAGAATACATGCTGTAAAATGTCATTTGTAATGTATTCCGTTAGATTACTCAAGATCAGTAACGTCTTCTAAATACTTTGGATTACTTCTTCAGCACTGGTAGATTTTTTCACTTGTTTTGACTATACAAACTCTACCAGTACAGTAAAACAAAATACACATGTTAAAAATACATTCTCTGAAAAATCTAAAAAGTTGTTTCTAAAACAAGGATTTTTAAAATATTTTACAGGAAAACAATACAACAAATTATAATCAAGAATATTATTTTTGCAAAGTAATCTCTTCAGTAATCAAAATACTTTTTGAATGTAACTGTATTCTAAATACCAGTTATTTAAATTGTAACTCTAGTGGAATACAGTTACTTATATTTTGTATTTTAAATAAGTAATCATTACATGTATTTTGTTGCTCCCAACCCTGCCAATGATATACTCAAAAGTTGCTTGAACACAGACTGGGTGATATGAGTCATTGGCAAGAAATTACATACATAAAAAATATTATTTTTCTCTTTTGTGACATGGATATGTGATATTTATGTATACAAACATAAATACATTACTTTGGTTTGTGAAAGGGAATGTATGGTGGAACAGTGCTGTGCATGCCATATACTATTACAATATGAACATGTCAACAATTTTAGCTGATAGAAAGCTGTCAGAATTTACAGGAAGTGGTTTTGCACACACAGGAAATGACAAGGTTTTCTCCTTTTATTGTACACAGTATGGCATGACAGAGAGGAGTGTTCCATTGCATATATAAGCTAATGGAAATTGTGGGAAATTCTCTTTAATTACAAAGATTTTTTAACATAGGTGTCTCCAGTGGAGTTTCTCACATTTCCATTTAAATGGCAAATTTTCCTATAAAGCAATCATACTGATCATTTCTTTTTTCTAAGAAAACATTATCATATCTATTCAGGCCTTCATGGTGTACTGATATACAGTAATTAATTTCAATAAGCTAATTGAAAATCAAGTAGAGCCCCAGTTCAAAACTCAAAGATCCATTTATGAATGCTTCAAAAAGATAGTCAAAACAACCTTCACATTTTCAACAGGCACTGACATGGAATGTACAATGAGTTTGAAGTGAGTCGAACTATAGGTTTTACTTAACTTTTGCTTAAGTAAAGGGTCTGCGATTTGTTTGTCTCTCAGACTGAAAATGACAAAGAGAATGTTGCACGCAAACACATCCACAGGATTTCTTACTCATATTTCAAATATAATGATGAGATGCTACATCCCCAGACAAAGTCCTCCACTGAACTAGTTAGCTCATATGGTCTTTTGTTTTTTTAAGACCCATCTAAATTATTTATATGGCTGATTTATAAAGTCTGACTACTTCTGGGGGGTAAGCTGAACTTTCTGAATTTTCCCATCTGTTGCTCAGATATGAAACTAGTGTATGATGTTATTTCTTGTAAAACCCGAGCAGGCAAGAAATACCTAATCCGTCCCTTTTATTGTTAATACATAGTGAAAGTATTAATTATAGACAGAATTTCTGCAAACAACAGATCTTCTGAATTTCAATTTTGGGAAACTATATATTTTCATCATATTAATGTACAAGATTGATTCTAAATGCATGGCAGAGAGTTATAAGAAAGAGAAACAGTAGCATAGGATTCCTTCAGTATTTAGGAAGTACAATAACTTTGGATTATACTCTGTGGGTCAACTGCTCTATATATATTCTAGTTCAATCGGCTATTGAAAATAACCATTAGTTGCACAGCTTGCTCTAAATAAAACGTAAAAAAACGAGCACAGGCGACTTATGTTCCACAGCATAATTATCACCTGCTACAACAACCACATCCTTGATAAAAAAGGAAACTAAATGTACTTAAACCTTAACTGCTCAAAAGTTCTCGCTGTCTCAGTTTTAGCTGCATCTCAATTAAATGTTATCAATAGGGCACTGTAGGTACTTTCCTCATTGCATTCAGCCTAACTAGTTATAATGATTGTGGCTGCACAATCCTGACGGCTACTCTGCGAGTTTGTGTATGTGTGTGTATACAGTACTGTCAAAAGTCTTAGGTGCATTATATTTTTCACAAGAACAGTTATCTTAAAATGATTATTTGATCTATTCTTCTTTTAGTGTATCAAACATAAATGTTAGATTTCAATATTCCCTTTGCAAAGTACAACAGATGTTATGGACCCCACACAGCCCGGATCTCAACATGATTGAGTCAGTCTGGGATTACATAAGGAGACAGAAGCAAATGAGACAGACTAAATAGACAGAAGAACTGTGGCAAGTTTTTCAAGAAGCTTGGTCTGCCTGCCAAAAACCAAGAAGAACTGTGTACCTGTAGGCAAAGACTATCACACCAAATATTGATATGAACTTTTTTTTTCGTTTTCTGTACTTTGTTTGACATTAATTGATAATTGAAAACTATTTATGGCATTATTTTTGAAGACATCCTCACTATGATACATTTTTCACAAAGTGCCTAAAACTTTTCCCCATATATATTTTTTTTATTTTACTTTTATTTAACCAGGCAAGTCACAAACATGTAAATTCTCTCATCATTTACTTACCCTTATGTCATCCCAGATGTGTATGACTTTCTTTCATCTGCTGAACTCAAATGAAGATTTTTAGAATAATTTTTCAGCTCTTTTGGTCCATACAATGCAAGTGAATGGGTGCCAACATTTTGAAGCTCCAAAACTTGCATAAATCAGCATAAAAGTAATCCATAAGACTCCAGAGGTTAAATCAATGTCTTCAGAAGAGATACGATTGGTGTGGGTGAGAAGATCAATATTTAAGGCCTTTTTTTATATATATAAATTCTCCTCCTTGCTCAGTCAATTTCTGGAGTCATGTGGATTACTTTTAATGATGCCTTTGTGCTCTTTGGACATTAAAAATTTTCCACCCATTTACTAGCATTGTATGGATGTACAGAGCTGAAATATTCTAAAATATAAATATAAAAATTAATTTGTGTTCTGCAGAAAAAAAGAAAGTCATACACATCTGGGATGGTGTTTTTAGGGTGAACTATTTAGCACCAACAACATACATACATGGAATGAGTATTCTAATGTAAATGTAATATGAATTCTACTATAATGTGAAATTTGTTTTTGACTGAATAAGACAAACGGAAGAAAGTCAATTTTGTATTTTGCATTTATTTATTTTAGTCTAAGTAATCATAAGTTGTTTTTATTAGAACATTGTACTTAATTATAATTTTACATTGCACATTCAAAATAAATTAGTGACTGTAAATCATGCAAATACATCAGTTCATATAGACTTCTTATAAATGTTCCCAGGGTTACAAAGGCAAAGCATGAAGGAATTTCTTCCGATGTTGTCCTGTGAATGCTCATTAGATACATCTAATCATGGGATAATGACAGGCACAAAACAAAGGGTAGTGTATATGTGTCAGTGGTTCATATTTATGTGAGGGCATTACACTCAATACACATCAGAATCTACAGCCTATCATTTAGTTGGAGGTGGACATCGTGGATCCGATTCTATTGATCTTTAGAGGTAGCAGTGAGACCATCTCCTCACTCAGCTCTAACTCTGTTTCAACTGCCTTCTTGGCTTCTGGATGTTCCTCACAGTATTGCACAACAAAGTTGTAAGACTCTAATGAGAGGGTGAGATTCTCCAACTGAGTAGCCAGGTTACTGGAGATAAACTTGGATTGTAATCTGGCCACACGGAATTTGGCCACTAACGCTGGCCTCAGCAGGTCATCCTCAAGCTTCTCTGGAAATTTGCCCTCTGGGGAGCGGATGGAGTCAAGAAACATCTGATAATACTTTATAGAGGAGGAACACAAGTGGTTAAACTTTTTAATGGTATGCACATCTGGCTGATCTTGCTTGTCGGCCACAGCCAACTTCAAGTCCATCATCTCGTAATAGGTTTCTGCAAGTTCAAACTGCAGTTGCCGGCAAATTAACAGATAGTACTGAGCATTCAAATCCTTGCAGACTGGCTCCAGCATGTCAACACGACGCTTGTGCATCTTACAGCGCCGCTCCAGGTCCTGTTCAAAGAAGGCTAGGACCTTGAAGAGTGCGCTATGGTCCTGCAAGATCTCGATATGATCAGTCACGTGACCATCCATTGCAAAATACTCCTTGGCTTGGGCTATGTAGCCTTGACCCACCAGGAAGATGGCACGGGCTTCTTCAAAGTCCAATGGAAGGACACTGCTTACTTTCTCCTCCAGGCTGCAAATGGAGTCGAATGTATCACTTGAACCAAAAAGGATGGCGCTCTTTCTTCCCTTCTCTTTTTCTTCCTCTTCATTCCGACGTGCTCTCTTAAGTTCCTCCTGCCGATCCAAGTCTAGTTCTCCGATATTATCCTGTGCAATGGACAATAAGTAAATAAAATACAAAACAATAACTGTCAATTTGAGTCCATAAATTAAAGCAAAGTCTAAAAGAATAAATGCAAAAGAAGAGGCAAATCAATAATAAATAACAAGGGCTACCTCCAGAAGCTTTTTAGCATCTTGCAGTAGATTAAGGCAATATTTGATCCAGCATCTGGCAATTTCAGCTCGCTTCTGAAGAAGTTCTTCACGCTTTTCACATTCAGCCTCACCTTTGGAAAGAGCAATTGTAAGCTTATTTTATTTAATAATGATTTAAGAAAGTTTAAAGCACTTAAGATAGAAGGCAAGCAGAAAAAGTCTTAAACAAAATAAGTACTTCAGACATGTTCTTGCATTATATGTAGTTGTAATACATTTATTATTTAAAAATCAATAGTTTCTTGCCAACTTCTCCATATCTTCGAATTTCAAAGATATTTAGTTGCTGTAATATATATGAACCTTCATGAAGTCTCAGCCCCCTAACTTATGTTTATCTCTTGATATCAACAAGGTTCTGTGAAGTAGGCCAAAAACACTCTCTTACTAAGTATTTAGCATTCATTTACTCAAACAGTGTCACAGTTGGGCTTATTACCAATTCAGGATCTGGTGAAATAGAAGATAACTGACAAGCACAAATATGGAATCACATCAGAATATCACAAGAGACGGCCCATATAAATTGCCATTGTTTCATCATTAATATATCACATAATAAACATTTGTTGACAAGACTTTTGAGAACTGATCTTGTAACCTAGAATTTTTTGCTACAAAATAATGTGAAAACCATCCTGATCACTCATTCATACAAAACAATATAGTCATGTAACTTTTGAAAAACACTTTGATATAGAAAGGCCATATGCATATACGCAATATATATAAAAAAATTCAGGATGCTTTGATGAAAAGAAAGTTCAAAATAACAGCATTTATTTGAAATAGAAAGCTTTTTTAACATTATAAATGTCTTTACTGTAACTTTTGATCAATATAATGCATCCTTGCTGAATAAAAGTATTAATTTCTTTCCAAAAAACAAAACTTCTTACTGACCCCAAACTTTTGAACAGTAGTGTATAATGTTACAAAAGATTTCTATTTCAGATAAATTATTTTTTTGTTATTTTGAACTTTCTATTCATCAAAGAATCCTGAAAAAACTGTACACAACTGTTTTCAACATTGATATTAATAATAAATGTTTCTTGAGCAGCAAATCAGCATATTACAATGATTTCTATAGGATCATGTGACACTGAAGACTGCAGTAATGATGCTGAAAATTCAGCTTTACATCACAGGAATAAATTGCATTAAAAAAAAAAGACTTATATATATATATATATATATATATAAAGTTTCCTTGGGGGCGTTTACCATTTGCACCGATCTCCTCAGCACATTAGCGTATGAATAGCACCCTCTGCGTGTGGGTGTGATCACATTAGGGATAATTAGCTGAGTGAGGAGAAATTGTACATTCTTTGTTTCATACAGATTATATTGCAGGAGAATATTTGTTAGACATTTTAAGCTTTCTTCAGACATATGTTTCATGTTTGTGTGATAAGTATTCGCTGAGTTACAGTTCATTTTTGTGACGCGTTTCATAAAGATGCTCGAGGAGACAGAGTTGGCTGAAAGCGCACCCTGTTTATTTTCTTTATTTTACAAAAGCACAAGGTTTTGATGTTATTGAGAGTGTACACAAATAAAAGTAGACCCTTTATAGTCTCTAATGATGTCTTACACTGATGTTCAAAAACGACAGAGTATTTTAAGTTGTTTCTGCTTTTATGAGGAAAAAAATCCAGCAGGATGTGCCAGCGTGTCCGTCAACCCCTGAGAGTTAAAGTGAAGGACAGTCTCTTTACAGATAAAGTTTCCATATGAGTGAAACTAAGGCCACCTGTGAACTGACAAGGAATATTTTCTTTCTTTATTAATCAGCCACAGAGCATTCAGTAAAGCAAGGGAGGAAAATTCAGAACTACTTGTAACAATATTTTCTAATATACAAGTTAAAAAGTGAAATACCACTCAAGAACCCACTTTCTTTGGCAGCTGCTTCTGAGGGGATTTCTCCAGCAAGTGTAGAAATGACACTAGCCGCAGCCAAACAGTGACGAGCCTCCATGTATCGCGTCTATGATTCAATAACAAACAGACACATACAATGAATTACTTTTATCTTGACCTGCAGAGTCATGGGGAGCTCAACACACACACACACACACACGCGCAAACGCGCGCACGCACACACACACACTTTTATGATGTTAGAAGACAAACATTTTAAAGCTTAGGGTTGTTCATACACATTAACCTAATTTATGATCTAACACTGTTGCAATTGTGAACTGCTGCGATATTTGCTTTAATCAGGCTGTCTATTACTCATACCTTGGTGATGTAGTACTGAGACAGTGTGGCTGCATTAATGGCCCACTCGAGCGGCACAAACTGCTTGTACTCCAGCTGTCTCTGTAGCGTGCTGTGACAGTACTGTCCAGCTCTCTCATACTCCTCCAGATTCTTGTACACTTGAGCAAGGTAATAAAGTGTGTGAGTATATGCCATTTCAAACCTGTTGGCAGATAAGGAAAAAAGGGGGCTTGAGAAAGTTCCTGGTAACGCAATGATATTTTATAGTGAATTAAGGGAATGGATGTTACCTTCTTATCTTCTCTTGTTGGGATAATTCATCTCCCTCTGCCACAAAAAAATCTTGAAGATCCATTGGTGGTTGACCATCCTAATATGCATAAAGGGCACAAATGTTGGCACAATTTAATTATCAAAATTCAGAAAACCAAGAACAACTATTTTCTTAATTGCTTTCTCTTAAAAAAAAATTTAATTCTCTCATTTACTCACTCTAATGCTATCCCATTTCTGTAAGACTTTCTTCTGCAGAACATAAATGGTGGCTGGAACTTGAACCTACAGATCTGATATAATTTTATAAAAATATTGGTTTTGTTCTGCAGAAGAAAGAAATTCACGGATGGCATGATGGTGAGTAAATTATGAGAGAATTAAAATTTTTGCTGAACTATCCTTTAACAGACTTTAATGAAATAAATTATAATGCATTTAATGAATCCCCTTATTGAATATAAATGTAACGCACAGTTGGGTCAAAAGAGAATAAGTGGTTAATTCACGTAAAAGAGCTGCCAAATGGTTTTGCCACTACTGTTAGTTTATCTGCAAATAATGCAGAGTAGTTTGTATTGTTTGTAAGTCTTTAAGACCTTAAGTGTAAAATACGTCAATAAAAGAAGACAAAATTTGGGAATGTAGCTGCGTTTTGATTTTTATTTAGGCAAACCATCATGACTGTTAAATACTATTGTGAATCTTGAGGTGCCATGCCAGCAGCCCATAAAGTCCAACAATAATGCGGCCTATAAGCAGCTGTGTCCGATTCTATGCCGAAAAACTAATTCATGCATTCATGACCTCAAGACTAGATTATTGTAATATATTACTGGGAGGATGTCCAGCAAGATCAAAATATAAACTTCAATTGGTTCAAAATGCAGCAGCCAGAGTGCTAACGAGAACCAAGAAATATGATCATATTAGCCCCATTTTATCATCGTTATATTGGCTTCCTGTTAAATTCTGTATTAGTTTTTACATTCTGTTAACTACGTACAAAGCTTTGAATGGTCTAGCTCCGCAGTACTTATGTGACCTTCTACCACAATATATTCCATCACGTTCATTACGATGGCACTCCTATCCTTGGGACTCCTATCCTGAGGTCACCAGAACCGGCTGGATCCAGCACCATTCCTGCATTGTTTTGGACTCCACTGCTACGTGTCGCTGTGTGACGATGACTAAATGCAGCCGATGCCAGCCAAACATCACTTCAGTCCATTATGATGAACTTCAAAGGATGAACTGATGACAACTCCAACCATAAAACATGGGATACATCATATGCTATTGTTTGAAACTTGGATAGATCTCACCAAAATTACCGGCAAGGTTGATCTGCGATGCACCTAACTGATCTCTGCCTGCATCACTTCGGTCCAATGATGGACTACACTCTTATAAGTGAATACATAGACTATCAATTAACTGCCAACAAAACTACTGCAATCTATGTGAACTTCTGCAGTTAATCCAGGATGGACTTCAAAGACATTGATCATTAATCTTACAGTTCATACAAACTCTTTGTTTAAAATCGGTCTTTGGGGTCTATATGACCCCAATCGACTTTTCCTTAATAAATAAAAATAGTTCCCTTCATCTCAGTGGAATAAGATTTTGTGACTTTTCCTACATTATCTATCTATACACACACAAAAAAAACTGGGCTTGATTCGGTTGTTCTATAGGTATGTAAAAAATTTTTTTTACACTTCTGGTCTTCGGGGTCAATATGACCCCATATTGAAATGAATGGGAAATGCAAAAAAAAAAAAAAAAATTCTTCATGTGTCAAAAAGAGTCAATAAATCCAGCATAAATCAGAAAATTTTCACACAGAAATTAAGGCCTAGTACTAGAGCATACATGAGATGTAGAAAAGACATGCTCACACACACACACATGTATGACTGCCCCAGAGAGCATTTTGATAGAATTTGGCACAAATGCAGAACAAAGATATAAAAGGGTGAGACCTAATGCATGCACACAGACACACACACACGCGCACGCACACACACAGACAGACATATGCATATTGTTGTTGGTTTTATTTACATAATATTTATTTCAATTCTTTTGCATTCTAAAGTTAATTATTATTATTTTTTTACACTTTGTTCATTAAAATCTGACTCCAAGTCATACATGCATTGTGGCATTTTTCTGTCAAATTTCTGTGGCATTTTGTAAAAAAAGGCATTTCAAAATGCATCAAAAACTTAAAAGAAATCTACTATTTGAAAAAAATATTTATTTTAAATGTCTTTTCTAATGTTTATATATATATATAAATTCACAAAATGTATCACAAACTTTGTGATAGAGCAGTTGGCCACATCCAGTAAAATGAATGGCTCTCTATTGCCTCTACTGGTCAAAACTATGTATTTCTTAAACTGTAATAATTTTAGGTTTATCTCTAACCAGCAGATTGCATACTTCTACACCTAACACCTAGATCAATATCCAGAAACAAATTTAATTTAAATCATCATTTAAGTGATTTTTTCATAAAAATGTAATATTTCATAAGCAAGCTAATGGTGTAGTTGAGGAATTGTGTGGTAAATGGGTACAAAAGTACTTCATATCTCCCAAAACACAGCATTAATGAATAGATGAGAAGTAAACAAAAAAAAAAAGATATATTATTTGTATGATTAAAAATGTATATTTTTTGTACAATTACTCTATCAATTGTTGGGGTCATATAGACCCCAAAGACCAGAAGTGTAAACAGTAAACAAAGACCATCAGAAGGTTAAACACTGTCCCTTAACACTTACTTAGTTTAATCATTTTAAACCATGACTTGAACTATACAGAAGTAATATTGGCATTATATTCATGATGTTAGTCAGAGGGGAACTGGCCCCCACAGTGCGTCTGGTTTCTCCCAAGGTTATTTTTCTCCATTAATCAACATCTTATGGAGTTTTGTGTTCCTTGCCACAGTCGCCTTCGGCTTGCTCACTGGGGTTATAAATACAATTATTATTGAATTATTTATTTTAAAACACAATTCACAATCGTATTTGATCAAACTACACAACGATCACTCAAAGTCATTATAGATATTACAGTTTAATTTTCTGTTAATCCATGACTTTCTGTTAAGCTGCTTTGAAACGATTGTGAAAGGCGCTAAACAAATAAAAACGACTTGGCTACACAGTTTAAAAGTTTCGTAAGGAGAGCATGACTGGGTAAGTATTATAAAGCTATACATTTCGCGGAGATCATACACACCTCTTTCATGTAGCGCAAGTACATTGATTCGGCAATCTCCAAAAATCCTTGCGCTTTCTCGGTCTCATCTCTTCCAGCCCACAAAATCCCGAGCTGGTTCTGCGAAGATACACAACAAGGCGTAATAGTAAACCAGCAAGCTACAGCAAATTAATATAATTGTGAAGCTTTTATGAAGAAATATTCGGATAGGCCGTGGATATGTATTTACCCGGGCCTGTATAAACAATGAGACGTTCTCCCGTGTTATTGTGCACTTGTCGATCAGTTTCATGCAGTTCATGAGGTGCTGCTCGCCGGCGGAGAGCTCCTCTGTCTCGATGTGGTTCACGCCGAGATAGTACTGGAGCACCGCGAGCCTCGCCGCCCGCAGCCCGGCTGGAGACTCTTCGGCGCACGCTTTCTCGGCATCATTCTCCGGTTCTCTATGCGCCATCTGATCGGACTCACTTTCAGCTTCATTGTCAACCTCTCCTCCTCCTTCCTCGGTCTTGATTTTTCTTAAAGAACAATGGATTTCCTTCAGTAGATCTCTAGCTTTGTATTTCGATCGGAAAGGGTTATTCTCAGGGTCTTTTCTCGACTCTACTTCTGAGAGATTTTGGGCATGGCGAAATTTCTCGCACACCACCCTCCACTCGGCACTCTGGTAGGCAGCCATGTTTTCCTTTAGCTATAATTATTACAAGTGTTCACCAGCAGAGGTCAGTGATGAGTAGTGCTGCTGGAAAACCAAAAGAGGATGAGATATCAGAGCCCGATTGTCTGTCGCCATCTGCTGGAAGTCAAGTCAAGTGGTTTTTATTGACTTGAAGTGGGGGAGTTTTATTTTTGTTTATATATTTACCTATCTATCTATTCCTATATACAGTAGAGTCCAAGTCCAAGCCACACTGTCATGTCAAACATTTTAAATAACCCTTCAGTAACTCTTCACAAAGCCCCGCACAACATTGTGACAGGTTCACAAAACAATCCACACTGAAATAGGGCACTTAAACTGTTAATGGTATAGTTCACCCCAAATGACAATTCTCTCATCATTTTCTCACCTTCATGCCATCCCAGATGTGTAAATCTTTCTGTCTTCTGCTGAACACAAACAAATATATTTAGAAGAATATTTCAGCTCTGTAGGTCTGTACAATGCAAGTTAACTGTGACCAAAACTTTGATGCTCCAAAAAGCATTTATAGGCATCATAAAATTAATCTGTGCGACTGCAGTGGTTAAATCCATGTCTTCAGAAGTGATATGATATGTGTGGGTGAGAAGCAGATCAACATTTAAGTCCTTTTTTTTTTTTTACTATAAATCTCCACTTTCGACCAGCCCTCCTAAGTGCTCTCTTTTCTCCTTGGAGTTCTTCTTTTGTTTTTGGTGATTTGCATACTTCATACATATCTCAACCAACTGGGCAAGGAGGAGAAAGAAAAGAAAGAAAGGACGGATAAAGAAAAGGTAAAGAATAAATCAATCATATTGCACAACAGCCCATTAGGTGGTGATGTGCGATAACAATGAATATTTTCATTTTTGAGTGAACTATTCCTTTAAGACCAGCCTGAAATGATCAGGGACATTGTTAGAAAAAACTGAAAGTATTTTTTTTTCTTCTTTAAAAACAGTTTTACTCCTAAAGAAATAAATAGTCATTTGGAAACATATGTACAAAGACATGATCACTCACACCCTAGTTGTATATGTAACCATATAAAAGCTGTTTTAATTTACATGGAAAGGGTCTACTCGTTTTGATCACATGACCAGCTGAATACTTCTCGCTTAATTTCAGTATAAACACCCTGTTATTGGACACTTTCACTCATGTATTAAATGAATTATGGCTGAGTGAAGAGTAAATGTCTACAATGGCATCAGTTACTAAAATATATATTATTAAGTGTCAGTGTAAGTGCAAGATGACATAAAATAAAAATAAAAAGGATACTGTATGCAGAGCAGTAGGCCCCAAACCTAGCCAGAGACAGCACAGAAGGTTTGAATTTGCATTTATACATTTGGCAGATGCTTTTATCCAAAGCGACTTACAGTGCACTTATTACAGGGACAATCCCCTTTGAACAACGTGCCTTACTCAAGGTCACAATGGTGGTGGCTGTGGGGATCGAACCAGCGACCTTCTGAATAACAGTTATGTGCCCACTACAGCACCACCACTCCTTTTCCTTAGTTTACTTGTGTACCAGCAGTCCTCTGGCGTTTAGTAATAATAGGATGTATCCTCCTTTCTCCCTATCACTACAAATGACTGGGTAGTCAATGTTTGTGATCACTCAGCAGGCATTGTTGACATGTAAACATGGTGGTCATATGTAAATGTATTCATCTGTGACATCACAAAGTTGTGGTAGTTCAGAATGAGCAGTTTCTGAAACTTTACTGAAGCTTTTCAGTAAATTGTGTTTTTGTGCTGGGAAGTCCCTGAAAGTTTTGAACGAGTTATTGCATTAACAGAGTCAAAGTGCTCGAAGAAGAGATGTCTCTGGGTGTTTCTTAGAACCCGCAATCAGACTGTGAAAGTGAATGTTCTGGAAAGTGCCACTCACTCACAGACCGCAGACTTAGGGAGGGAACATAGATTTTCAAAAGAGAGTGGAGTAAGGAGGGTGCAGAACCAGTGGGTTTTCTATCTAAAGTTTTCCTGATTAAACACTGGGTGCCGCCATGATGATTCTAATTGCCGCTGGGCTGTTTATTAGTTGCGTCCTCTGGCCTGCATAAGAAGCAATGTAAAAATTAACAAAACAAATTTTTCAGATGGAGAATAACAGCCATTATGTTTAGTTGGAGTCAAATTACTTCAGGCCCATCTTTTCAGTTGTTGGCTGTAATAACAACTCAGTTTATGGTATCAACTTAATTCATCTTGGTTCATAGCTTTATCCACCCACTTCTTAAACTTTGCTGGATGAGGTACTGTCAATAAACAGCCATTGTGACTATCTAAAGGATTGGCACCGTGGAGCCGATGCAGCACTAAGAAAATATGCCAATGCAATTGAAAACACTGGAGGTCGGCAAAAGATTTAACACTTCAGGAAAAGTGCGGATAAGCAAACAAAAGCAAGCTCAGTATATTTAATATGTGACCATGTATAACATCCCATGTAAAAGTGCTTAAAAATGCTCAATCCTCCTGTATTTGCATGGCAAAAACATACATGAACCCTGTGTGTTGCATGCTACAGTAGGAAAGGTCTAATCTTCTGAATTTACATGGCTGGTCCGTCTCCACGACTACACATTGAAAAACTATACTGCGGTTGTACTTAAGCAGTACTCATATGTAAGGAATAGTGGTAATCCACCATAGTATAACCTGTAGTACATTGCAGTACAGCTGCAGTTTAGTGAACTGTCCCAAGTTTACTAAAGGACAAATTTTTTTTTGGTGTAAGACATTTGCAGCATAGATTTACAACTTAAGTTCAGTGCAATAGAAGTTAAGTTCAAGGAAGTGGAACTGTTGTTCAATCCAATTCAAAAACAGACATACTAAACAGATACTCTGCAAAATGACGGTGAAATGACTCTGCTGTTGCACTGTGCACTGTTGTTGACAGTAGTTTTCAAATTGCACTGAAATAAAGCTTAACTGCTTTCATTGAAGTAGCCATGCTGTGATTAAAGCATTTTACTTTTAATACAATTAATTGCCTCTGTTGCAGAGAGACAGTTAAATATCCCTGTAAAATTGTATGGTACAGTGTTAAAACATTAACTTGTTAAATGTTAGTTTAACCTCTTGTTAAGGTCAACTGGTCAAATGTAGTCTTTAGTGTGAATGTTATAAAGTTTGATGGTGACACTTCGAAACATGTTAAAGCCAGAGAAATGTATTTATTTGAAAATTAATTTACAGAATTTGTAAATGTAGCACAATATGTTCCAGGCACTTTATTTATATTTGTGTGTGTAACCAATCCAGTCTTGTGAAAATGTTTAGATATTTTATGACTTGGCTATTTCGTATGATTTCAACGAGTTTATTCATATAAATTTGTACGATTTCATCACATGCAAATGGCCGGATGTCTAGTGTGGAATTAAGCATGAGTTTCACGCACAAGGCATTAAGGACATGCTAAATAATATTATGCCCTTACCCAAACCCCTTCTCTAAACCTAACTGATCAGTAGAGTGTGTAATCATGATAAGAAGCTGTTGTGTGTGACAGAAGCAAGTCATTGTCGCTTATTAGATGCAAACGATGTCCGGTGACATCATTGGCTGTAGTGAAAGTCGTACGAATTCATATGAGTGCAGTAGTACAATAACATATGAATTAGAAGTCGTATGAATCCTTACCATTTCGCTGTGAGAGTGTGTAGGTGTAACTAATGACACCTTTTATACAAATATTCTTTATATTCTGCTGCCTATTTGCCAAGTATGGTATCTTGTTTTCTTACATTGAGGTGTTTTTGTTTCAAATGTTCCCTAGCCATTTAAGGTTATCCTTTCCATGTAATTTCAGTCCTTGCAAGGTGGCATTCTCCCATAACACCTACCATTGATGTTTCACATCAATATAAAATAAAACAAAAGATTGTTCACTTGACTCTCTCTCTTGGACTCTCTTATGGGGTCAATGACATCCTCAGCTGCCATAAGCTAGTGTGCCAACAGCAAGGTTTTTTCTTAAAGTATGTTACTTTATGTGAAATCATATAAAGTACATTTGATCCATATTGCTTTGCACACAGTGACCGGGACACATGCCAGCAGAACAGTGATGGTGAAATTGTGCCTACTTTTTTTTGTCTTAAGCTACAGTATTTTTAATTTCCTTATTTTGCTATAACCTGACTCAAAAGTACCTGGAACACGGCAGAGACTGCTAGTTTTTACTTCCTTTTTCTAGTCAATTGTGGGCTGAATAATGGCATTAATCAAGCCAGGGACTTTTCAGTGCAGTGCTGCATCTTTATTTGCCCATAGAGTTAAACAGTTACAGGGCAGATCTATTAAAGGTAATCAGTGCATATACTTACCAGCAAAAAATGTATAATTACCTGGCAAGCAGACAACGTTTTTTGACATTGTTTTTAGGGCCCACAATAATCTAGTAAATTATGATAATAATGGTATAATGCAAATGATGAAAAAAAAGGATAACATTTAAGGTAATGCCAATACTTAGATATTGGAAATGAATTTGAAATCTTCTTGAGTAACGTTAGACTACAGAACTGGACACGACCTCAACTGAATGCAACCCAATGCTGTATGAAACTGTAAAAGAATGGTTATGCCATGCCTACAGTGAAATTTTGTTAAACGGCTGTATAACTTCAGTATTTTAACTTCTCTAGGACATTGCTTACTGTTCTTATAGCTCTAGCTGTCAGTTCAGGCAGCGCATTGCAAAGTGTTTTAGGAAGTGACGCTTCCACCCACCATCAGGAAATGGACTGCTTCTTTTAGTAGATGTAAGTCATGGTCGGAAGGGTAGATCGGTCATGTACCACAGTCAAATACGAAAAGTATTTTGATCATAAGGTAGACCGAGAAAAGAGATAAATAGAAAGCCACTGCAGGAAGGTGTAACAACTGTACACTGCCTGAAGGAAGGCAACATTTATTACATTGGGTGTCTTATCTAGGTGAGTAATTTTATATGTGTACATCTAATTTAATGCTAAAAAGTTATGTCTGAATAAATAAGGCAGTCACTACAGCTTTCGATTATAACCGAAGAAATGTACGTGTTTTAGCTTTGAATTAATTTTAGAAGACTTAAATGTCATTTGTTTTCATTTGAAAGTGATAAAGATTAGAATAAGTAGACATTGTTTATACAGTACAAAAATGATAGTGAAAGCAATAAGGAAGTTATTGCTTGCTTGTATCCACGCTGTAACTTTTAAAGTTTTGATGGAAATAAACAAAAATGCTTATTTTGCATATGATACAAAACTAAATGAAAACTATTTTCCTTTTATAGGATACATATTTTTTGTATGCAGTCTAACTCAATGCAAAGTCAATTGCGGTTAAAAGTATTTACATCTGCAGCCCATCTAATGTGCAATTGCAAGCTTATTTAAATAGCACCTATCACACACAGAAGTCATTCAAAGTTTATATATATATATATATATATATGAGATAAAATATAAAATAAAATCAATAAAAATACAAAAAAATTTAGTTTTAGTCAGAATATTTAAATAGATAAAAGTGACATAAAAACTGATTAATTCAAAGCAGTGGAAAACAGAACAACAGCGAGAACCCAATTGAAGGTCGAAGTCGTCTATGGAAATTGATTCTTAGGAATCATTTAAGTTCCCTCAAGTACCTAACTATTCTTCTCAGAGATTATATAACATAGTGCAGGAACACAGTTGATTAGGTTTGGTGTAGATTCGTGGTATTTTTCTAACCGTAACAAACAGGCTCTGCTTTTGCATATATCTGTTATGTTGATGTGGTTAGTAGTGGATGAAGATGTGCCAATCTCCCTTACTTTGCTATGCTTTCAGGGTCAGCAAGATTGAAATTTCATTGGGAGCAAAAAATTAAAAATTGTGTATACAAATTAACACAGACAAACTGTCAGACAGAGCCTGGATTTTAGCAGACAGAAGATGATATATTAAATTGTGGACATATTTTTGGTTGAAGAAACCAACTTATTACTCCGTCTTCACATGACAGAAAGTGTAGACCTATAGCTCACCATTGAGACCCCTTAACAAAGCAGAAGTTCCTGAAAAACTCATTAATCACAAAATAAATAAGTGGCTTGGAGCGTATTTTATTCTAAACAACTGTAGAATATATTCTAATTTTAAAACAATGAGGATTTCATTCTCGTGACAAAACACAGGTTACAAACTGAGCTACCCAGTTTTGAAGAATGAAAAGAATGAATTTTAGTTCCCTTAACATTTGAAGGGGCTTAAATGACTTTTTTGGCTCTTGTCTAAATGTGCTCCACATGTGCTTCAGATTCAAGTTTAAGTGGCATCTGTTAAATTAAAGCATATTGCATTGTTTTGCAGGAAAACCTGAATACTTCACAATGTGCGAGGTGTTAATTGTTCATACCAGCGAGGCCAATGAATGGGCCAAGTATCTGCAGCAAATCTTAGTGGCATCGTGTAACTTTATAGAAGGCTCCATTCTTTTGATTGACGTTTTTGACAAGAATTTGCTGGAAAATCAGGAACTATTTGACTTTGCATGTGTCAGCAAATGCATCATGCCTTTGCTGTCTACTGTGTTTTTGGACATGCAGAGAGATCTTGAAGTGCTGGAGACTTTCCGGGAACTTCTTCAACCCCCTGAAAAAGTTGTTGCATTTTTGTGTGGAGTATCAGAAAGTGAAATTTCAGCAGACTGTTTTGAACACTGGGATCATTGGAGAAAACTCAGTTCAGAAGATGATCCTTCATTATATGTTTTGACAGTCCTTGAGTGCATTAATGATGGTATGTATTCTAAACATTCTCTGACAGTAGAATGCCTTATTCCTCATAAGACAATATTAACATTTGCAATATGGATCACCTCAAATAACTATCTAATACCTGAATATTATTATTATTACTTCATCTCACCATTTACATCACGGAGCTTGCCTGAAGCAGAGACTCACACCCTGCTAAAGAGTGCACATAAATATAATTTACTGTTTTCTTTTTAAATGAGAGATTTATATTTGTGTATTTATATTTTATTTTATTTTAGTTTAATACTATTTAATTGTAATGCATTATTGAATGAATTTTAAGATAAATATTCTTCATAAAAAAAGTAAAATTTCTAACACTTTATACATAACATTTTATAATAACTACACAGTATAAATTATTTGTAAAGTAGTAGTTTATTTTCACTTTATAAACAGTTATAAAATTGTTTACTACACTGAATATAAATTAATTGTATATTATCCGTATAAATCCAATTAATGTAGTAATGATTTCAAAACAATAAATTACCTATAAACTAATCATTTAGAAATATAAATACTGTGTAGTAGTTATTATAATGATTTATGGTAATGCTTAAATATCGTAAGGTTCTATTCGTTAACATTAGTTAATAACATTATTTAAAATTAACTAACTAACAATAAACAATAATTCTACAGCATTTATTCATTTTAACCTGTCAACATACCCTAACACATTACTGAATGCACAATGAACAATTACATTTTCATTAACTTATATTAACAAAGATTCATAAATACTGTAAACAATGTATTGTTCATTATTAGTTCATGATATTAATGCATTTACTAATGTTAACAAATTTAACCTTATTATAACGTGCTACCAGATTTACTGTAATGTTTCACATATCATTTCTCATTCAAGGAGGTGTTATTCAACACCATGGCCAGGAGAAGAAAGATGAAATTCAACTGGAAGAACACATGGTTGAGTTCAAATTATCTGACATTCCTGAGAGCGTATCTTCACCTGATGAACGGTATGAGGTGAACGATAATGATGTTTGTCCCACTCATGAGCAAACTTTTTTAAGTACCCAGGAGACACAAGAGGACCAAACCTGCCTCACCGTCCAACCAGACAGAATACTTTGTGGGGTGAGTGATGAGGTATTTTTGAAGAATTATCTTTAGCAGTTTGAAGATGAGTGACAACTCTATTTTGCATTCAAGTTCAAGTTATGTTGATGGATAGCACAAGAGACTCTTCCTTAACTAAAGATGGGAGTATAAAAGTCATTAACACACAAGGAGGTGGCACAGGCGAATTCTAAATATAAATCACATGGTTTGAGATCACACATTTTTGT
Organism: Moxostoma hubbsi; assembly: GCA_032164185.1. Lineage (NCBI taxonomy): Eukaryota > Metazoa > Chordata > Actinopteri > Cypriniformes > Catostomidae > Moxostoma > Moxostoma hubbsi. Next base: position 21,222,181 of record JAVLUX010000021.1, on the reverse strand, counting down.
GCATTTCAAATCACATAGAAAGACAACATGGGTTTTTTGGGACCTCTGGCTGAAAGAGGCTTGAATGAGACATTTTACGATGCTCGTTTACGATGATTTGATGAAAGAATAATGTTGTAGACAACTGCCCATGCCAGCCTTTTTTAAATGTATTATTCTTTTCCAATCAATGAAGTTGTCTTCTTTTCATGTCTGCTAAAGTTTGTCCTCTGTTTTTTTATTAATCTCTAAAATACACCATTAAGTAATTTTGTACTTTTTAATATGTGATCTTTAATCATTTTGGTTATGTGAGAATGTATGCTTAAATTAAATGCTTAATTTAATTCCATGAAAGAAAAGTTGCTTTATAGGTCATGCAGTGTGGCAGAATTTCCCAGCTTTTACTGTGACATTTATTAGATGGTTTGATAACATTGTGGTTTGTTTTTTTTCTTCTTCTCAGTTTTCTCTACAATTTAAAATGATGTGGTAGAAAATATTTTAAATAGTTTTTACTTTTTTGAAATTTGGGAAATCCAAGTGGTTTACGATGTTGTAAATTAGCTCTTTGCTCATTCAGCATTTAAAAGCATTTGCTGAATCGACATTAGACACATTTTGGATTAGCCAGTGTTACTCTACCTCAAGCCACAGTTTCTCATGACTTTCCCTTCATTTGTCTGTCCCTATATAGACTTGCATAATTATTTATATAATCTTGGTTAAGAAATTCACTGGTGAGGGCAGCGTGGAGGTGGAGTTTCACTCTCAGCACTCAACACCAAAACGAATGCCTGGAACTCTTGTAAACGAGTGTATTGTTACTGTACAGTCACCTGGTAAGACCAAATGCACCGAAAGAGGAACTTTTTATGTCAGTTTCTCCATTCCACATTTCACTTTCAATTGAATTTAAATATTGTTTCCTGTGTATGTGATCATTGACTATAAAAGAAGCAATGTGTTTGAGGTTTTGACAGAATGTTTTCTTCTGAAGTTCAACTGGTGTTTGTTTTCTTAATAATGCTGCATATGTTTGTGCTCTAAAGTTTCTGTTGTTTTGTTTTACTTCATTTAGATATGCCAGCTGGAAATGTGTCTTTAACTCTTTATAATAATGAGTCTGTGATCTGCTCAACGACAGTAAAGTATTACACAGAAATTGAGGAAATTTCCAGATATCTAGAGAAAGCAACTGATCCTATGCAGTTCATGTGTCAGGTAATGATGAAACTTCAAAACAGTTAGTAAAAACATTCAATAAAAGTATTTCTTGCAATAAAATAGGTTACATAAACTACAAAGACCCTGTCATATTGAAGTAATTAAAAAAATGACAGAGCCCTCAGGTTGGGTGGCCTGGCATTGAACAACAGATGGCTGGATAGCTCAGTAACTCTGATCAGTACTGCATAATTCATTGATTAGTCTATAAAAATAAAAGTCAATAAATACTTTTCTGTCCTGAAACAGGAACAAAGCAACAGCTGTTAAAAATAAACAGCTAATCATAAAAAATCAATTATTTTGTGTACACATTTACACCATAAGATTTTCCTAACACCTTTTAATCCTTTCATTTAGGAAACATCTGCTAATAACTTTTATTTCAATGGAGATTTATTTTTTTCACAAAATGTTTTGATCCTATAAAATTACATTTTCAGGCATTTGATATCACATCAAATGTGCCAGATTCCCTGGATAATTTGCTTGCTGACTCTCTCAAAGAACTAATGCCTCTGAATGGATTACAAATATTTGGAATTAGTCAAATTGCACAGAAGAACACACCAGCAAGTAAGTGATTTAATGCTAATTGTGTATTTACTTCTTATGAAGGTAGATTGATTATAACACTAAGTTAACACTTTATTTGTTCTAGCTGGACTTCTTATTTGTTTTTAATCAAAGATATTATTTTCAAACCTCAGATTTCAAATTTAGTTATTTGCTTGCAGAGGCTGTTTAAAATGTGAAAAAAGTGTATCAGTAAATGATATATGTACTGCACCTTTCAAAATGATTTGGGATTAGGCTTGAAATTTGGAGACAGCAAGAATGAGTTGTTACAATTATTTTCTGGACTGTTTTCGCCAAAGTCTAGTAGCAGTCTAGTGACTTACAAGAACGGTGGCTGGATGGATAATTATCTAAAAAGCAGGAAACATTGACATTTCCTTTTAAATCTTGGAGGTACATTAAGGAATGAAATAATTAAACGTCAATCTTTTTTTTTTTTGCCTCTCAGATCGCTGTGACGTGGAACTCCCAACACTGCTTCACTTCTCAGCCAAGTATGGGTTAAAGAAATTGACATCTTTGTTAATGCGGTGCCCTGGAGCCTTACAGGCCTACAGCATGATGAACAAAGATGGAGATTACCCTAACAAGCTGGCAGAGAAGAGTGGCTTCTCCAATTTAAGACAGTTTATGGATGAATATGTTGTGAGTTCATTGACTAAATTTTTTATAAATATTTGGCTTAATGCTTTGAATACATGATGACTCCTGTAACTAATAACATCAATGCATGCAAAACTAAATATCCTTGTCATGCAAAAGACATCCTGAAACAACAGGATTAGATTAGAATTAGAAAGAAATATTATGGGCAAGTTCATTGCATGGAATATTAGTAATGGAAATCTTAATATGCCGATATGCTATATATTGTATATGATTGGTTAATAATCAATATACAGTGATACAGCAATATTTGTGGATTGCTTATTGCCTATAGGAATTTTCTAAGATATCCTTAATTTTTAAATGATTTTTTTCCATGATGCTACTTATTTATACAAAACTTATTTTGTTTCATTAAACTAAATAGGAGACAGTGGACTTAGTGAAGGCTCACATAGAGGAGTCCCAGAATACCCCTGGAAATGAAGATGTCTATGAGGATATGTTGACAAATTCTCATAATTTCGTCACAGGTTATGGGGATAGTGAGGACATTTACGAGTGCATGAAGAATCTGAATCCTAATATGGGTTTGGGTATGGCACTCTCATTCAAAACTTGAGTATACATTTTTTGCAATTTTGTTCATCAAATGCACATGCCAAATGGCAGATAATAAAGTCACGCATGTAGACATGTTGGGACATGTTTAATAGGCTTACTGCATGTAAATATATTTAAGATGTTGTGAAAAGGTGTAATTAAATATGTACATACATACAATCCATATTTCTACAGATGATGACTTGGAATGTGTTTTGGAGGACCCCAACCCCGAGGATACAATGCTAAGAAATTTTTTTGGAGGTACAACAATACGAGACATTGGACACAATAGTCATTTATGTCTGCAAAGATCTAGCATTGTTATGGAATTGCATCTATAATTTAATAAGGGCATAGTACAAAAATGTCCAAACGCCCTTCCACTTGTCCTTAATGTAGATATGGATATGCCAAAAATGTTCTAGCCTCTGGAAACCTATTATTTAAAAACATCAAGGAAGCATAATTTGTGAAGTCCCACAATATTATCCTCATATTTGTATAGCAACACACAGGGAAATTATTAGATTAGACAGTTGGCCTAGCCATACTGAATCTGAATCTACTTTTGTGGAACTATGAATCTAAGTTTGCACAGTTATGAACCATTTTTGAGCCTTTTATATGTTTTAACAGTCAAATAATATGACACCATACTTTCTTAATTTGAAAACCAAAGTGACATACTGTTTCCCTACTAAGTCTTGAAGTCTCTTTTAGCACAACCGGACAAGTGTTTACAATCCTTGGAACGTAATTCAGTCAATGGTGATTATCCTGACATGGATGGTGATGATTACCATGACGTGGGCTTTGATCCGGAAACCAATGGGGAAATGGAGGACGACCTGTATAACGTGTGCTACAGTGAGCAAATTTATGACACCGTGGAGCCTCCTTTCAGCATTGGTCCTGAAGTTCTCAAACGCCCACCTGCACCCATTCCACGGCCACACAGTCTACCAGAGCCTGAAGATAATACAACCTACATTTCTAAAGGTAGTAAACAATAGTGAACCACAGTTCAGGTACAGCTGATCTAATTTGATTTGCTACCATTTCAAGTTATTGACACTTGAAAAACAGGTGTACTGCATGTCTTAAGACACCTAATTACAGTCCCTTTTTAAGATTCACAATTACAGTGTTTTTACTATGAGAAAATTGAATTTTTCATCTTTTACAGTGTTTTGCCCCAAGGACCCTGTATACACATTAAGCAAAAAGCCAGCGAGAGATTCGTCTTTAGGTATGAAAGTGTATCAGCCTTAATGACATCCATATGTTATGGGGGTGGCATGGTGGCTCAGTGGGTAGCACTGTTGCATCACAGCAAGAAAGTCCTGGGTTTGAGTCCCGGCTCAACTGGGCCATGTGTTGCCCTGCCCACCTTTGGCCCGAGACAGCTGGGATAGACTCCAGCACTACCTGTGACCCTACATAGGACAAGCGGCTATAGAAGATGGATGAATTGTCACACTTGTCTTGAACATAAAATGTCCAACCTGTTTTTCCAGAACCTGTACCGCTGGTGCGAGATAGGGACATGAGCAGTCATCATGACTCCTTTGCAGGCATGAAGACCCCTGGACAGAGGCAGCTCATCTCTCTGCAGGAGAGGGTCAAGGTGGGTGAGCTGACCGTTGAAGAGGCTGTGCAGGAGTTCAGGGCTTGGCAGTTTGATCAAGATAAAAGATCACAATCTCTCCGTTTTCAACAGGTAAAAAATTTCATGATATTTGTTGAAATAGAAGGCTGTCAAATGAATTGTGTGTGTGTGTTTTTTGTTGTTTCTGCAATTTCTGTGACAACAACAACTTTTAACCTTGCAAATGTGTGACATTCTACTTCAAGGAAAATTTGCAGAAATTAAGAAACAGCATCACTCGGCGCTGTAGAGACAAGGGGACATCTGGTAAGGAAACACAGGACACTTATGTTGCACATGTTGTTTATCTATGTACAGTGGGATTCAAAAATCTTTATCCACATCTGGCATTCAAAATCTAATTTAAAAAACCTGGAAATAAAGGTGGTTTTAGAATTTTTAAAACATTTAAAATAACGTTTTGATGCAAAATAATACGATTTTTTCAGCTAAGCAAATTTTTTAAATTGACATAGATAACATAGATCATCAAATTTTGCTCAAACTTGTGGAATCCATGCTCGCTCAAATGCATGCTCTCATTAAAGCAGGGGTAGAGAACCTTTCTCCCATTGCACAAAATGCACATTAGAATTTCTCATAAAAATTTTTTTAACACATCTTTGCTATTTGTAATTAAAAGTAATATTTCTTTTTACATTTTTGTCTGACATTAAAGAACAGAAAGGATATTAAAAGACACATTATTCAAGGAAAGTGTAGTGCAGTATCTCATCTTTGATGGACACACATTACATGGAAGAAATGGTCTGTTTTAATCTCAAGCACTTTTCGATAAATAACAAGGCAATTTTCCAGTTATTCCAGTACTTATATTTCTAAAAGCTAAATTTAAGCACTTGAAGCACTTCAAGGACCTTGTGTGAACTCTGTAAACAGTGTTGGAAAAAAGTGCGGTAGGGGTAAAATCAAGCAATAGAAAGATTATAATATTTGACGGGTCATTCAATTTATGATCACATGAACAGAGAACAAGGTACTAAATAATAAATAAAAAAACAGTTTTGCCGCGATATGTTTAGTCATTTTTTTGGTTCGCGATATATCCAAATTCGATAAGATATTTTCCCATACCTATTATTCTACAATATTTTGCATTGTAATCAATTAAAATTATTTTTAATAATTATTTTAATTGTATTTTGTTAATTTAATCAAGGCCTTTTTTTTTTTGCTTTTAATGCCCTCACGGCCCAGGTAAAATGGTCTCTCGTATACGTATAGGGTATACGGCCCTGAGGCCTGACGTTCCCCACCCCTGCATTAAATCAAATGAGGAGCTAATAATATTAATTATAATAAAAATATATATTAAATTATAATATGCTAATAGTATTGTCAGAATTTCACTTTGGAACACCACTGAAAACAATATCTGGTAATTATATTATGTTATAGCATGCAAGAATTTTCAGTATTACGCTGTAAAGGCACAGCACCATTTTTTTCTGTTTTTCATCAGTTTTTCTGTTTGTACCATTAGATCTTAAGATTACACCACCAATGCAAACAAATGTTCAGTGGGTGTCTCAAGTGAACATGAATTGCGCAGTATATGAACATTCACCACGACTGGTTACCCAACAACCTCCTGTTAGTAGACCGCTGCAGAGAGGAACCTGGCAGACAGGAAGCACCTCCAGCACTTCTAGTATGTAAAGAATAACTTCTTTAATTTCACACAATAATGTTGTCTGAAAATTATACTAGTTATAACAGAAACTGTGCAATTTACCCTGCTTTATAGCCCATTCTAAAGATTTAATATGGTAGAATATCCAGATATGGGTTTTAGTGGAGACTTATTGGATCTTTCTACCTGATGAATATCATAAAGTGCAGAAGTGTGACCAGAGATGAATAGTATGGCCTTGATGTTTTATTACTACAGGTATAAGCAGAACAGGTTATCTGTAAACTGTCTTATTAAAACTTAAATTGAATTGTTCATTCAAAAATGAAATTCAATCATCATTCACACACCCTCATGTTCTTCCAAAACTGTATGACGTTTCTTCCATGAAACACAAAAGATATTAGAAAGGATGTTAGTCTCAGTTACTATTCACTTTAATTTTGTGGAAAAAAGATGCAATGGAAGTGAGTGGTGACTGAGACTAACATTCTCCTAATCTAGAAAAAATGGAACCGAGATATTCATCAAAACATCTCCTTATGTGTTTAAAGAAAGTCATACAGGATGACTTTACCAAGACATGAGGGTGAGTAACTTATGACATAATTTTTATATTTGGGTATACTATTTTTTTTTTTAAGTCACAGAACTCATGTTTAAAACTATAGGGCATTTCAACAATGTAATTCCAAGTGTTTGACATGAGCAGGTTGTGGCAGTCACAGATTGAGCATTCAGAGCACTGTCAGCAACAGCAGTGGGGCAGATGGCGAATGTGAGGTAAACTCATATACTTCTATAATTTTTCTCAAGCATTTGGATGATTACAATAATTATAAGCGCTATTACCTGAATCAAGGTTTAGACTGTATTGCTAAAATGTATTTCATCTGGTGAATGTGTACAGATCATTTTACAGTAGAAAAGGATTTCCTTGATTTTGCATGAAGATAAATGCAGTAAAGTCAAATTTTAATCAACCATATAAGAAATTGCAGTACACTTAATATTTGCTATGCCTTTATATATTTTTTTCTGTTTAAAATGTGTTCACTTGCATGGTTTAAGGAGCCTCCGGATATTCCTCTTCCACCACGGCCATCCCGCCCTATAGTGGATACTCCACCAGTGCTCCCACCACCCAGAATCCCGCCACGCACAACAGAGCGGTATGTGTTTCAAACAACTGCAATGTATAAGTTAAGACGTGTTTTTTTAGTCTTGTCATGGCAGTACTGTGAAGTGCTCTTGAACTACACTTTAGAAGTAAGTTAAAAACAGAAGAGCCATGTTCTGCAGCGAGTCTTCAGATGGGAACGTGTTAATAGAGAGTTTAGGGCTTGAACTTTTTTTGCTGAAAAGTTTCGAAAAGTATTATCTGATGTACCAGATTACTGGATAAAATTTTGTAGGTGAAGCAAAGATGGTTCAAATATGAAACTCTACACCTCCCCATGTGACAAACCACAGCATCAATCAAACTCTTCCAACCACAAACTCAGAGTTTGCTTAACTTTCCATCAGTAACTTTATCATGTATACACATCAAATTTTAAATTACATGAAGAGGTGAGTTTGGTTCCACAAAATGCAATGCAGATGCACCTTGCTTTCTGTGAGCTGCAGACACGGATAAACACATAGGCACTGTGTAGTTTAGAAGCGGCTTTAAATACTTAAACACTGTTTTTGCAAGGGAGATAAGACCAATCACAATTTAATTGCTAGTAAATAATAACTAGATTCTAATTTTAGAATATTCAAATATTTCGATGAGGTCATCACTGGCTGTTACATTTGGAATGCTTAAAATTCTAGCAATTTAAGTCAAAGAGAGATTTTCAAAATGTAATCTTACATTTTAAAATAAAAGTTTACAAACCCCAAAATATACTGTAGCACACCTAAGGCTGAAAAAGCTGAAATTATCTACAAAATAAAGTTTAAATGGAGCTCATTGAGAAAATAAAGTATTCATGGCAAGAATTGATTCAAATGTAACCCACTGTCTCTTAGGAACACAGAGAGCATGCTGAACGACCGCTATGTATCAACTCCTACCCGTCCTGTTCCTCTGGTGCCCCCTCAAAGGCCTATGATACCTCCACCACTACCGAGACGGACGTGGTGATGGTCTTCTTCAAAATGGGTGGCTTTCGATCTGTATGACTGTGCAATTTTTGTATTATAACTTTTATAAGTGTTAATTTATAAAAAGTCTTCAGCTAAAGCAGTGCAATATGGGTTCACTGATATGGCTGCTTGTTTGCTACAGTATGTACAGCTTTTCATTTTGTGCTCTCTGTGTACTGTTAGTTATAGCAAACATGAAACTCAAGAACTTGCCTACATTTTTTATTAGAACTCTGTGCAATGAAATACTGTTTGTGTTGACTGTGTTCAGTGGAAATCAGATTTAAAGTTGATTGGTTTTCTCTGTTTTAAACATTTATTAATGAATGAACTTTTCACTGCTGGCTACACTATTTTTTCACTTTAAGCTGAGCACTGTGCGTGAAACTAAGCAGAAAATGAAAGTGGTGCATTTTACAGCACAAAATGTGTGAGTGCATAGTGTGAAGAAAACAAGGAACAGCCTGAGTATGTGTTACTGTTCTGTTTGTTAATGTTTGTTGATCCGTGATGACTGATTAAAAAAATGTTTTCTGTATTTGCCCAGAGTGGATAAATCTGAAACCTGAATGGATGAACATGAAAATAAAAAGATAAACTATTTTAAGCGTGTGTGTGTGTGTGTGTGTGTGTGTGTGTGTGTTTAATTCTTAAATAACAATAAGAATTATTATAAGTGTTATTATTGTTGTTTTTATTATGTTAATAATATATGAATATAATATATTAATTATATTAATAAACACGATCAGCTGGTGGGATTTTGGCTTCATGCATTTTGGATTTTTATTTTTTCCTGATTTTCAAAATATTGTCATTCATCAAGGATGAGTTGGTAATTTGGGACCTCTTGTGGAAATTTTTAGGAAGTGCACCAATATGGAGTTTTTTAGAATTTTATGTGTGCGCAAAATTATTCTATGAGCATGCAATATTTTATTTTGATAGCACAACAATATTATTTTTGTGCAATATTATACTTTGAGAATGCAATATTTTATTTTGAGCACACAAAAATGTTCTGGGTGTGCAAAATTATGTTTTGAGCACACAAAAATTTATTTTGCATGCGTGTGAACTCAGATTTGTAAAGCAATGTATCTCCTTGCAAAGATGAATTCACTTTGAGCAAACATCAACTTTTTGCACAAAGTTTATTTGAATATGAATTTGCACAGAAATCTGAAATGTATGTAACGCCACTGTTTTTTTGTGTAAGATCTCACCCACTCTGCATGCATGCATAGCTTTGACTGCTTGTTTGCTCAACAAGGTCACATAATTTTAATGTGCTAGAATTTCAGAGATGAGGTGGTAAATATTGATTTGCTAGACTACAGATCATACTGCTAATAAAAACAAGAGGGAGAGGAGAAGGGGATAGTTTGTTTTCAAGAGAGGAAATATGTGACCACATGAAAGCAGCTCTTTTGTTAACTTAACTGTTTTTATTTAACCCTATGAAATATATTTTTTAGTCTGTACACTGCCAATAGGCTTACTAGCTAGCTAACTATCTGACATGCATTCTTAGTATGGTTCTCTTGATTAGTATTTGGTTTCTAAATTACCAAGTTACACTTACATAGCAACTGGCTTGGCCATGTTAGTTACAACTTTCATTTGAAATTATTTTAATTTAATCTCTCCTATGTGTAAAACTTCTTAAGATTAACGTAATAGTTTTGGGGGAACATAATTTAACTTCTATCTATCCCACAGGATATTCTGAGACAGCAGACTGACCAGCCCCAAATTAGAAAATGTTAGTTTAAAAATTACATAAAATAGATTTTAATTTATTATTTTTAATTCATCCTTGTAGCTAAGTACACTCAAAATGTTTAATGAAATAAAAATCTAGTTAAAGAAAATACATGTTTTCCCGTTTTTCCCCAATACAGTGATAAAAAAGCAATACATATATTTTTACTTAATTTTTTTATATTATTTCTTTTGTAATGAACAGGGTGTGCAAAACCTACTACTTCACTCACTAACATTTTGGAATTCAGTTGTCATTTTATTATTATAACCCAACAATTATTTATTATTGTCGGATTTCTCATTATAATATGATATAGTATTATTTTTTAACTTTTAGTTTTTTTAGTATGCAATAGCTGGCCTAATATATTTTGTCTTGTTTACTTTCACCTGTAGTCTGCAGTGTATTGTTCAACATCGTAGGCAACATTCGTAACAGTAACAGTAAACATACAAGGCATGGTAGCCCATCAGCACGAGCAGAAGGAGGAAAAACGTCTCGAGTTATGTAGTGTAACCCTTGTTCCCTGAAAAAAGCGGAACGAGATGCTGCACTGAAGAGCGCTTTGGGAACACATCTTAGTTGTGACCAGCTGTGAATATGTGTTCATATTCAACACGTCAATGAACATTAACCGGAATTTATAGCCTCTGCCGGTGTAATCATTGGACGCACCTGGCACAGGGCAATAAATAGATGCGTCACCGGAGCATTGTCAGGTATTTTGTCTGAAGAGCAGTCCCGGACATCCCATTGTGGCAGAAAAGCACAGCATCTCGTTCCGCTTTTTTCAGGGAACAAGGGTTACACTATGTAACCCGAGACGTTCCCTTCAAAAAGCTTCACTATGATGCTGCGCTGAAGAGCGCTTTGGGAACGAGAATACCCACGCCGCCGTACTGTGGCTGTCCGGACCGGTTGTGCAGTGTGCTTAGACATGAGCTTGAGATGTCGACTCAAGGACATAAGAGCCCGAAGTGGTATGAACATCCGAGCTGTATAATCTAATGAATGTGTGCAGAGAGGACCAGCCTGCCGCTGGCCAAGGCTTAGAGGAGGCGACCCCTCTGGTAGAGTGAGCCCTGATGCCTACAGGTGAAACTTGACCGCGCGCCTCGTAGGCCAGGGCTGCATCGTCCCTCACCCAATGCAACATGGTCTGCTTGGTGGTGGCCACCCCCTTGTTGCGGCCCCCATGGCAAACAAATAGTTGCCCTGAATTACGCCACTGGCTAGAGCGGTGGACATAAGTCTGAAGGGCACGGACTGGACAAAGTCCGTGAAGGCTTTCCTGCTCCGGCATTGTAAACGGCGGGAAGCAGAGCCTCGAGTGTGATGGGTAGTCAGGATGAGGGTGCAAAATTGCTTTGGACCTTCCCGGGGCAAACTCTAAAACAGGCTGGCAAGAAGACAGAGCCTGTTGGTCCCCAATCCTCTTTAGAGGGGTAATCGCCATAAGAAAAAACATCTTGAGAGTCAGAAGTCTGTCAGACGCCAACTCTAGAGGTTCAAAGGGGGTCTCAACCAGACCCTACAGGGCTATTGCTAAGTCCCATGAAGGGGTCCTGGTCCTAGCAGGAGGCCTAGGTCGCCTAGCTCCACGAATGAAGCAAGCAAGTGGAGGATGTCTCACCAACGGCACCCCGTCCACCAAGGCATGGCGAGCTGAAATGGCGGCCACATAGACCCTGAGAGTGGCGGGGGATGTGCCTGCTGACAGTTCTCCCGGCAGAAAGACGATCTCTGTTCCTCTGAATGAGCGAGTGGCCTCGTCTCGTTCAGCAGTTCTGATGCTGGGAATGATAAAGACAATGTCATTTCTCTCGCTGCATCAAGCAAGTAGTCAGTGGATGATGCTGTCGCCCCTCCCCCTAGCGAGGGTGAGGAGCATGAATGCGCCACTGACAGGGAGATGCTCTGTGTCCTTACAAGGGCTGTCGATAGAGCTTAACCTCCAGTGGTGTCTCCAGAGGAACCTTAACAGTCTCGCCTCAATGAATGGTTCCTGCAGTCCGGACGTCGTCAAGTGGCCGCTTTCTGCAACTCCTGCCACATTCTTCCCCGAAGTTCATAACTTACTGTCTAAGTCCTGGCACGCGCCCCTCTCAGCATGCTAACACAGTGACGCCATCCTCTCTAATGTGGATCACGGGGAAGAAAATGGTTATGCCCAACAACCCCCTGTGGGGGAGGTGGTAGTGGTACACCTCTGCCCAGCGAGTAACTGGGGTTGGAAATCATGCCCATACATCCGTCCAAGCCATGTGGACAAACGTTCGCGCTGGTTAGAAAAAGTTACTCAGAGGCAGAACAAGCTGGATCAGTAATCCACGCAATGGCAGTGTTCCAGGTATTTCAAGCCAAGCTCCTCAAGCAAATGGACGAGCAAGCCTTAGATCCAGAGACATTCAAAGAGCTCCGCACCACTACAAACTTAGCGCTGTGTGCTACGAAATTCACTGTGCAGGCCATCAGCAAGTCAATGGGCAACCTGGCAGTTCTGAATCGAAATATATGGCTGACCCTCATAGAAATGAGTGATAGGGAAAAAGCCACTCTGTTGGATGCTCCAGTGTCTCCAGCTGGCCTTTTTGGCAGCTCAGTGAATAAGTTCGCTGAGCTTTACATCGCGACTCAGCAGCAGTCACAGGCTATAAGACACTGTATGCCCAAATGGAGTACATCACAGCCGGTTTGCCCTCGCTCTGTTTCTAGCTCCATTCCTGTGGCCTCAGCGCTGACACCTACCGCCATCGGTGAGGCCATGCAAGCTATGGCCCAAACGGAAGCAGCCGTGTCAGTACCTGCCTCGCGCCAGCGGAAAAAAACCCTCTGTGTAGCAAAAGCATTCCTGATGGGCACAGCCCTATGAAACAGAATGCAGAGCCTGTGGTTCCCTCCAGGTCTGCTCCAAAGAAGGCTCAATTGGAGACACAACACACTGTTCCCATCTCCTCAATGCTGTTTGTTGGGAAAGGGATATTGTTAAAAATGTAATAAATTGCAATGAATGCAAAAAATATACTGCATAAAGAATACAGCATTCGCTGCAAACGCATAAGATGCTCACACATTCTCAATAAAGAGCCCTTGTCCTCTTTAAAGCACACACATTATGTGCAACCGCTTCCCTATGGTGAGCGACACATAAATATATCATACGGTGAGCAAACCAAATTGCACTCTATCCATAAAGGGTATTTCAGAATGGGGTAAAAAATAATCGAACGTGGTTATATGATCAAATTTGCATGCTACCCACCCCTTTTCAACTGCGTTCTGTCTTCCATGGTTTTGTCCGAAGATGCACCAGTGTTACGAGCCGAAATACACAATCTCCTCATGAAAACTGTGCCAAATTGTCAAGATCCTGGATATGAGACATTTCAATCGCGCACTCACAAAGCACCTATTCAAAATGATTACTCAGAAACAGATCTTATCACATGCATGCCCACACGATTGGTTTTCTTTGATAGATCCGAAGGATGGATACTTTCATATCCAAATTGTATGACATCACAGGATGATTTTGAGATTCGCATTTGAGGGAACACTGTATCATTTCAAACTGCTGCACTTCGGACTGTCTCTGGCTCATTCACAAAGTGCACTGATGCGGTTCTCAACTTTCTAAAACTGAGCGGCACATGCATCTTGAACTACCTCGATGATTGGCTGTAACTGGCACAGTACAGAGACTTACTGCTTCAACATCTAAATTGCTTGGGCCTCAATGTGAACTGGGTGAAGGGCACGCTCTCCCCAAGTCAACAAATCTACACATGAGACCTCTTCAGTGCTGGCTCAAGTGCTGTGTGCCATGGCATGCTTGGTGTCAAGTGCGCATGCACATCACTATATCCATCTGCTGAATAGCATCTTTAGCACCCTGGACAGCTCTTGCCTTTTACCAGTGAGGTGCCGCGATGGGGCAGGTTGTGGTAGTGACTACAGATTCTTCCAACACATGTTGGGGGGCGGTGTGCGATTGATGCCTGACTTTTGACAGTGGCACATCAACCGCCTGAGCTGTCGGCTGTATTCCTAGCTTTAAAGGCTTTTCAGTCAGAAATAGCAAACTGTTGTGTCCTGGTTCACTCAGACAACATAACAGTTGTGGCATATATAAACCATCAAGGTGGAATTCATTCACCACCACCATTGAGACTGACACGACACCTCCTCCTATTGAGCAAGTATCATCTCCTCTCCCTGAGAGTGACATAGGTCCCAGGCTACCTGAATTACTACATGGACCTATTGTCATGCTAAGGGAGATTCCAGGGGAATGTAGACTTCATCCTCAAACAGTATTGAGTTTTTGGGAAATATTCGTCAAAGCAAAAATCTATCTATTTGCCTCAGTGGGGAATACTCACTGTCCCCTCTGGCACTCGAAGTCCCAAGCCCCGCTGGGAGCAGATGCAATGGCCCACAAATGGCCAGCAAAACACAAATATGCGGTTCCCCCAGTGCACCTGATTCATTCTGTCAAATGCAAAGTCCGAGAGGACAGGGAAACATTTCTATTGGTTGCACTGAAATGGCCCAACCAGCCATGGTTTCTGGGAACGATAGAGATGCTGTACAGCTCGCCATGGGAAATACCTCTAAGTAGGGATCTTCTCTCTCAGGCGCATGGCACAATCTGGTATCCCCAGCCCAAGCTATGGAACCTGCATGTGTGGCCGCTGAACAGTGTGCGATAAACACACCTGAACTTAAATATTCAATCATGAACACCATTTTACAGGCCAGAGCACCATCCACGAGACGTCTCTACATGATAAAATGGAATGTGTTCACTGATTGGTGTCTCTCACATGGCAAAGACCTAGTAAACTGCCCCATACATGAAATTCTCATATTTCTTCAAGAGCAATTGGATGCAGGACTTACTCTCAATGCTCAAAGTGTATGTGGCGACTATATCTGTGTATCACTCACATGAAGCCGGTGCCATTATAGGCAAGAATGATTTAATCATAAAGTTCAAATCATAAAGTTTAAAGGAGCAAGATGATTAAACCCACCTCGGCTGGCTACAGTCCCAACTTGGGAGTTAACTTTAGTCCTAAATTTGACTTGTGCCTACTCTTCGTTAAGACTGTACTACAGGTACTGCTGACTCTGGCCTCAGTCAAATGGGTTGTGACCTGCATGCACTCTCAATCAACAATTCATGTCTGGAATTTGGCCCTAGTCTTACAAAAGCCACTGTCAAACCCAGAAAAGGCTATGTGGCAATTGGTGTGATGTTGGTGTGGTGACTTGCTCAACTAATGGCATGGCCTCCTCATGGGCATGGACGAATGGTGTGTCCTTACAACACATATGTTTCGTAGCAGGATGGTCTTCTTAAAACACACTTGCAAAGTTTTACAACCTATACGTAATGTCTTTCTCCTCACAAGTCCTCTCTGTTTAGAGTGCTTGCTATTCATTGGCAAAATATATACATTATATACATACACCTCCATTTAAGGACGAGCTCCCCATCTTTTTACGAAACCGCCTGCATTCAGGCCATTGTAATTTACCATAATTACAATCACTTACATTATAAATAAACTCCCTTCCCTACTGGGTTCGTGAACAGTGGTCACCCCACTCGCAATTGCAGTTTTTGAGCACAAGACTTAACATGTACTGGCTGAAAATTTCTGTGCCACCACAGACTGATCGCTGGCCCCTGCCCAGCCACCCCTGTGAAAAACTCCTGGTGTTCGTGAAGGAGTTAATTCATAATATATGACTATAGTCATGCATTCATTCTGAGTGCTTCCCTCCTGGCCCAACATGATGGTCACTCCCTGCGGCATACTCATATAGGTCGCCGTCCCACGAGACTGCACGGCATCATGCTTCCTTTCTGGGAGGTTATGTTGTGTTGTGCGGCATGATGGATTCTGTTCCCCAATGTCTCGGTTACACGCATAACCTCAGTTCCCTGATACGAAGGAAACGAGACATGTGAATGCTACCCACACTACAAGTTCTTGGGGCACGAGCGATGCGCTCCTTGTTCTCAGTCAGAAATTCTGAGGCAATATTGTTTATGCACCTGTTTTTATGGCAGACAGTTTCGTGCCAAAACGGGCAGGGCTCAAACACCGTAGCCAATATTAGAATACTGGCATTATTGTAGAGAGGTTTCAACTAGGTCATGTAAGAAAGAACTCCCCATATGCATTAATAAAGCAATGTCTTATTCCCTTCGTCTCAGGGAACCTAGTTTACATACATAATCGAAATTGAGCAACTGAATTGTTGCAACAGAAAGAGTTTTATTTTATTGTCTAAGTAATATTAAATTAGATGTTTTATTTAAAAATGTGATTTGTACTATATTCTCAAATTGAAAAACAGGTCTGTTTCTCTTCTATTTACTTACAGACTCCAGTATTGGGGAATACACTTATAAGAATGTATTTGGTTGATGAAGAAATTAGCTAAATTGGGTAGGCCTACTGTAAGAATAGGAAATTATTATAAAAAATATATTATATTATAAATCATATAATAAAAACTATAATTGTAATTTATAATGCGATTACTTGGACTTTAAATGTATACTGTAATACATTTTAATCATATACTTTGAGTTTCGTTATTGTGCGATGTAAAGACGTATATGCCGGTGCGGAACGCCCCTGTCCATCCGCTCCAGTGACTGCAGAGCTCGTGGTACTGTAATGACAGCACGGGCTCGCGGCGTGCAGTGACGGTCACTCAATTGTGCAACGTGCAGCAGCAGAATTATCAATACGGAAACCTGGACTGCTTCCTTGGAAAGGTGAGGATTACACGCGGCACATGCATACTCGTGTTCTCAATATTTGAATGCCTGAGTAATATTTAACTGAAAGTGAAAGTTTGCGTGTTTACTATGTTATTTGTCCCAGGACGTATTGTAACCGCAGCGGCCATCCATTACAGACCAATTTGCAGTGCTTTGCAGAAGTGGGTTTGTCTTTCAGTTGAGCACTAGTGTTGTTATTATTATTTTATGTAGTGACATAATTGACATATTGAAGGTGTTATGTGTTGAAAATGTGAGAATGGCGATTCTTACTGAAATATATTACGAAGCTCAAGGCCAACTTGAGAATGACAGTTGAAGGAGATGGGATGAGGATTCCGTCTATTTGTATTCTGCAAGGAAAATGCTGTACGTGATTTGCCAAAAGAGCTTTGCTCATCTGTGCGCTGCGCTTGACATCCAAATAAGGAATAGGATTCACTCTATGTGCGGAACAGGGAATGAACAGTTAGTTATACGAGACTTTAGTTTAATCCATTGCATTTTAGATGGAGTGAAACATTAAACAGGACACATCAGGCAATTTATCCAGCACTCGATGGCATAGTGCAATAGCATGCCTGCCTGTGTTTAAAACATGAATGTCAGACTAGAGGTGTACACCTCATTTACATTTACATAAATGTTAGGAGTTGGAATGCGGTTTATGCAGCAGAATGTGTGTAGGCTAAACTTGCCAGAATAAACTGACTTTGATTACCAACATTTTAAAATCCCTTAAAATAATTCTAAAAACTTCTTTTTCTTTTAAACAAAGTTCTAGAATTCTTAAAAGGAATATGTCAGGCTAAATGCAACTTTAGCACAATCGAAAGCATTTGTGACAATGTTGATTACCACAAAAATTATTTAGACTCATCCCTTCTTTCCTTTAAAATATCTTAATAAAGTTACAGTGATGCACTTACAATGGAGGGGTTAAAGGCAGAAATGTGACGTTTATAGTTTTTTAAAGCACATACATACATTTTCTGTAAAAGCTGGAGTATTGTTTAAAATGTAAAGTTCAAATTGTCATTTTTTCAGCTCCTTTTAGGGTTGTAATGTCTGCGGCATTAGACCGAACAAAGTATTAAAACTGGATGTAACTTTATACAAAAATTGTTTTATCACACAAAATCATGTTAATGCACATATTGTTTACATTTGAAACAATGGGTATTTTAATGTTACATATTGGCCCCATTCACTTCCATTGCAAATCCCTTACTAACCCATATATTTTTTAATTTATTCAAAATTAATTTATGTGGTGATCGACATTATGCCATAAATGCTGTCGATTTTCATTATATATTGCATTGCTCCCATCACCTGGAATATTCCTATAAAAGAATCCTAAAAAGAAAGAAGAAAAGAAAAAAACATAAATCTTATCTAATTAAATAAATCCCCTCTTCTTAACATGAACTGTACATGTGTGGGAAATGATGTATCAGATTTGTCATAACACTGTCACTTTATCATAAAGAGGATGTGTGGGATCAGTGGAGATGGTAATATTTGTGTGGTTCGTGCAAAATGTTATGGGCAAAGGAAGGTTAACTTTGATATTGAAATGAGACTGTTATTGAAATGTTATTGAAGTGATAGATGTGCCCTTGGGCCGCATGGTGGCTTAGTGGTTAGCACTGTTGCCTCACAGCAAGGTCCTGGGTTCAAGTCCCGGTTCAGCTAGTGTGGAGTTTGCAGGTTCTCCCTGTGTTTGTGTGGGTTTGCTCCGGTTGTGTATGTATGTGTGTGAGTAAGAGTCTCCCAGCCACAGGGGGTTTGCGTCAGGACGGAAGGGCATCCGGTGTAAAACTTGTGCCAAAACAAATATATATATATATATATATATATATACACACACACTCACCTAAAGGATTATTAGGAACACCATGCTAATACTGTGTTTGACCCCCTTTCGCCTTCAGAACTGCCTTAATTCTACGTGGCATTGATTCAACAAGGTGCTGAAAGCATTCTTTAGAAATGTTGGCCCATATTGATAGGATAGCATCTTGCAGTTGATGGAGATTTGTGGGATGCACATCCAGGGCACGAAGCTCCCGTTCCACCACATCCCAAAGATGCTCTATTGGGTTGAGATCTGGTGACTGTGGGGGCCATTTTAGTACAGTGAACTCATTGTCATGTTCAAGAAACCAATTTGAAATGATTCGAGCTTTGTGACATGGTGCATTATCCTGCTGGAAGTAGCCAGCAGAGGATGGGTACATGGTGGCCATAAAGGGATGGACATGTTCAGAAACAATGCTCAGGTAGGCCGTGGCATTTAAACGATGCCCAATTGGCACTAAGGGGCCTAAAGTGTGCCAAGAAAACATCCCCCACACCATTACACCACCACCACCAGCCTGCACAGTTGTAACAAGGCATGATGGATCCATGTTCTCATTCTGTTTACGCCAAATTCTGACTCTACCATCTGAATGTCTCAACAGAAATCGAGACTCATCAGACCAGGCAACATTTTTCCAGTCTTCAACTGTCCAATTTTGGTGAGCTCTTGCAAATTTTAGCCTCTTTTTCCTATTTGTAGTGGAGATGAGTGGTACCCGGTGGGGTCTTCTGCTGTTGTAGCCCATCCGCCTCAAGGTTGTGCGTGTTGTGGCTTCACAAATGCTTTGCTGCATACCTCGGTTGTAACGAGTGGTTATTTCAGTCAAAGTTGCTCTTCTATCAGCTTGAATCAGTCGGCCCATTCTCCTCTGACCTCTAGCATAAACAAGGCATTTTCGCCCACAGGACTGCCGCATACTGGATGTTTTTCCCTTTTCACACCATTCTTTGTAAACCCTAGAAATGGTTGTGCGTGAAAATCCCAGTAACTGAGCAGATTGTGAAATACTCAGACCGGCCCGTCTGGCACCAACAACCATGCCACGCTCAAAATTGCTTAAATCACCTTTCTTTCCCATTCTGACATTCAGTTTGGAGTTCAGGAGATTGTCTTGACCAGGACCACACCCCTAAATGCATTGAAGCAACTGCCATGTGATTGGTTGATTAGATAATTGCATTAATGAGAAATTGAACAGGTGTTCCTAATAATCCTTTAGGTGAGTGTATAAATATATATATATATATGTATATGCAGACTATCGCAAAGTGGACCCTGCACCTACAAATGCTAGGAAAGCGAGAGTATACATTATGAAATGGTTTATTACTATTGTGTCATTGTAATGTAGTTGTAATGCAAGTAAAAGCACATCGGCAAGAAGATGGCTCTGTACAAATAGAGAAACCTTAAACCCGCACTCTTTTGAAAATCTATGTTTATAGATGTTTCAACTCAATACCTTTGCCTAAAATATAGTGATGTTATCATCTTCATCTGGCAGGTGATAGTATTTCAGCAAAGGGGAAGTGAATGCCATTAAACTCTTAAGCAGGGGAGAGACTGCAACATTTGGGAGAAGTTCCTGCCATCGACTTTGAAAGTAGTCTCCTTACAAAGAGAATGAATAATTTGTGTTGGGTGGTTAATATTTTATAACCCTGGTGTGGAATCATGTTACTGTCTAGTGTGGTGAACAGGCACCCAACAGATTAGTCGTGAAACACTGTTTAAATGTTAAATGATTTGTCTTTAGAATGAATGGACAAACTATAATACTTGTTGCATTTGTGTCCTTCTAAGACATGTGGATCATAAGGTTGTTACAACTTGTTTCAAAATAGATCTGTTGGCCCTGATATTTCAGGAGTTTGAAGTAGGCCTATATGCACTGATAATAATATTCTACATGTTAGTAAAGTCAGCCAAAGCCTTTCTTCAAGCACCATAGTAATACCCAAGCATGAATTGACTGCACATAAAGTGCCATTGTTCCAATTGTCCTAGCGTAATGTGCTACCATTTCACTTCACATTATTGTGATATCAAATGCTTTGTGATATGATTCAATCATGAGTGTCCAGTTACAAATAAAGATGTTTTATTGTTTTCCCATTAAATACAGAGCACAGATTCGGTATGATGTTTTTTATATTGTAAATGAAAACATACATCAACTCCACCATGATTGAGGAGTCCCTGACAGTATGTTAGTACCAGACAGATCCACAATGCTACCCCGTGTTGCTCAGCAACCGTCATCTTCCCCCTTACTTTCCGTAAACCCTGTTGGCTGGAGTGTGGTTTTGAGTGGTACTTGGGAGTGTGTGTGAGTCTGAATGTTTTGTTAGTGCTACAGATTTCAAGGTCTGTGTGCACAAAACAGCATGCTAATGCAAACAAGAACTTGTGCAGACTATGGTTCAGTTTGTGTGATGCTGATAGATTTTTCTTGTCACCTCTTGCTGGTTTGACAGATTGCAGACCAGCTGGCATGAGGTCAGTGTTATGATGATGTTTGCCTGATGAGAACTCATAATTTGAATGCAAATCACATTCAGAGACAATGTTAAAATATATGGCTGTGTTTAAATGTATAGTTAACCCAAAATTATTTAATAATTTACTCACTTTCATGTTGTTCCATCTTGTATGACTTTCATCTGTAGAACATTAAAGGAGATGGTATAGGCAGAATGTTAGTCTAAGTCACCATTCACTTTCATTGCATCTGTTTTCAATGAAAGTGAATGTGACTGAGTCTCAAAGTCCTCAACATTCTGCCTAACATCTCCTTTTATGTTCCAAAGAAGAAGAAAAAAGTAATATGGGATTGAAACAACTTGTTCCCGCTGTAAATAACAACAGAATTTTAATTTTGACTGATTTATCCCTGTAAAGGAATAGTTCACCCAAAAATGAAAATTCTCTCATCATTTACTCACCCTCATGCCATCCCAGATGTGTATGACTTTCTTACTTCTGCAAAACACAAATTAAGATTTTTAGAAGAATTTGTCATCTCTTTTGGTCCATACAAAGAAGCTCCAAAAATATTTTAAGCTCCAAAAATCACATAAATCAACAGAAAAGTAATCCATAAGACTCCAGTGGTTAAATAAATGTCTTCAGAAGTTATATGATATGAGTGTGGGTGAGAAACAGATCACTTTTACATTCTTCTTCTTGTGTTTTTAGTGATTCACAATCTTCGTGCATTCGCCCCCTACTGGGCAGGAAGAAGAATTTCAAGCAAAAAGGGACTTAAATATTGATCTGTTTCTCACCCACACCTATCATATCACTTCTGAAAATATGGATTAAACAACTGGAGTTCTATGGATTACTTTTATGATGCTATATGTGCTTTTTTCACCCATTCACTTGTATTGTATGGACCTACAGAGCTGACAGATTCTTTAAAAATCTTGATTGGGTTCTGTAGAAGGAAAGTCTTACACATAAGGCATGGCATGAGGGTGAGTAAATGATGAGATCATTTTCCTTTTTGGGTGAACTATTCCTTTAGATATTTGCTAACACATAGCTAGGACACATTATGAATATCGAGATGATGTATCAACAGATAACATTTTAATATTGTTTCCTTCCCCAAATCATTGTGAAATGTAAGTGTGTGTGTGTGTGTGTGTGTGTGTGGATGGCTTTGTGGTAACATGGGCCTATCATTCTTTATAAAGGCTTTGCTGGTGGTATTGCTCAACACTGAGATTTAGGGTCTTCCATCATCCTGCCATGTTGGCCACTATTAGGGAAGCACTTGAAATGTCTGGATTATCACAGAGCTGTTTTTAGGTGTGGTGGAATAGTTGACATCCCCTGACAAAATTATCAGGCACCAGCCGCATAACTGAGAGGTCTGAAACAGTTGCTTCTGTCTGCATTCCAAGTGTGACTCCAGAAATCTCCAATGGTTTGAATATTATTGACGAGTTGTCGGCCATAGAGATGTTCATAGAGCTAAATATCTTTGTTTATAATGCTTTACACTTTTCATTGAGTGTATGCTTTGTGTGCATAACATACAGTATAGCAACTTAGGCTATAGGCATAGAGTTATGTAAATGATTATACAATAGTTAGTTCTGGTCCTCTAACCTGATTAAACAAGCGTTCCAAGTGTGATGATATTCAGTATAACAGCACTAGGACACTTCACATTTTGATGCAGACTGATTTACTAATGAATCACTGCTTATGTTGTATTCGTCCTCATTTTGAAAAGTCGCTTAGAATAAAAGCGTCTGCTAAATGAGTAAATGTAATGTAAATGTTAATGCACTCCGACAAATTTTTTGAACTGGTTCGATGATTTATGGAAAATAACCAACCTAAAAGAACCAAAATATTTTATTTAACATATGTTGCCTTCATAAAATCACACTTTTTCTCACATAGTATAAGTTAGTCTTAAATATATTTATGTTTATGGAAGGTGGTCCCTTGCAATATTTGCGAGTCAACAAAAAGTTTGAAAACCACTGGGATACATAAAAGATATAATAAATCCTCAATCATGCTTTTGTACTGTATATGTACTGTATACTGTACCTGTGATAATCTCAAAACCATGCTGATATTTAGTACAACATCACTCTTGCTTGTGTGATATTAAATATACAAATATAGTCTGTAGTACACATATATTTATATTTCACATACTGATCTGTACACATAGGCGCCATCTTTGTGTGCCTTATGAGCTTTGTCCATCATTCTATATCAAAAGCCTCAAGAGACCTTTCGTTACGCACTGCTTTGTAGCACAAGTGTGAAACTCATTATCATTGTCCCATCTGTCCTTCTGGAACATCCATGCTGTGCACAAAGGCTTTTTTTTCTGGCTCGAGCTTTGGTTGATGCTGTGCATGTGCCATGTCCCTCTCCCTCTGTCTGGATGTTGTCCTGATCATCAAATGCTGTGACGGCGAAGCCAGGAGACTTTGACTCATCCATACACAGCTGTGAACTACTCACATCTTCCTGACATAATGGGCTTCTGTGTTCCATGACGTAATATTGTACTGTCATTTAAAAATGCCATCCTATTTTAGGGGACGTGATCCAAGTTTCTTTTGTATGTTTGTGAAGATCTTGGCAGCTATGCCCATAGTGTGTTTTTGGAATGTTGTGCTCATTAAATGATTCTTTAATTTTAAACTATTTATTACATTTATAATTACAATTCATAGTCTTTGCCAAGGTACAATGTGTTAATCACAGAGAAATCTTACTATTAGTATTAAAGTATTTAATATTATAAAAAAAAAAATTGTCTTAGTATTAAAACACAGTATAAAAGGGATAGTTTCTTCCCAAAAAGAAAATTCACTCATCATTTACTCTCCTTCATGCCATGCAGATGTGTATGACTTACTTTCTTCTGCAGAACACAAGCAAATATTTTCTGAAGAATCTCAGCTTTGTAGGTCCATATAATGAAAGTGAATGGTGATCAGACCTTTCAGGGCTGGATTGGTAATCTAGCATTCATGTCATTTTCCCGGTGGCGACGCACTTTGGGGTCGATCAGGGGTGGACTGGCCAGTGGGGGAACTGGAATCAAGCTGAAATGAGCCGCCGCATTATGCAGCATAGGCCACAAAACGCGCTGTGGGGTAAAAATAGTACTTAACATACCGTTTCTAAGGTGACTATGGTGAGATGTCAGCTGAATGTACCTTTGTGGTTTCCCGCCGATCACTGACATAATTATAGTTTGGGATGAAACAAGAAGATCTACAGTGCTTGTTGTCATGTACTTTAACACACTATCACCGTGTGTGCAGAAAACATGAATGTTCAATTAAAGAGAAACGCTCCAACACTGTTTACATTGATCCTGCTTCATCTCACATCTGTGCATTTTCTTCTGTGAACCGGATAATGACATGCTGCCCGCAAGCCCCCTCTAGTGGCGGGGGACTGTATAGACAGCCTCAATCAATGTCTGCTGGCTTGATTTCAGAACACATTTATCCAGAAATGAATTAATTGACAATCAATAAGCTTAATCAATCCAATTATTAACTATTATTACATTTTACTTTATTAAACATTAAATAATATGCAGAACTATGCAACATAACAATTATATTAAACAGTTTATTAAACAAAAATAATAAACAGTTTCCTTAATTCTTAAGCATTTTTTTGCCAGTAAAGTTATAACAGAGAGATGGTTACATGCTAAACAAATTAATATGTTTAATACTGTGCAATGAAATCAGTACATTTTCAACAATTTGAGATGAGAATGCATTCATAGGATACACCTTGTAGTACCTTGTATATAGTGGCTTTTAGATGTTATTTTAAATGGTCCACTCTATTTAAACAGGCAGGTCCCTATTTTAAGAGCACTAGCGCTGAGCGCAGGGCTATGCGTTAAGTCAACGCACAAAGTCAGAGGGTATGGTCATTAAGTTTTGGTATTTTTGTTCAAACATGCACTAAATCTAGGCACTAGTGGGCCGGTTGAAATTGGGCATGCAAAGAACTTATGGGCTGGGTCAACTGCAATTTAATTCGGAGGTTCTTCTCATTTTCTGCATCATATTATATAGTCAATTACCTGTCAAGCACCAGCAATATAAACAAAGACAGCACATTCATAAGAAGTTGGTTGTTAAACTGCATCCTAAATTTCAGGCATATTTATGACAGTGACACACTCCTTTATACACATGGAAAATGTGGTTTTAGTCAGGATTTTGATTTAGACTCCATTAAATTATTGAGATTGTAAGTATTATTAAACATATTAATCAAGTGACACACGATAACATGATAAAGGCCGTGTCAGCCTTTCCAGTTGTTCACTTCTACCAGTTGATTTTGTTTTAAAAATGTAATTCAGCTATTGAAACACGTACCAAAAAATATTAAACCAAATATATTTCTTAATTCAATTTTCACTTCAAACAAAAGAAAATATAAACCAAATAATGGAGTGGTACAAAAATCCCTTAAGCCTATAACACCTCCTGTAACATGCAAACATTTTGCCATCTCAAACTTCTTCCACCGGCCTCTTTTCAAGTGACACGAAAATCACTAAAACAACAATATTAATACAAATTAGATAATAAATACAGAAATAATAAAACAAACAAACAAATATAAATATAATAATAATAATAATAAATGAAAGATAAACCATGCCCTCTACATCTCTAGATCTTAAATCCCATAAAGTTTTATTTCATAAAATGGCTACAAGAGTGATTGTCAGGGACATAATTTGATGTTCCAATATATTGTGGAGTTTGGACATTAACTTTATTATGCTGGTGGAATCTCCAACATGCAAATGCAGGAACTGATTTTAGACTTTTAAGTAAAATAGATGTGGTTCTGAAACATCTTAGCGCAATTAACTATTTCTCAGGAAACTAGCAAATTGCACTTTGCGCTACTTCATTAACATACAATTCACCCAAAGTTTGCACGCATACACCCACATATAGTGGAAACACTCCCAGCCATGGCCACTTGTGCTGGCACAAAAATTGCACTCAGAATTAGTGCTCTCACAAAAATGTGATAAGGCATTTCGCACTGTCATCTCAGGTTGTGCTGCGCACTCATGAAAAAGAGCCCGCAATCTGCTAACTGGGCAATGGGCAGTGATACAACAACTTGTGTATTTAAAGTCATGAATATTAGTAAACATTTTTTAGTAACTTATTTAAAACTTTACGATTGGCAAACACATGAGTAATGTTTGATTAATTTAAGCACGGCAACCAATATAAGTTTCAAAACCCTACCAGAAAACATATCCAAGCATTATAGCAAGTAATCAACTTCTCCAAAAAGTTAACAATTAAACATCCATCCACCGGAAAATGCTGTCCAGTAACTACTATCCTTAAATCTCGACTGTCAAGTTTCTCCAGCTGCCACACACGCGTGACAGAGTAGCCAGCCTTTTTTCTGTGGTTCTGGACATTACGTAAACATGCAATGGCAAATAAAGTATCCTTGCAATTTGTCACCAAATTCGACTCAACAGCTCAGACTATCAGCACTGGAATGCTTTACTGTTTGTATCACTCTGCTTGTATTCGTGGCGTTACAAAAGTGTAAAGGCAGCCAAACATAAGGGATTTTAACAGGATTTTAACATCATCTCTGTTGCATTAAAGATTTGAGCTAGCAGGTGGCAATACAAGATCATCGTTTGTGTGTACCATGAGCGAGTTGAGCTGATGCTGATCATGCTGACACGTCAGTGCATGAGTTTCATACAACATTGTCTTTCAATCCCGGATTGCTTGGATTAATACTACATTATTGCTGAGAAACAGAGCTAAACTAACAGCTTCCGCATTACTGTGTATCAGCCTGTGGCCTCATGCCTACAGCCAAATCACAGCCATTAAATGGTTAAATGGCTGTCCGCTGTTAAATGGCCATACAGCACTATTGCTCGAGTGAAATCACTTTGATAACCAGTAAAATTCTTCCCTCATCTCGTTCCAAACTCCAGTGTTTTTCTTACATGTTACACAACAGAGATTTTCCTGTTAAAATCAAGGTTAGGTTTAGGATTTGGGTAAGGGGTAGACTTTGTTCATTGTTTTGTTTATTTTTCTCAATGGCAGTAATAGTTGATTTTGTACGAGCCAATTTATTACGATTTCACCATATTTTACTATTACACCTTTTATTAAACTTTGGGTGTACCATTTTTACAGCTTGCCATGAGATTGGGTTGTTTCAATCACACACCCTGTCTTCCATTGTTCAGACAAAACTGGTAGTCCTGCCCAAATATTAAGCCATTGGTTGAGAAAATATTATGTGTGGCCCAGTCAGGACACTCAAACAAACATATTGCTATTCCATTTGGTGCCGCTACTGGTGCAATAATGAAATACTTATTTATTTTTTAATTTTTTTGTATCAGACAAACTCATCATAATACACTAGAGGGTCCTAAACTGTCAGTGCTCATGAGAGGCTGTTTTTCACCTTGACAAGACCACTCATGTCACTGTTAACTTTGAGAAAGTTTGCGTCTGGTCCAGCCTGTTCTGTGGCCTTTTCTGTTACCCTTCAAATGTGCCACAATCAACAGGCATAACATTTAATATAAGAATGACAAAAGTCTAGATTTTGAGGACAAATTCATATTTGATTTATTATCGTACAATTATCTCAGTTTAGTTCATAGCCTCATATCCCATGGCATGCCAGGGATGGAAAGCAGGATGCTGTATTTCGTTCATTACACACTGAGTTGGTGCCACATTCCCAGGTGGCAGGTGTTGACAGGTCCATCTTGGTAGTTGTGGTGATGAAATAGGCAAAGCATGGTTATGGTTGATGTCTTTGAAGAGAGCAGTACATAATCGCTTGGATTAGTATAATAGGCCCCAATAAAAGGGCATTTAAAGGAGGGCCCTCCATTTTTGGGTGTTTGTTAGGGATTTAAACCAAGTTAACCTCAGCTGAATGTCTTTTCAACCAAAGGTTTAAACTTACAGGTAAGCTGCAAAATGTTTTTAGGGGTAATTGTGAGTCCATATGATAATAATAAGATGAATATGCATTAAAAAGAATTATATGTTTAGACACTAATTTGTTTTATAGACTTTTGGATTTAGAAACTAAAGCCTCTAAATTTTCACTAAATCAGGATTAGTAGAATGTCTGCTTACTGCATGCACGTTGAGCACTATAGCAAATTAAGTGTATTAGGGATACTCAAACCTTGAGCTCTTGAATGATGCAGCTGTCATTGTTGGACCTTTTTTTTAATTTACAATGGAATGTGATTCATAATGCGGAACGAGAGACATAAACATGTAATATAAACAGCATATTTGTATATTCTGGGATTACAAAATTGCTGTTACATAACTAATCAACAAGACTTCCAAATTTAGAATGCTATCCATTTTCAAGGTGGGGCAAAACTGATGCTAAAAGATTTTTCTGAGAAGGAGCCTTGTAGTCTAATAGTTCAATCAGACTCCATAAAATTTTCTATTGAAAGTTCTCTGGCTTTCCTTGTTTGTTCTGATTGCTATGAGTTTTTGTGGACTTTCCAACTGTATTGATAGAAACGTTAGACCATAATAAGTCAATGAGACAGGAGCCATCTCACTAAAGACAGATGGTTAATGTATACATTCAGATATTTCTGAAATGTAACAGGAACATCTGCAATCATCTAGGGCTTCTATGGAATCTTGGATCTCTCAAGAAAGCTCAGTTTAAATTTTCCTGCCAATTAGTAGTTCAACACACACTTTTACTCAAAGTGACTTATTATACAAATATAACATATGATATGGATTTGGCAGACTCTTTTATCGAAAGTGACTTGCAGTGCATTTAAGGTATGCAAGGTAAGGTAAGGGCTAGAGATGCACCGAATGCAATTTTCTTGGCCGATTCCTTTATCCGATTTCTTTTGTAAGTGTGACCTGCCAATACCGATTTTTCCCGATTCCGATTTTCTTTTTAACTATAATTAACTGCATATATGCATATATGTATATATACAAACAAAAATCTACTTTTCTTCAATGCAAAATTTTATTTTCATAATAAAATAAATTATTAAATTATTAAACATTACAATTCCCCCAAACTGTACTATGTTACAGGATCTTTTCTCACTTAAACAACTCTCAAAATAAAGTGCTGTGACTGGAAAGAGGTAGAAATAACAATTAACTGCAAATGAGTTGCTTTATATAACAAAACAGATGTAATTTTCCACTATTTTTATAAATTGACCTTTTTCTCTTTTTTACTCATCTAACAAAACAATTCCAAAGATTTCAAGCCTATGAACAAAACTATTTTTCAACTAAGTGTCCAGTATGCTCAACATTGACATTAAGGTTACGTTAGATGTCCAAATATCAGTTGTAAAACTGATTGCTGCTTCAGGATCGGCTTGTAACCTAAACATGATATCTTCATTGCCTTCATTTAAAGCCTGCGAATAGATCCTTTTCTCTCATCTCATCTCAACTACATAAACCTGATAGAATCTCGTTGACCGTGGGAGGCTTGGAGTAAGGAACCAGCCCAGAGCCAGCGTTGCCAGGCTCCTTACTCCAAGCATCCCACGGCCAACTAGCCAACTGCCACTCAGGTCGATTTATTTTGATTTGTGAAACATTCTCAGCAGTTTGGGTGTGTGATGCTAAAATTTGTGGCACGCCTGCCATGTCCAATGAGGACAACTTAACTTCTAACGTTAACCTCACATACTCCCTCCATGTGTAGTCTCCCATCTCAGTCAATTCCCTCCACCAGTGAGCTGTTAATCCAGACTTGGCTGTGACATGGCGTGGAGCAGACTCAGACTTGTCTTTGACATGGCGTGGAGCAGACTCAGACTTGGCTGTGACATGACGTGGAGCAGATTCAGAATTGGCTGTGACATGGCGTGGAGCAGACTCAGACTTGGCTGTGACATGACGTGGAGCAGACTCAGAATTGGCTGTGACATGGCGTGGAGCAGACTCAGACTTGGCTGTGACATGGCGTGGAGCAGAATCGGACTTGGCTGTGACATGGCATGGAGCAGACTCAGACTTGGCTGTGACATGGCGTGGAGCAGACTCGGACTTGGCTGTGACATGGCGTGGAGCAGACTCAGACATGGCTGTGACATGGCGTGGAGCAGACTCGGACTTGGCTGTGACATGGCGTGGAGCAGACTCAGACTTGGCTGTGACATGGCGTGGAACAGACTCAGACTTGGCTGTGACATGGCGTGGAGCAGAATCAGACGTGGAAGTCTTGGAAGCTGGGATCATGTTAGGGAGAGGAGGATCCTCTGAAGCTAGAGCTTCTAACGTTAACCTCACATACTCCCTCTATGTGTAGTCTCCCATCTCAGTCAATTCCCTCCACCAGTGAGCTGTTAATCCAATCCAGTATATTGACTTGAGATGGGAGTCCGCAAAACCTTTGAGGCAGTCAATGGTGCAGAAACAAAGGGAGTATTCCCTTATGGGTAAACCCTCCCGGCTCAACTGAATAAACAATGCCGCTAGATCCATTTTGTATGGTCAGTTCTTCTGTCAGGTTTATGTAGTTGAGATGAGATGAGAGGCAAGGATCTATTCACAGGCTTTTAATGAAGGTAATGAAGATATCAAACAACGAGGAGAACACAAAGAACCAAATAAACTCTAAACTACATATCAACATACAAGTAAACTGACAGATATTCAGGAACCAAAAGACATGCGTTCAAGATCTGACGGAGCATGATAGAAACTAAAGGGTATATATACAAACTAGGGTAATGACCAAAAACAGAACACTTTGTTTGGTCCAGAACCAACAAAGATGGGGAACACATAGCTATGGTGGGGCAAAGAATCATGGGAAACATAGTTTGGGGGAAAATTAAATAGGGCAAAAACCATACAGAATAAGAATCCTTTAAAACATAACAGTGATTAACAGTGACACTGTGGGATTAAAAGTTCAATTTTCTTTTGCTGTGTGCCACTTATTCATGTCCCAAAAACTGCACGTCAAACATCTTTCATAAAAATAAATGCTAAATCGTTGGATTTATATTTCCCCCCACATACAGTTAAGAGTTTAGTGTTACATTCTCTAAATGTATTAAATAAATCTATTTATGTTAACATAAATTAAATCATAAATATTAGTTTACAAATATGTTTCTAGATGTCAATCACAGGCCATGTAGTGGCTCATTTATCCACTGAATGTCCACCTTGTTATTGTCCACCCTGATGCTGCCCATTTAACTGGATGGGCATCTGAATTCTTTTGTAATTTAGCTTGACCAGTATGAGTAATACAATCTTTAATATGTCGCTGTAATGATGAAAAATCTAAATGAAGAAACTTGTAAAAGTATGTTTAGTTTCGTGCATGAGGCATTAAGGACATGCTTATTAATATTATGCCCTTACCCAAACTATTTATCTAAACCTAATCGATCAGTAGAGTGTGTAAACATGATACGAAGCTGGTGTGTGTGACAAAAGCAAGTCATTGTCATCCATTATATGGAATCAATATATTGTAACGTCATTGGCTGAAGTGTAAGTCGTACAAATTCATACGAGTGCAGTCGTTCGAGATCATATGAATTAACCAAATTTAGAAAAGTTGTATGAATCCTTACGATTTCACTGTGAGAGTGTGTAGGACAATCAGACTCCTTATGCATTAGTGCTCTCATGCTCACCATGTTTGTAGGATTGTTTGTCACATGATTCTCTCAATGAAAGATTAAGTAACAGAACTGCGCACTTTAACTTAGATTTAGGCCAATATATTTTTAATGTTGTTGTTGATTGGCCACTGTCTAATTGCCAAGTTAAAAAAAAAAATACAAAAATCTGGCAACAGCTTTTTGCAATTCAAAGACTTATAAGCACATTACTTACAAAGAAACATACCATGGCAGTGTGGAGAATATGTTGTTGTTGGAGTCTCACATCTTGATTGCCAAACTATAGCCTACATATTCTTTTTTTTTCTCTTTTGAAATGACATGCACAGCAACATTATATTTCTTAGCATCTCTGCTTAACACAATTTAATTTACAGGGCTCTCCAGCAGAGGGCACAGTGAAATTTGATGCAGCCCATGGTAAGCATGCCACACTTATTGTATCTCCATCCAGTTCTATGTGCTTAACTGGCCTAGTTTGACATTTTTTTTTAGAATAAAGAAAGATATAGAAAACAAAACTTATTCAATAGACACTATGTTATTGTCTACATGCCTTTTTCAAATACAGTGCATTCATAAAGTACTCAGAGCTTCATTTGTTTCATATTTTGTTATTTCAGCCTTATGCTAAAATGCTTTCAAAAAAATCACATCAATCTGCACTCCATACGCCATAATGACAAAGCAAAAAAAATATTTTTTTATAACTTTGCAAATTTATTAAAAAGAAAAAAACTTGATATTTCACATTGACAAAAGTATTCAGTCCCTTTGCTATGACACTTGAAATTTAGCTCAGGTGCATCCCATTCCTCTGGATCATCTTTGAGATCTTTCTACACTTTAATTGGAGTTCACCTGTGGAAAATTCGACTGATTGGAGATGATTTGGAAAGGCACACACCTGTCAATGTAAGGTTTGAAAATGCATATCAGAGCAAATCTCAAGCCATGAGGTCAAAGGAACTGCCTGCAGAGCTCAGAGACAGGATTGCCTCTTCTCAGTGCAAGACATCAAGAAGCACCTAAATGACTCTCAGACTGTGAGAAACAAGCATCATGTCTGGAGGAAACCAGGCAATGCTCATCACCACTCACCACCAGTGGTGAATTATGGTGGTGGTAGGATCATGCTGTGGGGGTGTTTTCCAGCAGCAGGGACTGGGGGACTGGTCAGGGTTGAAGGAAATATGAACACAGCAAAATGCAGAGATTTCCTTAATGCAAACCTGATCCAGAGCACTCAGGACCTCAGACTTGGCCGAAGGTTCACCTTCAACAGAACATTGACCCTAAGCACACAGCTAAGACAACACAAGTGTGGTTTAGGGAAAACTCTGTGAATGTCCTTTAGTAGCCCAGCCAGGGCCCGGACTTGAACCCAATCTAACATCTCTGGAGAGATCTGAAAATGGATGTCCACCGATGGTCCCTATCTAACCTGACAGAGCTTGAGAGGATCTGCAGAGAAGAATGGCAGAAAATCCTCAAATTCAGGTGTGCAAAGCTTATCACATCATACCTCAAAAGACTTGAGGTTGTTATTGCTGCCAAAGGTGCTTCAACTAAGTTCTGAGTTAAGGGTCTGCAACATAACAAAATGTGAAAAAAATTAAGGGGTCTGAATACTTTATGAATGCACTGTATATCATTTTATTGTTCAAACTCCATTCAGAATTGCAGATTAGTGTACATGTTTTTATTTTAAAATATTGCATTATATAGCATTGTCCAGGCCCATATTAAAACATTGCAACATTACATAAATGGCAGTAGCAAAGAATACTAGCTATCTGCCTTGATACAGGGAGACTCATGAGTAAGCAAGCAGAAACAAACTCCCTCTGTCTTCCTCTCTGGCTTGAGTCATTGTTGAGTCATTACTCTCACTGCCAGGACCCCTGTTTCCTTCCGTTCATCAATCTTTCCTTGATATTTGGGCCAGTTAGCAGATAATACTGTAATTGCAACCCCCCCTCCCCCATGTTTACGTCTTCTCCCAACTTGGACAATCAAAAACGTAATAAAATTATCAAAATGATCTCAGAGTTTCCCAGTTCCCTGTAAGTACGACTTGAGGGGCATTCATGTGCAACTTCCAAGTAGGAAACTCGTATTTACAATAATTCCTATAGCATGCAAAGACAGAATAAGTTCTGTTAGTCCAGAATAATGTATTATTCTCAATAAAGTCTAATAATAGGCATATTTAGTTCATTAGGCAGTTCATTTTATTCTCCACTATTTACAAACTCGCTCATCATTGTATTTGTCTTGAAGCCTGTTCAGCCTGTCAACACACTGTATCTGCTGTGCGAGTAACACCTTTGAGAGCCATGAAGACTTCCCCTGATCTCATACCTACTGGTAAGAGCAATAAGTTAAGGTTTCAGATTTATTTATGTGGGGTTATTAAAGTCATAGTTCACCCAAATATAAAACGTCTGTTAAAATGTACTTACCCTCACGTTGTTCCAATCCTGAATTAATTTCTTAAATGGAACCCAAAAGGATATTTTAGCAGAATGACAGTGACTATTCACTTTCATTGTATGGAAAAAAATATTCAAAATCAAAGGTGACTGAATCTTTGAGTCTCTAACATTCTGCCTCATATCTCCTTTTGTATCTTGTATCTCTCCTTACAACATGAGGATAAGGATAACGATAACACAATTAAAATTTTTGGGTGAACTATCCCATTTTAGTACTTTTAAAAGGTTAAATCAATACATTTTTTGCAACTGCATGATGTTTCTCTAAATCTGAACACAGAGCTGGACTCTACCTGTGTTTGCAAAGGAAAGGGTGCTGTTACTTTGAGAGCCACACTGGTGCATATTGATGATGAGAACGGCACAAGCCAAGAGCTGTCCATGAACTCTGCCAAAAGTGAGTTGGAAACGGAGAATGCAAGCTATTCATCAACAAAAGTGCATGTGCTCTGAATATATTGTACAAAGCAGTGGCAGACTAATTGTTCTATATAATAATGGTACTTTTAGTGTTTTTAGCTGCAGATAATGTAGGCTATAAGTGCTCATTAACCCTTATTAACCAGAAAGATCTTTGTTTACAGGAAGAGTGATTTCTTGAGTTTCCTCTTTTCCTATTAATGACAGGCTTTACATTTTTAATGGTGTGATATTGATATTATTTTGACATCGATGGACCTGGTTCAACAAGTTGCTAAATCAGGCTACATTGAGTATCAAATCATGCATTCAAATTTTTACACGTGTTTTGATGTAGAACATATACAACATTGTCTGACAGTCAACTTCATTTCCCAGATAACTTTCAGTGAGCACTCACACTTGCAGGGAATAATCAAAGACATCTTTTGTCCTCACGCCCACTTTGAGTTCTGGAAATGGGAACCTTCAGCGTGGACATTTTCACCATGTCCATGTTATAACTATCCTGGCTAACCGCCAACACTTGGGAGAGAGATGCCTTAATTGTTGTTGTGCCTGAATAAAAAGGCCATTGAAACAAACATTTCGTACAGTGGGTTCAATGGTCCTCTTGTTCTCATGAAAAAGTTCAGAGAATCTTTTTTTCCCCAGTAATAAATTAGCATCTCTGTGGATGAAGACATTCTGTGGTGTTCAGTTCTGACAGATTCTGGCTGGTGATTCGTTGGATAATGTAGGATTAAGGAATCTGTGTGGCATAAATTGCGGTTAGCTTTGTAAACAAACAGGTTCATTGCCAAGTGCATGCAGCTCTATTTCATGCTAATGTCTTTTGGGGTTTTCAGAGGTTTCTTGGTGATCCTTTACAGATCTTTTTAGAATCTCAACTGTTTGGATTCCTTACAGGTGGTTGGTTTGGTGCGGTCAATGGAGATGCCACAGAAACGAGTCTGGCCGAGACAACTGTAAACAACACAAGAGCTTATTTAAATTCAACACAAGTCAATGAGACACCAGCAAAGGTGAGTCATCCTCTCAAAATCACATTCCATTTTAGCATATCACTTAAAGATATATGAAATTAATGTGAGAGTTCCTGATCTCTCTGGACTTGAGACAACACTGTGGAACATTTTGGTATTGCAAGCCAAATCACTGTAGTATAACTTGAACACAAATTAATTCCTAACTCAGTGTTTCCCAACCACTGTTTCACTTAGTGTTTTGTTCATAATATAATGAGCAAAAAAATAAAACATTTAAATTAAAATATAAGTATTTTCACCAGTAGTCTTTTGGACCCCACTGTGTATTTACTGAAGTTAAAGATTGTCAGGTGTGCCGTGTAAAATGATAAAATTCCACAAAATAAATAAATGTGTGAAAAAAATTATTTCAGGGATCCAAACTCCTCACCTTTCGGCGAAATTTGCTGTTTTGAAACCATAATTGGTCACTTTTGTGATTGTGAAGAGCAATGATTAATGTGCAAAAGTGAGTGATATTTATACACATTAAGGGTCTTTCACATGACTCGCATCAGAGCTGAAGAATACATTGTCTATGAAGTGACTTTACACCAAAGTGTTTTTCATACACATGTTTTTGTTTCACCAATAATGTCTTTGAGAGTACTAAGCAACAAGATATATTTAAAAACTGTCCAAATTTGTGAAGACATTACACAATCAAGATGGCATTTCTTGTTTTAAATTCACTTCATCTTCTTTAATAGTGTAGATGAAATCCTCAAGATAGGATACATAATTGGAAGTAAAAATTTGCGAAATGCTGTTTATTTTATCATCATTGTTTTCAGCAGAATTGCAATGGAATGCTTGTAACAGTCATGTGGTTGAGAGAAAAGTTAAATGAAGCAAATCTCGTGCAAAGGGAATCCTGGGAAATTCAAAGTAGTTTGTATCGCACAACTAAGATGTGACAAAAGACTTTGTGCTTTTGTGTATCCTCCCCAGGTGGACTCACCTGTAAATGAGAGTGAGTCTCAGCTCACATCCTGCCTTGATCCACTAAGTGCAATTACCTCATCAGCCAAAGTGACCTCTTCTTATCCCCCCACGAGCAGTGTGAATCCAACAATCGTCCTTCTGCAGCACAACAGAGGTATTGTAAATACTAGCCTCGCAATACTTCAGGTGGTATTGAAAAGTACTAAGTGGATTGACATGCAAAAGTGGATTGACATGCAAAATGCTTTCATGATATATAAAGGGAAAGAGGATAGAGTGGCTCAAGTACATTCTTAAGCCATATATGGATTGGATTCTAAATGACATTTTAGTGACAATTATTAAAATACGATGTCTGATTTAATGTATGTCGAATGTATGCAAACGAGGTTGGGATCTATGTAGTGATTACTATGATGGGAGTGGTATAGTATTGTATGGATATGGACCTTATGGAAGGTAATGTGCTCTGGATGTGTGCATATACTCTATTTGATTAACTATATAATTATAACATTAAGTACATAACTACATGAAATAATAAATTAAGGTGAGTAACATATCTGAGACAACTTTAGCCATTCTATCCAATCAATAATAATAATAATAATAATAACAATAATAATAATAATAATAAAATCAGTAATGGTCTCTCCTTATTGATTCAGTTTCCTTTTTATTTTAGACGGGATGCCCATACCCACTTTTGTTTTAACCAGAATGTCAAAATCCATAATGAAGGCGCACCAGTTTTCTAAATTTAGCTTTAATTGTAATGGTTTTCAACAAAGGTCAAAATAAATGAAATGGCTATGAAACAAGAATAAAATGCAATAACAGACATTTACAGACATAGGATTAGATACAGTAAGTTAGCAATAGATAAATAAACAAATAAAACAGTAGGTAATTTACTTATTACATTACATTATTTTTTTATAGAGGTTGTGCGGGAAACACACAGACTTGTTTGATTCATATGGATCTAAAATCACAAAGTACGTCTGTGAAACACAAATTTACCTAACCTCCTCAGGAAAACTAATACTTTCTGAACAGGGACGTAGCCATGACTTATTCATTCAAACATTAAATTATTTAATCATTCAAACAATCCCATTGAAGGCATTATATTGACAATCATAGTCTAGGATTCCTAGATGACTTTCATCTGAAAGTACCAGGTCATTTCATCTTGCATTGTTTGTAATCTGAATTTATAATTGTGTATTTCAGAAGCTGTTGTGGAGCAGCGCAGCGGCCCTAATCGCAGCCCTGTCGTCATACAGAACAGAACTCCCACTGAGACTTCAGCAGACATGGAAGGCAAGACACTGAGACTGTCTGAACATATTGCTCTATCAGCACCTAGAGTCCCAACACGGGTAAGACACTGCAGGGCCATAGAAAAGGAATTCTGGGCCCCTTGACTGTATATTAGTCTGGGACCCTTTCACACAAAAAAATACAATATAAAATTTGTTATGGGCCGCTAGAGTCTTTACCACCTTTCACCCGATTAGCTACAGCCCTGAGACATGCTTACATCTAGTGTTCTTGAAACAAGTGAGAGCTATGACTACATGTATTAAAGGTGAAGTGTGCATTCTTTCTCTTATCCCAGCTTAATGTGCAGAGATCATTATAAGGAAGCCATTCGTAGGATGATTTCCCCTACAAGCACTTTGGTGTTATCAAAACATTGCTCTGTTTGTCTTAGCATTAAAACAAAGCCAACCAGCTCAACCAATGGTGCAAGATTGGGGCAGGATCTCTGTTAGTCTGAGCAACATGTGTTTGGGAAACTGTAAACAAACATTATTTTTGCAATTGCGTTTTGTGTCTCAATCAGTGCAGAAATGACACACTTCAGCTTTAAGAATCCAAAAGTCGCAATGTCAACAGAGTGTTATAATATTAAAAGACCATGTGTAATTGTTTAACATTTTTCATTTGTAGAACACAGAGATATCAAAGGACTGGTACAGAAACATGTTTAAACAGATCCACAAAATCCCAGGTAAAGCTGTTCCTTAGGTATCAAATGCATTCAACATGTTTGTGTA
Organism: Moxostoma hubbsi; assembly: GCA_032164185.1. NCBI lineage: Eukaryota > Metazoa > Chordata > Actinopteri > Cypriniformes > Catostomidae > Moxostoma > Moxostoma hubbsi. Next base: position 21,183,133 of record JAVLUX010000021.1, on the reverse strand, counting down.
TCACCTTTGTGTGTGTAATGTGTCAGAATGTGTCCATTTCAGTCATGTATCTGTGTGCGTACTCATCTTTGTCAGTGTGTTTTTTGCCTTTCACTCACTTACTCAGAGCCTGTTGAAGAAAATCCATATCGTCCCACCTACATGTTCCCTGAGAGCAATGACAGGCCTGTGAGAACCAGAGGTACCTTAGTTAGTTATAATCTTATCTTCTAAAGGGGTCATGGCATGCCGTTTGTATTATTTTAATATGTTTCTTTAGGTTCCTTTACAATATTAGTAAAGGTTTTTGCACAAAAATCTTAAAAGTTACAAATAAAAGTCTTCTATTTGTAAAAAATGTACATTTTCCACCCTCATTCTGACCCTCTGTCAGAAGCAGTCGGTTTTGGTTCAAACTTTACTTCAAGACTTGACAGTAAACACCCACTGTTATGATTGGCTATCTGCTCTTGATTGACCTGCTGTCTCCTTACCATATCATTGCTCACCAATACTGGGTGGGGCTACGAAAGGTAAAGTAGACATTGATGTGTTGTTGTTTTGTAGGCGGTCAGATTTGAATATTTTCCACAGTGTGACATCATTTTGGCAGCTTCAACAAATAAGAACAGCTTCAAAAAACAGCTTTCAACAGCTCTTTTTGCAGTGATTAAGTTTTTAGTTCAGAAACTTACAGTATTTTTTATATTACAATGACCTTATTCATGTTAAAAGATCAAGGAAAATGTTATTCTTCATGTCATGACACCTTTAAGAAAATGCCTCCCTGCCACATCTGTGGATAACTGTCTGTGAGAGAACATTTAGTAAAAGACATTGTTTACAGTGGGGTCCAAAGTCTGAGAGTAAACTGTTGCTCATTTATCATTATTTTAATGTAAAATGATTAAGTAATGTTTAAGATTCTGCACTATTGGTGACATCAAATGTGGACAAACATTTAATCAAGTAAATTTTATGTACAGCACTTATCATTATACCTGTACATATTGTTTATATGGCATTGACCATGTTAACATTTGTACAAAAGGTCAGGATTCCTTGCTTACGGAAAAGCACACAAAATTATATTTGGAATGCTTTTTGCTCCTAATATTTGTCAAATCCAATACATTTTAAATGCACATTTTCAGTTAGTGTTTTGTTCATAATATAATGAGCAAAAAAATACAAAAATTAAATATAAGTATCTTCACCAGTAGTCTTTTGGACCGCACTGTGTTTACTGAAGTTTTTTAGAGGCTGATTTGCTCTTACTTGATATATTAAACAAAATTTATGTACTAATAGAGTATTAATAGGTGTACCCTCAACAACTAACTTAATGCTAAATAAATGAACACTGGAACGCTTGTGTAATCTACTGAAACATAGATCAAAGATCACTTGTTACCCACCAAAACTGTGAATGAACTCAGTTTCTGAAAGTCTCCAAATTCTTTTAAAAAGTCACACAGTTCTTTTTAATCAATAAGAAAAAAAATGGTCACATTTTCAAAATATAGAAAAAATGCCAGATTGGTCAGGCATAGTTCTCTATGCAATACTACTAACATTTTAAGAATTTAATTCCACTTAAATTCCATTCTGTCATTAATTCCAGTGTTCATCAGATTTTGATTTATGTGAACGCAGTGTCAACTAATAGTGTTCTACAGAGGCATCGTAGCACTCAAGGTGTGATGTGGTAATAGGGTTATTTTGAAGAAGACCACACCAACTTATACTTAAAACTTACAGATTGATTGCATCCATTTTAAAAGCTTTTATGCCTCTGTGATGTGTTTGATGGTCTGCTTTTTGAGAGCCATTCTGCTAAATTATTAAAGCAGCCACAACACACCTAATGGGTTTTGTGATTCCATTGGGTGTGTAAAGGATGTAAAGTTAGCAATGCGATGGACTGGTCTGAAATAATATTTTCAGCTTGTATTGGCGTGTTCCACACTACTTTGTTGAAATGCCTGCATTATGTCGAGTGTGGTAAAAAAAAAAAAATCAACTAGAAGTGTATTGATCTCCTAATCTCCCACCTCAGTTGTATATATCTTGTAAATATATGATAAATCTATCCTTGGTAAATTTTAGTAATGAGTGATTTGAACAATATAGTCCAGCATCAGAAAAATACATTGCTGTGATGTTAGTGCCATCTACTGGTTGGAATAGACAGAAGACGTAAAGTGGCCTTGTCCTGGTGCTGCTAATTAGCTGATAATGACTTCTATATATTGCACACTCATCCCTGTCATTTTCACCTACTATATATTAGATGTTTGGAATACCCCTCGGAGAAGCTGCATTAGCGCAGTCTATACTGAGTCTCTACTGAGTATTGCACCACAATAAGAAAACATGTTACAAGCTACATTTAAATATGTATTTGATACATTAAATATTTTGGACCCTTTTAATTTTGTAAATGGGTAGTTGTCTTTTTATTAACTGTTTTTAAATCAACATTAAGATTTAAATCAATATGTAAGGGAAAGTGTATGTCTTAGTGGTCACAATTTCAGATTTTTTACTTTGAATTTTTTTTTAATGATTTTAAGTAAAAATATTAAATCAAAATAGTCTCTCAATTAATATGAGTGGATAAAAACTGCATGCATAATCATTATAAATATTTAACAAAATGCTGTATAAATTAGCTTTAAATGGAGTATTCCCAAAAGTTTTTCATGTAAACCACCCATATGCAAGTTTCACAAAATTAAAGATAAAAATAAGCTCTTGGTTTTCTATAGTGCTGTAATCACTTATTGTTATTAATTATTGGTGTTGCACATAACAAGTCTCGTCTTTTCTCATTCAGATGACAGTCCATCATATGCTGCTGAAGATGGTAAGTGTTTGTGATTTATACTTTGAGAAAAGTATAATGCATAGTACACAATGCATTCTTATATAGAAGAAAGTTCTGTTTCTGTTCACCATGCATGAGTGTCTGTTATTTGCATTTATTGTAAAGTGCGGACTGTTCCTCGCTCAAAGAGTGCAGTAGACATGGGGAGCTCAAGAGGACAGCTGCCTGTGCCAACACGCACATCTTCCCTAAAACCCCAAAGGTGAGTTAAACAAATATGATGATTTATGAAGGAGATTTTAGCACTGGTAACATTAAGTGACTGATGTACTGAAATTTTCATATTAGAGTGTGAATTCTTACACCATGCTTGTGTTACCCATAATAGAGATGAGAATATTTCTTCACTGGACCTCGATATGTGAACATTATATTTTGTCATTTGTCATACTGCCATAACAAGTATGTGCTATCTTTGAGACCTGGCTGTTTTCATGATAGATACCTTTTTATTTCAGTAACTAATTTTCACTTTAAATACTTGTAAGTATTTTTGTAGATTTGTTTCATGTATAAAATCCATATAAAATTATTTAATATACAATATGTTAAATGTAAATATTTTAATGAATTACCAAATTATTATTATTACAATGTATACAATATACATTGTTATAATTCCACACTGTACTGTATATTTGCACTACTTTATGTGTGTGTTTTTTTGCTTGTGGGTAAACCCTGCTGTATTGTCCTGAAATTCATCATTGTCATTTAGATTATTTGAGTTAATCCTGTGCTTTGAAAACATATGCTGCATATACAGGAACGCTCAGTCAAAATATGCCCTTGTTGGTTGCCATGGCGACTCTCCACCTCCCTTGCTATATCTCTCCATCTCTCCCTCCATGCATCCCTGCAGAAATGAATGGGAGCCCCCTGACAAGAAAGTAGACACTAGGAAGTACCGCGCCGAGCCCAGGAGCATATTTGAGTATGAGCCAGGAAAGTCTTCTGTTCTGAGGCTGGAGAAACTGGTATGATGCTCTTTACATGCATGTTGTCCAAGTGCTTTTGATGGTGGTGGAGATCTGTGCATGCTTTGTGACGCTGCAAACACTGGTTACTGCCTGTTTCACTTGCAAGGACAGCACACATGGCTGCGTCTCTTGGTAATCTTATTAGCCTTACACATGACCTTGTTGGAACTAGTGCAACACATACAAAGCATACATGTTGTAATTTCATACACTATGTTGATGAATACAGTGCACACATATCATTATAGTATAGTATAGTAAGGGATAGTTCACAAAAAATGAGAAGTCTGTCATCATTTACTCACTCTCATGTTGTTCCAATCTACTGTGGAACATATAGAAGATGTTAGACACCATTCACTTTCAGTGTAGGCAATTCAATTGAATGGTGACTGAGGCTTACATTCTGCCTAACATCTCTTTTTGTATTTGAATGAAGACATAATGTCATATGGGTTTGAAACAACATGACAGTGAGTACAGTTGAATTTTTGGGAGAACTATCCATTTAAAGACAAAAATACAGAAAGGAGGAGGACTCCTCAATTCAAAAGATAATCATTAAGTAATGCTGACTGAACACACTTGTAGTAACCACACTCAGTTGAGAATAGAAACTTCAGCAAGGGCGTAGATTCCAGGGAGGATGTTGGGTAGGTAACCCCCTTAATAATCGAAACAAGCAAGTACAACCCCCCCATTATTTGTACCATGATAAATGGAAATATGTAAATGCTTCACGCTGCAACCCCCCCAATGTTCAAGCCAAATCTACGCCCTTGTAGACTGCTCTTTTTCATGGAGGCTTTGATACTATGATTCAAAACTTGGAAGCATGACTCATTCTGGAAGCTTTAGTTATTACATAATGTCTTTCTGATGACATACAGCTGTAATGAGTTTGTTGTGAAGAACAATTAAAGCATTTATTTACCCTTGTCAATGAAAAAACTGAAACAGAGAAAGTGCAATTTTTACAAGTTCTTAAAAATAGTTAGGGAAAGTAATTAATAATGGCTCTTAGTCAGGCCCAATTTATAGGGCAGAAGATAATATGCTGCCTGTGCCTCTTCATATGATTAGGTCTGCAGAACAGTCAATCCATTTTTAAAAAAATCCAATTTATCAGTATATTTTAATCATAATAATATTTTATATAATATTAAGTATTATACTATAAACATTATATGATTTTATTGAGTATATACTGTATACCATATTATATTTTGTATATTATTTATCATGCAGCAGATAGTTTTGGTCCTCTAGTCTAAAAAAACTGCTTTCCAAGTATACTGATATTATAGTATAACAGCACTGAGTACCTTGAGTGTTTGTATCACTCAGTTTTTTTGTTTGTTTTCTTAATGTTCTAAACAGGCTGCCAGTCTGTGTATTGTTCGGCGATATGAAACAGCTGATCATACTTTGACTTCATTTAGAACTATTTTCATTAGTGGAGCATAAATAGACAATATATTTGACCATATTTTCTAAAATATATCAGCCGTGCTGATATTCAGTACAACTTTACTCTGCCTATGTGAAATTGCTTAATTATGTTATAAATATTATTTAATATAATATTTAACAAACAAACAACAATGCAAAACATATTTAGTATTAATTAATATTTGAATATATAAATATTTTTCTGTAACAGTTTATGTTTAAGATTTCAGCCTAGATGAGATGGATCCGGTTTCCACTATGCTTCGGTGAATTCTTCCTGTTTCCTGTTCCTTTGACTACTGAGATGAACCAGACTAGACTTACAATAAGTCATCGAGAGGGAAACAAATCCATTTTATGTTTGTTTCTTCTGCTGTTTCAGCCTGGGTCCTTTCTCACTGTCTGAGATTATGAGATCATTATGGGACAGTTCATATAACATCATCATTCAGTCTCATTGTCTTTGTATTCTGAACTCTCCTCTTTCTCTTTCTCTCTCTTTTTCCTCCTTTCCTTGTTGCCATATTTCTGTAGAATCAGGACTTAAGTCCAGAAGATGTAGATTTAGAGAATGAGCCTTGGTATAGGTTCTTTTCAGAGATGGAGTTTGGCAAAGCGGTAAGTTGGTGGTATTAAAGCAACCCAATTCAAAATACTGCATGTCATCCCTTTTTTATTCATTACCCTCAATATTTTTATGTCTGTCTGTTAGAACCATCCATAAGTCACATTTATTGTCTGTAAATGTGCTCAGTCCCCATCATTTTTATGTACCTCTTCTAGCCCATTTTCCTCAAAAACATAAATTCTTTGCAGCACATTGCACGTTGTATAGAAGAGGTTCTGTTTTAATATTAATAAAACTTGTATAAATTAAAACGTTTGTAATATACATTGCAGTGTGTAGAAAACCTGTCTATGTGCTTTGGAATTCTAATAAGAGATAAGCGAAAGAGAAAAGAGAATAATAAGAGAAAAAATAAATGTAGCTGTTAAACATGACAAGCACAAGCTCTTAATGCTGGAAAACCACAGCTGAGTGCACTTTATCCCCTGATGAAGGCTTTGAAAGCTGCAACGCGTTGGTTGTTGAGCGGGGTTTAATCGTGGCCCGTTCGGCCCTGTTTTGTGGCCGGCCCACTGGGAAACTTCCCAGTTCTCCCTATGGCCAGTCCACCCCAGGTTTGTGGTATTTTAATCCAATAGCCATGACTTAATAAAGGCTTTATAAAATTTAAACCATTCTCTGAGTGCCTTGGACCACTAGCCCACCTCTTAATTTCCCAGTATGCTTTTTGATAATCTTCTAATGTCTTGATCTGCCTGAAATTTATTTGGACCCGGTTTATATTAGGTGGCCTTAACTATGTACTTAACCATTTGATACAACGTACATATTATGTACATACATGTTGTTGCATTGCAATTACATTTAAAGTAATTTAAATTATGTTGATGTATTTAAATACATTTGTAGTTACACTGTTAACTTTACCCCTAACTTAACCTTTACCCCAAAACCTATCTCTAACCCCTAATCCTAATCTTTCTCCTAAACCTACCTGTACCTCAATCTCAGTAGCAGCAAATGTGGACATTTTGCAGAACAACATGTAGTTACACAATAAATACATAGTCTTATAAGTATGCATATTTAAGGCCACCGAATATAAAGTGTGTCTCTTTATTTTTTTACCTATAATTTCTGTCTCATATTTGCCTTTTCTATACAAATAATTTTGTATCTCAATCTGTTAGCTTTGACAGAGTGATTGAATATTAAACAGGTATCTAAATTAATTAAAACTAATCTGCGATTGCAATTTTGGCCTCTTATGTTTTTATGCATTTTTTCTTATTGTTAGTCATTCTAGTTGATGACACAGAAGACATTGTGTAGGTTTTATTGAGCATTCAGACTGAAATTGATAGCAAGTTGCAATGCAACTAGCTTTGTAAAGATAACAGACTCATAAGTATTTTTTCCTAAAAAAAGGTATATCATCCAAACAAATATGTTTACAATTATACACGGATCAGATGAAGACTCCATATCATTAGCCTAGCAATTATTATACATGGAACATTATTTTACAATAAATAAAAAATATTAACAAAGAGAAGGGACATATTTTGGATGCAGCAGTTTCTTATAGACAAAAATGTTTAGCATCTGCACTTGTATAAAGTAGAAGACCACTGGAACCTGTAAGAGCCAGTTATTGAGTGCACATTCTACATACCAATGATTCACAGGATAGTTCACCCAAAAGTGAAAAGTAATTTACTTACCCTCATGATATTCCAAACTTGCATTAAATTTTTTCAAATAACGAACACAAAAGGAGATGTTATGCATAATGTTAGACTCAGTCACCACTCATATTTATTTATAATAATTTTTTTCATACAATAAAAAGAGAATGGTGACTGAGGCAATCATTTTGCCTAACATTTTGTGTTCTGAAGAGGCAAGAAAGTCACATAGGTTTGGATCAACATGAGGGTGAGGACATGACGTCAAAATGTTCATTTTCTGGTGAAATATCCTTTAATCCTGTTGCCTGGCAACATTGTCTGAAAAGTTGGCCTCTGCATCATCAGATTATTGGTTGTCAGATTTTCTCCATCCACCTAAACTCATGCAAAAGCACATAGCATCCTGCCAGCATCCAGTCACGGTGATTACATTTTTGCTGGGTAAACTTTTTTTCTGACCTTGAGACCAGTTGTGTGTAAGTAAAGGACTGTAAAGTACTGTTGGCATGTTGTCAGTGCATTCAGTGACAGATAGATAGGCCGTTGCTGTGCTATCAGTGGCACAGATTCTGCTCAGCATTGTCATCAACTCAACACCTGTGAGTAAATGGCACATTTGTTCACACTTACTTGCTTAGAGACACGTACCGTGATACAGCTCAAGGTGATTGGGTTGTTGCAGCTTTTTTTTTTTAGGAGCGCACTATGGATGCCTCTTAGTAACCTGATGTGCTAACGCTTGACTCTGAATTCCATAAACATGTCTTACTAATCTTTTATTAATTAGGTATTGAATGTGCTCTCTGTAATTTTTGGTTTATGTTGCGCTGGCTGACATGGCAGATGTCTTAAACTTATACTGACACCTAGTGGCATGGATGTAGCATCATGCAAAAGCAAAAGTTTCTGGTTAGCTGTGCCATTGTGGAAATGCACTATTAGCAGTCAGCCATGATTATTTATTTTGCAACTGAAAACATTCGATAATTTGACAGAATTTGGCTGGACATGTTATCTCAAAATGTCAGCCCCTGTGGGGTGAATCAATCCATGAGGAACCCAAATTGCAAGAAAGTTAGGACAGTATGGAAAATGCTAATAAAAATAAAAAGAGTGATTTGTCAATTCTATTCCCCCTGTGCTATATTGAAAGCACTAATACAGCACATTATTTGGTGTTTTAACTTGTGATTTAAATTATTATTATTTTTTAATATACACTCATTTAAAATCAGATGATTGCAACACAAAAAAGTTGGGACAGTTGAGTGTTTACCACAGTGGAACATAACTATTTCTTCTAATATGACTTTATATACATTTTTGGCCATTTGGGCACTGAAGACACATGTTTGTAAAGTTTAGCATCAGAATTTTCCCCCATTCATCCATGCTGGTCTTCAGCCTCACAATTGTATGGGGCTTCATTATATCAGACTGTATAATGCGCCAAGCATTCTCAATTGAGACAGGTCAGGACTTCAGGCAGACCAATCTAGCACCCAAACTCTCTTTTTAACACAGCCGTGCAGTTGTAATCCAGGCAGAATGAGGTTTGGTGTTGTTCTGCTGGAAAATGCAGGGACGTCCCTGGAAAAGACGGCATCTGGATGGCAGCATATGTTGATCCAAAATGTGTACATATATTTCTGCATTAATATTGCACTCACAGATGTACAAGTTACCCATCCCATGGGCACTGACACACCCCCATACCATGACAGACACTGGCTTTTGGAGAAGACGCTGAGAACAGCTAGGATGGTCCTTTTCCTCTTTAGCCTGGAGAATGCGAAAGCTGTTTGTGGCACGGTGGAGGGTGGGGCCGGGTCGTGATTCAACACGCCCGGTCCTGTATTAGGCTAATCAAGCCTCCAAGAGGGTTAAAGGCCGACCGCGGAAGACTGGCGTGAGAGAGAGATTGTTCATGGACATGTCCGTTGTCTTATGTGTTTGTATTTTGAGTTTTACATTAAACCTATCATTTATATGTTAAGCCGGTTTCTCACCTCTTCCTTGCCCGTGAGCATGAACTTCTTTACATTGGTGCCGAAACCGGGAAGGAAGAGGGATACGCCGTAGCGGAGTTCTCGCCACTACCCCAACAAAGCAGCCGCGGCCATCTGCCGGGGGACGAGGAGCCCAGCCGCCTGGACGCGGAGGAACGGCCGCTGACCGCGAGGGGAGAAGGGGCTCCTAGCCGACCGCCAGGAGCGGTCAGGGCCGCTGCCAGGGGCGGAGGATGCCCCTACCAGCCGCTGAAACATGGAGGGGTCGAAGGAAGACCTCCGTCCGCGAGCGGGAGAACCGCTGCCAGGGGCGGGGGAGTCCCCTTCGGCTCCCCGAGAACGTGGTGGGGCGTTCGGTCCGCCAGGGGCTGGAGGACTGCCTTGGATCCGCCTGGAGAGGCGTGGCTGCCGTTCGCTAGAGGGTGGAGGAGTGGCCGAGGAACAAGCTACGGAGTATTGGAGAACCGGCGAGTAAGGTTTTTTTTTTTTTTAAATCTCTCTCTCCTCTCTCTCTCACTGCCGCTCTGCGTTGGCCTTTTCCCTCTTTTTTTAAATTATGGTGTTTGTGGGAGTGGAGGTACTGCTCAGTGCAGGAAGGACCCCCCCCCCCCCCACACATTTTTAATTATTGTTGTTTCCCTCCCCTTGCCCCCTCCCTCGGTGGGATGGGGGTGACCCGCCGGCAGACCATGCGGGAGGCGCCCCCCCCCCAAGGGGATGTACGTCAGGCCGGGGGTCCCCAGCCTGAAAGAACAAGGGAGGAATGTGGCACAGTGGGGGTTGGGGCCGGGTCGTGATTCAACACATCCGGTCCCGTATTAGGATAATCAAGCCTCCAAGAGGGTTAAAGGCCGACCGCGGAAGACTGGCGTGAGAGAGAGATTGTTCACGGACATGTCTGTTGTCTTGTGTGTTTGTATTTTGAGTTTACCATTAAACCTTTAGTTTATATGTCAAGCCGGTTTCTCGCCTCTTCCTTGCCCGTGAGGGCGAACGTCTTTACACTGTTTTATCCAAAATCTATTTAAAAAGTTGACTCGTCAGACCTCAAAACGCGATCTCACTGTTCTACTTTCCATACTTCCAGAGAAGTCAGAAGTCGGTAGCACAGTGTTGATGTATGGTTTCAGCTTTGCATAGTGTCTTCAATTTGCATATGTGGATGCAGCGGTGAATAGTGTTGACTGACAAAGTTTTACTGAAGTATTCCTGAGCCCTTGTCATGATGTCCATGTGGCGGCGATGGCGTGGTTGGGTGTTCTTTTTTGCACCAGGCTTAAAAGTCAAAGCCGGCTGTATAATAGGGGCACTTGACAATGGGAATTTGCACTCGGAGATAAGTGCTAGTATTACTCCTAACATCGATCTCTAAACTACTCACCAAGTGGCAAGGGCACTTTGAGGTCACATGTCGAGTAGGAGATCTGTATTATGAGGTGACGTAAACAGATGTGATTTGAGGTGATGCACGTCAGATATACCATTTCAACCTCCTGAAAGCATGGAGGGAGATGGTGCCCGTGATGTTGGCGACAGTAGTTCCAGAGAGGGAGGAGCTTGGGCCGGAGGTGAGGTCCAAAATCACAAGTCAAATCACCACAGTACCTTGCGGAGACCACCTCTTGCCGTCTCAAATCACGGAGATGGCCAAGTTGCAAATAGAGTTTTCAGACATATTATAGCCTCTACTCTGTCATACGAATCTCATAGAGCACCACCCTGGGGGTAATGGTAATTAGTCATCCCTACCGACTTACTAAACAAAAAAGTGTTACGGGAAGAATTGGATGCTATGTTCGATATGCAAATAATAGAAGAATCCCACAGTGAATGGTACAGCCTGGTTGTGCTGGTCCCTAAGTAAGACGGGTTGGTCCGGTTCTGTGTGGATTACTGGAAACTAAACGCGGTGTCTAAATTTTATGAATACCCAATGTCTCGTATTGATGAACTGCTCGATCGGTTAGACACAGCTCGATTTTATTCAACACTGGATTTGACAATGGGATATTGGCAGATCACCTTAACCCCAATGTTCCCTGAGAAAATGGCCTTCTCCACACTGTTTTGATTGCACCAATTCGTGACTCTTCCGTTCGGTTTGTTCAGGGCCCCGGCTACGTTCCAGCGGTTTATGGACAGAATCATCAGACCGCATGTTGCTTATGCCGCAGCCTATTTAGATTATATCATATAGACTAATCTATAGGCACATGCAGCATCTGAGGGCTGTCCTGAGGTCGTTGGGGTGGTGGAGGTACGGTTTCTGGGCTTCCACTTGTGTCACAGGCAGGTGTGGCCTCAAATTGATAAAACTCCAGCGATAGGAGCTTGCCTGAGACCTAAGACCAAAAAGGAGATGAGACAGTTCCTGGGGCTGGCTGGCTACTATTGTAGGTTTGTACCTAATTATTTGTCCATCACCAGCTCGCTGACTGATCTTACTAAAAAGGCAGCACTAGATCCGGTCTAGTGGATGGAGCAGTGTGAATAGGCATTTATGCAGATGAAAGCTGCACTTGGTGGTGGACCGCTTTTACGTACACCTGACTTATCTCTCCCTTTTATTTTACAGTTGGACGCATCGGATGGCGGGTTGGGGGGCGGTGCTTTCACAGGTGGTGGAGGGGGAGGAACGACCAGTGCTGTACATTAGTCAGACGCTCTCCTTGAGAGAACTAAATACAGCACTATTGAGAAGGAATGCTTGGCCATCAAGTGGGCTGTCCTCACTCTCCGGTACTACCTGTTGTGGTGGGCCTTCAACCTCTGTTCGGATCACACCCTGCTCCAGTGGCTGCTCTACCACATGAAGGATACTAATGCACGGATCACCTGTTGGGATCTGCCGTTACAAACGTTTAAGTGCCAGGTGTTTTTTTTGTTGCAGTAATCCCAGGGAGAGTGATAAAGGAAGAGCCCACGCCAGAGGAGGAGGGAGAGAGACACAGCAGTTTGATGCATTTGTGTTCAGATGTGCTGAAAAGCTGACTGATGCTGATTTATAATTCTTTAAGAGTTTGAAGAAATAGTTACCTAAATCTCGCTCCCTCTGTCCTACACTGACCAGACCTTGTTACAGTCCATTACAGATGAATGGCGGTTTTTAAGACCATGATGTCTGAGGGATTGGAGATCACGTGCACTCAGAAGTAGTTTTCCAGCAGAACAACACCAAACCACATACTGCCCAGGTTACAAGTGCATGGCTGTATAAACAGAGATTGCGGGTGCTTGATTGGCCAGTCCAGACCTGTTTCCAATTGAGAATGTGAGGTACATTATGAAGCACATAATACGGCAATGATGGCCCTGTACAATTGTACAGCTGAAGACATGTATAATGGATGAATGGGGGAAAATTGCCCTTGCTAAACTTAACAAACTTGTGTCTTCAGTGCCCTAAGGATTAACAAGTGCTATTAGAAGAAATGGTGATGTTTCACAGTGGTAAACACTAGACTGCCCCAAATTTAGGAGCGTTAATCTGATGTAAAATGACTGTCCATAAAAACAACAAGATCAACAATGAAATTCACAAGGAAAAACATCAAATAATGTGTTGATGTAGTGCTTTCAATATGGCAAAATGGGGAATAGAATTTACAAATCACTCCTTTTGTTTATTAGCATTTTCCATGCTGCCCAAACGTTTTGGAATTGGAATGTAGAATAAATCAGCTTTTATGAGGCTACTGATATAACTGGAGCCTGCCTCTAGTGAGTGTATGTGAAGCCCTATATATCTAATATATCTAATACATATAATAGTGCTGTTGATTTAACACATTCATTCAGTGCGATAAATTATATAAAAACTACACAAAAATAAACATAATTAATAATGTCTTTGGACCATAACCAGGACTATTCCTATCATCAGTGCAATTCAAGCTTGAAATACTACCTGTGTTCAGCAGGGGGCAGTAAGTGAAACTCTAGCTATATAAGCAATATATGCCACGATCATGCTTGCTTGACAAACTCTAGTGACAGCAAAAGATTTGGATGCATTCTTGTGTTTAAACATTGTAAATAAGACGTGTTAATTTGCTTAACATTTCTTTTACATAATATTTATTTAAGAATATTTGAAAACACAATATGTGCATTATCCAATTACAAGGTCGGTAGATAAAGGAATTGAAGCAAATGGGAGGTACCACTTCTACCACTTAATTGGCCAAAAGGCCATGTTGTTAGACAATTAAATAATCGTAATATCAGCCAATTATTTGGCTTGAGATCTCGAACTGATATATTGGCCAGACCGATATTGGTCAATTACTATGTCAGAGTATCACAAATGCCAGAAGTGTAAATCATATATACTATAATTGTTTAAATAAGTTTCAAAGTTCACAAGACAGAGACTTCCAAATCTCTATGACTCTTTAAGTGTGAAATTGTGTGTGTGTGTCTAAGTGGGTAGAAGGTTATTTGAGAAAGCATGTGACTTGGCCTCCTCAGTGATTGACACACCAGACCCTGTGACAGTGACAAACAGTCAACCAGTGGCCTAAATTACGTGCCCTGTGTTTACCATCATATGTAATGCTACCTCTGGTGCATACTTCTCCATTTCCGTTATGTGTCCTGTAGAGTTCATATTAAATTACACGGTAGTATCTGAGTTCATGGCAATATTTGTTGTTAATATGGTGTAGGAATATCACTTTGATTATAGCAGTTAATAGCAGAATGAAAGAAAAACTGTGCTTATTTAAGTTATTTAAAATGTGTCATATGCCGCATTTGTCCATGTGGTTAAGTTGCATAGCCCCCTCACTCACATTGTATGCTATTTCTATACCAGAAAAGTTGTAAATTTCCTTGAGTCATCTCTTGCACCTGTTAGGAAACAAGCACATGAAAATGAGCAAACAATATTAATGCACTGTTCCACTGACTAGTCTTAATCAGGGGAAAGGAATTTATGTCCTAGGAAATATTGTGGTAAACATCTTGAAGTTCATTATGCTCTATTTTGGGAGTGCAGCTAGATCTATGAGGTATATAAACCCCATCAGGCATCAACACTGATAATGGTATGAGTTCATTGATAATTGTATCTATACACATTGTTGGAACAAATTATGCTTATTTTAAAGGTAAAGTGTATAATTTATGTGGACAATTGTAAAACTAATGATAACTTTAATGATAAATGCTATATTTGGATAGCATTTAAAGTAATGTAAGGATTTGAAACATTATCCTCTGTGACATAAATTGCACTTCACTTTAACTCACCATCTCCATGGGCAGAGGTAGGTAGAGTTGCCAAAAACTGTACTCAAGTAAAAGTATAATTACTTTAGAAAAAGAATTACTCAAGTAGAAGTAAAAGTGCTAACATAAATAATTACTTGAGTAAGAGTAAGAAAGTATCCAATTAAAAGAATACAAGTAGTGAGTAACTTTTTACTTTCACAAATGATATAATGGACTTTAACTCTCTATATTACATTACATAATACACATTTAACATGTATTAAATAATAATTATTTTTATAATTATTATTAATGCAAATTCTGTCATCATTCACCATCATGTTGTTCCAAACCCGTATGACTTTCTTTCTTCCATGCAACACAATAATGAGATTTTAGACAGAATATTAGCCTTGCACTTTTAAACCTACTCTAAAAAAAAAAAATGTTCCCAAAAAGTTAAGTAAATGTAACGGAGTAAATGTAGCATGTTACATCCCACCTCTGTCCATGGGTCATGTCAAGAAATTTTATGCTGTTGAATTTTATTTTATGGTCATTATTAACTGTATTAATGTTACTATTCATAAATGTATTAAATACATTTAATATATTTAATTAAACACATTAAATGTATTTAATTAATACATGAATTAATAAATGTCATTAGTGTGAATTTTGTTATTAATATTATTGGTTTGATAGTAACAGTAAAAAAAATATTGCCTCATTAATTAGCTTAAATGTAGTTGGTACGTTTTGATAGTAACTTGTAGTGTAGCTAACATTTTTTTTTTTTTTTTTTTCAAAAGACTGTAGACTTTTTCAAAAGACTGTAGACTGCTTAACTACTTAAAATTATGAGTAGCTTGTCAATCTACAGTTTCAAAGTAGCTTCCCCAACACTGCTGAGCTTTGAGTTTCATTTTCCCAATTTCACTTATCACATCTTCTCAATCTCATCAGATGCGTCACACTAAGGTATTGTACTGGCTGTCACAAGTATTTAAATTATGTCAAGTGTGCCACTTTAGATAAGGCTTTCATGCATGTTTCCTGTTTGCTTACTCTCTGCATTTGTGCCAAGTCTCGTGTGAAAGCCTCTTGGGATGGAGAGCTGGCTGCTTACTTGAGAGAGCAAAATGGGAAGAAAAAAAGAACATAAATAGTAGGGGACACTTGCACACGTAATAGCAATGTGTTATGTCAATGGGTGTTCCTCTGGAACAAAACTTCTAGAACATGATGCTGTATAAATTGAGTAGTCGATACATCTGACTGCCTGATATTCTCATATAAAGCCTGTATTCATTGCCGAAGGTTATTCGTGATCTTTTTCCCCCCTAGCAACCAATGAGGTGAGCATTTTGTGGTCAGGAGTTATACTTTTCTTTTGTTGTTGCCAGGGGATGTAGGTCTGCGTGTAGCATTCCTCCAAAGGGACACACAGGCTGGGATTGTGCAATCGTATTTGCAAACACCACTTGTGTATTTTTCCGGAGGTGTGCTGTAACGGACGCTATTTTTACAGTCAGTGACGTGCACTTGGAGAAAATCAACAGAAACAGTGGCCTAAAATTAGACAGCTCTAAACCATTCAAAATGCAAAGGGGTATAAGCGGCCCCAGTGAATGGCTCTCTCTGATCTGCCATTTGGAGTTGCTGCCCGACAATAACAGCCGTTCTCCTTATTGGCTCGGCGCATATGCCAGCCGCTCATTATGTGAACTTCCTTTGACATACTATTAATATCACCCCTGTGAAATCATACAGCATGTCCAATGCTTGTGATCTTCTCAAAATATGTGTGTAAATCTATTTGTGTGTGCCTGTGTCTGCCCATGTAATTTGGCTTGCTTCCCACACCAGCTGGCTAATTGTCTCCCAGTCTGGTCAGCCAGTAAAAAGAGTGACTCAATAAAAGACAAAAGAGAGCCTCAGTAAGAGACAGCAGCCAATTGGTGGAGCAGCTGACAGCCCCCTCCCAAAATGGGCGCCCCTCACCGCCCCCGCTCATCCCACCCCTTGCTCCCAGCCGCTTGTTTTCCCCACTTAACTTGCATGCAGGCCAAAATACTTGCTTACTTCTCCATGCTACGCTTCGTCCGGAGGACCTAAGAGATTCAGAGCTTTGGACACAGCAGACCAGAGGCATTGGCAATCGCAAGCCTGACTGACTAATGTGCCTTCTCCCTTTCTAGCCTGCCAGAGAGTCAAGCCAGTGGAGCTATCAATGACTTCTTTGTTTGGTTTGTTGCAGAGTGCCCCCTCATTCACCCCCTTGGAAACATCTTCCGATCTACAGCAATAGTAAGTCCATGCTTCCTTTTCTCCTACACAAATGTTCCTCTTCTCCACCATTTTCTTACGCCCTTGTAGAATGTGCGTGTGTCTGTATCGCTCTACACCCATCTGTTCTCGGGGAGAGCTGTCACGGAGCTGTGCAGATTTCCCTCGTTTCCTTTTCTGTTTCCTGAGCGACCATTTGCAGTGCAGGCTGTCCAATGTATGCATGCGTGTGAATGTATATTTGTATACATGTGTTCGAAAGCTTCTGGAGGGGGTTAGTTGGAGGAGAGGGCATGGACATATTGTGATCATTTATTCCATGCTGAAACTAGGTGTCTGATATTAAAAAATCCCTGGATTTTTGAACCTCACCCCACTTTGTTAGCAGAAATACCCATAAATTTCAATGTGTCATTTGTGAAAGTGAAGTGAGGCTTATTTTTCATTGGAGGTGTACCTGAAATGTGGCATTTAGGTGGACACCATTATGTCCTTAACTTAACTTTGTATACATGCTTGCTGATTTGATTTCGTGGTTGCAGGGACAAGTTTATGAATTTTGTATTATTGTATTATTTAAAAGTTTTTGAACTTTTGAACATTTTGAAACATTTTACAGTGCCTGTGGGCAGAATATGCCATTCTCAATGTTAATATTTACAAAAACTAACAGTAACATCTAAAGCATGCCCAGCAAAAATGCAATCAATTTAATGCCATGTAAGCTGCCTCATTACATTCACTTTTAACAGTACATAAATATATTCAGTAGTTAAAACAGCCTTACAATTTATTATTTACTGCATCTCCAAAAATGCAATGATAAAACACAAATTAATGAATAAACACTTTTGTGGTATTTACATTTCTTTTAAGAATCCATGGCATGTGGTTTTTAGCTTAGTGCTCTTCTCTTTAATGTGTTATGTTTTTTTTTTTTTTGTTTTTTTTGGATGTGTAGTTTATTGTTTCATCTAAAGCCACATGGTTCAGTTCAGTTTTCCTGTTAAATACCAGGAGGCAAGCTTGTGTCCAGCCAAAACACTCAACCAAAAATATGCTCTCATGACTTGAGGAATGTCTGAGAGACGAACCCTGTTTAAAGTGAAACCCTGAGAGAAACATAGTTCTACTTTATGCCTAACAGATTGAGGTGCTATTCTTGAAAATGAGCTGAATAGCATGAGAATACTTTGCAGTTGGAAATACTGATGGTCAGATAAATCTGGTTAGACCATCTCTGCTCCAGCAGTTGTCAGACAGCTGCTCAGGTTCCTGAGTTTGGAGCCAGTGGAGTCTGGAATGACATGTGTCCACCTCACACTTCTCCAGCAGAAAGCATCTGATGCATTCCAGGAGTTATGTCACTCATGATTACGTTTACAGTATATACTGTATATACAGTATGATTGAATAGCTTCTATAGTCACAAGAACAGTGTCTTGTACACACACACACACCACTTTTGCTTTGTGTTTTATTGTACCAACTATAAAAAATAGGAAAGTATGCTAGGGCCCTTTGGATTTTACTTGCGTGGTTGACTAGTGACTGTGAATATGCTTCCCCCCCGAAACAGGAATGCTTATGTGTAAAACCATTGTGACCATTTAAAATTTTTGCCATGTTTAAAATTCCCTCCCCAATCACTTGTAAATATGTAGCCCGTGTGAGTTTGTTGTGTTCTAAAATTCTGCTGCCTGGCTCAATACAGGCTTTAATATTGTTTTATTGCATTCTGCCAAGTGTCATATAGATAAGTTAGCATGATGTAATTAAGTTTTCCACCACATACTCAATTGTAAAGATTACCGAGGGCAACTTATTTAACGTGCATCCCTGAAATATTACTTGGCTTCATGGTTTCCTGTAAGAGCATAGTTTTATATGATCATCTTGCTCCATGTGCAAAGCTTCAAGCATGCTTTGAAAAGGATGCCACACAGGCCTATGTGGAATGCTCTGATAAGGGCCAGACCAGATGGTGCTGTCTCATCTATATCTAAGAGCAAACACAGGCTGACTATGTACAGAGAAAAACTTCAGGCTGGTTTAAATAGTTAACCAACATTACAAGTATGCCAATTATTTGCATGTTTATCTGATAATTCATAACTGTAACAAAAAAAAAAAAAAAACTTTTTTCTATTATTGATGTATTTTTTTTTAGCAACAAAAGTTTTCATATAAAGTATATGTAGAAAATGGTATGTTATATTAATAGAAATATAAAATAATAAATTAATATTTGATATCTAATTTTTTTTATAAAAATGTAAATATTTAGATACATTAAAAAAATACAATACACTTAAAAACACAAAATGTAAGTATTAAAAATAGGGGAAAGTACAAAATAGTCTTGTGTTTAAAAGAATTATAAGGTCACACTTTATGGTTTACCTAGTGTGTACTTAATTAAATCATCAGTGTACATCAAAGTCTCTGCTATTAATAATTTTTCTTTTAATAGCAATTTCTGCAATCTAATAAAGACTGCTCTAGAACTCTTTTCTATTCAGATATGTCGTGCGAATATGATGATTGATGTTGGTCACAGTCTCATATCTCTATTTGTGCCCAGCTCAGCCTGTAAAGCAGGCGACAGTGAAGCAGAGAAGGACAGCTTGTCTGCTGGTGGGCAGGCAGCTCCGGAATGTGATCGTCACATTTACAAGAGTGTCCTGGAGGGCGGCGACATCCCACTGCAGGGCTTGAGAGCACTTAACAAGCGTCACCCCAGCACGTCTTCAAAAGGTAGGATTCTAGTAATCAACCTCTTAAAACCTGCGGGCCCACTGGCGGGCCCGTGGGGAGGCACTAAATGGTAAGCTATTTTAACACTAATATTTTAACTAATAATTTAATACCCTGAAGTCCATGGATGTATAAGTTAGGCATATGTGGTATCATTTGAAAGCTTAGAATCTGAAATTGTCAGAGAACCCCATAACTGTTGCATTTAGTTACATAAAATAACAAAACCGAAAACATTTGTGACACAAATTGACCCCACCTAGAGGTTATGTTGTAGAAATTATTAAAATGAATAAAAAAGTCCTTCACATAGCCCTTAAATAGTCAAGTCATATATGATTTTAGGTATTAATTATCTGTTTTGTAAAGAAATAGCTCACCCAAAATGAAAATACTTTCATTATTTTTTTATGTGCATCAAAACATTTAATGTTTTGAAGAATCTTCACACAGGTCTTTTCCATAAAATGACAATTCAAAGTGGCCACTGGATCTGTTAAGTTCCAAAAATGGCAATTGTAACAGGGGGGATTAAAATAGGAAATGAGGAGGCGGGAACCGGACGAACCATCAAAGTAATATATAATGAAAACTTCATCAAAAGACACAAACATAAATACACATGGCAGCTGCGTGTGTCTCTCTCTCTCTCTCCCGAACTGCTATATCTGGCTCATCTTTATCCCTCCACTCGGGTGATTAGCCCTATTGAGGGCCGGGTGTGTGCACTCACGGACCGGCCCCACACCCCCTCCTCATCACAACAATAAAGCACCACAAAGCACCATGAATGTAGATGCATTAAGATTCTTTTAAAAACTTTTTTTGTGTCAAAACATTTACATGAGGGTGTGCAAATCATGATCGAATTTTCATTTTTTGGTTGAACTAAGATAACTGCGTTATTGTGAAGCCAATCTTTCACAGCATTTTCCACATTCCTTCCTTCACAATACAACACAAATAACACTCATTTGTCTTTCTGTGTTTTGTTGAAGCTGGCCATTTTTCACCCCTGACACATAACAGATGTAAGGTTTGACCTTTATTCATTCTCTCCACACTAGCTGTTGTGGTCTGTTGAGTGAATGAGCACATGAGGCTCTGCTCAGTTGGGTGTCCAACTGCTTTGATAGCAGTCCAGGTTGTGGATGAAGAGGAAAGGAGTGGTACATATTAATCATTTCCTAATCGGTTATTTCCTTTGATGATGAAATTGTGATCAATTTAGATTTAAAGAATTGACATTAAAATACTTATTTTGTTTGGGGCAGATGCATGCCACATTCTTTTAGGCTACACATCCAAAACAAGCTGAGAAGGCTGTTCCTGAATTACTTAATTGCTGTTCTACATATCAGTAAATCAACATAAACTTTGAACTTCACATTGGCCCTCTTAGCTGCATGAAAATCAAAACTTTTTTTTATAAATTACACACATAGAGCAAGCAACTCTGATTGCTCTGTTGCAAAAAAAACAAACAAACATGTTTTTGACACAGCAGAATTAGAACTAAATAGAATGCTGTAATTGACTCTTTTTACAATTAGTGAATTGTGGCAACTGTAACTGTACTCTCAATTATTTATGTGATTAATTGTGCTGCTCTAACATAGAGAGTAATGGGGCGATCTGAGGGTGGAGACTCACCCTGCAGAGTAGATAAACATGCAGGGTGTTGTTCAGGGGTGGTCAGGTATGAGGGGTCAGCTGGCACGGGTAAGGTCAGTGACTGGAATGCTAGCAAATATGACCTTGAGCGTGGGCTGCTTGTGTATGCAGGGGGGAAGAAAGCGGCACACACAAGGGTTGAAGATGATGACTGTTAATAGCAAACATGACCCAAATTTTTAGACAGTGGCTTTGTGAAGATCTTTTTTTAACTCTTGTTTCTGTCTGCTTTGAATGAATAAGAGAACATCTTTTGCATACAGAACATACAGTGAAGTTATAGTGTTTATCTTTATTTCATGCAAAGAACTTGCAAAAAAACTTTAATAATATATGTTTCCAAAACTTTTTTTGGGCTTGATGTTTCGGTAAGGAGGCATTGTTGTTGTATAGCTTTTAGGAACACTTAGGTGTTTCCAACATATTTCATTGTCTGAACTGATCTACTCTGTGTGATCAGTAGTACAGATAAATGTGGTTTTAAAAAAAAAAAAAAAAAGATTTTTTGTGGTTACTCAGGTCTGTGTTGTACTCCAAGTTAATTTATTAACTCTGCCTGTATTTTCTGTGGATATTCTGTAATTTAGTGACTTCACAGCACTCTAGAGGCTCTTTGGTGAGAAATCCCAAGACTTGTGGAGCTTTCTAGTAGCACTTACATGAGTAATTGACAACATTGGGAGTAAGTGCCTGACCAGAACTTTGGAATAGGAAACAGATGATGCATTTGATTAGACTAGGTAATTGAAGGTCAGAAACATCAAGTAAATGCAAAATTTTAGATTTCTGCTTTGCAGTGTAGGCTATTTTGCAGACTTTGAACATAAAAAAGTTAATGCATTACCATGCAAGTAGGGCGATAAAACGATATCGATATATATCACGCTAAAGAAAATCCACGATTGGCTTTTGAGGAACTTTCGATATTTACTGCGTGTCGCTAAAACACAACAGTTCGGCTTTCTCAGGCTGTGTTTCCACTGGGGCGGACGAAATCCGCTCAAAGGCGCTCACAGTGCTAGGAGAGAGCTTGCTCCTAACTGCTGTCAATCCACCTTGCGAGCATGATGCTTGGCTTTCATAGGAATGAATTGAAAACGCTCTCAGCTTTGCTCACAATGCGCCAGTGGTAACGTAGTGTTATCTACGGATGAACTTGCTAATGCTAGCTTCCTTGCTTACAATTAGCTTCTGTCGGACACTGGATTGATTCCATCCACACCGCAAGACGTTTTCTAAATTTTCTCTCAGGACACCCCTGAACCCACATTCAGCATCATTCCACAGTCACAAGGGCTTCTATGCCCCATACTTAGGTATCTGAATCTAAAAAATATAAAAAATATTTCATTTTAATGTAAAAAATATTCCAACAAATACTGGACTGCTGTCACTATTGTAACAATTGTAGCTGGCAATGATGATGAAATAAATTGAAGAACCCAAGTGCAGTTTATTTACAATCGTGAAAACCCTAACTCAAACATGAGCTAAACATAACTAGACTAGACTTAAACATGACTAGACTTAAACATGAATACATATACATACATCAATACTAGACAAGAGACAATGGCAAACATGAGGGCTTAAATACATGGACATGGGGAACCATAAGCCAATGAACAAACAGAACTCTAAACAAGGTAACAAGACTATAAACTAAAACCAATGACAAACTAGAACTGATAACAAAGTAATCAAACAATGAACCAATGAAAACAAGACACATGAACATGGAGGGAAACAGGAAGATCACATGACAAGGAAGCAGGAACAAAACATGAACTTTTCAAAATAAGAGACATGAAAAACAGGAACCAACAGAATAAACATGACAACTATGCTTCAGAACAAACAGATGATCTTTTAACATTCATTTTCAATTGATAAACGGTAAAAGACGGTAAAATTGGTAAAAAAATCCCACAGACCCCACTGCTTTGGCTGTCTCTGGACCCCTGTGCAGTTTTGTAGAGACTATTTTGACTGTTTAGAATATATTTTTTCTTCTTTTCTTCTGTCAACACTAAAAAAGAAAGTGCAATGTGTAAATGTAATGAAAAAGATTATTGTGATAACAATTTTGGCCATATCGCCCAGCCCTACGTGCAAGTCACATGCATTTTGCAAAAGTATAACCTGTTCTAACTGATTTGGTAGTTGGGACAAATTCAGTGAGCTATAG
This sequence comes from Moxostoma hubbsi, assembly GCA_032164185.1. Classification (NCBI taxonomy): domain Eukaryota; kingdom Metazoa; phylum Chordata; class Actinopteri; order Cypriniformes; family Catostomidae; genus Moxostoma; species Moxostoma hubbsi. Next base: position 21,159,442 of record JAVLUX010000021.1, on the reverse strand, counting down.
TATTGTAAGCAAAAGCAGCAATAATTACCATTTCTGTATTGTATTGTAATATATTGTATTGTATTGTACAATGTCTATGTTTATTTTAAACACTGGTTAAAAGGGGAGAAATATTTGTATGGTTTTATGAGTCTATCTGACAGTTAATGTCAAATTCATTTTAGATACAAAACATTCTGTTCAATCTGTCCAGATTGAAAGATCATAATTTCTATGCTGTTGCATTAGGGAAGGGAAAGATAGTTCACTGGGGAAAACATTATCTTCTGTAGAATAGTTTATTGGCTCTCATGTAATATCCAACATAAAAAACAGTTATCCAAACAACAGAGGTGGGCCAGTTTTCTCCACTGTTATAAATGTTCATTTGCTAAGTAATGGGTTTATTTTGAAACCTCTTATACCATCTCTTACACTAAGGTTAACCTTAACTCAGTTAAGGTTTACAGAACCCTGCTTTAAAGGTGCTCTCAGTAATTTTTTGTTTATGTCATATTGGACTTGCACTGACACCTAAGGGCATGGATGAAGCATAATTTAAATGCAGTAGTTTTTAGGTAATGATGCCATTGTTGAAATTTACTTTTCACAATCAGCCAAGATTAATTTAATCCCTAAATGAAACCATATTTACACCAGGTATTAAGATGCATCTCAGGTGATCCTATCTGTTTACACCTGGTTGCTTAAATATGTCTCCTGTGATGGCTTGTGATCGGTTTGGGAGGGGAGGGTCTCTTTTTCTTGACGACATACATCAATCACTAAGTCAGTGTGTTACTGCATGATATTAAAGCAGAAAAAAGTCATAACAGAAAAAGAAAGTACAAATAAACGGTGCATTGTTTCTCCCAGATACAGCTGAAATTTAATCAAAGCACAAATGCAACATTTTGAGCAGAATTATTTATTATTTTAGTGAATTACCTGTATTATAGGGGATTCAGATGTTCATGCTTTTCATCTGTGTTGATATCAAACACACTGAAGAAGATCCTTGAAGTTCTCATGCTTGTGTATGTATCTGCTTTTTCAAATTTTACAATCGGACAATTATTTCCTTTTAAAGACGCTCGTAACCGGCAAAGTTTAAACTCGTTTTAGCGCAGAAGTTGATTGACAAATTTACTGTTAATTTTTTAAGAGTAAAGCAATGCTCAATATGAATATTTCTTTAGCAATTTCATATTTCCTCAAATGAAGAAAATGTGCTGTTTTCTACCTTATTTACTAGTTGTATGATACTGTTGTGTTTATGCTTGTTCCAATTGAAATCTAATGCACTGTTTGTTCTGTTATCCTGCATGCCTGCCAGTGGATTATAAAGGTGGGAATGGCTGTGTGATTTCACCCTGCTCTTCTGTAAATAGTCACTCAGTTCTTGCCAGTAATGCACTAGCTTCTCAATATAAGGCTAAAAAGTCCTTATCCGCCGCCAAAGCCTGCATCCCCCAAATTCTTCCCTCCAAGTTTAAGCCCAAGCTATCGCCTTCTACTGATGAGAGCCGGGAGAGAAGGATTGAGCCATCACAGCGGCCTAAAGCGCACAGCTGTGTGGATCTGCATCAGAATGGAGATACAACAGATAGCGATCACTGGTTAAATTCAGCATCCAAGGGCAAGTGTTCTCCCGAAAGCAGGAACCTTCATAAAAATGGACCTGCTGTGGGATCTGTAAGGAGTACGGCTGAGTTCTCTGCTCTCTATCGAAACATGCATAACATTCAGAGGTCAAGCTCCCTAGGTTCTGGTTCCCATGGAAGTGTCCTCTGCCTGGCTTCCCTTTTCGAGAAGCCAGGGGGTGACATTACCATGGAGAAGACTGAGATCATCCCTCGGGAAACAGTGACGTTCCGGGTGATGGAGTTTGAGCGCATCATTCAGCGTACCAACTCTGCCCCCACCCGCTCTGCCTCAATGCCTATACTCCCTAGTAACCCAAGCCCTTGCCATAGCCCTGCACCATCCTGTTTCCTCCAACCTGCTGTCTCAGCAGAGACTCTGGTCATGCCAGGGCCTGCACACACTGAGGATTTCCCAGCAATGGATACAGAGGACCGAGCCCCCAAAGAGGAAGCTTCTGTTTCAGCAGAGTGCTTAATCACCTCTGAGCAGTTTCACAACTCAAGAACTGACTCTCCTTTGAAAAATGAGAACAAATCGGAGGAGACAGACAGTTGGATACATGATGCTGCCAAAGACACACCCTCAGAACACACTGGCCACCATTACCAATATCTTCACGATCACTTCCCGCTCCACCTCAAACAAAGCAAATGCAAAGGCACCTGCCCAGCTTCCTACACACGTTTCACCACAATCCTTAGGCATGAGCGCCAACAGACCAACACACTGCAAGAGAAGAGATGTTCTCCTCCAAGGAACTTGCTTTTAATGGGCCCAGCCCCTTTCTCCTTAAGGAGATCACTACATAGTCAACAGGCCAAAAAGACTTTCGCTCTCTCCGCCATGAAGCCAATGGCTGGAGACACGATGGAGAACAGTCTCTTCGCTTCCAGGCCAAGGCCTGTCATTCCGCAGCGCCTGTCCTCCTTGGAGGTTCTGGAGAGGCTCAGTAATGGAGAAAGCTCTCCCTGTGAGGGATGCAACTCAGATGACCTTACAGATGTGGAATGCACAGAAGCCAGTAAAGATCCCTCTGAAGGTGGCTATACTGAGAGTGTTATGAGTGTCAGATTCTCCACACTCATGTTCGGGCATGACTATGTCTGTGACCACTCATCTTCCTCCAGCCTTTACCTCTCCTGTCTGCTCTTCTGTCATCACCAAGTTACTTTACTTTTTCAATTTCTGCAGTTTGCATTATGTGGCCAACTTTGTGTGGTTTGTAACCAAAGTGTTTTTTTATTTATTTTTGTTGTGTTGTGTAAAAGTGTGTCATATCACTTCTTTTATTTTCAAACTTCCACGTCAGCCATTTAATACTATCATTTTTTTTCCATTTATTTACAGTTCTGTGTCTAAAAATTAGCAACAAACTAAGATGAGACTTAAAGGGATATTCACCCCAAAATTTTAATTTTCTCATCATTTACTCACCTTTATATTATCCCAGATGTGTAAGACTTTTTTTCTTCTGCAGAAAACAAACTAAGATTTTTGGTTTATATGCAAGTGAATGGGTGCCAAAATTTTGAAGCTCCAAAAACCACATAAAATAAAAAATGTCAGCATAAAATTAATTTATAAGACTCCAGTGTTTAAATCAATATCTTCAGAAGTGATATGATAGGTGCAGGTGAGAAACAGATCACTGTTTTTTTATTTACATTCTTCATGCATACCGCCCCCTACTTGGCAAGGAGAAGAATTTCAATAAAAAAAGACTTTTATATTGATAATATTGTTTTATATTTAATATATTGTAATTATATCTGTTTCTCACCTACACATATCATATAAATTCTTAAAATATGGATTAAAACACTGAAGTTGTACTTTTATGATGCCTTTATGTGCTTTTTGTAGCATAAATTTTTTTGGCACCCATTCTTCTTAAAATCTTAATTTGTGTTCTGCAGAAGAACGACAGTCATACACATCAGGAAAGTAAATGTTGAGAGAATTTTCATTTTTGGACAATCCCACAAAACAAAAATTCTATAGTCATCATTTACTCACCCATATTGTTTTATCCAAACCTGTATGACTTTCATTGTTCTGTGGAACACACACAAAAAGCTGTTTGGCAGAATGTTAACCTCAGTCCCCATGCACTTTTATTGCATAATCTTTCCACACAAGGAAAGTGAATGGTGAGTGTGGCTTACTTTTTGCCTAAAATCTTCTATTGTGTTCCAGACAAAAGAAAGTCAGACAGATTTGGAATGACTTGAGGGTCAATAAATGATGACAGAATCTGTATCATATTTCCTTGTTGACAGTATGTTTACAAACTGTTACTATATATCAGAATTTCATAGTCTGTCACCCTTTCAATGAATAATGAAACCGTACAACAAGTTTGGGCCTGGATCCACCTGTCATTTAGTTGTCAGCTTGAGAAAAGATTTCAGGCCTCCCATGTTACTCCTTAATAGATGCAGTATGTACATAAAACAGGCATAAATCATAACATTACTCGATGTACTTACAGCTTTAATATCTTACAAAAGTTTCCTTAATTCAGAAGTGTGATCACAGTACTTGCAAATAACAGCTTCACAACTTTGATATGAAATGAAAAGACATACAGTATATTGCTTAGAGTATGGTGTAGTGTACACTCAAAAATATTTTTAGCCTATTTTCAAGATGTATCCATTTCAATTTAATAACAAATTTCCATCAAATTGAATTGAATAGTCTTGAAGAAAATGTAATAAATAAAACTTAAAAGATAAAAAAAAAAAGATTAGGCAATTCACTTAGATGGAAATTTGTTATTTAATTGAAATGAATACATCTTGAAAATAGGCTAAAATATTTATTTGAGTGTAACTGCAATTAAGGCCAGTGCACTCAAATGGAAATTGTTTTTTATTTTTATTTTTTTAATTATTATAACACAATTGTGTCACTTTCCAAAAAGTTTCTATTTCCAAAACTACATAACACACACCACATCACATTTGTGAAAGGATTGTCATAATGTTGTGTTTTTGCACACTGTTAAGCCAATCCATATCTCCTCATACTGTTAAGTTTTTATGCACTTTCTCAACCATTTAATTTTGATAGACCATGGCTTACATTTATCCTATAGATCTCAAAACACTAAATACATAAATAAATACTTAATGCATGGATTATTGTAATTTTAAGATATAAGTATAAAATGTGTAAGCCATTGCACATTCACATAATTTGGATATTTTTTTTATAGAACATCTTGTTTTATTTTTGTCCTATCCAGTGTGTCCACAACTATATCATCCACACAGACTCTTTCAATGCTCTTTGTGAACTGGCATTTACATTTTAAGGAATCAAGTGTTGCACAATGACTGACTTAAATCATGACAATTACTCTAATCATGCAGAAAATACTTCATGTACAGTATTTGTGCTTATCATGAGAACAGAAACTGAATTCTGTGTTTTCTCAAACAGACTTGGATTCTTCACACCCTTTAAGCCAAGGAGATCATGGAGAGAACTCAGAAGAGACAGTCCGGAAACGCTACGGAGATAAAGAGGTGACATAATTGTTATGACATTTTTTTGCAGGCTTTTAGTGAATTTTATGAATAATTTAGCAAGCTTGTTTTTTTTTTTCTTAAAATATAAAACTCTTTAGGTTCTGGGAAATACAGTTGTGGCAAAAAGTATTTAAACACTCAAAAATATTAAAATTTCCTTTATAACAAAATGGCAATCCAAGTGACATCGGTAATTAAGGGATGCTAGAGCTATTCTCAACTTTCTTAGGCATTTTTGAAATTACATTAAAACAGCTGGTTGAAAAGTGATTTTTAGTCGATGTATGAAGTTTCCCTCGGGTTCACACAGGTGTCCACAGTGCAATGTGGAATGTGTACATACTTTTTATGCATGTTTTAGAGATGTTGAATGTGTTTCTATGTTGACCAATTGTTTGTATACTGTCAAGAATGCCCATGTTTAGAAATTCACTGAAACATTTTCCCTGCGGGGATAAATTAAGTTTAATACTACAGTGTAACCACAGGTCTAGTTCAACACATTACCTGCGGACATGAAGTCTGACAACCAGAAAGTGTAATCTTATATCTTAAAGATAGAATAAATATTTTGTTTTATAAACTAAAACCTAATAAATGTTTTGTGACATTTTTTGCTGAAAAGTGTACATGTGCTATATTTATTTTAAAATATTTTTTTTTTCTAATGCAATGACATTCATACATTTGTAGTGTAGCTTTAGTGTCCAAATTGTATTTGTGGCCACTGTATATAAATGAATTAATTTATCAACAATCTGATGATAATGGTGGACGTATGATGAATGGTTTGTGTCACATTTGTGGAGAATGGTTTTGCTACTGTACAATAATAGGCATAACATCTTTAAGTTAATTAAAATCCAATTTTGTAAAGAAAATACTGGAAGAGCAGAGACGGCTGAAGCGTGAGCAGGAAGAGGCAGACACAGCCGCTCGGAGACATGCTGGGCTTGTTGTGACTCATCAACAGTTCATCACTAATGACCGCTTTGGTGACCTGCTGGTTATTAATGAGAAAGAGAAGAGGAAAACCATAGAGGTGAGATATCATCTCTCTCATTTTTTTTATGATTCTGTTTTACTCTGTTTTTTTGTGTTCCAAATAGATTTTCTTTAAAATAATGGTTGCACTCTATAGTTTTAATGTTTAATATGCCTCTTTTTCTCTGCAGAGGACTCCTGCTCTGGCACAATTTGACTTCAGAGCAGAGACTCTAAAGTAAGTGTCTCGTTACTCTGATTTAAGGATGCCAATATTTATTTTTATTTTTTTTGTTTGTGAGTATGTTTGTGTGTGACATTTAGTCCATGTCTGTTAGCTTTTATGTCTTCTAAATGCTAATATACTCCTAGAATTTGGCAAAACTATCCTTCAGTAGATACACATTTAAAATGTACAGTCTTTCTCTTCCAGAGAAAAAGTGCAAAAATATTTATGACACATCTTGCATAATTGGACAATTGTTGCTCAATTAAATGCTCTTATTATGGGATCATCCCCAATATCGGCTACTTCTGACTAGCAATAACAAGTAGCAAATTATGGTTCATGGCTGTGAGGTAAACTAAAAGCATTTTTTTTAAAAGGGACAAGCCCTTCATCTTCCTGTTTCAATAGGAGATCCATCAACAGGATAGAAAACAGCCCTCGTCTAACAATTTCATGTAGTCTTTAAGTGCTTATACTATAAATACTGACACATAGTCTCTTAAATTCAAGAGTGTCATTTTGTTTACACTGCATTAGAAATATAATCTAACCAGATCCTGATTCTCTTTTATCAGGGAATTACCATTTCAAAAAGGAGATATTGTATACATCTACCGGCAGGTTGACCAGAACTGGTTTGAAGGAGAACATCATGGGAGAGTTGGAATTTTTCCTCGCAGCTATGTTGAGGTACATTCACTTTATCCATTTATAAATATCTGAAGAGTGTTTTTGTATAGAGTAACCTCTCTCACTCCTGTCATGCTATTTCTCCAGCTTTTACCCCCAACAGAGAAGGCTCAGCCCAAAAAGTGTGCTCCAGTCCAGGTGTTAGAATATGGAGAAGCCCTTGCTCGTTTCAATTTCAATGGTGACACTGCAGTTGAGATGTCTTTCAAAAAAGTAATGCTGTTTTTGTATTTTATTGGAGCTTATTATAATTTGTACTGTACTATATTTGTAGACTGTTAGGTCTAATTCATACTTTTTTCTTTGACTCTAGGGGGAGCGTATTACACTGATACGTAGAGTTGATGAAAACTGGTATGAAGGCAAAATTTCTGGCACTAACCGGCAGGGCATTTTCCCAGTCACCTACATAGAGGTGCACAAGAGACCTCGAGTTAAAAATGGAGTGGACTACCCAGATCCCCCTATCAGCCAGTCACCACATCGGAGCACTAATGCCTCTCCACAGGTAAAAAAAAAGACCTGACAAAATCCTTGTCCCAACCAGAGGATCATTTTCTTTAAGGTTCTGTGAATAATTTTCATCACTCATTTCCCATTATTTTTATATATTTAAAGATGACGTATGTAATTTTGTTCATGTTAAAATACATTCTTCTATCCCAGCTTAATATGGAGTGACAACTACAAGTAAACCATTTGTAGGTTGACTTTCCAGAGAAGTGAAAAAACTGCCTATTTGGCACATTTAAAACTTTTAATTTAAATGTTTGTTCCATCATACTGACACAGCAACATTGACATTGAGCATGTTTACATGTATCCCAATATGCTGATAACTACCAAAAATCAGCTTATTAAAAAAATCGGGACAATTCAAGACAAATGCGTTTATATGAGACTTGAAATTATCAGGTTGTTCTCTGCTTTTGACATTAAAAAATAAACAGGCATGTGCACAAAATCTGGCCGGTAAAGATTTCACATGCATGGTGAAATCATAGAAATTTTTACATTTATGTTCTTACTCATTCGTTTGAGTTTGGGGCGGGACGATCTGTTTATTTGACCATTTGCAGATCCGGTGGAGTATTTGGGAAAACTGTTTGAAAACAATAATTTCTGAAATTACATTGGTGATGTTAGAGAGGCAGAAATTACATACTTCAGCTTTAATACCTCCTGTTTTTTACAACATTTTATGTTTCATCTCTCCTTTTCCACCTTTCTCTTTATTATTTCTTTCCATCTGATTCCTCCTGACACCTGGCCTTGTCCCTCAAAAGCCGATCCGCAACCGCCTCACCACCTCCCCCCTCCCTCTGCCGCGGTCTCCTCGCCGATCTATCTCCCCTGAAGTCCATGCCATCTCCAATGAGTGGATTTCTCTCACTGTGGGCGGAGTCAGCAACAGCCCCCCAGCCGCACCCACCCCACCACTTCCACCTCTGCCAAGCACTCTATACCGCTTGGGTGAATACTTGCCCCCTTCCTTGTCCGCCAGCCCTGTGCCTCCCATCAGCAGCAGCCCCTACTTCATCTCCCCAATGGCTTCTCCATCCAGCTCTCCTTTACCCCCACCCTATCCACCCCGCCCCAGCTCAGCCACCCCATTCCTTACATTTACTCCACCTCAAGGGGAGGACTTTCTACTTTCCCCACCTTCTCCTCGCCTCTCCCGAAGCCTGAGTCCTTGCGGGGGTGCTGGGCTTGAGGGTTGGCTTACTAGGGGCATCAGGCTGGATCAGGAGTTACAGGAAGGGGATGGGGCAGAAATAGACAGGGCTGGCAGCCTCCGCAAGGCTCCATACAGCAGGGGCAATAGCTCAGCAGAGGTATCTTCTGCATGGTGTGGTGTGTTTCTTCAAGGTGCCAGTCATACCTAAACTAAAAGGGATAGTTTATTTATTCACTCTCATGCTGTTCCAAACCACTATGACTTTCTGTCTTCTGTGGAACACAAAAGGAGATCAGTCACCATTCACTGTCATTGAATCTTTTGACCTTACAATTGTCCTTCATTCATGTTCCACTGAGAAAAGAGTGTCATATGGGTTTGGAGGCTGAGTAAGTGATCACAGAATTTTCATTTTTATGTGAATGATCCCTATGGAAGGCCACCATTTGGCACAAGTTGATCTAACAGGCTGAAACACAGTTAAATAGGAACTGCTGCATGAACCTCTAATACTGCTAGCATGAATCTTGAATGTTGATATTTATTTTCCTGTTGCTGATTGTTGAATTTATGCATTTCTGATACAAATATAGAGATAGAGGTGTGTTTAATTACCCACTTCATTACTGCGCCAAACAGAGACAACACTTCTGGAGTGATATCTTCAGTGATCCAGTGAAATTCAGATTTTTTTTTTTAGAGATTAATTTAAAAATAATTATATTTATAGCAAGAATAGATGGTAATTGATAAAAACAACAACAACGTGCCTATCTGTTTGACAACAAATTCCAATATTTTGAGTTTACATTCAAACTAAAATAAATGCTACATTTTTGTCACAGTTAATGATGAGTAGGTTGAAATGGGGAAAAAATCCTGTTGTTTGTACAATATGAAGCATCCCAGCATGGTTTGACACTGATGTTTGTTTAATGTTTGTTTGAAGTTTTGTAGAAAAGGTTGTGATTGCTACAAACTCAGTTTTATTCTGATTGTTTGGTTGATATGGTTAATTCCTCTGAACAGAGATAAAAAAAAAAGTCCAACTATACTGTCATTTTTTGCGTACTTCACAACCAAGACTGAAAGGATGAACATGAACTGTTTTTCATTTAATTTAAAGGTGTAAGTCTGAAAAAGTGGCAGATTATTTCATTTATGTCCTTTTCCCCACCAGCCATTGAAGAATGATGTAGAATATTATGGCCGATCCTCAAGAAGTCCTATCATGCTGTTTGACATCCAGGATAACAACATGAATGCCAATTCATTTACGGTAAATTGACTTTCATGAAGTCATTGTAAATCCACTTACATGACACATACCGGTCAGGGCTGGACTGGTAATCTGGTATACTGGGCATTTTCCTGGTGGGCCGACGCACTTTGTGGCTGATCAGGAGCGGACTGGCCATCGGGAGAACCGAGGGGGGCGGTGGGTCAAGCGCGATACGGGCCGAATGGGCCGCGATAAGCTGGGAAAGGACAGCGACACCACCCCCCCCCCCCCCCCCCCCGCTATGTTGCTATGTAAATTATTGGGCCAATTTCTCTTCCCAGTCCAGCCCTGCTACTGGTCCATAAATATTTCTTGATGCCACCTGTATTAAGTGAATATGAAAGGTGAATATCAGTTTCATGATCTATATTGACTGGTCCTTAAACACAGATCAGCCAAGCATCAGGCTCATCCCAATGTATTATTTTATGTGATATCTAATCCTGAAACTCACCCATATAATGCACGATGAATGAACTCTTTCTTTATGCGCCTTGCAAATAAACCTGTCCTTTATGATTCTGGCCTATCTTTCACTCTTTCCATAAGCACTCTCTCTATTGTCTCACTCTTCCATGCTTATCCACTGGACACTACCATCACTTCTGGCTTTCCTGGTATTAATGGACATTTCCTCCTTTCTGCCCTGTTACTCACCGGATTTCCATTCCTATCTCCTCTAACCACACGCCCCTCCCTCAAACTCAAATTTCCATCTGAATGACTGACCCCACATCCTGGTTTGTGGCCACTTCTTGTGCCAACCCTCTCCCACCAATAGAAGGCAGTATGTAATGAGATCATGAATATTGCAGAGACCTCAGTGAGGTACTGCAGCACTTTGTCAAGCCCTGTAGACTCCGCCCACAGACTCCTGTCTCCTCCCAGTAAACACTCTCTCATCATTTCCCAGCAACCCCTGTCGCAGAGCAGCAGCCCTGAGCCTGGACGCATAAGCTGTGGGATGTAAGTATGATCTACCTCAGTGTGTTTTTGTGCATTTTTGGGTTTATGTGGTTTTCCAGAGATTTCACTGACCTGCACACCAAAAAATGTATTAAATCATGTCAATTCAAACCATTCAACCGTTACCCAAGTTACTGTAAGAAGAATTATTAAACGTTCTTTAATTTATGGGAAATGTAAGATTATCAATAACTATAAACCAACGTTTCATCCCTAATTAGCTAACCTCTAGTGAGTAATAGCTTAATTTAGGATGCATTTGCAACCCTGTTACTTGCAACACTGATAGCAGTTCTGGTATATGTTTTTATTTATATTATGTTTTTAAAATTTTTAAATTATCTCTAAAAATTTTAATTTAACTAAATTTAGTTATGTCCCAAATTGTAACAGGGTAGAAAGAACTGCAGAAATAATTTTTCTATTCAATCAAATTAATAGAAAATAAAAGAGCTCAAATAGCTAAGCACCTCCTTTCACTGCCCATTTAAAAAAAAATATGATGACGCTGACATAATTACACATTTCATGATGACAAAAACACTCTGAGTGTGCACGTACGTGCCTGTCACATCTAGCTACAACTCTCTCATTGCAGTTACATTCTCCCGTCCATCTTGGGCCACAAGGGGGCACCCTGTGATGGTCGAATTGAGCCATTATAGCTGTCTGAGTCTTACTTGCAGTTAGAAGTATATTTTAAAAAAAAACAAAAAAACCCTTGCTTTTTTTTGGGACCCTAAGTGGCAGCTTATACCACTTATAGCTAGAAACAGCCCTGATGCTTAACATTTAAAATAATGCTTTTCGACTCTGGTTTCAACACTTAATCAGGTATACAGGATTACTGATCTGTTTCATGTGACATCTCTCTTTGACCGCGCCACCATGTTTGTGACCAATATTCCATATACCTCCATTGTGCTGTAAGATGCGGCAAAAACCTTCTCCAGGAGTTAAAATCAGCTCCTACATTCATACAGATGGGATCATCACAGATGTTTTTTTTAAATACTGTGACTAAATCAGATCAGAAAACAACACAAAAACATTTGTAACTTCTGATTGAATAATGTTTACGGTGATGTACCGGTGGGCGTGTGTACTCACCAGTCGCACATCAGACTCGCCGGCATACAGAGATGAATCGTGGATAAATTATTTTTAAATGTTCGTGAAAGTTCAATTTGACAATATTTGTGCTGTCTTCAGACTTCAGACTGAAGTTTTCCTGGGACTTGGCATGGATCAAAAATGTTTTTCTTGATATCGTTTTTCCATTCACCGCCATTGTTTCCTCCCGTTTATGGTCACAAATATGGCTGGGGGGAAAAGTGACATCAAATAATACAAATCACATTATCCAGGGAATGCCTCAACTTTCTATGTTGTCTAACTGCAGGGACTCTGAACTATATATTCATCGTTGACATTTTCCGCCAGCTTATTGCCCAGCTAAATGTACAGTGTTATGTATTATGAAGCCATCGCTTTAGACATTAGTATTTGTGCAATGCTTTTAAATTAAATCTCAAAAAGTTTAGTTTATTTATTTAAACTGACAAAATGGTTATGCTTAGGTGGACAAATGATGTAATACTGAACATGCCTTTACATTTGGTCAATAAAAGTTGATTTGTGCTATAGGTTCCTGTATGTGCTCCATATGTAATGAAGTCTTGTTCTCTGGTGTAGATTTCAGGCTCTGTACAATTATGTGCCTCAGAATGATGATGAGTTGGAGCTACAGGAAGGAGACCTTGTCAACGTCATGGAGAAATGTGATGATGGCTGGTTTGTGGGTATGTGTCATTTTCCAGAGAGAGTCATCTCTCTTATATTAAATCTATGCCTTGCACCTTTTCACTACCATATCACTATAGAGCTACTAAATCAGAACATTGTTTTAAAGCTTTGTTTTGGGAGTTGTACAATTTCCTCATTTTTATTTTCTGGCCACAGACTTAAATATTTCTGTAATATACTGTACATATTGGCTTTTCTGTGCAGGTACATCAAAGAGGACAAAAAAGTTTGGCACTTTCCCAGGAAATTATGTGAAAGCTGTTAATTTATGACATGAGTCATGACATAATTTAACACATTATGGTTCGTATGAAGATATTTTAGCACTATGCTTAAGCAGCCTGACCTGTTTGGGACACTACCTGTTGACAACGAATGAAGACTACTCCTCCCCTTGAAAATTGTATCTTGCCCAGGTGAATGTTTTGTTATGTGATCAGTAAGGTTTGAGGCATGTCGATAAAGAACATATAGTGTCAAAAAAGCATTTTAATTTAGAAGAAAAAGGAAGGTCTATTAGTTTTATGTACATTCATTTTTTTATACCATGCTCAGTTTCATCTGACTTAAAGAAAAATAGATCTTTACAGCTGCAAACTGTATTGAAGTACAGTGCGTAACTTTACCTTCACATACCTGACATTACAAAAGATTACTAAAAATGTATGACATTTTACAATTTAATTTTGACATAAATGTATGGCGATGACAGTGTATTTAAAGCACCCGAAGATGTCTGTATTAGGGGTTAGAGAGATGGGTTCTGGAATCTGTGAAGGGATCATAGAGTTAGGTTTAACATAATTATAAATGTATATATTACATTTTTCACAGCCTTTGCTTGTCAAATGCAGATTTATGGCGCACTCTTTTAAAGAGCTTGATTTGAATTTGTATTCCGATGTGGCCTCAAAATGCTCTTAAAGTATTGGAAGAGACAACAATTCCTGCACTGTAATTGCAAAGCCATTTGTAGACATCAACATGATGAAAGATCTATTAGTGTTAGTAATGTTAAGGATAATAGACTCTTAGCTCATATGATGTTCAACTCAACTTGCGTTGCAGGCTCGCAACCCGTTGAGGGAGAGTTTTGATGCAGCATGATTTCAGCTTAACAGCATTTCCTGTACTTTCACATTTTAAGGTTCATGAGATTACAACAAATCATTGACCAACTCTAAAAACTGCAGATCTAAATACAAGTTAGTAATTATTAGAGAGAGAGAGAGAGAGAGAGAGAGAGAGAGAGAGAGAGAGAGAGAGAGAGAGAGATAAAGCAAAGCTTTTTTGAGCACTATGTAATGTAGTGAGATGAAGGGCTAAAACTAAACCCTACTAAACTAAACCAAACTCATATTTAGACGATTTGCTTTGGCGCAAAAGATACTATTTATTTGCCTGAGTGGTGTATATTTTTCTATTACAATCTTCCATTTTTGATTTGGTTGTCTTGAAGAGTGAATTAAGAGTCTGGTGAGCAGTGTTCTTACTTTTATTAAAACAAGGTTTGATCTTAATCCAGGTACCCAATGAAATTGACATTTACATAGTGTTATGACTTGTAATATGTCAGAATATGGAATCGATGATCCATATAAGACTGTCCGTACCTCATTTTTAAAGTGCCATTAACAGTAGAGGATGCTATATCTGGACCGTTGTGTTCCGTTTGAAACTCTGATGTGGAATAGTCTCCATTGATTAGATTTTAGTCTTCCTTACCTGAATGTATAGTTTACATCTACTTTGGTTGTAGATTTGCTTTTGATTCCGTTTAAGAAGAAGAAGAATTACCAATCATAAGTCTTATGGGTTTCCTTCTTCTGATGATCCTCTTGAACCTTTTGATAATTGAATCTTTTTGAAATTCCCCTTAAGTTTTATATGGTCCATTCCATATAATGCCAGAAAATGTGCTGCTAGAGCGAATGAAGTCTAACTGACGACGACTCTTACATTTGCGAAAGCCTTTGGTCCAGTTCAAAAAGAGACATAGGAAAATTTCATATGAGCAGACACATGTATTTTAAAAGTATTTAGATCATATTTTTCCTTTTTTATATCAAAGGTTGCTGCTAAAACATTTGTCAAGACGTAATCACATATTAGAAACAGTTACGATCTCTATTTAATATGAACCTGAAAATATGTGTTTTGGCCCCTTATAAGATTGCATAGTATACATGAATGTAGTTTTCTGAGATACCTGAAACTTTGACATGAAAAAAGTTGAAATTCAAAGTTTTCCTATTCTATAATAGTTGTAAATATGTAAAGTATAAATAAATGGAAGTGATTGAAGTTACAGCAACCTCTATAAATATTACAGTTTATATGATATGAAGAATATTAGGAAAGCACAGAGATTTGCTTAACACAGGCTGTCTCATGTGACAGAACGAGTGATTCTGACACTGTTGGGATTTAAATGCCTTTCTGTCTCATGACTTTATTGAACTGTGCCTCATTTTATGTTCTGTCTTGAGGTAAACAGAGGTTATGTTTAAGGATATTAGTGTTTTGGCCCAATTGTGTTACAGGAGACAATAAAAATGTTCTATACAGCAATCACCTGAGTGATTCAAGAGTGTGAGATGACACCCAAGATGTGTAATGTATAATTATTACTTTGTGATCTGTATGCAGAGGCAAATTTAGCAATATTTTTGTTTGTTTTATTTGCAGTGCTGTTACAATTACAATGAATTTAAAACACTATTTACTGCTGTGAGTTCCTCGTTATGCAATATTTAATAAACAATATTACAGCTTTTGACTGATACAGTTTGTTTATTTGTCTTGATGTGCAATTAATTTATTTTTGTGCAATACTGGGTATGTCCAGCAGAGAGAACTGTAGATAACGCCTTTGGTCAAAGATCGAAGTTGTGTGCAAAAATAATGTTTCATACCACAAAAATGTAACTTATTATATTTGGAAGCCAGAGCTATGCAAGATGTGTATTTATCTTCAGCTAAGCTGAGTAGGAACTGAGCTACATTGTGAGTTTAAATTTATCCTTATTACTATTACTATCTATCTGTCTGCCTGTCTGTACTCAAAAATAAATAAATAAAATAAAATAAATAAATACAGAATTTCATTTCACATATTTAAATGGATCTTTAACCCTTTATTGCATAACTCGGGTCTTTAGATGCGATTCATCCTAAGGAGGCAGTAACAAGATAAGTGATATAATAAAATGTTGAGAAGGAATGTGAGAATAGATATTTATTTTTTATATAAGTTAACTATCACAGGATATATATTTCTATGTTTATTACAAGACAAATGAGTTCTACATTTTAGTAGTACTACAGTACTACTATTTATACAACTGGTCTGTTGAATGCTTGATTCAGATTGGTTGACACAATTCTAAGGTTTGTAATTATTTTTCAAGTAAACGCACGGCTATGAAGTAGTTCCAGGTCACTTTGCCATAAGGCTGTTCAATTACAGAAATTTGGGAATCGACTCTTGCAATCGATGGATTGCAAGAGTCGGATTTCAGACTAATTTTTTCGATTCCGAAAAAAAAAAAACGGGAGGTAGAGTTAAATATCATAATAAACAGCTCACTACAAAGTGCTCTTTGTGCTTTTTATAATAACATGAACAACATTTACTATTAATAGGTCCATTCTAAAATGAAATCAGGGCCTATGTACACACACCTAATCCACTCAATCCCATTAGACAAATTTAAGAGAAGTTTGAGTAGATGCGGTTGTATTTCGAAGAACTACCGCAAATAATCTTAAAAGCACAAATTTTGGTCTTTAAAAGCACCACTACATTGAAATTGTCTTTTACCACACATGAGTTATTGTTAAGAAAGCGGTTTAAATTATAATGTACAGTAATTGTACACTGAATAAAATGTCCAAACTATAAAAAATAGACAGGAAAAATAGACATTTATTCATTTCAATATCTATTTCATAAGTTGAAACTTGACACCAGGCGGTGTGCACGGGAAAGTGCACAGTTAGATTGGTTTTATGCTGAAGAGGTTTTTTAGAGAAAAGTTTTTTACATAATGGATTATCCCATAAATGTAAACCAGTGTAAATGCAAACATCATCATATATGTTGAAAGGACTGAAGCCTGTCAACCAAAACATGAGCTTACTTCTGTTTTATTTAACAATCCAGGTTGTTTAATTCATACAATATAAAAATACATATTTTATTACGTGAATTAAAACATTTTGTCTTTGAATTTGATTTCATAAAATAATTTTTATGTAGACTGGTTAATATATATGCAAAAGGTTTTAAAACTGTAAAAATGTTGAGAACAAGTAGCGTAGCATTGATGTTCACTTTTGTATCAATCATTAAAACTTTAACATACTGATTTTGACGTGAAAAGGATGCTAACTGAAATCTGCCATTTCCTTGTTGTAGACTTGTGTTGTAACATCGGGGAAGTTAATATTGTATGCCAGTTTACAATTCACACATTTGGCAGGTTAATTGATTGTAAATTAAATCCAAAGTAAAATATTTTATTTTTTTCAGTTAGAGCAATTCAACATGCTTTTATGCTTCAAAGACGTTAGTCATGAATTTAGCTCCATAAAAGCAGATGTGTTGAAGGGCTTGTGTGATTGCTTCAAACAGATGAACAAACGGAGTGGATTTACAGACGCTGACGGACTGGAACCCTCCCTTAGGACGGAGGGTTCCAGTCCAACCCCATGCTCACGGAAGCCTGGGAAAGCATGTCAGCCTTCTGGACATCAGCCTCAGGCTGGGCGTGCCGACCCAAAGGTGGTGGCAGTCCAGTCGAGTCTTCCGTGTCAGATGCCGGGACACTCTCCGATGCAGTGGCGAATTCGTCATTCAGCTCAGCGGGTCAGAGAGAGTTGTCAGACTGGCCGTGAGGCGAGCCGCTCTCACTTTGAGCCTGGGCGGAAGTCAACGAGCGTGCTGAGGGGCGGGTGGTTCGTGGGGATCTACACCATTCATCAACTTTAGTTTTATATCTTAAAAAACATTAACAGGGAAAAACTAACAGCAGTGGTACACATTTAATGTTGGTGTAGGATACAGACCATTGTAACAAATACTGTAGGCCTATTTGTCTTTGGAAAACAACATGAACCTTTTTCAGCATTTTAATTTAATTTAGGGCTTTGACCAGCAGAGGGCACATTGTGACTAATTATAGGGCTTGTTAAAACCTAAACGGACCGCTTTTTGTTTAGACATTAAACACTCAGACATATGTACACAGGTGATATAACCCTTTTTAATGTACAGCCTTTCAAAGACTGTCAGGATTAGAATGAAAGTTTGTAATTAGGCCAGATAGTAACTGATTTGACTTTCCTGACAGCAGATGTACCCTACTGTGCCAAACTCCTAGGTCATCCTTAAAATTCTTATTAAAGTCTAAAACCTGAGAATTAAGTGTTTAGCCAGTTACAGCCTATAACAAGGCTGTTTATAGTTTATAATAATAAATTATATATATTAATGTGGTTCAACAGGCTCTTGTTAAATATCAGCAGACTTCTCATCTAATTTTTTGGCAATTAAATCATGAGTCTGGCTATCCATAGCTGCTTTCACACAGCATTATTTTCTGGGAGTATTGTCTCACTGTATGCAAGGTACGGAGCATGAAAGATCCACCTCTGTGCCAGGAACATGGGTAGTAACAGAGATGGAACAATGTCTGTGTGAAAAGCCACAGTCGGCATGCTGGTGTTGTGTCTGTTGTGTCTTTTTCTGTCACACCGCTGGTTCTGGAAAATCGCATCACTATGTGAAAGCATGGTTGCGGGATTATGCTGCAAGCTTTTGTTTAATATGAATGAGCGAATGCGGCATTTTGGAGATACTGGGGAAATGAAAAAACCAGTGCATCAAGTCTTATGTTTTTTATAGCTTATATATTAGTGAGAACTCGTAAAACAGAAACTATGCTGTGTATTAAGCATGTTGAAAGTAAATCCATCCTGAAAAGCCTGAAAGCCTTGATAACAGCCATCAAATCCATACACTATGGGGCGGTTTCCCAGACAGTGTAAGAATGGTCAACTTTTATTACCTTGATAGCTGTATTTTATCACTGTTTTGTGATATCAAAGGATTGACACTACAGTATTATATTCAATACAGGTTGTGGAAGAATATAAAAATCAACCTAAAAAAACTGCAGCAGAAGCCCGAAGAGAGAGGTTTAAGACTGGTGGAGGACCTGCAAAGAAATATACTGATCAGTTGGATGACTTACTGACAGGAATAATGGAGAACCAGCAACCTTTGGAGAACATGCTAGATGATGACCATCTAGACAGTTCAGATGAGGGGTCACACACACGTACTACAATGGGTATATTTTGTCATTTCTTCCTCTCCTTTCAAACTGTTATTTCTTTCTGTTTCTTTCATTTGATGTGAAACATTTCTCATTTAGTGTGTGTGTGTGTGTGTGTGTGTGTGTTTCTTTCATTTGATGTGAAACATTTCTCATTTAGTGTGTGTGTGTGTGTGTGTGTGTGTGTGTGTGTGTGTGTGTGGTTCTTGTTTCAAGGAGAAAGTCAAAGAGACATAACTGAAGCGCTGCAAGGTAATTTACCCTCCAGTTAGGGTGGCAGTGTCTGGCAGTACTGGTCACCAAAACAAGAGTCACAATCCACGAAAAGATGGCTATTGAATTTCATGAACACAAGTTGAAGTACCTTAAAGGGTTACTTCAGGATTTAGCATTAAGCTTTGTATCAGTAGAAAACCAGTAGTATTTTCGAATTACCGAATACTAACGGACGGCTTGGTGTAAAGTGAGTATTTTGTTTGTTTTTCTTTTTGTTACTAAGACGTCATGTACAGAGTTTGGACACCCGGAATTATCATAATGTTCTTCCCACGTAGTCAGTCAATTTATCAACTAACTCACGACTTAAAGAGTCACGATGTATCAAAGCAAGCCTAGTTGTATCAAATTTTCAGATACTGCCGCCTGTAACCAGTAGGCGTGGTTTGGGAGTGGCCTCATAAGGGCAGCAAAGCAACTGCATTCTGGGAGTTGTTGTCTTTCAGCCACATGAGTAAAAAATACATTTTCTGCCTTTTCTTAGTCTAGAATGCTTCAAATTCAAAAATTATTTCACATTTATACTATATAAATGACCAATTTTAAATACACATTCATCTTCCCAGAGGTGAAGTATCCCTTTAAGGAGGAGCATGAAATGAAAATGAAGATCCTCTAAGTAGAACTGGAGATGAAGTAGAGAGAGATGCAACTGTCTCAGATATCACAATGTGTGAATCTGAAATAAAAATTGTTTTATTAAATCATTTTGGGTGTTTCTTTAATATACCAGACAAAAATATCAGGCCATCGTCATTATTTTACCGTTTCGTCAGGATTAAGGGTATAGGCTAGTCTATTATGCCCCCTGCTGGTCATAACCTACATTCAATAAAAATGTTCAAAATGTAAAGTTTCATGTTTTCCAAATACATATTTATTACAATGGTCTGTATCCTAAACCAACATTTAGTGAGTACCATTGTTGTAACTTTGCAGCCACACAATTGTTGATTGTAATGATATAAAACTAAAGATTGATGAATGGTGTAAAAAGCAAGAATGTCCACTAATGTGTTTTTTTTTTTTTTATCGAAAGAGGCATTAGTGGAGCAAAAGGAGGCAATTTATCTTTATGAAAATTATAACTTTTCAGTTTATTTTATGTCATAAAACTGCAATCCAAATATTACATTTTTATAGGCTACACACAAAAGGAAGAAAAGGACCAAGAAATAAGAGGCTCCTTAGTATGTTAACTAGTGGCAGGCAAACCCCCCAGGCTTACAGAAATGGTTTAACCCTACTTCTCAGCAGCCAATGGAAAAGTACAACACTCACCCCTTCAAACTGGACAAGTGGCCAAATGGCTCAGAATCACATGAAATCAACATGTTGTCAACGCGTGAAAAATTAACACGTTGTCTACGTGTAGACAACATGTTAACGTGCAAACAACGTGTTGTTGACGTGTTGTCCATGTGTTGTCTACGTGTAAGAAGTCAAATTTTTTTGAACTGGTTGGCTTTCCATAACCGGCCCCTAGTGTACTACTGAAATTATGCACAATAGTCGTGCCTCTATTTAGACTCAGAAAGTGCCTAAGAAATATATATGTGTAGTTCATCATGTGACATGTGTCTCATGACGTGTTTGAAAGCCAGTTGCGTCTCATGACATTTTAGTGGGGAAGTAATGAATCATGTTCTGTATTAGTTGCATCATCTCTTTGATATATAAAATATAAAAATATCAGAATTTATTACAAGGCTCTGTGGAATACTCGATTCTGATTGGTCAAAAGCACCATCTAGCTCATTCAGATACAGTATTGCAAAAATTGTTCCTGCTTCTTAGGATGTGTTCAGGTTTGGTTCGATTAAAACAAACTCTGGTACAATTGCTCTGTTAGTGTGGTTCATTTGAACAAGTGTGAATGCTGCCATCTGAACCTTGGTGAGCACCAATCAAGCAGACCAGGACCGCATGAATAGTAGGTCTCGGTCCGCTTCCTAACGAACTGTGGTACGGTTCAATTGATATATGAATACAACCTGGACCAAAAACGTCTAAACGGTCCAAAAACAGGAAGTAATTTGCCTAATACTGACCTCAAGCATACCTGGTTCTTCTCATCATAGGAGCAATGTTGCCCATTACAGTTCAGTACAGGAGTCGGAACCGCCGTCAGTTTCCTTGCAGCATATCTTCGTTTGTGTGTACAACAGAGGTATTCCTGGTGCTGTTTTGACTCCTTTACACATTTTATTAGCTCTGTTTGTTCTCAGCTGGTAAAAATACCACCATATATACATATATAAATATAACGAGCACATTTCTCCCAGCAGCCAGCATTGTTTTGGATGATCTGAATGCTCAGTCAAAAAATATACGTCATAAAAGCTGTCCAATCAGGTTGTGACTTTTTCTTGATGCCTTTGGTTTTGTATAGTTAGGTTCGGTGTTAAAAATGCCAGTGTGAACGCTAAACGAACCAGGTCTAAATGTATAATTTTCTTTTTTGGTCTGGACCAAGAGAACTGAACTACAAGTGTGAACACAACACTGGTCTCTACAATTGAACTAATAAAATAATTCTGCTCGGCAGCCTTGCGGTCGCGGCTTTCTTTTGTCATGAGACAAAGCCACTTCAGCCGCCCCCCACGCTTCGCCTCCTTCCTATGGGATTGGGGCAGGCGGCGCATGCGATGAAGGCGATTTGGGGATAATGAGGGGTTCCGTTTCTCTAGGTAAATCCCCTCGAACCACCCGCCTCCCCGGCACGCTTGCTTGCTTCCCCCAGACTCGGGATGAGTGCGGCCTGCTTCACTGCCAGCTGGCCGGTCCCTTGAGCTCCCGGAATTGGATGACCTCGCTGCTGCATCAGAGAGCGTTACAGCGGCGTCTGATGCTGATGACTCGCCTGGGCCGCCACCTTCGGGTCTGCTCGCCCAGTCTGAGCCTGATGCATAGAGGTCCGCTATGCTTTCCCAGGCTACCGCGAGGCTGGACTGGTAAACCCCGTCCCCCCCTCGCGGCTACTTGATTGGTCCCGCAGGCATGTGCGCTGACCCCCCCGGTTCCTTTCTTCCCGGACATGCATGACGAGTTGAGTAAGCCGCGGCTGCCTCGCTCCTCCGCTCTCATTACCCTCGACGGTGGAGCGGTCCGGGAGCAGACCGCTTCCGCCCTGCACACCATGGTCCCTCCTGCAACCAATGCCAGGCCAAGGCACTTCAAAACTTGCACTTGGGTAGTCCTGTTCTTTATGTGCTGCAGGAACTGCGCTCAATGACCGATCGCGCCCCCCGGGCCACGAAGGTCAGAAGCGCCGGCACTCTAATGGGCGATGGCCACCCTTGTGGTCCAGAAACCTAATCCATGGACTGGACCTGGTAGAAATGCGGGAGGTAGACAAGGCACACCTTCTCGAAAGCCCCCGTCTCCCAGCTTGTCCGATTCTGATGAGTCTAGAGGATGCCTACACCGGACCTCCTCCTCAGTCACTAACCCGCCCCCTGCCGGGTGTGCGGCACAAGGTAAGAGTCTTTTCTCAGCACTAGAGCCTCGGGATGCGTCTTCGCCTCCCGACACCGTACTACCTGCTCCGCCCCGCTGCGAAGCCCTGCCGGGTATGTCAAAAATAATCGTCCCCTTGGTGTCCCTAGCACGGAGCTTGGATGCGTGACTTTCACTTCCCAACCCGTCACGCTGGCCCGGACCATCCAAATCCCTGCACGTGGAAATTGCTACTCTTTTACTAAACAAAGACGAGATAGAGCATGTCCATCCAACCAAAATGAAGAAGGGTCTCTACAGCCCTTACTTCATTGTACCCAAGAAAGGTGGTGGCTCACGACCGATCTTGGACTTGCGAGTTCTCAACCGGACCCTAAACAAACTCCTGTTCAGAATGCTCACGCAAAAAGATATCTTAACTTGCGTCCGGCATCTAGATTGGTCCGCAGCAGCAGACCTTCATACCTTCACGTCTCAGTTCTGCCTTGACACCGACCCTTCCTACGGCTCGTGTTCGACGGCCAGGCACATCAGTACGTCTCTGTCCCCTCGCGTCTTCACAAAATTCGCAGAGGCTGCCCTTGCCCTGCTCCGAGAAGCCAGCATTTGCAAACTCAATTACCTCGACGACGGGCTCATTCTTGCCCACTCCCGAGTGTTACTATGCGCTCACAGAGACTAGGTGTTCAGGCACCTCAGCCGTTTAGGGCTTCAGGTCTACAGAGAAAAGATCTAGCTCGCCCCGGTTCAGAGCATCGCTTTTCTCGGCATGGAGTAAGACACAGTCTCAATGTCAGCACGCCTCACCAACGAGCGTGCACAGTCAGTGCTAAAATGCCTCGCCACCTTCAGGCCGGGCATGGCGGTCCCTTTAAAACCTTTCCAGAAGCTCCTGGGGCATATGACATCCTCCGCGGCGGCTGTCACAGCGGACGCGCTGTCACGACAATGCTTGCCCAGTGGAGAGTGGAGGCTTCACCCCCAGTCGATCCAGCTGACTTGGGAACAGTTCGGCAAGGCCCAGGTAGACCTGCTTGCCTCCCAAGAGACCTCCCACTGCCCGCTCTGATATGCCCAAACAGAGGCTCCCCTCGGGGCAGACGCACTGGCGCACAATGCGCTGATTTTGGGGACTATTTGGCCTTAATTCAGAAATATTTTAAAGGGAATATGCACGGATGGGTCCTGCATAAGCAATGAGATGTGAAATGTGCGATGCTCCGACAGGGGACATTGAGGGGGGCTGCAGCCCCTTTGAACCCTTTGAAGCAGTCACGAGACGAATCCCTCAAGCATGCCTTCGACCAAGTGAGAGTGATCGATGGTCAACAACCCGAATGTCGCACTTTCATATCCCTATTTCGCAATTATTAACAAGTGGTTGTCTAGAGTAACACAGGATGCTCAAACAAAGAATGATACAGCCCAGCTCTTAATACCACAGAGTGTCAAGAACTGGTGTTCCAGGTGGCTTATTATAATAACATGGCAGGTCACCTAGGGGAAAGAAAAACATTGAAACTTCTAATAGCCCATTTTTATTGTCCGGCATTGGCAGTAGGTGGTGTGCGGCTTGCCGTGAATGTCAGCTGGTGAACCTGCCAGCCACCTCAAAAGCACCATTGCACCCCCTTCCGACTGAACGAGGTCCCCTTCGAGATAATTGGTATGCACCTTGTCGGGCCATTAGAGCTGTCAGCTTGTGGACATCACTTTGTATTAATCCTAGTGGACTGTGCGACAGGATATCCAGAAGCAGTGCCTCTACGCAGCATCTCAGCTTGTAGTGTTGCAGAGGCACTCTTCAAAGTAATCTCCTGGGTGGGGATTCCGAAAGAGATCCTCACTGATCAGGGCACAACCTTTATGTCACGGACAATATGCAAGTTATATTAATTATTTGGCATTAAGTCCATTCGCATCAGCGTTTATCATCCACAAACAGATGGCCTGCTGGAGCAATTTTATAAAACCCTTAAAAACATGATTCGTAAGTTTGTGCTCGAGGATGCTAGAAATTGGGTCAAATGGCTTAATTCTCTGTTATTCGCAGTACAAGAGGTCCTGCAAGCCTCCACCTCGTTTTTCCCATTTGAGCTGCTGTATGGGCGGCACCCGCGCAGCATGCTTAATGTCACACGTGAAGCCTGGGAGGAGGGACCTTCAGCCAGTAAGAATGAAATTCAATATGTTCTAGATCTTAGAGCAAAACTCCACACCTTGGGGCAACTAACACTGAAGAATTTGCTCAAGAACGACAGAGCCGACTGAACAACAGGGGAACTCAGCTGCGGGAATTTGCACCGGGAGATAAGGTACTCGTATTTCGCCCCACATCGAGCTCCAAATTACTCGCCAAGTGGCAAAGTAATTTTTCATTTGACCTGATTTCTCTCTCCCTTTTGTCTTGCAGACGGACACTTCAGACAGAGGGCTGGGGGCCGTAATCTCACAGGTGGTGGGGGAGGAGTGCCCTGTGCTGTACATTAGCCGCAAGCTCTCGCTGAGGGAGACTTATTACAGCAATGTAGAGAAGGAGGGTCTCGCCATCACATGGGCGGTCTTCACTCTCCGGTACTACCTGTTGGGGTGGGCCTTCACCCTCTGCTTAGATCACGCCCCACTCCTATGGCTCCACCGCATGAAAGATACAAATGTGCAGATTACCCTTTTACAATTGGATTCAAATTAAATGATTTCATATGGATTTTTTCCCCGGCCCTAGTCGTCATCATCATCATCACTACTACTAACTACTGGCAGCATTTGTCTCCTCAACCAGTAGCATTTAAGGCCCTGATGGCAACTTGTGTTCATGGCCACAGGGGCACTAAAACAGAGACCAGATCATAACAAATTAAAAGACTGAGTTATGGGGGTAGGCACATTTTGAGAGGATGGCCTTTGCTTTTTGCCCTAATACCCATTATAGCACACTCGAGACCACATATAAAATACCATAAATATAAGAATTCTAACACTACATAACCTAAACTAGGTTACAGTGTTAGTAGAAAATATTAACCACAACAGCAACTGCAAGCAATTTGACCATAAATAACTTGAGTATTTCCATTTCAGGCAACTTAATACTAATACAAATATTGTACTTTTTAATCCGCTACATTTGTTTGACATCTTTAGTTACTAGTTACTTTTCGGGTTACAATTTTTCATAAACATATGATGATTTCATACAGAAGAATATGATGCATTTCTGTAGTTTTAAACTACCCCACAGTATATAAAGAAGTTACAATTAGCTCAACTTAAACATCTACAACAATAAAATGCAACATTTATGCAGCAGTGATATTAATCCCAAAATATCATACAGGCTATAATAGTAACACACTGTCAGGGACCATTTTACTGTGCAATGAGTACTTTTACTTTTGATTCTTTAAGTAAATTTAGCTGATAATACTTAAATACTTTATAAGTATATAAAGTATACTTAATAACTGATAATGTATTATAATATATAATGTACTATAATATACTTTATAACTGATAATGTACATTCTTGAATACAGGACTTTTACTTAAGTAAAGAATCTGAATATTTCTTCCACCACTGTCTCCTGTAGCTAACATATCTAGTTAATCAAGGAAAATAGCCTACTGGAAATAATAACTTTGCTATAAAGATCTACTAGTAATTAGCTGTGTTTTCCGACTTGCAGGGGTGTTATACTCTAAAGCCATGATCATCGTCCAAGACATACGGAGATGGATTTGTAATGCTTCATCCAGGCTTTGTTATGCTCCTTATCACCTTAAACCCTTCATTGGTGCAGAATAGGAGTCAAGCTAATAAGTTAATATAGGATAATGTACTGCTATGCTATTGGAGGCAAGACGTTATCCATGCGCTTACCATACATACGTTATCCAGGCACTTATCCACATGTACATTATCCATGCACTTATCCACACATATGGTATCCAGGCAAAAAGTAAAAAATATAACATTTCTCAGCTTACACTACAATGAAAGCTTACACACTCAAATTAAAAATTTTTTTTACACTTAATACATGTAGGGGTGTAAAAATGCATCTGTAGATTATGCTGAAACTTCAATCCGTCAATTACAGAATTTAATAATCAATTACATTGACTATAATAATGCCCATTGTGTTACTAAAGCCGCCTATACACAAAGGGGTTTTGAATCCAGAATCACTCACATACAAAGCAACATCAACATAGATCAAAATATCACTCGAAATGAAAAGACCACTCGACCATCACATTGTAAAATGATTCACTGTTATTTGTATATTTATTTGTGTACTCCAATAAATGTTGATTCAACCCTTATTTTGTTTGTGTGTGTTTTTTTTTTTTTTTTTGTGTGTGTTTTTTTTGTTTTTTTACCCTGTTAAAAACAATGTGCATTTACTTTTAAATTGTAACATAATTAGATTTAGGCCTAAGTTTAGCATGTTGTATAAGATCTAGGGCAAGAATGTGGTAACTTATTATGCTGCCAATTAAAAATATTATGTATTTTTTTCATAATCAAGTTGATTATTGACATGATACATAAATAATGACTGACAAATCTTTATATCAGTCAAATTTATTCATCTCAAAGAAAAAAAAATGATATATTCTATGAATTACATACAGGCCTATTAAAAAATCCATAATTAGACAGCAATGTATTTTATTACAAGTTTATAAAATACATGGGTGAGTGGCATGATTGTGACATCACCTGATAATAGGGTTCCCCCACCTCTGAATTCCCACTTTAACCCCAGCCTTTATTTCATAATTTGGAGTTTCAGCTTTCTTGCCACCATCCACTAAAGAGCTGAGATATTCTTCTAAAAACAATAACTTGTTTACAGAAGAAAGAAAGTCATATACATCTGGGATGACAATGACATAAGGGAATGGGTAAAAGATAAGATCATTTTCATTTTTGGGTGAACTATCACTTTAATGAGATCAGGCTGCATTTAAGGTTTAAGTTTTTTTGTTGTTATTATGGCTGCTGGTGCTCATGTAATAATTTCATTCAAGTAAATTAATCTTAATGAAATAAAGTTGTGACAAAACGTTAATATGTGTTGCTTTAGCTCATTTTATGTCAACAATAGGATTTGCAATACTACCCAGAACCACATAGGGGCACCGCAGATAAGAAAATAACTTCTTGAACAACACATACAAAGGCACACAAATAAATACAGCTAATCTCCCTTAACTGGATCTTTCACAGAAATTAACTTATTTAACATGTAAAGTAACTACCTTTGTATTGCAAAGAGAGCTTAAAATAGAAACGTGCCCTATTTAGGCCTTGATGAATACACAGTCAATTGATAAGGGTGGTGTGTCATACTGTAAATACCCCTGCGGTCTGAAATGTTGGCAATTAAAGTATAATTGAGGGAATTGTAAACTGACAGAAGGCAAAAACACACACAGTAATATGTATTTTCCATATCAACTTGTCTTGCTTGCTGTGTGAAACAAGAAATTCCATATACTGACCTACTTCAGCCCTGTTTGAGTAAGAATTGTTCATTTAGAAGTGCCACAGAGGGATTGCTCTCTGCATAATGTTTATCTTTTATAGTTTATAATGCACACTTTTGTTTTACACTGCTGGGTAGATATTGAAATGCCTACACTCCATAATTTGTGGTTGCTTTGATCTAACGGCACTCTGCTGATCAAATGCAATGAAGACTAAAATTGTTTCTTCTGTTTTATAATGCAGTGAAAACATAATTACAGGGCCCCAAAAAACGTCATGGTTACTGTTGTAACCTCCATTCCCCGAGGGAAGGAACGAGACATTGTGTCGAATGAAGTGACACAAGGGGTCTTCCTAGGACGCCAAACGTACCTCTGAACCTGAGAAAAGGCCAACGTCAAGTTGACGAAAGACATGCAAGTACTTTTTTTCTTTTAAACCTACACTGGGTGGTGAAACTAAGGAGGCAATTTGGATTCATTTTTGAAAATCTTCTTTTCCCACTAGAGACATACAATTATGGAAATAATTACATTATTCATCATTCAGCTACCATGCCCGGAATAATTTAACAGCTTTCTCTCATTTTCATTCCAGAATATTTTCATTGCTCTATATACAAACAAAAGCAAAACAAAAATAGTTTAAGTATACACAGGAATTATGTGATCTACCACCACAACTGGAACACATAAAAGCCTTGTTCCCGGTCTGTCGCTCACTTCAACGTTGTGTCGAAGAAGCGACACTAGGGGTCTCTCTTGAGCACCGAATATACCTCTGATCTATGAAAAAATGCCAATAAGTAGTTGGCAGACAGAATTTGCATGTCCCGCCCCCAGACATATGGGTATAAAAGCAGGGAAATGCATCTATTTCATTCAGAAATGTTCTTCGGAGCCGATGGTCGTGGATGCAGCAAGCTGCGAGTCACACACCTGTTCCTCTACCTCTGAGCGATACTGCTGTTGGATCTACGGTGCACTTCAGCGGCTTTCTCCTTCTCTGTAAGGCAGCGCAAAATCTAAAAGAGTGTTTTGTTAAAAGTGTGTGTCTGGGCTGCAATCACACCAAGGCAGCATTTGTGGATGGTTCATGTTCTCACTGCGAGAACCTGACCATGGCAAAGTTGCGGTCGCGGCTTTCCTTCAACCGAAGGAACGCCACTCCAGCCGCCCCCCACGTTGCTCATTCTTCCCATGGGATTGAGGATGAAGCGGCCGGTGATGGAGGCAATCTGGGGATGGCAGCGGGCTCGGTTTCGGTGGGTACGCCTCCGCGAACCACCCACCCCCTGGCACGCTTGTTGACTCCCGTCCAGGCTCGAGGCAACAGCGGCTCGCCTCACAGCCAGCCTGCCTATTCTCTGGAGCACCCTGAGCTCGATGGGCTCGCCGCTGCATCTGAGAGCGGTCCAGCATCTGACGCGGGTGACTCGTCTGGGCTGCTGCCTTCGGGCCAGCACGCCCAGTCAGAGGCTGACGCCCAGATATCCGACATGCTTGCCCGGGCCGCCGCCAGCATGGGGCTGGACTGGAACCCTCCGTCCTCCCCACAGCCATCACAGCTGGATGAGTGGTTCCTTCGGTCTGCGCACCGCTCACAGCCACAAACCCCCCCCCCCCCCACAGTCCCTTTCTTCCCGGAGGTGCAAGATGAGCTGACGACTGCATGGAGAGCACCCCTCTCAACTCGTCACAAAGCCCCTCGCTCATCCGCTCTCACTACCCTCAGACGGTGGCGCAACCCACAGGTACACGACGATTCCCCAGGTGGATAGGGCGGTTGCGATCCACCTATGCCCCGAGAATGCCGCCACATGGCGGGGTCACCCTGTGCTCCCCTCCAAGGCCTGTAGGACGATGTCGTTATTGGCCGCCAAAGCCTACAGCTTTCAAAAATCAACATCAACAAATATTAACTTTACCATTTTTCTTATCATTATATGTCACCACTCTTACCTCCCCCTCTCTGGGCAGGTGTGGTCTCCGCACAGGGTCTTTTCCCCCTGAAAGAATAGGATAATGTGTAAGACCCCCTTCCCCGATGCGTGTAAGGGCCCCAGCCGTTGACTCTATGCGAGAAACATAGAGAGAAAAGAGGTCCGGCTAGGCTCGGCCCGTTTCCAGTTTGGCAAGCATCGCCTTGT
Organism: Moxostoma hubbsi; assembly: GCA_032164185.1. Lineage (NCBI taxonomy): Eukaryota > Metazoa > Chordata > Actinopteri > Cypriniformes > Catostomidae > Moxostoma > Moxostoma hubbsi. The sequence goes on along the minus strand of JAVLUX010000021.1, from coordinate 21,128,923 downwards.
TCCCCTGTCTAGATCAGAGTTTTATTCGGCACTCAAGAGAGACTCCTAGTGTCGCTTCTTCGACACAACGTCTCGTTCCCTCCATCAGGGAACGGAGGTTACATCCTTAACCTAGACGTTTTTATCCTCAAGTAACAACAATATTGTGGTGCACATAAAAATCTGTGACTTGGTAATCTTATTACTTGGTTAGTATCAGCCATATTAACGTTTAATCAAGCTGACTTTGACAAATGTAATGAAACTGATATTTGATTAATTGAATGCTAGAAAATATTCATTATTTTTATATTTATTTGCTATATTATTCAGATGTCTTATGTCTTCCTATCTTACTGAAGAAAGTCTCTGATGTCAGTTTTAGAAGGAAAAAATACATTCAGACTTCATATAAGAAAATATTTGTGAATATATTACACATTAATAATAACATCAACAAATATTAACTTTACCATTTTTCTTGTCATTATATAATAATTATACTGCAGGTAAACCTCATCAGACCATGTATGCAGAATTGTACTGTTGTATACTTGATAAGAAAAATATATATTTTTAATGCTACCACTGATGTAAAACAATTTTATATATATATATATATATATATATATATATATATATATATATATATATATATATATATATATATATATATATATATATATATATATTTATATATATATATATTTATTTATATAATAATACTTTTTATTTTTACTTTTAATTCAGACAAACTGATGCAAACTATTGGAATCAACTAATTGTAAATTCAATTCACTGAACAAAATTTAAGTCTTAAGAAATATAAATAATCAGAATATCATTCAACAAATCATTCAAGAAAACTATTAAGAAGGAAAGAAATCTATGTTGTAATTTCAGCATCTCCTTAAATTCTTCTTCTTCTTAGGATTTAACACAGCACAGAACAACGGCATTTATGGAAGCCCAAGCCATTCGTGTTGTAGTAAACCTGGCAGCCCAGTCCCCCGTGGGTGACACAACAATAGCCCCTCCACCTCCCTGCACTCTCTCTCCCATGTGAAGTGTTGGCGGCTACTGCAGCTGATTTCCCTGCATTGCACAAAGACAACACCCAAGTGTGTGACAGTATCAGTAAACTTAGAAAGAATTTATCTGGCTGGCATTAACAAACCATTAACTTTTATTGTACTTCCTCAGAAACATCTTTTGGGTCATGTTGTATAAACCAAACTGAATAAATAGGACAGAGGGATTTTTAAATGTTTATGATTGAAATGGCATCTGGCATCCCTGTAACTATTATATATGCTTATGCATTCTGATTGTCCATCCTGGAGATGTTTAATTATATTCTCTTAAACAGGCAGTTTCACACACTCAAAGGGATAGTTTACATTTTTTTTTTTTAATCTGTCATCATTTTACTGAACCAAAGCCATATTGCTTTTTTCTTCTGTGGAACACAAAAGGAGATGTTAGGCGTTATGTTAGTCTCAGTCATTGTTTTGCAATACAATGACAGTGACTACCTATTCTACCTAGCATATCCTTTTGTCTTCAACGGAGGAAAGAAAGTCATACAGGTTTTTTTAAACAAAATGTGGGTAAGAGTATGACAACAGATTTTATTTTTGGGTGAACTATTCCTTTAAAACAGTTTTCCATTGCACTATTATTTTCCTAGAATGCTGCACAACAGAAATTAACTCTGGAGAGTTCGATCTCTGTGTGCTGTATGATGAAGTACTGCACATAGTTAGTGTCCTTGGACATGTAGCAGGTCATGTAGTGAACAAAATAAAACCATGCTGCTCTCATTGTTTGCTCTTTCCATCACTCTTACCATTGCAGGCTCCAGAAATGGTAACCTCAGCATTTTTGTCCACTTGAAAATAAAATAACCCAATAAACTCTATTTTTTAATAAACACAAGAGTTCCACATGTAGCCATTCAGATTAGTCAAAGTTAGGTGAAATGGTTCTATTTTATATAGCAAGTGTAGCAATTGATAGAATAAACATGAACTGCCATTGAAAAACAGAAAGGCCACACTTGCAGTGTTCATTAACACAGACTACGAAAGCGAACAATAGCCTGCTGACCCCTAAACACTGTTTACACACACACACACACACACACACACACACACACACACACACACACACACGCACACACACCTCATTATCATCTGCCCACTGTGGCAGCACATCCGATCCTTCTGGCCTCACACTCCAATTAAATTGACTGGCAATAGCAGCAACAGATTGCAGTGCAGTTTGACATTCACTCTGCCTGGTTATACAAAATCTGATAATAATAGCAGAATGTGGGTGAAAGGACAGGGGAAAAAATGACAGAGACCTAGCAAACTAAAACAATACGAACACAAATTGCATAATAGTAAAAACACAATTAAAGGGGCAGATACAGTAAGAAATAAACATATTGTAATTCAAAACAAATAAGGCACATTTTGTAAAATGTGTCCAAATGAAAATGAAATTAATTTAACCATGATTGCATATTTGTTTTTGTTACTTAAACGAAATTAGATGGAAGACAATCTATCATCACAGGCTGACAGATCAAGATGGTAATGAGGAGGGCATATTAATCTTGACCTCTTCTCTCTACTTTTGTAATAATTTGGAATTCAAATTCCTCTTTAAATCCTTCCTCAGTAACTTTTTGTTTGTGTCATCTTGGACTTACAGTGGCACCTAGTGGTGTGGATACAGTATAATTCAAAACCAATAGATTTCAGTTACAGATGACATTGCAGAAATTCACTATTCCCTACCAGCAATGCTTCATTTAATCCAAGCTTGAAAGTGTCCAATAACAAGACGGTTACTGAGATCAAGTGATTTGTACTCAGCTGCTCATGTGATTCTTAAATGGAAACACCCATGTGGACACCTGCCCCATGTTGAATCAAATGACAATTTAATGCTTTAGGAGCAAAACAGAGGACTGGGCTTGAGCTCCGAGATCCCCCCAGACCATCTGACTAAAGCAAGAAATAGAAATGCAATTTAGAAATAATTGGAATAGGCATTATGAAATACGAAGGTGGAGATGGGGAGGTCGAGGAATACCGGAAGAATCGTCAACGGTGCGAGTGATGCAGCCACTTATACACACTTGGGATATGATTTGCGGCCCTAGATGAACAAGCTTCTCCCAAACTTGCCCTTGGAACTTAATTTAAGTTCAGTGTAAAAACATTTGTTGAATTCCAGTTCAATAATTCACCGAATGTGCCATGTCTCTGTGACTAATTTCAACTGCATTGCATTTAATATTAACATATTACCCAAGAAAAAGTAATTGAGCAGTTCTATCCCCCAAAATAGATTAGACAAATAATTAATTAACAAAACTAAATATGTACACTTACTGTTTGTACCCCTAAATGTATTCAAGTTTGCATGCACACTCACATACACATTAAGATTAGGGTAAAAGTCTCATACCTTACTCCATACGAAAGAGGATTAATCTGGCTAAGGTGACTTTGAGAATAGGCTCTCCATGACCAGTACAGGAAACTGCGTGGTCCGTGCCACTTCTATTGTCTGCATATCCACCAGAGCCTTATCGCACAAGGAAAGACAGCAGGACACACAGAGTCGGATCTTAATGTGTGTTACCTCAGGAGAAAACACTGACAATTGAGTATTGATCAGAGCTGACACCTTCAAACTAAAATGACTCATTCTACCATGATACTATTGCTTCAGAATTAATGTTACTGTGACACTGAGGTTATCTCTGTCCTCTATCTCTGATCCGACTCACCTATAATAGGAGAATCTCCAACTCTTCCACTTTTGTTTCTGATTCCACCAGTGGATGTAGCACACACCACATTACCAAAAGAGTCCAGCGCCACGACTCCAACCGTATCATGCCCCCTATAATTACAAGAACATTTTTTGATAAGGTTGAATAATAAAGATTAGCCTTGCTATTTTTCCTCATATCTATAATTTTATGGTCTCAGACATGGTATTTTAAAAAAGGTGCTTTGAAGAGAGAGAGCATTATTATTCATCACACTCCAAGATGTGCCTGAAGCTCAGTCCCTCTTTGTCAGACAGACTTCAGTCCCAGAATTCAACCTAATATCGTACATTTATAAAGTAGAAGATAAAAGAATTTAAAAGCCTCAGACTCTCTTTCACATTTAGCCTTTGAGCAATTACTTTTGTTTATATTGGAATTTTCTGCCCCCAAAATGCACATTTTACATTTCTGGTCATGTGAGAGATGTTTGAAACTGAGCCCACTAATGACAGTCTCACAAATATTTTTAAGTGTGCCAGCACAACCAAAATTGCCTGTCAAATTGCATACATCACCATCTGCCTGTCAACAAAAGAAGAGAGCGACAATAAGTGTCCTTTGTCACTCGGAATCACTGCCGCTAGTCTTGCAAAGTACACTGAGAGAGATTGCAGAGAAAGTATTGCATCAGTTCTGATATTCCTACAGACAGACAAAAAGTATGCGTTGTTCTTTACAAAAGAACACAATTCTTATGATCTGCACATCATTCTTCACCGCCAGTTCACTTTAAAGGAAATAGGATGGAGAGCAGTATGTGAGATGAACAGAGACCCTTGAATTTCACAGGCTTTATGTCCCATGAAACTCTGATTAGGGCACCAATGCTGCGGAAAACAAGCGTGCGTTTTGAGTTTAAAGCCATGTGGAGGACGTCGGTTCAAGGTGAAATGAAATAATACAGCCTCCATGTAGTTCTCCTTCAGAGAAATGGAGAGCAAACAAGCTTTTCGTGGAGAATATTTGTCTATAGCAGCTGGCCAAGTATCACATGTCAGATTCCACAAGCGAGGCATCAATCATTTTTGACAGGCGCTTGATTGCTCTTTTAAATCACCAGCGATGCCTGGATTTTGCTCATCAGTTCAGGTGAAAACGGCATTGAAAAGCAGCTTGACGGTGGTCTGTTTTTCACACTTGAAAGTGATCGCAGAGTTTTGCAGTAAATCTTCACACATCCATAAACAATCTAATGAAGTGTGCAGACTTTGGAATTAAAACAGGTGGTTGGCTCAACTTTTGGAAATGTTCTTTCCACAGACTGATCTCAAAAGATGTCTAATGAAATATACTTTTAAGCATATATAATGTATTACAGTTGAAGTGTGTAATTTCTGCAATGACAAGTGCATCACCAAACAGAATGCCAAATATACAAGTAGGAGTATACAAACCGATTCCTGTAAATTCACCCCATCATCTATTTGTTGCACAAACTGTACCAAACTCACAAGATTGCTCGAGCCAATTTTGGTGTGCCAGGCTGGATAGGCCAAACAAACGGAGGAATGTTTGATAGCACTACTGAGCCACAGAGTTACTTTTAGGTAAAATCAACCTACAAATAGCTTACTTATAGTTGTTGACTCTGCGTATTGAGCTGAGTGAACAAAAATAACATCAAAATTACACACATCAGCTTTAAAAAGGTTATTCCAACAGTTTAAAAAACATTTTGATCTGTCAAAACAGCTCACATCCTCTGCATATCATTTGCTTTAAAATAAAAAATCTGCTGTCCTTTTCTGCATATCGCAGCGCCGTTTTGTGGTCAGTTCTACATAACGCGGTGGATCATTTTATCTTATCACGGCCTTATCTTATCTTATCCATTTCGCAGCAGACCCACTGGCCTGCTCGGTACTTCTGATGTCCAGTCTGCCCTTGATCAGCCCCAAAGTGCATCGGCACACCGGGAAAATGCCCGGTATGCCAGATTACCTGTCCAGACCTGCGTGTAGGGCACCAAGTGAGCCAGGACTGCCACTGATGCCCACTCAAAGGTATAGTTGCATGACACCAGTGCCCTTATTTACTATATCACTTATATTCAACCACCACTTTAATCTGGTGTGATGTCCACTATTTAAAAGGGGAGTACTGATACATTGGTGACTGTGTTTACACAAAAGCAAGGTTGAACCAACTGGGCAAAGAGAAGCTGTATCATCACCTAAATGAAGGTGGAGGGTAATTGAGTTCTAGAGGCTGTGTGTTAAAAACCCAATGATGGCAGTGCTGGGTGAGCAGGGGGAGACTATCAATAACAAAGCCACAGAAGGGAGGGATGAAAGGCTGTAGCTCAGCCAATTGTCACTTAGCACCTCCACAGCACTATTTTTACAGACTCCCTCGGGGGCTGGGGTTACACCCCACCATGGCCCTGACTCCACAACTACTCAACACGCAGACTGGGGAAGTGGAGGTGGCAGGTATAGGCTGCTTTGCTGGAGCCCGCACCGCCCTACCTGCACTGCCTGAGGCCCTCAGGGAATGACCTGAGCTCTGAACAGGGGCAGCATGCGAATATGTTGCCATTCTCAACTCATGGCCTCAATGTCATAAAGGACCACTGTTTCACTGCCCTAAAAGCATTTGACTATACCATATAGTGACAAAAAATATAATAATGTGTTCATATAATACACATTTTATAATTAGACTTTTTTTCTGAGGTCCACTTATAGAGCATATTCGTGAGTGCACATAGCACAGCACTACGTGCAACAACCGTGCACTACGTCTTATAAAATTTTCGAGAGAGCACTAATTCTAAGTGCAATTTTTGTGCCAGTGCAAAGTTCAAGTGGGCGTGGGTGAGATTGTTTGCACTATCTGTGGGCATACATGCAAACTGTGGATGTATTGTATGTTAATGACGTGGTGCAATATGCGATTTACTATTTGCCTGAGAAATCATTGCACTAAGCCATTTCAAAAGCATGTCTGTTTTCAGAGCAATGTCCAAACTCAGTTCCTGCATTTGCAGTTTGGAGATTCCACCAGCAGGTGGTACTAAATTTAATGCCCAAACTTATGCCATCTTATGAAGCAAAAATTTATGAGATTTGTGTTAAAATATCTAAAGGTCATGGTTTATTTTCAATTATTCAAATCCATCCATCCATCCATCTTCAACCGCTTATCCGAAGTCGGGTCGCGGGGGCAGCAGCTCCAGCAGGGGGCCCCAAACTTCCCTATCCCGAGCCACATTAACCAGCTCTGACTGGGGGACCCCGAGGCGTTCCCAGGCCAGTGTGGAGATGTAATCTCTCCACCTAGTCCTGGGTCTTCCCCGAGGCCTCCTCCCAGCTGGACGTGCCTGAAACATCCCCCTAGGGAGGCGCCCAGGTGGCATCCTTACCAGATGCCCAAACCACCTCAACTGACTCCTTTCCACGCGAAGGAGCAGCGGCTCTACTCCGAGCTCCTCGCGGATGACTGAGCTCCTCACCCTATCTCTAAGGGAGAAGCCCGCCACCCTTCTGAGGAAGCCCATTTCGGCCGCTTGTACTCGCGACCTAGTTCTTTCAGTCATGACCCAACCTTCATGACCATAGGTGAGGGTAGGAACAAAAATTGACCGGTAGATCGAGAGCTTTGCCTTCCGGCTCAGCTCTCTTTTCATGACAACGGTGCGATAGAGCGAAGGCAATACCGCCCCCGCTGCCCCGATTCTCCGGCCAACCTCCCGCTCCATTGTCCCCTCACTCGTGAACAAGACCCCGAGGTACTTGAACTCCTTCACTTGGGGCAATACCTCCTTCCCCACCCGGAGTACGCACTCCATCGGTTTCCTGCTGAGAACCATGGCCTCAGATTTAGAGGTGCTAATCCTCATCCCAGCCGCTTCACACTCGACTGCCAAGCGGTCCAGTGAGAGCTGAAGGTCACGGACCGATGATGACATGAAGACCACATCATCTGCAAAAAGTAGAGATTCAAATTATTCAAATGATGTTTTTATTTAAAATTGCATTCATGATGTAATTTGGATTGGTCTTTTTCTACCTGTTGTCTTAAGAGTGATATTCAAGTGGTCAAAAGGTGCCAGTGAAAGAAGTTGGAGAGGATAAAATGTTTGGATTTGGTATATGATTTTTTTTTTTTTTTTTTTACCATTTCTTTTGATCATATTATTTTAATTATATTTTCATAGCGTTTGATGTAAAATGTTAATTTAGAAATATTTGGGGTTAAAAAATGTCATGTTTCAATACATTTACTTAATTGTTCAAAATAAAAATCGACCAGTAGATGTGCAGTGCGAGCCAATATAATCACTATTAACACTAGTCATGCGTTTTGTGTCAGTAGAACATTTTTACAGTTTTTTGTGAATGCTTCAACACTAACTGATTCTTGAAGCACTATCTCTGAAAACATTAATACTTGTAGCCAATGCATTTACCAAGTCTGCCAAACTTAATGCACATTCTCTGCTTTACACTCAGTTTGTAATTTAACACACATTTAGAAAAACTTTAAACACAACTCATTGCTTTGCACTCAGTTTGCAATTTAGTAACACACTTCTAGCAAAAATGTAAACAGTGGTCTATACATTGCTACACTATTTCACCAATTGTCTTTCCACATTAACACATGAGTTCACTTACAAATCAGAGCTTGGGCACTATAAACAGGCCACAGTCTTATGGCCAGTCCCACAAAGAAGGCGAGATGTAATTTGTTTCTGTTTATTTTTTCTAGCACAAAATGCTTTTGTTTTCTTCTACTGTGCTTTTGTTGTTTGAGGAGTGTTAGAACATTGAGAAAACAAATACAGTAAATAACATTTCCCCCTTATTTGTAGTGACAGTGTGTTTTGTTTGGAACACACATCCATACTTTGCACATTTGGAAGCCTGTGTGTATGTGTGTTTACTACATGTATGACAAAACTTTATTGCAAACTGCTATGCCTTGCACAAAGAAAAAGCAAAGGACACAAGTGTTTTTCATTTATACTATCAGTGTGTAGTTGGCGCTTAATGTGCTTATATAAATGATGGTTTGTGTCTACTGTATTGATGCAAAAACTACATTTTGTAAAAGAGTTTGAAGAGTTTTGCAGTATTGTTTGCTTTTGCAAGAGATGCATAATGTTTTGCTGGTTTGGTGTAAGTTTTTGATGCTAGTTTGTAGAGTTTTGCAAAAATAGCCAATCATTTCAAGGATAGTGCCTAAGCAATCAGAAAAAACTGTAAAAATACTTACATTCCCTATAATATAACAGCGCATACATCCAAATCCTGACAAAAAAAGCATCCTCTAAGCATATAAAAGGAAGGTGTCCATATTTCTATTATTCTAATTCATTGCATACAGTCCATTTACACTACTAACTTTTTATATTCTCTTTGTTTATATCGCTGGTGCTTGAGGGAATGGACTATAAAATAGGAAGCAGACTTTGCAATAACCAGAGAAGAACCTCCAAATTAAATTGCACTTGGCCCAGCCCATTACTGCACGTTTTTGGACAAAAAAATGTTTTCTAACAAACAAACATGAATACTGTTTTAACACCAACAACTAAACAAAACACCTCCCACAAAACACTTCTTCAGCTAAACTAGAGTTATCTGGTGCTCTAAAGAACTAGACCAACTGCACTACAACCTATGTACATATTTGCATTATTTCCATAGTTACTGTGCACAGCAACGTGTGGAACCATTGATATTTATTGAAACAATACTCTGCTGTCTCTAATAATACCACTTTACATCTCTGTGTAACTCTCTGTACAACACCACACCATGACTGGTTTAAACCATAACTCTGGTTTAGGAAACTTTTAAATATTAAAGTGGTTATTAATGTCTTTTTTTATGTCAAATGCTGTGCAGTTAAAATCACAAGCAAGAGTATGAGGTCAGTGAAGCTTGATCGGAGCATTGATCAAGACTTGATGAATTTTTAATATTGGCTAATAAAGAGATCTGCCAATCCACTGTAAGGCCAAAGTCTTTTGGGACAGTCAAGACAGGTGCTGCAGCAAATCAATTCTCATGTATTCTAAGGGTTTTGTTTCCTCCCTGTTCACTTTCTTACAAATAGGGCTGAAATGATTATTCAACATTATTGACAACGTGGACAACAAAAAATAGTCAAATAGTCATTTGATCTCATTTAAATTAACATGAGATCACAATAAACTCTAATGGGGGTGCGCGAGAGAAGCACCAACCGCAGCTAGCGCCTGATTGAGGAGAGTTGTCCAGTCTTTCCAAACAGCTTCAGGTGACGTAGATCGCAAAGTATTAGGAAATTATACAAAAATACAAAATAAGTAAATACAGAAGCACTCTTGTTGTGAAGCTGGAGCTAAATATATTTTTAATATAAAGAGTAAACACATTTGATCAAATAAAGTATACATTTAAAAATGTATCTGTAAGTTTTGTCTCTCTATATGTTATTATGTTATTTGAATCCAGTAATGATTTGTCAAAATGTAATTTACTACATTCAGCATTAAATAAAACATTGCAGGAGTGAAGGAAGAGGTTAACTCCCAGCTCATATGTCTTCCCCATGGTGGATTGTGGGAAATGAACTGTAATCGAGTGTACTTGAAATGTACGCTTGAAATTAGAGTGCATTGTGGGTAAGATTGAGTGAACAAAAGTAGGGAACGAGTGGCTCTCTCAGAATTCAGACAATCCTACAAAATAGCGAAAACTCAAAATAGTGCACTATATAGTGTTTAGGGGGTGGTTTCAGATACGGCAAGTGTTCCACGATCAGGGTTGGTATCCTACCTAGGCTGCGTGCTCTGCATTTAGAGAGTGGCAGTACTGCTGTACAGAACTAATGATTGAAATACTATTAATATAGAAAAAAATGACAAATATTGTTATTCAAAATCTGTTTCGCACCCACACCTATCATATCACTTCTGAAGACATGGATTTAACCACTGGAGTCTTGTGGATTACTTTTATACTGCCTTTATGTGCTTTTTGGAGCATCAAAAATTTGGCCTACAGAGCTAAAATAATCTTTTAAAAATCTGAATTTGTGTTCTGCAGAAGAAAGGAAGTCATACTCATCTGGGATGGCATGAGGGTGAGTAAATGATGAATTTTAATTTCTTTAAAGCGATAGCTCAGCCATAGTTTAATATTCTGTCATCATTTCTCTACCCTCATGTTTTTCCAAACCAGTGTGAGGTTTTGTATTATGAGGAACACAAAATATGTTAGACAGAAGGTTAGGGACTGACAGTCTCAGTCACCATTCACTTTCACACAAAAAAAAAAAAAAAAAAAAAAAAAAATATATATATATATATATATATATATATATATATATATATATATATATATATATAAAAATGTTTGCGAGTCCCAATTGTTTTTTTCTCTCATCTCTGGTATCAGCGTATGCTGATGGATCTATGGAGCATATCAGCGGCTTTCTCCTTCTCTGCACGGCCATGCAGCTTTGCCCCTGGGCGCTTCGACAGTGCTGTTAAAAGAGAAATTTTCCCTAAAATAGTATTTTCTCTAAAAGAGCAATACACAGTCCTTTTCAGGACGCGTCTTTATAAATATTCCTTTCCACCCCTGTGTAGTTCCTGGATGCGGTCGAGTTCTCTCCGCTCCTGACGGTCACAGGTGCTGCCTCGTGTGTTTGGGCCTTACCATGGCAAACTTACCATGGCAACGTTTGCAGTCACGGATTTCCTTCCTAAGAAGGAAGACCACTCCAGCTGCCCCCCTGCGTCGCTCCTCTTTCCCACGGGATTGAGGATGACCTGGCTGGTGATGGAGGTGATTTGGGGATGGAAGCGGGCTCGGTTTCGCCGGGTACGTCCCCACGAACTGTTTGTTCGTGGGGACTGAACATAGGCTCCCCTTGGGACAGACACGCTGGCACACAGCTGGCCCACGGGGCTGTGCAAGTACACATTTCCCCCAGTGAGCCTTCTTGCACAGGTGCTATGCAAGGTCAGGGAGGACAAAGAACAAGTCACTCTGGTGGCCCCTTATTGGCCCTCTAGGACTTGGTTCTTGGATCTCGTGCTCCTCGCGACAGCCCTTCCCATGCAAATTCCCCAGAGGAAGGACCTTCTTTCTCAGGGACGGGGCACTCTCTGGCATCCACGCCCAGACCACTGGAACCTCCACATCTGGCCCCTGGATGGGATGCGAAGATCTAGCTGGCCTGCCACCTGCGGTCACAGACACGATCAACCAAGCCAGAGCTCCTACTCTACCAGGCAACTTTATACCCTGAAGTGGCGCTTGTTCGCAAATCGAGAGAGAGAGAGAGACTGGGTTGAGAACCTTACTGTGAAGCTGAAGAGTTAATGTGAAGCTGAAGAGTTAGTGTGAAGCTGATGAGTTATTGTGAAGCTCTAAACCAGAGAAGAGGTCAATTAAAAGTTCCCTACCTGTGTTTGAAGAATCCAGCTCCTGGTGTCTTTCCTTGTTACACAATAATGTCTCTTTAACAAAATCAGCATTTCTGTAAAAGAGCATCTGTAGATGAGCACACGAGAGAGGGCTCGAATGGCTTTATCTCATCTGTGCTTTGCATGATTAGAATGAAATTTTTATGTTTCATTGTTTTTGATAAAATATTGACTGTGGGAACAGAAAGGGTATTAAAAGCAATAAGGCATTATTCAATGACAAATCATTTGTGTGGATTTCAGCTTTAGACACACTTTTAGAACAACTTTTACTCTCAACAAGCAGTGAAAGAATATCGCTGCTGAATACTCACTATACTACACTATTTCCCTGCTTCCATTGAAGCACACAAGACACTCTTTGGAACAGTCTCAAATCATGCTGGATAACATACATGGATCATCAGGTTTTGCACAAACATGTGGAGTGGAGTCCGTGCCGGCTTGAGTATGTCATTAAGCAAAATATGATTAAACAAAACACAAAGCATTTTGAATTTCATATACAGCACACCTTTCAATTCAACTTCTCCTTTAAATTATCATGCTGATAATATAAATTGTGATGAAAAAACTGTAGCGGTCTCAGACTTTTGGTCCTAACTATACAGAATATACAGTATATCGATGTAAAAAAAAAAATATTTGCATCAATGATAGCTACAATAATACAGTAAAAATATTACTGTTATTTAATGTATATCTTTTCCATTACAGCATGAGCAAGACTTACAGGGTTGGCAATGTTTTTAACTGAGGACACTGCTCTGGTGGCAAGTGATTTACCATCCATGATGATACTGTCCAGCTCCACCTCTCCATCAGTATTCACACCATGCACCATGGCCTGCACAAGAAAGCTTTTACAGTCCAATTCTCAATCTTCAGATGTCTGAAAAAAAGCCCACTCTAGATTTCCCATAAAGAGTGATTTACGGACAGACAGACAGACAGGCAGACAGACAGTCAGATAGGAAGACAAACAGAGCATCAAATACATTGTGTGTTGGTAAAGAAGTGGCAGACTTCATTAACCACAACAGCTTGCTTGATGCAGTTTTTGGAGAAACACTATTCAGGAGTATTATGACAAATAAAATCACAAATCTTTCTTTCTTATCTTTCTCTGTCAAGGGGTTTGGGTTCCAACCAGGGACCCTGTTTCATTGATATACTCCATACTGTTATCCACTCTGATGTCTACCTCTTTGTACTCTAAAAAGGATTGCATTAGTCGTCTATTGATCAGTCTGTGACTCTGGCTACCCCAGTGTATAAAATGATCCTCTGATGAGCTGCTGAATGTGCACCTCTGATATGAAGAGGATTAGCCATTTCACTTATGGTGGCAGTTACCCATCACAAATTAGATTGGCACCGACATGTCGGTGTGTTAATGAAGTGTCTTGTTTTGCCCCTGCTTTCCTCCTTGTAATCTGATAATTATTTAAGAACCTCTCACCTTACTCTCTGTATGATCATTACAGGAACAGAGTGTCAAGGGTGAATGCTGAAATGAGTAGAGTCTTACTCTAAAGTCTCTTAACTTCTGAATCTTCACTTCATTTGATTGAAGTCTTTAATAGGAAAAAATAAGGTTGGCAGTTTGACACAATCAGTATCATGGACAAATTAGTAAAATTATAACATAATAACATGTGTCAATGTTTATCTTTAAAGACCCCATAAAAAGCAATATGGCTTGAAGTCACAGAGCCCAAATACATGCACAACAATATACTGATAACTCCCAAAAATCTGCTTATTTAAAAAAACTGACAAAGCAAGAAAACAGTGCTTACATAAGATTTGAAATAATCTAGTTTTACTCTGCTTTTGACATCAAAATGTGAAGAGACAAGCACACAACATGTGTGTACATTGGATAAGCAGTTGAGAATGCCAGTAAAGGTGTTTACATATGTGAAATCAGGGTAATGGGCAATTGGGCCAGTGTTGATGGATTATTCTTGAGTTGTTTATGAACTTACACTGATAAAGGAAAGGCATTTAATGTGTTTACATGACCACACACGTTGATGATTATGCCGATTAAACCGATTATGTGTAATAAGCGACTTTCTTACCAGCTTATCCAATGTATGTATGTGTTGTCTGCATGCCTCTAAACAGTTAGACGAGAACAACACCATTATTTCAAATATTAATAAAAAGTCTTTGTTACTGTTGTACCCTCCGTTCTCTGATGGAGGGAATGAGATGTTGTGTCATGTATTGACACTAGGGGTCACTCTTGGGAGCCCCAAACACCTCTTATCTTTGAGAAAAGGCCAATGGGAATTGGCAAGTGGAATTTGCATGCCACTCCCCCAGACATGCAGGTATAAAAGGAGCTGGCTCGCAACCACTCATTCAGGTTTTGAAATGTTGCGGACATTTCAGAGGGTAGAACAGCATTGTGGCAAGAGGGACACAATGTCTCTTTCCCTTGATGCCATATGCCCCAGGAGCCTCTGAAACTGTTTAAGTGGGATCACCATTCTCCGTCTGAACGACTTCAGGCAGTTCAGCACCAACTGCAAGTGCTCGCTCGTGAGGAGCGCTATCATGGTCTAACCAGAAAATGCCCGAGAAAATTGATGCTCTGAACTGGGGATAGCTTGTGCTTTTCCCAGTTGACCCGAAGCCCTATTAGTGCTCGAGCTGAGGTGCTCGAGCACTAATAGTCTAAAGCACTAAAACAAGCCATCCACGAATAGCACTCGTGGATGGCCATCCACAAGGTAGCACTCGTGGCCGTCAGAAGCGGAGAGATAGAGACCGCTTCCAGGAATTACACACAGACTCAGTGTGAGCTCTTTTAGAGGAAATATACTCTTTTATCTGCAAGAATTTATACTCTTTTAGCTGTCGAAGTGCCCGGAGGCATACTCTGCATCAATCGCACAGAGGGGGAGAAAGCCGCTGAAATGCGCCGTATATCCAACAGAATAAGCTTCTCGTTGTGAGGTGAATGGAATGGCAGTGGAACTCGTTACTCAACACCACTCAGCTCTGAAGAAATAATCTGAATGAGTGGTTGCGATCCAGCTCCTTTTATACTCGTATATCCAGGGGAGTGTCAGGCAAATTTCACTCACCAATTCCCATTTGCCTTTTCTCAAAGATCAGAGGTGTTTGGGGCTCCCAGAGCAACCTCTAGTGTCACTACATTGACAACTTTGAGTGAGTGACAGATAGGGAATGCAGATTTCATGTATAAGCTTATTTTTGGGAGTAATCAGTGTATTGGTGTGCATATAAACAGGCTCAAAGTCTATTAGTTGAAGCCATCTATCTGCTGGTTCACTCCAGACGTTAACAAAATTAGTTTTCAACAGATGTATGCTTTTAAAATGCACAGACTTCCAGGAAAATGGACAAAAATATTGATGACTCATCTTGCACTACATACACAGATTTCTGTTTGTAAAATTCTCTCTACAATACCACCGGCAACTGACTAGCAAGTAGCAACTCATGGTTCACGGCTGTCACATAACAAAAGCCTACTTTTAAAAACAAGAAACAAGTACTTCCATATGTCCCACCCAAACTTACTGTTTCAACAGGAAATATAATCAACACTGAAAAGAAAGGTCTGTTTGTCAAGTAATTGCATGGGTTCTTTAAAAAACTATGATTATAATTGTAAATTTAGCTTGGGAACCACATCAGTGCCTCTGCCAGATTTTTTTTTTTACAGCTTCAAGTGCCCTCCCCTCACAATTCTTAAGGACAGCATCCCCTGCCCAAACAGCATCCTTGACTCCAGCC
This sequence comes from Moxostoma hubbsi, assembly GCA_032164185.1. NCBI lineage: Eukaryota > Metazoa > Chordata > Actinopteri > Cypriniformes > Catostomidae > Moxostoma > Moxostoma hubbsi. Next base: position 21,112,883 of record JAVLUX010000021.1, on the reverse strand, counting down.
ACAGATGCTTCGCCTAACGTATCCGTCTTCCTATAGCCCTGAAGAAAGAATTCCGCACTGTCAGGAGAAAAAAACATCGCTAAGAGCTAGTGCATTGTAATACATTGCCCTTAGACTGTACTGAGTTGTGTAATTTATTCAGATGAATGCTGACAGAGTGGGTAAATGCAACATTCACAGCTCATCTCCATGAGAAGAGCGGCTGGGGTTGTTTACAGAAAGATGATTTTCAGGCCCATGTCATGTTTACTCAAGCTCTATTAAAGTGAGGGTTCTGAGAGTTGTCGTATGAAATGAGCGATTCCATTTGGTATACCTGAAACAATTTAACAAACCAAAACATGCCATCACTAAATTAATGAACACCCTTGCAAAAACTGATCATGGTAACCATAGTGACTGACAAAACACCATTGTTACTAAAGTTACAACAATAAAGCTGTGGAAATTGGTATTAGCCACTGTCATTTATAAAAAAAAAATAATAGAAAGATTCTGAAAGCTTCTAAAACTGTTTGAAGGAGGTCTCAAATTAATTAATTATGGTTTATATAGTAACAATAACACTTAGGATGGTACAATAATTAAAAAAAAAGATAATTACTTGCATACTTTGTTAAGTGAACACTCTACTGTATAGGCCTCCAGTCATGGGATTTTATATATTGTCGTGCTCAACTTCTTATGAGTGCGTGCGGAGCCGTGAAGAGATGTACACAACAACTCAAAGTCCAGTTAGATATGAACTTTAGTAATGAAGGCAATTGATTACAATAACGGCGGTGATGCTCTTGCCCAATGTAGATGGGCTTGATCTACAGTGGTTGATACTTTTCTATCGAGCATTAGAAAAAACTTGATAAAGGCTAAGCAAAATTTTCAAATATTTTATCATTTCTACTTTCCTGGTAATTTATTATACAAATTAACACAATCTCTATATCAGAGGTTGGTATTACTTAAAAAAAACTAACAATATTATTAACAAATATTATTGTTAAAAATGTCACTGTTTCATTCTAGTATATTTATATTTTTAAAGCTACTCAAGCTATTCAGCCAAAAGTAGTGAGTGGTTTCCTCGTTTCCACGTTTCGTTGTTATTGTTGTTTGATTAATAGCCTTTATATGACATAGCCTACTAGACACTGCTCAATTTGGTTATGTGCACACTTCAAATCCGAGATTTTGAAGCAAATACTCTTTTTGTCCCACTGTTTACATTCACTTTAGACCAATCCGACTGTGTTTACATTAATGCCTCATCAAGATGGGCATTGGCAGAATTATGAAGTGTATTTGACTGTTTAGGTGCACCCGCATTAGCGCACAAACATTAGCCGCATTAGCCAAACAGCACACAGCTACAGATGCCTGGAAATAAAAAGTCTATCTTTTATATTTTATCTAGATCAACCAAACAGTGGTTGTCTTGCTATCATGATTGATGTAATGAACACCCCTGTTCTAGATAGAAAATTACAAAAAATGTATCATCGATATCGATATCTCTTTTTTTTCCTCAGATAAACATCAAGATTGCTTTATCACACAGCCTTATTGATATCATTGCCTTAATCTCTCACATCAACCCAATAATAGCAGTGATAGATAGCTAATTTACAGGCTACATTATAGACACACTGAATTAAACAGTAAACAGAATTATGAAATGTATGTATCTTCAAATTAGTGGCGATGTCCCTGGTGAACGCCACTTTTGACTCAACCTGGTCGAGTCGCGAGAGGCCAACAAGGTTTATTTCCTTGATGCCCCATTTCCCAGGTTGGGCTGTTTGGCGACACCGTTGGAGACTTTGCTCGGCACTTCTCAACAGTAAGAAAGCAGACAGACGCCATACAGCATATCCTGCCTCGGCGGAGCCACAGACCCCGCACTCCATTTACTCGTAGCCCTGGGTGTCCCCCTTTGGCAGCAACACCAGCTCCGCCACAGCCCACCCCCGGGTACGGCCTCGCCGTGGAGCTACCAACAGGCCCCCAACACCACCTGCCTGATGACCGGTTGCCAAGAACCCCAAGAATGCTTCGAAGCCTCCCCTTGCACTACGGGAGCTGGTAAGCAGACCACTCTGGACTTGGTTCTTGGACCTCATGCTCCTCACGAGGAAGGACCTTCTTTCTCAGGGACGGGGCACCATCTGGCACCCGCGACTGGAATCTCCATGTATGGCCGCTGGACAGGACGCGAAAGACTTAAGTGGCCTACCACTTGCAGTTGTAGACATGATCACTCAGGCCAGAGCATCCTCGAGGAGGCGTCTCTATGACCTGAAGTGGCATCTGCTCGTTAAGTGGTGCTTAACAAAGAATTCCAGACAGCATTAGTTGTGGAAATCAAATGTGATCTAAGATCTTTGTTCAGCTTTATATTGGTTGTGCCATTGATGAGATGGTAAGTCTATCCCTCACAGCCTCATTGTCATTCCCATTAAAAATCAAAGATGATGCTAGCATGAAAAAGGTCTATCCACCTTATTCCTACACCCTGTGATGCTTTGCGTGAAATGTGTGAAATTTGCTTTCAACAATGCTCATTTATTCATGCTTTTTATCGGCATTGATGTTGACCTAAATTAATCATGTAGAGATGAGGAACACACAAACAAGTGTTATTTATTGGCGAATCATTCACTATTGGCAGCATTACATGAAATGCACTGTAATTGTTAAGCACACATTGTAAGAGGAGTTTCTATCAGCACCTGAGTCTTCATTAAGTTATGCTTTTTACATTATGTTTGTGAGGTAATAGTTTGATCGGTTGTTTTTGTCAATTTAATCAAATGACTAGATCTGTTTTAAATATGTAAAGCTATTTTTAATATCAGCTCCTGTTTTTTAACTCTATGTTGGTGTGCAGTCGACAGTCTGTAAGATATTAGATAGATCTGCTGCGTTCTTAGAACACTTATGCATTTTACCGAGGTCAATAGAAATGTAGACGTTATATGTATGTTTTTTTACACATGAAAATGTACTGACGTTATTGAAACTCATTATTAAACTAATTATAAGAATATTGTTGACTTTTGATAAAAGTCATGCTCAGCAGCTCACCAACTATAGGGAAATTATGGATTTTCTTTGCATAAATCTCTATTACAGTCTCTTTAAAGGTCTGCAGACATACAAATGCTAAAGGAATAAAAATGTCTTTTGATCGTTGATACAGTGGCTGACTCATTTCACACAAGACATCACCAGAAATGGTCACTGAATCATTAAATGTATCTGAACACATTCTGGTGAACATAGTCAAAACACTTTTAAATCCAACAATGCACAAGCAAAATTGTGCACATGCACAAATGGCATAACTGTAATTGATGAAATATTTTATTCAGGTCCAGCTTTTGCTCAATCTTTTATTGTCATGTGTTAAACAGAAGCAAGTGCTCCACAAGATGCCCTTTATTTTGCAGCTAAGTTTGCTGCATTTTGCACTTAATTTGCAATATTTGAATCTAGAATACTACAAATACTACAAGTAAATAATAGTTATATATTAATATAATACGTATAATATACTTGTATTCTAATATATACTGTAATATATAAATAATGCACTGTAAGTGTTGGGTTTGTGCAAGCCACCTACTGACAGCTGTGCCCCCCACACACACACTTAAAAAATGACTGCTACGACCCTGATTTTTCTTCTGCAGCATCATTGGGAGAGTTGGGAAACACTAGCTGTTGTTTGTCCCTAAGAATGATAGCAATTTCATTTCCCTTTCTGTCACACTGTACAATTAATCCCAGACTCTCCCAATGACATGCACTATTCGATATATGGGGAGAAATATACTTTGTGATGTATTGCTCTCCACTCACCAGTTCATTTTTTTAGAATCAATGCCACATATTCCTGCAAACATTCTGTATGTTGTGCATTTGTGCAAAGTAAATTTATTGGCTTTCCCCACTACAGGTGAATGAAAAACGTTTTTCTTAGCTGCTGTGATTCTCGTAATGGCATTAATCATGACCATTCATAATTTTTTTTACCTCTGCGTGCTGTAAATTTCACCATGATTTTACAATATTGTCAATTTGTCATTTTCCTATAGATGGTCAGTATTGCATATGCAGTAGCACAAGATAAAGCTTCAACTGGGTGCCAAATTGTATTAAACATAAATTTCATAGGCTATAGGCTAATTATTTCTAGCATTCCTCTCACCAGGTATACACACTGATAATAAGATAGAAATAAAAACACATTTGCTTATATCATTCTATAAATATGGAGGAGGTTTCCTGAACATTCATAACATTAATGAATTAAAAATTCTATTTGTGGCTTTCTAATACTATCACAAAAGAAGCTCCACAGATATACTTTAGATTTCAATCGAATCATACTTATTCAGACATTTCAACAGCATTCTTAAAATATACTCATGGAGCTAAGATCAGTCTTTTCACATACCTTCTATTCATATACATTTTGAAACCTATATCCTACCCTAGCCTTTTTTCCATGACAGATGATTAAGTCTCTCTGAACTCAAAAATTGTTTTGAATAGTAAGACTTCCAGCATTGTACTCAAGTTGCCTGAGGAGCAGTAAAATATGGTAATCTTAATTGATCAAGGGTAACTTTCTCAGTAGAACAGGCAAAGTATAATAACTGCTGAAATTAGGAAGACCTGCGGTTCAAAAAAAGCTTTCAATTAGTAATGTAAATAATTTTTGCCTACAGGCTCTTATTAAACTTTCCATTATAAGTGAGCTCACAGTTGAAATTATTGTGGATGACAAAGGGTTTTGGCTTGTCAGTGCAGACTCACTATTTAACCCTACTGGCTGCATACTTATGGCCAGGGGAAGTGGCAGACATTAAATTATTCCTAATTTAGAAAGCCTAATTTTGATGCATTTTCCTAACATTGCCTTAAAAAAATCCCCTTAAGCACACAAAACATCTAGGTTACTATTGAAACCTCTGTTACCTGATGAGAGAACGAGACATTGTGTTGAGTGAAGCAACACAAGGGGACTTTCTTGAAAGCCTCGGTTACCTCTGAACTTGAGAAAAGGCCAATGAGAATTTGGCAGACAGAATTTGTACGTCCCTCCCCCAGATATACGGGTATAAAGGGAGGGAATCGTGCATCTGTTCATTCAGGTTTTGCACTGAAGAGCTGAGAATAAGGTTTGGCCGTTACTTTGGCTTGGTTCAGTGTCATGGCTGGAGGGATACAAATCTCATTCCCTCCATCAGGGAACGGAGGTTACAACAGTAACCAAGACGTTCCCCTTCTGTCGCTCACTTCGACGTTGTTTCGAATGAAGCAACACTAGGAGTCCCTATTCAATCACGCCATGCACTGAACAGGTGTGGGCAGGCAGTTGAGTGCCAAAGCAACAGGCTGCATCAGACTGCATGTACCCTTCCCCAAAGCCCCATAAAAAATTGTCATAAGCTTTTTAGGTTCCCGGCATCCCGGGAGGGATCAAAGCAACGTGCCAAGCATGGGACCAGGCTGTGCAATGCCGCAACTTTTTTCTCTCTATGTTTCTTGCATAGATTAAAAGCAGCTGGGGCCATCTTAACGCTATCACACGCACTGGGGAGGTCGTTCTTTTCCAAATCCTATTCTTTCAGAGGGAAAAGATACCGCAGAGACCCAGGCTTGGGGGAGGTAAAGAGTGGCGAAATACGTCACATGGGTTTTCAGGCCACACGTGGAAATGGTGCGGTGGTAGATCCTACCTGCTGTGAGGGAGGAGTTGCACAAACAAGGCGACCGGGGGGCAGCGGGAACTGCCCAAGGGAGATGTGGGTCCATCGGTATCACGGAAAATACACACAGGGGGATTAATACACGGCCCATCCTGTGGATCACCAATTTCAGTACAGAGTAATTTTAGTACAAGTAGTGGGTCTGGTAAGGGAATTTTCTCATTTCTCAGACATGCTGAAATCGCTGACTAGAGGGCAAGGGAGGAAGAACATCTGGGGAGTGTGAATCTAGTGAAAGAGTGATCACCTCATTGGAGGGGAAAGGCGCTATGTTCAACACTCAGTCAGATGTTCCGCATTCCCGAGTTCTACCGGCTCGGACCTGAGAGAACACGGAACGAGACCGGCTCAACCCTGAGATTGTAAAATCTCATAAAGGTATTGGGTGTTGCCCGCTGCTCTGCAAATGCTCTGCAAATGTCTGCTAGGGAGGTGCCGTTGGCCAGTGCAAACGAGGATGCCACAATTCTTGTCGAGTGTGCTCAAACCCGCAAGGGGGCGGGCACTGCCTGGGTGTGATAGGCCAAGGCGATGGCGTCAACGACCCTGTGGGAAAGCCTCTGTTTGGAAACAGCATTCCCTTTCCGCTGTCTACCAAACAGACAAAGAGCTGCTCAGAACATCTAAAGCTCTGTGTGCTCTCCATATAGGTATGCAAAGCACACACCTGACACAGCAATGAAAATGATAGGTCTGCCTCCTCCCAGAGCAGCGCTTGCAGGTTCACTTCCTGGTCTGGGTACATAGCCTGGTCGCGGTCTTAGGAGGACATGGATGTCTGCCGGACTGAACTCCAGGCAAGTGTCGCTGACAGAGAACACCTGAAGGTCCCCAACCCTCTTGATGGAAGCCAGGGCGATCAGGAGGGCTGTCTTCAAGAAGAGGGCTTTGAGCTCGACTGATTCTAGCGGCTCAAAGGGGGGTCACTGAAGGCCTGAAAGGACCACGGAGAGATCCCATGAGGGGAACAGGCATGGCCTGGGAGGGTTCAGCCTCCAGGCGCCTCTAAGGAACCTGATAATCAGATCATGCTTCCCTAGGGACTTACTCTCTGCTAGTTACTCCTCTGCATCGTGGTGAGCCGATATGGCAGCTACATAAACCTTCAAGGTGGAGGGGGACAGCCTTCCCTCCAGCCTCTCCTGCAGAAATGAGAGCACTGACCTGACTGCACATCTCTGCGGGTCTTCAGATCAGGAAGAACACCAATTTGCGAACAAGCGCCACTTCAGGGTGTCAAGTTGCCTGGTATAGGGAGCTCTGACTTGGTTGATCGTATCTATGGCAGCAGGTGGTAGGCCACTTAGATCTTACACATCCCTTCCAGGGGACAGACATGGAGATTCCAGCGGTCTGGGCACAGATAGAGCCATTATTAAATAAATATTTTTCCCCAAAACATGTTGACCACCATTATTGGCACCCTTAGAAATTCTTATCAGTAAAATATATCTTAAGTATATACCAATTCATATTTAAAAAAAATGTGTGCATCTGGGTGAATAGGAACATGAAATTGTTCAGTCATGACTTTTTGTTTCACTGGGGTATAAATATGAATAATATGAGGTAACACACATGCCAAATTCCCCTTATCATAAATTACAGTTTGTTAGACAAAATAATATAGTTCTGATGTGCAGCAAAAGGTTGTTGAGCTACACAAAATGTGAAGTGACAATAAGAAAATAGCCAAAGCATTGAAAATACAAATTTCCAACATCAGGGCAGTAATTGACAAGTTCAAACGATGTTAAGAATTGTCCTGGAAAAGGACATGTGTCTATATTTTATCCATGCACAGTGAGGAGGATAGTTCAAGTAGCCAAAGAATCTCCAAAGATCACAGCTGGAGAATTGCAGAAATTAATTGTGTCTTGGTGTCAGAAATTTAAAAAATCACCATCAAGAAAAAAAGCCTCTGCTCTCATCTAACAACAAACTCAAGCGTCTTCAGTTTTCCAGACACTACTGGAACTTCAAATGCGACCGGGTATATGGTCAGATGAAACAACAACAAAAATAGCTTTTTGGCAGCAAACACCAGAGATGGGTTTGGCGTACACAGAAATTAATAAGTGCCCAATGCCCACGGTTAAATGTGGTGCTGGATCTTTAATGTTGTGAGGTTGTATTTCTGCCAGAGGTCCTGGACATCTTGTTCAGATACATGGCATCACTGACTCAAAATACAAACAGATAAAAAATCTAAACCTGACTGTCTCTGCCAGAAAGCTTACCCTGAATGGATCTTCCAGGAGGACAATGATCCAAAACAAATATAAAATTCATCACAAAAATGGTATACTGAACACAAAATCAAGGTTTTGCCATGGCCATCCCAGTCCCCCTGACCTGAACCCCATAGAAAATGTGTGGGGTGAACCGAAGTGGAGAATTCACCAACATGGACCTCTGAATTTGAAGGATCTGTAGATATTTTGTATGGCTGAATGGTCTCAGATTCCTTGGCAAAAGTTCTCCAACCTCATTAGGAATTATAAGAGAAGACTTAGAGCTGCTATCTTGAAAAAGGGAGATTGCAAAAAAGTATTGAGTAAAAGGGTGCAATTGTTTTACTTCAATTACATTTTAGATGTTTGTGATTTTTTTGGAATTAAATATCAAAAGGATAATCTATGCAGATTTTTTTTCACAGCCTTCTTTGCTCATATTTACCAAGGATGCCAATATTTTTGGCCACCACTGTATCATCATAATTAACTTTATCTACCAGTCTTGTGTCTTAAGATTATTATTATGGCATTGGCATAATGGATTCATTCTTACAAAACATTTCTATTACTAATAAACTTGACATTTATGAAGGTGTTTATTCCATTATGGTCCGGTTAAACTTATGTTAAGACACATGACCCCTTTATTTAAATTTAAGTGGATACCATGTTTCATACTGTACAACAGAATGTACAATACGCTAAGACAGTTGGTACCAGCATACAATGTTTATAGCAGCTCTCCCCACCTGTTGAAGTTGTGTGGATAGCTTTGTGTGAGGCATAGCTTGTAAAATAAATAATACATTGCAAAGTGAAACAGAAGGTTGATATGACACAGGGGCCTGAGATGCCTTAGTCCTCAAATTGAGCAAAACTTTTAATATCCTTGTGACAGGGCGGAGGGTGGGGCCGGGTCTTCATTATACACACACGGTCCCTTCTCAGGCTAATTAAGCCTCCGAGAGGGATAAAGGCCGACTGTGCGAAGAGAGAAAGATCGTTTACGGTCAGTTGACCGCCGTGTGTTTTTGTGTCTTTTGTTTAAGTTTCTCATTAAACTTATTTATATTGTCAAGCCGGTTCTCGCCTCCTCCTTTCCATTGAACTGCGTTACAATCCTATTTCCTCCCCTCTCCTGATTTCTCTCTCCATTGTGCTGGTTAATAATTCACACTCTATTGCATCTAATGCTATTGCATTTCCACAATCGGAGACTCTGCTAAAATAACAAAGCTCTTATTCCTATCTTATTCCTATTCTGGCTAGATTTGCTCAACATTTTTTATACTCATGAAAGTGATGCTCAGGTCTCAAACACCTGAAAGATTCAAATAGTTCTTAACAATAGCAATGTAGAAAGAAAGCAACAGAGACAAATATATCACAAGGTCAGTTTTGCCAGTGTCATCCACACACATGCAAAACACATGCACACTATTTAATGTTATTTATTTTTTATAATGATTTTAGGGATCTTGCTCTGAGGTGTAAATTTAATTTACTTTGACCAGTTCTAAGTATTTTAAATGTTAATTTTTTGTTTTTATTTCCATGAGTATTAGTGTTTCTAACTGTCAAAGCCTTGTAATTCAACACTTCAAGAAATTTCTTAGCTGAGAGCAATTAAAAAAAAAAAAAAAAACTTCAAAAAAAAAAAAAAAAAAAGGTGCTTTAGTGCTTGGGTGTGTCATTATCACATAATGAATGATTGGGTCTTCTGAACATTCCTTACTGTTTACAGTACATGTTTAGAGCTGTAGTTTGATTATTAAAGTCAAAGACTTTCTTTGACAGATGTTATCACACATTTTTTTCTTTATGGACTTATAAAAAAAGATTACTTAAGAAAAAGCTGAGATTTGTTTTTAAAATGCACCACTATTCCAATTAAACACTGTTCACTATATTATTGATGATGGAGCAATTATGACTGCTGTCCTCCTAAAGGAGTCGAAGAATGGAACTTGCAAATCATTGATAATCAATTAAACAGCCTAATCTACTAGCTCATGTAGTGTTAATTTTGGCCACTAGAGTGCTGCATTAAGCCATTATTACCAGTTTAACAAGTGACGCAATAGAATAAATTACGCCAAGCTGTTTTGAATAGCTATAAACCAAGGCTGCTCTAATTTTATCCCATGATCAAAGGCCTCAGAAGTTCAGTATCATTGCATGGAGTTATATGCTTCTACAGAATCAACACAAAGCAGGCAGGAAATGATTGATTGTTGAGGGTTTAGGTAATTGTGGAATAACTACCGGTATCACCTTAAATCTGACAAATCATAGACATCAAATATAACAAAACAGGAAAGTAAAATGAGAACACTGAAGCAAGCAATAAGCCTAATTGAGATGATTTTAGATTAAGCTCAATCTTAAATTGAAAATGTTTTTCATCTTGTAAAAAAAGGACAAAAGAAGCAAATATCATAGCAAGTGATAGCCTTTGCCCTTCGAAAGAATTTAATTATGTTGAGGGATGAGTGATGTATAGAAGGTGTCGATCCTCCTCAAAACCTTATTTCTTTTTCTTTAATCCTTTCCTATTCACAACACTCAAAAATCAATATAGAAGCTCCAAATCCATTTGATTATCCTATTTGCCAAACTGATTCCAACCAGACTGCTAAAGCTCTTATAACATGAGCCAGTCAGCTACCTGACTCAAATGTCAGTTGAAGAAATTCAGATGTTAAAGTGAGACTCCACTTGTCTGTAAGTATTTTTGCCATTTTAAATAAAGCTCCTGCAGTTCCTGTAACAGTGTAGATAATAGTATAACTTCAGTGAGTGTCTCTTTGATTTTGGAAATTAAAGTACAATAGATTCAAATGCTTTGACTTTCAATATATTTGTTTAGGTTGGAGAAAGGACCAGAAAGAATTTTGTCAAACCTTTAATGTGTATAGTAATGCAAAACAGAAACAGATCTTTTCTTGATTTTTTTTTTCTCGAGTTCACTTAATATTAGTTCTTGCATACATAGACCTTTTGTGCATGCCTTTTAGGCTTTTATTTATTAATGTCTTCTAATTATTTTCATACCCATGTATTATGAAATATTATGGTTAATCAATATCAGTATTCCCATGAGACTTTTTGATTTTTAATTTAATGAGTGCTTGTGCCAAACGTTTTTAATTTATAGCATTAACACTCAACACAATCTCAGTGTGGACCAGTAGTCTGTAATTATGCTCATAGTTCACAGGCAGACAGTAAATATGACACTTGGGGTGCAGATGTTTGCCTACAGCACAGTAATCCATTCAGTTATTAATTAGGCAAGCTGGTCCTGTCCCTCTTTCTCCTTTCAGTGCACCCCCCCCCCCCCCCCCCCCCCCCTCTCTCTCTCTCTCTCTCTCTCTCTCTCTCCTCTCTTCTCTCTCCTTCAACCCATACATCCATTGCTGCTTGGCTAGTGTTATTGTGTGTATTTGTGAGTGTTTGCACTATCAGTGACTATCTGTCACAACAGCTAAATCTATCCTGGCAAACTGAGGCAAATGGGAAATCCAATGATTAATATCCATGGATGTTACAAAATTTCACTTCCAACTCTGCTATTCGCAATGCATAACATGTATTTGTTACAGTTTATTATTTCACATTTTTAATTAACAGAATTATTTTCACGACTGCTGCCATTTTTTTATGTTGGATTCGTTGTCCAAGCCTTAATAATGGATGCATATACATCATCAATGAAAACCAAGTATGCAAAGAAAATCCAGTGCAACTGATGAGAATACAAAACATCTCGGTTACGTACATAACCTCAGTTCCCTGAGAAAGGAATGAGACATTGCGTAGCAACTCATATGGGGAGTGCCTTCTCACATGACCTAGTTGACAACTCTCTACAATAATGGCAATATTTTAATATTGGCTATGGTATTTGAGCCTGCCTGTTTTGGTGCGAAACTGTCTGCTGTAAAACCAGATGCACAGACATCATTTCCTCAGAATATTTGATGGAGAACAAGGAGTGCATAGCTCATGCTTCAAGAACTCTGAGTCTTGTAGTGCGGCTAGCATTCACAATGTCTTGTTCCCTTCATCTCAAGGGACGTATCCGAGATTGTAACCGAGACATTCCCTTATGACTCAGTACACTTGACATTGCGTAGCAACACATATAGGGAACAGAATCCCATCACGCCGCACTGCACGACATAACTTCCCACAGAGGAAACGTGGCACGCAGTCATATGGCACCACGACTGACATCAGTATGCCGCAGTGAGTGATCCTCATGCACATGACAGAGTGAATCAGGCATACAGGGGAAAACGCATATTTGTGTTTCGCCGACCATTTGTGTACCATTGCGTCTATTCCCAGCGGGGCTTGGGACTTTGAGTACCAGAGGGGACAGTGGGCATTCTCCACTGAGGCAAATAGATTGATTTCTGCTTTGCCGAATATTTCCCAAATCCTCAGTATAGTTTGAGGATGAAATCTCCATTCACCCGGTATCACATCTTGGCGTGACTGCAGGTCTACACCGTAATTCAGGTGGCCTGGGACATATGTCACTCTCAGGTAGAGGAGATGATGCCCGCTCCATAGTAGAAGGTGACGCATCAGTCTCAACAGTGGCAGTGAATGAATTCTCGCACCTGTCAAGGTGCTGAAAGTCGGGTGTCCATCGCACACCGCTCCCCAGCCTGTGTTGGAAGCATACGTAGTCACCACTTTCCACCAGACAGCTTGCATGACCCAGCATGACACGTTGCTTGTAAAACCTAGGAGATTGTAAAACGTGAGCTGTCCATGGTGCTAAAGTAGCTATAGAGTGGCGATATATAGTGATGCGTATGCGCCCTTGGTGCTAAGCATGTTGTGGCATGTGGCGCTTCAATGCTTCAGCTAGCACTGAAGAGGTCTCATGTGTAAGAGACCTTATGGGATGATGGCGGATGCCACCGCCATAAATCCCAATGCTTTCTGAAGCTGCTACAGTGGAAGTGTTCTCCCCAGTTTGAACTGAGACAGACACTGTAGAATGGCCTGAATGTGCTTGCTCGTGAGTTGATTGGGGGAGAGCGTGCTCTTAGCCCAGTTTATATTGAGGCCCAAGCTGTTTAGATGCTGAAGCAGTAAGTCTCTGTGCTGGCATAATAGAGCATCTGATTGCGCCAGTAACAGCCGATCCTCAAGGTAGTACGCCGCTCATTCTCAGGGGGGCGAGAACTGCATTGATGCACTCTGTGAAAGTGTGAGGAGCCAGAGACAGTCCGAAGGGCAGGACTTTGAATTGATATGCTGTTCCCTCTAACGTGAATCTCAAAAACATACTGTGATGTCGTTCAATTTGGATATGAAAGTACGCATCTTTCAGATCTATCAACGCAAACCAGTCGTGTGGGTGTACATACGATAATATCCGTTTCTTAGTAAAATTTTGAATGGGTGCTTTATAAATTTGCAATTTAAAAGTCTCAGATCCAGGATGGGCTAAAGTCCAGCGTCTTTCTTTGGAACAAGAAAATAATGGCTGTAAAACCCTTTTTGTGCTTGACAATTTGGGACAATCTCTAGTGCGTTTTTCCCGATGAGATTGTGATTTTCGGCTAGTAATACTGGCTCGCCAGTTTCGCGCCAAAACAGGCAGGGCTCAAACACCATAACCAATATTAGATTATTGCCTTTATTGTAGTTAGGTTTCAACTAGGTTGTGTAAGAAAGCACTCCCTATATGCTTTGTTATGCAATGTCAAGTGTACTGAGTCCTAAAGGAACCATCAGATTTGCATAGAAGATAGGAGTTTCAGAACCTTGGACAGGGCTGGCAATTCTGCACTGAACGAGTACCTTGGCATTTAGTCATCCTATACAGACAATATCTAGCTAATATATGCATGCAGCTGGCTCTCTGCCTTAACCAATCAAGCAATAGATGGGCGGAGAGAGAGTAGGTTCTGTGACTGAGGTGGGAGGTTTTACATGAGAGACTTGCGTTTATATCGTGCTTCAGGATAAAGGTACACGGCATTGAGATCTTCCACATTGTGTGCTTCATCCGTGCGTGATCCCTCCCAGATAGTACACAGTCTATTTAAAAGCAACATCCACCGACTCATTCCATCACTCACCACTTTGGTCGTCTCACCTGCTCTCGCGGTGATCAGGAGAGGTATCTAGTGATGGATCAGGACAAGTACCTGCCAGAGCTCCTTGCTGAGAAGGAAAGCTTGGACCCGTCGTTCATGCATGCGATGCGCCTTCTCGCGGAAGGTAAACTAGGATTTTTTGAGCCATCATTTTATCTGTTTGGCGTGGCATCGAAGCTGTACCCTGTTTGTGCTGATATATGGTTTATGAAATATTCATGAATCATTTTGAGATAGGTGTATGCACATAACAACGCCCGCTCTTGAACCATGGCAGAATGAGTCAGGCGTGTCAGGTGTTTATCATTCATAAAATAAGGGAATTGTTTCATAGGCAGGCTTGGTCTTTATGATTATTTTTTGTGGGACTTTATTTATTTATTTTTATTAATGATTGGGATTGTGCTCAACTTCGTTTTCAGACTGAAGAGAGCTTTAAAGTAAAAAAAGTACGAGACGTTCAAACCGAAGGCGATCTTGCGTTAAAAAAATAAAAAATAAAAAAAAATCTCGAGACGCGTTGTTGACAAGTTTAAATTATTTTTAACTTGACCCGGCGTCTGAAAAACGCGGCGCTCCTGAGGGGGGTAATTGTCTTAAAAAGCATGTTTAGCATTCAATTTTATCACGAAAATAAGACTACACTACCTCGACTTTAGTGGTTTAACCACAATGCACCTCAAGTATTAAGGAAAACTCGTTCCATGCAGTAAATATGTAGCCTATTTATAACACTGGTTCCTTATACAATGTTGCTGTCTAACAAGTCTGGATTATTGCATTTAGCCTATCTGTTCTAAATTAGATCTTAATTTGCTGAACATTGAGGATCATTTTGAATGATGATGGAGTCAAGCTTTTAATCGGTTTTTCCTGCAGCAGCTGTGTTGTCAAATGTTTGCAGTATTTGTAGGCTATATGTTTAATTGTCAGTGCAGGCAATTGGCTAAAATATTACTTTGCTTTATCCCAGTCAGACTGTGTTGTTAATTTGTGAGGTCATAAGGATAATGTCCAAACATGGCAACATTGCATATGATCTGAACTCATTATAGTTGAGATAAGATAAAAGCAGTCCTTGACAACTCATCGGATAGTAAGCAGAGTAATTAAGAGGTAATTATGGCTATTACAAATTGCGCACACTGATTCAGATTAGCTCAAGTGCAGAGAAACGCAGTGGGGTGTGCACTGTTGAATCAGAATGCATATAATTAAATGACAATGGTTTTGACTGGTCCAAGTCATCAGTCAACTGTAAATAATAGTAAAACATATTTTTAAACAATAAGTGATATGCCACTGGAATTTAAGATGCACAATTTGTTTGATTCTTAATTGTAAGTGTTCTGAAAACCTGCAGCACAGGCATTTGTTTTCGAGCAGTTAATGCCTTGTTTAAATACATACGTTTTCATCATACTTCAGTCGAATCAAAAACCATTAATTCTCAAAGCGCAACCCATGTTAATATGTGCCTAAATCTTTTTTTTTCTTTTTTCTAGAAAATTCCCATCATGTCTCATTACGTTTTATGATTAGGCTAGTAATTTATTCTGTATTTCTTTTTCTGAGTACTTGATTTAAATTCTGTGCTGCCTTGTTTTAAAAGGTAGTATGGGAAACTAAAGGTGCAGCTGAAGCTAAAACAGACTATTCATTTTTTAAAGGGGAATTCTCACCAGGATTTTCAGTAGCTAAGTAACAAATGTACTAATGCACTAAACACTCATTCCTTCTTATGTGTCCCCAAAATAATTAGTCATAATTTTGAAAGCAGCTAACATGTCTCTCCACAAAAGGGATACTGTAAGTCATTTGCATGCTGTCTTTTTAATGAACTAAATTGCATGTTTGTGAAATTCTGCAGGCTATACAAAAATACTTATTTCACTGGAATTAACGGCAATGGAAGTATAGTAAAGATTGTTCAAAGTGGAGGAACAGACTCTTCTCCTCTGGATCACTTTTAATTGAAGTACACATACTGTCTTAAAAGACTTCTTCTAAGAAAGATGTTCTCAGCTGGTGAGACATCTAGGGTCGCAAACGGCAGAGAGAAAAAAAAATTCTAAATGCAACAAATAAAATCTAACTAACCATATAATTTTATGTAATTAGAATAGCAAAATAAATAGGCTTATTGATGTAAATAAATAAATAAATAATTTCCAAGAGCATGAAACATCAACATTCAAGAGACATTTAGAAACAAAAATGGTAAATTGTCTTATTCAGCCGGTGTCATATTAATATTTTGCATATCAATACAATGTGCAGACATGTAGAGAAATGCATATGCATTTGTTTATCTGAGTATTTTTGTTATTTTTCAGCTTTCATAATTTATTTACAGTGATATACCTTTAACTCGAAAATAAATAAATACAAATTTGAAATTTGATTATCTCTCACCTTGGTAACACATTAAGAAGACTGTTGCAGTAGTGACAAGGGTTAAAAAAAAAGTGGTTTGTTACATTTCATGCTGAGCTACTGGTACCCTGCCAGTGTTTATTTACCCAAGCATATTTTATTTCTTTCAGAATGTCATAGTATAGTCATGTCACTGGATGTACCTTTAGGGCCAATTAACTGTAATCCTGACTTTAATATGAATAGGAAAGTAAATTGACCCATTATCGGGGAGCAGGGTCAGATCTAGAATTTTTTTTATGGGGTGGCATGCAGAATATGAGGGGTGGCAACACTAAAGCAAGCGCCCATGCATAGTTCTTATGGATTAAGGTACTAAGCTTCATTGCAACAAGTATGTTCATTAATTGGAGTCACTATCAAATTATAAATATCCATGAATTTGTAATACAACTGCATTTCCACAGGAACCACATAGTAGTAGTAACCATTTCAATACTGATTTTATTTTATTTTATTTTTTTTGCACAATAAAATATAAGTAACAAAATTTGCGGAGCACCAAGACACTGTCTTTTAAACACATCAAAAAATTCTGGCAATCTGGACTAGACTTCAACACCTTTGTTAAGTGTACCCATGGATGGAAAATGCATGCATATACCAGTTTATTCTGATAACAAAGTTCTGTAGGCCTTTCACCTTTGTAACAGCTGGAATAATCAATTTGAAAGATTAAAACAAAGTTAAAATAAAAATAAACTGTACAGAAAGTTATACTGTGGGGGGCAGTGCTGCAAAACTCATGAATATGAATTGTGCTATGCACAGTAATAGATTACTTTAAATTACTTGTTCCTTATATGTCATTCACTCAATGTTGTGTCGATGTAGTGACACTAGGGGTCACTCCTGGGAACCCCAAACACCTCTGATCTTTAAGAAAAGGCCAATGGGAATTGGTGAGTGGAATTTACATGCCACTCCCCAGAACATACAGGTATAAAAGGAGCTGGCTAACAACCATTCATTCAGATTTTTTTCTTCAGAGCTGAGCGGTTGATTAGCAGAGAGCTGAATTCCACTACCTGTCCATTCACCTCACAACGAGAAGAGTATGCTGTTGGATATACGGCGCATTTCAGCAGCTTTCTCTCTCTCTGCGCGATTGATTCAGAGTACGCACCTGGTCACTTCGAGAGCTAAAAGAGTATATATTCTTGCAAATAAAAGAGTATATTTCCTCTAAAAGAGCGTGCAGTGACGGATAGCGTCTTTTTAAAGATGCGTTTCCGTCTGTGTGTTATTCCTGGTTGTGGTTGCTATGTCTCCGATTCTGATTGCCACGATCGCTGCCTCATGTGCCTGGGCCATAATCATGTTGAGGCAGCGTTTGTGGATGGTTCATGTTCTCATTGCAAGAACATGACCATGGCAATGTTGCGGTCATGACTTTCCTTCTTCCTGAGGAAAGCGACTCCAGCTGCCCCCCTTGCCGGTCCTTCTACCTATGGGTACGAGGGTGGGTCGATGCTTGAGGCGATTTGGGGACTCTCAACCTGGTAATCCCTATGGACCTGCCAATCCCCAGCATGCTTGTTTACACCGGCCAAGTTCTGGGATGAGACAGGCAAGTGCCAGCTTAATGTCTCTTTCGGAGCTCGCGAGCAGAATGAGGTTTCGATAACAGCATCGGAGAGTGCGTTGGTGATGTCAGATGGCAAGGACTTCGACTCAGCTGCCAACTTCAGGTGTGCCCACTCAGTCTGAGGCTGACACGGAGCCACCACATCCTCACACGGTTCTACACCAGCACTGTAGAAGCATCCTGACTGGCTGCATCACCACCTGGTACAGCAATAGCACCGCCCACAACCGCAAAGACTGCAAAGGGTGGTGCGAACTGCCAGAAACATCATCGTAGGTGAGCTTCCCTCCCTCCAGGACATATATACAAGCTCGGAGGATCATCAGAGACTCCAGCCACCCGAGTCATGGGCTGCTTTCACTGCTTCCATCAGGCAGGCGGTATCACAGCATCAGGACCTGCACCAGTCGACTACATGACAGCTTCTTCCCCCAAGCAATCAGACTTTTGAACACTTTATCTCTCACGATCAATATACATCAGCACTGCACTTTATTAATCTTACACTGGACTGTCATAATTATATTCTCTTTACAATACAACATTCTGTATATTTTTTATACACTTTATATATTTTTTTTATTGTATGTGCATTCAATATTATGTGTATGTGTATTCTATATTGTGTGTATTGTTTACTGTACATTGTATATTATTATTGAGTTGTGTAATTATGTGTACATTAGATATGTACATTTTGTAGTGTAAATCTGATGTTTATTTTAAATTGGTATATGTCTCGTCACTGTCATGACTGCTATGTTGCTCAGAACTGCACACAAGACTTTTACCCACTGCTGCACTTGTACCCGTAGACCCTGGATGTCCTTCCTCCCAAGCTCTGTGGTTGGTGAATTTGGCTGAGGAATTTGTAGCCTGACCCAGTACGTTTTCTAGCCTGCCCTGTACTGGGGTAGGTGCTCCACAGGTTCTGGTTACCTGCAGTAACCCCCTGTGTTGTATTATCCGCGGTATGGTTTCCTTATTGGTAGACTAGCATCTCCCTCCCTTGATGGATTTCGTGAGTGAGACTGATCAAAAGACTGATTTATCTAGTGGTAACTTTTTGCCTCTAGTTTACAGAGGTTTTGCATTCTAATTCGCCAAATATTTTTTAAGCGTATTATTTTAAAACAAGATTGCATCTGTACATCGGTGGATGGGAGTTAAACTTTAAAAGTAAAATGCAATAAAAGATGCAGGGAGGCAAGAGTAGCGGAAACACAGACACATTTATTGATAGTTCTGTATATGAAAAAATGGCGAACTCCGAAGTTCAGACTCTCCACACCAGCAGCGAGAACCCGGGTCGCCAGTCAAAACACACACAGATGAAACTCCAACTCAAGAACTGGAGATGCTTCATCTGGATTATACACTGTGACGAGGAGGAGGGTGTGGCCATGAGGATGCACTCACGGCACTGAGTTGCCTAATCAGAGAGAGAGAGATAAAGGAGGTGCCGGGGACATCAGAGGGGGAGAGAGAGAGATGCACTGTGTGTGTGTGTGTCTGTGTGCTTTATGTTATGTTTAAGTTCCTTTGTACCATTAAAGTTTATGTTGACTGCTCAGCCAGTTCCAGTCTCCTTGTCCATCCTTGAACGGCGTTACATACACATACATAACATAACTGACAGTGATGTATCTAATAATCATTCAGTGAATACTTAGCAATAGTAGGTAGGCAATTGGTCGATGCTTTGATTGGCTGCTGCTGTAAACAATCATGGGATTGGTTGCTGCTGTAATCAATCAATGGGTCTGCAGTCATTTGATTGTACGGTGAGAGATTAGGCAGTTTGACATGAATAAACCCCTACAGTGTGTCAATATCAACGATAATATACTTACATTTATATTTAATACATTTTGATAGTTATGTTGGGGTGGCAGATTGCTTTTTTCTTAGGGTGGCATTTGCCACCCCATGCCACCCCGGTAGATCCGCCCCTGTCAGGGAACATTTTTTAATTCAAAATTGTACGTTTTGCTGTTCCGTTTGGATGAAGGCAAATAGTGTCAAAAACTTTACTTCTCAAAGTTTCTGTTGAATCAGGACACAGTTCAGGCTAAGAGCCTCTTACAGTATCTTGTTATTTTGGTCCATAAATTGTCACAGCCTTTAAGAGGGAAGTGATTAATACTACAGCGGTGATCAATAAAAGTGTAACTTATCCTAAACACCAGGCGGCCTGGAAACAACTGACAACTAAGCTTTTTATCTAATGGCCCACACTAAATTTCATGTCTAGACTGCTCCTTAACTGCAGAATTTGAGTACAATAGGTTTGCATAATTTGCACAGATAATAGAATAGCTAATTTTAGAAAAGTTTTAATAATGTGAAAAAGCAGTGATCCTTTTTTCAAGATTAATTTCATTGCAACAAAGCAATGACTTTAGAGGATAATTTTTGACTAATATAGCTGCTGGCTTTCTGTAGAGCATTGCCAGCCGTGCCTTTTCTCTCTCTCTCTATGTTTCTCACATAGAGTTAAAGCGGCTGGGGCCACGTTAACGCTATCATACGCATCAGGGAAGGCGATCTTTCCCAATTCTTATTCTTTCAGGGGGAAAAGACCCTGCAGAGACCACACCTGCCAAAACTGGGGGAGGTAAACCATGGTGAATACATCACATGTGCTTTTAGGTCACATGTGGAAAGTGGCACGGTGGTAGATCCTGCCTCATTGGGAGGGAGGAGTTGGTACAGACACGGCGACCAGGGGTCAGTGGGAACTGCCCAAAGTAGATGCGAATCCACTCGCATGGGGACCGTACTGTGGAAAATACACACAGGGGGATAAGTCCACCTATGAGCCCGTCCTTGGGAGCACATATTCAAGTACAGGGTAGATTAAGTATCCACATTGGATTTGGTTGGCAAATTCCTCTTCTAAATTCGTGGACCAGAGGGCTCGGGAGGAGTCATCCAGGGAGCTGAGTTAGTGGGATATCCTGGGATAAGAGTGCACAGTTTTACCTCAGCGGAGGGAAAAGGTGCTAGGTGCAAGTGATCCACCCGGTCAGTTTGTCACCGTGTTTTTGCCCAACCCGCTGCTCTGCATATGTCTGCTAGGGAGGTGCCCCTGGCCAGTGCCCACAAGGACACAACACTTCTTATTGAGTGTGCTCGGACCCGCAAGGGGGGAGGGGGAGGCACGGCCTGGGTGTTATAGGCCAATGTAATGGCGTCCACTACCCAGTGGGAAAGCCTCTGTATGGAGATAGCGTTCCCTTTCCACTGTCCACCAAAGCAGACAAAGAGCTGCTCAGAACGTCTAAGGCTCTGAGTGCGGTTCAAGTAGATACACAAAGCACGTACCGGACACAGCAACAAAGGGGCTGGGCTGGACAAAGGGGGAGCGCTTGCAGGTTCACTACCTGGTCCCTGAAGGGAGTGGTAGGAACCTTGGGCATGTAGCCCGGTCATGGTCTTAGGATCACATGAGTGTCTGCCGGACCAAACTCCAGGCAGGTGTCGCTGACAGAGAATGCTTGCAGGTCCCCGACCCTTTTGATGGAGGTGAGCATGATCAGGAGGGCCGTCAGGGAGAGGGCCTTGAGTCCGACTGATTCTAGCGGCTTGAAGGGGGGTCTCTGAAGGCCCGCGAGGACCACTGAGAGATCCCAGGAGGGGAACAGGCTTGGCCGGGAGGGATTTAACCTCCGAGTGCCTCTAAGGAACCTGATAATTAAGTTGTGCTTACCCAAAGACTTGCCGTCTACTGTGTCATGGTGGACCACGATAGCAGCTACATACATCTTCAAGGTGGAGGGGGACAGCCTCCCCTCCAACCTCTCCTGCAGGAATGAGAGCACTGACCTAACTGCGCACATCTGTGTGTCTTCAGCCTGGGAAGAACACCAATTTACGAACAAGCCCCACTTTAGGGTGTAAATTTGCCTGGTAGAGGGTACTCTGGCTTGGTTGATCGTGTCTACGACAGCAGGTGGTAGATCAGCTAGATCTTCCGCATCCTGTATAGGGGCCAGACGTGACGGTTCCAGAGGTCTGGGTGCAGATGCCAGAGCGTGCCCCGTCCCTGAGAAAGAAGGTCCTTCCTCAGGGGAATTTGCCAGGGAGGGGCTGTCGCGAGGAGTACGAGATCCAAGTCCAAGTGGGCCAATAGGGGGCCACTAGAGTGACTTGTTCCCCGTCCTCCCTGACCTTGCACAGCACCTCTGCAAGCAGGCTCACTGGGGGAAATGCATAATTGTGCAGCCCCGTATGCCAGCTGTGTTGGCATGTGTCTGCCCAGAAGAGAGCCTCTGTTCGGGCATACCAGAGCGGGCAGGGGAAGGTCTCTTGGGAGGCAAAAAGTTCTACCTGGGCCTTGCCAAACCATTCCAAAATTAGCTGGACCGACTGTCTCCGCTGGGCAGGCGTTGTCATGATATCACATCCGCTACCACGTTGAGGTTGCCCGGGATGTGAGTGGCACGCAGCGACATGAGTTGCTACTGGCTCCAAAGGATGAGACGATGGGCAAGTTGTGACATGTGATGGGAGCGTACTCCGCCTTGGCAATTTATGTACGCTACCGTGGTGGTGCTGTCTGATCGGATCAAGACGAGTTTGCTCTAAATTAGTGGGAGAAACCTCCACAGGGCAAAAAGTACAGCCAACAACTCTAAGCAGTTGATATGCCATCACAGCAGGGCCCCTTTCCAACGGCCCGGGGCTACGTGCCCATTGCACATGGCTCCCTGACCCAATTTGGAGGCATCTATGGTGACCAAGACGCGTCGGGACACCTGCTGCAAATGGACTCCTGTCTGTAGAAAGCAGAGGTCTCTCCAGGTTTTGAAAGTTTGGCGGCAGGCAGGGGTGATAACCACACGGTGCGTGCCGCGGCGCCATGCTCGTCTCGGGACTCGAGTCTGAAGCCAGTGCTGAAGCGGTCTCATATGCATCAACCCGTGACCGCCACGGAGGACGCCATATGCCCCAGGAGCCTCTGGAAAATGTTTAAAGGGACCTCTGTGCCCAGCCTGAACGTGGCGAGGCATTTCAGCACTGGCTGTGCGTGCCTGTTGGTGAGGTGCGCTGACATTGAGACTGAATCTAACTCCATGCCAAGAAAAGAGATGCTCTGAACCGGGGAGAGCTTGCTCTTTTCCTAGTTGACCTGAAGCCTTAAACGTCTGAGGTGCCTGAGCACTTGGTCCCTGTGGGCGCATAGTAACTCTCTGGAGTGGGCCAGGATGAGCCAGTCATCGAGGTAGTTGAGTATGCGGATGCCTGCTTCCCGGAGCGGGATAGGGCTGCCTCTGCGACCTTCGTAAGTCGTGAGGGGACAGGGACATGCCGAAGGGGAGGACCTTTTACTGATACCAGAGTTTCCGCTAGAAAAAAATGGTGAGGTTTCGTTTTACGGACATTTTGATGATATGCCTGTCAAATATCGCCTCTTATTTAGTCAAGTTGAGGAAAACTGGAGGCAGGCTATGTAACTTAAAAAATGACATAATCAGGCTGTATAGAATGCAACATGTTTATTAGCCTAACTTTCAAATAGACGGAAAAAAAACATGAACGTCCGATTGGCATTTCACATTCATTGTTTAACAAACCAATCCCTCTTCCCCACATAACATATCTGAATAGTAGCCTATTGTTTTTACTCAATCAAACTTAATTATACACTCTCAGTATGTCTCATTTAGCTGGTAACATTTAAATTGGCCACCGTGAAATGACTCCTTGTCAAATGAACTGGAACAAACAAATGACTAGGCCTATAACATTGTCTCGCGTCATTTTAGGCTACTTTTTACGCTGTTTTGCAGTGCTGAATTGTGCAGCTGCTGACTTAAAATCAAAACTTCCCAGTGTCTCTCCACAACTTGCAATGCGCATAAGCCGCGTTACCTTGTTCTCCGCAAGGCGACTTCGCTGCTTCGTCTTGATCCGATTCTGCAGCGAGAACCCCCTCTCTGCAGGAACACTCGAGACCGGGATTACACAGGCTATCGTGGCGAGCTTGGTCCACTCTGGATACATTTTAGGCTTATTCTCAAATTCAATTGTGTTAGGGGAGGCGGGATTATTAGGCAATTTTAATCGGACAATTTGACCGGAGAGATTTAATTTAGTCGGACATTTCATTTTTTTCCCGACAAATGTCCGGTCATTACCGGACAACGGAAACCCTGACTGATACGCCTGGCCGTTGAACGCGAACTGTAGAAAGGGTTGATGTCGAGGCAATATTGAGACGTGGAAGTATGCGTCCTTCAGGTCTACCACTGCGAACAAATCTAGTTGCTTGCAGCTCGCTGCATACACAACCAGTCGGCTCCAAAGAACATTTCTGAATGAAACAGATGCATTTCCCTCCCTTTATACCCGTATGTCCGGGGGCGGGACATGCAAATTTTGTCTGCCAATTTCTCATTGGCCTTTTCTCATAGATAAGAGATGTGAAATGCTCTCAAGAGAGACCCCTAATGTCGCTTCTTCAACACAACAACGAAGTGAGCAGCAGATGGGGAATTGCTTTTATAGAGGTGACTTAATGCAAACTACTTACTTTTGAAAAGGACAGTGTCTGTTTTTTCTAAAATAGTCCTTTCTTTGCCTCATAGTGATAAAAAATTATTGCTTACCAACCAAATTTACAAATGGATATTACATGGTGGTCATAAAGATGAGGTAGGATTTAGCTGAAATGTTTCTTCCCTAAAAAAAAGTCTTAAATACTACAGTGAAAACAAATCTGCATCAAATAGTTATTTTATGATATAAGTAACTAGTCATTCATTGCTGGTCATAATTTGCTAGACAGTGACTCAAATAAAAAAACAGCAATAATCTTCACTGCTGAGTTTACACAGCAGTTTTTTTTTTAACATGAATTGTGGTTTAATTAGAAAAGAAGGATTTGATTATGCTTTTACATCTATTATTTCCTGTTTTCACCAAGTGTATTGATTAAAATATGGTTTAAAAACATTTCCACAGTATAAGACTCTTTTGAGGATTGTTGTGCCTGATGGGAAAATAAAAGTCAATAATTTTTATTTGTATAATGCTTTTCACAATACACACAGTTTCAAAGCAGCTTTACAGAAAACTATGCTGTAATATCCTAAAGACCTCGTTGAGCAGTTTCATTTAAAAAAAAAAATCCTACCACTATGCACTTACAGTGTAGCCCCTTCTACCCCTATGCACATATAGTCCAAGGGTATATGGAACATATGTGTTTTATTTGATCATTTAATCACCCTTTACTATTAAAACAAACTCACAATTGACTGTTTGTAGATTTGTTAAGAAGAAACCCTCAACTGTTCTTTGCCTCTCACTACTAGAAAGTTCTAGAAACCAGCTTGTATTGCTTTGAGTTAAGTGTACACTTTTATTTCTGAATAGCTGTTTGCAGTCCAAGTTCCATCATATTTAAGTGAATCTATTTATGTTTGAGGTTTAATACAAGTGTCTATCAGAGCTTAAATTAGTGCTAATGTATGCGATTTATCAAATTTGTGATCAAAACTCTTCCTGACAAACCCCAATCATTTAGGACAGAGAAATGTGTCTCATGATAGAATGAATATTTAATGATATGTTTCCATTTTCATAAGCAGCCTTTTAACTTGATTTAGTTCTCTTGCAATATAAATATGACCTGCAGATTGCATATAACAGACATTGATAGACCAACTACTTCAATCTTCCAAAGAGTGGGCATTAGTATGTAGAATGTGAGCTATTTAAAATGCATGTTGATAGGATCAGCTGTTCCCAACAGCTTCCCATTTTAAAACTCATCAAGCCATAGCTCTCTATCACAAAGTAATCATGCAGGCTAATAGGTTAATGGCAGCTACCTTAATATTTTGATAAATATATTGATGTTGCTCCACAGCTAAAAATGATGGATGGCCTGACACCCTGTTGTAAATAAGGGACATTCTATTTTATTTTATGGTTTTTAGTCAATGTACACCTCACTGTATATTTGCCATTTGGCATCATGATTCTTTAGCATGTTGGCCTCTTGGAATGTGTTTAACAGAGCTGTCAATCAAAATAAAATGTTTTATTGAATTAATTACATAATATGCCATTTAATTCATTGTATAAAAAAATGGTTCCCAAAATCTTGCAAACAGTGAAACCATGCAAGCCCATTAATAATTTAATCACAGTGCATTCTGGGAACACCAGTTTTGAAAAGTTAAATTTACTTATTTAATTTACCTGTGAAATGTACTCAAATTAGCAAAAATATGACAGGTTTTCTATTTCAGGGTTGATACATGATGACATATTGAAAGGTAACAAACAATCATAACATTTACTTAGAAGCTAGAACATTATTTTTACATGTTAAAATCTAGAATTTACTTTACTAGTGTTTGTTGCTGTCCTTTTCTGCATATATCGGCCCCCTTCAGCATATCGCAGCCCCCAGTTCTCCCCTGCATGCAGATGTTAATGTGCATTTTGGCACAAGTACTAAATTAATATTGAGTTAAGTGTTTGATTTCTTCATTTTTTTAATTCACTGGGGGTTTTAGACAGGTAAAACAAATGTTTGTGATTTAAAAAATCCTTTCTCTCTTTTACGTTGGTCTTCTTTATCCTCTTCTGTAACACCATGAGCCAGAAGACCCAGCAGAGCAGAGTCTCTCCTTCTAGTGCATGACGACTGCTCTCTCATTTCCTTATTCGTGTATAATATGAGGCCCACGGCAAAAATTCAATTAATGAATCTTATTATGATTGGAAGAGCTATTTTATGATTTAAACCATTTTTGTATTTCTGTCTCTGCTCCATTATTACTGAGCTGCATGAAATACAGTGTATGTGTGGGCAGTCTTTTTTTTGTGATCTGTGGTAATATGTAAACTGAAAGGAATGAACGAATTAGTCTTTTCTCAAATTGTGCAGATGTATTGATTTATAAAATGATTCCAAACTCAGTTTCTCGATATTCACTAAATCTATTCACTGAATCATTATATTGTTCAATATGTGAAAGACACAGAAGATCGTGGAAAGATCAATACCTAGAATCATAAACAATAAATACAAAAAAATACACAGTGCAGAGTGAAATTTGATATTCTGGTGTTATAGATGTAAACAAATGTGTTTTCAATCTCTGATATTTAAATTTTTTTATATATTTTTGCTGCTGTTTCATTTAGCATCACTCTAAGTTCTAACTTCATTATGGCATCCCCTGAAAGCTGCAGGAGCCCACTGTGTTGACATCTGTCGACCAGCTCTCCAGAAGACCTGAAAGTGTATTACACCCCTTATTAGAAGTTCATAGAGCAAACGATAGGAGTGATGCAGAACACGTAAGGCTCAGTTCTGTTCTAAATAGAAAAAAAGACAGAATATCCTTCACTGTGTGGAGGTTAACCAGTAGCATACAGTGACTTAAGAAACATTTAGGAAAAAACATTATTATCCAGAAGCCTAGTATCTGTTTATTTGACTTTGAAGTGTACTTATTTGAAGGTGATAAATGTTTTAATTGTTTTTGAGAACAGATGATTATACCATTTTATTTGTGGATCAATGTCTCAGAGCTTTATCACCAGCAAATACTATCTCTGAATAAAATAAAACTATGGTGATGACTAAGGTATTTTTGAAGAGAAGATAACAATATTAATATGCAGAAACAGAAATGAACTCCCTCCCAAACTTATCTGAAACAAATGTTGCAAAGTCTGTGTATAGTCATGGTGTTGGGAAGTTACATTTTCAAACCTTTTAAAGTCAATTACATGCTTCTTTTTTTTTTCATTCAAAATTTCAAGCAATAATAATATTAAGCAATTCCTTATTTTACCTCATAAAGATGTTAATTGTTTTAATTTAAAGTGTCATACTTGACCTTAATATGTCAGGCTTGGCTTTTAATAGTACCTTTTAATAGATGCATTAAAAGGAAGTGTGTCTGCATGTGAGTTTAATGAAAATGCTCATTGCTCTATTGAGTATCAATGACTAGTATTTAGAGTAGTAGTAAAGTAGACTTTTCCTTGGAATGCAGGGCAATGATTCAAAAACTTCAGTGTTAATTCCTTTGTCTATGTTCTTTGGAATGAAGGTATTCAAGCTGGGTTTTATTACAGATCATGCATATCCTTCAAAGGGGGGATTTATGTGGTATGGAATAGGACAATAAAATCACAGAGGGCCTTGGCAGCTGGGATTGCTTCTGCTCTGTTAATTTGTGTTCTGGTGGATTACCATAATGCTGCTCTTCCTGAACTGACTTTTCTCAATAGGATGGATATTCCCAATAGAATGGGTATTATGGTTCCCTTTCTGTCACTCACTCGACGTTGTGTCGATGTAGTGACACTAGGGGTCACTCTTGAAAGCCCTAAAACACCTAAATCTTTGAAAAAAGGCCAATGGGAATTGGAGAGTAGAATTTGCATGCCACTCCCCCGGACATATGGGTTTAAAAGTAGAAGGAATGCTCACTCTCATTCAGTGTTGCGATCGTGGCTTTCCTTCTTCTGGGGGAAAGCCACTCCAGCTGCCCCCCGTGCTGCGACTTCTACCTACGGGTACGAGGCCGGCCTGGCTGGTGATGGAGGTGATTTGGGGTGTCCCACGGACCTCCCGTTCCCCAGCATGCTCATTTGCCCCTGTTAAGTTCCAAGATGAGACCAGCTTGGACCTCATGCTCCTCGCGACAGCACCTACCTGGCAAATTCCCCTGAGGAAGGACCTTCTTTCTCAGGACCGGGGCACCATCTGGCACCCACACCCAGACCTCTGGAACCTCCACGTTTGGTCCCTGGACAGGACATGGAAGACTTAAGTGGTCTACCACCCTCAGTGGTAAACACAATCACTCAGGCCAGGGCTCTTTCTACATGCCAGCTGTTTTCCCTGAAGTGACATGTGTTTGCTATGTGGTGTTCTTTCCGTAGCAAAGACCCCCAGAGATGCACAGTCAGGTCAGTTCTTTCCTTCCTTCAGGAGAAGGGGTGGCTGTCCCCCTCCACCATGAAGGTGTATGTAGCTGCTATAGCAGCACACCACGATGCAGTTGAAGGTAAGTCCCTTGGTAAGCACAACCAGATCTACACGTTCCTAAGATGTGCCAGGAGGCTGAACCCTCCTAGGCCGCACCTCTTTCCCTCATGGGACATCTCCGTGGTCCTGCTGGGCCTTCAGAGAACCCCGTTCTCCTTTTATAAAGGTATGTCTAGGGGAGTGGCATGCAAAATCCACTTGCCAATTCCCATTGGCCATTTCTCAAAGATTGTGGTGTTTCGGGGCTCTCAAGAGTGACCCCTAGTGTCACTACATCGACACAACGTCTCATACCCTCCATCAGGGAATGCAGGTTACGACAGAAATCGAGACATTATAAACCATACAAGTTCTTAAGAAATATTACAGGGAAAGAGCATGGCTAGTTTGAGAAACGTACAGTAAGTGTGATTTATTCCAAATGAATTTAAATGCATCTCTCATTCTTTTGCCAGTTGCTTCCTCC
Source organism: Moxostoma hubbsi (assembly GCA_032164185.1). Classification (NCBI taxonomy): domain Eukaryota; kingdom Metazoa; phylum Chordata; class Actinopteri; order Cypriniformes; family Catostomidae; genus Moxostoma; species Moxostoma hubbsi. Next base: position 21,083,228 of record JAVLUX010000021.1, on the reverse strand, counting down.
ATGTCCTGTGACATTTTTTTATTTGATTTTGGTCACTATTAGCATACAACTTTGTAGATTTCTCTCTCTGTATGTGTGTGTGTGTGTGTGTGTGTGTGTGTGTATGTGTGTGTGTGTCAGGAGAGCACAAATCAATTTTGCACTGATTATGTTATAGATCACAGAAAAATAAAAAACAAGAGAACAAAGGAAAGATGACACAGAGGAATTATAACAAATGTAGCATCTTTGAAATTATTGTGGGTTGAAAATGTGTTTTAGGAGAACATAAGGGATGTTAACCTTAATTCATTTTTCATTCCCGCATTTTCCTAAAGTGGATGGTTTTGAATTTCATCATCCGATCATGAGGTCAGATTGATGTATTTTACAACATGAACATCATTCTCAGTTGAAAACATTATGTGAGCTTGGATAAATCCAGAATCCATTAAATTATACACAATTGGTTTGAGCTGAAAGGATAATAGAATTCTATGTACAGTACAGTCTCTCTACTTCTTATGAACTAAAACCAAAGAGAAATCTCTCAAAGCCCTTTGATAAAAATAATGATAATAATAAAACTAAAAACATTTTGACAGTTTGATATTGTGATGTGCATCTTTATCTGCTTATTTTAATGAAATGGGTATTGAAATCTCAAATGGAACAAATTGTGCAACAAGGCTTATAAAGGCTTATATGCTCATAATACATCAGTTAGGATTCCAATTCTTTATGTGTTATATTTCCTCTCTTCCTTTTGAATGCCCCTCAGTTATTCATGTATAAGTAAAGGGCAACTCCTTAAACAAACTGGGGTGTGTTGTACAATGACAGATGTCAGAAAAAAAAAGCCAGACTAGAATTGAAGTCTTAGGATGTGCTACTAATTCCACAGAGCCACTCATCCTTGAAATGGTTATATTCACCAACTAAAAGCCCATTTGTGGACTTCTTGGTCTTTAACTCAATGAGATCAGACCACCAGGTCCTAAATAGCACCCAACAGAGGTGTTTGTTAGTTAGGGTTGTCAGACATACAATGCATAATCAATGAATGGCTTTTGGGGTGTGTTGGGCATCCAAAACCAATGAAAGCTAAAAATAAATTTAAAAAAACACACAGAGGTCTTACAGCTCTGTTGTTTGTTTAATGTTGTGTTTGTTTGTTTTCAGTTCACTTAGCGGTTGTATGATGCAAAAAATGAAAGGAGTAGAGCAGCATTTGGTCTGATCAAATATTTTTTGAGCAAAAACAACAGCATTGAATTGACTTGCAGAATATGACTCCATCCCCTGTGGATTATAATGAGATACATTTACAGCTACTGAGCCAATGCTGAAGGACTTTCTCAACTCACATTTACAAGCAAGAGAACAGAGAATTTACACTTTCCCCCTTTTCCTTTTTTGGGGGGGTTTATGTTATTCAGAAACAAATAATAATTCTGGATGTTGTGCAATATCTTTTCTTGTGTGGAACATTAATGCTGTATGGCTGTTGTGTTTATAGCCAGAGCCCTCCACGCTTCCCCCTGAAATAATTTCCCAGCATCCCTTATTGTAAGGTCTCACTTGCCAAGTGTTTCTCATTTTCAGCTCAGTTTGATTTCTTTGGTGCCTTTTGGCAAAGACATAAGGCAAAGAAGAAAGAGAGAGAAAGAGAGAGAGAGAGAGAGAGAGAGAGAGAGAGAGAGAGAGAGAGAGAGAGTGTGTGTGTGTGTGTGTGTGTGTGTGTGTGAGAGAGAGAGAGAGAGAGAGAGAGAGTGTGTGTGTGTGTGTGTGTGTGTGTGTGTGTGTGAGAGAGAGAGAGAGAGAGAGAGAGAGAGAGAGAGAGAGAGAGAAAGAGAGAGAGAGAGAATAGCTCAATACAAAAAAAAAAAAAGGTTGTCTCAAAATCAATAATCAAAATGTGGCAATTTCTTACTTAGGCCACATCATGCTTTACTTTAGTGATTGAAATTTCATCTCTTCCTGGTCTTGCTTTGCAGATCCTTTGTCACTTAGTAGCTTGGATTGAATTTATTGTATTGTCCCCCTGCGGCTACCTGAGTTTAAGTGTCTTGCTTACGGGGACAACAATGAAGTACAGTCTCTGTATCTCTCCCATTCATGAATCTCACCCAGGGGCATAGATCCCCCCTCCCAAATAATAAAAAAGCAAGCACAACCAGGGTTTGAGCTTGCAAGCATAAGGTAGCAGGGGATTTTCAGAATGTTTCAGAGAGCATCTAGTGTGCTTTTTAAATTTAATACACACGAGTTAACATGGTTAATTTCACAAATTGCTTTCTGTAGTTGATTAGTGACCTATAAAATGTGCAAAATCTACAGTAATTTTTTTATCATAACCCACCCATATGGCTGTCTGTGTGTCAAAGCCATCCGTCCGTCCATCCGTCCACCTGTCAGCCCATCCATCCTCCCTTGCATGCTTCCTATCAGTAGTGGCTTGTTTCTGGGTTTCTAACAGCTTGACACCTTAAGTAGTCTTAGACCCTGGGCTACTGTCCCCAGTGGTCCAGTCTACAATCCGACCTTGCATAATACCATCAGATTATATTATTAATACATTTGGATTATTATTAATACATATTTACCAGACAGGTTGTAATTATTTTTAGGTATTTATTGCAAATCAATTATAAGACCATTGCTGACGAAATAAGCTGTTTATTTAGATATACAGAGGTGATCATTTAAGAGGCAGCATACAGATGCATTGTTGCCTTATAAATAATTTAACATCTCTTGACTGCCACAGGCAACATGCCGTGTATACACAGGCTACTACAACAATAAATTGTCGATAATGCAAAAACATTCATTGAAATCAAGACTGAAAGTATGCTCCTGTGAGAGTGAAAGAACGCGATTGTCTGCAGGTTTGAGCAGCTGAGAGCATCTCACCAGAGGTGAGGTGAGAAATGATGGCCTTCTTTCACCTGCTGATTTCGTTTCCCTCTTCTCTTCTCTTCTCTTCTCTTCTCTTCTCTTCTCTTCTCTTCTCTTCTCTTCTCTTCTCTTCTCTTCTCTTCTCTTCTCATCTTTTCTTTTCTCTTCTCTTATCTTCTTCTCGTCCAATTCCCTTTACCCTTCTTCCCCTTCCCGATCCCCTTTCCCCATTCCATGTCTTACAAGAGTTGCACAGGTTCATAATTCTCAATTCTGCTGAGCATTAATTTAGCGACAACAGAAGGGGATCCCTGGAGGAACTCAGGTGACAGCTTCATTTTAAGGCTCTTTAATGTTGTGTGGCTGCTAAATCTCTGGCTCAATTCTCAAAAGCACCATAAAATTATTTGAGCACAAAATATTACTGTTCTGCGCAGCTGCTTTTCTGTTTTTGTTTGTCATGCCAATAAGGGCTTAGTAGGCTTAAGTTGACAAATTACATTAACACAGTGTATATTTAATTGTTGTTAATAACGAGACACCGTTGGCACCATTCATTGTACGTAAAGACTTATTTTCCTTATTTTCTGGGCTGTACAAATATCACTTATAGGTAAAATAACTAATTGTTTTGTTATATGTGTATTGCAGTGTGGCAATGGAGCAAAGCATGGCATTCTTTGACCTAGATCATTTTTTTCATTCAGAAATTGAAAAGTTTGAAGGAGACGAGTTGAGAAAAGATGGAGAGGTGAAGAAATACTTGGATATAATCAGCAACAAAAACATCAAACTGTCGGAGAGAGTGCTGATCCCAGTACAGCAGTATCCTAAGGTAAGAGCTCATCCACCTCAGTGCCCTGTACAAAGTACAAAGAAATGATAGTGGAGTGATGATATGACAGCCAAATCAATGTTATAGTCATGTGGAGATCAGAGAGGATAAAAAGCAATTAATACATTTTATGGGATTGCTGTGCTTGTGGTAATGACTCAATATGTTCTATATCAGGCAGGAGTAAACTAGATGGTGTCAGACTCTGATTTGTACTGCACTGCAAATCTGCTGTTATTTTGTCCTCGTTAAAATGGTAACTGGCTCCACATCTGTTTCTACCTGTTCAAACATTAACCTGCCTCATTTTGATAACTATGTATAATTATATATTGATATAAATATGTATAATATATGTATATGTATAAATATGTTATATGAGGGGCTTTCTCAGCAAATATTTGTATATGCGATTAAATGTGATTAATCACAATTAATTAATCGGGAAACCATGTCATTAATTCGATTAAAGAATATATATATATATATAATTTTTTTTTATTGTTTTTGTATTTTTTATTGTTTTTTTTTTTGTTTGTTTTTACGTTTTACGTTTTACCAGCAGCCCTCTTGCATCTCATCTGTCAAGATATTTCAGATTCTCAACACCAGTGCATAAAATCATTTTATTTACCAACACTATCAGTTTTGTACCAATCTTTGTTTGGAGGTAGATTCAGCTTCTGGGAAATCAGCTCTGGGTAGTAAAATCAGCTTTGTAGGGTTAGGGTTAAATTTTTCCAAAAATAATAGAGCTCTGCACTCAGTCAGTGCTATATTGTTGATGAAAGCACAAGTCATCTGAAAAACAAATACAGACTTTTTATTTCAGTAAATGGTTATTTACTCCAAACCACTTTAACATTATTACGTGTTATATGAGGCACACTCGTATTCCACATTGCTCTTTTAAATTGATATTTTGAAAATGAATAGAGAAAAGCCCATGAGCAAAACACAGATGAGCAAAGCACAGATGAATCCATAAAGCTTCTGAGCTTCTCATGTTCTCACTAGTGTTTTACAGCTCTAGGAAGCCTTTTTTGCTTTTTACATTTATTCTGCTTTAGGAAAGAAGAAAAAACCCTTGAGAATTAAAATGTGTGCAGACTGTTTGATGGTTTTAGTAGATTTGTACTGTCAAAAAAAACAAACAAACAAAAAAAAAAACACATACCGTAGGTTTAGATTTGACATGTCTTGTTCAAGTTATTACAATGGATTTGTGTTTTTCCAAATCCTTCTTTCCAGAGGATTTCTGATGCTTTGTTGTCTGGTAATTGGTAATTTCTTTGGTTAAATTCTCTTGTGATATTCCTGGAATGGTGCTACTATAATCTGAGGATGGATAATATGTTTGAGCACAATAGGTTTCTAGGTTACTAGATTCCTGGATTCCTGTAGCTCAACTGATAGAACATGGCATTAGCAATACCAGGATCATGGGTTTGATTCCCAGGGATCAAACAAACTGATCAAATGTATACATGTAATTCACTGTGAGTCGCTTTGGATAAAATTTCCTTCTAAATGTATTAGATAATAATAATTTATAAGCCTTTTTCTTTTTCTTTTTTTTTGGCCACCAGTTGAGAGGATTATCCATGCATAGTATCCACGCTGCGTTCTTTACATGTAACTGCACTTGACACAGCTTCTAATTGTTTGAACATAGAATTTATCATGATTGTAGACATTTTAAGTGAATTGCAGTAACCCCCCTACCTCAAAACCAGTTAAATGAACTTGTGGGCCATGACAGACAAAAGCTTCCAGAGTCTAGACTTAATGTTATGCTCTCCATTACAACTCCAAAGGATTTATCTATGTGCCGTTAATTAATCCTTGTGATGACAGCGCTGTCTCAGTCTTTTGGCTAGTAATGCTTGCTAGTCTCACAGGAAGAACATTTTTGCTGTTGAGTTGATCTGAGTTTCTTTGATGCTCTAGGATGGTTGGAGTTTATAGATTTGCATACAGATGAATAGGCCTTTCTGGATCTTGAATGGTAGGTTGTTACTTGTCCTTTGACACTTTGTAATGATGTGAAAAGTAGCAGTTCTACAGTATAAAATTTATATGAAATATATGTTTTGATTTTGATTAATATATAAATTAATGATTCCGGTATTTTTACAGTATCTATAATGCAATACCATTAGGGGTTCCTGTAGCTAAACTAGTAGAACACGGCATTACCAATTCCAAGATCATAGGTTCCATTCCAGGTAATGCACAAACTGATCAAATGTATACCTTGAATCAGGGACGAAAAACTGTCCATTACTAACATATGTTGATAACATACACAATTTGAGAGTTTTCTGTAAATTCCTCTGATGCTATTTTAGAGAGTGGTATATACAATTAATAATTCCTTATCTGTCCCACAAAAAAGAAGCAACATCAGCATTACTACTCATTTTTTTCCCTATCATCAAATCTTTCCACATTTTGTATGCCATAACGATGTTTACCCAAGTTTTTTGCCTTTGCCGGTCTTTCTGTCTTCTTGCTTCTGACATTTTTTTGTTTCTTTGGCAGTACAGCTACTGGATCTCCTGTTGTCTCTGCTTCAAAAGCAAGATAATAAATATGTTCCATTGTGGGTTTTTTGCTCTTCGCTTCACCAAACAACACAGCACTAAGCATAGACACGCATATCTACACAGGTGGCAGCCAATGAGGATTTTCTTCTTCAACGTTTAGTGAAACACAGTGGGTCATGTCATTTCAACAGTTTGAAACACACTGAAGGGCTTACCTGCACCATGCATACTAAAAACACTTTTTATAGAAAACCATTATGAGTACAGTCTTCATCTCATGTGAGTGTACACAATTCAGATCACTCTTTACAAAAACAATTCATTAATTAATAAGTAAAACTTTTAAATTAGCCCCAAATTACTAAATTAACCATTAAGAGTTATGTATACTGTCATTTTATTTACAGATCTGCTTCTGAGTCAAAACCTGGCAGCATCAAAACTGTATTAATGCATCATATCTTACAATAATTCAGTGAAGACTTGGAAACAACTGAGATGAGAAAAGTACTTTTTTCCTCTAATAATGTTTTCCTTGTATCTGGATACAATGTAATAATTATGTAATAATTATTCATAGTTGTTTAAAAAGTTCTTCATTCAGAGAATGTGACATCCACAATGGGCAATTAGGCAAAGAAATCTGTGATGCAGCAGTTTCCTTCAGGATCAAAGCATGTGTTTTATTTTTTCGGGCAACATGATGTGCTGTAGTTCCAAAAATTAACTGTGATATCCCATTGGTGTTTGGTTTCATGAAAAATGTATCAGAATAAAAATAAACCAGTTATAGTCTCAGCATTTAAATTAACGTTTTCACTCTGGAACAATTGAAAATCACTTTTGTTTCGGTTTTCGGTTACGTTCAGTTTTTGTTTTCATTCCTTGAACCGTTTTGTCCAGTAACTGGTAAATGCACCAATTACCAACTTAATTCAGTACCCACATGCTGTCTTGTTGGTGGCTTACCAACATGGTGATTGCGGCTGTGTGTGAATAGTAAAACTGCCTTTTTTTGTTGAGGTATTGGAAACTGTGTTGAGTTGTTCTATCCAGATGAAGAAAGTACCAAATATTTAGATATAGATAATGCAAAAAAAGAGTAATATATATATATACACACACTACCATTCAAAAGTTTAGGGTCACTTACTCATTCTTTATTTATTTATTTCACATTTTATAATAATAGTAAAGTCATCACAACTATGGAATAATAGAAATGGAAATATGGGAATTATGTTGTGACTAAAAAAATAAAAAATAAAAAACTGTGTTATATTTTAACATCTTCAAAGTGGCCACACTTTGCTTAGATTTTGCAGAAATTTGCAGAAACTTCTCAAGATGTTGGTTGACCGTTGGTTGACAGTGTGTGTGATATCTACCTATCTACATGCTGAGCACTTAGTGGCTCCTTTTCTTAATTATTTGCTCCAAATAATCAATTTCAAAAACGTTTTTTTTTTTTTTTTTATACATTTTTTTTTTTTAACTAAATAAATTAATATGTTGGCACAATTATATTTTTGTCTACAAAACGTCTCGTTCCCTCCATCAGGGAACGGAGGTTATGTCAGTAATGAGACGTTTTGTAGACAAAAATATAATTGTGACGATGAGTTGACAATAGGGGTCGCTCCTGCGGAGCCCAGACATCTCTGATCTTGAGAAAAGGCCAATGAGAATTGGCGTGTGGAATTTGCATGCCACTCCCCCGGATATACGGGTATAAAAGGAGTGACGCTGCAAATACACATCAGGTATCGCACTGAGGAGCCGAGCCAAAGACCCGGCACTTTCAGCTGCTGGTCCAGTGTTGTGGCCGGAGGGACACAACGCCTCGTTCCCTCCATCAGGGAACGGAGGTTACGTCAGTAACTGAGACTGCTGGGGTTAGGTGGAATACACACACGGTTTTACCAGTTAGGAGCAGAAGCACATCGTGTGAAGCAGCGTCGTGGTAGATCCTACCCAAGCGGGAGGAGTTATTATAAACACGGAGACCCAGGGCAGAGGGCCCTCTGTCCAAGTAAGACGCGGTTTACCGGCAGGAAAACCATTTTGCGGGATATACATCACACAGGGTTGCTGAAGGGGACAACCAGCACATGTGGAGCACTTACCTCAGTATGGGGGCCTAGTGACGCCCGTACCGGGGTGGCAGCGAGCCTCTCCGAAGACTCAATGGACGCTAGGCTAGGGAGGAAGAACGTCCAGGGTTCACACTTCCTGCGAACACAACTGGGAAAAGAGCACACGTCTTCACCTCAAGGGAGGGGAAATACGATATGCACAAGCGATACACCCGGCCAGCTGACCCGAACTTACCTGTTTGTGTCACTTGATAACACACGGGATGAAACTGGCTCAACCCTGAGGTTATAGAACCTTGCAAAGGTGTTAGGTGTTGCCCAACCTGCGGCTCTACATATGTCTGCTAGAGAGGCGGCATGGGACAATGCCCAAGAAGCCACACCGCCCCGGTAGAATGGGCTCATAGGCAAGCAGGGGGCGGCACATGCTGGCCGTGGTATGCCATTGTGATGGCATCGACGACCCAGTGGGCGATCTTCTGTTTGGAGACAGCGCCTCCCTTCCGCTGTCCGCCGAAGCAAACAAAGAGCTGCTCGGAGCTTCTAAAGCGCTGCGTGTGGTCCAAGTAGATGTGAAGAGCATGCACCGGACACAGCAATGCCAAGGCTGGGTCTGTCTCCTCCTGGGGCAGTGCTTGCAGGTTCACCACTTGATTCCTATAAGGGGTCGTGGTAACCTTGGGCACGTAGCCCGGTCGGGGTCTCAGGATGACGTGAGAGTAAGCCGGACCGAACTCTAGGCACAGTTCGCTAACAAAGAACACCTGCAGGTCCCCTACCCTCTTGATGGAGGTGAGCGCCATCAGGAGGGCGGTCTTCAGAGAGAGCGCCTTTAGCTCTGCTGACTCAAGGGGCTCGAAGGGAGCTCCCCGAAGGCCCCGAAGGACTACGGAAAGGTCCCACGAGGGAAAGAGGCACGGCCTGGGGGGGTTTAACCTCCTCGCGCCTCTCAGGAACCTGATGGCCAAATCGTGCTTCCCTAAATATTTACCTTCCACTGCATCGTGATGTGCCGATATAGTGGCTACATACACCTTCAAGGTGGAGGGGGACTGCCGGCCAACTTTTCCTGCAGAAAGGAAAGCACTGATCTAACTGCGCCTCTCTGTGGGTCTTCACCAAGGGAACAGCGAACAGACGCCACTTCAGGCCATAAAGGCGCCTCATGAGGGGGCTCTCGCCTGAGTGATCGTGACTACCAATGCAGGTGGTAGGCCACCTAAGTCTACCGCGTCCCATCCAAGGGCCAAACATGGAGATTCCAGAGGTCTGGTTGCAGGTGCCAGATGGTGCCCCGTCCCTAAGAAAGAAGGTCCTTCCACAGGGGAATTCGCCAGGTGGGGGCTGTCATGAGGAGCGTGAGGTCCGAGAACCAAATCTGGGAGGGCCAATAAGGGGCCACTAAGAGGACTTGCTCCCCGTCCTCCCTGACTTTGCACAACGTCTGTGAAAGTAGGCTCACTGGGGAAAACGTATACTTGTGAAGCCCCGGTGGCCAGCTGTGTGCCAAGGCATCTGTGCTGAGGGGATCCTCAGTCAGAGAGTACCATAGTGGGCAATGGGAAGATTCTGGGGAAGCGAACAGGTCTACCTGTGCTTGGCCGAATCGACTCCAGATCAACTGTAAGTAATATCCCCTGGATGTAACCTGCCGCTACAGCACATCCACAAACTCCTGCCCGTAAGAACGCTAGGTCTGACCAGGAGTTGAGAGAGTGGCAACAAGCCTGCGTGATGAGGACGCGGTGTGTGCCGTGGTGCCATGTTTGTCTCTCGACTCGGGTCTGTAGCCAGTGCTGGAGTGGTCTCATATGCATCAACCCAAGCATGCATCAACCCATGCCATATGCCCCAGAAGCCTCTGAAAGAATTTCAGTGGGACCGTCTGAACGTATGCAGACAGCTCAGCACTGACTGTGCGTGCTCGCTGGTGAGACGCGCCATTATTGAGACCGAGTCCAACTCCATACCGAGAAAAGAGATGCTCTGAACTGGGACAAGCTTGCTCTTTTCACGGTTGACCCGAAGCCCCAAGTGGCTGAGGTGCCTGAGCACCAGGTCCCTGTGAGCCCACAACATGTCTTGCGAGTGAGCTAAGATTAGCCAGTCTTCGAGATAGTTGAGGATGCGGATGGGGACAGGGACAGGCCAAAGGGGAGGACTCTGATATGCCTGACCCTCGAAGGCAAACCGGAGAAAGGGTCTGTGTCGAGGAAGGATTGAGACATTAAAGTATCCATCCTTCAGGTCCACCGCCACAAACCAATCCAGATTCCGGACACACGCTAGAATGCGTTTCTGCGTGAGCATCTTGAACAGGAGTCTGTGCAGAGCCTGGTTCAGAACTCGCAGGTCGAGGACTGGCCGCAACCCGCCGCCTTTTTTGGGTATGATGAAGTAGGGGCTGTAAACCCCTTCTTCATCTCGGCTGGAGGGACAGGCTCTATCGTGCCCGAAGAAGGGAGGCGCAGACGGGTCTGTAGCTCCACCTGGGCAGGATGTGCTGTATAGCCTCCATCTGCTTCCTCTTCCTCACCAAACAGCCAAACCTGGGAGATAGGGGCGTCAAGGAAACGTACCTTGTCAGCCTCTCGCGACTCGACCAGGTTGAGCCAGAGGTGGCACTCCTGGACCACTAAGGTGGACATCGCCTGCCCGAGAGCCCGCGCCGTGACCTTCGTTGCCCGGAGCGTGAAGTCGGTCGCTGAGCGCAGCTCCTACATTAGACCCCCAGCATTAAATAGTCAGGACTACCCTCATGTTGTTCTCTAAGTGCCTTGGTTTGGTGCACCTGCAGGAGTGCCATGGCATGCAAGGCGGAGGTGGCGTGCCCAGCGGTGCTGTAGGCTTTAGCCATCAGAGACAACGTCAGCCTACAGGCCCTGGATGGGAGCCTCGGGTTGTTCCGCCAGGTGGAGGCTTTTTGCGGGCATAAGCGCACCTCGACCGCTTGGTCCACCTGGGGAATCGCCCCATAGCCCCTTGCCGGCCCGCTGTCGAGGGCAGTGAGAGTGGAGGATCTCACAGCTCGCATGCAGGCAGTAAAAGGTGCCTGCCACGAGCACGTGAGCTCCTCATGCACCTCCGGGAAGAAAGGAACGGGGGCGGAGCGTGGCCGTGAGCGGCGCTCTGGCCCCAGTAACAAATCGTCGAGCCACGAGGGTTTGCGGGGAGGCGGATGATTCCACTCCAGCCCGACACTAGCGGCTGCCCGGGCAAGCATGGCTGTCAGCTCCGCGTCAGCCTTTGACTGTGTCGCTGCACCTGAGGGTGGGAGTCCAGCAGAGTCTTCATCATCAGACATGACGAACCCGCTCTCCGATGCCACGATCGAGACCTCATTGTCGTCAGGTGCTACGAATGAGATTGCGGGTCCGCCAAGAAGCGAACTGGCAACAACGCTCCAGTGCTTGGTTGGAGCATACGAGCGTGAAGGGGAGTGGGAGGTCCGTGCTGTTATACCCGGTGGAGAGGCTCCCACTAAGGTCCCCATATCGCCCCCAGTGCTAGCTGACACTGCCTCATACCTGTAGGTAGACGGACCGAGTCGGGGAGCAGCTGGGATGGCTTGCGCTCTTACGAGGGTGAGCCGCGACCACAACGTAGCCATGGTCATGCCCTCGCAGTGAGGGCATGAACCATCCACAAACGCTGACTCCGCATGGGTAGCACCCAGACACGAGAGGCAATGATCGTGGCCATCAGACGGGACGAGACAACGACCGCAACCAGGAAATACACACAAATGGAAAGACATCTTGAAAAAGACGCTTCGTCATTTGCGCCACTCTTTTAGAGAAATATACTCTTTTATTGGTGTTTTTATATATATGTATATTGGAAATATACACATATATATATATATATATATATATATATATATATATATATAAATGAAGTTATTCACTCCGTGAGCTCTTTTTCTGCTGCTAAGCGCCCAGGGGTGTGTGCTCAGCACAACGTAGTGTGCGAGGAGGAGAACCGCTGGAAAGCGCTGTAAAACCAACAGCTTGGAGAGATGAATGAGATGGCAATTCAGCTCTATGACTGCACTCTCGTCTCCGAAGACGATATCTGATGTGTATTTGCAGCATCACTCCTTTTATACCCGTATGTCCGGGGGAGTGGCATGCAAATTCCACACGGCAATTCTCAATTCTCAAGATCAGAGATGTCTGGGGTCCGCAGGAGCGACCTCTAGTGTCAACTCATCAACACAACGTTGAGTGAGTGACAGACGGGGAACTAATTTCAAACATTTAAGCATATGCCTTCAGATCAAAAGATTTTTAAGATCATGAAAAACATTGCAGGCAAGTGAACCCAAACTTTTGAACGATAGTGCATTTGAAGGAATTTGCAAACTTTGAGTAACAAAACAGGTAATTTTGCAAAATTGCTTTATTAGGAAAGATTAGGAAAGATGCCAAGAACCTTGCAATCTTGACTGCCACAAAAACAACATTTTCTCATAATCACATATTTTTTGCCTATTTACAGCTTGCAATCTTCCAAACTAAATTTAAACACCTGGCCAATCTATTATAGACTATTAAACTGTCAATTTTAAACAATGTGCATCAAACTATGCAAATTTGAAAGGGTAAAAAATATGTATATTTTAATCATGTTTAAAAGTATACAGTGTTATAAGCAAGCAACTTCCAAACTTTGAGTGTGTCTGAAACTGAGACAAAAGTTAGTGGGACCTTGTAGTTTTAGTTTCAGCAATTATTTAACATTTATATTTATAAATGACACTTCACAGATGTAAAATTTAAAACTGTATTATAAAGGATTACAAAAGATGGCCCCATATGTATCCACAGAGGTGTAGGGTAAGCCCCAAATATCCAATGACCCTAGAACTGCCCCTGCTTATATATATTGACCTTGAAATTAATTTCCTACTCGATATATCTCATTTTGGGCATTTTTTCAGCACACATTAGGAGAGCAGTTTTCTTACTGTGTTCCTATTGAAATTGAACATATTGAAGGGCTGGTCCCTTTTTTAAAAAAATAGCAATTAGACTTAAGTTACAGCACAGCATGAATCATGATTTGTCACTTGCTGGTTGGTTGAAGATGGCATAAGGTGTAGGGGCATTTTTATTCTAGAGCGCATGTGATTGGACAAAAATGTATGTAGTCTAACATGAATCATCAAAACCTTTTGTTTGTTTTCCCTGAAAAAGAAAGACAGTGTAAGTGTTTGGATCTGTTAAAGGTTACTTTATTAATCAACTTTATGAGTATCTATAGCATATAGATTGCTTCAAAGCTAATAGATGTACTAAAAGCCACAAATTCCAAGTTTGATTTTATGGGGGTTTTAAAAGCATTGCTCTATTAGTTAGAAGATCTTCGTTTTTCATGACAAGATATTAATTGCACATCACTGTTCTGTGCTATATAATGTGATGATGTGTGTTCGCTGTACATTCATGAGATGTTCCTTTATTTCCTCGAAATTATTGAATGGCTTTAACTTTTTAGAAGTATAAAATTACAAATGGAATGAAATTACATTGGGACTAGCAGAAGGTGCTGTTTAAATTAATTTATTCAGTGAATATTTTGTCGGATATTACAGGCTCCTGCATGCAAGGGTGTCAAGGTTAAGGAAGACCAGGGAAACTTTATTAATTTTTAATTTTTAAAAAAAAATAAATTTTTTTTTAGTTGCGACCTCTATAATCTATAATCTATAATCTGTGTGTAACGGAGGGAGATTGGCTATATGTACAGTTGACCCTGTCATGATTTAAATTATTTTATTTTTTTGTTCTTCATGGCGATTATGCATCTAGCCAGCTAAAGCACACCACATTAGGTACTTGTTGGCATTACAGCTACTATATGCAACTATATGTTTTGGATGGTTTACACCAAATGCTGAACCACCAGTTAGTTTATTCTTGTTTTTACTTGTTTTGCAGTACTTCTTCCGTAGATCATTTTACAAGGACCTGCCTATTTATCATTGTGACATTACAAAACCATACAATATTCTTGTTTTTTCCTTAGTGTTTGTTATTTGTATGCGTATGATTTAACAGAGAAGTCTGTGTTGTCTAAGGGAAATATAGTCCCTGTTGACATAGATAGTCAAGGAAAGTCAAGGGAATATCACACGCAGACCAAAAGGAAGGCCAAAATATGATTAAGTTTACCTGCATTGGCATCTAGGAAAGTCAAACACAGGGTTACCATAGAAACCACTGTATTTAGATTTAAGTGATGGATTTAGACAGTCTATCAAAGGGCGTTCCACATCAGATTATTTCTGCAAAACATTTACCCATAGGGTAATGTGCATAAGAATTTAGGACATCAGTCTTTATGCTATATACTCATTCATTGTGTTTGTGTTGGTTTCCCTGCTGAAAACAATAGCTGAAACCAACCTAGCTGGTTTGCGTGTCCTAGTCTTGCTGGTTTTCCAACTTGATGCTCAGGTTGGCCAGGCTGGAAGACCAACTAGACAGGTGCCAAAAACTCCCTCTAAAACCAGCAAAGCAGCCAGCCTGACCAGACTAGGAGACCAGCTAAGACCAGCAAACAAGCTAATAGGCTGGTTTATGCTGTTTCTACAGTATATCAAGCAGGGTTACAAGGTAGCCAAATGTAGCCGCTATATCGGCACACTACAATGCAGTAGATGGTAAGTATTTGGTGAAGCACGTCTTGATTGTCAGGTTCCTGAGAGGTTAAACCCCAACAGACTGCTCTGTTGGAGTTTAACCTCTAACACTCTAAGGTCCAAATGTTTACAACATTTAAAGACATTCAGATATGAGAACATCTGATTTACCACCAACTCGAGACACCTCTATGGTTTGCCTTTTTAGTTTTGAATACATGACTAATCCATTGAATAGTAACGCCTATGGTTGCTGTCCCCATAGATTCTGGCTTATCTGTCTCCAGTTATGTGACCTTTACATAGAGGTGTAGGCAAGCTCTGCACACAAAGATAATCCCTTGTTGTCTTGTTAAAGAATTCCCTGGTCCCAAAGGTCGATCAACCTTGTCAAAGGTGTTTAACATAGATAAGCTGCAGAACAGATTCAAAATCGAAAATTAGTGAAGGAAAAGGAAAATAATAAGTAAAAAAAAAAAAAAAAAAGCAAGGATGTTTTGTCTTCATAATGAATTGGAAGCCTGCTGAGGCCATGTTATTTGTTTTGAAGGTTATTTATATAACTGTAAATACAGGCTAAGATAAAATGGGTTTCTTGTGGTGCACAGTGGTTGGTTCAAGATTTGGAGAGATGAAAAGTCTCTTTGGAGCCTATGGGAATATGGCTTCTACCCTAATCGGTTTAGATGGCTTATCCCAGTATGTTTCAAACTGACCAACACCCCACAGGATAATACTTGCTAAGCAGCCAATGGAGAGGCATTAATTTTTTGATGTTGGTGCCATAGTCTTTAGCATACAAATCTTTTTGCTCTTGGCTAACTTGAAAATATGACTTTCTGTTTTGTTTTTTTTACCTTTTCAGGGTGACTGTTTGTTTTTAAGAGCCAACGCCAAAGTAACATGGGAAATGCAGGCTGTCTAAGGGGGTGGATGTATCTGTATGGATAACAGTCTTGTAACCTGACAGCCAACCGACTCTGAGATGGTCTTAATGTGCTGTTTGTTTACTCCCGCATCTGTGCAGTCAGCCACATAGTGTCAGAGCTCAATATTGGTTCTGTAATACAAAGAATCCATCATAAAATTTTCCTCAGGCTCAGAATGCAAGGCTGTTACCTTTAATA
Organism: Moxostoma hubbsi; assembly: GCA_032164185.1. Classification (NCBI taxonomy): domain Eukaryota; kingdom Metazoa; phylum Chordata; class Actinopteri; order Cypriniformes; family Catostomidae; genus Moxostoma; species Moxostoma hubbsi. The sequence continues at coordinate 21,067,095 of JAVLUX010000021.1, read as the reverse complement.
GAGCTACACAGAACAGAACTGTTTGGTACATCCATGGTAAAATTTGTATATTACACATTTGTTATGCATTCACTTTATGCGCACATATGTTGATTTATGCTTTCTGAGAGGTATTTACGTGCCAGATGTGCATGATAAAAACTCAAAGTTCAGTATGTACTGTATACAGTACAGAATATGGTTCTGTTTACACCTGGTATTAAGATGTTTCACGGGTGATCCGATCACATGTGGTGAGGCAAGAAAAATGTCTGTTTACACCTGGTCACTAAATGCGTCTCCTGTGACCACTTGTGTTCAGACTTCGAGGGGAGTGTGTCTGATTTCATGACGAAATATATCAATCACTAGGTCAGTATGTTACTGCATGACATTAAAGCGCAACAAAGTCAGAAAAGACAAAGAAAGTGCAAAACAAAAACATGCAGTTGCATGTTCAAGCACAAACAACATTTTGTCCTCTAAATCTCTGTTATTTTAGTGGATTACACAACACCTGTATTAAAGGAGCTTCAGAAGTTCATGCTTCTCATCTGTATCCCTGCATGTTGATATCAGACACACTGAAGAAGATCCGTTAAGTTCTCATGCTTGTGTATGTATCTGCTTTGCAACATTTTCAGATCGGACAGTTAATTGCTTTTAAACCAGCATGTAACCGGCAAAGTTTGAACTCTTATTTTAGAGCAGCGACTGATTGACACATGAAGGGTGGCGGTTTACTACTGTCTGGGACACACACGGGACAGATTAGCATTTACACCTTAAAAGACTGTGTAACAATTAGTCTGACTAGCTAAAGAACCCATAGAAAGCCTGTTGCATAAAACAAGCTCAAAGTTGTCTTTAGTAAGACAGTCTATTTGCCATTGCATTATGGCAATAGTAAGATATTGAACAGCTTAAATAAAATGGCCGACAGTGGACGCTCAAAACAGTTTTCCTTTGCTGGAAAACATTTAGAAGAATGCAATGCTTCAAAATCGATTGTAATGAAAAAAATTTAGTGGTTTAAAATTTTTCTGCAAACGTAGATGTCAGATCTTCAAATTCTCAACTCAAGCCACTCTATCCTTCATGTGAAGCCCCCACAAACTCAGCTGACTGTTGATATGGGTCTGCAGTCTTAAATTAGGCCGATCTAAGTCTTTATGCAATTGAATGAAAAAGTTAAGACCAAAATTTTAGACGACTAACTTTTAAGATTAGTCTAAAACAGTTTTATGCAACCAGACTCTGATCTCAAAACATTTTAGACCCATTTAGACCTGTATTGAGTGTTCGAGGACCACGCGACGGTACATAAGAGAACCGGGGAGTATGTTTTTTTTTTTCATCTCTCTCTCTCTCTCTCCCTCTCTCTCTCACTGCCGCTCTGCGTTGGCCTTTTCCCTCTCTTTTAAATTTGACAGTGTTTTTTTTGGGGGGGGGGGGGGGGGGTACTACACTGTAACAAGAAGTACCCCATTTTAATAATTTCTGTTTCCCTCGCCTTGACCCCTCCCTCATCCAGGTCGATGGGGATGACCTGCCGGTAGATGGCGCGGAAGGCACGCCCCTCCCCAGGGAAAGGGGGGGGGGGGGGGGGGGGGGGGGGGGGGTGTACGTCAGGCCGGGGGCTCCCCAGCCAACACATTCTTACACCCTACTCGTCACATATTGACGATTTTGACAGGACCCTTGGCGTCACATTTTTGGGTATACCTTTGGCGTCATTTTTCGACGCGTTGGGTAGTCCGATAGATTTCTATAGAGGATTTTAAAAATAAACATATAAAAAACTTTGATTAATTGAACAAAATTATAAAAATAAAAATATTAAAAACTTTGATTAATTCAACACAATCGTAGCATATTATATATATTTATTAACATCAACAAACCTCCGATAAAAATACGTTATCCAGCATGCTCTAGTTACCAGTACCTAAGAAAACGCTTAAACTGCTTACTTGCACATGCCGTGGAGCGTTGTTAAACTCACCTTGAATGCGATTTTGGTTAAGACTACCCAACGCGTCAAAAAATGACGCCAAAGGTATACCCAGGGCGTAAAAATGTGACGCCAAGGGTCCTGTCAAAATCGTCAATATGTGACGAGTAGGGTGTGAGAATGTGTTGCCCCAGCCTAAAAGAACAAGGGAGGAATGTGGCAGGGCGGAGGGTGGGGCCGGGTCGTGATTATACATACCTGGTCCCGTATCAGGCTAATCAAGCCTCCGAGAGGGATAAAGGCCAACTGCGGAGGATGGTGCGGGAGAGAGAGATCGTTTACGGATATGTCCATCATGTGTGTTTGTGTTTTTGTTTAAGTTTCTCATTAAACTATTATTCATATTGTCAAGCCGGTTCTCGCCTCCTCCTTGCCCGTCTAAATCGCTTTACAAACTTACTCGCCATTTCCCCGAAACGCCGTAGCTTGTTCCTCTAACGGATGACAGCCGCACCTCTCCGAGCGGATAGGAGGCAGTCCTCCAGCCCCTGGTGGATGGAATGCCCCGCCGCTTTCTCGGGGAGCCGAAGGGGTCTCCCCCGCCCCTGGCAGCGGTTTTCCCGCTCCAGGCGGTCAGTCTCCGAGCCCCTCCCCCGCTCGCGCTTGGCGGTCTCAGGCGGTGTACGGGGGGTGTTTTGTCTTTTGTTTAAATTCATAATTAGTGTGTTATTTGTATTGTCAAGCCGGTTCTCGCCTCCTCCTTGCCCGTCGAAATCCGTTACAATACTCTACTGTGCTTTGCCCCTGGCACATTAATATGCATCTGAAATAATGTACAATCACATGTGTGAGTATATCAGATATATTACAGTGGCCTTGAAGGTGGCCTCATCCACTCAGGTGTCAGAGCAGGAACTAGTGACAAAGTGACAACTAGTGACATTTGTTGGCTGATCTTACTGTGAATTTGGTAGGTTTAGATTTCTTGAGCTAAAGGTCTGCGCTTGATGATATTCAAAGCATGCACCCAGTGGTCAACCCAGTGGAAAGTTTTTTTTATGTATTTTGAACATTGTTGATCATGTTGACATTTGAAATAGTAAAATATACTGTATATGTGGTACATGAATCTGTATTAATCTATATTGAACATTCACTTTAAACTTCAACCTTTCTATGAAGTACTTTACATGCAAACGCCTAGGTTAGGTATGTAACCTCCGTTCCCCGATGGAGGGTGTGTCGAAGAAGTCTCTCTTGAGCGCCGAATATGCGTCTGATCTATGAAAAAAGGCCAATGAGAAGTTAGCAGACAGTATTTGCATACCCCGCCCCCGGACATATGGGTATAAAAGCGGGGAAATATGTTGAGTTCATTCAGGATTTTTCTGAGGAGCTGGAAATGGTCCAGCCACAACAGTGGCTTGGCTCTGCGATGTGGCCGGGAGGACACAACGTCTTGTTCCCTCCATCAGGGAACAGAGGTTACATACGTAACCTAGACACTCCCCATCTTTCGCTCACTTCAATGTTGTGTCGAAGAAGCGACACTAGGGGTCAAATTTAAATCCCGCCATGCGCTGAGCTGTATACATGTTCTGCTGACACAGGAGCGGGCAGGTATTTTACATGCAAAGGCGACCAGCTGTGTCAGACTGCACGTATCCTTCCCCAATGCCCCATAAAAGTCGTCGGAATCCTTCTGGTTACCCTAAACAGGGTAACAAGGTGACGCTTGCCAACCCAGGAATGGGCCGAGCCTAGCCAGGCCTCTTTTCTCTCTCTGTTTCTCCGCATAGAGTAAGAAACAGCTGGGGCCCTTACACACATCGAGGGAAGGGGGTCTTACCCAGTTTCCTATTCTTTCAGGGGGAAAAGACCCTGTGGTGGCCACACCTGCCTGAAAGGGGGAGGTAAGGGTGGCGAATACATCACATGGGTTTTTAGGCAACATGTGGAAAGTGGTGCGGTGGTAGATCCAGCCTCAAGGAGGGGGGAGTTGCTACAACATGGCGACAGGAGGGCAGCTGGGACTGCCTAAGGGAGCTGGGACTTACCGTGGAAAATACAAACTGGGGGAGTCCACGCAGGAGACCTGTCCTGTGGAGCACCTATTCCAGTGCAGGGTAGATTAAGTACCCACAGTGGATTGGGTCGGCGAGTTCCTCCGCTGAACTGCGACCCAAAGGGCTAGGGAGGAGTCATCCAGGGATCCGAATGAGTGGGATCTTCTAGGAGAGAAAGCGCACAATTTTACCTCGGCCGAGGGAAAGGGTACTAGGTGCAAGCGATCCACCTGGTCAGTCCGTCAGCGTGTTACCGAGTTCTACCGGCTCGGACCTGAGAAAACACGGGACAATACTGACTCAACCCTGAGATTGTAGAATCTTGCAAAGGTATTAGGTGTTGCCCAACCCGCTGTTCTACATATGTCTGCCAGGGAGGTGCCACTTCTTGTGCCACGGCCTGGGTGTGATAGGCCAATGACATGCTACCGCGGTGGTGCTGTCTGACCTGACTAGGACATGTTTGTCTCAAACTAATGGGAGTTTAACAGTCAGCAACTCTAGGCAATTGATGTACCAGCGCAGCAGGGCCCCTTTCCAATGGCCCGCAGCTGCGTGCCCGTTGCACACGGCACCCCAACCCAATCAAGCTTGCTCCTGGTCTCTGTGAGTAACTCTCAGGAGTGGGCCAGAATGAGCCAGTCGTCAAGGTAATTGAGTATGCGAATGCCGGCTTCTCGGAGCAGGGCAAGGGCTGCCTCTGTGACTTTCGTGAAGACGCGAGGGGACAGAGACATGCCGAAGGGGAGGACTTTATACTGATACGCCTGGCCATCGAAAGCGAACCGTAGAAAGGGTCGGTGTTATGGTAGAATTGAGATGTGAAAGTATGCGTCCTTCAGGTATACCGCTGCGAATCTAGATGCCTGATGCAAGTTAAGATGTGTTTTTGCGTGAGCATTTTGAACAGGAGTTTGTGCAGAGCCCGGTTGAAAACTCGCAAGTCCAAGATCTAGAGGATAGGCAGGCTGGCTGTAAGGTGAGCCACTGTTGCCTCGAGCAGGGATGGGATTCAACGAGCGTGCTGGGGGGCGGGTGGTCCGAGCGGGTGTACCTGGCAGAGCTGCAACCGCTGCCATCCCCAGATCGCCTCCATCGCCAGCCGCATCGTCTTCAATCCCATGGGAAGAAGGAGCAATGCGGGGGGTGGCTGGAGTGGCGTGCTTTCTGTTGAAAGCGAGCCGCGACCGCAATGTTGCCATGGTCATGCTCTTGCAGTGAGAGCATGAACCATCCACAACCATCCTAGGTGTGATCGGTGCCCAGACACACGAGACAGCGCCTGTGGCCATCTGATGCGGAGAGCACTCTAATGCATCCAGGAACTACACAGGGGCGGAAAGGCATCATTAAAAAGACGCGTCCTTAAAAGGACGTTCAACACCGCTGTGTATTGCTCTTTAGAGGAAATTAGTCTTTTACAAGAAAAAAATCACTCTTTAATAAACTCTTTTAAGTTCTGCTCTGTCGAAGCACCCATGGGCAAACTGCACTGCCGTGCAGAGAAGGAGAAAGCCGCTGTAGTGCGCTGTAGATCCAACAGCAGAGAAGTGTCAGAGGAACAGGAACGGGTGTGTGGGCCGTGTATGCAAATACTGTCTGCCAACTTCTCATTGGCCTTTTTTCATAGATCAGAGGCATATTCGGCGCTCAAGAGAGACCCCTAGTGTCGCTTCTTCGACACAACGTCGAAGTGAGTGACAGACGGGGAACTATAATTTACTCCATCAATCCACTCCAGCCCTCCTTACTCCGATGTTAAGGCAAATATAAGGTGTGTATTGACAAGAATCAAATCTCTCTCTCTCTCTCTCTCTCTCTCTCTCTCTCGCTCTCTCTCTCTCTCTCTCTCTTTCTCTCTCTCTCTCTCTCTCTCTCTCTCTCTCTCTCTCTTGGTTAGCTACTCATTAGCATTCACTAACACCAAACTGGCACTTTGTATTTCTCTTCTATTTAATACCAAAGCTCCCTGCCACTGTTTAAACCCTTCACCACCAATGTCTGTGTCCACTGACTGTGGCCAAGACATCTCTCTTGGCTATTATTACTTCTCTTCCAGTCATAGTCCCCTGCAATAATCCTGCTATCAGCCAGTGTTAGACCTTGCTAGCAGCACAGCTCTCTAAACTGGCAGCTCTGCTGATCTTATCTGGTTCCACAGCTTATGGCAAAGGGGGCAATGTTTCAACCTCCAACTCAAACATAATAACTGCTACAAATGGTAATGTTAAATGTTCCCCTCGCCAACTTTGGTTGGCAGCACATTTTGCTGTGAAGCCAGAAGAGTTTAATGCCATTTTTGCTGAAACAGCCTTGAGGATATTTAGATGCTTTTGGCCCTAGACATCAAAGTCATTTAAAGTGTAAGATGCATACTTGTCATCAGCATTTGTTGTGTTTTGACATCCCTGCAGGCTTCTTAAGTAACTTAAACAGCAAGCCTCCCTTGATCAGCTAGCTTCATTGGACAGACCATGCTGGTTGACCAGCTTTTTTAAAAAAAATTTAATAAAAAAATAAAAAAATCTGGTGAACACCACAGCTATGCTGGTCCACTAACTAGCAGATGTCAACTTGGACCAGCATGGAAATTCATGCTGATCTGATGTGGTATTTACAGCAGGGTTGTGCTTCAGCTTCATGTCATCATGACTCTCAGCAAGAACCTTGACCTTGATTTACAAAGGATTAAGCAATTATGTATCCAACTCAATATCATATTCATTCATCATAACTTGGCAGCAATAAGATTATTTTTAATAGCATTATGAGATGCACAAAAAAAAATTATCAGCGTGGTATTTTTTTTCAACAGATAAGGATATTTGCATGTTTCTCACTGTTAAATAAAAATAAAAAAGTCAAAGTCTTATATACATAAATATTGAGGACAGATTTGCTTCAAATTAGTTGGAATTGTGTCACCAAGAGAAATGCTTTAGGACAGCATGTGACGAGGCGGATGGTGGGGCCGGGCCGTGAGTGCGCATGCCCGCCCCCAATCAGGTTAGGAGGAGAAGGACAAAGCCAAGCCGGATGCAGCAGTTCGAGAGAGAGAGAGCCACTTACAACTGCTGTGGGTTTTTGTTTAAGTTTTCATTAACATATTACTTTGATGCTTCTTCCAGTTCCCACCTCCTCCTTGCTCATTTTAAACCTTGTTACACAGCACTCTTAATGGACCACAAAATTAAATTCAGAATGATGTATACAATGCCTTGCAAAGTATTAAACAGATTTTTAACTCTCAAGACTCTTTCTGAGAAAGTTTAAATTATGCTAGCCTAAATGTAATAAGACATGAGTTTGCTTAGAAGAAGAGATTTGTCTTTATTGATTCCTTTTTTCTGTAGCTGTTGTTATTTAGGTATATTATAATAATAGGTAAGCTGAAAATATTATCTGTTTCTTATGCACTTTTGGCCCTGTGAGCTTTTAAAAGATAAACCACATAAAAATGCACCTTTAACTCTCAATAGATTATCATTTCTATCAAAAGAAATATCTATCAAAAATCTCCAATTTTTGTATTGTGTTTAATAGCATACAGGGTAGGAAATGAGTGGGGATGGTAGTAAATTGGATGCCTCCTTTGTCTTGCTAAAGCTATTTTTATAGCTTTATATGTACCATAAATACAATTAAATAATATTTAAACATTTTTATAAATTGATGTAAATTATTTTCACAGTAAATTTAGGGAAACAAATAATTCACGCTTTGATTAGATTATAGTAGTTTTAAAAATATAATAATATTTTTATTTTGGCTTTTCACAGTTTAAGATTGAAAGTCTGGGTCTTAAGAGTAAAGAGTGGGTCTCATGGCTAAAACAATAAAATATTATATATAATACATGAAATGCATTTGATGAGTAGCTAAATTAAATTAAATAAAGCATTGTAAACATTCCCAAGACCATTTTAAATAATCTAAAGAAAAAAAGAAAAGAAAAGAAAAGAAAAAGGGAGAAAAACTGTCTCTATATCTCTGGTTTCATCCAGCAATATTACAGCATTTAATAGTGGTGGGAATTTTTATTTATCACAGTCTTGTGAATCCGTTGACCAAAAGGATTTTTCCTGCAGATTACACCTTGACGCTAGCAAGTGGTGACAAATGAACGTCTTTAATTTGTTAAGTGAGAATCATTGATTCAACTGATTGTTTAAAAAACAGTGAGTTCACGACTGTAATGATGGAAGTGAATGAGAAGGATTAGTTTACACTGCTAAGGGAAAAATGATTGTAGAAAATGAACAGTAGACCAACAAAAAAAATTGATTCACGTCTACAGTGTTGTTTGTTTTCCAGCACTTGCAAATGGCAGGTCTAAAACCTGTTAAAGTAAAACACATAATCAAATACCCGACGTTCAAAGATAAGTTGGTTGTAAAGAGTCAGGGTTGACAAAAAAGAAAAACTGACAATGATTAGCCAAACCACAGTGCAAAGCCATGTTTTTCATACTAACTCGAATCAAAATCAAGTACCATTTAGGTTTACTGAGACCGGAGGATGATGTTGTGCCTGTGATTGAACCACGGATTGCCGTGATTCACTCACAGAAACAGACTCAAATTTAACTGTTAAAAGTATATATGGTAAGCAAAGGTCTGCATACACTATACATAACCTTACTTATATTATTTAAATAGTACTGAATGTCATTGGGGTTAGCACATATTCCCTTCTTGTGAGGTCAAATTAGATGAACGGAAAGGGACACATCCTGTAAGGTTGATGATGCTAAAATGTGTTCAATGATGATGCTAAAATGTGTTTAGAGAATGTGCTAATATGGTGGTGATCAAGAGCTCAGTGGTCTTAAGTGACTTGAATAGCTTCTACTAAGATTTTGAAAGAGAAATCAATGGAATGCACATCAGAGAGTGTCTAGTATAGGTCAAGGTCCCTGTCAAAGGGACTCGAGTGTGAAATGTAATTTGTTTAGCCAGCCACACACACTCTGAACCCACTATGGGTTCCAAAAATATGAATTGAACAGTGAGTAGCCATCCAAGCTCCTTTAGTTATCAGTAAACACTGCTGTGCTAGTGCATGCTTTCCCAGTCTTATTGAAGTATTCTCAGACATTGGAAGTACCAACTATTGCAGATGCTGGAAGTCTGGGGATCTAGGGATGAATACACTAAACAGTTTAACCACTTTTGAATGCAGGAATCAGTGACCCCTACATGTACTTAAAATGAATTATTCTTGGGTTTTTACAGAAAGCAGAAATAGGTGTGCTCAAGTACATTGGGGGAATCCCCGAGTTGGACGTAAGAGGGAAACCCCAATATTGCACAATTCCGCTGTAGATAGCAATAGAAAGTTAATGAAACAAGCACAGCAACAACTCTGATTCCAGGATATATGGACATAAAGTAAGGCAACAGAGAATAAAATTCTTCCTCGGATGTTTGTTCCCTATCTGTAACTCGCTTGACGTTGTGTCAATGAGTTGACACTAGGGGTCACTCCTGCGGAGCTCAGACATCTCTGATCTTGAGAAAAGGCCAATGGAAATTGGCGTTTGGAATTTGCATACCACTCCCCCGGACATACGGGTATAAAAGGAGTGCCGCTGCAAACACACATCAGATATCCTCTTCGGAGCCGAGCGAGCAAGTCACAGAGCTGAATTCCTCTGCCGCCTCCATTCATCTCTACACAACACTGTTGGATCAGAGATGTCTGGGCTCAAGAGCGACCCCTAGTGTCAACTCATCGACACAACGTCTCGTTCCCTCCATCAGGGAATGGAGGTTACATCAGTAAACAAGACATTATTTACACAAGTGTTGCATTGGAAATATATTGCTGTGGAGAAAGCTGCTTACTATCCGTGCTGCATGTATATGGGAGTAAAGGGAAAGCCGATAGCACAGCGCATGTTACAGTGAACGCATATTCCAAATTTATGCAGATTTCTCACAATATACTGCTTTCCGGTGTCCATGTAAAAGAGTGCAGTATTATTATTGTCAACTAAATAAAAACATTTCATGTCTCAAACTAAACTATAAATAAAATAAAATTAAGTTAAAACGACCTGTTTATTGAAAATAAAAAACACACAAAACTAAAATTGTACTAATACTAACAGTCATGAAGCAAAGATCAATGAAAAACTAAGCTAAATTGAAAGTACAAATTGGAAATAAAATAGAAATAAAAACTAAAATAAAAATTTAATACTATTATAGCCATGGCTTTCAGAGCAAAAACTTGCGTCATATTCACTAACCATGTACTTTTATAATTTTTAACAGCCATCAGGTGCCTAGATCACGGTAGTGGAGTGATGTACACTTCCAGTAAAGTATGACAGATCACAGTAACCTGCCGCATCTTTCACAACCTATCTGTCAAAACAAGCCTGCAAGATGAGATATTACGACATGCAAATTGCTCTCAGCACAGATTTTTTTGGCTATGTTGTGCCATTCCTTGATTTGCATAATACCTTTAGAGAATTGGGTGCTAAAACAATGCAGACTGCATGTGAAAATATAGTAAACAGCTCTTTCAGTGGCCACAATTCATTCTTAGTGAATCTACCCTAGCTTCCATCACAACACACTATGTGCACCTAGAAGTTGCATGTGCTCAAAATAAGCCAATGCAGCTTGACACTTATGCTTCAGGCTGTCAGGTTTATCACCCCTAACCCATCAAGGCTGCATAATGTCCATCATTCTGTGGCCTGCCTCAGCCAGGGACAGCTTGCATCACTTCAAACTTCATCCAGCACTGAACTGTGCCCTCTAATATAGCCTAAATTGCTCACCGTGGAGTAAGAGAGTGGCTCCAGACATTCATTAGCTTAATGAAAACAGGCCACTCCACTGCAGTCACCCATCAAGCATCTTCACACTGTAGCTGAGGCAACCATCTGCTGCGAGGCACCCAGCCAGCTGTCATACACACCCTGTTGGAGGGGAGGCAAACAGCACACCTCCAGCTCACCCGATCAGGGAGAAATGGTCATGATGCTTTGGCGCAGTACTGCAGTGTAAATATACTGGTCTAACCACGCCTCTCCCTTCTTTTGCTTTGTGGATCTGGCCAAATTTGTTGACAGTTCTTCTGTGTTCCATGAGTTACAGTTTCCTACAGCTGCACCCACAGCCTGGCAAGGAGGAGCATGTGTTTAGGAGTTTCCAGCCATGTGCTAGGCAGGGTATGTCAATATATTTAATAGCCAACTGTTTCATTCTGGCCATAACACATCAGCTAACCTTTGCAAACATTTGAAGGGCAAACTCTTTTCTAACTAATGTTTGGCTCACTGGGCTGGAAGCTATCAACAGACTATAGTAAACAGCCATATCTCCAGGCCACCCAGTAAAACAATTATTTTAAAAACTCTTAACCTGGCTGGTTTTGGGCACTTTTCAGCTGGTCATGCTGAACCAGCTGAGCACCAGCTTGGCCAGGCTGGAAGACCAGCTTAAACCAACTAAGACCAGCAAGTCAGCTTAGGCTGATTTATTTTTTTCCTCCAGGCCTCGTACATATTTCAAATACTGGGAGTGACCACTACATTTAAATGCAGTGAATTCACTGAATTGTTTTTCTGTGTGTGTGGAATACAGGAGTCACTCTTTAAATAATGATGACTGATATAGTGATAACCCAGGTAATGTTTTGGTCTCGCAGCTTTAAACAAGAATCTGATGACAACATTTGAAAACATTGTGATTAGGAGGAGGGCATGGCTGGGCCGTGATGATGCACGGCTGACGCTGAATCAGCTGATCCGTGGGAGATGGAGATAAAGGGGAGCCGGAGGCACCAGTTTGAGGGAGAGGGAGACACACACGACCGTGTTGTGTGTGTGTGTGTGTGTGTGTGTGTGTGTGTGTGTGTGTGTGTGTGTGTGTGTGTGTCTGTCTGTCTGTCTGTCTGTCTGTCTGTCTGTGTGTCTATGTTGACTGTTCAGCCAGTTTCCTCCTCCTCCTTGCCCATCCTTTACCTGTTACACCCATCTAGCATTCACCTTTTTGAACAAAGTAATACTAGTCTACTAGTATTAATGTTCACCGATTTTTAGTAAACTACCTTCAACAGAGGTAACGTATTTTGTTAATATGTGTTTGTAAAGGATTTAGACGGGTAAGGAGGAGGCGAGAACTGGCTGGACGATATAAATTATATTTTAATAATAAACTTAAAACAAAGGACACAAACACACACGACGGACATGTCCGTAAATGATCTCTCTCTCCTCGCACCACTGTCTGCCATCGGCCTTTATCCCTCTCGGAGGCTTGATTAGCCTGATACGGGACCGGGTGTGTATCATCACGACCTGGCCCCGCCCTCCGCCCTGCCACAGTGTTAAGCTGTTGATTTTTAACAGCGTGTTCTCTCTCTGGACCTAGTGAAAAACGATGGTAAAAAGAAATTGACTGTTGTCAGAATCTGCTTGCAAGTTGCACCCAGGGTCACAGATTATGCAGTAAATCTCTTAGGGGGGCACCATCTTACCCTATGGAGGCACCAAAAGTTCTACTGGCTGCCCTTCCTCGCAATTTTCCAATAGCATTCACGGAACACGAAGAATTTGTTTTAGCAAACTGAATGTGTATAGCATGGGATTAAGTACAGCACTCAGGGACAACTGTATTTAACTGCATTGTGAACATGATCTACAATTGACTGTATGAATCAGTTCCACAGAGAACGCTTAACCTTTGTTTCTGTTGTGTTGTCCTCAGAAAAGATTCTCAAAAACATGTAAAATCTAAAGATAATTTGCAGGGGATGCTGCATAAGGGGATTGTGGTAACACATCAGAGAAATTGATTAACACTGAAGATGAGCAGACAATGAAGAAGTGAAATTGTTATAAAGAGAATTTGATGCATCATTTTATTCAAGGATGGTTTTCTTAAAAAGACAGCATTTATTGACTATTTAAGATCTGTAGTCAGCATGGCCTGGTCATTAGAAAATCTTCAGCAGGCCAAACCTGATTGCAATGTGTTTACACTACAATACTCAGGAATGCCTTAAAGGTATAGCATCGTACACAGCGAAGGATGCACAGACGTGAATAAAACAACAGAGAGAAGGTGGTAAAAATGGTGAGTGCCAAGTGTTCTCATTGACCTCTCATCTGCTGTGCATTCGAAATGTTAATTGCTGCCCCAAGGCAATTGGGTAGCTCATCATCTGGGTTGTATTACTTGAATTGGCATTGGAGATTAAGTCATTATGTTTCACTTCATGCAAGCATGAACTTTTAGATCATTTTGAAAATCCCTTTTGGTATTTGGTATATGTTATAATAACTGTGAAAGCAGCAGAGCCCAACCATTGACCCCAAACATTGATTAGGTCACATGAGTGACTACAGTACCCTCCAGAAACAGATGTACACTCTCACATAGAAGCATTTTTGACTGATTCTGACAAACTTCACAAAAGCCTGTGAAAACTACAAAATATGCTGGATTGAGAGTGGATACAGATTACATTTTGAACCAGACAAATCATTTTTCATTCTTTAGCTGTAAATGGTTTTGTGCATGATGAGAAAAACAAACGTATTTCAAATGTATTTTATTGACTGCGAGTTAACTGAGGCAACCGTCTTGGAAGCAGGCAGTGTGAGAGACCAACCGTATTGCCTTCTCTCTCTTCTATTATAGTTTAATTTTGTTGGGAAGCTGCTGGGTCCCAGGGGCAATTCCATGAAAAGATTACAAGAGGAAACCGGAGCAAAGATGTCCATCCTTGGCAAGGGTTCAATGAGAGATAAAGGCAAGGTGAGATGCCAGCAACTGTCTCTTTTTGTCCTCTTGTGTACTGTATAAATTAAATTAATGTTTCATGTTGGTAACTATTGGTTTTTTTTTAATATTGATTTTATTTTAAACATAAATGCCATAACTTAAACAGCTTATTTATCTACTAAAATAAGTGAAAATGACTCCTAATGAAGAAAAAAAAAACACTTAAAAAGGTTTGTATACATTTACATTGGATAACGCAGTACTTATAATGTACTGAATTCATTTTTTTTACTTCGGCATGTACATTTTTAATGTTGAACGTTGTATGTCAAGTTTTGCTAGTTACAAGTTTCAGGTTGATTCAGTGATAATATTTCAATATAAATAATATTTTTGACCAGAATCAGACTAATTAATATAGATTTTAGCACATGAATGATTGCTGATTGTTTGTTCATCATACCTAATGCATTATTCTATGTAATGTATAGAACCTCATTGTAAAGTGTTATCATGTTGTCTATTGAGAGAGTATAATAACTTGCACATGCTGTGCATTCTGCATTTATTCCAAAGCAAAGTCATTTATTAACTCTGACCCACAATCCCTTAAACCTTTCATTTGTGTGAGTCTAACACAGCATCAGCAGTGGCTGACAGAGCAAAGTGTAAGATGATGCTGGGACTGAAGATCATTGCCTGCAATAAATGCACATAGATGGAGAAGGAACTGCTATTTTTAGCATTTGCTGCTGTTGTACATATTCTTGAAAAGAGAAACAATATCACAAATAGGTACCACATCTGACCTATGAATTAGAAGCTTATAATTGGACTAGTAGAATAACTGAGATACTTTTGCATGATAGAGCAATTTACTGATTTAATTGTTAATGTTGATCCCCTGTGAGTGGGTAAATGGCTTAACATCAGCCAAACAAACTGTGTAATTTGTTGTCTAAATGCTGAAAACACAACATCAGTAGCTGTAGCTACCAGCTCCCCAGACTTCATAATAGATACAGTATGCTAAAAATGTGTCAGTGGATCTTTTTAAACATGTTTTTTAATCATTTGGATTAAATGGTAGTGAATATAATGTTTAGAAATGCAGTTTTGTGATTTGAGCCAAACAGCTGCCCTAAGAGACATTCTGGTCATTTACTCAGTCATTCCAAATGTGATATTTCTTGGTTTGCTGCTCCTGTCATCTCGTAATACACCATCCTAGATTTCCCAATTCAGTAAATGTTAATTCAAATGTTAGTCCATTAAATAATAATAATAATAATTAAAAAATAATAATATCAAGCAATTGTTTTGTTGTATTTTTTTGTAGCATATGACATTTTCACAATTGTAGTTATGTTATAAAAAAGATCCTAATTCATTTAAATCTGTTTGTATCAATACTAGAATAGAATAGAATAGAATAGAATGGGATAATAAGACATGAGAGGTCATCCATTACAGAAGTTGTGTCGAATGAAGCGACACTAGGGGTCTATCTTGAAGGCCTTGGTTACCTCTGAACTTGAGAAAAGGCCAATGAGAAATTGGCAGACAGAATTTGCATGTCCCTCCCCCGGACATACGGGTGGGAAAAGGAGGGAAAGGAGGGAATTGTGCGTCTGTTTAGTCGATTTTTTTCTTCGAGTCGAGGTTGTTTGTTCAGCAAGCTGGTGTTCCACTACAGTTCCACTCGCCTCTAAGAGCATTGCTGTTGGATACTATGGCGCATTACCAGCGGCTTTCTCCCTTCTCTGCATGCCACGCCCCTGAGCACTTCGACAGCGTTTCCTTAAAGAGCAAATAGACATGTAAAAGAGTACATTTCCTCTAAAAGTGTATACACATTGGCGTTGAACGTCTTTTTAAAGACACATCTTTTTAAAGATGTCTTTCCGCCTTTGTGTTGTTCCGAGATGCGGCAGATTTCTCTCCGCTTCTGACGGTCATAAGAGCTGCCATTTGCTGCTCTTTTATGCAGGCAGCATTTTATGAATGATTCATGTTCTCAGTGAGGAGCCAAGAATAAGGTTCGGCCGTTACAGTGGCTTGGTTCAGCATCGTGGCTGGGGGACACAAAGTCTCGTTCACTCCATCAGAGAACGGAGGTTACAACAGTAACCTAGACATTCCCCGTCTGTCGCTCACTCAACATTGTGTCGAATGAAGCGATACTAGGTGTCCCTATTCAATCACCCCATGTGCTGAACCGTGTATGTGAACTGCTGATGCAGGTGCAGGCAGACAGTTGCCTGCCAAATCAGCAGGCTGCATCAGACTGTATATACCCTTCCCAATGGCCCATAAAAAACGTCATAAAATTTTTTATGTTCCCGGCATCCCGAAGGGTGGAACAAGCGACGTGCCAAGCATGGGAGCAGACCACGCCAGCCACGCCTTTTCTCTCTTTATGTTTCTCGCATAGAGTTAAAGCAGCTGGGGCCATTTAACGCTATAACAGGCATCGGGGAAGGCATTCTTTACCAACTCCTATTCTTTCAGGGGAAAAGACCCAGCGGAGACCACAACCTGCCCAGGCAGGGGGGAGGTAAAATGTGGAAAAATATGTAACATGAGTTTTCAGGCCACATGTGGAAGTGGCGCAGTGGTAGATCCTACCTTCAGTGAGGGAGGAGTTGCTACAAACACGGTGACTGGGGGGCAGAGGGGACTGCCCAAGGGAGATGCGGGTCCGCCTGTAGGGGGACCGTACCACAGAAAATATACACAGGGGGATTAATCCATGAAGGCCCATCCTGTGGAGCACCTATTCCAGTACAGAGTAATTAGTACCCATAGTGGATCTGGTCCAGGAATTCCTCCGCTGAATTCACCAGAGGGAGGAAGGACATCCAGGCAGCGCAAGTTTAGTGGACTCTCCTGGGCGAAAGAGCGCACGTGGAAAGAGTCATCAAGGAAATCGTGTATGAGGATGCCCACTTCCCTTAGCGAGGCAAGGGCGGCCTCTGTGACCTTCGTGAAGATGCGAGGGGACAGGGACGAGCCGAAGGGGAGGGCCTGGTACTAGTACGTCGGGCTGTTGGACGCGAGCTGTAGGAAGGGTCTGTGCCGAGGCAAAAGTGAGACATGAAAGTACGCATCCTTCAGGTCTACCACTGTGAAACAATCTAGATGCTAGACACACGTTAGAATAAGTTTCCACGTGATTGGCCACCATGCACCATCTGCCTTGGGTACGATGAATTGAGGGCTGAAGAACCCTGGCTGGAAGGACGGCTCTATCGCATCCCTGTGGGGTGAGTGCCAGGCGAACTAAATCATGACGCCGAGTCGGATGGCCAGCACAACAGGTTGGAAGCGTAGCGACGCGTCCAAGCTGCGAGCGGGGGGCACTAAGGGGACGATCATGTATGATGTACTTGGTGGGGCTTCGCAGTGGGGGGAGCAGGTAATATTATATCGGGGAGCAAAGTTGCATCCTGAAATATTTGTTCTGTGAAAAAAACTCAAAGCACTTACTTTGCTCTGTGTACCTGGCGACCCAGAAAGTGACTGAGGTTGAGGTCCTATAGAGGCATCCTTTAGACTCGTCAGAACTGGCCCGTCGGGAGTCTACAGTCGAAGGTGTGGAGGTGAAGGGACTGCGTCCATGGTGCCGTGACTGTAAGTGTTTGGTGCCAGACCACCGTCCAAGACTACCCAAATGCAGATCTCTTAGCGCATTGGCCAGGTAGACTTGCAGGAGGGCCATGGCATGCAGGGCGGAGACAGCTTGAGGGGCCGCTCCACCGCCAAGGTTAGTGAGAGCAGAGGAGCGAGGAAGGTGCCCTCTATGGCTTCGTCAACTCGTCATGCACCTCCGGGAAGAAAGGAACCGGGGGGGGGGGGGGCTGTGTGCGGCGCCCTGACTCGAGGAACCAATCGTCACGTCTGAAGTGGCTTTTCCTCGGAGGAAAGAAAGCCGTGACCGCAACGTTGCCATGGTTATGTTCTCGCAATAAGAACATGAACCATTCATAAAATGTTGTGATCGAAGCCCAGACACGCAAGGCAGCTCTTATGACCGCTTGGTCCTCAGCCACTCCTCCACCCTCTAATGGACAGCAGCCGTGCCTCCCCGAGCAGAGTGGAGGCAGTCCTCCAGCCCCTGGTGAACGGAATTCCCCGCCCCTGGCAGCGGTTCTCCCGTTCCAGGCGGTCTGCAGCGAGCCCCTTCCCGCTTGCGGTTGGCGGTCTCAGACCCTGCCGCGTTTCAGTGGCTGGTAGGGGACTCCTCCACCCCTTGCAGTGGCCCTGACCACTCCAGGTTGTCAGTTAGGAGCCCCTTCTCCCCTGTCAGTCAGCGGCCGTTCCTTTGCTTCCAGGTGGCCGGGCACCTCTGTCCCCCAGCGTGATACTATGGCGTATCCCTCCTTCTCTCTGGGTCTTCGGCACCATCGGTTTAATGATAAACTTAAACAAAAGACTCAAACACACACATGACGGAGCAGCTGCCTGTAAACAATCTCTCTCTCCCTCACCACCATCCGCAGTTGGCCTTTATCCCTCTCGGAGGCTTAATTAGCCTGATAAGGGACCGGGTGTGCAGAATCACCACCCGGCCCCACCCTGTCACACCATATAAGATAACTGTGTGCAACTTCTTATCTAATTTCCGTAAATTCACTAAATTTAAGTGCATTTTTCGTGCCAGCGCGAAGTGCAAGTGGCCTTGAGTGGGAATGTTTGCGCAATCTGTGGGTGTACACATGCAAACTGTGGGTGTATTGTATGGTAATGAAGTGGCACAAAGCGCAATTTACTATTTTCCTGAGAAAATACAAAACCATGTCTTATCTTAGTGCAAAGTCCAAAGGTGGTAATGAAGTTAATGTCAAAAATCTTAAAATATAGCGTAACATCAAATGAAGTCATTGACAAGCACTGTCATAGCCATTTTATGAAACAAAAATGTATGAGATGTGCGTTCAATTATTCATGGTTTATTTTTCAAATATTATTATTCTGTTTATATTTACAATTATATTTATGATCTAAATTGTATTGGTATTTTTCCACCTTTTGCCGCAGAGTCAATGCAAAAACAGGCCTGTGGAAGAACTAGGAGAGGGTAAAATGTTTGGATTTGGTATGATTATTTTTACTTCATTAATTAGATTATTTTGTTTTGTTTTGTTTGATGCATCATTTGAATTTAGAAACATTTTTGGTTACATTTGAAACAATTAAAAAATTACGTTTCAATTAAATTAATTACATTTTTCAAAATGGACCAGTAGATGTGAAGTACATGACGATACATACACTTTTAATACTAGCTTTTATTTTTGTGTCAGTAGATGAAAATGATTAATAATACTTACAATCTCTATAATGTAATGGAGCATACATCCAACTTCTGACAAGAATCACATTTTCCATGCATATAAATACATCACTTTTCTATGTCTCTGCTTTAGAAATATGCATGGCATTCATTGAGGATGCAGTTAATGCACAAGAGAACGTCATTTTCAATTCATTTTGTACAGTCCATTTACACTAACAAAACTACTTATGAATGTGCTGTCTTCGTTTATATCCAAATGATGGAATAACCAGAGAAGAACCTCAGAATTAAATTGCGCTTCACCCAGCCCATTTGCACATTGCATACACAAGTTCAACAAACCCACTTGAGCCTAGACCTAGCGCATACTTGCACAAAAATACAAAAATGTCATGGCCATGCCTATTGCCTAGTTTAGGGCTAGCGATCTTAAAATAGTGCCCACAGTCTGAACAATATATTAAAGCATTGCCCCATTGGAGATTTTTATCACCATCTATTTTCCACATATACACAGACATGCACATGCATTGCCTTGCCTTGCGTCTGTTTATACATTTGCCTGGCCATTAATTGCCCCTTGCAAATTACGATCCGATTGTGGGGTAACACTTTACAATAAAGATCCAATTGGTAACATTATTTAACAACATGAATTACTGTAAACTTACAATGAACAATTGTGTTTTTATTAACAAGCAATAACAAAGATTAATAAACACTGTAAAAATTATTAAGTGTTTGTTCATGATACCTAATGCATTAACTACTGTTAACAAATGGAACCTTATTGTGACGTGTTACCGATTGCGGCAACCGGCACAAAATTACCTGATTTACATAATTCCTGTGTGCAATTTATTTTCAGTTGAATTATCCACTCTTTCAACAGACTTGCTTAGTTTTGACTAAAATCTGTCATCGTTGTGAACATACTGTATTTATTTCACAGAACCATAAAAGACCCATGACTTAGGCAAGAGTTAGTTAAATGGAATATGACAGTGAAATTAGATTCAAAAGAGATAAAGGAGGTAGGAAGCAATTTAAAAAGCTCTCATATAAAATTAACCATATTATTAATATACACATACATGCATTATACAGTATATGCTAGTTTGAGCCACACTTCTAGCTTTTGATATATAATCAAAATATATTTTTTTTTAAAAACACATTATCTTCTGTAATTCAAAATACAGTTTGAAAAATACACTTTTGATCAAAATAACACAGCGTTTTTTTAAACATGCAGATTAACTGCAGTCTCAACTTATTAAATTTTAATTTATGGTAAACCTCAAACAAGAGTCTGTTGGATTGTTTTAAATCCCAAAGGCAACCATTTATGCAAACATATGCCATTATAAAGAGTCACCTTGAGTTGGAACATGCTCATTATACATATTTTTCGCTCTAGATTAATGTCTATGTACTGCAGTATCTCATAGTCCAATTGAAGTCTTCAATCTACAAAAGAAAGTCTACATTAAAGGATCAACAAACCAGGAAATTTTATGTTATTTATATATTTGGAATGATACTCTGTGCAGATAAATAAATGTCTCTGAGGGCAGATAATTGGCTGAATCAAGCAATGACTTTTCATAAAATTACATTCGCATTTCTATGTATTGTAAATCATTTTAATCTTGGGACAGACATAAATGTTGTAGCGAAAATATTTAATGTATGCCTTAAATGTATGTGAAAGGAAAGTAAAACCTCTTTATAGTGCTGTTTGTATGAGTATTAAGTGTAGAAGTAAAAGGAGAACGTTTATTTATTCACTGTAGGAGTAAAAGGAGAACGTTTATTTTTTTGTGTGTTTTGTTTCATTAATTGCCTTTGTTTGAAATGTAATATCTTTAACTCCATAGGGGTTCTGAATAACAGTAAGGCTTAAAAATGTAAGTGTAAAATCCTTCATTTTGTCATATTTGAAGAAGGTTCTGCTGTTCTTGAGTGCCTTTTGACGTACATCAAATGAGACAGCCCTACATTTAGAAAGAAAAAAAAACAGTTTAATTTCTTCATGGATTGACATGAAATGAAATTTAAAGCTCCCAGACTTGAAACAGAACAAGTGTCACCTGATGAAAAGTCCTGTTTTTCAGAGGACTGGAAATGAAGCAGCAGGCACCCTTTTTGCTGTCTCCTGCCTCATCTTCTGTCTTTCCATTTTGAAGTCAACGTGCAGACCCAACGTGCCCACACACAAATATTTGTTTTACTTTATAAATCAGAACATCTCATATACAACAGTTATTATTTGGAGTTAATGTTCTTTGCTATGTCCTAGTCTAAACCTCACAGAATGTAAACAAAATGGCCCTCACAAGTACATCCATACCTAACTAATCTATATGCATGTCTACCCACAAATTTGCCATCAGAACCTTCTCATCTGCACAATTTGCCTGCAGTTGAACCAGGGCCTCACAAAATATGATTATGCCTCTCAGAAATGTTGTGAAAGCTTATGTGTCTCCTGACCTTTTTGTCTATGCAAAGGATGATAGAAAAAGTGTTTGGGTCACTTTGACATGATAGAGGCATGGCATCAGTAAGTGTATATTAAAGCTGAAGGGGCTACAAGAGCCCGCATCAGTGATCAGGCAAACAGTGAATGGCCCATACAGAAAAGCTTTCCTGTTTAAGTAGAAGTGACAGCTGAGTGGTAATCAACGTAAGATAGTAATGCTGGCTGCGATAATTACAAGCTATCGGAAGTTTCAAGTTTTTCTCAACATCTACAGAACACATTCAGCAATCAGAAAGAACTAAGAAACTGAGTACCTCACTGAATTATCACCTTTGTTTTGCTCTTCTGAATGTCAGAAATTGAAAATGTAAATGTATTTCTGACAAAAAGCTTTAAGCGTAATTTACACTACCTAAAAAATTCATTATCTTTAGAGTGCAGATAGGTTTCATTGTTGGTTTCACATGCTTTTATGAGAATGATGATAAAATAAGAAAATAAATCACTTCAAAAATGTATATTCTGTCGCCAGTTACTCATTCTCATGTTGTTTGAAACCCATAAGACATTGTTTCCTCTGTGGAACATGTGGAAATGTTAGGCAAAATGTTAGCCCCAGTCACCATTCACTTTCATATGGCAACATATACAATGAAAGTGTAGTGACTTTCAGCCTTACATCTACTTTAATCTTTGAAAAAAAAAAAAATATTAAAGTGGGTTTGGAACTACTTGAGTGTGAGTAAATGGAGACAGAATCTTCAAATTTGTGTGAACAATCCCTTTAATACCTTTTAAGCTTAAATTTGTAAGTTCAAAAATTACATACTGCATGGTTCTGAAAAACAAGCACTGTTTTTATTTAATTCATTTATGACTTCATCCTGACTTTGTATTTTTCCATTTCCAGGAGGAAGAGCTGAGGAAAAGTGGAGAGGCAAAGTATGCCCATTTGAGCAACGATCTACATGTTTTAATTGAAGTCTTCGCACCACCTGGAGAGGCCTACTCCCGCATGAGCCATGCCCTGGAGGAGATTAAGAAGTTCCTCGTTCCAGTAAGTTCATAATTTTGGTTTGTTTGAGAGAGTTAGTGAGCTAGAAGTGAAGATGAGATGGCTTTGCACCAACCAATACTAAACACCCTGCTCTCCTGCATACATAAATGTGTCTATGTATACTGACAAGTAAAAAAGAGATTATAGAGTTATGCATGTGTTTTAATATATTCATTGGGGATCAGTCCAAGATAAGTTGGAATCATCTGGAACCTGAGAGAATGCTTTAAGATGCTGATTAAGGTTTTTCTAAGTCTGCATGAATTCTCTTTGTAAAGCTGGTTGAAATACAATACATTTTCATGACAATAAGGACAAAAGTTAAATTCTTTTGCGATTTTCTTATATCATAAGTTATAAATATAAATAACATCAGATAGTCTTAGTGAGTCCTGGAGCTCAGAGGTTCTGCAATTAAAGTGTAAACTGAATATCTTAGAATTTAAATTTTTTTTAGTCTAAACTGTAAATATTAATGTAGCTCTATGAGGTGTTGAAGGTGGAAATTGCCTTTTGTTCCATTCTGCTTTCACCTCTCCTTTGCAACACACCACTTAGCCTCTAGGGTCACTTCTTTGCATCGTCTGCAGCACTGATCTTGTCACATCCTCCATCTTTAATACTTTCAGTCATGTTCCATGTTTTATTTTATTTATATTTATTTTACCTGCTACAGAATGGACATGCTGAACTGGTGTAAAGCCTTGACCATCCAAATATCTTATAGAATGTGTACAGTATTCTTCTGATTTACTTATTATTTTCTGAAAGTATTTGATTCCTGACAGGATTAAAAGAGTGTACAGGCTTCTTTTAATGTCCCTAAAATAATTTAGACACAAAAATCAAAGTTACAGTGACACACTAACAATGGAAGTGAATGTGGCCAATTTCTGGACGGTTTAAAGGCAGATATGTGAAGCTTATAATTTGATACAAGCAAAAACATTCATTCTTCATATTAAATGTGTATTATTTGTGCTATAAAGTTGTTTAAATCAATGTTTTAATGGTCGTTGTAGGGTTTAAAGCATTATGTCGTCATATCAGCAAAGTTGTAAAATTGGCTATAACTTTACACATAAAGGTAAATAAGTGATTTTATCACATTCAAATCATGTTAACATGCATATTATTTACCTTTTGTTGTTTTACATTTGAAATAGTAAGTAGGTCGGCATAACCCATTTACAGATTGGCTCCATTCACTTCCATTGTAAATGCTTTACTGTAACCCAGATTTATTTATTTATTTTTTTTTTTTTTTTCAAATAAAATGTTATAGTAACCAACATTATGCCACAAATGCTGTCAATTGAGCTTAACTTGTATTGAAGCCACAATATTGCTTCAACCAATGTTAACATATACAATCTTATGGTAAAGTGTTCCCAATATTCATTTTATAGAGACATTACATTGCAAATATGGGTAATCAGTTAAAATATATTTCTGTGTAATACAAACAGTAAACAACACTGACAATGATATGCATTGCTTTAGTAAAATGATTTGCAAGATTACTTAGAACCTTTTCATAGGCTTTGTGTCATTAAAATAAAACCACACACAGATTACCAGTAGTCCTAGATTAAATTGCACTATGAAATGTGAAGTTCCTTTGAATTTATTTTGGAATTCCAGATTAGCTATTGTTAAATTACAATACATTTGACAAAACAAAAGGGGTCTGTAGTCTGGACTGCTGATATAGCTTTGTTGATGAGGCCTGCAGAAAGCATTATGTAGATATGATTATGCAACATTGCACATTGCCATAGGCATTTGGAAACAGTGATTCATGCAAAGCACAGCATTTTAGCAGGTGGAAGTAGGTTCTCCTCAGAGTCTCATTTAAAAAGGAAACTGACTAGATTATGGAGGAGGAAGTCTCATTCATTTACCATAAATGCAATGCTGCTGAGATTTAGGCCCCATTTACACTTCTTGTAAAGATGCATTTCAGGCGATCTGATCATAAGTGGACAAACATGAAACATTGACTGACCGTTACAAACTTTTAGTTCAAGTTCAAATATTTAATGTAAAGTTTATTTGAGGTCATAAGCATTGTTTTAGATCCTGTAGCATGTCCCATCATTTTGTGTTTCATGTCAAACTGGTTTATAACTATATATTTTGAATTATATCAATAAGATTTGCAATTATATATTCAGACTTATGCAATAAATGTATATGTTCAGAAAGAGACAAAAAAATATTATATTTTTTAGTCTGACTGGATGGCTAGACACAGCCTGACCTGATGTTTCTAAGGCTCCCTGTTTATATAATAAATAATGAATTACTATTGGTATTTTCAGAACGTAATTAGCGTCAACATGAGACACTCTGCATAATGATTCCATCAGGATGCTTATTACATCTGATCAGCATAAAATACATTACTGTCTGTCCATTCTTTTCAGTCATTTCTCAGTTGAAGGGGAACATGTAATCAGATTGCTTGTAAGTGTCCCTGTGCAGCTTGCAATGAAAGTAAACCTATATCAGTTGGTTTGAGAGATGTATGTAGCGATTACATGTCTCAGGTTACTAAGAAACAACTTAATCACCCCCTTAAAACATGTCTTAGACCTATTTCCAAACAGTTTTACCAATTAGTACTTTGACTACATGCTGCACAGTAGAGGAAGGATATTTGTGTACTGAATCTTACTGATTTTTATATTTCTATACAGTATGTTTACCACACACAGATGTTTAGAACAAAATCTCATAGTCATACTGTAGCTATTAAAATTTGAAAATACAATAAATATCAAGATATAGAATTTAATTGTCAAACCTTTCTTTTTAAAATGATTGTAATTACCATAAAGGTCTGGAATTTACCATAAACAAGTATGCATCCTTTATGCAAATATGAAAGCTTCATTAAGCTTGTATCTTGTGAAATGAACAGAAAAGAAAAAGAAAAGTAAGTCAACTGAGTGGACTCTCAATTCCAGCGCTTCAGTCTCTATTTATTGTTCAAAAGGCCACTCTCTTCTTACTGCCATGTCTGATATTTGCTTGTACCCAGCTGTTGTGCCAAACAGGAAGGAAAATAAGTGGCTGGTGGAAATGGGCTTGCGTTTATCTGCCTGTGGCACTGACATGATAATAGAATAAGTGCTATCCACTCTGTAATCGGCCTTGTGATTCAGGGCACTGTCATGTTCAATCAAATGAGAGAGGAACTTTATAAATGCAGAAAGTGGAATTATTCTTTCACAACAATGCACTAATAACTGATGTAATACAAAGTTAATAAGCAGCCACTCCCTATTTATCTCCTGCCCCTATCATTTTTCTTATTCCAAATGAGAGATGTACATGCATTCCAGTCCCTAATTCTACACCATATTTTCAGTGTGTGCTGGAGTATGTCTCATATGGTGCCTTTTATTGTCAATATGTGTGCAAAAATGCATCTTTTCCTCCAGATCTGATAAACAAGCTTAAACAGGTTTAATTAAATTTTTTATCCTTGTCTGCTAAACTTTCTGGTAATCTATTTAAAGCTCCCTGCCAACGTTATAGATATACATTTAAAGCTCAATAGCTTTGACGCTGATGTCTACAAGATGTGTATCCAGCTTTATAATTGCCTTTTGCAATTATTTAAAACAAGTGTGCCAAATAATATGCATATACAACACCTTTAAGTTGGCTAGGAGTGGTTTTTAACTTGTATATAAAGTTTTGGAAATGTAAATGTAAAGTATGTAAATTAAAGTATAATGTAAAGTATGCCATTTTAACCCCCACAGGATTACAATGATGAAATCAGGCAGGAGCAGCTTCGTGAACTATCTTACTTAAACGGCTCAGATGACCCAAGCAGAGGAAGGACTGCACGAGGACGTGGCATGCGTGTGCCCTCCACCGTCTCCACACGGTACAGTAAACATCACCACCCTTCTTCGGAACTATAGAAACTTTAAAGGGATGGTTCACCCAAAAATTAACATTTTGTCATCATTTACTCACCCTCATGTCATTCTAAACTTATATGTCTTTCATTCTCTGTGAAATACACAGAGATGTTAGGAAGTATGTTAGCCTTGGTCACCATTCACTTCCACTGCAACTTTTTTTCCACACAATGAAAGTAAATGGTGACTGAGGCTGTCAATCTGCCTTATATCTCCTTTTGTGTTTCATGGAAAGAAGTCATACAGGTTTGGAACAATGTGAAAGTGACAGAATTTTCATTTTAGGGTGAACTATTCCTTTAACACTTACAGAATCCCAATTCTCACTTCCAAACATCTGTGCACTTTTGGATGATGAAATTGCCCTGTGCCCCTCTGGCTCAGTGTTGTGAATCAAGTTTGCAAGTGAAGCTTTAATTGTTCTCATCAAAAGCATAACTATCATACATTATTTACAACTTTCATATTCGGAACATGTTCTGCTTCTTTAATGTTTATTTAATACATTCCACACTTACTTTGGCTTGATTAAGCCTCTGAAGATCCCTCTAGGATTCCCTCACAACAACAACAGCTTGCACTACCTCAGGTTGTAATAATAGATTCAAAATACAGTCTTATTACTTGTCGTTGCTGATGGATAAAGCTATAAAGGGCCTCATCCCCTTGATGTGCTCCTTGTGGTGCCCTGAGAAGTCATTACCACAAATCAGCATGGAAAAGCAACACTGATGGGGCCATTAGTCTCTGAAGTATCTTTGGATTTGGATGGATGGAATGTAAATCTCTACCGACCACAACATCTGCCATTCAGCAGTACTGCCAACTCCATCTTCTGCCTTTTGCAGGACAGAAATTCTATAGGTCCAGAAAAAGAAAACTTTACCCCTTTATTCCACAAAGGTGTTGTAAGGATGTATTTGTCTATTGTACTAACGCGAACACCTGGGCATGAGAGTAAAACAAATGTATACTTTCAGATAAACAGTGTAAAAAATCTATTTCTTTTTATTGATCAGTACCATACCAAAGCCAAAAAGCAGTTAGTACGCTCAAAGTGAAACTGAGAAAAGTTATTGTCCAGCCAAATGTGGAATACCACATTTTCTCAATCGGTTTCTCTGAATCTGAGCAGACAGATCATAGTCTAAATGTTATTATCATAATTCAGTCATAATTCAATTTTGACACAATGCGTAGGTACTGCATTTTGCCTTTGCATGGTAGTATATTTTATCTTCCTTTCCAGTAACAAATATCTAAACATTCTTTAATGAATAGTTCCCCCAAATATGCCTGCAATCCAAGATGTGTAAGACTGTCTTTCTTCTGCTGAACACAAACGAAGATTTTTACAAAAATATCTCAGCCCTGTTTGTCCATTCACTGCTAGTGCGTCAAAAAGGCACATTAAGGCAGCATAAAAGTAAACCATAAGACAACAGTGGTTTAGACATTTAAAAATTCTATCAAATTGCCTCAAAATCAACCTTTAGGCACCACATGCAATGAATATTTAGCAGTGCATAGTGACAAACAGGTGTTTAGGAAAGTACTGTGGTAGATTTTGTTGCTTATTAGTGTTATGGGATAAAATCAAAACAAAGGAGCCTTTTACTCCGCTGAGCCTTTAGCCCCACTGTACCCTACTATATGTCCACTTTTACTTCCACATTTTCTTCATTTGTTTATAGCAGTTTGCATTCTTTGTGCATATCACCACCACATACTCGACAGGGAGTAGAATTTATAGTAAAAAAAATACTTAAATATGGATCTGTTTCTCATCCACAATATACACCCTATAATATCACTTCTGAAGACATGGAGTTAACCACTGGAGTCATTTGAATTAATTTTATGAAGCCTTTGTGTGCTTTTTTGGAGCTTCAAAGCTCTGGTCACCATTCACTTGCATTGAATGGACCAACAGAGCGGAGAAATTCTTCTAGAAATCTTAATTTGTGTTTTGAAGAAGAACGAAAGTCATACACATCAGTAATGGCATGAGAATGAGTAAATGATGTGTAATGATGAGTAAATAATGATTTTTTGTGAACTATTCCTTTGCCACAGTAAGACTGTGGTGAGGAGGAGGGCAGGGCTGGGCCATGACTAGGCACGCCCGGCCCCCAATCGGGCTAATCAGCTGAAGAGAGGGATAAGTGCAGCGGAATGTGTCAGTTCACGAGAGAGAGAGAGACAGAGAGAGAGAGAGAGAGAGAGAGAGCCACACGCAGCTGCAGAGTGTGTGCATTTGTGTTCTGTCTTTTTGTTTAAGTTTTCATTAAACCATTATTTTGACAGTTCAGCCAGTTCCCACCTCTTCCTTTCCCATTTTGAACATTGTTACATTGGTGCCGAAGCCCGGGAAGGAGGAGAAATGCCTGTCGTGGAGTCCTTGCTACTACAAGCCAACCGAGGAGCAGCCGCATTCGTTTCCAGGGACGGAGACGTCACTGCCTGCCACCAAGGATTTGAGACACGCTGCCGTTTCCCCCCATAGAGAAAAAAAGACACAGAACACAAGCACACACACACACTCTGCAGCTGCATGTGGCTTTCTCTCTCTCTCTCTCTCTCTCTCTCTGTCTCTGTCTCTCTTTCTCTCACTGCCTGGCCCCGCCCTCCTCCTTGTCAAAAAGACAAATTTACTTGATTTAATTAACTTAAATTTTTGACTTGTTTTAAGCATAAATCTAACACAGTTGAGTGAGGTTTATGCTTAAAACAAGAAAAACTATCTGCCAACGTGGTAAGAAATATTAAGATATTTTCTCTTAAAATAAGGCTTATTATCTTACTCAGTTTCTTGTTATAAACACGTTTAAATATTTTACTGGATAACAAGACACAAAATTAAGTTTTTTTTGCAGTGATGGCCTTTCACAGGTCTCTAGCACTAAATCCCATAGATCAGCAGAGATCTGTCACTGAATGCTGAAGTAACAACGTGTTATCCACCTTTTTCCTATGTCCCGTGATGCTTAGCGAGAAATATGGGCATTACCTCCATTGTCAAGTTAACAGCTGTTGTTGCGTTGTACGTCCATTCATTCTTTAGTTGTGGTGTTGGGATTTTGAGCAGAGCATGTAGGATTTTGTATGGACATCTATCAGTCACTATATCAGTGTGTTACAAAGAAAGTGTGAACAAAACCGGCATGCTGTTTCTAGTAAATCCAGTTGAGATTTAATCTAAGCACAAACGCAACATTTTGAGCAAAATTATTGGTTGCTTTAGTTGAGTACCTGTGTTAGTTCAGCTTCAGATGTGTGTGCTTGTCATCTTGTCACCCTGCATGTACAAATCAGACGGACACACCAAGGAAGAGCTTTGAAGTTCTCATACTTGGGTATGTAATCACTTTGCCAAGTTTTCCGATCAGATGTATTTTTCCTTTTAAATCCGCACATAATTTTAACCATTTGTTCGTCGGGTGATTGACTGGTGAGAGATGGTGCTTTGCTGCTGTCCGGGACGCATCAGGACAATGACTACTTCTGTATGTGTGTTTGAAACCCGTTTACAACTATATTTAGCGCGAACATTTGCGAGCTGATCATCCAAAACATGTCTTATTACTAGCTGTAAATAGGGTCTTAAAATTACTACAGCCAGAGCTAGGGAATGCTGTAGGACGACTTCTGGCGGAAGTCCCACCCACATTAATTTCCCCAGTAAGACCCCCAGGAAAAAGGTGGATGCAGGCTGGTTTTTGAAGCCTATTAGATTGTGCTTCACTGCCTTGGCTACTGCCTTGTGTAACCAGAGTTAAAAGAGCTGAGATAGGTGAAGATTGCAATATGTTTGAAAACTTTACTGCCTCAGCTCATTGAGTCATTGGCATTATGGTTCACATGGCTTTAATGGGCTGTTGGAGACAAAAACACTATCTAACAGCAGCTTACTGGTATAGTACTGCAGAAACTGACTTCACACAAAAATGCAAATTTTTCAATACTGCACTGATCTTGTTGCCACTGCATCAAGCTTTTAGTATGCAACATTACAGAAATTATGAATCCATGAAAGAGCTGTATTGCAGTGATATATATACAAGTAATGGACAGACTGTAACACAGTAAAAGGCTGTCTGTCAGACTTTCTTGTGTTTGTCCACAGCTCATGTTGTGCATTACATTTTTTAAATACTTATATATCTTTTATTTGGCATTTTCTGCTAATATAGAACACTTTTTTTTTTGTTTTGTTTTTCTGTAAGAACGTTTAGATATATTAGCTAAACTACTGTATTTTGTAACATAAAATTAACCTACTAAAGTTGATGTTTTAAACATTAAATCCCCCCACTCCCCTAAACATTTTGATTTTGGCCTTTCTCAACTTAGAGGTCTCAGAGATCACAATAAAGACATCATACAATGGTGTCATAATATTGACATTATCTATTAAACTGATATTTAGAGGGCGAGGAGGGGCAGCTCCACCTCTTCCACCGGGACGAGGAGCAGCAGCACCCAGAGGAACTGGGGGTACACGAACCTCCCTTCCCACACCCATACTTGCCAGAGGAGTGTCTGCACCACGGGCCAGAGGAACCCCAGGGACCCCTGGATACAGACCTCCACCACTGCAGGCCACGCACAAATCATACGATGACCATGTAAGTTGACTACAGTTCATTTCTCTTCATTAATAATGATTTTTTAGCTTTTGCCAGCTGTTCAGGGCTGGGAGTCTGATTAGATCAGCAGAAGACCAGCTTGGCCAGGCTGGGAGACCTACTAAGCCAGCTTAGACAGGTTTAAGCTATTTCTTCAGTGGGGTACCTGCGCATACATTTGGGTAATTACTAAAAACACTAAAACTCACACAAAGTAAAAAGCTAGAAAGGGGAAAAGTTTTGATACCTTAAATCAAATCCACTGAGGTTAATGGGGAAAAACACTCACTTGAATGTCCTTTATATTTACTAAAGGATCAAGTAATCACTGAAGGGAGAACCCATTCTGACAGATAGAAAACCATAAGATGTTAGTCCATATGTTGACAAAGTTTTTCTTGGTGCTGCAAGAGAAAAGCATCTGCTCACTCCATTTACAGTTATCTGTGGGGAGTCCCAATACCACCCAATATTTGAGAGCATATTTATAACTGTGATATTTTTATATATTATTGATAATGATGAATACAGTAATATAATTATTGATGATGGTGATGATTAATGAAGCCATTTATTTATTTTGGCAGATGCTATTTGCACCCAGGTGCAAATAATGGTATGCTATTCACTAGGGCTGGGTATCGAGTGGTGCCAAATTTCGATCCTAAGGGGGTAATCTTGTCAACATCAGTGATAAGCATGTAGCATGCTAGATGTGCCCAAATCTAAAAGTGCCGGTGTTTAGGCATCAAGGAAAAACACTAGTTTATGCTGGTTACGCCCAGAAACGCGGCTCACATGTGAGGCTGTAGTGTGTGCATTTTACCAGGCTCGATGCCAACAGCGTACAATGCAATATATGCAACAAGATAATTGCTGGCAAGACCGGCAACATAACAAATCTGATGAAGCACTTGACAGTGCACGGAATAAACTTAAGAGCAGAAAGTTGCTCCGTCTTCGACTGCAAGAAGACAGAGCCAGTGCAGTCATACTCTCAGCGTCCTCCTGCCACAGAGCTTCCTTCAACAAGCCCACCACACGAGTCCTCCTTCAAAACTACTGATGAATGCAGCAGCGCTATGACTGGGACACCGACTGGTAAGGTCAACTTTAGCAAACAAACCAACAAACAAAATTGGCTAACTTGTAGTGGTGCATGCTTGTGTACATGTTAAATGAACATTTCTGTGTGCGGTGACATAGTCCTATAAACTGGGACCTACATAACGTTAGATATTGTTTGGATGTAATTCTATAGCTAGCTAAATCGATGCAAAAAATGCTTTAAGGTTCACTGTAACTTTAACGTACATTAAACTAGCTATCTTGTTAAAGCCTACTTATCCTTAGGGTTGGCTGAATTAACAATTTAGCTTTCTTGTTTTTGTTTTCCTCTTCACATTAATGTTATAGCCTCTGCCCCTGCCGACCCTGGCATGAGGAGACCAAAAGGCTCAGTATATGAGTCTTTGAGTCTGTAAAAAAAAGTCAACAAACTGAAAAAATGAAACCAAAGTTGTTTTGAGGTAATGTGTAATGTTTGTAATCTTGTTAAAACAGATTTCATAAAATTTATATCGAAAAAGTATTTTGTAGGAACCGGAATGGAAGTCAAGGTATCGGTATCGATATCTACATTTTTTGAACGATACCCAGCCCTACTATTCACACCTCATTATTTTCATATAAGTGTCATTCTGCACCCCGGTGTAAATAGCATCTGCCACACAGTGCAGCTTAGTACACACAGTGCTGCTAATAGTCTGGTGGAACCACAGAAATATACAACAAACTACACACTAGATGTTGCGGCACTAGATCCCATCACGCTGCATTTCATCAGAGGTGGGTAGAGTAGCCAAAAACTGTACTCAAGTAAAAGTACAATTACTTCAAAAACATAATTACTCAAGTAGAAGTAAAATAAGACTGACATAATAGACATTTACTCCCCTATATTCCATTACATAATACACATTGAACATGTATTACAGAATTATTATAATTATTGTTCATGTAGTTCCAAACCCGTATGACCTATTTTTTCCCATGCAATACAATAAGGAGATATTAGACAGAATGTTTGCCTGAGTCACTATTTACTTTCAGTGAATGTTTATATATATATATATAATGGTGACTGAGACTGTCAGTCCTTAACATTCTGTCTAACATATTTTGTGTTCCACATAATACAAAGCCTCATACTGGTTTGGAACAACATGAGGGTAGAGAAATTATGACAGAATATTAAATTATGGCTGAGCTATCACTTTAAAGAGATAGTTTACCCAAATATTCTCTCACCATTTACTCACCCTCATGCCATCCCAGATGTGTGTGACTTCCTTTCTTCTGCAGAACAAATTCTGATTTTTAAAAGAATATTAAAGGCCAAAATCGTGATGCTCCAAAAAGCACATAAAGGCAGTATTAAAGTAATCCATAAGACTCCAGTGGTTTTATACATGTCTTCAGAAGTTATATGATAGGTGTGGGTGAGAAACAGATCAATATGTACATTTTTGATATACAGCAGAGGGCGATATGCACAGAAGAATGTGAACACGATCTGTTTCTCTGTTTCTCATCCACATCTATCACATCACTTCTGAAGATACTGATTTAACCTCTTGAGTCTTATGGATTATTTTTATGCTGACTTGTGTTTGTTTGTTTAGCTTTAAAATGTTGCCATCCATTCACTTGCATTGTATGAACAAACAGTGCTGAGAAATTCTTTCATTCAAGTTCAGCAGAAGATAGAAAGTTATATACATTGAGGTCGCATGAGGGAGAGTAAATAATGAGAATTGTAATTTTTGGGTGAATTATCTCTTTAAGGGCTCTTGTCAAATCTGGATGAATTTGTCAATAAGAAGAGAGGTTTGGAAACATTTCTAGTAATTATTACTGTGAAAATGTCAGACAAGGACATTATAATAGATATATAATGCTGAAATATAATGCCTTCTTTGCTATTTCATAGCTTTTAAAGTCCTGTGTGGATTCTTATTTCAGCGTAGTTACAATTTTCAGTGTCGTAAGTATTTAGATTGTTAGTTCTGTACAGCAGTACTGCCGCTCTCTAAATGCAGAGCACACAGCTGGACGGCCAGCTCTAGGAAGAGTCCTGGTGGTTCCAAACTTCTTCCATTTAGGGATAATGGAGGTCACTGTGCTCATTGGGACCTTTAATGCTGCAGACATTTTTATGTACCAGATCTGTGCCTTGATACAATCCTGTCTTGGAGGTCTACAGACATTTTGTCTACAGACAAAATAATATCTACATAAACCTTGAGCATTATGGGGGAAAGACCAGTGTCCAGCCACTCTTGAAGGATTGTCAAAATCTCATCTATGGGGTAGCTCACTGGAAACTTGAAGAACATCAATTTGCAAACACACGCCATTAAAGTGCATAGAGGTGTCTTGTGGATGGTGTTCTAGCCTGTAAAATGGTGTTAATCACGAATGAGCCAATTCTGGCTGGTCTGTTGTTCTCTGTTCAGGGACCACACATGTTGGTTGTACAGTTCTGCCTGGGTATGCCAAATCATGCCTTGTGCTTGAGAGAGAAGGTGTTGCTTCAGCAGTATTTTCCATGGAGGGCAGTCTAGTATTTCTATTGTCTACGGAAACCAGGACTGATTGGGCCATTTTGGTCCACTCAGACATTTCTGGTGACAGAATGGAGGAGGCGTACCAGGGGAAATGCATACTTGCATTTCGCCGGCTATTTGTGAGCCAGCGTGTCCATGCCTAGCGGGGCTTTGGACATGGAGTACCAAAGTGTTCTCCACAGAGGCGAATAGGTCAACTTCCGCTTTGCCGAATATTTCCCAAATCCTCATCACTGTCTGAGGATGAAGTCTTCATTCCCCTGGTAATGCTCCCTGGTGTGACAACAGTTCCGCACCGAAATGCAGACTGCCCGGGACATGTGTTGCACATGAGGAGATGATGCCCGCTTCATTGGAAGAGGTATTTAGAGTCTTCCCTGGTGATTTATGTACAACACTACTGTTGTGTTCTCCAATCATGATGTAGCGATTCACAATGCTGGAATGAAAAGCTCTCAAAGCTAGAAAGACAGCCAGTAGTTCTAGGTGGTTGATGTGCATGCCCGCAAAAATTGGGCATCCATCGCACCTCATACGGTGTTGAATTCATCTATGGTCACCACTTTTCAGCATAACACCCTGTTGGTAGAAGGCCGATGCTGTCCACTGTGTAAGAGCAGCCAGACAGCGGCAAGTCAACACAATGCACATGCACCCGAGCCCCCAGGCGCGAAGAGGAACGTGCCGCTTGAGCCAGTACTGGAGAGGCCTCATGTGTAACAGACCTAATGGTATGACAGTGGATGCTGCTACCATAAAACCTAGCATTCTCTGAAATTACTTCAGTGGCCATGCTTTCTCCAGTTTGAGAAAAGAGACAGACATCAAAGAATGCTCATGTGCATATTCACGTTGTTAAGATGAACTCCTAAAAAAGGAGATGCTGGCCCAGCTGACATTCAGACCCAGATTTATCAGATGGCAAAGCATCAAGTCTCTGAGTTTGGTCAGTAGTCCTCTGATTGGGCTAGAAATAACCATTGTGAAGTAATTAAAAACACACGCACCGTTCAATTTCAGTGGGGCGAGCTGTGTATCGATACATTTCATGAACGTGCAGGGAGCCAGAGTCAGCCGCAAGGAAGGACTTTGAACTGATACTCGAATCTCAAAAACCGCCTGTTACACAGTGCAATTGGTACATCCTTCAGATCTATTGACACAAACCAGTCCTGTGGGTGGATGTGTGATAAGATCTGTTTCTGAGTTAACATTTTGAATGGGTGCTTTGCGAGCATGCAATTCAAGCGTCTCAGATCTAGAATGGGCCGAAGCCTGCCGTCTTTCTTTGAGACAAGTAAATCATGGCTGTAAACCCTGCTGTGTGTGTCTCAATCTAGGATGAGCATAATGTGCAGAGTGTATGATATGTGAAGAGGAAATGGCTCTTTTTCTGAGAATGTGTGTCTCAGATTTGTACAATGGGCACTTTTTTCTCTTTTGTGAGAACAATATTTGTTTGAGTAATACACACAGAGGCAACATTTTGAACAATGTCAAATCCTTGATGAGCAGTATTGGGTAAAACCTCAAATTCTTTGGCTCTGGGCCATGAATAGCAGCTAGCTTTGTGCTCCTCTTCACGGGACTGGGCATGTCAGGAACGTTTCTGCTACCCTGCCGGGGTTTTTCCGTAAGTGCGTTTTTTTGCGCTGAGATGGCAGGTGCTTATGCTTGGGCCATGGTTTTCGTGGCTTCACAGATGGCCCAGTAATAACTTTCAGCTGCACTGGGGCAGTGAGAGATGAATTCTTTACTTACTGGAATTTGATCAGGAGTGTGCCGGGAAAGGGGAAGTGCTACTTTTCTTTGGTAGAAAGTGTTTGATCGCTTAAGACTCCTTTTCCACCGCGATGAAGCACTCTGGAAAGGCTTCCATGGCATTGATAAAGAGACTGACAGGCAACATCGGTGTGTCGAGGAGGGCGGCTTTCTCTGCATCACACGTCTCCTTGAGAGTTAGCCTAATATACATTTACATTTATGGGATGTGCCGTTCGCGTCTTGCTGAGAACTTCCGTCCACTGTAAGTGTATATTAATGGTGTAAGCCCGTCTATCGGTCCAACGGCGGTCTCCAATAATACGGGTGAAGGTCTCTGCGCGTTACTGTCTTTCTTTTACGCAACACAACCAGATTAAATTAAATACATTTTCTCTCATGTATTACCTCATTATTTCATCTGACTCCATAAATGAAAAAGGTTTTAATGATATCTGAGCATCATTAAAAGTGAGCGAATGTTTGATTATTCTTTTAACTCCTTTAATTATATTTTACCCGTTCAGATTAGGAAACTATGTCGCTTTGAGGTCCTCGCGTGTTTTCTCTACACCGCGGGTCTCACGATCACAAGCGGCCAGTATTGGATCATCAAACAGAGGTAAATTGCTATATATCTGAGATCGGTCACGTTCACGTATACGCAATCAAAGATACTTCAGTATAGCCCCCATGGAATTGCATACACTTGAATTTAACTTAACGTTTTCTTCAGTAGAGGTCACGACCACTATTACAGATGTAAGTTGACCAACATAACTTCTCTTATAATAGCTTTGGATTGGCCATGCGTGGTTTCCCACGTACACTTATCTGAAGAAACCTCAAGTCAAAACAGAGGTAAGACACACCCGAATTTAGATTGGTCAAGCAGCATTTAGCTGTTCTAAACGGAAAAACACTTTCTGTCTTTGCAAACCAAGTACACTTGAACTGATGCCAAATATTAGTCGTCACTAATCTGACGCAGACTTGCGGTAACATACGAATCGCTCAATCTGTTTGGGAAAACAATTTCAGAGTCAGTCAGAATAAAATCAGATGTTTACAATTTATTGACCAGGTAATAGAACAATAATTCAAAATCCAATTCATAAGGCAAAATCATCGAACAATCAATATAATCACAACAATTCGGAAATTGAGGAATTTGTAGAAATATTACCTGGCAACGAAAAACTACACACAGCGATCATGTGGGAAGTCTACCTACAGACTCCCAGAACCTTTTGCCCCTTCTCCTTATAAACCCAGATAATTCAATAAGCTAACCAAATGGTGTGTCTGTCATTATAATTAGATTTGGGTTCCTGTACATTTACATATAGAGGATCTGGAGGAGGGCACACCTTTAAGAGGCACACTACATCTCTCATATTCTATAACTTCTTTTAGCTTTTCATTATGACTGGGAGGATGAGACCAGTTTACCAGGCACACTGAGACACTTAAAATGATACTAAACATGTTATAGTTAATTTTTGTACACACTTGACATTGTATAGGTTTTTAGTGAGTTCTAAGTGAGGAGGAGAGGGGGGAGTAGGGGAAGATAATCAGACGGTAGAAGTGAGGTGCGAGCCCCTGCTGGCTGCGTCTCGGATGTTGCTGTTACATGTGCAAGAGACAGTTCAAATGTTGATTCTCATGAGAGCCTTTTGTTCTCCCGAGGGGTAGCCTAGACTCGCTGTCACCTTACAGTTTTCCCCGCTTTGGCGCCGTGGGCCACTCACAGGGTTTCCTGCGGTGTCACATCAGTCTGTGTAAGGTGGGCAGCTGTAAGGGACTGAGAGTTAGCGCAATGTCAGTTGATGTCCGGAAAGACCTGAGGAGGCATCTGAAGAAGTCGCAACACTGTGTCTGGTTGAGGTTAGCACATGTGTTCCGTTCATAGAGTCCATCAAGGCTTTTGTGGCTTGTTTAGTGGACATGTCATTCCATCCTGGAGAAACATCTGTTTCTGGTTGCACCTTCCCTTTAATGATGATCTGACTCTTTGAAGAATTCTCTGCCACCTCCAGTGGTGGTCTTCTGGGCAGACCTCAATTAGGTGAAGGAGTTCTCACTGGGAATGCATATACACCTGAACAGCTTCTTAGATGACCATGTAGAGATGAAACTCTGAAGAACTTAATGTTATACTGACATGAGAAAAGGGTTGAGTAATACATAAATACATGATGAAAAGACAAACAATGAATCAATGTCACAAGTGCGAGTGGTAATCCAGGTCTCAAGTGTGTCTTTGAAAAT